>JANXHW010000010.1:10842500-12090833 GCA_026170595.1 Plestiodon gilberti rubricaudatus
GGTGTGTCACCTCTCCCCATACACACACGCACACGCGCATGCGCGCGCACGCACGCACGCACACACGCACATACACACACACACTTCCTATCCTAATTGCAGTAGTACATTTCCATTCTTCTCCACACATCCCAAATCTCAATCATTTCATTTAAAAAGTGGTCTGGGGACTTCAGAGATGCTGTCTAAAACAGATGGGATTCCATTGCTCAAAGGCTGGTCTTTAATATCTATCATCATTATTAAAAACTTGGACACTGTTAAACCTCGGCTGCTGTGTGCCCAGCTGGATTAATTAATACCCACCAGTCATTGACCTTTCACTGAGAATGTGGACAATCATTCCCCTAAAGACAGATGATCCTTTCAGTCGCCGTATAGGGATGATGCATGAAGGGACCCCCACACGCAAGGAGACACACACACAAAAAGTATCACATTCCCGGGGTGTGACATGTTTTCTTTCAAATCAACCCATAATTCACTGAATATTCATCCAATTGAAAATCAATAGCATTTGTGGTGCAGCCAGCAATTCAAATAAACTCACACACTTGCAGCTGCGGAGATACATTAGCAGCCCTTGCCTCCTGGATTTAGAACAGGTGGTATTTGTGTCATTCAAGAAAAGCCATATTCTTGTATATGCATGTAGGAGAGAACAAATCCGCTTCCCCCCCCCCCATGCAGTATCCCAAAACACAGTACATCTTTGACACGTGGCCTGCATAGGGATTCATGCGTTGTTTCTTTATTAAAACATTTATTTATTGTATTTATTAGTGTTTGCCATATATTTAGATGCCACTTTTCAAGGAAAAAAGTTCACAAAGTGATTTGAATAGTAAAAGAAAACAAAAAAAAATTTAGAGAGAGAGAGAGAGAGAGAGAGAGAGAGAGAGAGAGAGAGAGAGAGAGAGAGAGAGATTCCTCCTCCTTATCAAATATAAGAGAGTCACTCAGCATTCTACCTAGAGAGGACCCAGCACCGGCACTGCTGGAGCTCTCCTCAAGGTAAAAGGTGTTCATCCTACTCAAATGTGTGCCAACTATTTTGCTGGTGCACATTTGTAACGGAGGCCAGACCCGGGAAGGAGGATAGGATTCGGGGAAGGAGGATAGGATTCGGGGGAGGAGTCCTCTGACGATCTCTCTCTTCCCAGGCCAAGCCAACTAATCCCACCCAGCCCCAGAACGCCCTGTTCCGCCCTCCCCATGCCCCTCCACTGCCCAGCAGGGAACACACCTGATATGGGTTGGATATGGGTCGGGGAGAGCAGTGCCTCCTTGCCAGATGATGCAAATGTGCCTTACAGCACATTTGTGAACCCTAAACCGACAGAGCGGTCGCTCCACCAGTCGTCATCTAGACAGGATTGCACCATTATAAATATACAACATGCAAGTTACATCCTGCCCTTACGTTCACATACCTCTTTGGATGGCACCGAGAAAGTGTCACACAATCTTTCCCAATGGAAGTGCCAACATTTTCTCCATCCACTAGCATCGTCTTGGTGTTATTTCAGAATTCAGCATCCACCCTAGAATGAAAAGCAAGGTTACGTCCAAGTAATTGAAGACAAAGATGCTGATCAATTAAAGCCGAGAAAACTCAAAGTGTATCAATTTTTAATGTGTTTGGAGTGGATGGGCTGTCATCATCTACCTATGGCATTTCAGTGGGAGCTACACGACAGATCCTTTTCGTCTGTGTTTTGGGTTTGTGAGCAAAAGAATGAAGGAAATCAGGTGGCCCGCAAATGCTTCTCAAACTGGGGGCTAATTGTATGTTTCCCGTCAAATCTGCAGCATGTGTGTTCTGTCACTGTCCCAAAGTCCATATTTTATTTATAACTCGATGAGATTTATTTTTAAGGCTTTTTAAAATGTTGATGACTTCGATGGATAATGACGGCTGGATGGTGCTACAATTAGAAAATGTCTCTGAAGTCCAAGGAGAGAGAGAGAGAGAGAGAGAGAGAGAGAGAGAGAGAGAGAGAGAGAGAGAGGATGCACGTTTTGTTTTGTTGAAGACTGGAATATACATGTTGCTTAACACAGTTTTGAATATGCATGTGAGATCAACGTTCCAGCAATCATAAAATCCTGTTTGCACAAACAGAACCAGTAAGGATGAGTTTACATCAAGGGTTCTCAACCCCTTCCCAGCCAAGTACCACCTCCGGCGCCATTCTCCTGCTGCGTACCACCGGACGTGACTGGCGATGACATCATCACCAGTTACTCCCAGGTTTTTGAAGGTCAGGAAACGCAGGTAGGAGGCTCTGGGTGGGTGGGAGGGCCCTTCTCAGACAAAGGCAGGAGTCTCTCGAGAGCAAAATCGTGGTGCCAAAATCGCCGCGTCAGAGTAGGATTCTGGTGGGCAGGCAGTCCAAGTACCACCAGCAGTCAAACAAAGTACCACTGGTGGTACGCGTACCACTGGTTGAGAACCCCTGGTTTACATCATCCAACGCCCACAGGTTTTGTTTTGTTTTTCCCATATTCCACATGGGTGAAAACGTTTCCTGCAATTCAGGGGTGGTGTCAAGGACTGGTCAGGTTGGACACTGGCCAAGTGCCCAAGCCCATCAGAGGGCTCAACTGGCCTGGACAGCCCCTGAACCCTCAGTATTCCTGTCATGGGTCGGATCCAATGAACTATTGGGTGTGGATGAGCGCCATGGAGCCCAATGCAGGACTTTGCTCCCAGGGCCCCCAGCGACATAACAGTGGCACTACTCTTACGCTTTGGGTTGGTTCTCTTTCTAGGTCCACTGCGTCTTCCTTCTCACCTCCTTATGTGTAGTGTAACAATGGTCTCCTCTTGTGGATCCCATATTCATATTTCATAAGTGGTAGTCCAGAGAGCAGGCCAGCGGGTGGCGCAGCGCGTTAAACCGCTGAACCATAAGCTGTCGATCGAAAGGTCGGCAGTTCGAATCTGCGACGGGGTGAGCTCTCGTTGCTTGGCCAGCTCCTGCCAACCTAGCAGTTCCAAAGCATGTCAATGCGAGTAGATAAATAGGTACCGCTTGCGGGAAGGTAAACAGCGCTCCGTGTTCCAGCTGCATGCTACGCGCTGTGGCAAGGAGAGTCATGCCGGCCACATGACCACGGAGGCGTCTTCGGACAACGCTGGCTCTTCGGCTTTGAAATGGAGATGAGCACCACACCCTAGAGTCGGACACGACTAGACTTAATTGTCAGGGGATACCTTTACCCTTTAGTCCAGAGAGCAAAGTCTGAGATGGCAGACTTAGAGCTCGGGTTGTTTCAGATGGGTGCAGGCAGTCCTAACGGTAACTTGATCCTGTATAGGGACTGTGTAGGGCAGGGGGCACGGCTCTCATGGGAGCTGTGGAAACCAGCCAGGGGAGCCGCAGAGTGCCACGGAATCCTCTCGGAAAACAGTGCAGTGCCAATTGGCAGGCATCCACATCATGGGGAGCCGCGGCCAATGGTCAATGATGTCATGGGGAGCCGCGGATAATGGTCGCCAATGGTCAAGGGAGCCACAGGTCAAAAAAGTTTGGGAAACACTAGTGTAGGGTTTTAAAGGTCACTGGTACTCCACTGAGCTATTTTGTGCTTCCCTGGGTTTGACTACCTCTGTCAGGCTCCACTCTTTCCTGAGGAGAGGTGAGTCTCAAAGGGGTAGATCTCTGGCCCAGAGCCTAGCACTCTTCCACCTGCTCAACTCATTGTCTGTGTGGACCGCAGACATTATGGAACTGAGTAGCTTGAGGAGCCGGGCTGTGTGTCCTTGTTCAGAAATCTCAGTCTCTCTGCAGCTAATGCTATGAGACTTTCTGGCCAGGTCTGTATCCTGGTTCCCTCCCAAGGCTGGGATCACAACATTCATGCTCTACCAAACACACTCATTAACTGGCGCTCCTGGTTATTGGGTTATTCCTCAAACTCCCCAGGCAGACATTCGGATAGAGATTCCTATAAAACTAAACGTCCAGGTGTTCTTCAAAAGCCTACTGACCCACATGCGTCTGTTTCATTCTAGCTGGGCATTAGGTCTCTTTCCTGAATGTCCCCCTGGGTTAACTTGTAGCAGTTGCCTTAACTTGCTTTTGCAATTGCAATCCATTCATGCATTTAGCCAACTGTACTGTGAAAGCAGGCAGGAACAGGCTAATACAGTACTCCCCCCCCCCCATATCCGCTGGGGATATGTTCCAGGATATGGATACTTGAAACCGTGGATAGGAGCAAACACTCCCTCCATGGTTTCCTGAGGGGCCCCCGCCCTGCCTCCCCTGTGGGTGCATGCCCCCAGCTCTTATTTTTCTTTCAGCAAGCTTTGTTTCTTCCTTAAAACAAACAGAAGCAGCGGCCATTGCAGGCAAGTAGAATGAGACTAAGTCCTAGAGAGGCTCTGCAAGGTTAACAGAAACCTTACAGAGCCTCTCTAGGACTTAGTCTCGTTCTACTTGCCTGCAATAAGCAGTCAGAGACTGCTTCTCCTGTTTGTTTAAGGAACAAACGAAGCTTACTGGGAAAAAAGTAAAAGCCTGGGGAGGTCCTCATGATCCTCCATGACGGGCAGGACGTCTGGCTCAGGATGTAGAGCGTTTGTCTCATAAATCTGCCTGAAGATTTACTTAGTTACTTAGGCCTGAGTGGGCAGAACCAATCCAGAGTCCGAAAGCCATATGACTTCGGTTCGAGCAGTTTACCACCAGAGAAGGCAGCCATTCACAAGACTCTCAGGTCCAGCTCAGGAAGCATGTGTTCAGGTGTTCAACAAAGTGTTCAGGCCCTGCTGAAAAGCCTGCTGAAATGCTGGAGTCAGGCAGTTCTTGGGGTTTTCCACAACCTCAGTCAGGCAGTTCTTGGGGTTTTCCACAACCTCAGTATCACAACTGAGAAGGTTCAACTTTGAGTCCAACTGCCACTCTTTTGCCAGTAGAGGAATATGAAGCCGGAAGAGCCCCTTCCATGGGCAAAACTCTCCTTGCATGAAATGGAGTTCTGCCTGTTCAAGGAACAAAAACTTTAAGATCCAACCCTATCGAATGCCGCAAACAGCAAATAGGAATACGGTAAGCAAGTTGCAACACCAGACAACATGGTCCTAGTTCTCTAGCCTTTTGCTTTTTTCCTCAGGCAGACAAGGTTAATCTCAGGTTATTTTGGGGCCACCGCTAGGTTTCACCCCTTTACTGGAATGGTGGCCCCATTCCAGTACCAGGTTCTCCCCCCCCCATTTCTTCAAGGGTTGGACGTTTTGTGACATCACCAGTCCCCACCTCAGAAATCTCAGCTTGTTGGCAGGCCCAAGTTCTCCTGGTTTCTGAGACAGTGTGTCAAAAGTTGTCCCCTTACCTCATCATGTGCCAGCCTCTGCTCCTCCTCCAGCCCCAGCACTGTCCTCTCCTCCACACTTCCTCTTCTGCTCAATCCCCTTTCCTTCAATCCAGGGAGTGGGAGGAAGAGGAGAAGCAATGGAGGTGACTGGGCAGATGGAGGTGGCCATCCCCCATACTGCCTGAGGCAACCACTTCATTTGGCCTCATGGATGGGCCAGCCCTGTCTGTTGGATGCACTCCAACACCAAAGTTAGATATTGAGCAGGGAACAGGTTTAGTAACATGCCATTAGACTGCAGTGCAAATGAGAAATGATTCTTAAAGGGAACCCAAATATTTGTTTGCTAATAGTCCTCTTTGACAGAGTGCTTAGAAGCTGAGCATTTTTTGAAGGCCCAATGCAATATAATTTCTCCTAGTGATGCACTGTTATAGCAGTGTCAACATTCATCAAGCCTGTTCCCTCTGCTAACTTCATTATAGCAGCCACTCTGCTCTTTAACCTGTTTTCCCCGCTCCTTTGCAAGTGGAAAACCTCTTCTAGAGTCTGATGCCGTAAGCGAATTTGGAGCTCTCCTGCATAATGAACATCCCTTCCACGGCAAAGGATCTGAAACCATTTGGGCACAGGTGTCGGTTTCTTGTCAGCCTCCAGGGCCATATCTGGAGTTCCTGCAACGTTAAATGAGACACCATGCCTTGACGTTTGGCTGGTACACACCAAGCTGTAGAACAGATTGTTCAAGGCTTACGACACCCTCTCTATTCATCAGGCTCATTACCGCTTCTAATTTTGCTGGCTGCTTATTTATTCTTTCGGCCTCTGCTCCGCCACCTTAGAAGAATTCTTACTAATTGATTTCTGTACAGATAAAAATATTTAATTTCTCTTCCCCCCCCCCCAAAAAAACGTAGACTAACTGCTCCCACGCTGAGTTTTGCCACTATCAACACAGAACCTCATTATGAAGTTAAATGAACTTGTCCCAGAATTCTGGGTCTTCTTTCGTTTCTCTCTCATCAATCTTCTAAAGTGGCTTTTTGGCAATCAAAGTGGTCATCTCTATTTTTGTGACAAAAATACTTCCAGCCACAGGAATGACCTTATTCACAACATTATGTTGTCTTATAAATGATGGCCACTCTGCCATTTGTTGCATGGACACTCACAGCCCTGCTTGATGAATGAGAATCAAGGAAATTTCCCATCCCCCTGAATTCTCATATTGCCAACCAGCTAGAGCAGCGGTTCCCAAACTATGGATCACGATACCTAGGGTGTCGCGGCGCACTCACAGGGGCACAGCAGGATGTGCCCAGTGGTCCCTCCTACCGTCTCTCTTGGGCACCACCATCTTGGATCACACGAACTCTTGCGAGATCCAAGATGGGGGTGCCCAGATCTTGCGAGATTTGGGTGCCACCATCTTGGATCTCCCGAGACTTGGGCACCGCCATCTTGGATCACATGAGATTTGGGCACTGCCATCTTGGATCTTGCGAGATTTCATGTGATCCAAGATGGCAGTGCCCAGCTGAGCCTGGAAGTAGAGGTTGCAGGGGAGCTGTGACCCTGGTTAGTTTGGGAACCACTGAGCTAGAGGTTTGTCACAGCTTTTTTCAGGTTCTTTAAAAAACCATGGAAACAGTGTCCCCAGCTTACAGCTGGGTAAGTGCATGAACTGTTCCTGAGGAAACCGCAAGGAAAGCAGTTCTTATTTAAAACATGGATCTGCCTGGGAGGAAAAAGAACACGGAAAACATTGCACGGAACAATGTCCGTTGTATTCATTCATTTATATTATTAGCTCTTTAGTACATTGGTTGTTGAACTGATGATGTAACCCTTCAAAACTTTAAATCTGCTTCTGTTCAACACAAATGTATTCCCTTCACCAGAGAGACACAGTCTATGATAAATGGATAGGAACAACCGTGCAACAAAAATTAATCCTATGGACCAGTGGTTCTCAAACTTTTTAACTCCGGGACCCACTTTTTAAAATGACACTCTATCGGGACCCACCTAGCTTTATGAGACATAAAAAAAGTGATCTAGAAATAAATAAATATATTTGCAAGTAAAGAGCTCAGCTGCTTGCAGGGTAATTAGCAGTTATCTTGCAAACTGCAGGATCTCAGCTCTTTGAAGGGCAATTGGCAGCTATCTGATTTTTGAATAGCCTCAGGGATTGTGGCAATTACTTATCTAATCTTTCCATCACCTGGGATCCACCAGAAATCAGGTCGCGACCCACCAAGTGGGTCCTGACCCACAGTTTGAGAAACACTGCTATGGACCATTCCAAGCCAGTTTAAAGCAAAGCAGTTTTGCTCCAGTTTCAAGCAAAGTTAGCACCTAAGTAAAGTCTATGCGCTACCATAACGGCATACTATGGACAAGCGTCACGTACGGTACCACTAACCACAGTCAAAAAGCCAGGCAGGTATTTTAAGACTACATCTTCAGTTATTACTATAAAATTGTAATTAAGTAGTAAATTACAGTGCTAATATTCACTTTGAACAAATAAGTGTTAGTAGTAGTGGAAATGTGGGTTATTACGATAGCATGGGGACCTATTCACCAAGCCAAGCCTCGGCTTTCTTCATAAAAGTTACTTTCCTGTTTTGTGGAGCGTCTTCTCTAAAACTGTGTTCTAGAAGTAACCACTTCAGTTTGCAGAGTCCAAGAGCCAAGTCATTTCAGCATCAACGGTGTTTCTGTTGCATGCTACAGTGAAGAGAGAAGGAATATAAGGAAATCACACACACACACACAGAGAGAGAGAGAGAGAGAGAGAGAGAGAGAGAGAGAGAGAGAATTACTCAAACTAAGAGAAAATTATGTTCTCATGAGGAGGAGGATGTACAGTATTATTTCTTGTAAACCAGTTCCTGCCCCAAAGAGCTTACAATATAAAATTTAACACATGGAAGACAACAGAGGAAAGAACTGGAGGCAGAGGTAAATAAGAGATAGACTATGCATGTATGTCAATTAACTTGGAGAACACATGAACTGAACATGAGAACTTGCCTGTACGCTATGCTCTCAGTGTCTAGGGCTGGTTCAAACGTTTTGAGCATTTTTACCGTAAAATGCTCAAATGTAAGATTGCGCCGCAGACCTCTCATAGCCTTATCACTGCCTGCTTTGTACATGGAAACACTTCCATGTTTCAAGATTACCTTGGAACATGACCTCTTGATCATCACAGACAGTGCCATTTCTGCTACCACCACTGATTGGTAAGCTTGGGGGAAAGAGAAAGTGGTATGAAGGACAACTCAGGCATAGTTGGAAGGACATCATCCAGAGGCACGACAAGTCCTGGAACTTGGCATGTACCCAATCTCAGAATGAGCTCATTCAGGCCCAGCTTGAACTGAGCTTAAATAAACTGAGCTTAAATAAACTGAGCTTAAATAAACCCATTGTAGACAACCCCGTTCCAAGTCAAGTTCAAGAACACTGGACCAAATAGGGTCTTCACAGTTGTGGCATCTGCATCGTGGAACTCCATCCCCACAAAAACTGTCACACCAGTTCCGCTGCAAACAATTAGAGAAAGAATAAAGACTGCCTTATTCCAGCAAACATTTGGGAGATAATAATGGATTTTTAATTTCCATGGTTTCATTTCTCTGCTCAGAGGTATGTTTATGTTGTCTGTGCCATTTTAAGAAGAGGGGTTTTTTGTTGTTGTTGCTCTGTTGTGTTATTGGCTGATGGATTTTTTTATTGCTTTTAATTTATTGTGGGTTCATGTTTTCATCTTAGGTTGCAAGTCTTCCTGAGCCTGAGGGTTCTTGAGAGGCATTGGAAGGCAGGGTCTAGAGTCTAAAATGAAATATTTTTAACAGTGCACAATGTACACTACACTCGTTCAGAATGGGCTCCGGCGTTCACCAGTTTACAGAACAAAATACAATATTACTGTGGCAAGGGGGAAAGTCCCATTTAGTTGCTCCTTTGTTTTCCTTCTTAAATGAGTTGCAATAGTTAATGAGCAGGACTAATTAGGACTGCAGCAACCACAGCATGTAACAGAGTCTCCGAGTCCTGCCTCACCAGCGGCAGTACATACCCTGGCTGTTGAACCAATTTGGATAAGATCCATTATTTTCATTAATGGATCTCATTTTTATTTTATTGGGTTTTTTTTTTACTATCAGATTAAAATCACATTTTTATTGGTGTGTTTTTTCCTAATGCAATCTGGTGTAATAAGTACAGAATGAATGTAATAGTTATTGTTTTAATTATTTTCTCTTTTTGTTCTTTATCTCGTGTCTTCGTGCCATTATTTACTACTTTTATGTCTGCTTTCAGCACCATTCCTTCGCGTACTTTCTGATTTACGGGCAGGCATTGAAGTGTACGTGGACGTTCGCTTTTGCACACGTGGGCATTTGGGAGATGGACACACAGTCACGTGTGTCCATAAAATACATCATGCTTGTAATACTTCAGCTTGTATTAAAATAAAGAAAAACAGAATGAATAGGAAAGCAAAAGAATTCTCCTAATTAAACTCACTTCAGCACTGCAAAAGGTAAAATTCTGAGTTCACGGAAGTTGTTCAGAATTGGTTTTGGAACAGATTTATTATGGGTTCTTTACTGGAATTGAGACCGACTCACAGATTGACTCTGATGGGCCGCCTAGCTTTACGTTTTGGACTACTGGGTAATCTCTTCTCACTTTTTGTTGTTGTTGTTCAGTCGTTAAGTCGTGTCCGACCCTTCGTGATCCCATGAACCATATCCCGCCAGGCCTTCCTGTTACTGAACTTGAAAGTATCACAGGAATAAGGGCATCACTAGGGGGGCGAGGTGGACTGCCCCAGTATCACCCCAGGGAGGGGTGACACCAAAATTAATTTCTAGTCTATTTGTTACTGGTGGTGCAAAAATGCACCACTGTCTAGAAAATGGGTTTTTCCCGATCCCTGCCATAACTTGTACAGGGATCGCATTTCCCAGAAGGCCTCCACATTGTGTGGTCTGGTATGGGAGGAGGTCCATGGAGGTGACAACCCTAGTGACACCCCTGCACAGGAATACCTTTACAGTACAAGCTTTGGTGTTTACTTAGAAGTAAGCCCCCTAATCAAATGGGTCTTTACGTCCATGTGTAAAAGTTTGCTACCTTAATTAACTTGGGATCCAAAGAACTGTGCTATTAGCCCCACCAACAGCTGGTTGTGCAGAGAGTAGGGTGCCTAGACCTTGCTGCTAAATTATCCATGCCAGATGTCCATAACGGCTTACAAAAATTGCTGTAGCGTCTGCAATGGCTGATATTTTGAAAGCAACCACTGACTAATCTCTCTTCTCACACTGTTCAAGCTGAACTTACAAAGCTGCCATATACTGAGTCAGACCATTGGTCCATCCAACTCAGTATTACTTGGCACTGACTGGCAACAGCTCGCCAACGTTTCAGGCAGGGGGCCTTTCCCAGCCCTACCTAACCTAGACATGCTGTCGACTGAACCTGAGACTTTCCATATGCAAAGCTGGTATTCAACCATTGAGTTTCACACACACACACACACACACACACACACACACACACACACACACACACACACACACACCCTCGATTTGATTGGCTGTCCGCCTCTTTCACGTAAGGTACATGCCCAAGTCTGTATAGACAGTTTAGAATGTCACCGTTCCGTACTATAAAATGTTATAAAAATTGTCCAAGCTGAACTGAGGTTTTATATATGTAGTATATGTAGAAGCTGTGAAATATCTTATTTGAATGGATGATAAAACGTGCGCTAAATAAAAACATGCAGAATGTACCAACACCCTGATGTTTCTCTGTGGAAAATAATATACAATCAAGTTCGCTTCCCACATTAGGCATTCCTGGAGAATTTCACGGCAACTGAATCTGGAAGCAGACAAAGGGCAATCACAATCAGCAGAGATATTGTATAAGGTTGAAAATAGGCCTGGTTTGCATGACGCAAAGATTTTCACTTTGCATGCCAACAAAAGTTCGTATAGTCAGGGCGATGGTGTTCCCAGTAGCAATGTATGGTTGCGAGAGTTGGACCATAAGGACGGCTGAGCGCCGAAGAACAGATGCTTTCGAACTGTGGTGCTGGAGAAGACTCCTGAGAGTTCCTTGGACTGCTAGGAGATCAAATCAGTCAATCCTAAATGAAATCAACCCTGACTGTTCCCTGGAAGGACAGGTACTGAGGCTGAAGCTCAAATATTTTGGCCACCTAATGCGAAGAGAGGAGTCTCTGGAGAAGACTCTGATGCTGGGAAAGATTGAAGGCAAAAGGAGAAGGGGAAGGCAAAGGATGAGATGGCTAGACAGCATCACCGATGCAACGAACATGAAAATGAGCGAGCTCAGGAAGATAGTGGCGGGATGTGGTTCATGGGATCACGAAGGGTCAGACACGACTTAACGACTGAACAACAACAACAATTCTACCACGGAGCTATGGTCTCATCCCAAACTGGTGATACAGAAGCAACTTGTTCCTTTCCCATCCACCTTGCAGATGTCATCGCATATGAGTCAGGTGCTCGTTTGGGGCCACCCGGTGACACCGACACAAACTTCCCCCTAGGAAAGAAAGAGGAAAGAATGGCATGAGCCAGGCATGCCTGTGATTGGCCTCCATCAAGCAGCACCCAACACATGTGACAAATCTCCGTAACAGAGAAAGGGTGTGTGGCATTCCTCCACACGCGAAGGTTCTGTCTAGCTCAGAGGTTCTCAACCAGTGGTACGCGTACCACCAGTGGTACTTCAGTTCTTGGCCGGTGGTACACGACTGCTCTGGTATTTGTCAGAGAGACCCTGACAGCGACTTTGCAAACTCTGGTAGGAGACTCAGCAGGTTGGAAAAAAGCCATGAAAAAGCTTGGAAAAGCCCTCTTGCCAGCCTTGAGTCTCTTACCGGCATTTGCAGAGTCACCAACTCATCACAGTCTCTAATACTGGCATGTTGGTCATCGTGTTACTTCCAGTGGTCCGTGGAGAGGTCCGTGGAGAGGTAAGTGGTAAGACAGATTTTCTCCTAGTGATCCCTCTGAGAAAGCTCAGTGTGGATTAGGCTGCCCACAGATATTGGCTGCAGACACCATTTCAGCAATCATGACCCTTTCATCAGCTTCCATTATCACGGACGTTGACCACTAATTTAATATGTTCATATGCAGCCCCGGTGGGTCTCTTTGCTTCTGTTGTGTCTGAAATCTAGGCAGTTTCCTTTGATTTCCATTCCATACTTAAACACTTTTTTTTTCAAGAATGCTCATGATTTTCCTGTATTTTCCCACAAATGTACATATTGCATAGAATTTGCAAGCATATCTGCCTCTTCTAAAAATCCAATCCACTTGGGAGTGGGATCCAGAACCACGTGCTTCACCACAATTTTGGGCAAGAAAGGAATACAATAACACCTGCTTAAATCCAGTACGCATGGAGGTTTCTTCATTGAATCCTCCAAACAGGTAGGACTATATGGAGAAAATCAAGCAAGGGCACCGATCCGTGAACTTGCTTGAATGCCATTCAGCTATTCTTTGCAGCAGCAAAAGAACAAAGAGGAGCAGTCGGAACCACGAAAGATCATGTTAGCATCCTTAAAAGTTTAAGAACAGACCATGTCACAAGGACCCAGAACCTTTATAAAATCTTTAAACATTGACTTCAGCAGAAGTAGCTGCGAGAAATGCCTGCAGAGATACAAAATCTAAGAAAAATAATACTGGCACCTAATTACACCAGTGTAGTTTGCTGCTTTTATCTGTAATTGGACTGTATAGTCTTTCATTCTAATTTACTTTACATCTAAACTGTGATAATCAAGACAAGCAGAACAGAATGGCCCTGTAACCGGCTATACCACTGACACCCGTTAATGCCTAATTATAACAACTAAATTAAAGATGTGACTGTAAAGAGGTTGGGCTGCAAGTCTAAAGCATTTAATTCGGTTAAGAAGAAGTAGAGATTTTAAATCCTATGTACAAAAATCAATATTATGGCTCATTGTATTGGTATTGCTAAACAGATTAATGAAATTAAGTATTTTTTGCTTTTGCTTTTTTTTTAAAAAAAAGTTTTATTGCGATGTAAAGATTGGTTTTAACAAAGGACCAAGATAAAGGAGAAAATCTGCGTCCTTAACCAATTTCCCAACCAACCTAATTAAGACAGCATTTGGGAGACTTTCGGATGATTCTCACACCTGCCATTGCAGAATATGGGTTATGGGGGGCATTCACAAGACCGCCACCTTCACAGTCTTTCACATACTGGGCTGGTTTCCAGGTCTTGAAAATCAAAGACAATATTGTATGGAAGACAATCATACTGTATCTGTAGAATCACAGTGTCATCTAGAGCTACAGGGACATTTGGATCAAGGTTAATGCAAGGCAAGGTCGCAACCCAGCCCATCAGAAGATTAACAGGGGCTAGCAGAGAAGGCTAATCAGTGTCAAGAAAAGGGTTTCAGCTGGAAGACCAATCCCTTGTCGGAATTAAGACCCAAGATGTTGGGTTGTAATGATCCACAAAAAGCTAATTTCTCAGACAGCTGAGAACAGGAAACCTTGTACAAACTGTCATTGATTATCTGAACACGTGAAAACGCGAGCATGACTCATTCTCTTCTGCCATCTCAGCCAATTACCCTTCAGCAAAAGGCAAGAGAGGGAGGGCTAGTTTTGCTGGGCTGTTGCTGCAATTTGAGTCAATTATTGGAGCTCCCGTAATTGGTGGAATCTTCTCAATGTCATTGCGAGGTCCCAAGTGTCATGGCTTCTTCCTACAAAGTTATGCAATGGGAAATGCAGCTTTGATGATTTGTCTAATGGCCCAATGCTGTACTTACTGGCTGACCTAGCATTTCCGGTTGATTATTATTATTAATAGCATTTCTGGCTTCTTCTTCTTCTTCTTCTTCTTATTATTATTATTATTATTATTATTATTATTATTATTATTATTATTATTATTAATAATAATAATAATAATAATAATAATAGGAGGAGGAGGAGGATTCAGAATCTAGTCCTGCATGTTCTGGATCGGGTTCACCTTTCTCCTCTTTCATCAGCACCAACACATAGAAAGCGATACAAAACTCATAATATTCATATGCCACATTGCAAATAAAAGCTTCTCAAAGCAGCTCACACAGTCAGTGAACATGGTCCCCTGTCTCCACAGAGGCCAACAGTCTAAAGGAGGAACCAGCAATGGCCACTGTTGTAGACAATATGCTGGGGCAAATAGAGATAGTCACTCTCCTCCTGCGAAATATAAGAGAATGGCTACTTATTTTATTTGGTGCCCCTTTGCCCAGAAAGGGAATTTGCCACCATAACGAAATGGAAAACTTGGTTCCAATCATATTGAATGTTCCCCCACAAGTGCCACTTCTGACCGTACCTGCTCGATGCACAGCCCAGGGAAGTGGATGAAATCACCTCCAAATTTATTGCCAAAGACAGTTCCCAAGCGAATGGCAGCCACCATTCATCTTTTAGAGGCAGGCGCACATAACAGCTTCAACATCTCCTTTGGAGCACTTTAAAGCCTTCTTTGCTTTCATGAGTTTATTAAGTTTTCATTAAATTATTCAATGGGCCCTTGCGATCAGGTCCAGCCGGTTTTGTGCACCTGAACCAGCAAAAAAAGTAAAATCATTTAATAAATGAGAAAACGCCTTCTGCTCAGCCTCCAGTTCAGACACACAAACCCAAGATGGGGCCTGTTGATCAATAAATGTGACAGCTGCGGCACTTTCACATGGCCACCCTCAAGGCCGATTACATGTCACAGGTGTTCAGTAAAAAGTATAGGGCAAAATGACAGCCCAGTAACCTGTTGGTAGCAAGCTTTGCTTGGGGAAGATCTAAAGCAGGATAGAGGAGATGCATCAGATAGGAACGCACAAGTATAAGAACATAAGAACATCAGAAGAGGACTGCTGGATCAGGCCAAAGGCCCATCTAGTCCAGCTTCCTGTATCTCACAGTGGCCCCACCAGATGCCTCAGGGAGCACAAAAGACAACAAGAGACCTGTATCCTGTCGCCACTCCCTTGCACCTGGCACAGCGTATCCCAGGGTTCAACCCAGTAGTGTCACTGCAGGGGGGGGCAGAGTTCCAAGTTCCGTCGGGCTCTGACCCTCCGTTACACGACGGGAGAAAGCGTCCCCGCCCCCTCGCCTTTGGAGCCATTCCGACTTGCTTTCGTCAGCCAGAATGCCTCCAAAGGCGAGGGGGCGGGGCCGCTTTCTCCTGTCGTGTAACGGAGGGTCAGAGCCCGGCGGAACTTGGAGCTCTGCCCCCCCCCTGCAGTGACGCTACTGGTTCAACCTGAAATCAAGCCACGTTTTTGTGCACGTTGCAAGTGAACTTCGGCAAATGTTTGTGCCTTTGCAACCCATCAATTCAACCTCTTCCAAAGGCTTGAATATGCTGAACTGTTGTGAGCATAGACCACTCAGAAAGGTTCGCAAACGTCTGAAGGAAAAAGAACCTTTGTGAGCTTGTTGATGTGTTTGCCAAAGTTCAGACTTTGGTGGGCCACATTCGTCATCTACTACTTGCAAACATTAGCAGGGGAATTCAACTGGTTGAGCTCCCCTTGCAGGACTGGCCCAAGATTTCCATCCTGGACATCTTTGTGGATCTTGGACATCCTGGTCCAAGAGCCAGGATGGTGTAGTGGTTTGGGAGTCGGACTTAGACCTGGAAGATCCAGGTTCAAATCCCCGCTCAGCCACGAAGCTTCCTGGGTGACCTTGGGCCAGTCACTGTCTCTCAGCCCCACCTACCTCACAGGGTTGTCGTGAGGACAAAAAGGAGGGGAGGAAATATGTGCACCACTCTGAGCTCCTTGGAGGAAGGGCGGTATAAAAATGTGAAAATAAATAAATCTCCTGTCGCCTGAGGTGGCATGCCTTACCTTGTGATGTGCCAACCTCTGTCCCTCCCACTCTCTAGATTGGAAAAGGAAGAATGGGATGAGTGAAAGAGGAAGTATGGAGGAGAGGAAATGGAGAGGAAAACCAGAAGTGGTCATAATTTATTTATTTTTTGGAGCCACCACCACCGCCATACTGTCCCGGCCCCTTAAGGTGGCAGGAGACAGCATTCAGTTCTCCTAGTGCAGTGGTTCTCAAACCTTTTAGCACTGGGACCCACTTTTTAAAATGACACCTAGCTTTACGAGACTTTTAAAAAAAAGGTGATCTAGAAATAAATAAATATATTTATTTACAAGTAAAGAGCTTGGGTGGTGCAGCGGGTTAAACCGCTGAACCATAAGCTGTCGATCAAAAGGTCGGCAGTTCGATTCCCGCAACGGGGTGAGCGCTCGTTGCTTGGCCAGCTCCTGCCAACCTAGCAGTTCCAAAGCATGTCAATGCGAGTAGATAAATAGGTACCACTTGCGGGAAGGTAAGCAGCGCTCCATGTTCCAGCTGCATGCTACGCGCTGTGGCAAGGAGAGTCATGCCGGCCACATGACCACGGAGGCGTCTTCGGACAACGCTGGCTCTTTGGCTTTGAAATGGAGATGAGCACCACACCCTAGAGTCGGACACGACTGGACTTAATCGTCAGGGGATACCTTTTTTTTTTTTTGTGGGTTTTCTCTGTGCCAGGTGCAAGGGAGTGACAGCAGAAAACAGGTTATCTTGTTGTCTTGTGCTCCTTGAGGCATCTGGTGGGGCCACTGTGTGACACAGGAAGCTGGACTAGATGGGCTTTTGGCCTGATCCAGCAGGGCTCTTCTTATGTTCTTATGTTCTTTACCTTTACCTTAAAGAGCTTGGCTGCTTGCAGTGTAAATAACAATCTTGCAAACTGCAGGAGCTCACCTCTTTGGAGGGCAATTAGTAGCTACTGTATCTGGTTTTTGAATAGCCTCAGGGCTTGTGGCAATGACTTATCTGATCTTTCCATCACCTGGGACCCACCAGAAATCAGGTCGCGACCCACCAAGTGGGTCCCGACCCACAGTTTGAGAAACACTGTCCTAGCGGGTTGCGACCCAGCATTTTGAGAACTGCTGTTCTAAATGATGCTAAATGATGCTGTGACATGATTCAGCACTATTCTAATGGGAGATTCTGGGATCGTGATGATATGGCATTCAGAGGGAGTCGTGGAAAAAAATTGTGAACTGTGGATAAGAAGGTACAACTGTTGCTACCACCACCAGAGGCACTGAAAGATGCACCAGGAGTTGCATGACCTTCCTTTCATTCCCCCCTCACAAATCCAGGCCAAATGTTCTTACCTGGAAACTGTGAGGTTAGTCAGATTTTGCAGGCTGCAATGATTGCCCTGTTGGCACAGCTGCATCAGCGCTGGAAATTTGGATAGGATCGGGCCCACAAACAAGTCAAGTTCTGACCCCAAGACCATGTGCATATAGCTCAAATTAACAGACCTGGTAACTGAAAGGGTGCAGGTGAAACTAAAAGCAATTTCTGTGCTTTCCCGGATCGCCCTTCAGCATGCTTGCAACCCTTGTGTGCCCCCAGAGGCTTTGTTTCCATGTAACATTAACTATCATCAATACGAGCCACCTCGTGAATGAATTAGGAGACATATACATACATCCTGCCAACTCCAAAGGCCAGCATGTACTCGTGAGGGACCTTCTGCTCTCCAGATGTCTCATGACAGGAAATTGTGATGGAAGCGTGTTCCAGATGCCTTACATCGGTCATCATAAGTCATTCCGCAGTCAGGGAAATGGCTTGACAGGGTACAGACCTTAATAGGATTCTGGAATATTCCAAACAGATTGAAGAGTACAGATTGTTGTCTTAAAAATAATAATAAAAAAGCTACAAACAGGCAAACAGAGTGACTCCTACATGTTACCACTTTGAACTACAACCCCGTGTCTCAGACTTCCTCTTGGTAATTAACCATGTCTGGTTAACATGGCTGGCTAAATTCCAGTTAGACAGTAGCATGGACAGTTTAAGAGCACATGTAGGAAGAAAGAGGATATTCAGCCCTACGCTTTGTTCTGGACACCACCATTACCACCACCTGCGGATAGCGAGGATCTGCGGATACGTTAAACTCGCTAAAAGGGGGAAGGTAAAAATACGTTTTTGTAACTTTTTAGCAGCAAACCATGCCATTCCTAAGCCTCTGCAGGGCTTCTGCATCCTGGGGCAAGGCTGGGAGGGGGGAAAGAGTCATCACACGACCCAGAAGTGGGTCGTTCAGCTTGCAGAAGCCCTGCAGAGGCTTGGAAACGGTGTGGTTTGCTGCTAAAAGGTTAAAAAATCTTGTGCTTTTACCTTTTCTTTCTTTTTTATAGCAATCTTAACATGGACCAGATCCAGGACCCACGGTGAGAAAAATCCGCGGGTCCCAAATCCACGAATAGAAAGGGTCCACTGTATAAACTTTCCAAAATATACTCACAGATTCCACAAGATGGGGAACCTCTACTATATAGACCATCTTGATAGTATTTGACCCAGTGGCTTAGAAAACAAGAGTTGAACTAGAAGATCCATGATTCATGGTCCATGAAACACGTAAAATATCTAATAAATAATAAAGAAATAAAAACAATTAAGCAGAACAAAAATATGCATAATTAAATTGGATTAATTTAACAAAAGTTGTCGCTATAAAATTCAATTTTAATTGAGGGAAAAAACTAAAGAAAAACAAGTTCACCATTCTGGAAGGATGGGCCTACAGGAAATACACTTGTTCCAGTAAACTGAGAGGTGCAAATGAAATTCAAAGTGACAATAACGCCAGTCTGGACTCGCGCTTAGCCTCACTCTATAATTCAATGTTAAGTGTTCTTGTCTCTTTCTAAAACTTAACTAAATCTTCCACTGTGTTCACCGAGGCCCCAGCTTCAAATTAAATAATCAACCATTATAGTTTCAACACCTTGTAATCCCATGATCTCTGCAATGACTTTTTGAAATATCACAGAAGTGGAAATAATACCAAACGGCATTCACTTAAATTTATAATGTCCAAATGGTGTATTAAAAGTCATTAGCTTAGAATTTGACTCATCTAACTTTACTTGTGAAAATGCATGTCCAACATGCATATTGAGGATATTTTTTGCTTCTGAAAGCTTGTCTGCTATTCCTTCAATACTTTTTTTTTTTTTTTGGATAGCATCCATATTTTACGACTTTATTTAAATCACATGGATCAATGCATATCTGTACCTTTTTGTTTTGGATTTCCAATTACAGTTACAGAATTAACAGTCTGTTAAACCTTTTAAATTTTACATACCTTTTGAGTAGCACTGAGCTTTGCCATACTGGCAGAAAGGTTTTGGGCAAATGTCATTCTTTGGGGGAAGAATGGGCTACTGATCTGGAAATGATGGCACTGTTCTTCCAAGTATTTGAGGCATGAACAGTGGTGAAGAGCTTTCTCCTTCCTGTTTCACAAACTTCCTGTGGACGTGTCAATATCACTGGGAGGAAAGTCACATGTGTCCCAGTCAAAGTCATGTGAGATACAGGAAGCTGGACTAGATAGGTCTTTGTCCTGATCCAGCAGGGCTCTTCTTATTGTCCTAATGTCAGTGGGAATTATTAATGCATGTTAATCAGGAAGGGGGTTCAGATATGGCATGTGCCAGCGCCGCCGATCCCGCCCCCGTCCAGGCACAATCCACCCCACCACCCTTGCCCCATTCTACCCCCTCCCCGCCGTTCCTTCCGCCTCTCCACTGCTCAGTTATTGTTCTTTTTTTTTTTCAGAAATCCAACATGTGAGACAACACTCACATCACACACCCCCACAGTATGCACCAGTAGGGTACCTGTATGATGGCAGGATGTGGCAAGAATCCTCCCACCTCTAATACTACCGTGGAGATCAGCTGCGATAGAAATTCCTTTGTTTTCCCCAGATGTCCCTGCTACGGTCAGTTACATTCTGTGGCCCTTAAGCAGCTCAGCTCATAGCTCATGTTAATAAGGGTAAACAAAGTCATTCAGATAAATATTAAAGAGTTTATTTCCCTTATAATTAAAGTCACATATACATAAAACCCTGACAGGGCTGATCTTTCACAGCATGTGTTACAGAGAAATATAATGCATGAAGCATGTAGTCTTCAAAATGAAAAGTGTATGCAGGTACTTTCAGGTATACAGTGTATGAAGCTATCTTGCAGGTATACAGTACTAACTTGCTTCTTTTCCAGATTTCTTTGTTTTGGTTGTCTGATTATTGGTGATTTTTAACTGCCGTTTTTAAAGTGTTTTTATATCATGGATTGCAATTCAGGGTCCCTTCATTTAGCATGGATAAAGTGCCTCATTAGAATAAAAAGGTAAAGGTATCCCCTGACAATTAAGTCCAGTCGTGTCCGACTCTAGGGTGTGGTGCTCATCCCCATTTCAAAGCCGAAGAGCCAGCGTTGTCCGAAGACGCCTCCGTGGTCATGTGGCCGGCATGACTCTCCTTGCCGCAGCGCGTAGCATGTGGCTGGAACACGGAGTGCTGTTTACCTTCCCGCAAGCGGTACCTATTTATCTACTTGCATTGACATGCTTTGGAACTGCTAGGTTGGCAGGAGCTGGCCAAGCAACGAGTGCTCACCCCGTCGCGGGAATCGAACTGCCGACCTTTCGATCGACAGCTTATGGTTCAGCAGTTTAACCTGAATAGAATAGAAATAAGGCTGCAGTTCTCTACACACTTACCTGGGAGCGGGTCCCATTGAACTCAGTGGGTCTTACTTCCAAGTAGGCATGTATAGGATTGTGCTGTAAGACAACAATGTCCCTTTTAATCTGCCCATGGGCATACAGTACTTACAGATTTTGCAGCAACAGCAACAACAAAACACGTTACCCACAAATATCACATAAAAACACAATGCAGACTGTCAAATCCACAGATAGCTTCCTTCGGTGTTTATATGAACATACGCTGGTTAAAACACTTAGCACAAAACCTAATATAGTGGGGTGGTGGTGTTTTTTTTCTTGTCATATTTTACATCCTCCCCTATTCCACATAGCTAGGAAATATCAGTAAAAATTAACCTAAAGCTTAACGGCTCATGTAGGAATGCTTGGATAAAAATGTCGCCAGGGTTATTGAGCTGTACAATTAAACCCCTCCTACCAAATACTTTTCAAACTAATTTCTGTCTAATGCTTAGTCAGCAAACCCAAATGCCAATGACTTTCTGAGACTTTTTTCTATGAACCAGCAATATATGAGTCTTTTTCAAAGCTGTGTCCATATTTGTAGCTGCATGCATGTGCTTGATCCAACAGGGAATGCTTAAAGCATATTCTTGCAATGGAGATGCGCTTAAAAATATAATATATGTACGTATGTATGTATGTGTGCGTGTGTGTGAGAGAGAGAGAGAGAGAAAGATCCTTTTGATTTTCCCCCAGCAAGCCATATTTGATTTACATCAATTAGGTCTTTCTTATAAGATATCATATAACAAGAAAGCTAATAACCCAGAAATAACCTCATTAAAAAGACAGCATATCAGTCTAAGCAGAATGAACTCTAAGCAGAAAAATTAGTGACCTGGAAAGGAGCAGAAGAGGTAATAGCAATGCAAGGGGGGAAAAAATACATTCCCATTAACTAGTCAAAAGTAGAAATCACCAGCAATAAAAAAAATACAATAAAAACTTAGGGGAAGGTTTTTACAAATTATTTTTTATCTTTTCAAATTCTGCAACCCAGAGACCTCCTCGATGTCGGAAGATGACCTGGATAATTTGGGGGTATTGTCCAGTACTTTCACCATGACATTTATGGGTCAGAGAATACATTTGGCAGCAATCGACACAGAAAGCATTGGAAGACAACTAAATACCATTGCTGCCTCTCTGGTTACTCTCAGTTACATGAGAGAATCATTGACAGGCTATAAGGTACTGACATCATCGGTGTGGTGTTCCCAAGATTATGAATCCACCTTATTAGGGTAGATAATGGCCATAAAGTTGATTTTATAGAGGGTGATTTGAAAAATCCTGGCTCATGGGGGGAGATGCAGACATTGTACAGCTCCCTTGTAACTTACCCTAAGCTTGACGTGATAGAATCATGAAGATGTTTATGTGAGCCTGATCTCTTTTCCCAAAACTGTCTTTGACAAAATGTTTGCACGGGCGGGGATGACGACAGTGCATTAGGAGAGTGCCCAGATGTCTTCATTACAGGAAAAGCTCTCCCTATATTCAGCAATGTATGCGATGGTGTTCCCAGTAGCAATGTATGGTTGCGAGAGTTGGACCATAAGGAAGGCTGAGCGCCGAAGAATAGATGCTTTCGAACTGTGGTGCTGGAGAAGACTCCTGAGAGTCCCTTGGACTGCTAGGAGATCAAATCAGTCAATCCTAAATGAAATCAACCCTGACTGTTCCCTGGAAGGACAGGTACTAAGGCTGAAACTCAAATATTTTGGCCACCTAATGCGAAGAGAGGACTCTCTGGAGAAGACTCTGATGCTGGGAAAAATTGAAGGCAAAAGGAGAAGGGGAAGGCCAAGGATGAGATGGTTAGACAGCATCACCCATGCAACGAACATGAAAATGAGCGAACTCAGGAAGATAGTGGAGGACAGGAAGGCCTGGCGGGATATGGTTCATGGGATCACGAAGGGTCGGACACGACTTAACAACTGAACAACAACATATTCAGCATGCCCTCTGGAAACAAGGACTGAAGGAGGGGGGGGATGTGCCAGAGGTTGTGGGCAAGAAAAACATCAGCATGTGGGGCATGGCTAGCCAGCGCACTGCCATCTTCCCATATTCGGCTTCCATGGAGGATCAACACCTTCTTCATAGACTTAAGAGTTAAGGAAAAAGCTCTTGCTTAACGATCTCACTTCTTCCCTCCTTCACTTAACCCCTGCCTGTCCAAATGGCACTAGTTGCAAATCTCTTTACAGGTAAACATTGCCTTTTCCTTGTTTGTCTATATCTCTTAATAAAAATATCTCTCTTCTTTTGGAAAGCTCTGTCTCGTGATGACTGTAGCCTAACTGGAGGCACGTTGAGATTGTTCACGCTGCTATCCAGTCGACGATGCCCCTGCTATAACAATAGGCTTACCAGATCTCCAGCCGGGACAGAGTGCTAGACCTTTAGGAGAAGGAATGTGGGCAGGTGTAGCTTCTTAAACCTTAGAGCACAATCCGAGGCTTCTTAAACCTTAGAGCACAATCCCATTGAACACAAACTGACAAACACTGCATTTTGACGTCTTGCATTATGAGTTCCCTAACTGATGGCGCAATCCTATCTTTTGCTGGCACCGGCGCTGCAGCCTCAGCGCCAGCATAAGTAAAGGTAAAGGTGACCCCTGACAATTAGGTCCAGTCGTGTCCGACTCTAGGGTGTGGTGCTCATCCCCATTTCAAAGCCGAAGAACCAGCGTTGTTGTCCGAAGACGCCTCCGTAGTCATGTGGCCGGCATGACTCTCCTTGCCGCAGCGCATAGCATGCAGCTCGAACACGGAGCGCTGTTTACCTTCCTGCAAGCGGTACCTATTTATCTACTTGCATTAACATGCTTTGGAACTGCTGGGTTGGCAGGAGCTGGCCAAGCAACGAGCGCTCACCCCGTCCCGGGAATCAAACTGCCGACCAAACAGCAAGAGGTTCGCGTACCCCTAGGGGTACCCGTACCACAGGTGGAGAACCCCTGACTTAGCACATACAAAAATGCTTGACTAAATTTCATGTTGAACACTGGGGTGCTCGTGCATCCCTAATCTACTGTTATTTTTGTTTATTTTCACAATGTATGGCTGTACACTTTTGTACACCATGCTGAGAATGTTTCCCAAAACACATGCATTTATGTTGATATTTTTATCTCTTTTTTTAATTTTTAAACCAACATTGACAAAAAAAGTTCAGAGTTAATTGCCATTTCCTTTTGTTTCCCCCCTACCTCCCTTTCCAGTACAATTTCAACTTATGGAACAAAACCAGTGTTTTAAGACAATTATTCTTATAGTTAGAAAAAGCCTCCCAGCTATGTGTTTACTCTGGATTTAATCTAGTTAAAGTGGATGTAGCTTTATTTTGCTCTGGGCAGAACCTGAGGCCAAACCGCACTGGCTGGTCAATGATGAGGTTTCTTTGAAATTTCATGACATCTCAATTCATTTCCTTTGACTCAAAAGTAGTCATCTATAATAAATGCTACAACCCCAAGAAAAAAACCTCAAACATGATGCACTGGATACACCAAACGTTTGTCTTTAAATGCCTGGTTTTCAAAATCTACTAATATTGTTTGCTAGAAATTGTGATTACGCATTCATGTGACAATTTCATGTTAATTTCATGACACTGAAAAACACTCTCATCACTACTGCTATTGTTTCATAGTGTTATAATGCATAGGGAATATTCAAAACGGGTAGTTCAGTGTGCTATTCAAAGAAGAGATCTACACGTTCAGGGGAGAACCACACATTCAGCTAGAGATTTGCTTTCATGTTCACTGCAGCAGCTCTCACTGGCAAAGAGGCAAGTCACTCTCAGAAGGAACCGCTGAGAAGTGGCTTGTCTTCTCAGCCGAAAGCACAACAGTAAAGCCAGTGAACGCAGGATTATCATTCTGTAAGCAAGGTACATCATTCACTTTAAAAGCCTGGAGACTATAACTGCATGTGCCTGAGTGCAAAATGAATCTCGGTTCCTCCCAAGGAGGAAGACCTGAACATTTTCAAAAGTCAAACAAGTATCTTTAAGACAAGTGAAATTTCTTGGGGGGGGGGGTTTCCTGCGCATATCAAGTCTCAGGAGATGCCAACACCAAAAAGGCCCTACCTCCAGACACCTTGGGTCTCATCTTTGAAAGTAGCAGGCAAAGATCTTAGCACTGGCGTCGCTGGAGCGTGGCGGGGGGCAGGGCGCCCGGGGGTGACGCGCGCCATGGGCTGACGCACGCACCCCCGCGCGCGTCACCTACGTGACGCGCGCCACCCTTCGGACGCTCCGAGGCCGGCCCGTGAGCTGGCCTCGGAGCGTCCGACCCCGTTGGCACTCCAGGGCCTTCTGAAAGAAGGCCCACGCAGCACGTTCATCCGGGTATTTTCCGGATTTTCGCGCATGCGCAGAGACCGTTTTGAGGTCTCATGACCCAAACTCAAGACAGGTCTAGCAGTACTGACATCATTCTGCTTTGAGCTCATGCCTCTCAACGTTTGAACAGTAGGCAGTGCCATGGGTCCTAAAGGAGGTCAATCCCACAGGAGACTTTCAGCGCAATCCTGTGTAACTTTGCACCGGTGTAAGTGCACTTACACTGGTGCATCTGCTGTTACACCAGTGCAAAGTTACACAGGATTGCGCTGCAAGCATGCCTTGACGATGCCCCCTTATCTTCAACAGGTCCTCCTAGGCTCTCACTCATCCTTGCCAAAGCACATTCTCTGCTCTGCCTTGTCTCACTTCCACCTTTCAACACTAAGTGCACATATTCCATGTTACTCTATGCCAGCCTTTTTCATCTCACGGCACACTGACCAGGTGCTAAAATTGTCAAGGCACACCATCAGGTTTTTTTTTTTTTTTTTTTGGCAATTGACAAGGCACACTGGTTGAAAATCGCTGCTCTACGCCCATCCTCTGCTTTCAATTGGAACGGAAAGAAAGAAGGTGCAGACTGAAACAATAACGGAACATGTTGATTGGCTGCCACTGTGTGGAAGAAGAAAGAAGAGTAACCCTGTCAGTGCGACCACTCGCTCACCCACTCGTCACGCATGCTGGCTCTTGGAAGTGGGTATCATATTGCATGCTAGGACTTGAGGAGAGTCCTAGCTCTTGATAACCACCAGTCCAGTGGTTCCCAAACTGGGAGGCGTGGCTCCCAGGGGAGCCACAGAAACCACCCAGGGGAGCCACGGAAACTACCCAGGCAGGCCTCGGAGTGCCACAGAATCCTTTTAGAAAACAGTGCAGGCTTTTTTTATATACATTTGTAAACACACCCCATGGCCAGCGGGTGGCGCAGCGGGTTAAACCGCTGAACCATAAGCTGTCGATCGAAAGGTCGGCAGTTCAATTCGCCAGCTCCTGCCAACCTAGCAGTTCCAAAGCATGTCAATGCGAGTAGATAAATAGGTACCGCTTGCGGGAAGGTAAACAGCGCTCTGTGTTCCAGCCGCATGCTACGCGCTGCGGCAAGGAGAGTCATGCCGGCCACATGACCACGGAGGCGTCTTCGGACAACGCTGGCTCTTCGGCTTTGAAATGG
The DNA here is from genome assembly GCA_026170595.1 of Plestiodon gilberti rubricaudatus. Taxonomy (NCBI): domain Eukaryota; kingdom Metazoa; phylum Chordata; class Lepidosauria; order Squamata; family Scincidae; genus Plestiodon; species Plestiodon gilberti. The sequence goes on from JANXHW010000010.1 coordinate 10,869,120, forward strand.
AGATGAGCACCACACCCTAGAGTCGGACACGACTGGACTTAATTGTCAGGGGATACCTTTACCTTTTTTAAACACACCCCATATGTATATATTTTTTAAAACCACAAACAACCATTCCTCTCAAGCTCCACGTGTGTTGGTGAGCTACGTTGGTGGTCGCACCGACCATTTTGGCAGTGCCGTCCCATCAATAATTTACACATCACCCAGAAAGCATTTTTTTTTTCACTGTCACAGCCATTTATCATGAGATAGATGTTCCTGGCACAAACACACAGTGCTAAAACTTTTACATAGACAGCCAAATAAGTGAAATGTGGAATGCTGACAGAGCTGCTATTGGCAAGCTTTGATGTATCAGTATTTTAGAAGATATCAGCGTCTCAGATGACTGCTGAGGCAAGGCAAACAATCGTCAAAAGTAGTGTCAAAAGTAAGAGATGGGTGGCTGTCCCTGTAAGGCAGTTTCAGAAAATACAAATGTAAAGTATTAATGACTTGAGTGGCCCTCACTGGTGTTCAACTGAATTAGCATGTGATGTCATTTGCTGATAAGCCCAAACATCAGGCACCTAACTTGATGAGCTGTGAAGATGGATCCCTACTTTGCAAAGGTTTTTTGAGGGGGCTGTATGCAAAGTTTTCGGGGGGGGGGCTGTATGAACTAGGATCCATGATCATCATAGGGCCCAATTCTATCCAACTTTCCCGTGTTGATGCAGCCCTGTCAACGGAACATGCGCTGCATCCTGCGGTTGGGGGGGGGCAGTCACGGAGGCCTCCTCAAGGTAAGGGAATGCTTGTTCCCTTTGCGGCTGTGTTGGCGCTGAAAAGTTGGATAGGATTGGGTCCTTAGTGTTCCACTTGAAATGGAGTTGAGCTTTGGAGCATGTCCCTAGTGGACGTCGACAGAACATCAAGCCTTTGTAAACCAGCAGTTTGGTTTCTTACAGAGGCCCAAACATGCCCACAAAGGTAGGCTTACCAGATCTCCAACCGGGACAGAGTGCTAGACCTTTAGGAGAAGGAATGTGGGCAGGTGTAACTTGTTAAACCTTACAGCACAATCCTAGGCATGTTTACTCAGAAGCAAGCCCCACTGTGTTCAGTGGGGCTTGCTTCTGAGTAGACAAGCCTAGGATTGTGCTCTAAGGCTTAACAAGCTACACCTGCCCACATTCCTTCTCCTAAAGGTCTAGCACTCTGTCCCGGTTGGAGATCTGGTTAGCCTACACAAAGGATTTGTAAAAGTTCAAACGTTCACCCCCTCTTCTTTTTCTAGTCTAGGGAGGAGGAGGAACAGGAAAAGGCAGGTGTCCTTTTCCAGTCTACTGCCTGAGAGGATTGCTTCAGCTGGCCTCATGATGGGCCGGCCCTGCCAGTGTTCAAACACGCTCCCCTTCCCTGAGTTAGCCACACTGCTACCCTTTTGTAAAGAAGCATAACATTTAAAAGCAGGTATTAAAATCGGGGAAAGAAATAGGAAAACAGAACATGGAAAAGGAGGGATACACTCAGTGATGTAGACTTGAGTCTATTGACTCAGACTCGAGTCGGACTCAAGTCGTGTCAATGACTCGACTCGTACTTGACTCGGCGAATGTAAAAGACTCAAAAGACTCGACTCGGGACTTGGAGCCTTTTACGACAAGTCAAATTTTATTCAGGTTTAAACCCGTTTCCCCCATTAAATAGATAGGGACTCGCGACTCACAACCAAAGACTCGCGACTTGGGGGCAAAGACTTGGGACTTGACTTGAGACTTGGAGTCACATCCCTAGATACACTATTGCTAGTGTTTTAAATTCAACCTTACTGGCTTGTCATATTAAAACTGCGTTTCATGAGGAATTATTTCTGTTCTCCTCCCACATTCACCCTGGCCGGAAAATACTTTGAAAAATACAGAGGGAGAGGGGCCGTCGCAACAGTCACTTGTCTCAGGAGTGACATGCAACCACTGCAACACCTCAGTCATGGAGAAATATGGCCACCCCATAAAGGTTGCTTCAAACAAAAGCTCATTTATCTGAATGCGGCAGACACATAATCAATTTACATGAAGAATTTCAAAATTAGTCAGATTGTAATGAACTATGAAATACTGATTAATGCATTTTTGCAGTGTTTGATTAGAAGTGTACCGTGTGTTGTCTAGCAGAGTCTTGCTGTTCTGGCATTTAGAGGCTAACCTTGTGTTTCTTATAAATTGCTATAACGTAAATAGCCTCTGAATTATGACAATCCTCCATTTATTTATTTATTTATCTATCTATCTATCTATCTATCAAAGTGTATTGAGAACGAGGAGGCTGTAGTTAAGGATAGAGACTAAAAAGCTTTAGGGTATATGCCTGCATATCTCTCCATGGAAACATTTGGAGCTATGAACCAGGAAATCCCTGCTTCAAAGCTTACATTGAACATAAACATCTTGGGCATTGTTGACACAAGGCCCCCTGATGCCTGAGGTGGCATAGCTACCTGACAAGGTAGCTGATAGCTATCTGACAAGGCTATTATTAGAGATACTGAGATAATATATGTGAACTGCTTTGAACAGTCTAAAGCAGGGGTTCTCAACCCCTTTCCGGGTGAGTACCACCTCCGGCACAACTCTCCTGCTGCGTACCACCGGAAGTGACTGACGATGACGTCATCGCCTGTTACTTCCAGGTTTTCAGAGGCCATAAAATGCAGGTAGCAGGCTCTGGGCAGGTAGGAGGGCCCTTCTCAGCATTTCCGAGAGGCTCAGCCAAAGGCAGGAACCTATTGGGAACAAAAACACGGCACCGAAAGTATCACGTTGGAGAGTAGGGTTCCGGCGGGCCGTTAGTCCAAGTACCACCAGCACTCGGCCAAAGTACCACTGGTGGTACGTGTACCACTGGTTAAGAACCCCTGGTCTAAAGCACTGCAGAAATGCAAAGCATTTGTATTCTGGTGGAGATATTGAAATCATTATTAGCAAGACATTTCTGGAGTTCAAACTTGGCCACAAAGCATTTGCATGCTCGGAATCGTTTCCTCTCTACTATTCTTATTCTTAATAACCTGAATCAGTCTCAACTATTCAAGCTTACGCTACCAATATTGACCCCTTTTGTGGATTGGCTTCTCTGTGACTTGATAAGGCGCATTATTGCGGTTTGGTTCATCACGATGAAATTCCTACTTGGGTTTGAAAAGGTGACTTGGCTGATCACATCTCATTTTCTGAGGAATTAAATCATTATTGGTTAATGATTTTTTTAAAAAACAGGGAAACAAGGTTACTGGACTATGCGGCAAAGAGCATGTTTATACGGGCATCAATGAGTCTCCATGAAGTACCCTCGTAGCAATCCAGAAAAGGTACCTACAAGGCATGTTTTCTCAGGAATAAGTCCTACTGAGTTCAATGGGACTTCCTCCCAGGTAAGTGTGTATAGCATTGCAGCCTTAATTGTTTTTGCTTTCAATCAGTTTATCAATTGGCTTAATTATTTTATGTGTCTCCTATAGATGAACTCTTTTTATTATTAATTATTATTCCATGGGATTTGTAAAAATCCCATTGTATACAGTGAAAAATGGAAAATCTTTCAGTATGGGGTTGGTGGTTGCCCATAGCAACTATGAATGGAAAATTGCCATCTGGCTTCTAGTTTTAAATGAGATTTGAATAATCAATTTAATAATGGATAGTGTATATGCTTTACAGAAATAATCACTTGTCTTGGCTTCCAAAGAAAACTTTGGAATAAGACAAAGACGCACTGCTCAAACATAATGCAAAGCAAACAAACATCAACCACGATTTTGATTTGCATTACTAACTTCACTTCGAAAGGAGTGGAGCTGTCCTTATCTTTGGCTGGGTCTTTCGGATGTATCGGAGAGTGAGTCATTCATAAGCTGCCGAGGAACCGCTGGTTTCTATAGCGAATGACATGGCGGCTGCAAGGAAGCCATTTTCATGGGCGTGACATGGCCATTGATGCTGTCTCTTGGCAGGTCTCCTGAGGTCCAGACCATGAGACAGAAGGCACAACCTGGGAATTCAGGGGTGGGGCCTGGCAAATCAGGAGGTGGGGCTTAAGGCAGGTATGCTGCACCTAGCAGAGCTGTGTAGAGCAAGCATGATGGACAGGCAAGTGGAGCCAATAGGAAAGGTTTCAACCAACCAAGAGTACCAACTGCCCATCCCCTTTATTTTGGATGCATAATTTGCATAATCCCTCCCTGTTCTTTAGAATGGGAAGAAAGCACTGGGATGGAGCCTGGAGCAAAATTGCTTTTGGACCTGACTTTTGGACCTTTATTGTGAGATTCTATTCCTTTGTCTTTGGCGACTTTGTGGAGTCAGGCTAAATCCCTTAAATTCTGTGTCAAACTCCGAGATCTGACAATGCATGATGTGCCAAAGAAACAGCATTTTTCTATGCTACTGCAAATAGAAACCTTTCAATGCTCCGTAGTTGCCTCATTACGTATTGCAAACAGATCCGCAAAATGACCTCCTATAATCTCAGCATCCGATTCACAAGTGGTGAAATGGAGAGGGGGGGGGGGTATTTTTGGCTATTATTCAGGGTTTGGGTGATTGTGAAATTGGGGGTTGCAGAATGTAACGGCTGCTCCTCCAGAACCATCTGAGTGATGCTACGTCATAACACGGTAATGTTCCAAGAGACATTTTTTTTTGGGGGGGGGGGAGCTGGTGACCACGAACTGTCAGTTGCCTTCCAATGATACCATTGGTCCATCTAGTCCAGTATTGTCAACAGAGACCAGCATCAGTCTTCCAGGCAGTGGTCTTATTCAGCCCTACCTGGAACTGTCAAACTTCTGACTAAGCCTTACTATTAACATTTAAGCAGCCTTTATTTTTATTTTATTTTATTTTTCACATTTTTATACCACCCTTCCTCCAAGGAGCTCAGAGTGGTGTACATATTTCCTCCCCTCCTTTTTGTCCTCACAAGAACCCTGTGAGGTAGGTGGGGCTGAGAGATAGTGACTGGCCCAAAGTCACCTAGGAAGTTTCGTGGCTGAGCGGGGATTTGAACCTGAATCTTCCAGGTCTAAGTCCAACTCCCAAACCACTACACCATCCTGGCTTTCTGAGCATTCAACATATATATTGAATTCTGAAGGTCCTTCAAGTTCTCTAAGTCACAGAAACAGAACTCTCTCTCTCTCTCTCTCTCTCTCTCTCTCTCTCTCTCTCTCTCTCTCTCTCTCTCTCTCTGTGCGTGTGTGTGTGTAAAACCCTGACTTTTTATTTAGATTTGGAAAAAAGTCCACAATAAGGTGAACCACAATTAAGTATCTGCATTACCACTAACATTTTCACTGTTGCCCAGTAAAATTGTTTAGAAACAGAGGCCTGTACAGTTCCACGCGATTCATTCATTTACAAGATAAATATAGCACCAAAAATATCTTTGCGCAGTGCTGAGGGCAGCAAAAAGATAGAACTGATTATCCCGAGGGTTATACAGTTGTACAAAGAAGCTTGAGAAAGATTTCTTTTGCTGTAGCGTGCACCCAATGTGGCACGTATCAAATTAGAAAATTACATAGCAGGAAATGTTTAAAAATATGCCTTTCCAATTCCAGGCCAACATGCTCCTAACTGAAGTTGTGTTTAGTGCCTTCATTATTCACAGACCTACTGGCATTCCAAGGGTGGTGTGAAATCATAAGTGGGGCAGGACACCGCTACATATGTGTAAGTGGCCCCTCCCCCTTGCCGGTCGGAGTAATTCCCAGCGGACACCAGCTACTGCACGGGCAGAACAGAGCCGCCCCGCACGTTAGCCGTTGCTCGCTGGAAATGGCTCTGACTGGTGAGGGGGAGGGGTCGCCAGTGGCGTCACTCCGGTAGGGGCGGGGCCGTAAGTATCGCTCCGTCCTAGACCCTTTACCGAGCGAGCAGGAGGCGGCCCCGCCCCCTCACTGTCGGAGCCATTCCCCTGCGGAGAAAGCAGCAGGCAGGGTCTCTTGCCTGCTGCTTTCTCCGCATGGGAAAGGCTCCGACAGTGAGGGGGCGGGGCCGCCTCCTGCTCGCTCGGTAAAGGGTCTAGGATGGAGCGATACTTACAGCCCCACCCCTACCAGAGCGACGCCACTGGGGGCCGCTTACACACGTAGCGGCGGCCTGTTCCACTTATGGTTCCGCACCACCCTTGGAACGCCAGTGCACAGCCCTAAGTCCATCCGAGACCACCGAGTTTATGGGCTCACACAGAATCCCTTTTCAGAAGTTCCAACCATGTATAAATAAGCTGGGAGGGGCGTCATACTATAGTACTCATAAGAATTAGGGGATATCTTGGTTTTGGAATGTTTGGTTCTAGCTTGTGAGCATTTCTTTCCCTTCTCACTCCTTTCAACGTTTGTCAGTGCCAGAAGACCATTCACTGGCGTCTTATCTAGAATGTATTATAAATACTGGAACAGAAATTAACATACACAAATGGCCGTCACTAAGAATCCTGCTGAAGGTATGAAAGTATTAAAGGTATTCAGGACCCATCCATGAGGTCAACTGAAGCTGTTGCCTCAGGCAGCAGATTGGTGGAGGGCAACCATCTCTTTCTGCCTCCGTGTCTCCAAGGCTGCTGTTCCTCCTCCTTGGACTTGAAAATGAAGAGGAAGATGGAGGGGAGGAGCTAGAACGTTGGGGAGTGGGAGGAGCTAGAACGTTGGGGAGTGGGAGGAGCTAGAACGTTGGGGAGTGGGAGGAGCTAGAACGTTGGGGAGTGGGAGGAGCTAGAACGTTGGGGATTGGGAGGAGCTGAGGCTGGCCCATCATCAGGTAAGGGGGGCAGCATTTGGCATGCCGCCACAGACTTCATGAGGTCTTGGGCTGGCCCTGTGACTGGCGCCCATCTTGCATGGCAGCCACAGTGTAGACTTTAAGAAAATTAAGATGAGAATGCATCATTCTCCATGCCTATCCACCCCCACCCACCCTCTGCAAGCCAATGGACAGTCAAGGCAATGGCATGGCAACGGTCTGCTGAACCAGCTTGGCTCCTTGCTCGATGTGAGGCAATATGTTTCAGTTCATTTTTAGAATGTGATGCGCCTTGGAGATGAAATGGATGTCCGCCTGCTAGACAGGTGCCAGGGACATCATTATTCCATCTCTGTGTGATTAATTCTTCTTGGCCCCTTGCCAGATGGCATCGAGAGAGAGAGAGGACTCTGCACTGCCAATCAAATGACCTGAGATGACAGAACAACATGGTGGTGGGTAGCCAGCCTAATCAGGCAAAGGTCCAAGAACGACCGGATGTCATTTATAATTTCTAAAACATATTTCGCTCCCCTCCCTACCCCAAAAACCAGTCAGTTGATTTGGACAGTTATCAAAGCCATTATTGTAACAAATTGTTCTTACAACAGCCTTCTCTCATGGAACAAAAATTACCCAACCAACAGAAAATTGCCCAGATTTTAAGGTTAAGAATAATCAAATGGCATCTTTGCAACGATACCAACTCAGAGATGAACAACATGATATATAGTTTCTTAAGATACATCTGTTGTTGGATTCCACCACTTCAAACTGGGGGGGGGGGGCTGGATGTTGGAATGATCCTCTTGTATGAGAATCGAATATTAGAGAGAATGCTAGCCCCAGATCCTTCTCCTTGATCTGAAACAATAGAGTCCATCAAGAGAGATGTTCTGCAATTGAGCTGATGACATGGTTCGGCTTGCAGTGAAAAAGTATTTTCAGGACAAGAACCGCAGAGGAATTGTGCCTATCTAAACAATCTAAGTAGGATTCTCAAGTATTTTGAGGGCTATGGGCACCAATATCCAGCTAGGCCTCTGCGCAATTCAACTGGGCCTAGGCGAAAATATGTGTCATTGCTCCTCTGCCATTGATGCCACTGCTCTGATGTCACAGAAGTGCCGGACTATTTAAGGGTAGGTAGAGGAGTGCTCAGTGGAATGGAGAAGACATTTCAATTGGAATTCTAAGCTCCACATTTTTATTAAATTAAATCATACCAGTGTTGGGTACTCATCATGATATTTTCAATCACAATTTATTGGTGCAAATTGGTTGAGCACATCTTTGACTCTTTTCATGAAACTCTCATTGGCCAGAGTCAACAAATACTGCTATTTATGTGTACGATGTTCAACAGGCACAGCTCATAACCGCATAAAGGCCTGAGCAAAACGATCTTCAAAACAAGGGTGCCATCTTGAAGATGGCATTGATCGGAGAGTGAACACTCTCCTTTAACACCAGACAAACAAAAAGAAACCCGCAACAAAACCTCCAAATCTATCGGCAATCCAATGAACGCCCACGAATATGAGCACATACCAAGACATTGAATTAGCGCCTATTTGGAGTCGGAAAACCATCGTTCTATAAAGAAAGTCTGATGACATCGTAATTTGGGCTATGGGAGAGTAATTGACTTAAGATATGCTGATAAAGATCGATTGCCAAGGTTTGGAGTTATGACACCACCAAAGTTACAATGACATTAGCACAAAGAGAGAGACACAAATCCATTACAAAGATACAATCAAATATTCAAAAAAGCCCGGCTTGCTCATTACTTATTCATGCTAATACAAGTATATTAAGAAATCTAAACAGTGTTAGCACTCAATCTCTCCCAGACCAAATGAGGTTTTGCATTTATCAGCCGCAAGTCATCACGACCTAACATTAGCTGTACAAAGGTGGTAATGTGACAGAACGGAGATATTTATATCAGCAAACACTGACTGAAAGATACAGTAGAATTTATTAAACTGAGTAATGCCTTTGCATTCTGCACTCCAGTAAAAGAAATAACTGTGCAGAAGTCATTTCCTCCAGACAATAAGATTTACCTTTGTAATCACTTAACAATGCTGTTTTCTCCTTCTCTCCCCCTCTCTCTTTCCCATTCTTCAGATGTTCTCTGACCATTTTCCAGCACAGAATACACAGTCTTTGAGAACCGGACTCTCACTAGGGATGGGCAAAACCTTCTATATTTTTTTCTCCTTGTGGCTATTTCCACCGTTCTGAACGCTAGCATTCCCTGATCAGGATCATTTTTGCAGATATGCAGATCTGCAATTTTCGCTCTGCTCACTGTTACCCTAAGGACCAATTGGCTATTAACCATTGTGCTGGGCTATTGCTCATTATTTGTTCCCCCTCAAAAGCACAGACCTGGCTAGCTATTGTGCATCCTGCTGGGTTATTACTAATTGCTTATTCATCATTCAAAGCAATTGAGCTAGGAGAGGCTGACTCTGAACAAGCAGGTCATTTTGCTGGTCCAAATGGAAGTTGCAACCCAATTTCTCTTGATGTGATATTTGGAAAGCATTGCTCAGGTGAAACATCTGGAAATTGTCCTACACTCAGTGGGATGTGAGCTCCATCTAACTCAGGATTGTCTACACCAGGGGTTCTCAACCCCTTCCCGACTGAGTACCACCTCCAGCGCCACTCTCCTGATGCATACCACTGGAAGTGACTGATTATGACATCAATTACTTCCGGGTTTTCAGAGGCCAGAAAACGCAGATAGGAGGCTCTGGGCGGGTGGGAGGGCACTGTTCAGTGTTCCTGAGAAGCTCGACCAAAGGCAGGAGCCTCTTGGGAGTGAAAACACCCCACCGCAAGCGCCGCGTCAATAGGAAGGCTGCTTGGCTGCAAAGGAGCTTGGGAGATGTAGTGTGAGGGACGAGGAAATAAAGATGGCAGCCTCATGGACCAATAGGAAGGCTGCTTGACTGCAAAGGAGCTTGGGAGATGTAGTGTGAGGGACGAGGAGCAACGGCAGCCATTTTGATTTTCGGTCATTTCTTTTCTTTTTGGGATCCCCAGTAGCAACAATATTCAAACATGCTAGGAACGTCACTTCCTGCTATTTCAGAGTTGAAAAACAAACGCAGCCTCTCTTTCAGTCTCCAATGCAAGATAAGACTCTTATCTTACAGGATTTTTGTAAGGAATGCAACAAGATAATACACCCATGAAGCATTGAAAAGTGCTATACAGTACAAATGTTTATCATTATTAAAAGCCTCCAAGATCCATTTCAAAAACACAGAGTTTTAAATCTAACCCCTCCCCATAAAACTACAATTAGAAGCAACAGTTTAACCATTAGCTGGCTTTGAATCCATTATGAAGGAATTCAGGCAACTTTAAGCTGACAGATGATTAGGTTGAGGGAAGGAGTTTATGTCCACTTTCTCCCTCCCCAAATCTAAGAGTTTAAAAAAAATGCAGAAGTGGTTGGTTTCAGTATTTGTTGCACGCAATGATTCCTAGTACAAGGACATATGTATATCCACAAAGACTATTTACAGTTGCTGCTTGACCGAAAACACTTGAGTAAGGTATCATTTCGGTTTGATCCCAATGACATTTCATTTATTAACTGTGACTGATAAATTCAGTGCCTCTGAAATCAGATAAAACTTTGATAAATGGCTTCTCCGAGAGCGGATCGCAATACAAACTCCCATCCACTGTTGGCCACCCAGCTGCAATCAGACCCATTTTGTTTAATCAACAGTTCAGAAAACAATGCGTTTGAAAGCTATCATTCCATTAAAAGATGGGAGAAGATATGCCTTGCTTAAAGCGTCCTCTGAAAGACAGAAAACTACAAAAACTAAACTCTCTGTATGTGACAGCAGATTTTATCCCCGTAAATACAAAGTAGAGAAGAGACTTTATCTACCACAAAAGTGCAATTCCTCCAAATTTGTTCCCCAGAATTTGGAGTGTCAAATTATTCCATTTTGTTTCCAGAGTGAAATAAACCATTATTTTATTCTCAAAGATACAATAGGTATGGGTTTTTCAGCCATGTGATTTCAGATCTTAAAATTGAAGAAATAAAGATCGATCTTACAGTTGTCAGTAGAAATTCCACTTCCTGGTTTTACCTACATCTATATCTACAGAGACCTCCAGGACAAAGCTATGGACATTTTCCAGCTTGTAGCTAGGTTCTCTATGCTTCTGAAGAAGCCCCTAATGCTTGGGGAGAAACGTTAAGCGCTAGAAGACTCTAAAGTATTTCATCGTTGTCAGCTTTGGATAATCCGTCTCGCTTACCCGATCTACATCGTGGTAAAACCAGGAAGTGGAATTTCTACTGACAACTGTAAGATTGATCTTTATTTCTTCAATTTTAAGATCTGAAATCACATGGCTGAAAAACCCATACCTATTGTATCTTTGAGCATAACAACTGGCCATGAAAACCTGCATGTATATCCATTATTTTATTGTTGTTGTTGTTGTTGTTGTTGTTTTTAGTATCTGGATTCTATACAGTAGATCGTGCATGCACTGTTTGTCACATCCTTTCGTTCATTTGTTTCTTTCCCCCTTTACATTACCGATGTGCAAATATGCACTGATAAATCACATCCAAAAAAAAAAAAAAGGCAATCTTGATGCAATCACATGTAGGACTGCCTCAGGATTCTTTTTGTGCAGTGTTTTAACCAGTGGGCAGTTATGCATGTGCACATTGGCAAAACAGTGCAGTGCAAGGAACTTGACGCAATCGTATATATGATCACATCAGGAGAGCTTCTTTGCAATATTTGATCAATGTGCATGGACCTCAAATCCACAAGCTACAGGAAGCTGGACTAGATGGGCCTTTGGCCTGATACAGCAGGGCTCTTCTTGTGTTCTTATGCAGGCGGGGGGCTAAGGCCCATTAAAATCAATGGAATTTAATTAGTCATGATTAAATCCCAGTCCAAAGCTTTCAATGGAACACGAGCACCATTAATGGGTCACCATTCCAACCGGAAAGGACTGCTCCATGGATGCCCTACTGGCAAAAAGGATATTCAAATGCCAAGTCTTCCGAATTGTATTTTTCTTTCTACTTGCCACATGGTTCATCTGGTGCGTGCCGTTGTTTCATCTGGTGACAGGTTCTCCGTCCTTTACAGCAACTTCAATTCTTTTCGGCAATTTTCTTTCAACTGTAGCGAGAGCGAAAAGAGAGTGTGATGCAAGGCTGTTTACAAGGATCTGACATTCATCATTCAAGTGAGAAAAGATCTGATGATTCTCAAATGACATAGCCAAGAGCAAGTTATATGATCTTTGTTTCCCACACATGGGATAACAGTCACATTTCTCTGGCCCATAATTCATGCTGTCCCCAGGCATTTTTGCCTTCTCTGCCTTAATACTGTTCCCCACATTCCATTGGATCTGTGCCAATTGCCCTACTCAATTCATATCACTGCTGCAGAGAATGGAAGCCCAGAGTAATTCCTATTTGCACGACCAGTCCTAATTGTACCCCAACCACATCATCCGAAGCACCCTAGAATTTAGCTCATACCTTCCATTCCCAGAGATTTCAAGCACATAGAGATTCACAGCTTAAATCCTACCTAAATCCCCTCGCTGCGATGCAGTGGCGCCGGTGCGGACTACACTGCATCTCACAGGTGATTTATAACTGCTGGAGGCCTCCTTGGGGTAAGAGGACATGTGTCCCCTTGCTCTGGGGTAAGCTCCAGTATACACAAAGGGTCAACCCAGAACTGCACCAGTGATATTGCTGGCACAAGTCTGCATTGGGCGGACGTCTGGAGGGCGGAACGGGGCGGCAACAGTGGAAGGGGTGGGCGGATTGAGCAGTGTCAGTGCGCACTATACCCAATGTACACTGTACCCGAGTACAGGTGGATCAGGCCCAGGAAGGGGTGTTGTGTACAGTGCGCCCTGTTCTGCCCTCCACCCACTCCGTTCCCCCCCCCCATGCTGGACTTACCTACTCTGGCGGGCCTCCTGACAACCGCTGGCACCAGTGGGAAGGTTCAGGGTCTTGTGCTGTGGCAGAGTGCTTTATGGCACTTTTGCAACAGCGCACACCGGCGGAACATGCATTCCGCCAGTGCAGGCCCTCAATAGGATTCGGCCGTTAGTCTCAGTTGTCCAATGCTCATGTGCATGAATGGAAGAAGTTTTAAATTTTAAATTTCCAGTCCTGCTTTAGAACACATTTAGTCACCATTTTATGCTCCAGCTATCGATAAACATGCATGTCTGAACCAGACCCAACTGATCCCTTCCTCCTAGCGAGATAGATTGATCAATATTTGATTCCTAGGGCTGCAATCCTGTGCATGCATTCTTAGAAGCAACTCTCATTGAAATTACAGATAGACTTACTTCAGAGCAAAACGCACAGGATCGGACTGTATGCTTTCTACTTGTAACTCATTCCGATACACAATAAGAAACTGAAAAACAAGGAAAGAATTGGAAAAAAGTGGACACTGCAAAATCTCAAAAGTACTGCATTCATTCATTCATTTCATTTTTGTGGCAAGAAGACATTCAATTGGGTTTGCATCACTTGAAATTTTGTCGAGACGGTAAATACAAAAGCAACCTATTTAACGGGGGGGGGGTAACTTCCAAGCCAAAGCAAAGCATTTGCTTATAGAAAATATAGGGAGTAAACTTTTAATGGGTTTGCTTCTGAACAATTTAATAGCTAAGTGATCTATGGTTTACTTTAACACACATTCTCATTAAAACTCAAGTAAATATCTCTGGATACAGACACATTCCATGCCATTCTCTTTATTACTTAATTTTCCAGGTATCCCAGCATGATCTGAATAAATTATGCTGACAATACAAGACTATAAATGATAAATCAACAACACAATTTTAGTGATATATAGCATGAAATGTAAATAATAACCAGAGCTGCTAATTGGCTCGGTACCTGGCAACAAATCAGTAAGTGAGCTATTTTCACTGGTAATGCTTCAGTAGTGAACCACCCCAATCATTAAGCATTTCTGGCTGGTAAGCTCTTTCTGCGGTTTTTCTGAAGGAGACGAAACTGTAGTATGAAAATTAACTTTGGAGGGGAGAAAAAATCAAGGGGTGTGTGTGTTAAAGATTTGTTCATAAATGGTGGTTGGATGGAATGGACAAAACCACTGGTGATTTGGGAGGCTGTGTTAACTGCTGGCTTTCCGAAGATAGAAAAAAATGGGGCGGGGGTATGAGCATAATGCCTTCTATATTTATTTATTTCATTATGCACCCAGAAGCCCCTTTTCACTGAACAACCCCTAAATCAGTGGCCAATTTAAAAGGAAAAGAACAGAGATGTGGTTCAAGTCTCTGACTCCCAAGTCTCAAGTCAAGTCTTTGCCCCCAAGTCCCGAGTCTTTGGTTGCGAGTCCCTATCTATTTAATGGGGAAAACGGGTTTAAACCTCAATAAAATGGGACTTGTCATAAAAGGCTCCAGGTCTTGAGTCGAGTCTTTTACAATCGCCGAGTCAAGTCATTGACGCGACCCGAGTCCGAGTCAATAGACTCAAGTCTACATCACTGGAATAAAACTAAAACTGATGTCTTATCCTGCCAGCTAAACCTAGGTAACAGCTCTCTACTGAGTCAGACCACTGACCCATCGAACTCAGATCTGTCTTCACTGAATGAAATCGGAATCTTCCTTAGCCTTACCTGGAGATTGAAGCTTGGACAGCAACGTAGGAATGTTTTTCTTTTAAATTGGCACACTGCTGTGAATAGCAGCATTGAGTCCATTCCCAGGGGCCAATTCTAGCTGCCATCTTGTTTCTTGTTTGCACTGGAAAGTAGCATCATTCCAAGGGAGCAACTGGAGGACAACGTGATACTTCCCAACTGTGGGAGCTGGTGATGCTATGTGGGATGACATAGCATCATTCCAGGAAAAACAAAATGGTGGTCAGATGGAACTGGCCCCTAGGAAGAGACTATGTGTTTAGCACTGCTGATGCCTACAGATAGCATGAGACAACACCAACCACTGGTAAGACAGCTAGCCAACAACCCTCGAAAAACATCACCACACATGAAATTGCCAAACAAATGGGCAAAATCTCTATTAATGGAACAGAAAAATGGTGCCTGGCTCAGATCTGCCCTGTTGAAAGGGAACAATGCAGAATGTAGTAGTGTGGTGTCTATCTTCATCCACTTGATTAAGAAAAGCACATAAGCCATAAATATGCCTTCAGCTTTAGTATAATTCTGACTGTGATCTTTCCGGGAAGTAAACTTCATCAGACAGAACTGGACTTGCTTCTGAGTAAAAAGGCACAGTTCTTTGGCCAACCCTGAGAAGGATATATCATATATGCAACCTCCAGGTTTTAGAGGCCGCCTATCTCTTAGTGCCAGATGCAATGGAGTGGCAACAGGAAACAGGTTATCTTGTTGGCTGTGTGCTCTCAGAGGCCTCTGGTGGGGCCACTGTGAGATACAGGAAGCTGGACTAGATGGGCCTTTGGCCTGATCCAGCAGGGCCCTTCTGATGTTCTTAGGTTTGCTCTGCTAGTCCTGAATTTCAAATGGAGCTAAGCTTGTGTTTTGAGTTTCTGGTGGAAGTGAGATGGGGGCGGGGAGGAAAAGCTACTGTATTTCTGAAATATCAATCTGCAACCTTAATCAGATAACCAGTTCCCCTACAGTGCATAATTGAGAGAGGTGGCTATTTAAGACAGCCATTAATTACCCTTTGCTTTTGAGTCCTTAGGTACTTGTTTACCCAAACTCAGTTTGAACAAGAGCAGGTTATCGGTTACTTTATTGCATGAGATAGCCTGTTATCTCGCGCGCTGAATTTGCAAAAACAAGCGCCTAATCGTTCAGCACCAAAGGGCAATTTGCTCATTGGCATTTGATTATGCAAGCATGGCTCGCCATCTCTTTTCAAAAGATAAGCTGCCTTTGCTTGCTACTCAGTAATAAGAGCTTTCACATTGAGACAAGTGTTTATTTCATACTGCAGCATCCGCTGGGTTTTATCAACACAAAAGGGATCGAGTGCACTGCCATGTCAATGTCTCCGTTGTCATGTGTTTTTTTCCCATGATGCAATGCGCTCCCTTCACTTCATAAGAATCCATTTGTCTTCAGCATATAGGTCATACGATCAGCAGAAGCAAGCAGGCAAGGTTTTCTTGGACTGTACCACGACTGCAGGGTGGCACAGTGGGTTAAACAACTGAACCATGAGCTGTCGATCGAAAGGTCGGCAGTTCGAATCCGCGCAACGGGATGAGCTCTCGCTGCTCAGCCCAGCTCCTGCCAACCTAGCAATTTGAAAGCATGTTAATACGAGTAGATAAATAGGTACCACTTGCGGGAAGGTAACAGCGTTCCATGTCCAGCCGCATGCTATGCACTGCGGCAAGGAGAGTCATGACGGCCACATGACCACGGAAGCATCTTTGGACAGCGCTGGCTCTTCAGCTTCATAACGGGGATGAACACCACACCCTAGAGTCGGACACGACTGGACTTAATTGTCAGGGGATACCTTTACCTTACCATGTCCAGACTGCAGTTGGCGGAAAAGCAGGTTTGAATGCTTCTAATCGCCATCAGTGGGGGGGGGAGAGGAGGGAATTGACCTGCATTCACGGGCAATGGCAACACACACACACACACACACACACACACACACACACACACACACACACACACACACACACACACAGGCCTTCCCTTCATCACACACCCATCACCAATAAGATTGGAACACATTCTGTTGCCACCAAATGTCAACAAAAGCAAGCAATTTGGGTGGCCCCTTTAGAATGACAGTCTCCAAATTGACTCCAAAGATCTAAATTCAAACATTCCCACTTCAGAACCATCTCGACAGACATGTTTCGAGAAGGTTTCTTTCAAGCCCGCTGAAAATTCAGTTCTGCAGCACCTCCAAAGCACATAAAATATTCAAAACGATATATCTTGCATTCTTTTTAACTAAGATCTGCTTTAATTCAGTGCCAGTGTGCAACTGAAGTCAAAACATTTTTGCATTTTGGCAGAAGATAGCAGTAAATAAAATAGCTCTGATGAATGGTAGGAAACTGTTTATTACGTTTTGTTTGCTCTATTGTTTGTGGATCACTTGCATGGTTAAAAATTAATTTTAGGATGTTATTTAAAACAATACATGTGACATGTCAGATGGTACCAAGAAGGATGCTTAGTAATAATAAATTGGGTGGACCTGTCAAAGGAAATTTGCCAACTCAGGCGTCTTAAACAGATACAAGGAACTAACTATCAATTACAGCAAGGTAAAGAAAAATGCTTTATTTTCTTTAGATAAGCCCCCACATGTCTATCTTTTGTTTTTATTCATTGATGAATTCTGGATAGGCAGAGAAAAACAATAAAAGTTTGATGACTACATGGCCATCCTTGACAACCTTAAATATTTCAGAGACTAGGAAAAATATCAGTCTAGTGTGAGACTTGCATTAGGAAAAATAAACACTGCCGGAGAATCTCTAAAGAAGTCTGCAAAGGGAGAGACTTGAGAAGAAGAAAACATAAGAATGAAAGGACAACTGCATTTCAATGTGACGTGTTCCCACTTTTCTCGTTTAATGTTCACTTGTTGTTTGGCGCTTTAAAATGACCCACACATACATAGGTACAATTGTTCGAAGGGAGATGTGGAAATGGCAGCCAATGGCAGTCTTGTTGGTCTTCGGGTTCCCCCACCACTGCTGCAGGGTTGAGGCAGTGGAATCACTAGGACTGGGGTCACCCTGTGCAGCGACCCGGCAGTTTAGCAGTGACGTGATGACATCATCACGTCACTGCCAAACTTCCAGGTTGCCAAGCTTTTGCATTTTGCCAAGCTGGCCTCTCTCTCTGGCTCCCACCAGTAGCCAATGCTCTCCACTGGTGTTGCTTACCTGATTCCCATCAGAGCTGATCCTGGTGTGGGTGTTGAGCACATTGTGTTTTGTTGCCGTCGTCCGTGCTATAAGATCAGCCGAAAACCAGGGCATCACTGGGGTGGGTGGCAACCAGAGCTGAACCTGCGGACCAGACGTTTGGAGGTGACATGATGACGCCATCGCATCACCCCTGACCTTCCAAGGCTTATGTTTAATGGGAAAAGCCCACCTCCAGACTGCCCCTGCTCGGTAGACCCCGCTCTCTCCAGGCCCAGTCACCTTGTACTCATGCTCAGCAAGAGCACAAGGTGACTGGGCCCAGAGTGGGCCACTGAGCGGCGGCTTAGCCGCTTGTTGTCACCCCCCTGAAGGTGACACTTGGTACAGGCTGCACTGGCTGCACCCCCTTTGTAATCCCCATGGGTTAAGGAACCCAGAGGGTCCGTCCTACAAGATATGGAGATAAGGCTACAGTCAAAGAACGCTTCCAGATGCTTCTAGAATCGCCAGCCAACCTGGAGAGCCGCTGCCAGCCATGTAGAAAACATCGACCTTAATGGACCAGTCATCTTCCTTTAACATGTTTAGAACAAGCCATAAAATAACTTGCAACACAGAGTTGTTACAAGTTGTCTCAGCCCCTCTTTTTTGTAAATCCTTTGTACTTTTATAGTCACATTTTTAATACATGAAAAAGATTTTCTAAGAACACTTGTTATTGATCTTTCTTAAAACTGTCTGGAAAAAAAATCCCTTCAGTAAATCTAAAAAATTGAGTATCTTATTGTAAATAATTTACTTCCTCCCCCTCCCCTTCATCCCTTCTCATATTATACACAGAAATGTTTGGATCCATCTAACTTTGTAATGTCTTATTCCATATACTTTTTTTAAGGGTCCCATGTGGACAAGAAGTACAAATAATTTATTTTTAAAATTAAGTCATTTAAGTCATAAATAATTTTTTTAAGTATATTTTCTGGATACCAGACAAACAGAAAAGTGTTCAAGAATTCATAATGTGTGCAGCGATCCACTGAAGTTTAACCACTTTATCCTACAAAAACAGAATTTAGGCTACAATCCTATGACATTTTCCTGGGAGTAAGCTCTACTGAATACACTGGGACTTTCTTCTGAACAGATACGCATATAATGACACTGTGAATCATGTGAAATAACTACCAATAAACATGAGCTCAGGTCTGTTTATTTACTTTGCATTTTTGTATAGTATCCATGGAGGTAACAAAATCACAATATACCGTATTGGTCTGAGTATAAGACTCACTTTTTTCTCCTTATTTAAGTTTTTAAACTAGGGGTGCGTCTTATAATCAGGCTGTTGCAATAATGCCAGTGATTTAATTAAAAAAATTTAATAGCACCAAACTTTAAGGGTGCGTCTTATAATCAGGCTGTTGCAATAATGCCAGTGATTTAATTAAAATTTTTTAATAGCACCAAACTTTAAGGGTGCGTCTTATAATCAGGTGCGTCTTATACTCGGGACAATACGGTATATATATATTTAAAAAATATACACAATTTTTCATTTCTAAATATTTGTATCCTGCCTTTCCCTGCCTGACTGAGAGGCTCCCAAGGTGACTCATAACATTTTAAAACAGTAACGACAGATCAAAACAACAAAATCAGAAAAAATTGCTGCAATTTTCATACAAAGAGAACATCAGGACAAATCATCACAGAGCGCAACAGATAATGCTCTAAACAAACCCCCAAAGCAAAATTAAATACATAAGTCTTCAGTTGTCAATAAATGACCTGCAGAGAGGGAGCGAACCTGATCTCTTGTGGTGGAGAGTTCCACAAACAGGGTGCCACTTCCTGTTTTAAAGTTCAGGAGCTTCTTTAGTATGCAGGCTGCTTGCCTACTCAGTGCTATAAGCCACCATGCTTAAGATTTATTTATGATAAGCATGCTGGCTTACAGGGATGTGGATGAAGTCTCTGATTCCACGTCTCGAGTCGAGTCCCAAGTCTCTGGGTCGAAGTCTCAAGTCAAGTCCAAAGTCTTTGCCCCCAAGTCCCGAGTCTTTGGTTGCAAGTCCCTATCTATTTAATGGGGGAAACGGGTTTAAACCTGAATAAAATTCGACTCGTCGTAAAAGGCTCCAAGACTCAGGTCGAGTGTTTCAAGTCCTTTACATTTGCCAAGTCAAGTTCGAGTCAAGTCATTGACGCAACTTGAGTCCAACTCAAGTCCGAGTCAATAGACTCAAGTCTACATCACTGCTGGCTTATAGCTTTTTGTTAAAGAAAGAGACGTGCTTGCTTAGCGCCAGCGCTACAAACACAGCTAAAGTAATGGGTGCAGGGGGCATGTGGGGATAGCGTTCCCCCTTATCCACGGTTTCCTGGTAACCGTGGGGGGGCAGGAACCTATCACCATGGATACCAGGGCCCTACTGTAATATTTCTTGTAATGGTACTTCCTTTAACACTGTTTTGCTACAGTGCTCTTCATCCTGGATGTGATTGACAGCTATTGTTACCAATGAGAGTAGCGCCTTCTGGCTAGCATGGGACCAATCAGCACCAGTTACTTGCTTCATCTTCAATGATGTCTCTTATAGCACTGTTTCATGCAGTGAACAACTTTCAGGGAACAAATCTTTTCTTGCTACTGGAAGTATTGTTGTACATTTGGGGAAAAGCTTCAATTAACCTAAAACCCTGACAAATGACAAATCTAGTAATGTAAATTAATAAGATTGTAATATACTGTCCCAAAAGGCAAATAGAGAGACAGTGATTTACCCGGAAAAATAATCAGAAAATGTAATTAAAAAGATAGGGACTGTCCCTAGTAAACTGGGACAATTGGAAGTTGTGCAAGAGACGTTCAGAAGTGAGCAAGTTCTTTTACGTCACCACAGATGTAAGATAAAGAGTTCTATCATCTCCTGATATAATAAAAGTCAATGCTAAGGGGGAAGAAAATTCCCTGGGATTAAGAAACAAGGTTAAACATTTCAGATATGTAATTACAGGCATTCTCGCAGGCCTTGAGTTCTCGACTGGCTCCCGATTTCCTGAGAATGAAACCTGGCTCGGGCCTCTTGAGTTAAGACAAGGAAACCAGGCAGTCTCCGTGCCAGCGCTCGCTAATCCTCTTCAGTATGGTTTGCCGTTAATTTGTCATGGCACATATTTGCCTTATGTCTAATTAGCATCAAATTGCAAACTGCTATTTGCTAACAATTTGTTGCATCAATCTGCTTGAAAATCTATAGTTTAGCATTGGATTGCAGCTTATTCCGTCGATCAAAATTTCAATTCACACCATACACAAAATAGTATTACTCCTCTCTGCCAAAAGACAAAAATGCTCCAATGTTATACTTAACACAACTAAAGCGGGAATTCAGCAAGAAAGTACTCGCTTGGCCACTCATATTATCTGGGGTTATTGAGTTTTGCAACATGTCGTATCTCCTTTCATTATTAAACACAAGGACAGCGTTTCAAGTGGAAACATAGGATGAAGTCACAGCAAGTCTCTTAATCTTCATTTCTTTTTTTTTCCACACTTGACCATGTTTCTAATCCAGTCTCCTATTGAAATAGCAGGTGGGTGCTTACTCATGAGCAGTCCTTCTTGCAAGCAGAATGCTTACTCATTGGTAGGGTCACCAGATTGCCGCTTGAAACTGGACAATGGAAAACTTGCCATCCTGTCTCCTAGGAAGCAAACACAAGCTTTCATATTTCACAACCTGGAAAACTGAAGACACCTGCTTGCAAGTGGCCCTACTCAAAAGCAGAAGCTGACATCAAAATGTTTTTTTTAAAAAAAACGAAATTCAAACTGAATTACTTCCAAAAAGAACATCAGAGAGTTTTCAAGGGAAGTTAAAGAATCCCCCTGAGACGCATTGCGTCTCTAAGATAAGTGTCTATAAGATGCCCATTCTCGGCAGATTATTTATTTATTTCACATTTTTATACCACCCTTCCTCCAAGGAGCTCAGAGTGGTATACATATTTCCTCCCCTCCTTTTTTTTTTTTTTGTCCTCACAACAACCCTGTGAGGTAGGTGGGGCTGAGAGATAGTGACTGGCCCAAGGTCACCCAGGAAGCTTCGTGGCTGAGCGGGGATTTGAACCTGGATCTTCCAGGTCTAAGTCCAACTCCTGAACCATTACACCATCCTGGCTCTCAGCAGAGGCGTTCTTACGGTGGGGGTGGTACTGTAAGTTGCACCCTGTTCTAGTCCCTGTTTACAAATCGGAACGAGGAGGCCCTGCTCCCTCGCCGTTGGAGCCGTTTCGTGCAGCGAAGACAATGGGCAGGCAAGCTCTTCAGGATTTTGGAATGACGTCTTTCCCACTCCTACCTGGAGATGCCAACAATTGAACCCAAGCCATTCTGCATGCAAAACATGTTGTCTCCCACCAAGTTACTACCTTTCTCCAAGACAAAAACAAAGTGGAAGGGTGGGAGGGGAAATCCTCCTTTACGATAATAAAGAAAAGATTAGCTTTCCCAAGCATAACATCTGAAGGGGGGGGGGGGAGTGGGAAGTAAGGTGCTTAAGAGTACTCAGCACGGACATAATTAAATCTACCATATCTAGGTCAACTGAGGATGTGGGATTTAATCACCTATGATTTATTCAAAAAAAATTAACAATCTTGCTTCCATTGACAGCTCCCTAACTCTTACGCTTCCCATAAAATGGTTGATCAGTGAAGCCTGCACACATATATCGTATATGGATCAGGGACAAAAAAAATGCAAAAGCTAAAAAGACAAAAAGACATTGCTTTGGATGGTGAACAACAGATCAGGCATCTCCCGGTGATGGGAATCATCTCGTGTCAGCTGAGTCGCCTGCGGATTAGGAAAACGATTGTGTTTTAGCAACACCATGTAAGCGCCGTGAATAACAGATAAGAAACTAAAAAATGAAGGAAAGGATTGTTGTTGTTTTGTTACGTCAACGATCATCAGAAGAACCCTACCAATCCGACGAAAGGTTTATCTAGTCCAGCATCCTGCATCCCACAGCAGCCAACCAGAGGCCTTTGGGAAGCCCACAAGCAGAAGATGGAGGCCATACCCTCTCTCACCTGTGCTCCTCTGCAGACTGCTTCTGTACCTGTACAGGGAATTCTAGAGCTATTCCCTTTGCAAGGGCATGAGATCTCATGGCATGGTGGACTCCATCCAACTGGTCAGAGTTCATGGAGAGAGGTCCTGCATGCATAGGGAATCGTGGAGATGGGACGGAAGCCAGATAGAACACACTTCCACAGGTCAACGAAAGACAAAGTAAAGGTCTGAGACAGGTAGCCTCCGAGTCATCTGCCTCCTGGACAATGCACTGCCCCCTAGTGTCCTGCAAGTGGTGTTGCACCTACTTCCCAAGTAGGTACAACAGGAGGAGAACCACAGGAGGAAACCACAGCAGTATGCTTGCCCTATTGGTGTTGCTACATGTAGACAAACACGTGGCACAGCCACGAGCTCCTTGGAGGAAGGATGAGTCAAAACAGAACAGTGGCACCACAAGGTCTTCAAGCAACCAATGCTGGGAGCTAAATACCTTCTGGCTCAGTGACATGGCAGCGTCTGCCCCATCAGCATATTGCTGCCTCACTTCCGATTCGAAGTGGCGGCTGGAGAGGTGGGCTAGTCGCGCTTCTCCACTTCGTCTCCCACTCTCATGCTCCCCACCCTCTGAGAATCGGCCAGGTCTTTACACCATCCGTACATTAGCTCATCCACATTCACAGGTAGGCTTACCAGATCTCCAACTGGGACAGAGTGCTAGACCTTTAGGAGAAGGAATGCAGAGTGCTAGACCTTTAGGAGAAGGTGTAGCTTGTTAAACCTTAGAGCACAATCCTAGGCATGTGTATTCAGAAGCAAGCCCCATGGATGCCTAGGATTGTGCTCTAAGGTTTAACAAGCTACACCTGCCCGCAGTCGTTCTCCTAAAGGTCTAGCACTCTGTCCCGGTTGGAGATCTGCTAAGCCAATTCACAGGGGCTTGCAACTAAAGCCCCATGAAGCAAAGAAGGTCAAGGGGACACTTGCTCCGTATTGCTTACGTACAAGCAATATCCAGGCTTGTATCAAGCAAAAATCTGTTGTCTCTCTCTCTGAGAAGCATTTGACAATGGGAGATCAGCGCGATCCCGGGAGAGTAGTAGACTATAAAACACTAAATAGGTTTATATCCTAGTGTAATACAGTTGCTAATGCATGTTTCCTTACTGGCTTAATACAATATGAAACCGTCCAAGCTCTCCCGTGGGCCTAATAGAACTCACTAGACAGGCCACTGCAAAGATGCTTCTGCTCTGGTCGGTAATCAACCAAGTGGGATTGGAGGACAAAAGGTACCCTTGCAATTATATTTTGAGCTTGGTGTGGGAATCTTCTCCCACCCTTTGCAGGACAGAGAAATAAAAGTGTCAGATGTGACACTATCCAAAATTTCCAACCGTTGGTATGCGTGGGATTCCCATGCAATCAAAGAAGGAAATTGGTGACGAAAGTTATTTCTGCTATCTAAACAATAGAGATATAGCCTTGAAACTCTCGCAGGGCAAGGAAAGATTTTCATTGAGCAGATTTCACTGCCCTCTGGTATGGGGATCTACTAGGAGTAGTAGCGCATTCCTACATATTTTCGTTTTCCCACGGACGCCTCGCTAATTCTTGAAGTTTGGTTGCCTTTGTTGTTCTGTTCTCGGCGGTCTGACACGACGCACCACTTTTTAACCTTTTCAGTAACGCAGAGACATCCTGGAGACATTACAGCATTCTTGTCAAAACGTCTGGTCTACCAAAAAAAGAAGAAAAAAAGCATTGCTCTGATGTCTTCCTTTTCAGAAATAATTACATGGTACCTTGATAATAATGTCCTGCTTACTATTTTAGGAAAGGAGAGAGGGGTGACAATAAAATCAATGGAAGACAATTCCTCTAAGTCTGGTGCAATGGTGATGCCTCCGCGTATGTGGGGAGGCGCCAGGTGGTTCCGTGTTGGTGTCCTGACTCGCCCAACGCTACTCGTTTTCTCCTAAGGCTCCTCGTATTCTCCCTGATTGGCCGAGCCCCTCCTAGCCTAAGAAATGGGTTGAACTCCTCCTGGCACATCAACGCGCCATTCCTTTTAATTGCAATTTATTTTTAAGGGGATCGAACAAGCATCGATCAATAGGTTCATGATGAAAGAACTTGGCCCAGCTGCCTATAGGACCAGCAGTGATGTTTTCCCAGCGATTCCACAGGAGTCAAAAACTCAACAAAGCGGATCGTGGATGCTGTAACGGGAGCACGCTGCTCATGTCTGTGACCACTGTATGCAAACCTTGGCATTAGTCACCGCCGGGCTGCCTCTGACAGCCCTGAAGTGAGGGAGATTAATGCGAGGCAGGGGTACTTTATTATTGTCATTCTGTTCTTTCACACTCTGCCTCTGACTTTCAATTTTGCTCCAGAATTAATTGTCTGCTCCTTACAGTATGACTGATGTAGAGGGATACAAGCAACAGAGGCACCTGGTTCTGGCCTTGACAATCTGAACTCACCGCAGGAGGATGTATTGTGGTATGGTCAGATTTGTGGACCGTCAGGCATCTTTCAAAGGAATCGGCCACTGTTGCTTTCAGCTTCCATCAGATTGGGCTGAAGATTATACGGTTCTAAGAATGTTGTCCTTACACACACACACACACACACACACACACACACACACACACACACACACACACACACACACACACACAACTGGCCTCTTTCCTGGTTAAGGAAATGTCCAGCATTACGTAGAACTAGTCCATGATATCGTGGCTCTGTTTTCCTTATAGCCTCATACAACGTCTTTTATTTCTACGGTTTGCTTTTTTATTTATTTTTTTAACATTGGAGGGTCTGTAAATTAGTAATGTAGCCAAGTTTAAATCCCCCCCCCTCTCTCTCTCTCTCTCTCTCTCTGATTTAAGCATTGTTGGGAGAACATTATATACAGTATCTCTGATAATAAAAAATGCATGACTATGTACGTCTGTATCATTTACTATTTACAACCTTAAAGAGTGCCGAAGCAAATTACTTTTAAAAAGTAAGACAAATATTTAAAGATCCCGTATCTAAACTGGAATGTCTGACTGTATATCAGGTTTAAAATGATCTGCTGTAAAGGAAGATCAAAGAACATCTTTACTAGGGAATTGAAGCCTAGGATTTTAGAATGAAAAAAAAATGCTCGCCTCCTCTCTGTTTGAACTGTGAATCTATTTTTTTTATATATAAGATTAACCTCCGGTGACAAAATGATGTAGCACCGTGGACTTCAACTGGTGTGGTGGGACCCACCAGTGGGGAGCAGCTGAGGCTAAGATGGGTCGTGCCAATGACATCATCAACTGCCATTACTCTGCTCACCCTAGAAAGACACAGACAGACCTTTTATGTCTAACATTTGAAAAATCATATTCTACATTTCCAGTGATAGCCATGTTGGTCAGTTGCAGCACACACAGCAAGGAGCACCACAAAGACCAAGCTGTAGACCAAGTTGTAGCTCAGACTGTGACTGACAGCCAAATCCTCTCCAGGGTTGGGCTGTCAGGAGCAGGGGCTTTTGTTGTTGTTCAGTCGTTAAGTCGTGTCCGACCCTTCATGATCCCATGAACCATATCCCGCCAGGCCTTCCTGTCCTCCACTATCTACCTGAGTTCGCTCATTTTCATGTTTGTTGCATCGGTGATGCTATCTAACCATCTCATCCTTTGCCTTCCCCTTCTCCTTTTGCCTTCAATCTTTCCCAGCATCAGAGTCTTCTCCAGAGACTCCTCTCTTCGCATTAGGTGGCCAAAATATTTGCGCTTCAGCCTCAGTACCTGTCCTTCCAGGGAACAGTCAGGGTTGATTTCCTTTAGGATTGACTGATTTGATCTCCTAGCAGTCCAAGGGACTCTCAGGAGTCTTCTCCAGCACCACAGTTCAAAAGCATCTATTCTTCGGCGCTCAGCCTTCCTTATGGTCCAACTCTCGCAACCATATGTTGCTACTGAGAACACCATCACCCTGACTATGCGAACTTTTGTTGGCATGGTGATATCTCTGCTTTTTATTATGCTGTCTAAGTTTGCCATAGCTTTCCTTCCAAGGAGTAAGCGTCTTTTAATTTCATGGCTGCTGTCTCCATCTGCAGTGATCTTGGAGCCCAGAAAAGTAAAATCTGTGACTGCTTCCATTTCTGCCCCTTCTGTTTGCCAGGAATTGATGGGACCAGATGCCATGATCTTAGTTTTATTAATGTTGAGTTTCAAGCCAACTTTTGCACTCTCCTCTTTCACTCTCATCAAGAGGCCCTTGAGTTCTTCTTCACTTTCTGCCATTAGGGTGGTATCGTCTGCATATCTGAGGTTGTTGATGTTT
Source organism: Plestiodon gilberti rubricaudatus (assembly GCA_026170595.1). Classification (NCBI taxonomy): domain Eukaryota; kingdom Metazoa; phylum Chordata; class Lepidosauria; order Squamata; family Scincidae; genus Plestiodon; species Plestiodon gilberti. Next base: position 10,896,283 of record JANXHW010000010.1, read on the forward strand.
CTCCCAGCAATCTTGATTTCGGCTTGCGATTCATTCAGCCCTGCATTTCTCATAATGTACTCTGCATATAAGTTAAATAGGCAGGGTGACAAAATACAGCCTTGCCGTACTCCCTTCCCAATTTTGAACCAGTTGGTTGTTCCATGGCTGGTCCGAACTGTTGCTTCTTGACCCGCATACAGGTTTCTCAGGAGACAGGTAAGGTGGTCTGGTACCCCCTAAAGCAAGGGCTTTAGGACAGTGGAAAAGTCTTCGGCTGTTGTAAAATGGCTGCCAACAGAGCACACAGCACTCTGTTGGTGGCCATTTTGTGAGCACGGCCAGAACAGGCAGCAGCGCCTCCAACTCTGCTGTTGGACCCTGCTGGACCCTGCTGGACCAGCTGGACCAGGTAAGGCAGTGGGGGCAGGGAGGAGGCAGGAAGGGGGCAAAATGGGGTGGGGAGGGGGAGGAAAAGGGACTGGGAGGCAGCAGGAGGGGGTTGATCTGGCGGCAATGGAATGAGGAACACATTGCGGAGCAGGAGGCTTACAGAGGGAGAAGGGGAAATATTTCCTCTTCCCCCTCAGAAGCCTCCCAATCTGCCCCACCCCTCTGGATACAGCACGTGCCTTTTTGGGCATGGCTGCATTGGCGGGGGGGGGATAGGATTGGGCTCTAAGAGGAATCTGTCACCTGATTTGGAGGACTGAAGTTCCTGACATACAGTAAAGGCTGAAGCACACCGGGCGCGTCTAGGAACAAACGCAGCAAAAGTTGGGAATTGCCCAATGGAAGCGTCAATGATAGAACGCAGGCGCAGCCGGACGCAACGGGCTGCACGCACGCAGAACACGCCGCCCGGTGTGCTTCGGCCTTAAGAAGTTATCCTGTTGAGAAGTTAAAGTTTTCAGAAACACCATCCAGGTTGGAAGTAGCACACAGGTGGCCTGTGACCTCAGAGATCATGATTAACCTACCGATCTCATGTAGTGCGGATAACAAAACAGCGGAATGGACACGAAGCATCTTAATAGGTAACACTGTTTTCCATTAATGTCCTTTTCTTTCCTTATTATTTTTTTTGCAAGGACTTCAGGTACACCTTCCTCAGACACACTGCCTGAATATGCAATAAATCTCTGCAGCTTTATCTCATCTACAGCTTCAGTACGATCATGGAATTACGTTAAAGGGTACAGTAGGCCAAACTATCTTCCTAGTGTATACCGGAGAGAAAATTACCACCACAAGTCCAGGAAGATCTAACTTCATCAGGTTAATGATTTATCACAGCACAATGGTCAAAAAAAATTGAACAGTCACTGGTTGCTTTTTATGGACAGAGATAACTTCTCTCGTGCGCCTTTGCATATACTCCTAACACTGAGCTGATTATAGCAATATTTCTCCACTCCCCAAAGTTATCACTGAGATGAGATCCAAGGCAGATGTTCAGCAGAACCCACTAGTGTATGTTTTCCAGGCATGTGCCACTTCCAAATGCAGGAGAAAGGTGATAGGAATGTGCAGGAACTTCCTGAGTGATTTCAGTTGTCTTACATAAGAACATACATAAGAAGAGCCCTGCTGGATCAGGCCAAAGGCCCATCTAGTTCAACTTCCTGTATCTCACAGTGGCCCACCAGATGCCTCAGGGAGCACACAAGACAACAAGAGACCTGTATCCTGTTGCCACTCCCTTGCATCTGGCATTCAGAGATAGCCTACTTCTAAAACCAGGACGTTGCATATACCCATCATGGCTTATAACCTGTGATGAACTTTTCCTCCATAAACATGTCCAATCCCTTTTTAAAGGTATCCAGGCCACGTGCCAGCACCACATCCTGTAGCAAGGAGTTCCACAGATTAATTACACGCTGGGTAAAGAAATATTTCCTTTTGTCTGTTCTAACTCTCCTGCTACTCAGTTTGAGTGGATGTCCCCTGGTTCTGAACATCTCTCTCTCCACTCTCTCCATCCCATGGATCATTTTATACGTCTCAATCATGTCCCACCTCAGGCCCCTCAGATCATTCAAATGGGCAACCCCCTGCTAACCCCACTCCCCTGGAGCTACACGAAGTGGCCCCTTCCCCAAAAGGTTTCCCTGTTTCCGTTGATTGCACAAACGGACCCGAACTCTTCCTCTTGCAAGGAAAGGTGTGCAAGGAAAACCCATTGTAATATCCTTCAAACCTGACATTAAGTATTCAACTGTTACTTAAGCAAAGTGTGGGCAATTAAATTAATCAATCTTCCCAGCCATGTACTGAACAGATGTTCAATAAATCCTCCTGCTTCTGGTGTGCGAGGGAGAAGGAAGTCCACTTTTAGCTGTCCTTCATCGGTGACATGCCTCGGCCCGTCCTCTCCGAAGGCCTCATGGGCGACTGTCAAGGCAGTTCTGCTGTGTTGTTTCTTTATTATAAATAACAACAGGCCACCTGGTCTACCTGCGGTACCTGGAAGCCGAGGTTTAATGATCCTTCAGGCTACATCCTCTGCTCTCTCCTGATCCCCGATAATGGGACTGATGGGAACGACGGAGGAGTGACGGATGGCATTGACAGATGACTCCAAACAAACATGTGCTGACAACTAGTGAATATGGGGCAGTCTTGCAGAAAGATCAAGGTAAAACTACTTGCTTGACTTTGAAAGTTTTTCCCCCCATGAAAAACAACAATTCAGTATCTTAATAGGTCTTTGGTGGGTGGTTTCCTCCCCCTCCTTCCCTCCCCCCTTTAATGGTAGGGTGTTGTTTTCCTCTCTCTTTACGATAGGATTTTATTTCATTTCACTTCTCGGGTGAGACCAAATTTTATAAAGCATAATCTGGCCACGTCAAGAGATGGAGCACAACTACTGGTTCCCAGAAGGAACTAATAATAACACAACTGCATATACAGCAAGTCCTCTCTTAAAGTCATTTCATTATAAGTCGTTTCGTTTTAAAGTTGTTGAGAAAAAAACATCGATTCCCAGCCGGTTCCACTGTCTGTGTGGAGTTTGAACGTTCTCCCCATGTCTGCGTGGGTTTTCTCTGGCCCGGAAAGCTCACTTTTATTTCAATGTTTAATATTAGAAGTGTTTTGGGTCTTTATTTAGAAGTATGGTGATGTTTTTGTGACCAAAAATATGCCGTAAACTCTTGCTTGTGTATATCAATTAGCCTATGATAAAAATTGTTTCCATTATAAGTCATTTTGCTTAAAGTTTATTTTATTTATTTATTTATTCACATTTTTATACCACCCTTCCTCCAAGGAGCTCAGAGTGGTGTACATATTTCCTTCCATCCTTTTTGTCCTCACAACAACCCTGTGAGGTAGGTGGGGCTGAGAGATAGTGACTGGCCTAAGGTCACCCAGGAAGCTTCGTGGCTGAGCGGGGATTTGAACCTGGATCTTCCAGGTCTAAGTCCGACTCCCAAACCACTACACCATCCTGGCTTTGCAGTTTCCAAAAACCTACCGACAACATTAAGTGAGTACTTGCTGTACAGAGTTGCGTTTCTCAAAGTCCTACACGGGAGTTTACTCCCCCATGAGTCTTTGCAGGGGCGGGGTGATGTCTAGATAGATCTTTTGTCCAATCTAGCAGGGCTCTTCACAGTGCACCTTTGAGGATTGGCAGTAGCTCAACGGTAATGCACATGCTTTGCATGCCAAAGGTCCCAGGTTCCATCCTGGTAGTGCAGAGGAAAAACTTCTGCCTGAAACCCTGAAGAGCGACTGACTTCGCTGGACCAGTGGTCCAGCTCATTATAGGACAATTTCTTATTGTCCTTCCTACAACAACCCCAGAAAGATGCTGCCAGTCGTGAACAAAAATGACCAACCGAATCAAAGAGAGTATATATGCTTAAGCTTTTTATTACCTTCACCATCATGCTAGATCAGGGGTTCTCAACCAGTGGTAGTAGTACCACCAGTGGTACTTCGGCCGACTGCTGGTGATACCCGGACTACCAGACCCCCGCTCCAATGTGGTACTTTTGGCAGTGTGTTTTTGCTCCCGAGAGGTTCCTGCCTTTGGCCGTGCCTCTCGGAAATGCTGAGAAGGGCCATCCCACCTGCCCAGAGCCTCCTACCTGCATTTTCTGGCCTCCGAAAACCTGAAAATCCAGAAGTAACTGGCAATGATGTCCTCGCCAGTCACTTCTGGTGGTACAGAGCAGGAGAGTGGCACTAGAGGTGGTACTCGGCCGGGAAGGGGGTGAGAACCCCTATCCTAGGCTCCAAAATTTGGTCTTCAAAAAATTAAGAACATAAGAACATAAGAAGAGCCCTGCTGGATCAGGCCAAAAGCCCATCTAGTCCAGCTTCCTGTGTCACACAGTGGCCCCACCAGATGCCTCAGGGAGCACAAGACAACAAGATAACCTGTTTCCCGTTGACACTCCCTTGCACCTGGCACAGAGAAAACCCACTTCTTAAACCAGGAGGTTGCTTATGTCTTGTAACCTGTGATGGTCTTTTCCTCCATGAATCTGTCCAAACCCCTTTTAAAGGCATCTAGGCCAGGTGCCATCACCACATCCTGTGGCAAGGAGTTCCACAGATGAATTACACGCTGGGTAAAGAAATATTTTCTTTTGTCTGTTCTAACTCTCCCTCCACTCAATTTTAGTGCATGTCCCCTGGTTCTGGTGTTGTGCGAGAGGGAGAAGAATTTCTCTCTATCCACTCCATCCCATGCATAATTTTATACGTCTCAATCATGTCCCCCCTCAGGCGCCTTTTTTCTAGGCTGAAAAGCCCCAGACGCTGTAGCCTTTCCTCATAAGGGAGGTGCTCCAGCCCACGAATCAATCTAGTCGCTCTTTTCTGCACCTTTTCCAATTCAACTATATCCTTTTTGAGGTGTGGTGACCAGAACTGGACACAATACTCCAGATGTGGCCTTACCATCGATTTGTACAAAGGCATAATGATATTGGCCGTTTTATTCTCAATCCCTTTTTTAATGATCCCGAGCATGGAATTGGCCTTCTTCACAGCCGCCGCACATTCTTAAATAAGATGTAAATGTATATACACCTTCAAGAATAGCAGTCGAACACTGCTTTCCATACCAGATCAGCTCTTAGCAAACTTATCTGGGAACAAAGATCCCATCATATTCATTCCTTTATTAACAGCACCCCAAAGCCTCACATAGCAGCAGCCAACTCTGGAAGACGGGGCAACATCAGGCGGAATCTCATCTTGATAACTTTCTACATGTTTAATATCAACTGCAACCAAAACGAGTCGACTGACATTCAGATGTAATTGTTAAAAGCCCTCCACCTCAGATATACAACTTCAACCTTTTGAATGCTGCCATTCCATATATGGACTTTATCCACATTTTAATGAGGCTTTAAAATCTTCAAGATTAAGCTGGTATTTTATGTAGATCTGCCTGCTTTTTTATGATATCTTGACATGTTGTACAACATTTGTGACTACATCGATCCTTATAAATTCAGCATCTATATATATTCATGAAAAATATCTCCTCCTATTCCAGTGGCCCCCTCCCTCTCCTGCATTAAGCACATGGCATTATAACAAGGAGATGGGCCATATATCTTTTCCCCTTCTTCCGCTATCATATGTCTGTAAACAGGTGGCATTGAAATACACATTGTCGTGAAACTTAGCCACATCCTTTTTTGACAAAAGTCCCTTCCAGACATTCTATCACAATCTTGCTTGATTGAGAAAAAGCAAATGTGAGCAAACTGTATTCTCAGTGGCTGGGGTCACTAGCTGGTCTGGCTCTACCAGAAAGCCGGCGGAGAGGACAGCTTCAGTTGCCACATTATAGGCCAGTTCCCAGGGGTGGCAGTGCAGCCCCCCTCCCCCATGATGGCTTCCAGAAGAAGGAAGGCAAAATGGAGGAGTTTTGAAAGAAGGAAGCTGTTTGGCATGTGGTTTTAACAGAAAAAAAAAGGGAACAGAAAGGAGGGGACACTACTGCCGGACCTCGGTATCTGCGGGGGTTCCATTCCTGGAACCCCCGCGGATACTGAAATCCGCGTTAACTGAAACCCCTTATAATATTTGAAGTACTGCTTCAGGCAGTAAAATGTCATGGGTTGCCTTCAGTCATAAGAGAATGAGACCCTGATCCATCTTGGTCAGGATTATCCACATCGACTGAAAGCAATACTTCAGTTGTGTGTGTGTGTGTGGGGGTCTTTTGTAACCTACCTGGAGATGCCAGGAGTTGAACCCAACACCTTTTATATGGAAAGTGTTCAGCTGCAGCTCTTCTCAGATCCGAACTGTAGACACAGCAGGACAGCCTCTGCCCTTTCCAATGCTCTCTTTTGGTTTAGGAGAAAGAAAAAGAAAAATGACCAGTCTACGGTTCTCTCACACCTGGGACAGTTATACATCTTCATGCCCTCGTGTTTGCCCGAATGCAAGAGACAAGCCTTCCCCATGTTTCTTCATGCTGTTTCCTGCTTTTAATCTGAAACAAATGATTGCAGGGGGGGAGGCTGGGGAGGGGACGGGAGGGAAAAGCATTATCACCTTGGCGAAGCATCAGGAGTATTAAAAAAAAACAGGAGAAGAAAGGGTCTATGGGCAAATTCATCTTCCCCTGCTACAATCAATCTCTCACCTAAAGAAATACACAATAACTAGGCAGGAAGCTTTAAGATTTATAGCCCAGAAACATCTACACTGACCAGCATATACCTAGCCTTCTTGGCTTTCCTCCTTGCTGGAATGGCTCTTTCGAATACTTACAATGATATACTGTCTCTCCCTACTGTTTTACAAGTACATTAGCTTTATTTAATGAGATCTCTGAGTAATTTAACAGATGTATATAGGACATAAGACTAGGAAAACTCTTGCTACTCACATACTTTTGCCAAGGCAGCTCATCTGAGTCTCTGCATTATGTGCCCCGGTTTGGTATTATTGGAATTTGGGAGGAAGTTTTAAAAATGATTTTTTAAATGGACAGAACATTTCATAATCGGCTACAACATTGCGATGTCCACAATTACTGGTAGCTCCACTGAGCTTCTGCCCCCCTCCCCCGCTCCTTTCTTAAATAGTTCGCACACAGTTTCTTGAGAACACTTCAAAACTATTTACACATTTTTCAAATCAGTGAGAAACTCCAAACGGAATCGATCCGGAAGGTTCTTTTTCCTGTACGGCTTTATGTCTACATCATTACAATCCAAGCAAGAGAAAAAACAGATCCTTACAACAGTGGGGATGTTACCAAATTCTGCTCGTAACGAGACAAATAATGGAACACGTGGTTCCAGACCTCTCCCACGCCCCAGTGTACCAGATTTTATAAGATATGGATACGTCTAGGGATTCTATGCATTCCGTACGTTTGCAGAACAATATGTATTTAATTGCACACTTTGCAATGTATTATTGTACCAACTGTTTAGATAGTAAGTACATGAAATATCTGGTGATTTTTAGAAGATAATACAATGGCCATCATAGGGAACTGTGTAAAGTACAGATGGTACAGACCCAGATGTCCGTCCTTCCAGAGGCATCGTTAGGTGGGGCGGGGTGGGTGCAGGCCCCCCAGGTGCAGGGGTGTCGAGCTCTGAGGGGGTGCACCGAATTTCGGCGGCGCTGTGGCGGCAGTACACCCCCTCCGGAGCTTGACACCCCCCCAAGCTCGACACGTGCCGGGGGCGAAAGCAGCCGGGGTGGTGGTGCACTCCGGGGGGGGAGTACTAAGAAGAATACTGCGTTCATTTGTGCAACCCCCCCCCCGGCGGAGGCCGGCCAGACGCGTCCTTCCTGTCTGGCCGGCAGCAGCAAAGACGATGCTGGAGAGGCTGCGCCTGTGCAAACTTGCTGCAGCCTCTCTAGCACCCTTAGTCTCGCTGGTTGGAGGACTTCTCAAGCACCTCAAAATTTGAGCTCAGTACCCTAACAAAACATGACTCTGGGGGGCATAATATAAACACAATGCCACAGGGGCCATGAGCTCATCCCATGGAAGGCCCAGCGATGTGGGTGCAGCACACCTTAGGGATTAGATAGTAAGAATTCAAAGTGAGACTTTGGGATATTTAAACGGCTGAACCATGAGCTGTCAATCGAAAGGTCGGCAGTTCGAATCCGCGACGGGGTGAGCTCTCGTTGCTTGGCCAGCTCCTGCCAACCTAGCAGTTCCAAAGCATGTTAATGCAAGTAGATAAATAGGTACCGCTTGTGGGAAGGTAAACAGCGCTCCGTGTTCCAGCCGCATGCTACGCGCTGCGGCAAGGAGAGTCATGCCGGCCACATGACCACGGAGGCTTCTTCGGACAACGCTGGCTCTTCGGCTTTGAAATGGGGATGAGCACCACACCCTAGAGTTGGACACGACTGGACTTAATTGTCAAGGGTCACCTTTACCTTTACAATACCTTTGCTGGGAGAAAGGCGGGATACAAATTCTTTAAATAAATAAATAAATAAATAAATAAATAAATAAATAAATATGCATAGTAAATAATTGCCGTTATGCTGGCAATAACGCCTCTTGCGATTATGAGAGCTCTCCTGTTTCTAAGCAAAAAAAAAAGTGACGTGGCTGGCAATTCTGCTCAGACAGGTTTTTAAAAAGGTATTAGGAGGAAATGACAATGGTAATAAGCTCAGATTACTAATTAATGATACCAGGAAATTGAATTAGGACACTATCTTCTCTCTTTTTGAATATAACAATGAAAAGTGGGGGGGGGTGTCGTTTTTACACAACGGATGAACTGGACACAGTTTTTCAAATGCCCAATGACCTGACTGTACAACAGAAGACTCTAGTCTAACACAAATAAGAGAGAGTAAGGTGCAGGTTTCCCTGTATATACCTTTCCACCTGGTTTCTTTTAAGTAGGTTCACTGCTGTAGATTCAATAAATGACTGCAGAGGAACTCGGCGATGCCCAGTTTCTCCCTATGTGCTAATTGAAATCAGCCACAGTTGTTTATTTTTTCCTTAGTAAGTAATGTATGGTCTCATTAAACAAAAGGTTTGCTTCGGATAAAAATGGATCTGTTCTTTAAAATGCTTCTTTAATTTTTTTTAAGCCTAAAAGTGAATAGCCATGTTTACAGTTTACTATTCCAGCAAACTGGTTTGTGTCCTTTTTAGCTTCTAGGATATTGCATTACCCTTGAATTAAACCATAAACTACAGATACAGCACATTTACACATTTTTTTTCCACGCCAAAAAATTTGGGGCATTTTCAACACGACGCACGACACAGATTGATATCATGGTCAGAACGGAATTGCTTGCATAGCTGATCTAGATATGCATATTTAGCATGCGCTTAAAGAGTATGCATTGTATCTCATATGCTCTTAATAGTTAAGGGTTACTAACGAGGACAGGGCTACAGCATAAAGGCACATGATACAGTCGCATTGCTGCAGCTAAGCGGCTCTGGGTGTGGTCAGACAGGAGACCAACTGGGAAACCCATATATAAGCTAACATTGTTTCCATGATGGAAGACAAATGGCATCTACCTGCACTAAATAAATAGCTCTTCCTCCTGGAATTATTGTTATTGTAGTGCTAAAAATGCACATGGAGCTTGACACAGAATAAGAGGATCGATCCCTGTCCTGAGGAGCTTACAACCTTGACAGATTCATGGAAGAGGAGAGAAATGAAGGCAAGAGAAGGGGACATGATTGGTTATTATCTCACAGCGCAATCCTATCCAATATACACCACCGGTGTAACCAGTGCGGGAGGGCAGGGCGGGAGGCTTCAGAGGGGAGGGGAGATTTAAATCCCCTTTGGAGGGGCTTTGAATATATATCTTTGTTCATTAATTCCGGCCAGCAGGTAGCTGAGTTTGTCCAAGTTATCCCATCCTTCTGTTTTCTTAAGCAGTCCAGCTAAAAAGGTAAAGGTGACCCCTGACAATTAAGTCCAGTCGTGTCCAACTCTTGGGTGTGGTGCTCATCCCCATTTCAAATCCGAAGAGCCAGCGTTGTCCGAAGACGCCTCCGTGGTCATGAGGCCGGAACACGGAGCGCTGTTTACCTTCCTGCAAGCGGTACCTATTTATCTACTTGCATTAACATGCTTTGGAACTGCTAGGTTGGCAGGAGCTGGCCGAGCAATGAGAGCTCACCCCGTCGCGGATTCAAACTGCCGACCTTTCGATCGACAGCTCATGGTTCAGCGGTTTAACCCACTGCGCCACCCGTTGGCTAAAAAAGCTGACCTCAAATCCTTGTAAAGCATTGCCTGACATATTGGATTGTAAAAAAAACATGTGTTCACCTTACATGTGCTACTAGATTCTTGGTTATATTTGTGAAATGTAGATTATAGAGTCAATTCTTGGTTATATTTGTGAAAAATGTCCAGATAGGCAGAATCTCAGAAACTCCTTTCAAATCAAACGTTGCCAACTTAACCATGGAAATATCAAATTCTAAACCAAAAATACAAGCTCCACAGAACTATTTGCTGATCCCAGGAGGATAGGAATGAAAAAGGAGGACAAAAGATCTGGGGGGGGGGGGGGAGAGAGAGAGAGAGAGTAGTGTATGAATCCATTGCATGAAATTTCATTCCTTGAGAGCTATACATTAAGTTGTATTTGTTTAATGAGAATGACACTCAAAAGATGTATAGAACATGTCAGACACCCAGTACCAATGCGTTCTGGGAAAAAGATAACATCAGGAAAATTTGACCATTCACTTTGTCTTGTAGCCAGACTTCTCTATCTACTGGTTCTTCAGGGGATTATAAATGAGAGGGCAGAAGAAACAAGGAGGAAAAATAATGAAACACACACACACACACACACACACACACACACAAAGAAAAATTATAACATGGCGGACCCAAGTAAAGCCAGATTTATTGACCTCACAACTACATAATCAAGCTAAAGTTATCACTGTGGAAAACTTTTAACCAAGGCGAATGATCTTAAATAACAAGGGAGTGCTACAAAATTTACAGCACTTTTAAGATATGCAAATTGAATGCAAGGTATAGACATAAAGGTAATTAATTGTAAATCTAAGAATAATGTTTCTTTGTCAGGCCTGTCTCCATGTTGCGGAATACATTCTAATGTGCCTTAACTCTGAACATTTCTTAACGGCGGGTCTAATTATAAGATGTTCAGAATTTCAAAATAGCAGTTATTCTTATCATTTAATATAGCTGTGGTAAAGTTTCATAACAGAATTTACTGATTACATGAAAATATTTTAATTTTCAGGGATAAAAGCACTTGTTTAAATGTCCAAAGCCCTTGAGGGAGGAGGGAGATCTTTAGAAATAATAGGATTGAACACCAGCTCTCCTCCCCCCTTCCTAAAAAAACTTTTTAAAAAAAGAAAAGACGAGGAAAGCGGTAAGGGATGAAAATAACGACTCCAATCTACTTTTCTTCCATATTTAAAAGTCATAATATTAGTTGTATGTTTGCATGCAGCATAATGGTACAAAATATAATTATATGGTTCTGTTATTTACTTTGCATTCCATATATTATTTGGCAAGCCATTCACGTTACAATAATTAAGGTCAACATTTCCATTATAACAGAGCCATAAAACCTCACTCACTTGTTTTAAACCTGGAGAATAAAGCCTTCTGCGTCTGGCGGGAAATGGATACAAACTTACACGGTATGTGAACATTCGGATGCAAAGATAAGATTCGGCACATGGCATCGCCACCCCAATTCCAAAGCCACCCTGGTTCAGCATTTAACTTTGCATATGTGTCTATCAACACATTATCTAGATGGCCAAGCTCATGTATTTTAAAAAAAAAAAAATCAAAGCAAGGAGATACAGAAATTATATTATTTGTGAACGATTGGAACAATAACTATCAGGATAATGTTCTTCCATATCGACTGTGCTCGTTGCAATGAAGAGACACTGGAAATAATTGTTTTTCTGCTCTTTCCTGTTGTAGGTCATTTCAAACATCTGATATTTGTTTTGTACTGGATTATGTGAAGTGTGTTAATTTTGTACCAATATTAAGATTTTGTACCAATATTATTTGTACCAATATTACAATAATTTGTACCAAAATTTTGTACCAATATTAACTATACAGAACATGAGGCAGCGGGTGGCGCAGTGGGTTATACCATTGAACCATGAGCTGTCGATCGAAAGGTCGGCAGTTCGAATCCGTGCGATGGCTCCTGCCAACCTAGCAGTTCGAAAGCAAGAAATTGCAAGTAGATTAATAGGTACCGCATCAGCGGGATGGTAACAGCGCTCCATGCGTCTCGGTGTTGAGTCATGCCGGCCACATGACCATGGAAACGTCTTCGGACAGCGCTGGCTCTTCGGCTTTGAAACGGAGATGAGCACCACTCCCTAAAGTCAGACACGACTGGACTTAATTGTCAAGGGATACCTTTACCTTTAAACCACTGAACCATGAGGTGTCGATCGAAAGGTCGGCAGTTCGAATCCGTGCGACGGCTCCTGCCAACCTAGCAGTTCGAAAGCAAGAAGTTGCAAGTAGCTTAATAGGTACCGTGTCAGTGGGACGGTAACAGCGCTCCATGCGTCTCGGTGTTGAGTCATGCCGGCCACATGACCATGGAAACGTCTTTGGACAGCGCTGGCTCTTCGGCTTTGAAATGGAGATGAGCACCGCTCCCTAGAGTCGGACACGACTGGACTTAATTGTCAAGGGATACCTTTACCTTTATACAGAACATGCAACAATCATGATCACTTCATAGTGAACGTAAGAAGCTGCCTCCTACTGAGTCACAAACATTGGTCCACCTAACTCAGAATTGTCGATATTGACCATCCAAGGTTTCAGACAGCGTCTATTTCCAGACGTACCTGGAGATGCCAGATATCAAATCTGGAACCTTCTGAATAAAAATTAGGTGCTCTACTGCTTAAGGTAAAGGTGACCCCTGACAATTAAGTCCTGTCGTGTCCGACTCTAGGGTGTGGTGCTCATCCCCATTTCAAAGCCGAAGAGCCAGCGTTGTCCGAAGACGCCTCCGTGGTCATGTGGCCGGCATGACTCTCCTTGCCGCAGCGTGTAGCATGCGGCTGGAACACGGAGCGCTGTTTATCTTCCCGCAAGCGGTACCTATTTATCTACTCACATTAACATGCTTTGGAACTGCTAGCAAGCGGGTGGCGCAGCGGGTTAAACCGCTGAACCATGAGCTGTCGATCGAAAGGTCGGCAGTTCGAATCCGCAACAGGGTGAGCTCTCGTTGCTTGGCCAGCTCCTGCCAACCTAGCAGTTCCAAAGCATGTTAATGCGAGTAGATAAATAGGTACCGCTCTACTGCTTACCTAGCACAATTAGGTTAATTATTTAAATAACACTAGACAACACAAAATTGGCCCTGAAATGGAAAGAGCTCATCTTTACTTTTTTCGATGTGCTGAAAACAAGAATGACAATAAAACCTGTCGATTGGCTCTAGTTTAGGAGAAACAGTCCGCATTGCATACATAGGTGTTGTAAGTGCCATTGGGCATTTACCAATACATGTCTATGGAACTATCTATTGCGGATCTCTCCAAACAAACCATAGCCAATTTTGCATTTTCATTGTCATATTCATGGTCAGCACCTCAAAATCTATAAGAAATGACAAATTTAATCTTGGGGGCATGACCTTTGTTAAAATTTGGATGGATCGTGCCCATAGTTCCAGGCAAGGGCATGGGCCTCATTTTGCAGCTGGGCTAGGCCCTCTGGTAACCTAGCACAATCCCACAGACACAAGAGAATGACAACGTGCCTCAACACAGGGCCTACGAGAGCGGGGTAAAGGGGGTAAATTGGGCCCAGGGTCAAAAAGGGGACCCAGGAGCCAAAGGAGGGGCCCCAGAAATTTCCTGAGATCTCAGCTGGCCTCTTGTAGAGTAAAAAACAGAGGCCTGGTGAACCAGGAGGCCAGGTCTGCCAAGCGGGTAGTCGTGGATGCCACATCGGGAAGCCTGGTAGACCTGGGCTCCAGAGACTTTTCCAGACGTTGCTGCCCCCCTGTCCCCTTTGCCCCTCCCCCTTTGAGAAGGGACCCAAAAGAAACTTTGTGCCCCCTGACAAAATTCCTCTCAGAGGCCCTGCCTCAACGTAAAAGGATGAGCAAACACCCAGGGGAATGAGGAGAGTCAGTGAGACATCCAGTTCCTTCATATAGCTGGGATCCAAGCGATTGAAGGAAGTGTCCTGAGTTCTGGGAGGGGGGAGCAACAGGGGGGCCTCTCTTGTACATGGACTGTGAAGAAACTTCCAAGGCCTCAGCATCTTCGTCATGTCTGGGAAGGGCATGAGAGATCCTGGGCTATACAACCTTGAGCTCCTCCTCGAATCCAGAGTAGCACCTGGAGCCCAACAGAGCTGGACCACTGCAGACTCCCAGGAAGATGTCTGTTCAATGCCCTCCTCATGCTCCAATATGACCCTCGCTGCTAAAATTTGCTGGACGTTTTGCTAGCAATACAACAGAAGGATTTAAAACAAAAAAAAAATAATGAAATATGGCAGATTAATTTCGGCCCAACGTAAACAGAGACAAGACGAATTAGCTTGCACAGGGTGTAAGTCAGGGTGCAAAATGGCCCTTCAGCTTTCCGGTTTCTGCAAGCTTTTCCACCAGCTTGCTGAGCATAATTTGGATATGGTTATTTAGAACCAACAGGAATAATGCAGTATGAAGGCTGGTGTGAACAATAACTCTTCCACTATTTATCACATGGAGAGGACCTACTAATCTTTTGAGGGAACAAGGTACCAAAAATTATTTAATGCTGATATTTATGCTGCAGAAGGCAATCGAGTATGAATCCAGCCACTTCTGTTCTGCAGTCCCTCTGCTCTTTATCCACAACGGTAAATTTCTGCACTTACAGAATACATTTGGCTTTTATGGAATGCTGCCATGAATGCCAAGGCCTGCAACATGGAGAGGTTAGGTTTACAGACCTTATCCGCACACCATCCGCACAGGTTTACAGACCTTATCCGCACAGACCTTATCCGCACACCAAGGTCGAGTCCGTCACCATTTTGTCATGTCCTATCCAAGAGGGCCAACAGGCTATCAAGAGGCAGCAAGAGATGTGGGACCTTTGATAGTTCCAAGGAAAGAACTTGATCCAACAAGGTGATGAATGAGGCATTAGGTCAGTGATTCCCAACCTTTTTAGCACCGGGACCCCCTTTTGTAGAATGGCAATCTGTTGGGGAACTCCCCCCCCCAAGACCTAGGGCAGGAAGTGTTGTCATTAAGCATGAAGCAGGAAGTGACATCATTGTGCTGACAGGGCAGGAAATGACGTCAGGAAGCAGGAATAAACCACATTGTACACATAACACAGTTGTACACAGTTGTACACATAAACAGCCCATTTTTTTGGGGGGGGGGACTGAGCTAATATTAACAGAGATGCTAAAGAGCAAGCAGAATGTAACACAAGATGAGCAAAGAAGCCCCAAGAGAGCATCAGACACTTCTTTCTCTGCAGTGGGGGTAGCCATCCAGCCAACATCCCGCGATGCCCCAGAAATCACTTTGTGACCCCCTTCATGACCCCCAGCTTGGGAACCACTGATGTAGATTTATGGCCTTTGCTCCTAGAGAGCCCAGAGTCAGCCCTCTGCATCAAGCCCTATACAGTCCCACCCAGTCAACTCCAAATATGGCACTATTCCAGGCACTCCATTCCTTCTCCTCTCTGTGGCTCAGCTCCCTCCTTTCTGGAGCAGGCTGGCCACTGCCCACCTCCTCGACACCCCCCCCTCCCTGCCTCACATTCGGCAAGGCAAGACCTTCACAAGAGGTGGGCTTCACAAGAGCATCTTCCCACAACAACAGCCCATTCATCCCCCATGAGTCTTCCTCTGCCGGGCAAAAGGGATAAGAGTGTCCCCCTCAACCTGGCGATGGAAACACTGCCCCCCCTCTGCCACCTTGATGCGATGCACTCAGACATGCAACCTACCAGAGCTGGTGCTGGCTTAAGGAGGGGAGCCTTGATTTTCCCATTCATTCTAGCAGAGACGTAACTCTGAGAGGTAACATTTAATCCCCCAAGACAGGCTATCGCTGCCATGCTCTGCCCCTGTACCTAGACAGCAGGCAACCTTAAAGGGACAGTGCTTTGGCCTGGAGTCTGTGACTATTTACCCTTGAAATGGCTGTTTCCTGCAAATCGTGACTGGGGGTGCCATTCTCAACATGAAAACAGTGCAGAAGGGGGAGACGGTTAACTTCCCTCCCCGGCTGCCATGGTTCCAGGATGATCAGGCTCCATGGCTTTTTCTTTTCTTTCCTTTTTTATTTAATACAAAGACCACTCCCAGCTACCTTCTGGTTTAAGCCTGTCTCTTAATTGTGTTGTTGTTTTTAATTTGCTATTTGTTTGTTTCTCCATGCTCCAGTGGAAACTGTGAATGATGATCCCCTTATTTAATTACTGATATAGGGTCACATAACAATAACTAGCACTTTGCACAGACTGAGAGAAGGCAGGTCCCTGACGGTCTTGCAATCTAGACACTGACACAAGGGGAAAAAACAGAGGAGGAGGAGGAGGAGGAGGAGGAGGAGGAGGAGGAGGAGGAGGAGGAGGAGGGTAATGGAGCAGGGAAAGAATAGGCAGCTGTCTCGGTTTTACACACTTAAGGTTCATTGCACGAGGAAAAGAGCAAGTCTAGACCTGTCTCCTCAGAAGAAAGACCCACTGTGTTCCATGGGACGTACGCCCAGGTGGGTTGAGGATTGCAGAAATCTTATTCACACTTTCCTGGGAGTAAGCCCCATTAAACTCTGGGGAACTTACTTCTGAGTAGACATGCCTAGGATC
Organism: Plestiodon gilberti rubricaudatus; assembly: GCA_026170595.1. NCBI lineage: Eukaryota > Metazoa > Chordata > Lepidosauria > Squamata > Scincidae > Plestiodon > Plestiodon gilberti. The sequence continues at coordinate 10,913,108 of JANXHW010000010.1, forward strand.
GTGTGCATGGCATGGGATTCAAGATCCGTTTGGCCTGGTCAGTTTCCATTCCGGCAACCAGATCAGATCATTTAGAACTTTTAAGATCCAGGGAGAAGTTTGGATGAGCCAAATTCAGAAGCGTCCCAAGACTCCGAAACTCTGTGTTCATGAGATCATTTGTTGTTTATTCATTCAATTGCTGCTGACTCTTTGTGACTTCATGGACCAGCCCATCCCAGAGCTTCCTGTCAGCCGTCGCCACCCCCAGTTCCCCCAAGGTCGGGCAAGATGGATGGATGATGTTCACCTCCAGAACATCATCCATCCATCTTGCCCTTGGTCGGCCCCTCTTCCTTTTGCCTTCCACTTTCCCTAGCATCAGCATCTTCTCCAGCGTATCCTGTCTTCTCATTATGTGGCCAAAGTACTTCAGTTTTGCCTTTACTCTCATTCCCGCAAGTGAGTAGTCTGGCTGGATCTCCTGGAGTATGGACTGGTTATTAGACCATATTTACCATATAATGCACATCATGCATTCTAAGCGACACATCAATGTCTCACAGCCTCAGCCTGGGGTTGGGGGTTGGATCTCGATTCCTTCCTGACAGTCAAGAATCCCGTAGTGCCATATGTCAAAAGCTCCCACCTATTCGAGTCATGTCCTCCCGCTGTCCAGCTGTCACTGCTATAATTACTGAACCCAAAGCCCAGAGAAGGCCGCAGTTCTGGAAAGTCTCTGGTCTCCTTAGATCTTTACTACCGACGTTACAGCTGATTAGGACCCTGCTCGCCTTCTGTTGGTCTCTTGAAAACTGCTGCAATTCTCATTCATCATAGAAGGGAACCAGCTGCTCCAAAGTCATCCCCTCATAACACGATGTTTGATGTTACACTTGCCTGTTTGTCCTGACCTTCGTGCTTTCGACATTCAAAGGACGCCCACTGTACAGGAATCTCTTCTTTGCCGAGATCTTGTCTGAGAATTTTCCACATGCAAAATTAAAGTCACATCAGTCAGAGAACTCATGTTGTCTCAGAGCCTGTGCTTACACTCCTGTCACTTTGTCACTTTTAAGCTGTAGTGAACTCAACAATAGGAGTGCTTTTCTATCCGGGAGTCCAATGGCAGCTCCAGCTTTTAGGGGGGACTAGGACAAAGCCCTGCAAGGAACTCCTCCCCCCCAATGACATATTCCCCTATGTTTTGGGAAGTCATGTACACCAGATGTCAGGAGTCGGGGAGAAGACAAACGCAAGTCCTCCTTTATAAGAACATAACAGCAGCCTTGCTGGATCAAAGGCCCATCTAGTCCAGCTTCCTGTATCACACAGTGTGGCCCCACCAGATGCCTCAGGGAGCACACAAGACAACAAGATAACCTGTTTCCTGTTGTCACTCCCTTGCACCTGGCACAGAGAAAACCTACTTATAAAGCCAGAAGGTTGCTTATGGCTTGTAACCTGTGATGATCTTTTCCTCCATGAATCTAGCCAAACCCCCTTTAAAAGCATCTAGGCCAGGTGCCATCACCACATCCTGTGGCAAGGAGTTCCACAGATGAATTACACGCTGGGTAAAGAAATATTTTCTTTTGTCTGTTTTAATACTCCCTCCACTCAATTTGAGTGGATGTCCCCTAGTTCTAGTGTTGTGTGAGAGGGAGAACATTACATCTTAAAAGGGGCATATCCACTTTCTGGCATGGAACCAGGCACGATTGCCACAATCTTCACCACTAGGAAAGGCTTTTCCCAGCCAGACTGTGTTAGGCCAACAGACTAGGTTTATCCAACCTCTGCTGCTGCTGCTGCTGCTGCTGCTGCTGCTGCTGCTGCTGCTGCTGCTGCTGCTGCTGCAACTACAAAACCCTCCCAAGGCTCTCAGATCCTGTTCAAAAGATACCACGTGGGGGGGACTTAATGATTTTGATTGAAAACATGTTAATCTCGAGCTATCATCTCCCGTACCATAAAAGCATCCCTAACAGAAGGCAACCCTTTTTTATTTATATGAGCTGAGCTCATCCCCGCTTCCCGATTCATTCAGATGGATGCCAACCGCCTCAGAAAAGCCCACATTTCTTCATAAAGAAAAGATGAAAATTACTGGAGACTTTGATCTGCCACCACCCAATGCTTCTACTACAAAAGCTTACAGCAGAAACATTAGTCACTGCAAAAGGGGACTCCGGGAAGACAAAGAGGAGGGGGCGGAGAAGAGAAACAAAACCCTGTGTGGCCAAAGGAGTTGAAATTAATACTGAAAGCCACACTGGATAAAAATAAGTACCATTTGTGCCGGCTGAACAACCAGGCACTGCAAAAAGCACCGCAGCCAGCTTTATCAGCTGCTACTAGAAGGAAAGCTGGGAAACACAGGTTTTACATTTGCTTGTGTTAAAAGCGTGTACGATGGCCTACTCTTGGGGTTGCAAAGGTAACATTTCCATTGCAAAGCTTATAGCTGAAAAGCCAGAGATCAGACCACAGAAAGGGGAGCTTATTTAGTTTTCCCCTCCACATAGGTGGCACCCCAAATCAGTCCCCCACTGATAGACCCTTCATAAAGAGGGCTTTTGTTAATCATCATCAGCAATAGGCTGGGGGCGAGGGAGGCAAGGAGAGCACATTTAGGATGGGAATGGTAATAATGTGAAAGATACTGTTATTTCTTTTCAGAAATCAAACATGTGGAACAAAGCTTGACACCTTGCCCTTTCTATGCTCCCCCAGTATTTCTTCTGGCCACTGCCCCTCCATCATTTCTGTCATCCCTACTCCAATCCTGTTCAACATGTTTATGCCTCACCTGGGAAACTTCATTTCTTAAGTGGGAAGCAATACCTGATGAGATCTCAACCCCGGTTCATACATTCACTGGGAGCCAGTATCCTATGCAAACTGTGGATGTTGTGCTCTGTGGCACTCTAGGTACCCAGTGAAATTGTGGGTGTTGCACCCAGTTGCAGCATCCGTGGAAGAACAGCCAACCCCACCTCCTTGCCACCCGTGTCGGTGGAGCATGGCGGGGGGCGGACCACCGGAGGGTGACCCGCGCAGAAGGGTGACGCGCGCACCCACGCGCGTCACCTCCGCCGTGCGCGTCGCCCTCCGGAGGCTCCGAGGCCGGGAGAAGGCCTCAGACCGTCCTCTGGGGCCGGTGCTCCAGGGCCTTCTAATGAAGGCCCACTGCGTCAAAACGTAATTTATAACGTTTTTCGCGCATGCGCAGACCGTTCCTGAGGGAAAAGGGCAGCCCTTGGCCCTCAGAAGATGTTCTGCGCATGCGCGAAAAATGTTATAAATTACATTTTGACGCAGTGGGCCTCGTCAGAAGGCCCAGGACAGCCGGCCGGGGAAGACGTCCCCGGAGCCGGCTGCAATGAGTGGCGGGGGGGGCAGAGTCGGGGGCACCCGGGGCAGCGTCCTGTCGAGTCGCCCCCCCCTCAAAATCATGACGCGGCCTAGCAGCCACACCAAATTAACATTTAAGGGCTGGGTGTGTGGGGGGTCATTCGGGTGACGCCCTGGGACCGCGCACGCCCTAGTGACGCCGCTGCTCTTTGCCAACATCTCCCCCTCAAAAAGTACTGTACAACTTTGTCACTGCAGACAAATCCTGTACTTGCGGGCTTAGAGATGTGTCATCTTTGGGGGGGGGGGGTTGGACACGGTTTCCTGGATTCTTTAGCTGGGATCAGCCTCCACAATTTCAACAACATCTTGCCAGGGCTAGCATTGAAATAGAGGAGGGGAGTAGCACAAGCCCCCTCCCCCATTTGGATACCCTCTAAATTGGAGCATCGTTCTTCATCTGAACGCCCAAGCACAGAAAAGCCCTATCCACATGACATCTCAGCAGAAATGACAGCATGTGAGCCATTGCCCTCTGGCACGGATGTGCTCTGTGGCCCTGGTCTCCTCAGGTTCAATGTTGTTCTGCAAAAGCATTCTAGCAGATCCCTTCCCCCATTCCCCTTCTACCTGGGTATGCTATACACCCAGTTTCAAAACTCCTGAATAAGGCGAATGTGTCATGGAAGGGCAGGACTCATGAAATGGTTCTTGGAAAGTTTCCCAAACATTTTTGACCTGCAGCTCCATTGACGACCATTGGCTCCCCATGACATTATGTTGATGCCTGCCAATTGGCATCGCACTGTTTTCCGAAAGGATTCCGTGGCACTTCACGGCTCCCCTGGCTGGTTTCCGCGGCTCCCCGGCTGGTATCCGCGGCTCCCCTGGGAGCCGTGTCTCCCAGTTTGGGAACCACTGGAGTACAGTATAGAGATTTTACAAACTTACCTGTAAAATAACAGGTATGCATTTCCTTGCACTCTCCCAGGGCAATCCCACGTATGTTTACTCCAAAGTAAAGTAATGTGTTCAACCAGATTTACTCCCAGGTTAAATATGCACACGCTTGCAGTCCCAGATAACTGGCAACAATTACATGCAAGACAAGATCATTTCAAAAACCGATCACAAAGTCTGTCCGAGAATGACACTCGCACTCTACGACGATTAAACATAAAATACAAAAAGAAATATAGCAATCGCCCTGTTACCTCCTTGCCTGCATAAATAAAACAGATTAAACAACGCAATCATGGCTATCCAGTGCCCTGGCCACGCTTATCAAACTGGGGTTTTAAAAAGCATTCCATAATTTGTTATTAGAAAGCGAGCTTAAGTTGGCAGAAATACCCCAGCTTATAATAATGGCCGAGACACAACAAGCCCAGATTCTCGGAGGGCAGCTGTCTTTAAGATACAGTATGTACAATATAATGTGATAAAGAAATGTGAAATATAAAGTGTCAAACAGAGGAGAATGCAATCAGTTCCCAGACTTTAAACTGAGGAATTAAACAAGGCAATAGCCTTGAGGAGAGCAAGACCCTCTGATCTCTCGCACAGCGGGTGCCTGCCTCCCTTCCTCTTGTAAAACGGTAAATAATCAAAATCAATGGGCGTCTTACGGAGGCGCAAGAATGCCAACAACAAAAACAATGCACAGGTAGACACAGCAGCAACAGAGCCATTCCTAGGCGGAAGAATGATTGTTTTGTGGAGAAGAACAAAATGGGGGGAAACAAACACACACAAATGTTCTGGAAAAGTCTCTGACTCTCGCCTACAAATCCAGAAACGGCGGGTGGCATCTTGGTTTCCTGTGTCAGTAACGGATAGGCTTCTCTCGAGTCTGAAGAGGAAAACGCTTGGGGCCTTGTCCTAAAACAAAAGACTAATAAAAACGGCATCACTCTTTTGGTGGTTCAGATTTGTATTTAGCTCCCATAGGAACTAACTGACCCTCATGTTGAAGGCTTCTACAAAAGTCTTGTATTCACATGCAAACATCGTCGCTGTCAGAATCTGTAGGTTGTTTTTGATTTGTTGTTGCTTTTTTCCTCTATTCCAATTCATTTATTAACCTCTCTTAAAGATAGTTTTGTTTTGTTTTTGGTAATTGACTTGTATTAAAATGTACACCTTGCATTTCAGCTCCAAACAATGATGTATCCATTGTGGATATCTATTCATGAAAAGCAACAATATAATATGTGGAGTGTAACACGGTGGCTCAGGATACTCAGCTGTGAACACTCCAGTTTGGAGCCCACATCTGCTGTGACCTCATTCAGTGGCTTAGTCAAGCTGCTCCCTCTTGGCCTCAGTCATCCCCACCTGCAATATGGGGATAATTCTTACTGATCCTGCAGTTTTCCCTATATGGGGATAATTCCTACTGATCTCGCAAGCAGAGGCGAATCTAGGGCGGAGCAAGCGGAGCACCCGCTCCGGGCGCCATCGCCCAAAGGGCGCCCCGCTGCTCCGCCCGCGAGTCGGACTCATACTCGGACTCGGAGACTCGAGTCCAACTCGGACTCTCGAGTCCGAGTCCGACTCGGGCCGGCCCCCTCAATCGGAAGAGCCGGCTGGGGACGTCTTCCCCGGCCGGCTGCCGGGGGCCTTCTTCCCCAGCCGGCTGCCCGGGGCCTTCTAAGGAAGGCCCGCTGCGCAATTTTTTGCACATGCTCAGACTGTTACTGAGGGAAAAGGGCAGCCCTTTTCCCTCAGTAACAGTCTGAGCATGCGTAAAAAATTGCGCAGCGGGCCTTCCTTAGAAGGCCCCGGGCAGCCGGCCGGGGAAGACGTCCCCAGCCGGCTCTCCCGATTGGGGGGGGTCCCGCTGGGTCGCCCCCTCCCGGAGCGCGCCCCTCCCTCCCGGAGCACGCTCCTCCCTCCCGGAGCGCGCCCCCCCTCCGGAGCGTGCTGCGGCCTATCGGCCGCGGCACAATATTTAATTATAGGGGCACCTATCCCCCCCGGTGCTCCGGGCGCCAAGGGGGGCGGTTACGCCTCTGCTCGCAAGGTACAAGATTGAAAATACATCAAATTACACATATAAAGCACCTTGAACCATCAAAAACGCTATACAAATGCTTTTAAATTATTATTGCAAGTTAAACACCGCAAGCCTGATACGCATGCAACAACATTATGCAGTATAAATCACATGCAACAACATACACCTGGTTCCAGACTCCTCCCACTCCCAGATGTTATAAGAATCAGAGATGTCTTATTCATTCCATAAAAACACATATTTAAATGCATACTTTCCAACATATCACACCAGCTGTTTCGGTACAAAATACACAAGAATTCTTGAAAAGATATGCTAAAAATACATTTTTAAAACATTCAATGATGGAAAGTGCCCTCGCTGGGAGAAAGGCGGGAGATAAATTCTTTAAATAAATAAAATTAATTATTTAAATAAATAAATAAATCCGGGGATTTTGGGCAAAAGAGATTGGAACGGAAATCCGGGGATTTTGGGCAAAAGAGATTGGATGGAAATCAAAGGATACCACATGACATTTGGGCACATCGAAACAGTGTGATCCATCCAATAGATACAGGTGTCCCCCGCTTAACAACGGGAATACATTCTGAAATCCCCGTCATAAAGTGAAGCCGTCATTAAGCGGGTCTTGCTGTGCTTTGAAGTTTAGCACTGTGCTTAAAGCCCCAGCGTTAAATATCCAAGCTCTTATCTTGTCCATTAGCTATTTGGCTTTAGATAAGGGCTTTGGAGTTCAGCACTGGGGCTTTAAGCACAGTCTAGCACAAAACAGCTGAAGAGCTGGGGATTTAAAAAGATGCGTCTTTTTAAATCCTTTGCTGGGGACCTCCGTCCGTCATATATCCGGATCGTTGTTAAGCAATCTGTCATTAAGCGGGGGACACCTGTAGATCAATAGATCCTATAGGCAAACAGGGAGATTAATGCAGGGTTTTTTTAGCAGTGGCTCCTCAACCATAGGATGCACTTCCTGGAGAGATCTGGCAGGTCCCTCTTTTTCCCTGCTTTTATCAAGACACTTTTGGTCCAGCATGTATTTGGAGTCTAATTACTGCCTTTCTTGTTCTGTTGCTGTGTTTATAACATGGTTTATTGGTCATCATAGCATTGATTGCTTTATTAATCTGCTTTAATTGTGTACAGGTTTTTTTTTTGTCCTCTATAAAATATCAAGAGAGATTAAATATCAAAGAGGTACACAAAAGGTTACCTCTTTGGATATTTCTTGTAGAAAAGCCGCCGATGAGCAATACGAAATGAATAAAATAAAAATAAATGCGTTCATTTTCCAGAGACTGGCAACAGAAAATCATAGTTGTCCCTGACAAACAAGGACTATTGGGGTTTATGGAATTCCTTCCCTGGAAGTGGAACATCATGATCTACATATTGAAATGACTGGTGATTACATTCGTATCAGGCTTGCAGTGTTTAACTTGCAATCAGATATAATATGCGGCACTCTGGCTGGAGTTCCTTACGCATTGTCATTGCTTTCAGGCCTCCCCTCTGGGAATCCCGTTCCCTAATTCAGCAGAAGCTTATAGAGTATCACAGAGATTATATGACTGTCAGTCTCTGGGGAAGAAAGCTGTGATCATCATGTTGTTGTAGAAATGAGTGATGGAGCAGGATTCAAAACATCCTCCGTGATAAAGGAGACAGTGTCCTATACTGCGTGGGGTTAAAACTGCATCAGGTATATATGCTGTGCAGTACTCAGAAAACCATCTACCCGTGTAGTGAGATCGTTGCAGGGCCGGTGCTATCATTAGGCCAACTAGGCAGCTGCCTAAGGCGCAGACCTCAGAGGGGAACCGTACTGACCTTTGAGGGACACAGTTTTATACAGATCACGTTTTTTTTTAACTCATGTAAAAATGCAACTGACACTTTATGTATTTTTTTAAAAATAAGATAAATATCACAACAGTGGTTTGGAATATAATTAATTCTAAAGTCATATGGGGAAAAATGGGAGGGGGTGCAAGCAGTTAACCTTGGGCGCAAAATAGCTGTTTCTCAGAACGTTTTCAATGCCATCGACTAGATCAGGGGTTCTCAACCTGTGATACGAGTACCCCTAGGGGTATGCGGACCAATGGCAGGGGGTATGCCAGAGCCTGCCCCTTATCAGCATCAATCAGTAGTTAATTACTTGCTAATTAGAATGTAAATACAATCCCCTCTGTCTGTCTGTCTGTCTGTCTGTCTGTCTGTCTGTCTGTCTCTCTCTCTCTCTCTCACACACACACACACACACACACACACATTTTTTCACATTTAAAATTGTTTTAGTACTTTTTATTTAACAATTAATTAGCTAATTAATTGATTGATTAATTCAATTAGCAATAAATTAGCAGGGGATACTTCAGAAAATTGGACCGTGATAGGGGGTACCCGGGCATCTAAAGGTTGAGAACCCCTGGACTAGATCATGTGACATTCCTCAATCACTTCTCTCTGCGGGGGGGGGGGCGTAGAGGAGGTCAACAGAGACACTCACCTCAGGCAGCAGCTCGTCGCCCTCCTCCTGGATTCAAAAAGAATGAGAGTAAAGGAGCAAAAGAGGAAGTGTGGAGGGGAGGAGTGAGAGCAACACCAACACTTCCTGTTCTACCCCAGGGACCGTGAGGGGAAGGCAGCAGCTGGTGCGCCACCAAGAAAGAGGCCCAGTGACATTGGTGTGATGTCTCAGGCACGGGGGGGGGCTTGGACCACCCTTGCCTCTACGCATATTGGGGGAACAATGTCTTTCCATGGCCCACTGATTGTGTGTGCCCGTCTCCAGTGTCACCAGGTGACCACGGCAGCATGCAAGAATATGGACTTGCACTCCTTATGAACACTCTAACAGTGTACTCGGTTTGTCCCCATTGTCTTTAAATCATTAAATGGCCCCGGCGTTAAAACGTTTGGGACCCACTGGCTCAAAGGGGCCCTGCAAGGAAGGAGCGGTGTGGAAGACCGGATCACCCCCTTTCAATGTGCTTCCCACATGCTTTTAAGGGAGTAGCAAGCGGATCAGAGTGGCTCAGTCCATGGCGGACTGGAGGGAGGTGGTGGCAGCAGACAGGCGCCAAGTCCGTTTGCCACTCCCCATAACCCGCCTCGGTCGTGTCGCGCACGGACCAGCTGCGGCAGCTTCAGATGTCAACAAATCCAATCCACCAAGGGAAAAAAGTGTGGATCATTTTAATTGCCTGGCCACCTGAAATGCGATTCCGCCATCCAATCTGGTATCTTTATGGCGACGGAATGCTGCTTGCTTTTTAAAATCGTCGTCGTCGTCCTATCGCCACAACCCGTTCTAATCATTTCTATTTATCTTTGATGACATTAACAGTTTGACCGAGCCTTGCCGACAGACAGCCTTACGCCTGCGTCGAGTGTAAACGTGGCGCGGCATAGTTTTTCATTAGCATGAAGCTGCTCCTGGTGGGCAGAGAGCAACGCGGTTGCACTGGTCACACTTCATTGCTTTATCTTATATGACAAAGAGGGATGATGTGTTTCAGTCCAGGGCCAGGAGACGAAAGCGAAAGGTGGCCCAGGAATAACTCCCCCTGCTGCCTAGGAATCGTGCGAGGGCTGCCGCGTATGACTTGCTAACAGCACAAAGGGGCAGACAAATAGATTTTCCTCTATATTTATAACCAGCATCATTCTTCCTTTCAAGCCTTTCAGTGCAGGTAGCTGTTTTATATGAAATGAACAATCTTTATAGACGTTCCAGAGCCATAACAAGGCTGATTTTCAGCGAGGCTGAGGTATATAACTCTTGCCGAATTGTCAGGCCTCTTGCTCAACAAATCAAGCCTAACTTATGATGTTTGCCGTGTAATTTTTATTCCTGTTTGACTAGCCAACTACCCGGTGGTAATAGGATGTTGGAAAAGGGCAGTAGCAATGTTTGTACATGCCATGATTGATAGGCTAACTCTGCATTTTTCATTTATATCTCCCGATTCCAAATCAGTTAAGTTTAGGAAAAATGAAACAAAATGGCAAGAAAAATGCTGGCCGATCGCAAGCCTGGCACTCTCGTAGATCTGAGTTCAGCGCACATCTGCTCGGATTGTCTGGAAACATTAAGATATCTAAATGAAAATCAATACTATATGTGCCAGCATTTACTACCAAGAGCAAGTATCAGGAGACCTTGGCTAATCAGGCTTTCAGGCTTGTATTCCGGCCCTAGTCTGAACCCCAGGGGTGTCCTAATTGGCCCAGACTAATCAGAGAAGAGTTAAATTTATAACCGGCAAAGACATCTTGTTTTTCTTACCAGTCATCACTCTGAAGCCGAGAGCCTCACCTGTGTGGCAGCAGATGTATCGTGATGGCCACCAGTCATGCAAGAACTGCTTCTCACCCGTCAAAAAGGTAAAAAGAAAGACTAATTTACGGCCTCCCATAAAAACCAGTCAGGCACGCTGAAGCCTTTGGTGGTGGGGAGGGCGCTATCAAACCTCTCGCGCACACACTGCATATTTCCTCCACGTAAAAGCTCTCCATCTAAACCTCATGTATTAGGACATGAAAGGAATGTTTTAGAGCTAAAAGCCCCCAGTATACTCTTTGATCTCCCTACTGATTTGGAAAGTAGGAGGGAGAGGGTACCGGAGGAAGGAAGAGAAGCAAATGCATCCAGAATCAGATGCTGCTCAAACTGATGTTAATAAGATCAGGCAAGGGTGCATTTTTACCAGGACCTCCACAGGGTCATCGAGAACATTTATGGGTCTGAGAGTAAATGCATAATTCCTGGTGATTCGATGGCATCTGGATGCAGGAGTAGCAATAGAGGTGGGGCAGATCAAGGGTTGGCCAAGGGCTCACACAGGGCCGGTTTTAAGCCCATTGGGCCCCATGCCTAAGGGTCCCCCCACACTAGGGTGGTTTTGTAACTATTTACTTTTCAAAGGTAATCTATGCATTTTGTTTGCTTTGTTGTTGTTCAGTGGTTAAGTCGTGTCTGACCCTTCGTGATCCCATGAACCATATCCTGCCAGGCCTTCCTATCCCCCACTTTTTTCTTGAGTTCGCTCATTTTCATGTTTGTTGCATCGGTGATGCTGTCTAACCATCTCATCCTTTGCCTTCCCCTTCTCCTTTTGCCTTCAATGTTTCCCAGCATCAGAGTCTTCTCCAGAGACTCCTCTCTTCGCATTAGGTGGCCAAAATATTTGAGCTTCAGCCTCAGTACCTGTCCTTCCAGGGAACAGTCAGGGTTGATTTCATTGAGGATTGACTGATTTGATCTCCTAGCAGTCCAAGGGACTCTCAGGAGTCTTCTCCAGCACCACAGCTCGAAAGCATCTATTCTTCGGCGCTCAGCCTTCCTTATGGTCCAACTCTCGCAACCATTGTTTGCTTACATGTCTGCAATTGTATATTAAAATGCGCTTAGATCCATTGGGTCCATTAACTCACATGCACTTTTAAGTGGCACATTTTGGTGTTTTTCTGTAGCTTTCATGGCCCGTAGTTACATGCCAAAATTTCAAAATTACGGGATAAGACGCCATGTAGTAGCTTGAAAGGTTTAATCAGTTCAAAAGCTGTAACCCCGCTACAGCTTTTGAACTGATTAAACCTTTCAAGCTACTACATGGCGTCTTATCCCGTAATTTTGAAATTTTGGCTGGCACATTTTGATTGCTTTCCATTCTTACCATGGAGATAGAAAGTCTATGATACATTTTATTCATATCTCTAAGATTCTACAGACCATGGCTGTGATCCTGGGGCCCAGCAAAAATGTTCCCAATTGGGCCCCGCAGCTCCTAAGGCCAGCTCTGGGCAAATGATAGGGTGGGGCCATGGGAAGACGCAGGGCCATGGGATCTTATATCTATAAGATCCCATGGCCCCGTGTCATGGCACATGCCTGAGTAAGCATGTCCTCTGTAGCCAGGCTTGTAGAACACCCTTGCCTTATAGAACTTCTCCCTGATTATCTCCTGACACCTGACCAGCTAGAGTAGGGATATTGCCCTATACGTCTTTGCAGGGTTTCGGAAACCTGATGAGAGATGAGCAGCTTGGCTACTCACAGGGAATGGCCAGGAAATTTCATGGAGAATGAAAAATGGCACTGAAATGTAGCTGAAAAAAGGCACTGAAAGGTAGCACTGAAAAAAGGCACTGAAATGTAGCAGGTGAAATGGGGGGACACCACACCACTGCATGAGACAATACTGGGACACTTTGGATTACAGTCTTACGGCCCGATCCAACATAACTCTAGGCCAACGGCGCGTGCGCCCCGCCAGCCATAGGTGTCGTGAAATTGCCATAAGGCACTTTTGTACCACCTCTGGAGTAAGCGCCAGCGCGGAGGCCAGCACTGCTCACTCCGCCATCACCTGACACCAGTGCTACCGGACACAGGTAAGGCCTGTGCCGGGCAGCGTGAGGGTTAGGGGTTGTAGGGGAGGGGGCCATTGGCCAGTCTGGTCTGGGAGGGGGCGGGGATATCGGTGCTAGGCTGTGCCGATATCCCAAGGTCCAAGCCCTTTCCTGGGCCAGGCTGGCCTTACATGGCCTGCCCAGTTGTATGCCAGCTAAAGAGCTGGCGTGTATCCAAGGGGTCCATTGAGGTCGCTGTGGCTTACAACAGGGGAAGGGGATAAATGTCCCCTTCCCCTGAGGTGAGCTCCAGCTGCGCCGGTGCGGGCCACATCCTGCCTAAGATGCAGCGGCTGGTCATTTTGGCTGGCCGCCGCATCTTAGACAGAATCTGGCTGGTAATCAAACACCACAGATATATCAAAAGCTTGCCAAGATTCCAAGGAACACAGTGGCAGAACTTCGGTGGAGCGCGTTGAGCAGGAGCTCCAGGCGCTCAGGCGGGAGGGTGCGCTCGGGGGAACTCACCGAAGCGAAGCGAGGCACCGGATCGGCCCTCCCTCCCTCCCTGGAGCCCGTTCGGCTCCGAAATGAGTGCGAAATGGGCGGGGGCGCGTCAACGTCATGCGTGCAGGCCCCGCGCCCGGGCGCCCGGGCGCCAGGAGGGCGCCTGTCGTTTCTGAAGGAAAACATCAACATTTCCATTTGTTTTGTGTTGTGTTGTGGAATTCCCTTCCCAGAAACATCCACCTGGTCACATAAAATTTGTGAGATGAGTTGCATGATGAAGAACTTTTGTGTTTTGCCAAATCCTTCCTGATGTGTTTTTCGAGTGATCTTTGCTTCTGGGAAACTGCCACTCTGTGGCAGGAATTGTGTCTTACTGACAGTTTCATTTTTAAATGGTTTTTATCGTCGTTTGGATGTTGAATTACTCGAAAAGCACTACATAGATTTTGCAGCTAAATCGGAAAAATGCTTCCCAAAAGGCATCGTGTAAAGAAATTTCCGATTCAGAACCAAAGTGTTTAATCTTGCTTATGTTACACAAGTTTAAAAAAGCTTAGTTTAAAAAAATATATAGTATTTCTAGCCTTAAACCACACAATGCTACCAAACAATAATTATAGGAACCTTAATACGCAAAGAGGCAAGAATCCATGCATTTGCTGGGTTACTTCTGGCTCTGGGGGAGGAGCTCCAGCGCAAGCCTGTGGCCCCCCCTTCATATATGCATGTCAGCTCTCCCTGCCCCCCATCCTCCCAGAAACTGGGTATGTAGAATCCAGTGGCGTTCCCAGCCCTCCCGGCGCCTGGGGGGGGCGGGGGTAGGAGCGCCCGCAGCATCGTCGAGCCCGGCTCTGCACCCCCCCCAAAGCAGCTGGGCTCGGGGCAGCGTGGCACCAGAGCCCGGCTGGAGCGCCCCCCGGAAGCAGCGCGCCCACTCAGCATGTCACCGGCTTTCGGAGGCTCCGCTCCGAGGCTGGGACAAGCCCTCCTCAGAGCGACCGCCCAGTTCGGCGGCCTGTTTGCCCTCAGAAAGGTTCTGCGCATGCGCGAAGAAACTAATAAAAGCCGCATCGATGCGTTGGGCCTTCAGAAGGCCCTGACCGCCGAACTGGGCGGTCGCTCTGAGGAGGGCTTGTCCCGGCCTCGGAGCGAAGCCTCCGGAATCCGGTGACGCGCTGAGTGGGTGCGTTGCTTCCGGGGGGTGCACCAGCCGGGCTCCGGCGCCGTGCTGCACAGCCCTGAGCCCGGCTGCCGCGCCCCCCAGAAGGACCGCGCCCACTCGGCACCTGGGGTGCAGCACACCAGTTCCCCCCATGATAGGACGCCACTGGTAGAATCATAAAATGTTAGAATTGGAAAGGACCTTAGAGTTCATCTAGTCCAACCCCCATTCATTGCAACCCGGGTTATAGACAATAGTTATCCTTCGTACCACAACTACATCTGCCATCACTCAGCATGTGTCACTGTGGTTTTCAAGATGATGGGGAGGAAGTAGCAGCCATGGTGATCCATATTCCTTCCTTGTCGGACTCCTTTTTCAAATTCTGAGATTCTCTGGCCCCAAAACACCGCATCAGGGGTGGGACATCTGGAAATTTTAAAATAGCGCCCAGCAAAGACAGAGGAGGAACCACATCACTCATCGCTCTGTAAGCCACAGGGGCGCTTACCAGGTAGCTGAAGTAAATTTGAGCCTCTTATCTGCTGGTTCCATGTTATGCTCATTGGCCTTAGAGCAGTTCCTGTTTATTTCTAAACCATTTCTTATATTCTTACAAAAGAATTAGCCAGAGCACACAGTTTTGCATCACTCGGTTATTCTTTTCGGGTAATGAGGACAGATGTTTGTTTGGGTACGAAAAGGACAACTGTTGACATATTTCATTTGCTGTTATCTTTCCAACATACTTCCATAATTAGCCCAGATGTGTCAAGTCCTTTGTTGAAAATTAATGCAACTCCTTCAAGGATGTCTCCTTCCTTATGGCATAAAAAAAGCCTTGAGTTTCTTTCCTTTCTGATTGTAGAATCCAATATATCTTCCTATTTTAGCTTTCACTGACTCCACCCATTCTCCTTTTCCATCACTGATTCATGAAATTCTTTCCCAGAACATCTGTAACTCTCTCTCTCTCTCTCAAATACTCATTGGACAAGGACAGGGAGGAGAGGAGGAAGTGGAATTATGTCCACAGATCAGGGGTTCTAAACCAGTGGTACTCATACCACCAGTGGTACTTCTTGCCTTTGGCCGAGCCTCTCAGGAACGGGCCCTCCCACCTGCCCAGAGCCTCCTACCTGCGTTTTCTGGCCTCCAAAAACCTGGAATTGGCAATGATGTCATCACCAGTCACTTCTGATGGTATGCAGCAGGAGAGTGGTGTGGGAGGTGGTACTCAGCCGGGAAGAGGTTGAGAACCCCTGACCTAGAATGGACCAATGACATGACTTGGTATAAGGCAGTTTTATACATTCATATGTCTAAACATCTTGAGACTGGGGTATCTGAAGAACTGCCTGCTCCCCCATGAACTCCCCAACCAATCGGATCATCAGACACCCTGTTCAGAGGGCCTCCACCTTCTGAAGTGGGACAGGGCCTTCTCAGTTATGGCACCTCGAGCCAAATCCTATCCAACGTTCCAGGGCTGATGTACTGCATTCTGCATGGGGGGGGGGGTCATGGAGGACTCCACAAGGTAAGTGAATGTTTGTTCGCTTACCACAGGGCTTCATTGTGGCTGCATTGGCACTGGAAAGTTGGATAGGATTGGGTCCTTCACCTTTACAATTCCCTCCCACTGCCAGGCTCCTTGTCCATAGACCTTTTAAAATAAATTGAAGAGCCCATTTTTTCTCCTCAATCTTATGTTATGCTGCTGCTCTTTCTGAATTGTAACTTGTCAATTGTTTACCTTACTGACCTTATGTGGTTTCATTGTAATTTTTTATATTCGTTCCCCAGCTCAGGAGCCTCGGCAATTAAAGGGAACATAGGAAACTGTCTTATACAAGGCAGACTATCTAGCACAGTACTGTCAACACAGACTGACAGAAGCTCTATAGGGTTTCAGGCAGGAATTTTTCTCAGCATGCAGAGAACATTAGATCTTCTGTAGGCAAACTGGAAGATCAACCACTGAGCTCCAGCCCCCTCCTGGGATATAAATATAAAGAGGCATAATGTAAATATTGGGTTGGATCCGAAGAATGATTTACGTGAACAGCAGAAATTCTGTCATGCAAGCAAAAGGGGTGATTTTTGTCAATTCCCCTTCCCATTGTAGCCCCCTGAGCTTCCTAAAAACTTGCTCCTGGGGGTCTGCAGAAGTAGGAGTGAAGGCATCTCCAAATTGAAGAAGGATCACTGAACATCATCCCCTACCTGTGCACATCAAAACTTCCAATCACACAAATCGTTCTTAGGATTCAGCCCAGCAGCAGCATCACTGCAGGGGGGGGCGGAGCTCCAAGTTCCGTCGGGCTCTGAGCCTCCGTTACACGACGGGAGAAAGCGGCCCCGTCCCCCTCGACTTTGGAGGCATTCCGGCCAACGAAAGCAAGTGCTTTCGACGAAAGCAAGTGCTTTTGTCGGCCGGAATGGTTCCAAAGGCGAGGGGGCGGGGCCGCTTTCTCCCGTCGTGTAACGGAGACTCAGAGCCCGACGGAACTTGGAGCTCCGCCCCCCCTGCAGTGTCGCTGCTGCAGCCCAGTATCATAAAAACAAAAGTGTCTGTCAGTGACAAGGAACAGCACTTAGCATCTTCCCAGAGTCGGGGATGAAGTGATAACACCATTGTCCTTCTCTTCCTTCCACACTCCTCCACATTCCTATGCCGCCAAGGATTAGGGCTGGCCCTGAGTTTTCAAGCAAATTTCAGGGTTCTTTCCAAGGGAAAGCAAACAAGTTCCTACAAGACAAGTGAAATTTCTCAGAGGATTTCAGCACATCCATAGGGATTTGCATCCTAGCAGAGCAGTGTCACTTAAATGGCGTGAGCCTGTCACTCCTACACCACCTTGTAGAATGCAAAGACTGCATGAGAGCCAGTCTAGACACTCCTCTCATGCTTAGTCAATACTTGGCATGATAAGTTGGATGGTTCATATAGGCATTGTCACGCGCGGTTTTCATGGAGGTCCACCTCAATAATTCATCCCAAGTAATCCGTGATTCATTTGCAGGATTGATCTTTTCTTTTGTAACATGGATTTCATATCATTTCGCTTGAGATGGCATACAATGCCATTTTTCTTCCAGAGCAGTGAGAGTGAATGCCAGAGTGAATCTTGTGGAGACTATCTAGGCTTTAAACCTTGTATGGTTCTGAGTCCTGAGAAAATATTTCTTTACCCAGCGTGTAATTCATCTGTGGAACTCTTTGCCACAGGATGTGGTGATGGCTGGCCTGGATGCCTTTAAAAGGGGATTGGACAGGTTTATGGAGGAAAGGTCCATCAGAGCTTACAAGCCATGATGGGGATAAGCAACCTCCTGGTTGTAGTAGTAGGTTTTCTCTGTGCCAGGTGCAGGGGAGTGGCAGCAGGAAACAGGTTATCTTGTTGGCTGTGTGCTCCCTGAGGCATCTGGTGGGGCCACTGTGAGATACAGGAAGCTGGACTAGATGGGCCTTTGGCCTGATCCAGCGGGGCTCTTCTTATGTTCTTATGTTTTTAACTTTGGTGTCCCCTTTGACTGCCTGAACACCGTGTGCAAAGGTGACATTTTGAAGCAAGCTATGTATCTCGGGATAACTTCCAGGGAATGCCAGGGAGGAAGCCTCAGAACGTTTGTTTTCAAAACCATTCACGTGCATCATTTAGACTGAAGAAGTCACGTGGCTACAGTTTACCTCAGTTGCCACAGCTGCCGTTATATCCGTGTAACTTTTAGACATGTTTACTTAAAAGCATGCTATTTGTTTCACTAATGCTTCTATATGATTTCTTTGAATACTTTTCACTTGCAGATAGTTGTATATATTCAGACTTATAAATACTCCACATCTCAACAACATTTCTGTATGAATGAGAAATCTGTTGCTAAACTAAGCAACCTGGGGGGGGGGGGAATTACACCCTCAGCTTTTATTTTTAGTCCTTACCAGCATGAAGAAGGGACAACCCTTAAACATTCCTGAGGCATTTGGGCAATTCTTTACGACAGTGGTTCCCAAACTGGGAGGCGTGGCTCCCAGGGGAGCCCCGGAAACCAGCCAGGGGAGCCGCGGATACCAGCTAGGGGAGCCGCCGAGTGCCACGGAATCGTCTCAGAAAACAGTGCAATGCCAATTGGCAGGCATCAACATCATGTCATGGGGAGCCGCGGCCAATGGTCGTCAATGCTCAGGGGAGCCGCAGGTCGAAAAAGTTTGGGATACACTACTTTAGGGGGTAGGCGGGGTTGAGGCATTGCCAGGGGCAGCAGCACTGAGGGTGGTGATGGTGTGACATCGCGACGTCACTTCCAGGTTCTTCTGGAGGAGGAGAAGGCAGCTTCGCGATCTGGCCACCGCTTCCCCCGTTTCTTCTCCCCTGGAGGCTAGACGAGTGGAAGGGAGGACAGCAGCCAGATCTTGAGGCTGCCAAAACACAAAGAGGAGACCGCCACAGCAAGAGGAGACGGCTTCACTGCAAGAGGGAACATGGTGGACCGGAGCTGGCTCATGAGGTCACCAAAACACAAACAGGCAACAGCGGTGATCACAGCCATCTTGGCTGGGCCTCACTCGGCCCCCCCTTCTAGCCTGGCACCTGGGGCAAACAGGCCCCCCGCCCCTCGCTTGCTACGCCACTGGGTTGAAATGTACCACAGGTAGCAGCAGTTGTGCTCCTTCTGCCATTTTTAATTCAGACACCACTCTCCCCTTCACTACGTCTGTACCTGCAGAGGACACAGCTGGTGCAGTCCTCGTTCCATAAAGCCGCCTAACTTGCCTAAAACCTGCCCCTGATTAATCGAGCACTGGATTTTTAAAATTACAAATGTTAATTAGCTTTAACATGAGTGCTTCTTAAAACTGCAGATGGCAGAACTGAGAAGCGATGGAGAGCGGAATATCTCTTTCTAAGATGGCTCCATATGATCCATCTCAAAAAAAAAAACACACACCAAAGAACTTTTGCTCTTTTTTCCCTTCAGAACTATTGTTTTAGTCATAGGTAAACGTATGCAGATTCAATTGATCAATCAATTTAAAATTTCTATAATTAATCAATTAAGATTCATTTAATGTACATTCCTAATCTGTTTATATATTGATTCGTATCATCTTCCTTAGCCAATATATGATTCTGATCAACTAGGCCAGATCTACAAAATCTCATAGTGCCATTAATTCAGACACTATTCCTTAAGGCACTGTTCTTCAACCTTGGGGTCATTTGTGGGGTCGCGGCAACTTACGGGAACCAAAATTGCCACTGGGAGCTAATGCTGGGGGGGCAGTGGGGAACCTGCTGGGGGGCTTCCACAGGGATTTCATCCCCCTCCTGCTCTTCCCAATTTCAATTCGCTGGAGGGGGGGCAGTGGGGAACCGTGGCTCAGCTCTCTGGTTCTGGAATGACAATGCCGCTGGTGGTACGGACCAAGTGAGCTTGGCAGAAGGAGGCTGCTAGTTTTGGGGCGGGGTGGTGGTAGATGGATCAGGTCCAGGGGGGAGAACAATGGTGGGTCCCCAGTCTCATTATTTATGTATTGGGGTCATGGCCCCCCAAAAGTTGAAGACCACTGCCTTAAGGCATCAAAAGGGTCCCTTGCTCTGATAAGTCTACCAAGGCTACTCCTCTAGAGTAATTTTTTCCCCTGATACAAAATTTACAGTAGATCTCCCTGACAAATTATTTGGGTACCTTCAACCGAGTTTGGAGTTTTGTGGTAGAGAGTATAATAGTGACCCAGATTGTTTTGTGTTGAATGGATTGTTTTGTGTTGAATTGTCAAAGTGACAATACACCCACTTCTGACCCATGGCACACATTCCCCTCTGCCTGCATTCGCAAACCTTTTACATTTGGGGTTTTTTCTGTTTAAAGAGGAAGGAAATGTTCACATTGCGGATTCAGTCAGGCGGAGGACATGACTTGTGTAATCCTAATAAATCAGAGAGTTCCCATGTGGTAGAAGCAACAGGGGAATCGAGAAGGAGCAGGGTTGCATGTTGACCTTAGCAAGAGCTTATCGAGAAATGATGTCCTCTTAAACAGACTCCTGTAGAGATGTTCTGCATTTCCTCTGACAAATTGTAAGTGCCCCTGACGGCAACATTCCTAACAAAACAGGGCTGATTTAAGCAATGCACAAACTGCCCATTATCTTGCAGAATAAAAAGGCCATTTAAAGAGAAAACCCTGGGACTCTGGACCACTGGAAACAGCACATCTGAAAAATTATTCCCATCTGGTGCCACCAAAGCTGTTAACTACCCTGGGGAAAATACCACATTTGCGGGAGAGGCAAATGTTGACTTTAATCAGTTAAAGATGGCCGTTGTTGTTGTTGTTGTTGTTTTTCATCACCCCCTCTGGGGGTATTTGATAACTCTTTGAAATCTTAGGAAAAACACATCATAAGTTCTTTTTTGTCCAACATGAATGACGACAAATCTGGTATTCCCAATGATATCAAATTTGGGGCTTCTATTGCCCTTCTAAGATCGTATCTTGTCGGATCATAATGTTGAACGCAATGGTCGTTTCCGGATTGCTTGCACATCTAAAGATGCACTGATGAGATTAAACAATCTGTTTTAACAAACCACCCTTGTCAGAAAAACTTGGCATGCCAAGATTACGACCTGTCATTATTGTCCCCTGAGGTTGAGTACCTTTTTTAAGAAGTATCTCTAATGAGATCTACAAATCGGTGTCTCAGACAGCTTATTTTATTGTGTTTGTGGAGATAAAACATTTTTTAAAAACAGGTTAGCACCCTTGGGATGGATAGAAACACAACAAGGAGGTGGGTGGGGAGGTCATTTTTGGAATGTTAATAAAAGTTTTCATAAAAAATGATGGGTCTACAAGAATAATGCACGAATATAAAACATCATAATAAAGGAATATTTTCTGCCGTGGTACACAATGCATAAATTACCTATTTGATTCATCCATACAATGTATTATGGGACATCTCGAGTAGACTGCCGTGATGGGACCTTAATACAGGT
This sequence comes from Plestiodon gilberti rubricaudatus, assembly GCA_026170595.1. Classification (NCBI taxonomy): domain Eukaryota; kingdom Metazoa; phylum Chordata; class Lepidosauria; order Squamata; family Scincidae; genus Plestiodon; species Plestiodon gilberti. The sequence goes on from JANXHW010000010.1 coordinate 10,934,505, forward strand.
AAGTTGCTGTAATGTACTCACCTGAACATTACTTATTATGGTACAAGATGGACAGACACAGAATGCTAGCTTGCTTTTTGGTCTTTATGCTAATATGCTGCAACTTCTTGTAATAGTTAATTTATTTGCCTCAAAGTCATCTAAGCAGACACATAGGTAAAGGTAAAGGTATCCCTTGACAATTAAGTCCAGTCGTGTCCAACTCTAGGGAGCGGTGCTCATCTCCGTTTCAAAGCCGAAGAGCCAGCATTGTCTGAAGACACCTCCGTGGTCATGTGGCCGGCATGACTCTCCTTGCCGCAGCGCGTAGCATGCGGCTGGAACACGGAGCGCTGTTTACCTTCCCGCAAGTGGTATCTATTTATCTACTTGCATTAACATGCTTTGGAACTGCTAGGTTGGCAGGAGCTGGCCAAGCAACGAGAGCTCACCCCGTCGCTGGTTCGAACTGCCGACCTTTCGATCGACAGCTCATGGTTCAGCAGTAGTGAAGAGGATTTGGGGAGAAGCTTGCAACATTCATGAGGCCTACTGAGGGAGGAGTTCTCAGTGCAGGGCTGAGAGGGAGAACCTCCAACTTTTTTCACCTGGCAGATAAACATAAAGGTATCCCTTGACAATCCAAAGTCCAGTCATGTCTGACTCTAGGGAGCGGTGCTCATCTCCGTTTCAAAGCCGAAGAGCCAGCGCTGTACGAAGATGTACGAAGAGCCGTCGCACGGATTCGAACTGCCGACCTTTCGATCAACAGCTCATGGTTCAGTGGTTTAACCCACTGTGCCACCCGCTGGCTCACATACACATACAAACAGATAAAATGCAAACGGCAAGTTAGCTCCCTTGTAAACTATGATTTGCAAAATGGGGGGGGCGGTTTTCAGGAGCGTATGCTTGCTTCCTGGATGCTTACCATGGTGAACACTAAACAAGGTCCCCATCTTAACCAGAGTTTAAAACCAGGGTTCAATGACAATTTGCAGCCCCTAGTTCATAGGAAATCTGGTTAGCACTGGGGCAGATACAATGGTAAAACTTTGTGAAGGACACAATGTGGGAAGGGAGTAGGGAATTTGTACCATAGAGCTGAGAGAGAAGGAAAGGGAGCAGGCATTACCAAGGCTGGCTACTGGCATAGGTGGCAGCAGAAGGAGGCGGGGGGACATTCGCGTTTGTTCATCTGCCACCTCACCAAACGCTACACTCCTCCAGTAACTAGAAGGAACCGTACTTTTCATGTATCCAGTGAGCTGGAATTGCTCTTGCTCATCACTCTTATCCCACACGTCATCTTTTGCTCTGTTTCCCATTTCCTTTTAGAATCCAGGGAACAGGAGGAGGAGGAGTGGTGGAAGCAAGGGCCCCATCAATTCACTACCTGAGGCAACTACCTCAGTAGGCCTCATGGCTCAACAGGCCCTAGTTAGGGCCTATGCAGTGTCCATCACAACAAATGGGAAAAGAAAAGCAGATAGCATGAACCTGAGAGGGCAACAAGGGCCCAGTTTCTCTGATAAACCCCTCAAGGATACCGGAGTCCCCTCTGGACCTCAAACTCGGATGCCTAACTTGATCAAAAGGTTCCAAGAGAATCTGTTAATGCAGTGCTTCCCAATTTTTTTCGACCTGTGGCTCCCTTGACCATTGGCGACCATTGGCCATTACATTACATTGGTGCCTGCCAATTGGCATTGCACGGTTTTCTGAGAAGATTCCGTGGCACTCCAGGGCTCTCCTGGCTGGTTTCCGCGGTTCCCCTGGGAGCCCCGCCTCCCAGTTTGGGAACCACTTAATGATTATGTATCCAGGAGCATGGGCGTCAGCAGGGGGAAGCGTGGGGGGCGGGCCGCCGGGGGGCGTCGCGCGCATAGGGGTGATGCGCGACCCCCCCAATTACAGTTTGGTGGCGGAGCTGGGCCCGCCCGCCCTCCCCTGTGTCCGTTCGGCTCCAAAATGAGCCGAAAACGGAGCGGGGAGGGTGCTCTGCTCCTGTGCGTGATGTCACGCGGGGGGCGGAGCCTATCCCTTAAAGGCGACGCGCGCCCCCGCTCTGGGGTGTCGCGCGTCGTAGCGACGCGACTGTCCAGGAGAAACAAAGGGGGTAGAGTTTTTAGCAAGGCTATAAAGTGCCCTGGGGAAGAAGAATCTGCAGTCAACAAGGAACCAGATTGGGAGGTTGCAAAGGAAAGTGAAGGGGTCAGGCCTTAGCTCAGTGGTAGGAACACAGGCTTGTATGAGGGAGGTCCCAGGCATCTCCGCCTAGGGCTGAGCAAGAAACCCCCCCCAAAAAAACCTCTGGAGAACATATGTGGGGTCACCTGGTGGGGCCACTGTGTGATACAGGAAGCTGGACTAGATGGGCCTTTGTCCTGATCCAGCAGGGCTCTTCTGATGTTCTTATGTTCTTATATAGACAATACCAGCCCAGATAGGTCAATGGCCCAACCCAGAAGAAGACAACTCCATGTATTCCAACTGGCTGGCCATAGCAATGGATTTCTTTGAATAGATATCGAGGACGATGTTTTCTCTGAATTGCCATTTTTTTCCACAGCCTAATTACAAAAGACAGAAGAAGAAGAAGAAGAAACCTGGCTCTCTGCTCTGTCTTTCACATCTCATTACGTTTATTCGGCTTTATTGCTAATTCTTTGTTAATATAATTTTCACCCTGGGAACGACATTTTTTTTAATCAACTTACTCTGATACATGAAACTCCTAAGCAGGAAGGTCCTTGATCACTACATCATATTTCTCTTGGTATTTTAAGTGACATTCACCATATTGTTCCAAGTAGGCTCTATCAGCCAGGCGCTCTCTGGAGGTGTGTGCATTCGCTCAGCTCTCGGGTTCCTGAAAGAGGTTTTTATCTAGCCTGGTGGCCTAAAGAGACAAGGAACAGAACCTGCATGGAAAAGCTCATCTTGGAGCACGGATCTCCCTCCCTTTCACCTCCGACGCGGCTGCTTTTCATTTTCCATTCGCAACATGCCAAATGACATGACACTGCAAATGTGCCTTAATCCCCGCTTCCTTACCTTTGCCACTTCTTAGCGATACAAACCACCCAAGAATTTATGGCATTGCCATGACGACACTTGGTTTATACAAGTTCAGTAAACAGGTCCCTTAAGGAAGGCGCAGGCGCTCACCAGGAAATGCCAACCCAGAGGACAAGCGCGCTAATCCCACCAATGATGTTCCCAAAACTTGTGATGGCTACCAGTCGACAATACCCACGGACCTCAATCCATTTTTATTGTATTCCGGCTGCAGTGCTATATTTTCTGCCTCCCCTTAGCACCACACATACAGTGTACTTGAAAACAAAAATCTATAATATTGATCCCACAATGTCACCACAATTATTCTTTTGAAACAGCCATTGAAAACAAATTACATCTGCACTGCCTTTTCATCCGATTGCTCTGGGTGAGCAATGCTCACGGTAGCCCCTAGCGTTTTCAATGTTAGCACTGTGTCACCAAAGAGACAGCACAGCACAAGGAAGGGGGGGATGAAAATTCAAGAGGAGAAGAAAAACCACTAGGAACATATTTAAAAGGGGGAAGAAGGAACGGCAGGTGTCAACATGCGCAGATCGTGAACTGCATACCCTAATGGAACATTTCGTGATGTGGCCATACGTGAATGGAGATGATGTAAGCACTAATGTGAACACTAACTGGTAGGATGGATCCACCCCCTCCCTCCTCTTCCTTTTCCTCAGTTAAACACAAGAAGATACTGAGCTAATTAGATTCACACAGACTGAACTAGGATCACAAAAGACTCAACGCTACAGCCTTCCTACCAACTGGACATGGAACCAAATTAGGCCGCCATCTTGTTTACTGCCCTTCCAGTGCCTTTAAACAGCAATCCGACAGACCAAAATTGAACAGGTGACATTTTGCTCATCACAGCTTTGTGTTAGGGAAACCGGCGCTTGTTAACTATGTGTGTGTCTGACTGCTTGGCAAAGGCACAGGAATAGAGCTATGGTTTTATTTTATTTTGAATGAAACTCGCAATGGACATGGGGCTCTGCAAAAAAAAAAAAATGCTCTACCACTGAGCTTATAGCTCATGTTCATCTCCATGTCTGGCCACAGTTCAGTGACATGCAGAAGACCTTAGCTTCAATTCATGGGTTTCAAACCCAAGGGTCTTTTCCAGTCCTACCTGGATATGCCAAAAACGGAATTTGGAATCTTCTGCATGGCAACCGTTGAGCTTTGATTGTTCTCCCAATCAAACTGGGCCCAACTGATTCAGGATCCATTCAGTCCAAAATGAACCGGATGCATGAATGGTTCACTTTTTCAGAGCCCCATTTGTTTCGAAATATTTAAAGCACACATTTTTCTGACTTTAACTGCTCTGCTGCTGGGTCCCTAGTCATCACTTCCCATCTTTCACCAGCACAGTCTTCACTTGCTGGCTCACTTCTGCACCAGAAAAAATAAATAAATACCCTTTTTCAATCTTAGAAACAGTGTTCCTCTGGAAAAAAAAACCCAGAAACATATAATCACATATATATTTCACTCCCGATGAGCAATTAAACATTTTGCCACTCTGGCGACTGAGTAGAGGGAAAATTCTTCTGCTAAACTTTGACCACACAAGTCACCGTGGTGGGTTCCCGTAGCGTGGAAATGCTAACTTTGGAGTATTAAGAAAACCAATAGCCTTGTTGACATGAGCATGGGAACCTAACCCCTGAAGCCTCTTGATATGAAGCATTGATTTTTCTGTCTGGGTACCGTTCTAAAGCCATTCATTCTGAATGGTCAGGACTCACAGGCTCAAAGAGAAAGGCAGGCAGACGAAGAGCAAGACAGAGAGAAATCTGTTCTTTCCCGTTTTACCTCCAGGCAATGTTGAGGAATAAACTCCACATTTTGAGATATGATTTGTTCAAGCCATGTTTAGTGAAAGCATATTGCATTCAAAACACCCACACACCATTTTGTCAGCGAGTCAAACCAAAACTGAAACAGATCTTCATTTTTTTTTCCTTTACCATCAACCAGAACTGAACCTTAAAAAGCAAGCTCAGATCACCATTTCAGAATAAAGGCTGACACACTGGCCACACTGTGGTGCAGAAACGACGGGCGCCCTCCTGGCGCCCGGGCACGTGGGGGCGGGGCCTGCATCGCGTCACGTCGACACAACCCCCTGCCTGCTTTGCGCTAATTTTGGAGCCAAATGGGCTCTAGGGAGGGAGGGAGGGCCGATCCAACATGGCGCTTCGCATTGGTAAGTGCCCCCGAGCGCGCCCCCCGCCCGCCCGAGCGCCTGGAGCTCCTGCTCCACACGCTCCACCCAAGTTCTGCCGCTGCTGCGGTGCGTTGTGTAGAACAGTGTCCGCACATGGCTCCAAGATCTCAGTGCGTCTTGTCTTTTGTAAGATTGCAACACAACACAGGAGAGCTGTGTTGCGGTGCAAGCAAAGTTGGACAAATCAAACTTTGGCCAATGAGAGGCCGCGTTCGGTGCAGTAGGAGTGGGACATGAAGCAACATGTTGGCCAATCACAATTGAGTCTAAAAAGACTCGATTCTGATTGGCTAACAGAGCAGGGGGGGCAGTGCGTCTTACACTTCTCAAATCAACAATCCTGTGTAGAGGGGAAGAAGAGGGGAAATAGTGGAGATGGGTGGGCAGGAGCGAAGGGGTCCCTAACCCTGCACCATTGAATTTGACTCACAACCAAAGCATTTATTGACTTCCCATGTCTTCCTTTCCTTAACCCAATGTTTCCCAAACTTTTTCGACCTGCGGCTCCCTTGACCGTTGGCGACCATTGGCCGTGGCTCCCCATTACATGATGTTGATGCCTGCCAATTGGCATTGCACTGTTTTCCAAGAGAATTCGGTGGCACTCCGCGGCTCCCCTGGCTGGTTTCTACGGCTCCCCTAGGAGCCTCCCAGTTTGGGAACCACTGTCCAGATTAACAGAAAGCAACATCTTCAGAAAGCCCCATTGGTTACCATTACTTGTTATTCTCCAAATAAGATCACCCGACTTCCTTCCTTCACAAATAACAGTCATGTTCACTTGTCATTCTTCAAATACCGCTGCCAGATGACTTGTTATTTTTCAAATGCATCCATGCCTACTCATTATTCCGCCTAGAGTAATTACGACACTTTCACACTTGTTATTCCTCCTCATACGCTACCACTGGGGCTCGACTTAGTTATTGCTCATGTACTGCTGATACACCTCCCTGCCATTCCCTTTTTATTGCCACTGTGACATGTTTGCTCCTCTTTGAGAAGCGAAAACTGCCATATTTAATGTCCGCTGTACTTTTTTTAAAAAAAACAGCTCCCACTTTTCCCCTCCACCCAATTGTCTTCTTTCTCATACGTCCAGGAAAATGCACCAAATCCAATTTGCCGTCAAAACAACCTTCTACATGCCCACTGGAGAGGACTCAAAGGAAATATTTTACAGTGTAGTACAGAGCAGCCATAAGAAAAAAAATGCAAGGGAAAACAGGACGTTATGATCCCTAAAACAGAGTGGGAAGGACCTGGTTTACAGGCTAGAAATACAGTACTCCCCCCATATCCGCTGGGGATATGTTCCAGGCCCCTCCGTGGATACTTGAAACCGTGGATAGGAGCGAACACCCCCTCCATGGTTTCCCGAGGGCCCACCGCCCTGCCTCCCCTGCAGGCAGGAGTGCCCCCCCCGCTCTTATTTTTCTTTCAGCAAGCTTTGTTTCTTCCTTAAAACAAACAGAGAAGCAGCCTCCATTGCAGGCAAGTAGAACGAGACTAAGTCCTAGAGAGGCTCTGCAAGGTTTCTGTTAACCTCATAGGGCCTCTCTAGGACTTAGTCTCATTCTACTTGCCTGCAATAAGCAGCCAGAGGCTGCTTCTCCTGTTTGTGTAAGGAAGAAACGAAGCTTACTGGGAAAAAAGTAAAAGCCTGGGGGGGGGTCCCCATGATCCGTGGATAACTGAAACCGTGGATAGTGAATCCGTGGATATGGGCGCCCACCTGTACTTGGGATGCTTCTTGTCTGAATGTAGGGGTGCAAAATAAATATTTCCACTTTCCCTCCCCTCTTCATTTTAGAGAAGGCCACCCTCCATTTACCCTCCATTAGTGCTTCAGAGTTGCTCGCCCTACCTGCAGGCTATGATATACCCATTTCCTTGATCAGATTTGCGCATCCAATATGGTATCATTGCTTACAAGAACGGGTTTACAGAATGGGATTTTTTAGAATTATATTAGAAGGATCAAGTACATTTTGGGCATGTTGTTGTATTTATGTGTTCTGTGTGTATTGTTATGTACACATAGACTGAATATAGGTCTTGAGATAAAATGAGACCATTTTCAAACACCCACACAGGACCATTTTCTTCTTTCCTTCTTGCTCACCTGCATCTCTTAGCATTCCACCACAAAACCATTTGTATATTTATTATTAAAAATACTTACTGTTCTGACTTTTCCAAAGTAGAGGAACAAATGATTTAGGAGCAGGAATAGACTCAAACTCAAAGAAATAGTAATAATAATGCAAATACGACGTTGATTTTTTTCATATTTTTTTTTTAGCTTGATTAGCCAAGCCAATGGAAAATTCTAGAAAACGTACACAATTATTTTAACTGTCATAGGCTGGCAATTGTAATTGACATGATTTGTACGAGATGCAGTGTAATAACTGAATATATTAAAAAAAATCGCACGGCTTGATTACCAGGCGAACATTACTAGTGCCACAATATTATTAACAACACAATTATCGTGGCATCCCTAGGACACGCTCCTAGCACTCGAATGCATTAGCGAGCCTTTGCTAACGAAGAAAGAATTAAAGTACAGCAAATTTCAAAGCGCCAGTTGTACCCAATATCATTAAAAATTTATAAAACTCCCCCCCACCCCCATCACCACCAGCAGCACCATCACCTCCCCGAACATGACAAGTGTTTGGTTTAAATGAAGATCAGCCACAAGGAAAGAGCAGAAAATCTCTTATTCTTTGTCTCTTTCCTCTTCTCCTCTCGCTCTCGCGTACTTGCAGACCTCCTCCCACCCCCCACCCCAACCGCCAAGCACCTCAATCCAGCTGAAATATGTAACCATTACAGAGTGACAGCTTGACACACAATGACCTGTCAGAACATTCATCTCTCAATGTTTTATTTTAGTGAGGAGCCAAGCTGCAGAAAAAATAAGCAAGTTGTTTCAAAGCTTGGAGTGAGATCAAACATTTCTGGCATCTTCACTTTACCAGACCTTTGATTTACAATGGATCTGTCAGAAGCTGATTAGACAGTGTGTGTTTAAAAACCTATAGATGTTGCACAATTGCACAAGCTTCCCCCCCCCCCCGGTTCTTTTTTGCTTTAGCAGACAACATTTTTTTCCTCTTTGTCTGAATGACATGGATAAGCTGGGTTACATCGCAGAAGAAGAAAGCCTTACACCTTGCAAAACCACTGTTTTAAAAAACACATTATTTTAAAAAAGCACGATGTAACCAGCTACAACTAAAAGGCTTAGGAATGAGGCTGCCTCCTGTTTTTGTTGCTTTCTATACACATAATGTGTCCGATTTGATTACATTTTTTCCTGCCCTTCCACGTCCAAAGTTCTAATAACTTTGAATTATTAGAATAATAATTCTATTATTATTCTAATAATAATAATAGATTATTAGGGGGGGAACAATGAATCAACAGCGGCCCTATATGTGTTCCGTGGCAACACGTGGTATCCCAAACAAAAATAAAAATAAGAATCCCCCAAAAGTGCAGGCACTAAAATATTTTCACTGCTTTTTTTTTTTTTTTAACTACTCTGGTGCCTATAATTGCAGCCAAAGGATGGGAGGGGGAAAAAAAGGACTTGAAATATATGGCTTCCGTTTGTACCTAGAAGAAAACTACAGGATTTGTGCCAGGCATTAAAGTGGGTAATTTCTTAAGACTATATTGTGGCATATGGTACATTCTGGGAAATTATGATTCCATGTCTTTGGAGAGCGTTGGGTTGTAAATTTGGAGCTTTGTACATCCGTAACAATGCAATCTGACACGCGTAATTTATGTAATATTGAGTTAATACTGTATTATGAAATTAGCTTTTCTGTAGTAAAGCTGTAATTTTTAAAGAGAAAGACAATACAGGGAAACGAAAACAAAAAACCAACATTAGCATTTTATGAAAGGTAAAACTAATCTTCCAAAAGTCTGGGCTGTGATTTAATATAATGCGATATTTATGACTCTCCGTATATTTAAAGAACCCCTTCATATACAGAGAAACAACATATACACTTCAGGACAGCCCCAGTCCTCGACTAGAGCCTTCAATCGAAATTCCTCACTCTCCACATTTACACTTTGTTAGGCTCACGCAGTGGTTTTTCGCCAACAAATACATGAGTCAAACCACCCAGCCTAGGACTGTCAACTCTGACTGGCAGCGGCTGTCCTCGACCTCAAGCAGGAATTTCCCATCACCAGCTCCTGGTTCCCTTTAACCAAATTGAACTTGAGACCATCTGTCTAGCTCAGGGGTCGGCAACCTTTTTGGCAAAGGGGCAGGATGTTCAGCGATGACATCATCACCGAACTTCTGGGTTGCCGAGCTCCCGGAAGCAGCTAAGCGGAGTTTGGCTTGGGAGGCAAAGCCTCTTGCCCAATTTGAGCTGGACAGGGAACCCCTGCGTGAGCCTGGGCAGGCGGCTCTGCCGTTCCCTGTCTGGTGTGCAGCAAATTTGGTGGGAGGCTTTGCCTCCAAAGCCTGGCTTTTCGAAGGCCGGATAACCTTGGGTGGCGGACCTTAGGTTGCCGACCCCTGGTTTAGCTGTTCCGAGGCACCCTGAGGCTTCCCTAAGTGGCAGATTGGTTCCTGGGTGCCCCCACCAACCCGCAGTCCCTGGGTTTGAAAGGAAGAGATGAACTGCACCTAGTCCACCACTCTCCTCTCCTCCACACTTCCTCTTCCACCCCATTCTCTTCTTCTTGAACCAAAGAATGGGAGGAGGAGAGGTGATGGGGAGGGCATACAGAAGCTCTCAAGCACAATCCCTGACATACTCCAGGTAGGCCTGGGAAAGCCCCTTCTGTAAAATCCCGGAGCACTGTTTCCAATCCGTGTAGACAGTATTGAGACAGACAGCTTGACCCCAGTACAAGGCATCTTCATATTTACAACCCTCAAGAAAGGGCAGCCCGATCTTATTGAGGGCTTATGGCGGTGGATCTCGTAATCCACTGCCGTAAGTCCTCCTATGGCATTGTAAACAGTGCACCGCCACCATGCGCTGTTGGGCCACTGGCACAAACAGCTGGAGGCCCCTCGCCACACGCCAGCAGCTCCCAGACGCCATGCTAGTGCAGGTAAGGTGGGGGCGGGGGCGGTCCTTGGCTGATTCAGGGGAGATTCAGAGCAAGGATTGGGCCAGGCAGGGATCAGATCTTAGCGGCTGCAGCACAGGTACGGTATATTTCTTTTTTTATATTTATAGGAACATACTTTTACTTGTTTATATTTGCGCAAATTTTTGCACAAATATAACTGCCTACTTAGGCTTTCATTTCATGCATCTGATGAAGTAGACTGTTGTCCATGAAAATTTATGCTACAATAGATCTCTGTAGGTTTGCTAGGTACATCCAATAGGGAGCTTCTTGACTCTAGACTAGCGATTCTCAACCTTTTTCACCTCACGGCACACTCACAAGGAGCTAATTTTTTCAGGGCACAACATCAGTTTTTTTTTTCAATTGACAAGGCACACCGCACTGCTGATCGGGGGCTCACCCCCCCCATGGTCCTACTAATAAATGACCCTCCCCCAGATTCCCACAGCACACCAACGGACCATTCGCGACACACCAATGTGCTGCGGCACGCTGGTTGGAAATCGCTGCTCTAGACGCACACTAGCACGACATGTACAACAATTATATAACTACTACATCTTAGTGGTACCCTATTATAACATGGGAATGTATTGAACCCAACAACTAATAAAATGAACCCACCAAAGGAAAGAGATGCAAGAATTTGGATTCGCTTTCACAGCTTCCAAGAACATCCTTGTCTCCTCCTTAACTTACTTAACCAGTTAAACACAAACAAATTTAACTTTCCATGCATGTTGCCTCCAAGTGAATTACTTTTCATTTTTAGAGTGGTTTTCCATCAGTACAAACCTTTTCCTTTCCCTTATGCACCAGCAAACATACTGATACAATTTAAAGGTCATGTTCTTTTCAAACTGACAGGACCCTCCAAATTTTTGACGAGAGTCCCTCCAAGAATCACACCATACCAACGGAAAGGAATTAAGTAAAGCATCACTTGATATAAGCTCAATCATGTGAACTGATTAGAAAATGTAACCATGGCGAGCAACGATTCAAAGTGTGACGGACAACCTTTCAAAGGGAGGAGATGTCAACTTGATCATTATAAGCAAGTGCCAGATACTGAGGGAGGGTGGAGAAGCAAAGGGGTCAGTAGAAATATAATTACCCTCAAACATTTTTTCCAGCTAAAAAGGAAAAGCCTTTTAAAAAGGAAAGCCGAACTTTCTTTTTTCTTGTTTGTTTTTTTTTAAACGTTCACACCTTGAAATAATGACTGCATAGTATGTGCATACCATCATAGCAGTGCATACCATCATAGCATTTCATCTATGGAAAAAAAAAGTTTGCTGAAATTCAGCAGGTGATGACATAGCTTGGGAGGTTTTGGAAAACCCTTGGTTACAAGTGTCATGTTCTGTTGGCGGATGAGGTGGAAGAGGGTGACAACGAAGCGACTATCTTGGCTGAGAGTGTACAGCAAGTCCTCTCTTCAGGTTGTCGATAGGTTCTTGGAAACGGCAACTTTAAGCAAAACCAATTTTACAGTAGGCTAATTGATATACGTAAAGAAGAGTTTACAGCATATTTCTGGTCTCAAAAACATCACCAAACTTCTAAATAAAAACCCCAAACACTTCTAATATAAAACATTGAAATAAATGTGAGCTTTCTGGGCCTGAGAAAACCCACACAGACATGGGGAGAATGTAACTCCACATTAACAGTGGCCCCAGCCCCTAACCCTCAACAACTTTAAAACTAAATGACTTAAAGTATAATGAAACAACTTTAACAGTGCAATCCTGCCGGCGCAAATATAGGCTGGCGGAGCTAGCACTCTACCGGCCTAGGATGTCGTAAACATGCCATAAAGCACTTTTCGGCACAAGGAGAGTAAGCGATGTCGGCGTGGAGGCCAGCACCGTTTAGTCCACGACCTACCTGGACCCGCGCCAGCCGCTGCAGGTAAATGCTGTGCTGGCCGGTGCAGAGTGTGGGTGGGGGCATGGGGTGTGTGACTCCTCATTACTCACCCATGCTTTCATTCAGCTTGTAGTGGGGCACATGGAAAAAAAATATTACTAATCACAGGCTAAACTGCAATCTGGTCAATTAAACAGGACCCTTAAACAGCTGCTTTAATGTACATCGTGTCTGACTCCCTTGAGGTTACCACATGTTAAGCATTGTAGTATTTGTATCTTGCAAGTTTGCTCCAAAATGTACAAAAGCTTCAAATCAAGTGCATTTGAAAGGTGAGAAACGCAAATTATGTTGTGTACAAGGAAACAGAACAACACAGGATTATGCCCTTAACACAAGTACCGAAAGCAAACTAGTAGATCATGTTTATGTTACTGCAAAGCTTTCGTTTCACAGAAAGATAAATGTAATAAGACTAGCTGACACTCCTTGACTGGAGATCTTAAGCAGACCTCCTTCCCAAAGGAGCTGGCACTCTCCATAGAGAACGAGTGTGGAAAAAAGCAACGGAAATGTCTTTTATTTTTGCCTTCCCCTGAATCCATAGACCCCACTATAGCCTTTCCTAATTCCCTAAATACAATTGCTAAAGAGATATCCCCTTTGACAATGGAGTCAGGACCAACTCTCCTATAGGTTTAGGAAACTGCATGATAGGTAGAAGGGGTGTGGCAAAACTCGGAAGCAGCATCAGAGGTTGACTGGGGAGGGCTGACCTCCGGAACCTTCCAGTACCAACCAACAGATCTCCCCCTTCATCCACGGGGAAAGGGGAGGAGCCATCTCATGCTATCACCACATGTTGTCCACCACCAGTACGCTTGGGGAGAGGGCAGTGCAGGGTTTTCTCCAGGGCCTCCAGCAGTCTGGCAATGATAAACAGGGCTGCTACCCAAAATGGCAGTTCAGAGGTGTGGTATCCACCTTCCCCTCCACAATGTATAGCACAATGTCCCCATGTTTCAATGTCATCATGCTGAGTGTTTCCCCAAAATTCACTCCAAATCTTTGGCTGCCGTGGGAGGGGGTGGGGGAGAACTCAACACAAAGCTGCCATTTCCAGAAGCAGCCCACATGTCATAAAACAGGTAGTTCTGCCCTCACCGCAGCCTAAAGGCTGAAGCTCAGCAGCTGCGTTCTGTGTGCGGCGCGTGCTCCGCGAGAAACGCAGCCAACGTTGAAAATTCTCCAGGGGAAGCGTCAAACGCAAGCGGACCTCCCGGCGGCTCCTGGCGGCTCTTGGCGTTCTGTGGGACTTGTCACCGGCCGGATAGAACGCAGACGCAGCCGGCCGCAACGGGCTGCACACATGGAGGGCGGAGCTGGTGTGCTTCAGCCTTAAAAGTTAGTCGATCTTATGTGGCGGGTAAGGAATTTCCTAGCAAGTCTGCATTCGGCACAGGAAAGGATCTGTTCTTGGTGAATCCAAAGATAATTGCTTTCTTTCTCCGCTGGAAAAGTTAGTTTTATTTTAAACATGTATATCTCCTCTTTCAACCAACAATTGGCACCCATGGTGGCTAATGAGACTTGCAATGCAATCCTAGGTATGTCTAGGTGACCCCTGACAATTAAGTCCAGTCGTGTCCGACTCTAGGGTGTGGTGCTCATCCCCATTTCAAAGCCGAAGAGCCAGCGTTGTCCGAAGACGCCTCCGTGGTCATGTGGCCGGCATGACTCTCCTTGCCGCAGCGCGTAGCATGCGGCTGGAACACGGAGCGCTGTTCTTATTCCCAGTCAGTGCAGCATTCTTAAAATAATACAAATGAATGGGAGTTGCACAAAAGAATTACAGCAAGTCCTCACTTAAAGTCATTTTGTTATAAGTCATTTCATTTTAAAGTTGTTGAGGAACAAAAATGATTCCCGGCCGGGGCCACTGCACTGTCTGTGTGGAGTTTGAACGTTCTCCCCATGTCTGCGTGGGTTTTCTCTGACCCGGAAAGCTCACATTTATTTCAATGTTTAATATCAGAAGTGTGTTGGGTCTTCATTTAGAAGTTTGATGTTTTTGTGACCAGAAATATGCTGTAAACTCTTGTTCATGTAAATCAATTAGCCTACGGTAAAATTGGTTTCGTTCTAAGTCATTTCGCTTAAAGTTGCAGTTTCCAAGAACCTATCGACAACTTTAAGTGAGGACTTGCTGTACTCATCAGAACTCACAAAGTAGAATCTCCTGATAATCTGATTTGTTTCTGTTGGAAAAAAATACCCCAAGTCTCTTATGCTCTGAAAAATATGGATTTCAATACACAAATCAGAAACTGTATACTCACGTGAAGCAAACCTAAAAAAAAAAAAATGGTTTCATGAAGCATTCTGCTGATTGAAGCCTCAGGAAACTTCTCAAACCAAACTGAAATTATATAATTTCTCAAAGGTTTTCATTTAATATGATCTGTGGCTTTGCTGGGTAGATGCTGTTTCGGCCTCAATCCTTCCTACAAAGCTGCAATGAAAGTAGCCTCTGTCAGGATTAGATCTGTCCTAAATTGTTAACAAGACACATTCCTTTTGGTTCACAGCTAGTATTATAAGAGTTTCTGTCTTTTGTCACTTCTTCTGACATATGCAATAGAAAGTGTATCTTGGCTCCAAAACATATTGGACCATCTTTTTACAAGATGAGTCTGGGTAGACCAAAGAAATGGGTGATTTAATAGAAGACAGACAAAGATAACCTTCCCCTTTACATCCTAGAGACACATTACATATTGGAAATCGGATTCACCATTTTTCTAAGCTTGACCACACATATATTATATACATATATATTGTGAAAAAATTGTGATCTTGTTTCATGTTAGATCTGACCGTGAAGCTCTGATGTTTTCCACTGGGTTTTAACACTTTAGGGTAGGTTCACTCATTTAGATTCAAATATTTCAGGAGACTCCCTACCTCACAAGGTTCTTGCTAGGAATTAAGGCAGGTGCGTCACTAGGGCGCGTGCCACCCAAGAGCGGGTGCGCGCGCGTCACCCGAATGGCGCCGCCCAACCCCCCCCCCCAAAAAAATTTCCTTTGTTGCAGCCGGCTCCTGGGACATCTTCCCCAGCCGGCTGTCCTGGGCCTTCTGACGAGGCCCAATGCGGCAATACGTAATTTATAACGTTTTCGCGCATGCGCAGACCATTTCTGAGGGCAAAGGGCTGCCCTTTTCCCTCAGAAACGTTCTGCGCATGCACGAAAAACGTTATAAATTATGTATCGCCGCATTGGGCCTCATCAGAAGGCCCAGGACAGCCGGCCGGGGAGGTCGCTCCGAGGCCTTCTCCCGGCCTCGGAGCCTCCGGAGGGCGACGCGCGCAGCGGAGGTGACGCGCGTGGGTGCGTGCGTCACCCTTCTGCGCGCGTCACCCCCATGCGGTACGCCCCAGCCGCCACGCTCCAACAACGTCCATGAATTAAGGAGTGGGGGGGCATGCCTATTTCCCTGAGCTCTTTGGAGGAAGGGTGATATAAAGATGTACAGCAGTAAATAATGTTATCCCTAAAACACTTGGGTAATCAATGTCCAGTTACCTGTGTGGTGCAGGGACCACTGTTGTTGAATTAAGTTCAAAATTCCCCTCAAACTTGTGGATAAATGCCCTCCACCCGGATCTTTGAAATGGTGAGGAAGAGTCTGATCCAAAGGCTACCTGAGAGGACATTCCACAGGTTAATGAGGATCTGGGGCTCGAAAGGTGGATCATCCTATCTGGATTCTCCAGTTCCAACCCACTCTGATTCCTAAATACTAATCCATCTTGTCCGAGGGCCCCCATTCTCTTGGGGTAAAGGGTTCAAAGATACCTGGGCTAGCCCCATGATGGGACCCTTTCTTGGCATAGAGAATACATGAGGACCCTTTCTCAGGTAGAGAAGACATCACTCGACAACACACGTTTATATTGGTTTTCATCTGGGACATGTGGTACAGGTGCAGCAGGCAAACCCCCCCCCCCCGTGGCGCTTTTCATGGTAAAGCGCCACAGCCTAACCGGGGGGGGGGTTTGCATGTGTGTGCTACCCACTTACTCGAATACAAGCGGGTACTGTGCATGCACAATCCCCCAGTTAGGCTGCAGTACTTCACCGTGAACTACGAGGGAGCAGAGCTGCCTCACCACACCGCACGTCCCTGGTTTTCACCCAGTTTGTCTCCTCTGTTTTGGAGAGGTTTCGTGGAATCTTCCCCTGCTACCAGATCCCCTTGGAGGTGCTGAGGATGGAACTAGGAACCTTCTGTATGCAAAACATGTGTTGTACCACTTAGCTAAGCTAAGCTCACCTCGAGTTACCGGCGTTTAACGCACCTATTCATTGTCGCATCCACATTTTTAGCAACCAGAGAGCCATCTCCTCCCTCGGATCGAATCAATGAATGACTCCACTGCTCTTAAAACAGACTGCTCTTGCCATACAAGAATCAATCCATAAAGAAGCAGACTCCCATCAGCCCGTTGAGCCACCGCCGCTGATTAATTTTATCGCACATTATTAGGAGAGATACCTCAGCATGTTCCTGGCGGCCTCTTTTACTGATGCCTGCAATGTCCTAAAAGCTATTGTGCTTACATCATGTGTTATTGAAACCTCGGCAGACTCCTCAGCCAAGGGAGCAAGGGATACAACTCCATCATCATTCCACGCCAAGATGCTCAAAATCATTTTCAGGGCCCCAAGATGAAATGGCTGGGGCAGCAGGTCAGGAAACACTTCGTAGCACAGAGAAGCCTTCGACAGAGTCTCCACGGAGAAAAGGAGCCGTCGATTCTCGACCATCAATCCCAGACTGAGCAGCTGGAAAACAGAGGACCGTGGCAATTTTTTTTTTTTAATGGGCGGGACGCAGAAACTGTGAGAGTTTTGCCAGATCTTGATGTTGCAACTTCCAAACAGATGGGGGGGGGGGAGCCATCAAAAAGAGAAAATGCTCTGTTTTCAAATGAAAGAACGTCAATCACCTCATCAAGGTGGGTTTTAGAGTTCCATCTCAACTGTTTGTTGTGTCACTTGGCCAAACTAGGCATTATTTGCACACTTCCCCTACTGCTGCCCATTTTCTTTGTTTCTTTCTTTGGTGTGTGTGTGTGTGTGTGTGTGTGTGTGTGTGCGCGCGCGCGCCCCCAGAGGCGAAACTAGAGTGGAGCGGAGGCAAGTAGTTCTGCAAGACTCCCTCCCCCTTGCTGTTGGAGCCATTCTGGCAGCAAAGGCAACACGCAGGACACTCCCCTGTCGCTGCCGGAATGGCTCCAACAGCAAGGGGGAGGGGCCGCTGACTCCAGTGTAACGGAGTCTTGCAGAACTACTTGCCTCCGCTCCACTCTAGTTTCGCCTCTGGTGTGCCCTGACTGGGGTCAGGACCGGGGTGCGAGAGAGGAGCTTTAATCCTTTGCCTTCCTATAGGATCGCTCCCTTCCTATAGGTGCCACCCAAAATCACACTGATGGGCATGCCAGGAGGGGTGTGCAAAGAAGCAGCAGCCTCACTGGGCTGATTGGCTTCCTCCCCCCCCCCTTCCTGCAGCACACCGCTGAAGCAGGAGGAGGCGGTGGGGGAGCGGGGATTTGTGATCTCGCTGCCGCACCGTTATGGCTTCCCCTTTCCAAAGGAGAAACCAGAGCAGGACCACAATGTGATCACAAAGCCCCGCAGCCCCCTCCTTGCTTCCAGCTGCAACCTGGAAGCAATTGGCAGTGACGTGGTGAAGTCATCACGTCAACGCCAATTACTTCCACATCTGCACGCTCAACGGGGTGACGCCAGGACCCAGACGGGCTACATATGCGACTGAAGCCACTCCTCTGAGTCTCAGTCTTCCCCACCTGTAATATAGGCACAATATTGTTGCTGTGAGGATTGCAAAACAATACATGTGCGATGCAGAGGTTAAGTGTCATTGTTCTGCTGTACATGGAAGGCCAAGCCTGACTCCTCTGAAAAAGTCAAATCCTTGGAAACAAACTGCACATCTCACACACACACACACACACAACGATTCCATTTCTCCTTGCACACAAGAGAAAACATTAGCAACAGACCGAAAAAGGGAGCTGCAAACAAGACATTAATATACATTTTCTCATTGATTCATCTTGCTCGTTTCTTTCCAGGGGAGGGAAACCCACGCTTGTTACCTCTTTGAAGGATACTTTGCGAGCAATGCCAGTTGACCTGCGTGAATTATTTTTTCATCTTGCTATCGCTATATCTACTGTTATTTCTCCTCCCCTGCTGCTGGAAACAGAAACAAATGCAAAAGTTACTACTGCTCTCTCTCTCTCTCTCTCTCTCTCTCTCTCTCTCTCTCTCTCTCTCTCGGTGTGTGTGTGTGTGTTTTTGACATTAAAAGCCAGATTTTACAAACCACTTAATGCGCTCTAAGGATCGTGTTAAAAGACGCTGGCATGTTGATACAAACGGCACAAAGGTCAGTCATTTTGAGGCTCCGTTCAGACAATTTGCCAGGGTTTTGCTCCTTTTTTTTTTTTTTGGCATTTTGTAAGCACAGACAGGACAGCTCTCCAGCAAGCCTGACCTTGACAGTGAGTTGGATAAATAAACCTTCAATTTACCCCCTCCAGCTCCACGCTAGCCCAGCCAATCCCTCTGGAGCCTTCACCTGTCCACATCGTTCAACGGACGGCGAGTTGCAACTGACGAACATCCGGCGCTTTTACGGATTCTGTGACAAACACCATCTAACAGATAAGGCTCCTGAAAAGTCAAAGTCAATAGTGCTTCCATTGAAAATTTAATGGTGGCTCCATCCTTACCCATCATTCTTCCCCACTGTTGCATACATCCCAGGAGGCCCTTCAAGCTAAAGCACTACTCCATAACAGGTAATGACGTGGCATTTAATGATACTGTCCAAAGTGATCCAGGCCCATGGAAAGTAATGTGCGCTCATGTAGCAGATAAGCATGGCTGAATGTACTAGAACAGCAGTATCTTTCACGGCACTGTCACCAGATACGATGTGACATGCGGTCTGCCACTGTACCTGTTTTCCCCTTTTTCTCTGCCATTGGAAGGAAAGAGCCTTTTCAGATACAGAGCACCAAAAAGCGCTCAGGGAATTCAAGGAAGAGGCAGGACGGCAACACGGTTGCAGCTAAGTACTGTTCACAGCCTCTTTAATACTTCAGCGTGTGCGGATTCAACTCCAAAAAAAAATAAATTGTGAATTATACCTCATTGAAGAATGTCCTTAATCAACTCTGACATGTATTATTGGAGGCAGAAAAAATGTTTCAGTATGATAGATAAGGTTAAAAATGTTACTACACTGATCATCTACTCTAGCATGTTGCAAGGGGGGGGGACAAAAATGACAGCAACCCCCTCCCCCCAAGCCAGAACCTACTTGCATCGTTCACTGGAGCAACAGAGAACCGAAAAGGATGACCTCAGAAACCCATTTTAAGCTGATGGGCCAAAATGTATTTTATCCATTTTTCTGACAAAGTTACGTTGTTCATGTAGATTTCTTTGAAAACACACACACACACACACACACACACACACACACACACACACACACACACACACACACACACAGACCCCAACAACTGCAACATTTATTTGGCTTGCTGTGAAGATGGGAAATTTGACTTAAACAGCACGCGAGTCTCAAGACCGCATGGAGCGTAGCATGACAAACAAAAATCACCTTTATGGTTTCAAGCCAAATAACGTATTACATGTTTTCAAATCTAATCGCGGCTAGGAATTTCCAGACAGCCTCATAAGGCTGCCATGAAGCACGGCGTGACATTTCTATGACTGCAAAAGGAGCTATTTTCCTCAAGCATTACCTGAAAGGTAGTTTAATAATAATAAAAAAGAAACATCCATTTATTTTTATTTTGGGGAAAAAACATTAACGTTACATTCCCCTTGGATTATTTCACTCTGTTCCTCTAAGCCAGTGGTTCCCAACCTGGGGGGTCAGAACCCCCAAGGGGGTCATGAAGCAGTTTCTGCGGGGTCGTGGGAGTTGGCTGGATGGCCACACCCAAGATGGTAGCTCAGTCCTCGCCCCTCCCACTGCAGAGAAAGAAATGGTAAAGGTCTCCCCTGCTCGAAAGCCAGTCGTGTCCAACTCTAGAGTGCGGTGCTCATCTCTGCTTCTAAGGCCGTAGAGCCAGCGCTGTCCGAAGACGGTTCCGTGGTCATGTGGTCGGCATGACTAACGGAACGCTGTTACCTTCCCACTGCAGCAGTACCTATTTATCTACTTGCAATTTCTTGCTTTCGAACTGCTAGGTTGGCAGGAGCTGGGACAGGCGACGGGAGCTCACTCCGTCACACGACACTCGGGTCTCGAACTGCTGTCCTACCAACCTTCCGGTCTGCAGTTCAGCATCTTAACCACTAAGCCACTGCGGCCCCATTACTTATATGCTACTTTTAAACAAAACTTCAAGAGAAAGATGTTTTAGCGTCTGACCAGCTGAGCGAAGTCCAAGGCGATGCATGCTGCTGGAGCTCTGCGGCTGGCAGGGCAACTACTGTGAGGGCTGGATGAAACAAAGCCATATTTGAATCTCCAAGTGAAGAATCCATCCAATCCCCCTTTTGTTTATTGCCGCATTACTTAGGTAATTGCTCGACTCGAGTCAGACAGACGGCAAGGCTCTGGTCCCTCTGACGACATTCCTCTTCTCTTCCCCTCCTTTCCTGATTTATTAGTCTCCCTTATTAAAAGAACATCTTGGCATGTGTGATGGATACTTTTCAAGCAAACGTCAAACCGCTTACATCAACAAGGCGAGTCAGAGACTGGCAAAGAGAGCAACACAGAGTGTTTGCAAAAGAGTAACGGGACATTTCTTTGGCTCTGGAAGAGAGTTGTAATTTAACCGGGGGGGGGGGGCTATTTCTTACATGGCCAAAATACTTGTGTCTGCAAACAGATATCACAGCATTGGCTGTTCATGCAAACCGTGCCAGATCGGGATTTTTCAAGACTATGGTCTCCCTGGGAAAGGCTCAGGGCTCAACCAGGGCAGGTGAGGTCCGCGCAGAACCTCAACAGTGTGGAATTTATAGGGATGGGCATCAGACACCGCTGTGTCCCAAATATGACCATCTACCCAGTATGGTCTTGATCCTGCATCAGTTCTGGAGAGCCTCACACAGAGGTCCTGTAACCAGAGGAATCTCTTGAAAGCAGAGCATGTGCTGCTACAGTCCCTCCCCTAATTCTGCCAGGATGACAAGTCTGGGACTGAGCATGTGGCAGGTCAGAGGTGGAGGCTGACCTATCAGGAGCCATCAGGGCTGGATTCAGGACCCCTCAGTTCTGTAGGTGACTGCCCCCTATGTCCTGGGGGGGTCCAGGCCAAGAAAGGAGCATAGGATCTCGGTGTGTGCAGCTGCTGCCAAGTTCCTCCCCTCCCACCTCCAAACTGCCCCCTGCCCAGCCCAATCCCATCCCCCATCCTCCCCCTACCTGCCCTCCCCACCGTACCTGGGATCTGCTGGTGGCTCCACCCTAACATGACTTATGACAGTGGATCACAATGGATTGGGGCCGCTCGTCTATTTCTTCAATTACTTTTTATCAGCCACTGCTAGTTGACTACCAATAAATTAGACTTCAAATGATTGCCTTCACTTTCACTTCATGTTCAGAACCACAAGTTACCTTCCAAAAGCGCATCTCCGAATTTATGCCTTAAAATTTCTCAGTAAGAATATTTTAGGTTTGCTTAAACTTTTTTCCTTTTTTCTTTTTTTTTCCTTTTTTGGTCCCAGAGCACTCAGGTTTTCCTAGACTAAACAACATGACAGCTTTCTAGTCCACTTGAAGTCTCCAGCCCGGGCATATTTTCTCACTTCTACTAACTCTCCATCACACTCCCACTCTCCATTGACTTCTCTTCTTGTCATTTCATACTCGACTGCATTCTCTGTAACAGAATCATGTGCCACAGAGTCTTCTCCTGCAGTTAATTTTGTTTCCTCTGTGTTTTACGGCAATCATGAAAAGACATCGACTCTTTGCTGTCTACCATGCTTGGGTTGCATGCAAAAACAAGATGAGCGTTATCCACATCCTTCCCATATGCTCAGAGATCTTGAAGAGTCACTGAAAATAAGAGCAGGGAAGGGACAGGACTTTTGTGAGCCTCATGGGCCGTATTCGCATTTGTAAACTCAGGTTTTTAGAAAACTTGAGAACTGCCCTGCTAGAGTTGAACAATCCAACAGTAACCAGTTAACAGTGATGTAGACTTGAGTTCCGTGTTCCAGCCGCATGCTACGCGCTGCGGCAAGGAGAGTCATGCCGGCCACATGACCACGGAGGCGTCTTCAGACAACGCTGGCTCTTCGGCTTTGAAATGGAGATGAGCACCACACCCTAGAGTCGGACACGACTGGACTTAATTGTCAGGGGATACCTTTACCTTTTTAGACTTGAGTCTATTGACTTGGACTCGAGTCGAACGACTCGACTCGAGATTCGAATTTTATTCAGGTTTAAACCCATTTCCCCCATTAAATAGATAGGGACTCGCAACTCACAACCAAAGACTCAGGACTTGGGGGAAAAGAGTTTGGACCTGACTTGAGACTTGGACCCAGAGACGTGAGACTTGACTTGAGACTTGGAGTCAGAGACTTGATCCACATCCCTGCCAGTTAACACCTCAGGGTGTGCACAAGCAGAGTGAGAATAGTCTTCCTTGTTGCTTGTCCCCAGACCTTCTGCCTCCAATGTATATTCAGGGCAGCAGGGTGAGGGCTGCAGAGCTTCGACACCAAGCCAATATCCATAACGGGCCAAGGAAGAAGCAAGAGAATGATGTAAAAGGATGTGGAAACAGGACTGTGTACTAAGCTTCCAAGTTCAACATACAACTCAAGGAGAAAAGATGGTGTATAAGATACAAAGAAGCTAATGGAGGAGCAATTCATGTTTCTCCAGCAGGAAACAGGAAGTCATACAACCCCTTTGGCCAATCAGGAGTAAACAATGCAGGACAATGAAAAGAGAGACGCAAAATGCAAAACTCTCTCTTCTAAAATACAGAAGCTGGGTCCGCAAACAGCTGCCAGACGGTGCAACATTCAGAACTTGGGTCCGCAGTAATATACTTGAGCCAAGCAGCCTTTACAGAGAGCATCTCCCAATCACAGCTTGAATCTAATTACATTTTGTGTTCATTACATTCATCTTCTCATGTCATTTGGTTATTTCATCCAGTTCAGTCATCCGTTCCATTTGGTGAAAGGGGGTGGAAGGAACACAACTTATAAAGGCACGCCACTCCCCCCCAAAAATAAGACTTTCTAACTAAATTACGAATGTTTGAAGCAGCTTCCTTCAAATGGTGAAATTCATGCCAAATATTCGTTTCAGCTTGGCTTAAATTAAAGACACCCTCCAAATCCCAGACACTCTCGGGAAAAGGAATCGTCCCCTCCTAGATGGATTTCCAGCATTTCAGCTTAACCGTCAAGGGTGTGAAATAGTTTGAGCTTCACTTAACACTGTCTTATCTCAAAACTGTCATGTCATATTGCCTGTCTGTCTCTCAGTAGTCACACAAGGAAAGCTGGCATTCTGCAACATGATGAAAATTGAGCCAGTATCGTATCTAAAAGGTAGTGGTCCACCCTCGACCTCCCCCTTCAAAGGCAATCCATATTTTGGCCGAGAAATAAATGTATGCAGATTTTTTTTTCTTAGAATGGCGATTGCAATGCCTCAAACTGATCTTGCCACTGTGACCAGTCACACGGGTGTAAATCGAGTACATTTAATATGGACCAGCGGAACAGCGGGTTCTTCAGTGTCTTGCACGGTTTGTTGCCGTCCCCCCTCCACAACACTTGCAATACTCTTATTGGTTATGCAAAACAATTGAAATAGCCATCCTGGGTCACCTTTCTGGAGGGTCACTTCCATTCAAAGTAGACAATGCTGAGCTCAGTATAAGACATCTTTCATGTGGGTAAAAGCGATTGTATTCTGGGTAAAAGCGATTGTATTCTGGGTAAAAGCGATTGCATTCCAAATCTCAGCACTGAAAATTAAGCAGTATCTTGGATGGCAGGCTCACACTAAACATGCTTACAAAAAAAAACACATGCCAGTGTAACAGCATTCTCGTAAAAGACCGATACAGAGATTGCAGAACTCAAACCCTTACACTGGAAGCAAATCTCTTTCTTTGCACCCTGTCTGTATCGACACTCAGGAGAAACGATTACAGTCAGGGAGGAGGCTCAGATGCAAAGCCCTCGAGAAGCAAAATCTTTTCATAACTTCACAGGTTTTTTTCCCAAGCAAGTATAATTATAGTTTTGCATAACCATCTAATGAAAGGAAGTCCTCTCATGCCGCGTTAATAAAGGACCTTGCCTAGTGTGTTAACAAAGCAAAGGCATTCTACATAGGTAGTGTCACTGTGTAATTAGCATGCTCATAAGATGACTTAAGATTACAGTTTATCTGAATCTAATAACTACCTATCAGCAGCTTCACTGCTCTGTCTTTTTCAATATATCTTTCCCCTTGAGTGGTTTGAGTATCTACCCACTCGCAGAGGGGTATGTCAAAATCATAAAAGAATAAAGACATCCTTCTAAAGGGGACACACACACACACACACACACACACACACACACACACACACACACACACACACACAATGTTCAACAATGAATTCTACTCTATTTGCAGACAGAATAAACATGAGAACTTTTCCAGGCTAAGGCAAAAATCTCAGAATGCTTCCCGTATCTCTTTCACATGCAGCTCCTAAAACGTTTGCTCACCACTGATCAGCCGCGTCACTTACCTGGGTGTCACCCGGTGTGAGAACCCAGAAGAACCGCTGAACTGGAAGTAACTTGTGGCGACGTGATGACATTGTCATGTCACCGCTAACTGCTTCCGGTTCAGTGCGGACACGAAGACATAGGAAGAAGAAGACGTGTGAGTTTGTTTTAACTGTGTGAATGCTCAGCGGCTTCGCCTCCAAGCTGAAGACAAGGGGGTGGCCACTCCTCACCAAGGAGTGGTCACCAACCCTGCACCGCCTCCAAGCTGATGTGACTTGGCTTTGGCCCAGAAGCAAAGCCTCCAAGCCAAGAGGTGCCTCCCATCACCAAGGGGGTGTCACCCCTCCTGCAGCCTGCTGGGAGGAGTGACACCCTTGCTCGGAGTCGGCCATTTTGAACCGAACTTTGTCTATATGCAAAGCAATTGTTATTTCACCTCTAGCCCATCATCTTCATCTACATCAGGGGTTCTCAACCAGTGATACTCGTACCACCAGTGGTACTTTGGCCAACTGCTGATGGTAATCAGACCACTGGAACCCTGCCACAACAAGCGCAGTGTTTTCGCGCCCGAGAGGCTCCTGCCTTTGGCCAAGCCTTTTGGGAACGCTGAGAAGGGCCCTCCCACCCGCCCAGAGCCTCCTACCTGTGTTTTCTGGCCTTCAAAATCCCAAAAATAACTGGTGATGATGTCACTGCCAGTCACTTCCGGTGACACCCAGCAGAGGTGGTACTCAGCTGGGAAGAGGTTGAGAACCCCTGATCTACATCTCTTGCAGATCAGGGAGCAGAACTAAAGGGAAATTTGTTGAATTTACATCCTGCCTTTCTTTTTCCAAAGAAGCACGTAAAATAGCAACTGGAGGTTGATTTTTGGTATTCATAAAGTTTGGCATTTCTGTTTTGGTGACTCTCCAGCCTTCAAGGTAAAAGGACTCCGTTCACTTGTAATGGAGTCCAGTGAGCGCACGTGAACTCTGCATTCTTTTCGATTTCTCATCCCTTTTGCCATCAAACCTATTTTGAAGGAGTGTCTGCAAAAGCAGTTTCTTTCTCTCTTCCCAATTCCATGTTCTTAGCCATCATGGTCACAAGAGGCTTGAGGGGTGGGAGAGGGGAAAAAAACACCTTGCAATAAATAAATAAATAAAACTGCCACAATAACTCGTACTTCGGTCGATGCGGCGTTGATTCATCTGTCCCTGCAACTAAATATCCATCTCTATCGCCTCTTGCTCCACCAGGTTCAAGAAAGTCATCTGAGTGAGTGAATGAATGGGGGGGGAGCAGGGGGGATGACAGATGGTGGCACAGTTTGGGCTTGTCATTTTTTTATATATATATATAACATGTACATTTCAAGGCTGGTGGCATCATAAGTCAGTCTTGTTACTGGAATCACAAGTGTGCAGAAAATTTCAATGGCCAAGGCCGACTGAAGGCTTGAAAATCACTCATTTGAAGAATATGTACCGGGAACTGAACCCTTGTCCCCAACCTCCCAATAGCTGATTGGTGCTTTCAAAGCAGACTGGTCCTGATTGGTGGATTGGTGCACACAGGCGGATAGTTCGCAAGCGAGCAGAACAAGCCTGGGCGGACTTTCTGTTTGAAGGAGTTGCTTGGTTTTGTACTAGAATGACAAGGTCCACCTTCTAGTAAAAAGGTAAAGGTAAAGGTGACCCCTGACAATGAAGTCCAGTCGTGTCCGACTCTAGGGTGTGGTGCTCATCTCCATTTCAAAGCCGAAGAGCCAGCGTTGTCCGAAGACCCCTCCATGGTCATGTGGTCATGACTCTCCTTGCCGCAGCGCGTAGCATGCAGCTGGAACACGGAGCGCTGTTTACCTTCCCGCAAGCGGTACCTATTTATCTACTCGCATTGACATGCTTTGGAACTGCTAGGTTGGCAGGAGCTGGCCAAGCAACGAGCGCTCACCCCGTCGCGGGAATCGAACTGCCGACCTTTCAATCGACAGCTTATGGTTCAGTGGTTTAACCCGCTGCGCCACCCGCTGGCCTGTCTTTTAGACTTAGGTGCAAACTAGTGGCTGGGATGGTTCGATGCAACATGGCGGTTCAGACGATGGAGGCAATTCCTACAACACGTGAACCACTGTCAAACAGTTGCAAGACAGAAACCCTTTCCAATGTATGAACAAATGAAGCTGCCTTTATGAAGTCAAACCATTGGTCCATCTAACTCAGCATTAACTATTATTTTATTTTCTGTATTTATATACCACCTTTTTCATCATCAGATTTCTCATCAGATTTCTTCAAGGCGCTTTACATGGGCAGGCTATCCTAGACCCAATAAGGGTCTTTACAATATTGTTCTATTCATATATAGAACCTTCCATACTCGAGATGTTTTCCCTTCCAAGTGCAGTCCTCCTTCTGGCTTGTGCTCTGCACTTCCAAGATTCACAGTTCACCCTCAGACAGTTGTCTAGATGTTATCTCTCTAGCTGACTCCTCCACATTCCATCATATTCCATCTCCTCCGCATGCCATCTCAGTGTCTTTGCGAGGTCCATCAGCAGCCTCTGTTTCCCATCCAGTCAAGAACCGAGGTCGACTCTGCTTCGCTTCTTCAGGCAAGGCACTGGCTCAACCTCCAGGCCACACCTTCTGACCCTACAGTGACTGAGAACACCAGTAGCTCTCCATGATTTCAGATGGTGCATCTTTCCCAGCCTATATCAGGGACTGAACCTAGGCCCCTATGCATGCCAGCTCTCTGAGCTCTGGCCCCATCTCCTATCTACATCAAAGCATCCATTGATCGACGAAGTCTATCTCAATCTACTGCCTATCCCTGCAGTAACGACATCATCACCTAAGCCCTGCTTGTCCTCCCTAAATAGGACGACATGCAACATCACACACCCAACGCCCCTCTTTTAATCATACAACCAGCACCCCTCATTTTTAGAAATGTATTTCCCCTTGAAGGAGTAACTCGAAAGCAGATTAAGACATCGTCAAGTATTTGCTAACCTACTTATAGACATCATTGGTCCCTTGGGTCTTGGTAGCCTTACACCTTCCTTAACGGACTAACTGAATAGGTAAATGGGTTATATCAGGCCAGGAAATCAATGTGTATACTGTGTTCCCAGCCACAGATGAGCTTGTCGAAGGCATTTTATTATAGCTCTAGGAGCTGTATTGATCTGAGCGTTAACTACTCAGAGGTGGCTGGCAATCCAATGAAGATGCGGCCCTGTGTCCATCCAAATGCATTCTCTCCTCAATAGTCCTTCCAGACTAAGTGTTTGCAGATTGAATTAATTTAATGTTTGCTTAATCAAAACTGACTAAGCTGGAACTTAAATGCTATTAATTACAAAACAAATCGCATTCACGCTGTTAGCGTGATGTTGGACTGGGACAACTACATCACTATGCAATCTAAGATTTTTTGGTATACATATATACATGTATAAACATACATATATAGGCTTACCAGATCTCCAACCGGGACAGAGTGCTAGACCTTTAGGAGAAGGAATGTGGGCAGGTGTAGCTTGTTAAACGTTAGAGCACAATCCTAATGGGGCTTGCTTCTGAGCAGACATGCCTAGGATTGTGCTCTAAGGTTTATCAAGCTACACCTGCCCACATTCCTTCTCCTAAAGGTCTAGCGCTCTGTCCCGGTTGGAGATCTGGTAAGCCTATACATATATAACAGCCCAATCTATGCCAGCCTCCACCGGCAGTACAGGGCTCCGTGTTGTCGCAAATGTGCCATAAAGCATGTTGCGACAGCGTAGAGGCCAGTCCCCCTGGCATGGAGGCCAGCTCTGGCAGGCCTCCACTGGTAAAGGAACGGAATCCGCCAGATCAGGTGAGCTCCGTGCTGGGTGGCAGGGAGGGGACGATCTGGGGTGGGCGGGGAGGAGGGCGGATCCGGCCTGAAAGGGGGCGGGCTCAGCGGAACAGGCCTCCGCCGAATCCTATCCCCTGTCCTGGGCTTGATACAGGGTAGAGCGACACACTTTGTCGGGGGATTCAACATCAAACCTATTTGTTTAACGGAGCCACATGCTTACAAATCACACACTGTGTGTTAAACAACAGTAGCCAACTGCACAGATTAATGGAGCACAAAGCACATGTACCCAAACAACGATTTCATTTCATACAAAAGAACAGTGCAATTTACAATTTCAATTACAATTACAAAAAGTTGTTACTGATAACTGCTTTTATTAGGAGGATACATGTGCTTGCGACTCACAGACATACAATACGCAATGAAGTCAAGGTATACAGCAACAACACCCTGCTGTTCTCTCCGATGCCTGGCCTTGATTTCTAAATGCAGTGGCAGAATTGTCACTCGAACCATATGCTCAGAGACATTACCACAATATTGCTGTATGAAGGACTTCTCACAAAACGCTAGCTTTGATTACTGAACACAAGAAGGGGTGTGAGACCACACCTCCTGTCCCCCCCTCATGTTGACCCACCCACCAACCACTCATCCACCTTTCATAAGAAAGGGGTGGTACCCATGTACATCACAGGAGCTGGCAACCTGGATAATTAGAGTTGTTAAGCCTTCTGTAGATGTCCTAAATTCTGTGGATGCTGTACCAGGTATAGTATCCGCGGGAATATGCTTGTAAATCCCGCCCCTGTACCAATGCTCTATTAAGCCACACCCTGCGATCACTGTACTAGGGAAAGATCCTTCCTGTGATAGGGAATTCTGGGAGCCCGGGATTTGCATTGGGCAAAGACAAGGTGAAGACACAGCCTTTGCGATTCGAGTTGTGCACCCCTAACCACGACACACACGTGTGTTTATCACCCAAACGTTTGCAAGGCAGCAAGATCACATTGGGATTCAAGGATGCCACAAGGACACACTACACTTTTTATTCTATCCTACAGCAGCTGTACCAAGTGCATTTCATCTTAATAAAAACACCACATTTAAAATATTTCTGAAAAATATAACATTATCTCCTACATTATACCCACAGACAAAAGCGACTGCTATAAAGTATAATCGCTGCAATTTGCAGGTATGTCGTCTCAGAATTAAAACTACAGAAGGATTCGTATTTGGTTTTCTTTGTAAAAAAAAGAAAAGAAAGAAAACCACTTTCCACTGTCATTTGGCATATTGTGAGATCAGAACCATTTTTAAGATCAACATAATGCTCTTCGCCATGTATTTCATTAGCGGAGATCATCAGGATTAAAAAGGCAGAGCTCAAAGTCTAAATCCACTAACTTGCTAGGGATCACTGCTTGGAGTTCCTCCACAGAGCACAAACTGTGGGCGACAAAGTTCTTCACTCTTATTTCACAAGCACACGACTTTGTCATCTATCACTGTGGTCCCAACAAAGGAACGATCCAGATGTCTGGAAATTAAAGGAGAGCAGCAACACACTCTGCGGTTAAAGCTCTGAATACATAAATCATTGCAATAAGAGAATATTGCTATATTCCCTTTTGTCACACACAATCTCCTACCTCCCACCCATTTCATATGAAGTAGGAAATACAAGCCATTCGGGCAATTTTATTATTCCAAAGAAGAAAAAGATTTCTGAGAGTTACCGTCTATTCGGCATTGCATCTTTCTCTGCAGGGAAGAAAAGAGAGGGAACAGAACCGAAGACACTTTTGAACCTCACTGCTAAAATTCAAAACCAGAATTTGGTTGATTA
This sequence comes from Plestiodon gilberti rubricaudatus, assembly GCA_026170595.1. Lineage (NCBI taxonomy): Eukaryota > Metazoa > Chordata > Lepidosauria > Squamata > Scincidae > Plestiodon > Plestiodon gilberti. The sequence goes on from JANXHW010000010.1 coordinate 10,965,340, forward strand.
TTTTGGATAACCATTCCTGAATCCTGGGCTGGGTCATTCCCAAACTCACCATACTTGTGATAAAACTGCTTATGTATACAAGCATGATGTATTCTGGTGATACGTGCATTCTCATTTTGTCTATTTTACTTCTATCTCTATTCTCATGATAGTGCAAGCTTTTGGCACCAAATGATCCATATTCTCCTGTTTCTGTTGTAAGGAAGAAAAGAATGTACACACAAGACTTTCATCATCACAAGTGAAACACGAGATCCTAAAACTACAAAACCTATGATGCAGCATGACATCAAGGTCACTGTTTATGAGTCTTAGGGATAGTGCAGAAAAGAATAGAGCTCATCTAGCCACTTCCTTTTGTGCAACATTAAGCGCCCACATCTGTCCTGTGAACACAGCTCCCCTGCCAACAGTGTGGGGGCCAGTGATGACAAGTCTCTGCCGGGGATGGAGCTGCGCCCGCTGGAGGCAGATAAGCTCTCCACCAGCCAGTGGGAAGGTGGGGGGAGGGAGGTGGGGAGGAGGCATTTTGGGGTGGGGAGGAGGGTGGATCACACTCGGGGGGACTCTGCCAAAACCCAACCCCCACCCCAGGCTTGAAAACCCGACATGGGGCTTCTCGGAGCTGCGCCAGCCACTTTGCTAGAGTGCCTCTGACTCGACACGGGGGAAGGGGACCTCCTCCAGCCTGCCACTCAAAGCAGCAACTTCACCTCATCTCATGGGTGGGGGGCAGCCCTGCCCAACACCTTACCTGGGATCAGTGGCAGGAAATTCCCACTCACAGGGCATTGCGGGTGGAAAAGATGCAAAGGGCCTCTGAATTTTTCACTTTGTACAAATGAATTGACAAGCAATGAGAACCACCAAGATTTAAACCAAAAAAAAGTGGCCGCCAGATTTGCTGTGAAGATGCTCTGCTCAAGGACAGGATGTAGAAAATATAAAATCCATATGAAAAAGCCTGAATTGTTCAAGCAGGTTTTGCATGTCTCTAGAAAAGGAAAACCTTCTAGCTTACCATGACATCTGGATTCCTCAACTAAAACCAACGTGGGGTTTTTTTCCTCTTTAAACCAATTTCAGGAAGCTTTTTTTCCCCCAAATGCGCATCATATATATATGATCCTTGAAATGCGCATCATATATATATGATCCTTGATATATATATCTTTCGCACAGATCTCCAGGAAAGGATATCAAACAGAAGAAATGCTGAGTTTACATGCTCAATTGTCAGTACTCCAAAATCCAGCAGCAGCCAGGAATGACAAAGGAACTGACACATCACTATGAGATCAGCTTCAGGACAGAAGAATGTCAGCAGGGAAGGTCGACCACTAAACTCTTTCCCCCACCCACCCACCCCCGAGGAATTAAGAAGAAAAACAAAAGAAAAAAAGTGATCCTGCATTCACAAATCTGGCACTTTCAGCCATGCTACTTCTGCCAAGTCATCGCTTTGCAGCTCAGTAGCTGAGAGGTGCTGTTGAGGTGTCACTTCGCAGAGAAGCGGCGCTGCTGAAAGGGTGGCCCGCGTGTTACCAAAAGAGCTGGTTCTTGGGAGAATTCACACAGCCCTATTTGGAACATGGGACCTTAGACTGGATAACAGATCAGCGTAATGCAGAGCATCGCCCTTAACTCAGCAAGGAGACTGACAACGCAATCCTATCCAACTTACACCACCGGTGTAACTAGCGGTGCAGCGAGAACAGGAGGCCCCAGAACGGAAAGGGGATTCAAATACCCTCCAAAGGGGGATTCAAAGGGTATTTAGATCTCCCCTCCCCTCTAAAGCCTCCCGCCCTGCCCTTCCCTGCTGGTTACACCGGTGGTGTACGTTGGATAGGATTGCGCTGTGAGAGAAATAACTTCCAATAAAAGATTATAGCTTTCTTAAGAAAGGATGAAGGTAGAAGTATTGTATACAGAGAAATAATAGAAAAATACATTTCTTTGCCATAAAAATAGTGTACTATATTCAGCAGCATCTCCCTCTCTCATCCCTCTTGGTCTGCCCCTCCCTCCACAGCATTCCTTGCCTTCTGAGGTCTCTTTCCGTCTCTCCCTCTCAGAACCTCAATAGAACCGGAAGTGCTGGGAGAGCTCAATTATCACACGGGCCGGATAAAGAGCTTCTGCACCCCAGATACGACCCTTGGGCCTTATGTTTGACATCCCTGGCCTAGACTGTTGGGGTAGATGGAATCTTTGTCCCAGATTCCAGCTCTGAAGAAGGTACATGTAAAATCAACATCGGAGCGGCTAGACATCACTACGCTCACATCCCAACGTCTTCCATGTTGCCAATTTAAACCCCTGCAACACAATGTTTAAGGCCACAGTGTCTCCATGCTGTGAGTTTCCCCGCGGCATGCACTCACATCTCAATGTGATGACACGCCACATTCCGTGGTGTTTGTGAACATTGTAGTGGGTGGATGGGAAACTCTAGTGACTGGCCCAAGGTGAGCTCCTTCACTGAGTGGAGATTTGAACCTGGGTCAAATGTGGACTGAGGATTTGCACTTGGGGATCTGAGCACAGGTTCTAGTCTGTCCAGTACTCTACCAATACAGCATGCTGGTTGTCCTTTAGCCAAGGGGGGGGGAGAAGCAAAGCCGTCATTGCATTAAAGTACTATAATATTTTAAGCAATAGTTAACGAGATCTGTAAACACTAAAGGTAAAGGTAAAAAAGGTAAAGGTATCCCCTGACAATTAAGTCCAGTCGTGTCCGACTCTAGGGTGTGGTGCTCATCTCCATTTCAAAGCCGAAGAGCCAGCATTGTCCGAAGATATCTCCGTGGTCATGTGGCCGGCATGACTCTCCTTGCCGCAGCGCGTAGCATGCAGCTGGAACACAGAGCGCTGTTTACCTTCCCGCAAGCGGTACCTATTTATCTACTCGCATTAACATGCTTTGGAACTGCTAGGTTGGCAGGAGTTGGCCAAGCAACGAGCGCTCACCCCGTTGTGGATTCGAACTGCCGACCTTTCGATCGACAGCTCATGGTTCAGCGGGTTAACCCACTGCACCACCCGCTGGCCAGTAGTGTAAACACTACTGCTCATCTATTTAATTAATTGGCTGACCACCTTCTTAACCTTTTGTTTTGGTCAATAGACAACACCCCCATGACCACCACAGGCACAGCTATTCCATTGGCTGATAGCAGATAATCCTCAGTTCTCTAAGGGATGCAAAGCTTAGGGAAGTTGTATAAAATATGATAGTTGTATCTCCATTCCATACCATAGCTTCCTTTCTGACAAACTAATAAAAGACAGAGGGAGCTCTCCTTTTTGATCTCCATATTAACGTCTTCGAGTTGGACAAGTAAGCATCATCTGCCCATTGAAGATACGTAGGTTTATTTTACAGTTTGATCCTTGAAACCTTATCTTTAAATATCTCGAACATATATATACTGTGTTCTGAAGAGCTTTCAGGCAGAATGTTTATTAGTTACTTTGATCTAATTCATCACCCGCCCACCCCCCAATTTTTTTTTTTAAACAAGTACATAATGTTCTTTAAAGTGACACATGTTGGGAGCTCTCAAAGTTCTTTTAACTCTTCCTTCCAAAGATCTGAACTTTTTACTTCCAGGGAATGAAATATAATGCAAAAGGAAGCTGTCAATATGGACGTCAATGGAACTTGTCACCCTATGAATGAGAGCCTCTGTCAATTTTTTTCCCCCTTCCTAACCAAACTGAGGCTTCACGAGGGCCTTTTCACGTTATAAATCAACTAGCAGCTTAGAATATCCTGGCAGGACCTTCAAGGAACGAATCAGAATGACAGGAAAAGAGGGGATAACAATCAAGGCTTGACTGAATACAGGTGTTTGAGTTTACAGATGAACCACAAAATGCCTGGATCTTTGACAGCTGTTGATGTTATCAGTTATATGCAGCTATTATTGGCTTCGGGCATGGGGGGGCTCGCAAAGCCTTTCCCTTAGCAACATCTCCGCGGCCGATAACATTTGGCTGAACTTTCAGATCTTAACCTCCCTTCTGACTTTCTGCAGTCAAACCCGTGTAAACTGATCGGAGGAAAAGACACACAGAGGGAAGACAAGTAAAATATTATTGACTGGACTGTTTCTTGTCTATTAGGAAGAAAGAGCAAAGGAGGGGAGAGCTCTCCAGTTTGACAGGCGTCAAGATAATCAGGGGAGGAATCGAGGCAAAAGAGTAACCCTTAGAAAAGTAAGAAAGACGGCGCCTTACGAGAGGTCAGTGTTCCATGTGGAGGATAAACAAGGGAGGCAAACAAGGGGGTCTCATGTTATTGGCTGCGGCATTCGAAAGCCCAGGTTTTTAGGGATAACTATTTCAAACGGTGCAATTCGATTTTTTGTTGTGTTTCCAAAGAATCGTTTTAACACTATTTTGTTACGTGATTTAAAAGATTGTGGGCGATGTGTTCAGCGACAAGATTCCAAAGATGCCCCTGATCCTTTTTACTTGGACCAATTTGAAAAGGACGGCTTCAAATCTATTTGGATGCTTCCTGCCATGCAGCCCTGAACACACACATATCTGGCCTTATGCTAAGTCGGACCATTGGTCCAGTATGATCTCCCCTGATTGGTCAACAGAGCGCAGGGATCTAGCCAATCATCTACTACTTGGTCATTTCAGCTGAACACGCTTTCTCTTGCGGTCCCGTTCATATGCATACTAAGCTGCATGGAAACCACTTCTCTGTGGCAAATTCTGACTGCATATCCATTCAACTGCAATGTGTGAGTGTGAACATTAGAGTCACACCTATGTGGGAAGAGAGGTGATCACATAGGTCAGTGGTTCCCAAACTGTGCATTGCGATACCTGAGGGTGACACGACACACTCACAGGGGCATCGCGGGATGCCTCCAGCAGCTTCTTCTTCACGGCTCTCCAGAGCGCCGCCATCTTGGATCATGCGAAATCTCACACGATCCAGGATGGCGTTGCTCAATTCTCATGAAATCTTACATGATCCAAGATGGCAGTGCCCTATTCAATGGAGAGTCACGAAGGAGGCTGCCAGGGACCATCCCGATGGGTGTAGCGTGGCCCGTGGGGCTGAGGGCCCCAGGGTGACGCGCGTAGAAGGGTGACGCGCGCGCCCTGCGCACATCACCCGGGAGGCTCCGAGGCCGGGAGAAGGCCTCAGACTGTCCTCCCAGGCCTGCGCTCCTGGGCCTTCTGAGGAAGGCCCGCTGCGCGAACGTTATTTATAACGTGTTTAGCGCATGCGCAGACCGTTCCTGAGGGAAAAGGAATGTTATAAATAACGTTCGCGTAGCGGGCCTTCCTCAGAAGGCCCAGGACAGCCGGCCGGGGAAGCTGGAATGCTGCAACGGTTGAGTGGGCGCCCGGAGCAGACGCCCGTCGGGCGCCCAGCGGACGCCCCCCCAAGCGCAGCATGGCCTACGGCCACACCGAATATTAGTAAAGTGTGTGTGTCGGCGGGAGGGGTCACTAGGGTGACGCGCGCCCGGCCCTGGGGCAGTGCGCGCCCTAGTGACGTCTCTGCCGGGGGGCATCTCGATGGGTGTACACACAACTGAGCTACAGGAGATATCACTATGAAAAAGGAGCTCCTGAAGACCTCAGTGTGTGACTGAAGAGTGTCCGGTCTCTAACTGGACAACAGAGTGCTTCCAGCGATTGCCCAGGTCAGGTAACGTCTGAAGGCCCATTGCCATCAGAAGATCCACCTGGCCAAACCAACCCCGGAACCCTGAGTATCGGAGACAGTGGCAGCGACCAATGTACCATCAGGGGATGGGCAGAGATATGCCATGTTGGGGGCAATGCAAGATTTTGCCTCGGGATCTCCAGCAACCTGGCACTAGGGCTACCACTGAACTCTGCCAGTCAACATAAACATTTTGACGTGGAAAAAAACATTTTTTAAAAAATTTTAGGAACTTATATGGGTGTCTACTAGACAATGATGTTTTCAGAAACTTCACATGCCTTCAAATGAATATGGACTAATGACATTTAAGGGGTATTCCAAAATACAGTCTTTAAACTTAAATTCCCGATGAGTAAAACATTTTGGGATAGCAACACTTATTTTTATTTAGCGACTTCTAGAGAAAGGTGCAGATGCTTCCACGCTATCCAAGACAATATAATCTTGCATTCTACTGTCCCACCACATTTATGTAGCTCTTAATACAGTTATATAGTCATCTGGTTAACATTGCCCTTCGGATCGTAATGAGGTCTTCTCTAACCCTTTAGCTACTATAAAGTATTTGGAAGTTAAATGCACAGATGAAAAAAAAATTGTCTCAATTTTATACTTCTGCAAAAATGGTAATTTTGTACTTAAAATGTACAAGATGGATGTTCAGAAATGTACGCTGATAGCCTAAATTATATTTGGTCATAATTTATGTAGTACAGTCCCAAAGAGATGCAAAATAGAGAGGAGCATAATTTATCTGTTGGAATCAGAGATAGCTTTACTAAAACTCCCATTTATTCTATCCCCTATAGTTTTAACCAGCCTTTGTCCTTAGGGTGCATTCTCTGTAAGGTTTCTGAGTTGCCGTTTGATCACATATTGTAGCCTATAATTTGCCTATCGTCAGAAGCAAATTTGTCTTGCAAAATTACGATTGCACCTAGAAAACATTTCATTTTTGGAAATGCAACATATTTATAGCAATGTGGAAATGGTATTAAAATAAAATATCTATCAGGGAAATATATGCACCTGATAAACTCTGCAAATATTATTATGTCCTATGTTTCTGACATACATTGAGTAACTGTGTGGTGTAATGACTATATAGCACTTCGAGTGTTGACAGGGGCCCAGTGTTTTAAATATAGGACACCAGTTCTTCAAAAATCTTAACTGGCTTCCAGTTTGTTTCTGGGGACTATTCAAGGTGGCACAGAAATTTCAAAAAAGTGAAATTCAAAAGAGATTTTAGGGTTCCTTCCAAGACAAAATAACAGTTTTTGGGGGAAATCAAATGAGTTGTATATGCTTGAATTGGGCTCTGATCTTTTAATTTGGCATGCAATGAATTCTGTAACTTTGTACATTGTATTCTTTTGCATCATTGTGACATTCTTTGCTAACACCTTGAGCACTGTTTGCAGAAATGCAGAATACATTTTTAAAAAACAAAATATGATAAAAACTCAACAGATCAGTCTCTCCTTGGATTTATAACTTGGGACATCCCAATGGGCTTAGTTCATTCCCTTCTTAGGGGAAGAATCTGGCTCAATGGACAAATGTGTGTTTTGCATACAGAAGGTCCCAGGTTCAGTCTCCAGCAGGGGTGTATTATCCATTAGTGTTTCCCAAACATTTTTGACCTGCAGCTCCCTTGACCATTGGTGACCATCGGCCGTAGCTCCCCATTACTTTATGTTGATGCCTGCCAATTAGCATTGCATTTTTTTTCCAGAGAGGATTCCGTGGCACTCCGTGGCTCCCCTGGCTGGTTTCTGTGGCTCCCCTGGGAGCCAAACCTCCCAGTTTGGGAACCTAATGATTAGGCTGACTAGGCTTTAGCCTAGGGGCCCCACAGGGACAAGTCTCTATAGAGTGAGAGGAACTCGCTCTATAGCAAGAGTGAAGATTGAAGTGCTGGAGGGGCCCCGAAATACCTGATTGAAGTGCTGGAGGGCCCCCAAAATACCTGGAGCATAGGGGCCCAGTCATGGGTTAATACACTCTTGGTCTCCAGTGGGGGCTGAGAAAAAATCCTATCTTAAATTCTGGTAAGCTGCCAGATAACATTGAACCACGTGGACCAATGATTCAGTACAAGGCAGATTCCTATGAAGGTTAGGGTTAGGGTTAGCATGGCCAACAGGACCTTCTTGAGACCTTCCTGTTAACTTCAGAAAGAGCCTCCTAACATTTGTTCATTCTGATTGAGCAGGTTACATAAGAACATAAGAACATAAGAAGAGCCCTGCTGGATCAGGCCAAAAGCCCATCTAGTCCAGCTTCCTGTGTCACACAGTGGCCCCACCAGATGCCTCAGGGAGCACACGAGACAACAAGATACCTGTGTCCAGTCGCCACTCCCTTGCACCTGGCACAGAGAAAACCCACTTCTAAAAACCAGGAGGTTGCTTATGGCTTGTAACCTGTGATGGTCTTTTCCTCCATGAATTTGTCCAAACCCCTTTTAAAGGCATCTAGGCCAGGTGTCATCACCACATCCTGTGGCAAGGAGTTCCACAGATGAATCACACGCTGGGTAAAGAAATATTTTCTTTTGTCTGTTCTAACTCTCCCTCCACTCAATTTTAGTGTGTGTCCCCTGGTTCTGGTGTTGTGCGAGAGGGAAAAGAATTTCCCTCTATCCACTCTCTCCATCCCATGCATAATTTTATAAGTCTCAATCATGTCCCCCCTCAGGCGCCTTTTTTCTAGGCTGAAAAGCCCCAGACGCTGTAGCCTTTCCTCGTAAGGGAGGTGCTCCAGCCCACGAATCATTCTGGTCGCTCTTTTCTGCACCTTTTCCAATTCAATTATATCCTTTTTGAGGTATGGTGACCAGAACTGGACACAATACTCCAGATGTGGCCTTACCATCGATTTGTACAACGGCATAATGATATTGGCCGTTTTATTCTCAATCCCCTTTTTAATGATCCCGAGCATGGAATTGGCCTTCTTCACAGCCGCCGCACACTGGGTCGACACTTTCATCGACCTGTCCACCAGGACCCCAAGATCTCTCTCTTGATCCGTCACAGACAACTCAGAACCCATCAGCGTATATGTGAAATTTTGGTTTCTTGCCCCAATGTGCATCACTTTGCACTTACTTACATTGAAGCGCATCTGCCATTTTGCTGCCCATTCTCCCAGTTTGGAGAGATCCTTCTGGAGCTCTTCACAATCCCTGCTGGTCTTCACCACCCGGAAAAGTTTAGTGTCATCTGCAAAGTTGGCCACCTCACTGCCTATCCCCAAGTCCAGGTCATTTATGAATAAGTTGAAAAGCACCGGTCCCAAGACCGATCCTTGGGGCACACCGCTTTTCACCTCTCGCCATTGTGAAAATTGCCCATTGACTCCCACTCGCTGTTTCCTGGTCTTCAACCAGTTCCTAATCCACAAGAGGACCTGCCCTCTTATTCCCTGACTGTGGAGTTTTCGCAGGAGCCTTTCATGAGGGACCGTGTCAAACGCCTTCTGAAAATCCAGATATATAATATCCACGGGTTCGCTCGCATCCACATGCCTGTTGACCTTTTCAAAAAATTCTAACAGGTTTGTGAGGCAAGACTTCCCCTTGCAGAAGCCATGCTGACTCTCCCTCAGCAGAGCTTGTTCTTCTATGTATTTTAAGATTTTATCCTTAATGAGACTTTCCACCATCTTCCCTGGAACAGATGTTAGGCTGACCGGCCTGTAGTTTCCCGGGTCCCCCCTCCTTCCTTTTTTAAAGATTGGTGTGACATTAGCTATCCTCCAATCCTCTGGCACATTGGCCGTTTTAAAGGACAAGTTGCATATTTGGGTCAAGAGGTCAGCAACTTCATTCTTGAGTTCCTTCAGAACTCTTGGGTGGATGCCATCCGGGCCTGGTGATTTATTGATCTTTATTTTGTCAATTAAGTCTGAGACATCTTCTCTTTTAACCTCTATTTGACTTAATTCTTTAGTCAGGGGAGACCGTTCCGGCAGCGGTATTTGCCCGAGGTCTTCTGCCGTGAAGACAGATGCAAAGAACTCATTTAATTTCTCTGCAGTCTCCAAGTCCCCTTTTATCACCCCTTTCTCTCCCTCACCATCCAGCGGACCCACCGTTTCCCTGGCAGGTTTCCTGCTTCTAACATATTTGAAGAAGCTTTTATTATTCCCTTTTATGTTGCCTGCCATACGTTCCTCAAAGTCTTGCTTGGCCTCCCGTATCATCTTTTTACATTTCTTTTGCCACAGTTTGTGCTCCTGTTTATTTTCCTCATTAGGGCAAGACTTCCATTTACGGAAGGAAGCTTCCTTGCCTTTTATAGCCTCCTTAACTGTGCTTGTTAGCCATGCGGGCATCCTCCTGGATTTGGTCAAGCCCTTCCTCCTTTGTGGGATACACTCCCGCTGGGCCTCTATGACTGTTGTTTTAAACAGCCTCCATGCACTCTGGAGCGATTGGACTCTTTTTACCTTCCCTTTCAGCTTTTTCTTAACTAGTCTTCTCATTTTGGGGAAGTCTGCCTTAAAGGTTGCCTTAAATCCCTCTGATGGAAGGCTTAAGCTGCATTTATTTTGAAGAAGTCAAATTCTTCCATGTAGAAAATTAAGTCATAAATGCACATCAGAAACATGCCCATTAATAAAAAAGTAATCTTAATAGTTTTAATGCTACAGCCTGCAGCCATCTCACTTATGACTGTACTGTCCCTCAGATCTCAATACGAGCACAGCTTGAACTGGCCAGGACTTCAGTTGGAAGACTACCAAGGGAAACTCAAAACGTACTGGAAGTGCTGATGTTCATTTGCCAGCTAAGCTCCACTCCCTACACATCTGTGTTCTCCTATTAAGCTGTCAGGGAGAAGAGGGCTGCGATCAGATGTGGTGTAAGAAGCCAAGACGATAGTATTCAATAGGGGGTCCAGAATGCTGGCAGTTTGGTGGGAGTACCAGGAGTACCGGGCGGGAATAACAGGGTCCATTGAAGTGGAGGGAGGCAAGTTTCACAGCTTCAGAAAGTGAACTCATGTATCAAAGGACCAGTTTATACAACCAGCGATATCAAGCGGTAAAGTTTTTTTTTTGGACTTTTTTCTGGTCTATTCCACATCTGGCTGCAGGTAGAGGGTGTTGCAGGTTTGAAGCAGTTCCTGCACAAAGAAAAACATGTCAAGAAGCAGCCATGGTTGGAACTTGTCCTGATATACTAGCTTTCTGTGCTAAGGAAGAGAGGACTTGGGATTATGCAGACAGAAGATTGTTCAAGTGTAAAATAAGGAAGGAAGGAAGGAAGGAAGGAAGGAAGGAAGGAAGGAAGGAAGGAAGGAAGGAAGGAAGGAAGGAAGGAAGGACCAAATGTGGTGACGAGACTAGGTAAAGGTGACCCCTGACAATTAAGTCCAGTCATGTCCGACTCTAGGGTGTGGTGCTCATCTCCATTTCAAAGCCGAAGAGCCAGCATTGTCTGAAGACGCCTCCGTGGTCATGTGGCCAACATGACTCTCCTTGCCGCAGCGTGTAGCATGCGGCTGGAACACAGAGCGCTGTTTACCTTCCCGCAAGCGGTACCTATTTATCTACTCGCATTAACATGCTTTGGAACTGCTAGGTTGGCAGGAGCTGGCCAAGCAACGAGCGCTCACCCCGTCGCGGATTCGAACTGCCGACCTTTCGATCGACAGCTCATGGTTCAGTGGTTTAACCCACTGCGCCACCCGAGACTAGGATAGCTAAATAAAGATCTCAGGGATCAACTAGGGACACAGGTTGACTGATACCTACAAGACTCCGCTTTAGAGGTCAAGTAAACCTTTTGGTGAACTCTGGTGAACCTGGTTCTCAGAGGAACATAAAATATCACCCTAACTCCTCCCAAGGATCTACAAAAATCTTTACCTTTCAGGTAGAGTATGAGAAAAGCTGACACTAATTTACACGCCGATGGTAGAACATACAATTCTTTCATCTTTTCAGACTAGCATCCTAGTTTTGGTTTTAGGACAAGCTTAGCTAACCACTTTCAACTTGGACAGTACCCCATACCCAGAAGGTTCTAGAATAAATATTTCCTATCCTGTTCTGGGGGGATAGGAAATTACTGATGGGTGCAAATCACAGCAAAAGAGGTAAAGCATTGTCATGATTGCAGAGGTACCTGTGGTGGCCTGAGGCAGAGTGACTCTGTATCTATTCCAGCACGTGATCTCATGGCTTGCTTACGGCCACCTTGCTACACCTGGTCAGCACTTGGTTGGGCGACTACCTGGAAATTCCATGCATGCCAGATTGAGGTCCATGATGGAATAAAGAGGGCATTTCAGGGTAATAAATAAAACAGTGCATGACCCACAGCGCAATCCTATCCAACTTACACCACCGGTGAAACCAGCAGTGCAGCGAGAACAGGAGGCCCCAGAACGGAAAGGGGATTCAAATCCCCTCCAAAGGGGGATTCAAAGGGGATTTAAATCTCCCCTCCCCTCCAAAGCCTCCTGCCCTGCCCTCCCCCGCTGGTTACACTGGTAGTGTAACTTGGATAGGATTGCACTGTCAGACTCAGAGACATGTCTCCTCTATGAAATCCCAAATATGGGGAGACAGACTAAGCATCTGGCTCACACGCATGAACTTGCATCCACTTGCATGATCTCAGAAGTGTTTCTTTCTGGTTGCCTTCCACTGAGTGAAGATGAAATAGTGCCCTAGATGCCATCCTTCAGATAAGGGCTTCAACTGAAGCCTCATATATTTTTGTTGATATTAAAGATCTTATGGCTTTTTGAAGCAGAGTGTTGGCATTAATCATTCCCTTAACACACTGTCAGGGTTTTCTCATCTTTAAAAGCTGACCCACCCTTTAACTCAATATAGCCTTGCCAGTGCTCACCATCTTGGCTCAAAGAGACATTTGATGGTGTGGTACCCTACCCTATATGTTGATGTCTCAAGGCTAATTACAGTCGAAGTTAAAAGTTGAGCATTTATCCAGCCGGCTTTGCTTAAAAACACAGTGATTGAGCAGGGGTTCTCAACCAGTGGTACTAGTACCACCAGTGGTACTTCAGCCAACTGCTGGTGCTATTCGGACCACCAGACCACCAGAACCCTGCTCCAACACGGCACTTTCAGTGGTGCATTTTTGCTCCCGAAAGGTTCCTGCCTTTGGCCAAGTCTCTCGGGAACGCTGAGAAGGGCCCTCCCACCTACCTAGATACTCCTACCTGCACTTTCTGGCCTCCGAAAACCTGAAAACCAGGAAGTAACTGACGATGATGTCATCGCCGGTCACTTCCGGTGGTACGCAGCAGGAGAGAGGCGCCGGAGGTGGTACTCGGCTGGGAAGGGGCTGAGAACCTTTGAACTAGAGGCAGTTTCTGTTCAACAAGAAAGTTCTTATGTTCTTAGACAAGGAGTCCTAACTGACTATATGAGGCCATTTATCACCCTCTTAACAAAACCAGCAAAAATACCCACAGCGTTTCAGATTGATTCCAAGACAGTTAACATATTTCTATCTAGGGAATGCTCGTCTATCGATGGGCTGAGGGGCTCTGCCCTCCCTTGCAGGACAGAAAATATGCAACCTCCTAATTTCTGCTGAGGCTAACAACACTGCAGAGTTGCTAGCACCACTCTAGCCAAACCAACTCTGTGGAAAGCACCACTCTAGCCCAACTCTATGGGCGGGAATCCCATCTCTCCTCTCCTTCCTCTATTATTGTTGTGACCACTGGGCACAACAGTGCTCTTGCTCTCCGCCAACCCGGCAGTGAATTTGGGCGATTCAGCAGTTACAGCCAGATAAGAGAATTGTGAATGAGTGTGCAAGTATCTGTGCCCTGCTTCAGACGCCAATATACCTTGGGCCACTACTGACGTAGGGACAATTAGTATAGAAAAACACATTTCTGGAAATATCAGACTGGCTAATATGAGTTGCAGCAAGGAGAGTCATGCCGGCCACATGACCACGGAGGCGTCTTCGGACAACGCTGGCTCTTCGGCTTTGAAATGGGGATGAGCACCACACCCTAGAGTCGGACACGACTGGACTTAATTGTCTGGGGTCACCTTTACCTTTAATGTGGAATACAGATGCTAAGTTAGTTGGGCCTTCAGCAGGATTCAGCAGCTCTTGCTATGTTTCTCAAGTTGAAATCTAAGTTCTGGTCTTTTCATGGACTTCTTTGCTTTCTTTATTGAAACAGCAGAACGCGAAAAAAATTAACATGCTCTCCTTTAAAGCCTTCCATCACTGATTGGTTTTAATCAAATCTCCCATTTTCCTTAGCTTTCCATTCCCTCTTGTCTTAAGCTCTGCCTTCCAGCAGCTGACGACTCTCAAATGTTAATTTTGCCCAAATACAGAAAACCCCATTTCAAAAACGGCTTTGCAAACATCACACTTAAAAAGGAAGTGAAGAGAATTAAACAGACCACAAAAGAGGGAAGGAAGAGCTCAGCCAAGTGTATCCCCTTATTTGTTCTGTCATTTCATCTACCCAGCAATGATGAGAAGATCTCTCTCCCTGAAACTGCCAGCAGTTTAAATACATGTATGCAGAGGACTCCCTTGCAAAGAAACCAATTAATTGTGCTGTATTCAACGATTCAATGATAGCCAACTCCATCTGTAGTAATTAGCTCATTTTAATTAAATAATTCATCCACAGTAAAGTATTTGGGATCATGTTCATCATTCTCACTATGTATTACTTTCTGTTTCCCCTGTGTAGATAACATTCCCAGTCCTCCTGCGCCATATAAGCAGACAGACAAGCCACCTGATGTATCTTTTGCGGGACGGCAACATTTTCATACTGCAAGATACACTGGGACATCACAACATATGAATAGCCCTGCTGGATCAGGCCAACATCCCATTTCCTAATGTGGTTTACCACATAACTCTCTCTCTCTCTCTCTCTCTCTCTCTCTCTCTCTCTCTCTCTCTCTCTCTCTCTCTCTCTCTCTCTCTCTCTCTCTCTCTCTCCCACACAAACACACACACACACACACACACACACCCTAACACATTAGGGAGAAGGTTCTGGATAGCCTTTGCCCTGGCAGCCAAGTTTTGTACATGTGTAGGTGCGCCAGCGGGTGGCGCAGTGGGTTAAACCGCTGAACCATGAGCTGTTGGTCGAAAGGTCAGCAGTTCGAATCCGCGACGGGGTGAGCTCTCGTTGCTTGGCCAGCTCCTGCCAATCTAGCAGTTCCAAAGCATGTTAATGCGAGTAGATAAATAGGTACCGCTTGCGGGAAGGTAAACAGCGCTCCGTGTTCCAGCTGCATGCTACGCGCTGCGGCAAGGAGAGTCATGCCGGCCACATGACCACGGAGGCGTCTTCGGACAACGCTGGCTCTTCGGCTTTGAAATGGGGATGAGCACCACACCCTAGAGTCGGACACGACTGAACTTAATTGTCAGGGGTCACCTCTACCTTTACCTTAGGAAATATCCTCCTTAGAATGTAGAAAGAGCCAAAGGTTCATCATGACCAGCATCCTGTTTCCAGCAGTGGTCAGCTCACAAGCAAGGCATGAAGCCAATAGTCCTCACATGTTGTTTGCCCCACAGCAATGGGTATCCAGTGGTATACTGCTCTTGAACATGCAGGTTCTATATAGCCAGCACGGCTAACAGTAATTGACAGACCTCTTGCCCATTGCCTTGAAATCATCTTTTGAAACCAACCAAGCCAGCGACCATCACCATCGTCCTGTGGGGGTGAATTATATGCATCATTATTATTATTTTTACCAAGGTATACGTTGACAGCTAGTTCTGTACTCATACTGGTCCGAGTGTTGCACTTGAACCAGGAATGCCTGGGTTCAAAAATCCCGCCGCTGATCCCTCTCCCTGGGCCCAACCGACCAATCCCACCCACCCCCGGAACGCCCCGCCCTGCCCCTCCGCTGCCTGGTGGGGAATTTAACTTCCCCAGTGGGCGCTCCACTGCATCTGATGCAGGGAGAGCAGCGCTTGCCTCTGCGCCGGCGCCGCCTCCTCGCCAAGTGACGCAAACATGCCTTATAGCCTGTTTATGACACTCGAGACGGGCGGAGCAGTGCTCCGCCGGTCTAAATTGTAGAGAAGATTGGTCTGTAAAATAACCAACCTCTGCATGTTCGTTAATACTGGAAGAAACACCTGAAAGGGGAAAAGGACATCTTTGGTTGCATCTAACATCATATGTGGTGGGCACAGCCAGCTGGATCAGTCTCACCCGAACCAGCCCTATAATAAGTGGCTCTCCCTGCAGGAAGAAACATCCTTCAATAAGTTTTCGGGTGACCACCATACCAAGAAGGATCCACTTTCTTTTGGCCACCCAAAGCATCGTTGCAAGGGGAGGGGAAACAGATATTTCCAATACCCAAAGATGTTGAAATGCAAGACATGTTTCATTTGGCTTCTAACAATCATGAACTGTCTTTTAACCCTGGACATGTCAAAGAGCAGAACCTTCCCGGAGGGAAATGAAGATCTAGGGTTAACAACTACATGTTTTAAAAATTCATCGAGGTGCAAACAATATTGCTGGGAGTGAATATGCTTTATAACAAGTCACAGGGAGGGGCAGACAGAGAGAACATTACCCCCTCAGGATACTTGGCAATTAACTCCCGCACCGTCAGCAATTTTTGGAAAAATTTCTGAAACATGGCCAAAAAAAAAAAAAAAACAACCTCCATCGCTGTCGTATGAAAGACAAAAGCCACTACAGTGAGTAAAATGAGCATTGCGATATGTGTGTGTCTTAGTTCTTAACCAAGCCGCTAATCACGCAAATTATTGCGACTAATTACATCTGAAGGTCTAATTAATTCTTTCAGTACCACATCATTTAGTACGCATTCACAACACAGCACCTGTTTTGAAAATCCTTGCAGTTAATTTGTTTATAAACAAACACTATTTGCATAAAACGTTTAATGAATGGTTTAACCGCTAGTACAATGCTCCAGCTTTGTCTTAGTAGAGTCGAGGTCATCAAGGGCTACAATAAATTAATTTTAAACTATACAAATTAATTTAAATAGAATGTGTGAATTTCTCATTAATAAAGAAAACATTTCTAACATGTTAATTAATATCTCTGTAACAGGCTAATTACTGTCTGCATAACAAGTGCATCCACATCCTACCTTAAAGGGTGTACTTTAAAAAAAAAAAGCATAGCAAAATATGAAAACATATACGCTCATCATAATTATATCCTGAACAGATTCAAAACGACATGAGAAACAAAATGGGTATAAAACAAACATAGTAATCTAGACCAGGGGTTTTCAACCTTTTCCTGACTGAGTACCACTTCCGGTGCCACTCTCCTGCCATGTACCACCGGACGTGACTGGCGATGACATCATCACCAGTTACTTTTGCGTTTTCGGAGGCCAGAAAACACAGGTAGGAGGCTCTGGGCAGGTGAGAGGGACCTTCTCAGCATTCCCAAGAGGCTCAGCCAAAGGCAGGAGCTGCTCAGGAGCAAAAATGCGGCACCAAAAGCACCGCATTGGAGCAATGTTCCGGCGGTCTGAGTACCACCAGCAGTCTGCCAAAGTACCACTAGTGGTACGAGTACCACTGGTTGGGAACCCCTGATCTAGCTCAAAGATGACTAACTTCTGTATTCTCAAGACCCACTCTATTTTCCAGAAAGTTGTCTAGGCGTTAGAACCACATTTTGTTAAAAAAAAAAAAAAAAAAACCAGTGGATTAGCTAGGGTCCCAGGGCCCTAGCTTCAATGCAGGTACCACGAATACACACAATGCCAACCTTCCCATGAGCCTCTGCTTTGACGGCAGGATCATGCAGACCAAATGTGTGGACCAGCCCCTAATGTACCCTTAATCAGTACGCAGCGTTCCTGGGATTCTTTCAGGCTGTCTGAAAGACAGGGAGTTTGTGTGCATTGCGCCAGAAGAATGATAGCTGCCCTTTCTTGATTTCGATATACCCAATGTAGAAATTAAATACTGTACTATCATCCTGGCTTCCTATCAAACAGATTCTTCGCCTGAGTCATCCTTGAAATATGTTTATAGTCTCAAAGTTTGTTTCTGATTTGCAAGCGTTTTCACATTTGATAAGCACCTGTTGTAAATTTTCATCCACTCATGAAGCCGTCTTATGATAGGGAGCTAGGAATTGTAAAATATATTTATATATCCTTCACCTGCCCCCTTAATGCGCACTCTGATAAATTCACGGCGTGGTACATCTCTGGGCTTTTGCCCTGGAACACCAGTCTCAAAACGACTGTTTGCCTGCTGAAATTATAATTACAGGGACATTATTGTTTGTTGCTCTGTGCCAAGGCTAGCTGGTGAGCAGCAACTGAAAGCAGGATCCCAGCATGCTAGCAACCGAGATCAAGGACCCAGGAATGAAGCCAGGAATCAGGAACAAAGTTGCCACCAGGGCAGAAGGGAAAGAACCAGACTCAAGGAGACCTGGCCAGTCAGGCAAAAGCCTAGCCCAAACAGGAACCCTTTTACAGCCCTTTCTGTTCGGAGAGATCCAACCACCAGTTTGGGCAGGTGAGGCCAGTCAAGTGCCTAACATAGTCCCAGGCTGCAGTTCCAGCAGCTAGCCACACGGCGCAGCCACTCACAGAACCCTCAGGCCTAAAGGCTGAGCTACATTACAGGCAGAGGCTCTGCCGCCGCCTCTGCCTCCTCCTCCGCACTTGGAGCGGGGGAGTGTCTTCCCGCCTGTTGTCCCTCCTGTTGTCCCGCCTTCTTAAGAAGGTGATAGAAGGTAGTTCTGATTGGCATGCAGCCACTCTCCTACGATTGGTAGGCTGCAGTAGCTCCGCGAACCGCCCCCTAGCTCTGCGAACACGCCCCCTCAAAAGTAGGATTCCAGCTTGAGGTACGCGCCGGCAGTGCGGAGGTCGCAGCGGCTCCGCTTGCTTCAAAATGATGTCAGAAGCTCCGCGACGCGTGTAATGTAGCTCAGCCTTAACACTGCAATCCTTATGCACACTTTCCTGGGACTGGGAGTAAGTCACATTGAACACAATAAGACTTTCTTCTGAGTAAACATGCTTAGAGTTGTGCTGTTGGCTCCAGGCAGTCAGCTCCTGACACACTGACTATGTTCCATCAAAAGATTTTGATCTGTCAAAAAGTGCTTGCATTTGGGTGAACCCCAAGTTGTTCTCCAACACAATTCCCTGAACCATAAGAAGGTAAAGCAGGATTGCAACAAGGAAGGGATTGTGCTGCGACATTCTTTGTACTAGATGAACATGCGGAGAAATAGGTGGGGTTACTACAGCTGCGTGCTGCAATAACACACTTTTGGCAGTCTGTTAGAACACTGCCACTGCCTCAAGAAGCGACAAATTCCTCAGCTCTTCTACCTTGCTTCAGGCTATATAATGGGCCCTCAGTATCCGTGGGGATTCCATTCCCGGAACCCCCGCGGATACTGAAATTCGCATATAGCGAAGTCTGCTATTGCGGATACAGGGGTCACTGTAAAAACCGCGTCCCAATGCTACACTACTGGGTTCAAAAGTTGTAACTAACACGTACCATGGGCTGGTTGCACAGTATAGGCCCTGATCGTCATTGCTGACCTCATTGCTGACCATCGTGATCCGTGCTAGCGGAAATATACTGTATCCCTTCCAAAGGAAGATGTCTTATTTTTTGAGACTTTAAAGGGTCTCAAATGTTCCAGCAGAGAATTGATGTAGCAGCTGTGGTCCTTATTCCATGTGCATATCCATGCACACGCACAGACAGACTTCTGTGTAAGAAGGGCTCCTGGTACATTTCTGGCACTAAAACATATGATGATGATAGTAGTAGCAGCTGATCCATATATGTAGACAATTTGCAAAGCGTGAAGATGGGTATTCTTTTGAGTGTTAATATCATCACACTTGTATCTCTTTGCTCCGTTTGGTTTGCTACTTAGGACAATGTTTTTCATAGCATAAAAAGGTAAAGGTATCCCCTGACAATTAAGTCCAGTCGTGTCCGACTCTAGGGTGTGGTGCTCATCTCCATTTCAAAGCCGAAGAGCCTGCGTTGTCCGAAGACGCCTCCGTGGTCATGTGGCTGGCATGACTCTCCTTGCCGCAGCGCATAGCATGCAGCTGGAACACGGAGCGCTGTTTACCTTCCCGCAAGCGGTACCTATTTATCTACTGGCATTAACATGCTTTGGAACTGCTAGGTTGGCAGGAGCTGGCCAAGCAACGAGCGCTCACCCCGTCGCGGGAATCGAACTGCCGACCTTTCGATCGACAGCTTATGGTTCAGCGGTTTAACCCACTGCGCCACCCGCTGGCCTTTTTCATAGCATACCACAGCGCTATTCCAATCTCTTCGTTGTAAAGGAGCCAAGGACCTTGAGGATTTTATTGGGCATCAACAAAGCAGACCTTTAATTTGGGGAGATAAGATGTCAAGGCAGCTGCTGGAGAAAATAAGGCCAGAGTGGAACGACAAACAGAGGTCCTGCTGTGTCTAACTTGAAGACGTTATTGGGAGAGGAGATGTCCTGCTCACTGATGCCCAAACTATTTTGGCGATAGCAACGCCAACGCCATTTCCCTCTCACCTCTCACCCTCCCCCTGCCCCACGAACCTGGGGCACGGTTCCCTTCCCCTGAAGAATCCCTCGCATTTTGCAAAGAAAAGGCGATTGCCATGTGAAAAATTATCTTTTAAAATGGAGTTTAATTTGCATATAAGGAACGGGAGATTTATGATGAGCATCGTAGCGCAGCACTGCATCTGCCTAGGATCAGTCGTAATTTAGATGGCTTGTGACCGATCTTAAATTCTAAAGCACAGCAAAGATGAAGTGCTCTGTTGCAGTGTTATTGTCAGGAGTCTAAGACTTACCCGAGATTTATTAGTAATCTTATCACAAACATGTCTCAAGTTTTTGCTTTTAATATGGCCAAGGCTCCTCTGAGGAATGTTCCTCCCTGCAATTATATTTCTCAATGCATGCATTCTGAAGCTTAGTTGATTTCCTTCCCAAAATAAAGCGACCCATCATTACACTACAGTAGCTCGGGTACATTTTTCCTCTGCTACTTAATAATCAATGTATTCATCATTTAAAGGAAGAAAAAAATAGGACCCTGAGGCCCTGAAGCAATGGTTTTTTTTTTTAGCATATTCTAATGACTAGCAACTTGCAAATTACATTGACCTTTCATGTACATTCTGTAAGCACCTTGTTCTAATGTGTACTGTATTTATAGTTTGCCAATACAAACTAGCCAAAGATTGGATAATTACTGTAATCTATTAGCTCGATTGCTTCGCCTGCTCGTTTGTAGCATGGCCCACGTCAAGCCATTTTCAAACGCTGCCCTATCTTTCATCTGCGGCGTGCTCGGAAACTCATGACGGAGCAGTCCGTCCTCACTTTCAGAGGAAAACGCTAGATTTCACATTGGCAAAAAGTGGGGTTACAGCCATTATTGATCTGTCTGCATCCCGGAAGACCCAAATGCACCCTCAGATCGTGCGTAGCACCTAGTAAGACTGATTAACATGAGCCTGCATAAATTCTCCTGTCTCCTTCTTAATGCTTTTAGGAAATGGACTTTTGGGGGACATTTCACCAGACCCGTCTCTTCTTCTCCTCCCCTGCTTTTTAATTTTCTTAGCATCCAGCCTGATAAAGGGCCTCTGGAGAACTCAAAAACTTTTGGGGGACATTTCACCAGACCCATCTCTTCTTCTCCTCCCCTGCTTTTTAATTTTCTTAGCATCCAGCCTGATAAAGGGCCTCTGGAGAACTCAAAAACTTTTGGGGGACATTTCACCAGACCCATCTCTTCTTCTCCTCCCCTGCTTTTTAATTTTCTTAGCATCCAGCCTGATAAAGGGCCTCTGGAGAACTCAAAAACTTTTGTGTCTCTTGGGTTGGTCATGATAAAAGTATCAGCAGGCTGTAGCTTGATTATTTTGTTTTGGTTTTTCTTATGGACCACCACAGCCACCTTCCATTTTTATACCTTCGCATGCTACAATCTCACTAAAAATATGAAGAATTGAATAGCCCATCATGGCACTCAAAGATTTTGAAAAAATAAATAGCGGAGCTTCCTGATCTTTGGCATCAGGGGCACCATTTACAACCGACACAAAACACAACTTGGCAAGTGAAAACTTTAGGTGAAAAAGCATCACCCCACCTTCAATCTGGAATCCATTACGTTGACCCCTAAAGAACACAAAACAAAAAACGGCTGGCTTCTGGTCTCTGATGGAGAGTTAAAAACGAGGGACAATTTTGGGGGAGGGGGTGCCCCTGCTATTTAAACGCATCACGCAAGGCTCTAAGCATTTCTGAAAAGCAATGCTATTGTGACTGCAGATAGATAAGAGATATCGCATTGGAAGTATTCTTTCTGTTCCTCGCTGTCGACAACCTATTTCAAAGACAGTTATGGATAGATAACACTGCAGACACTGGTAATTAAAACAACACTAATTTTGTCTCGGTGGCTGTGCTTTGTTGTTTGAAATCATCTATCATGGCCTTCATGCTTCATACAATGAGAAGACATTTGTCTAATCTCATTTTGCGTGGTCAACACTTCTGCTAATATTCCAGCATACCTGCATGGGATTCAGGCTATTATACTTTTTTTTAATGAAGAGGGAGAAGGAGGGGTAGAACTCTTGATTTTTGACATTTTTGCCCCGATTAACAACGAAAACTAGTATGCTCTTTTTATATATATACTAGAAAAATATTATATTACACACACACACACACACACACACACACACACACACACACACACACACACACACACACACACACACTGCAGCATCTGCAAGGGATTGCATTATAACGTCCATGGTGATTTCTCTTGTTTCTGGTTATTTTAGGGAGATAAAACACCCACCCTATTCAATTGCACAGCAGAGTAAATTGCCTTGATACTGATCTCTATTCCCTGCAGAGAATAAAAAAGGAAAAAAAAACTGCTAATCTATACATCTAAAATAAAATAAATGCTACTTATCCTCTGGGAGCTGAAAAATATATATATTTATATAGTATTTTGTGTGCATTAGTTTAATTGATTGAGAGACACTAAAGTTCACTTCAAAGTACATTTTAATGCTATTATATACCCTGCATTTAAACATTAAGAACTGCGCCAAGCAAATGCTTTCTATTGGAGCTATTAAAATCCAAGAAAAATCATGGATTGTAAGTGGAAGAAAAACTAGGGATGGCTGAGGTGTTATTGACAAATTAAATCTGAAGAGAGACAATAAAGTAAAAAAAAATAAGAGCAGTAAAGAGTAATTTTGGAAGGCTGATCTGAAATGACGCAGCCCAAATAAGTGATAAGCGGGGAAATAAACTCAACTGGCAAACAAAATGGTTCTTTATTTTAAAGAGCAACCTTTGTTTCTGAGATTCTGGTGTATCCCAGCAGTCACTGGCATGGAAATTGCCATCAGACTGGGATGCTCCATGGAGTGAGTGGTTTTCCCATATTATGGCCTCTGGATCTGCATACTGCCATACAGAAATTTTTCTAGTGGTCTCGGACCTGCACTAGCTAAATAGTTGGCGTGCAGGATCGGGTCTGGGAAGGTGGCTAGGATTCGGTGACCACTGCTGCCGCCGAACCCGCACCTTTCCCAGACCCAATCTGCCCATTCCATGCCCCATCACCACCCCATTCCGCCACTCCCCCTAATGTCCGTCATCATCGGCAGCATCTGCTTGCTCTGGAGCAGGCGGGAAGGCTTCCAGAGCGCCTTTTACGACTGGCGCTGACTGCTTTATGGCAGTCGGCGCCAGCGGAAGACGCACGCCACTATCACCCAGTCCATGTAGGATTGGGCCAGAAGACATGTTAGTCGTGACCAAGCCACGTCCCATGGATCTCAATGAAGTTAGTCATGACTAACTTTCTTTTTCTTCCTTTTCCAACGTTTCTTTCTTTGGATACAACCCATTGAGTATCTGTGGCTGGGAGATTAGAGACTTTCCGGGTCTGGCACTTCCAAAGCTCTGCAAGCACATATTGGACTAGAGATGCCAGGCAGCTTGCAAGAGGAAAATTATACATAAGAACCTAAGAAGAGCCCTGCTGGATCAGGCCAAAGGCCCATCTAGTCCAGCTTCCTGTATCACACAGTGGCCCCACCAGATGCCTCTGAAAGCACACAGCCAACAAGATAACCTGTTTCCTGTCGCCACTCCCTTGCACCTGGCACAGATAACCCATTTCCTGTTGTCAGTCCCTTGCACCTGGCACAGAGAAAACCTACTTCTAAAGCCAGGAGGTGGCTTATGACTTGTAACCTGTGATGGTCTTTTCCTCCATGAATCTATCCAAACCCCCTTTTAAAGGCATTTAGGCCAGGTGCCATCACCACATCCTGTGGCAGGGAGTTCCACAGATGAATTACATGCTGGGTGAAGAAATATTTTCTTTTGTCCGTTCTAACTCTCCCTCCACTCAATTTTAGTGCATGTCCCCTGGTTCTGGTGTTGTGCGAGAGGGAGAAGAATTTCTTCTTCTCGCTCAGCATTCTGTCAAAGATGACCCTAACCAACATGGGATTACACCCATGAGTAAGCATTTACAAGGTCAAGTCAACAATGGTATACCCAGCCAAATCATATTCTGCTTTGCTTCTTCATCTGGCAGGGGCTTCTGGGGGGAGAGCCTTAAAACAGACATCTTCCACAGCCGTAGAGACCCCTCTTTTAAAGACTAATTATACATAATGTCCAGAAATCTCCACTCCTTAAAAGCTTTTTTTTAAAAAATCATGAATAATTACCCCATCTCTCTTTTCTCTCCCCCCCCCCTTCCAACATGTATACGTAGCCTCATCTACAGTATGTGCTGGAATTTTGTCCAGGAATGGTACCCTAATTGCTCTCTCTGGGAAAGTATCATAAACAGAGAGGTGGATGGCATAGATGTGGTTTCATGAGTGTGTGAGAGAGGATGTATATATACAGAGCGGAGGGGAAACCCGAGATCAAACTGATTTGTAACATAGCATAATTCACTATAAACGATATCTGGCTATTTTTTAAAAGGTATTTCTTGGTCACACAAATGGTAGCGTTGACCAAAAACACACACATAATAATAATAATAATTATTATTATTATTATTATTATTATTTATACAGCCCTGCCCATGTACACATGAGCAGGAATAGAAGGTCCCCGTCCACAAGGAGCTTACAGTCTACAATGTGAAAGTGGGAAGAGAACAGATGGAAAGTTTCAAAGAGACAAGGCAAGGCATGAACGTGAGCAAATGGAACTGCACAAATGTAGGCTTGGTTACAGTTGGGGATCAGGAATAAAACTCTTGTTCAAGGTAGAGATATCAAGTTATGAAATATGCACGCACATCTGTTATGACTAGGCACATGTGTTTACATCGCATTCTGTTCTCTACATGGAGACACAACACCAGGGGGAGAGGGTTCCCTGCTCTGACTGAAGCTATTCCTAGACTGCTTTTTACCAATGTGATATAATATTGAAGATTCCTCAATGCCCTGTTAAAATCTCCAGGATTGCTCTCAGTCATCACCTGGAGATCGATGCAGATTCCTGGAGACTCCAGGAGAACTGACCACCCTAGAGGGGCTCTCTCCTTTTTTGAATCCCGACTTCTGTGTATTTTGCCAAGAGAACGCTGCTATTTCAATACACCATTTGCAGACTGATGTGATGCGAGTCTTTGGTACTTAGTTATCAGAACTCGAGAATGGTGCCTCCCACAAACCACCACCTCACCACTTCAATGACAGAGAGCCATCTCTATGTCCTGTGTATACAACTAGTAAAATGGGTTTGTATGGAAAGACAGCTAATAAATCTACGACACATGGTTTGCTTCATCAGCTACCAAACAGAAAGCTAGCATAGAGCTAACCTCAGACCCATATTCAGCCAAACCTGGAATTTTCAGAGAAAGGGGGAAAGGGGGAAATTTTCAGAGAAAGGGGGAATTTTCAGAGAAAGACCCTTCTCTGAAACATTGTAGAGTCTACACTGTAGACCAGGGGTTCTCAACCCCTTCCTGGCTGAGTACCACCTCCAGTGCCACTCTCCTGCTGCGTACCACCGGAAGTGACTGGCGATGACATCATTTCCAGTTACTCCAGGGTTTTCAGGTTTTCGGAGGCCAGAAAACACAGGCAGGAGGCTCTGAGAGGGTCTTTCTCAGTGTTCCTGAGAGGCCCAGTCAAAGGCAGGTGCCCCCCCCCCGGAGCGAAGACGCATTGCCGAAAAGCGCCACATCGGAGCGGGGTACTGGTGGTCCAGCAGTCCGAGTACCACCAGCAGTCGGCCGACGTATCACTGGTGGTACTAGTACCACTGGTTGACAACCCCTGCTGTAGACAATACTGAGCTAAATTCCTCTCTGCAACCTGGAGAGCCACTGACAGTCACTGTAGAGACAATACTAAGCTAGATGTAATATTGGCTTGCGATTGTCATATTGATGTGATGATTTGGAACTAGGCAGCTGTGTTTGTTGCAGTCGTGATGAGGTGAGGACAAGCGTTATGCAGCTCTCAGCCAGAACAAGATTTTTGGTATGTAATGTAGCTTTTTTGCTCGTAAACACTGGCCACCTTGGAGGTATAAAGCTCACATTTTTAAGATTCATTTCCATATCTTCCCAGAGTTTTGGACATAGGGTCAGTACTGATCCTAGACCGCTGGGACAAAAGCCTTACGGCCCAATCCTATACTCACCGGCCGTCGTCGGATTCTGAACTGCCCACCAATCCAGATAAAATGGTGGGAGAGGCTGGAGGGGTGGCAGGAGGGCAGAACAGGAGCGAGGGAGGGTGGAATGGGGTGGTGGGTGGGCAGATCCCGATGGGCATATCCAGTGGATGGGCAGATCCAGTCCAGGAAGGGGGCGGGTTCGGTGTGAACGGTGGCCGCCAAATCTTAACCACCTCCCTGGACCAAATCCCACGGTGTGGGTCCACACAGACCTGTGCCACCTATTTAGATAGTGCAGGTCTACGCAGACCCACTGAGTAGAGAACGATTGGTTCCCTTACCCAGAGGAGGCCTCCTGGACTGCTCCCCCACCGCAAGATGCAGTGGTAGCCATTTTGGCGCTGCTGCATTGGTGGGGGTGGAACTATAGGATTAGACTCTTACAGCGCAATCCGACTTTACTTTTGTGCCGGTGTAACCAGCGGCGCAGCGAGAATGGGAGGCCCCAGAATGGAAAAGGGATTCAAATCCCCTTTGAATTCCTCTTTTGGGGGGGATTTGAATCCCTTTTCCATTCTGGGGGCCCCCGTTCTCGCTGTGCCGCTGGTTACACCGGCACAAAAGTTAAGTCGGATTGCGCTGTTAATCACAGAGGATTTCAGACTTTTGGAAGGAGGTTTAGCATTAATCAGGGAACTGATATCCTTTTTCTATTCAACGTCGCATCAGTTTTAACTGCTGTTTTTGCAGGGGTCCTGCAGAAAGACAAGGCCAGGCAACAAATGTCATGCTAAGTGTCCTACAACCGTAAGGCCCACTAACACAGCCAAATGCAAACTGCTCAGGTCCGCTCATTTCTTCCAATCATATTAGCAATGGGCAAAAACCTAATTCAAGGCCTCAGTTTTCCAATCTACAAAATGGGGATGGGAATGACTTACTTCCCAAGTTGCCAACCTTTTGATGGCTACTAAGGACCATAAAACTAGACATTGGCTGGGAGAGCTGTAAGCGACTGCCAGCGCAATCCTGTGTAACTCTTGCACTGGTGTAACAGTAGATCCACCGGTGTAAGTGCACTTATGCCAGTGTAACTTGCCATACGCCGATGAACACAGGACGGACACCAGCGTAACCCCTCTCGGACGCTGCACGTGCACAGTTCAGATGCAGGACAGATGCCAGCACAATTCTGCCGGTGCAGGGAGCACTTTGGAGGCGTCATACACCCCTGGAATGCCCCCTGCACCGGCAGAGTTGCACTGGCGTCCGTCCTGCATCCGAACTGCGCGTGCACAGCGTTTGAGAGGAGTTATGCTGGTTTCCGGTTTGCGTCCGTTGGCGTACGGTGCACTTACACCGGTGGATCTACTATTACACCGGTGCAAGAGTTACACAGGATTGTGTTGTGCATCACCTAACAAAGTTTTCTTCTCCTAAAAGGTGTTGGGGGGGGGAGGCAATTTGAATTAGGGCTGCAGGGGGCCTAATTTTCTTTTCTTCCACTGATTCCCTGATGCAACCCCCCCCTCCGCAACCCCCCCTTCTGCTAGACTGCTGTCAGCAGACAGAGGGGGAAACATACAAGCAAGCACAATATGGGTGTATGTATGCATATCTTCCCCCTCTATGGCTAATCACAGCGCAGGATTGTGGGAGAGGTGTGGTTTGCATCAAAGAATCAATGCAGGGTCAGCCCTCCACAATGTTGCGACTCCAGTCCAAAACGGGAGGTGGGGCATGTCGTCTACTTCTAGAAGAAGAAAATTACGTTGAAATCACGATAGATCTCTCCCACACAACACAATATTTAGCCTGATAAAAACAATGAAGCACTTAAAGGGAAAGCTTGTTCATGATTTGCCATAAATCCCATTTTAAAGCCTTTTATTAAATAGCAAGAGCCTAGTTGCTCTTTGCATTTCTGTTTTGTTTAAAAGCAAGAAACAAACAAACAAAGAATTTAGGTTATCATTTTAATACAAAATTCTTAACATAAAATTCTTTTTTTAAAAAATAGGCGCAAAATGGGCAGACTTCCTATTTGTTACAAACGATGCACAAATTCTCATTTTTATAACTCATTCATTCTCAGGAATGCATTTTTTCTCTCTTTCCTTTCCTTCTGCCCCCCCCCCCTTTATGCCTTAAGAGGTTGTTGTAATGTGTGTTAAACCACACAATGCAATTTTAACTCTCTAATCTCAGAAAAGAAATATTATGTTAGTCTAAAAAACTGTAAAGAAATGAAGGATGATGTACTCGGAGTAAGGAAAGCCACACAGTGCAGCTCTGCTCGAAAGCACCACCCAAAGGCAGAAAAGATGTAAGTCATTCGGAGAATATTCTTTTATTTTGTTGTTGTTAATTTCAGCAGTATCTGAATGTAAAAAATGACAGTTGACAGAGGGTTTTGATTGAAGTGACTGATCTTCACAGCTGCACCTGCAGAAAATTGATGATAATGCTGATCTAAACCATTCATTATGATTTGGGATTTTACTCCAACGAGTACGAGATTTACAAATTTGCAAGACATGTGTTGTGGATAATAAGACAAAGTGTTGTTTTCAAATTAAAATTCCTTTGACCTAATTTTGTAAAAAATAAAACCACCACACAAAGCTGGGGGGGAAGCTTACCATTTGTTACTAACCCCTTTCTCAAACAGATAACATTGTATTTTTTCAAAGTGAAATACATCCACTGAGAAATATCCAATGTTATTCTTTGTATGTGAGTGCTCTATTTATTATAAGTACAGAATGCAAGGATAATATGTGTGTTGTGCATTGTCTGCAACAATCTGCCTTCTGAAAGAAATGCATTTATCACTTTGGCATAGATAGATAGATAGATAGATAGATAGATAGATAGATAGATAGATAGATAGATAGATAGATAGATAGATAGATAGATAGATAGATAGATACTTAAGGCAAAATTAATAAACCATTTAGCATCTTAAATATATGGGAAATAGGAATATGGGCCAATTGGTGGTGTTAAGGCAGGATTTTGGACGCAGGATGGACACTGGCGTAACACACACACACACCCGGACACCGCACATGCACAGTTCAGGTGCAGGATGGACATTGCTGCAACGCCGCTGGCGCAGAGGCATTCCAACACACCGGAATGCCCCCTGCGCCGGCAGAGTTGTGCTGGCGTCTGTTCTGCGCCCGAACTGTGCAAGCACGGCAACTGAGGAGGGATACGCGTCTGTCAGCGTATGGCAAGTTACACTGGCATAAGTGCAGTTACACCGGTGGGTCTACTGTTACACTGGTGCAAGAGTGACACAGGATTGGGCTGTGAGTTTACACTGACCACCAGTGCTCCCTTCTCCAGTATCATCACTATGAAGCCAGTTCAAGGCAACCATGGACTTTGGTGCTTGTTGAGGAAATCAGACATGGCCTGAGGTGGCCACAAGAAGCCTGATGGGTAGAGATGTTAAAACATGGGGTGTTGTGTTTTTTGGATAATTTGCTGAATTAAAATGCAAAATGTGGTGTTTTGTGTTTTTATTCACAGGTGCGAATTCTTAAGCATCGCTGTCAGGGTTTTTTTTTTTAATATCATTACACTGCAGTCTTCAATGCAAAAACAACAAATTATTCAATTATTTCTAACTGGAAAAGTAAACTGTTTCAACCAGATGTATTCCACAACCAGTGGAGAGTTGGTAATTTGGTTCCAATTCTGTTTGAAAAGGTGGTGTTTTGTGTTTTTATGCGGTTATCAACAAAAACAAACACCCCTAACTGTGAAAAGTCAGGGAGGTGAAGCTGAGCCTGGCCAGAGCAGCCATCTTGGAAAGGAAGTTGACCA
Organism: Plestiodon gilberti rubricaudatus; assembly: GCA_026170595.1. Taxonomy (NCBI): domain Eukaryota; kingdom Metazoa; phylum Chordata; class Lepidosauria; order Squamata; family Scincidae; genus Plestiodon; species Plestiodon gilberti. Next base: position 10,995,613 of record JANXHW010000010.1, read on the forward strand.
GAGCAGCCATCTTGAAAAGGAAGTTGACCAGAAGGGGAGAGAATATTAAGCAAGGAGAACAAAATAGAGGGTGGAGCAGAGTGAAGGGTGGTGAGCCAGGAAAAGGACAGAGTCTGAAAGGAAAAAGTAAGAGGAGGCAGAAAGCAGGCAGAGACGCAAGATAAGATCAGACCGAAGGAGTCAAATGCACAAGCCAGAAAAGAGACCGATTATATTTAGCCTTGCTATGGAGGCTAATGACGACAACTCTAGATTGGACTCTTTAGCGTTAGAAAGGAGGAACCAGAACTACATGCAGGAGGTCCAATAGCCACAAGACTAGGGAGCATGAAAATTCAGAAGCTGCTTAATAAGATGGCTTCTTCAACAATTAGCTGCACAAGGTTGTTGTTTTTTTCTGTACAAGAGCCCATTCTGCTGATCCAAGTTTCATTTGTCTGCAGAGCAACAGGAATAAAAGAAAATTCCCCATTCAGAACAGTTATTTATTAATGCAGAAAGTCGGCTGAATAGTGTTGTATGTGTGTGTGTGTTTTCTATACTAACTGCGCTTCTCTTGCCGTGAGGATAAAAATAACTCACTTCTTCCAAAAAAGAAATGGGGGGGGGGAGTACCTTCCTAATCTAAGAGGGAAGATAGGAAGTAATTGTGTTTTCATAAATATACCTGAATTGTGACTTTCCTCGCAATTGGATAATTTCTTTCTTTCTTGTTGAGGAAACAAGGGAAATAACCGCGGCTATTAAAATAAACACCTCACCGAAGAAAGCAAAACAGGGATTTTTCTTTTCACTGCTTAAACAAACAACCACCAAACAACTTGACAACAGTTAACTCAGAAAAGTTTACCAATCATAGGCTTCAGTATCCCCGGTTTGCAATTTTGACACATTCATAAACTCAGCACGGTAACTTATCGGTGGTTTCCAACCCGTTATTTGCAAGTTCGTCCGCTGAGTTTACTGATCACCGCTACACGTAGGAATGTGACCTGGTGCCCTTGCCAGGGGGAGGCACACAGTAATGGGGGCTGTTAGCTCACCACTGTACAGGTTCCCAGCTTGGCAGTCATTGGCAGTGCCCAGCAGAAATCACTGAAGCGCCTACACTGTGCGCCACTGGTCAAATGCCTGCAATGTGCTGCATTAAGAATACCTATGCCTCCTTGTCCACGTTGTGATACCCTTCACGTTGGGTGCCAGGCACCGGCATTCCGAGGATGGTGCGGAACCGTAAGTGGGGCAGGACGCCACTACGTGTAAGCGCCCCCCCTTGCCAGTCGGAGCAATTCCCAGCGGATGACGTCTACTGCGCGGGCGGAAAGGCGCCGCCCGTCGTTAGCTGTCACCTGCTGGGAATGGCCCCAACTGGCGACAGGGAGGGGCCGCTTACACACACGTAGTGATGTCCTGCTCCACTTACTATTCCGCGCCACCCTCAAAACACCAGTGGTGCCAGGTCCCCCTCCCACATGCAGAGGCACTCAAAAGTGTACCTATAGAAAAATATGTCTTGCGTTGAGTCCAAACATCTAGCTCAATATTGTCAACTGTATTGTCAACACTTTCCAACACAAACTGGCAGTGGCTCTCTAGGATTTTGGATGTCAAGAGGGTCCGCATCGAATCGGGGTTGAAAACAAATGTGTAGTGGGAGATTTGTAATCGGATCCTTTAGATCAAACCTTTCAAGCACCAAAGGGGCTCCAGGTTTTGACCAGAGCAATGATGTTGGGGGAAGGGGCAGTGTGGAGAGTTTAACTCTTTTCTCCCCTCTCTGTATCATTTCCTCCATCTAATTTGCCTAGTTATACCTTGCCCGGTTGGCCAGGTAAGGCACAACCTGCCAGATGTTGGTGGCTGGATTTGGCCTGTGGACTATCAGGTCCTTCCCAAGGAAATAGGATCACAGATATCATCACCACCACCATCCAGAATATTTATATTTGTTCCCATAACAAAAGAAATGGGGGAAAAAAATCCCTGTCAGGGGTGACCAAACTTGCTTAAGGTAAGATCTACATGCAATAAACTTGAGATGTTTTGAGAGCCGTAATATTGAAGAAGCATTTAAATTCTTAAATACATTTACTCACCATGAACATTAAATTTATGTTTTAATCCAGTTCATATTCTCAGTTTATACCCGGTAAATAATGATAAAGTTTGAACAATTCTTATTTACCTTTTATATTAATTGTGATGCAAAAAAGCTCAGCCAACATATTTCCAAGAGCCGCACGTTATACGTCAAAGAGCTGCATGTGGCTCAGGAGCCACAGTTTGGCCACCCCTGATATATAAACAAGATAAGAACAGGAACTGGAAAAGATGCTATACTGGAATGAACTGGGACATTTGCTCTTGCCCTGCTGCAGAGTTAAAAGGTGCCTCTTTTGCCTAATTAGCAGAGTTAAGGAGCAGCTGGGGGGGGAGTTTCTTTGGGACCATGGAGCACAGGGAAGGAGTCAAATACAATACTCCCCCCATATCCGCTGGGGATATGTTCCAGGCCCCTCCGTGGATACTTGAAACCGTGGATAGTAGCGAACACCCCCTCCATGGTTTCCTGAGGGACCCCCACCCTACCTCCCCTGCAGGCAGGTGTGCGCAGCCCCCCCAGCTCTTATTTTTCTTTCAGCAAGCTTTGTTTCTTCCTTAAAACAGAGAAGCAGCCTCCATTGCAGGCAAGTAGAACAAGACTAAATCCTAGAGAGGCTCTGCAAGGTTTCTGTTAACCTTATAGAGCCTCTCTAGGACTTAGTCTCATTCTACTTGCCTGCAATAAGCAGCCAGAGGCTGTTTCTCCTGTTTGTTTAAGGAAGAAATTAAGCTTACTGGGGGAAACGTAAAAGCGGGGGGGGGGTGTCCCTGCAATCCGTGGATAACTGAAACCGTGGATAGCAAATCCGTGGATATGGGGGCCCACCTGTATCTCTGCTGATAGTGATTGCCCCCCCCCTCTCATGCAGCTTTTACTGTAATTTAAAAAATGGAAGCCTTGGCAATGCATTTAGCCTCACATGTGGTTTGTCCTCAAAATCCCCAAACCAGAGCATAGACGAGCCAAGTAGTTTCTCCGTCATGCTATCCGTGTGTTCACATCACGGCAGAGTTTTCAAATATCCACGGATCTATTTGTCTTTCTACTGTCATCAAATCCCAGGAGGCACCTTGCCTGCCACCTTATATATGGGGCGAGGTAAACAGTCCGCAATCACTCAAAAGAAAAACCAACTATTTTACGGCTGCTGTTGACAATTACTACCAGAAATTATGAACTCAGAAATCTGAAAAAAAAGATACACGTATAATATATTTTACATTTACAGTTGCCTCTGTTTTCTGGGAGGAAAAAGATGCACCAGGGAATCAAATCTTCATAATCAAAATCTCAGGGTCTACCATAAAAATATGAAAGACTAAAATATTGCACAAACTTTCATATAGATTTTTGTCTTAACCAGTGACCTGAATCTCCATGTGATCTCCTTGAACTAAAAGCTACTAATCTGCCCTTTTCTCCTCTGTACTTTCAACATAATAGGTGTTATTACCCATAACTTTTTTTTATTTAAAGGAATTGTGCAGCCAGGAAAATGAATGAATTTAATTACCAATGCAGTGTGAAAAAAATCATTAGAGCAGGAGTCCGGAACACCAGATATTAAAAATAAACAAAGGCTATTAAAAACAGTTTCAAAAAAGACTGTCAGTTTTTCTTCAATTCTCAAAATGTAAATATAAAAATGGGGGGGAGTTATATGTAAACATCCAGGAGTTACTGAAGAAATTACTCTGTAAGAAAATGTTAAACGACTGACTGGATCATTTAACTTTAAATCTATACTTTATGCGGTAATATGGGGAGGTCATTCCATTGCTATGCATAGAAAAATTAGAATTGTAATATGATCACAAAGTTTCACCTTCATAAGAGAAAATTTTTCATTATAAAATTATATTTAACGGTAGACACACAGAACTGCCTCTTTGGGTGCATGAACACTCTTAGGCATATGGACGGGGCAATCCGTTTTTTTAAAAGTATGTATAACATCCAGGCACTAAATTACATGAGAGAGCCCTGCGGTATAGTACATTGAGGGCGCAATCCACCGGAGACTTTGGGCGACGGAACGAGACCCGAAGCTGTCGCAAATGTGCCGTAAGGCACGTTTGCGACAACCCGCGAGTAAGGGAGGCTGGCGCATGGCCGACCGTCCTCACTCCATCACTGGGATGACCCACGGCCGCCGGAGGAAGGTAAGGCTCCCAGCGGCAGTGTGGGGGTAGTCCGGGCAGCGAGGGAAGGGGGCCATTGGCTGAGCCGGAATGAGAGGGTGCAGGGATGCAGCCTTACGAACGCACCAGCCCTATCCCTGAGCTCATTTGTGAAACTGAGCACGAGGGCTTGTCCTGATTCGAGAACTGAAGCTTGCAGTACAATGCACTATCCTGCTGACAAGGCAAGCAGTGGTGATTCGGGGGGGGGCGCCGACGCAACGCCCCCACGTGATGCCGCAAGTGACGTCAGTTTTGCGCGCGCACGGCACGGCTCCAATCACACACACACACTGCCATTTTGCTTACCTTTTTGGAGCCAAACAGCTCCAGGGCAGGCCCAACACCAAAACGTACCAGCCGAAGACGACGACACAAGCAGCAGTGGACTGCGTTGGGGGCCAGGACCCCCCCCCCCGCCCCTACCCCGACAACGCTTCTGAAGGCAAGACAGAAAGCCAGACTCCTGGTATTTATACTAGGCCAAACCAATCCAGAAGCTTTATACTGCCTGCCAATCACATGGGCCAATACTGCTTCTCCTTGTTTTCCGAACACACACAGGCCAGGGTGGACCCACTAGGTTTAAATTCCAGAGCCCTTGACACAAACCTGAGATTAGCCTCTCCTCTCTTTTTTTAGGCCACCCAGACTGACCATACTTCTAACTGGGCCATCATTTGCCCACTCCAACGTCAGGGCAATTGGCGTCTCTTCAGTTGTGTTGTTCCCTTTGCAATTCTGCCAGTAAAAACAGAGTTGTTGCGGGGTGTTTTCTTTTTCTTTTTCTGCACAGCTCTGCAAGTTCTCTCCAAAATTAGTGATAGAAAAACAACAGACTGAGCTACAACAGTTAATAAACAGGGGACAGGAAAGAGCTGTTCACATTTTAATTGGATCAATTAATGTCTATGAGAGGAAACAGAAAATGTCTAAAAAACACTGCTTCGGGTAAGAGAGCTTCGGCAGTTGGGCAGCACCCAACACAAAGCATATTTCACGTGTCTGTGCCTGTACCATCATCGCGTGCCATGCAGAACCTTGAATCTGTTTTCTTCAAAATTGCCACATCTTGTCATTTTGGAAAGCACATTGCTTACTCCCAAATGTAGCAGAAGAAACTTGGGGGAAATGCTGAAGTTACAATTACCAGCTGAAGGCTTTCCTACATTATTTGTCTCAACACCCTGGCGCTACTCCCCGTCTCAACACCCTGGCGCTACTAGTTCCTTCCTCACCTACTTGCCTCCCTAATCCCATGTCTCCCCCGTGGCATCGCTATGGTAGGGGCGCTACCGTAAGTTGCGCCCCATCCTAGTCCCCGTTTACAAGCCGGCAGGAGGCGGCCCCACCCCCTCATCGTCAGAGCCATTCTGTGTGGAGAAAGTAGCGGGCAGAGATGCTGGCCTCCCCTCTTTTTTGAGTCTCTCTCCCAGACTTTATCCGTATTAGGATTAATTAAAATGAGGGGCGAAAAATGTAGGTCATGTTATTTTAATGTAACAATGGGAACAACTATGGTTAAAGCAGTTGAAATTTACATTAAATGTTAATATTAAAGAAAATATGTATAAAATGATGTATAGATGGTATATAACCCCAAGCAAATTAGCAAAAATGTATGAGAAGGTGACGAATAGATGTTGGAAATGTAAAAAGCAAGAAGGAACTTTTTACCATATGTGGTGGACATGCCCCCAAGCAAAGAAGTATTGGACTCAGATTCATAAACAGATTGAGTTAATTTTAAAGATTAAGGTTCAAATGAAACCGGAAACCTTTTTGTTGGGTATGAGGGATGATCATGTAGGCGAAAAATTTCAAACTTTGTTCTTATATATGATAGCTGCGGCAAGAATTTTATATGCACAATATTGGAAGAATTCGGAGATACCTTCGCTGGAAGATTGGTGGCTGAAAGTTTTGGATTATGCTGAAATGGATAAACTTACAATTTTAATTAAGGAAAAGTCAGTTAACCTTTTCGAGAATAACTGGAAACCATTTATCGATTTTTTAAGAGAGAGAGAAGAACGATGTGATGATATGCGGATTTAATGAATAGAATGTGGGTGTTATTTTGGCTTAGTTGGATATTATATGTAGAAAATGGTGAATAGTATGCTAGTAGGATGTATTGCTTCGTGCTTGCTATAACTTTATGAAATATGTATTGTTTTTATGTTTTAATATATTAATAAAATATAAATATATATAAAAATGAGGGGTGAACAAGCTGATTGATGTTTTTAGCGAAATGGGGTGTACAAGTAGAGTAGCCATGTAGAAAAGAGTCCAGCAAAGATAAAAACAATGTCCAAAACCACCCGTGTTTATCCAAAGCATTAGAATCAACACGTGTGGACTGAAATTATTAAAATCCACAGCTAGCCAAAAGGTAAGTCCCGACGTTTCATTTCTTATTGCAGAAACATTTTCTAAGGCAATCCGAGGATTGATAGATGGTGAACCATAAAGATATCTGCTGGCCATGACAGCTTTCGATCAAGAATGATTGAAGTTTGCTTCTAAATGATTCAGAAACAAGCTGATTCTTTTTGTCCCAAGAATCAAGGGCAAAAAAAATCAGATCATTGACACCATAACCCTATACGTGTCTACTCAGAAGTAAGCCCCATTGAGTTCAAGTGATCCCTGGAAAGTGTCTATATAGGATTTCGACCTGAGTGATTCACTTCAAGTCTCAGTAAATACCTTTGCCAGCTCTCCCACCCTCACAAGCACCCTTCTCACCAGCCTCCCAATCCTCCCAACACAGTCTTTACTTATTCCAGCAGCAGTGGAGAGCTCCTCCTTCCTGCAGAGGGCAGCAGCGAGTTCAAGTAGTGCAGGATGGGGCTCTTCTTCTTCTTTGCTCTGAACAGGATGAAAAGCAAAAGGGCTCATGGGACTGTAGACTTTGTGAGGTCTACTGCATTTCATTTCGAGAGGATGGTTAGAACTCTGGTTTCTGAACCGGGACCCTGCAAACTTTGGCAGCACCTCTAGTTAAAAAAAAACAAATAGAACTGCCAGGACAACTTCTGTATATTGGCATGATATATGCTGCATAAGGAAGGCTGAGCACCGAAGAATAGATGCTTTCGAACTGTGGTGCTGGAGAAGACTCCTGAGAGTCCCTTGGACTGCTAGGAGATCAAATCAGTCAATCCTAAAGGAAATCAACCCTGACTGTTCCCTGGAAGGACAGGTACTGAGGCTGAAGCTCAAATATTTTGGCCACCTAATGCGAAGAGAGGAGTCTCTGGAGAAGACTCTGATGCTGGGAAAGATTGAAGGCAAAAGGAGAAGGGGAAGGCAAAGGATGAGATGGTTAGACAGCATCACCGATGCAACGAACATGAAAATGAGCAAACTCAGGAAGATAGTAGAGGACAGGAAGGCCTGTGGCGGGATATGGTTCATGAAGGGTCGGACACGACTTAATGACTGAACAACAACAATGCTGCTGTAGAAGGAACCAGGTTTGCGAACCTTGTGCCCCAAGTTAAGGAGAGAAGAGGCAGCATCCAGTGCTTTTCAACCAGAGGTACTAGAACCACCAGTGGCCATTCCAGCTTTTGGGAGGCCCTGGGGCATGCATGCTAGCTACCCCTTCATGGTTTCTAAAAACTGGGCAGCAGCGAGGGAGGGAGGACGCGTACCCATCCATTGCTTAGTTCCTTTAGCATTCATGTCTGGGCAACATCATTGGAATCTCTTCCATTCCCTGGTGCTGTTTAACTGTTTCTAGATGACCCAGCCACCAATGCAACTACCCAAGCCCCACCCCCACCTCCACCAAGTTGCTCTCATATTTGTTGTTGTTCAGTCGTTAAGTCATGTCCGACCCTTCGTGATCCCATGAACCGCATCCCGCCAGGCCTTCCTGTCCTCCACTATCTTCCTGAGCTCGCTCATTTTCATGTTCGTTGATTTCAGGGTTGATTTCATTTTCAGGGTTGATTTCATTGAGGATTGACTGATTTGATCTCCTAGCAGTCCAAGGGACTCTCAGGGGTCTTCTCCAGCACCACAGTTCGAAAGCATCTATTCTTCGGTGCTCAGCCTTCCTTATGGTCCAACTCTCGCAACCATACGTTGCTACTGGGAACACCCTTATATGAACTTTTGTTGGCATGGTGATATCTCTGCTTTTTATTATGCTGTTTAAGTTTGCCATAGCTTTCCTTCCAAGGAGTAAGTGTCTTTTAATTTCTACCATATTTTGCACCCTCCCCAAATGAAATAGCTGCTCCTCTGAAAGCTGGATACAAACCTAGATTTCATCTTATTTCCATAATAACTGGTCAGAAAGAATTAAAAAACAGCTCGTTAATGCGCCAAGAGGTGTTAATTTGAACCCTACCCATAAGCTATTGTAAATTTCATTTAGCAAATGTGAAAATGTAATGCAGTGTAAATTAAGGAGATTAAATCATTTTTATTAAAAAAAACACTTTAGGGAAAATAAGTAAAAAAAATCAGTGTCTTTTCCCACACCTTAGACCCACTAACAAATTCCAGGACTTGACTCATATCTCTAGGTTAATAACAAACCTAACAAGAAATAAAGTACTTTGTGGATTTTATTTTACGAAATTCACAACAAATTTCACTTTGCGTGAAATTCCAGTGTCTACCTAGGGAAGTGCAGAAACTGCTTGAGAATTTTCATCTTTCTGGTTTCCCTTGAAAATTCTCAGATGTTTGATTTTGGGGAAAGTCCTGAAATTCACTTCTCATTTCATTTGTTCAAAAATGTTAGCGACACTCCCATCTTGAACTCATTACCAGTCATTTTCCCACACACAGCCAGAGGAGCTGGTTCTCAGGGTTCCCTCAACCACAAATCCTTTGTGTCCATTTTCAGTCTGCAGTTCAAAGATGCTTCCTCTGGATTTGGGAATGCTAAACAGGTGGGGCCCCATATCTACTGATTCGCTATCCACAGTTTCAGTTATCCACGGATCGCGGAGACACCCCCCCCCCCAGGCTTTTACTTTTTTCCCCAGTAAGCTTCGTTTCTTCCGTAAACAAACAGGAGAAGCAGCCTCTGGCTGCTTATTGCAGGCAAGTAGAACGAGACTAAGTCCTAGAGAGCCTCACTAGGACTTAGTCTCGTTCTACTTGCCTGCAATGGAGACTGCTTCTCTGTTTGTTTTAAGGAAGAAACAAAGCTTGCTGGGAAAAATGTAAGAGCTGGGGGGCGTGCACGCCTGCCCGCATGGGAGGCAGGGCGGGGGGGGCCTCATGAAACCATGGAGGGGGTGTTCGCTCCTATCCACGGTTTCAAGTATCCACGGAGGGGCCTGGAACATATCCCCAGAGGATATGGGGGGAGTACTGTATTTGACTCCTTTCCTCCCACCCCACAAGGAACAGATTCCTTGTAGCTATTACAGAAAGGGAGCAAAAAGGCACACAAACATCCTCCTTCAGGTTTCGACTTTCCAAATAATCTTAACTCTCCTCCAAACACACCCACACTCCACCAAAGGCACCCTAATCCGTCTCAATTCTCTTTTCTTCAGAGAGAATGTTGATTTTAGCCAAATGAAATCTGTAATACACAAGAGCAAGAATATCTACTGGAGTATCAAGGATTAGTTCACTAATGGGGCCAAGCAGCCGCCATGCATCAGCATAACGTTAAGAGCTCACTGATTTCCCACTGTTAGCCACTTGCTTCCTAGCATTTGCAAATCATCTCCAGACGCATGTCACAGTGAGAGATGACAGTGTCAAAAAATACATTTTTCATTTATTCTGGTAGTAATACACATTATCAGATGTGTTATTGTACAGATAATAAAAAGGGCGCTTCTCTTGCCCTCCCACTTATTTACTCAGGACACACAAGTTGTTTCTTCTAGACCAGTGGTTCCCAACCTGGGGGACCGCCAGGGGAGTCGTGAAGCAGTTCCTGGGGGGTCGCAGGATGTCAGCTGGATGGCCACACCCAAGATGGCAGCTCACTCCTCCCACTGCAGAAAAAGTAGTATCTGATGCTCTCTTGGGGCTTGTCTACTCACCTTGTGTTACTTTCTTCTTGCCTTTTAGCACCTCTGTTAATATTAGGTCACTTCTCCCCTCCCCCCCCCATGGGGCTGCTTATGAGTACAACTTTTAAAATGTGATTTATTTTTAAAAGTGTGATTTATTAAACAGTGTAATTTATTAAAAACAATGACATCACTTCTAGCCCTAGGTCTTAGGGGGGGTCCCAACGGATTGTCATTCTACAAAAGGGGGTCCCGGTGCCAAAAAGGCTGGGAACCACTGTTCTAGAGACAATAACTTGCTACTTTTAGCAATATTCAGTCACCTATAACACGTGTCTAGACTGGAGCAGACACGCAATTATCTGGTGTTCAATTTGCTACTTGCAAAACATAGAGACAGGTTCCTGGATCTGTCTCTGGTAAACGGGTCCAGTTAGAGTGTATACACGATATGGTGATGACCACCAGCTTTGATTTAAAGGATTAAACACATTCATGGAAAGTTTGTCTATCACTGGCTATCACACCTTTACAGCTTGGTGCTCAGAGGCACTATCCCTGTACTGATCTGAAATGCACTGAAATGTACTCAGCACTTATACACATAGCCTGAAGGTTATTTTATACAATATTTTTTAATAATTTTGTGCCCCAGCATGCCTTGCACTATGCTAGCCAGGTGCTGGAAAAAGTTTTTTAAAAAAACGTCATAGCCCGCAAAATGTCTGGATTTTGGAATAGTCTGGATTCCGGATGTCCGGATAAGGGGCAATCAACTTGTACACTGCTTTTCAACAAGAGTGTTGTTGTAAATAAATGGCTCCCTGCCCCCAAAGGGCTTACAATCTTAACACAAGAATGTTATGTAGAAGATGTAGAAGAATCACCAGCAAACAGACACAGGAGAAGATGCCCTGCTGGGGTGGAAGAGGAACAGTTGATCTCTCCCTGCTAAATATTAAAGGACATAACATATGTGCGCGCACACACACACACACACGCACACACGCACACACGCACACACCTCTGCCTATTGAGGATTTTACTTCATACACTGGATGAAAAGGACCGTCATTCAGGAAAATATACACTGAAACAAATCTGTTAGCTTTTGCCACAAAACTATGTGCTTTCGGATTTTTTTTTTAATTGGGGCTATTTTGCAGATTTGCGGAGAGTGGCCAGCCACTTGCATTTCTCCTCCATGTTCAAAGCAAAAATACCTAGAAGCATCATCTGTTCATTCCCTTTTACTATCTTCTCCCTGAATATTTCATCACGAGCAGAACTTTTTTCCTTTCTTCTTCCGAACAGCTTCCCTCCTTCCCCTCAGCTCTGTTCCTTCTCCCCCCCCTCCCCGTTTCCATTTTATATTTGCTCCTCTGACAACTTGTCACTAGCCCATCACTGCCACACTGGCTGTCCTTGAAACCTGACCTCTGCAGCTTGTTGCGCCCAGTGGTCATGCAGTCTTTGTCTCACTCCAACCATTTCTGACAGGAGACATGCCGATTTTAACAGCAAGGCCTGGCACCTGGGACACCCAGGGATTACACAGGTAAACCGAAGTATTCCATGTTGTCTCCTGGCTAACAACAGAGGGGGGAGAAAACATGACATCTGGAATAGCAGGTCTTCCATTCGCATATTCAAAAGACGCCGTCATGCTTTCACAAGGAGATGGGCACGACGGCTTTTCCCTTGCCCCCCATTTCCCTTGGCACCAACAGGCAAATGACACGGACAAATATTTTTACATGCAAAGCAGGCGAGGGGAAAAAAAAACACCTTTTTCGTGGGAACAGGGCTTGATAATTGGAGGGTTTATTAACAAAAAACAAAGATGGTCTTGTTTAAGAAGAGAAGCCGTTAAAAAAAAATCAAAGAGGTGAAAGGGATAATTTGTAGGCAGGTCTGAATTCAACCAATTTCAATTACAATCTTGATAAGACCCGTTTCTGCCTGCTTTTTATTGAACCCTGCTTCTGTAATGGAAGGTGTGATTTGTAGCCTCAATATTGCGATACACCTGCGACGGAGGGGGGGGGGAAAGAGGGAGAATGCTTTCTTAGCACAGAAAGCCGATGCTTCCTTTTAAAATGACATGTTTTTACTCTTCTTGAAGTGTCAGTGTAGAGCAAAAACGTGAAGTATTTTGACTGAAATAAACGCTTAGATGGAAAACAGTGAACCCTGGAGATTATTCTGATACTTGAAGAACTTCATACTGTTTTAAGCAGGTGACAGTAATGTCATCGACTGAAGAAGTGTTGTGTGTGTGTATTTTTTTCCCTTCCTCTTACTCCCAGACTTGTAAAGTGGGAAAAAAAAGTTAAGTATTAGAAAGAAACTTAAAAGGAAAGCAGGAAACCAGCATCTCTATGGAAGAAACTTTAGGCTCCGTATATATCAGTTACACTTTGCTTCACTGCGGACAAAAAGTTTCAGAAATGGAGAATGCAGTGATTAGGAGCAACAATGAAGTAAGAAAAACAGCCAAGAGCAAATAAGAGCCAGTTCAGTCCAGCTCATCTGGAAGCCTAGGGTTCAAAGCCCAACTTGGAAACAATTGTGGTCTGGGTAGTGACAAATTATGCTCCCTCCCCACAAGTCTCCTTCTTATTGGTGATAGTGATTTGTCAGTCCTTCCTGGGGGAAAAATACTATGCATTTTCATTTAAATTGCCCTCTCTGCCCTTCAGTGGCATCACAACAGCCCATTCTGATTGGCTATGTAGCATTACATCATCATCCTATTCTGCATGTGATCCCTGATAGGGTGGAATTAGCCATGTGGCTAATCTACTAAGGCGGAAGCAGCAGCAGTCCAGGAAATAACGGTGCCAAACAGGATCTATGTAAACAAATACACAACCTATGTACTCTGGAAGAAAAACCGTCTGCACACACAGCAGCAGGGAGGTGGGGAGGGTGCGTTTCGGGGTGGGGAGAGGGTGGGGAGGAGGGCAGATCAGGCCCACGAGGGGGGTTAGCTTGGCGGAGGAGGCCTTTGCTGAATCCTAACCCCTGTCCTGGGCTTGAAAGACTGACATGGGGCTGCTGTTAGCTGCGCCAGTCAGTTAGCTGCCACTTCTCCGAGTTGCCCCATAGGAGCTGCTAGGGCTCGACACAGGGGAAGGGGATGGGAAAGGGACAACATCCAGCCTCGCACTGGATGCAGTGTAGCCTGCCCGGCACCGCTGCATCCCAGCGTGGGGCGTTGGATAGGATTTGGGTGTTACATTTCTTTTCCACTATAGTCTGCTCTTTGATTGTAAACTTATTTCCACTCAACTTAAGTTCTGTTGATGACAAATGCAAAACATGAGAAAGGCAGAAAACAAAAAAGAATAGAAAAAAGACAACGCTCAATGCATTTAATAATGAAAGAATGAAAAATATTTCTAAATCCAATAACTTTAAAGTTACTTATTGGAGTTTTAGACATGGTTAAAAATAAAGGCAGATCAACTATATGGCACAACTACATTTCATTTTCTATTAAAAATTAAAACATACATTAATTTAATGAGCTACACGCAGGCAACGTTAATGATGTTCTATATATGACATTTGCTTTTAATGGTATGCGGATTACACCAGCTCTACCTTTAGAGTTAATTATAAATGCATGTGTTTGTGTGTGTGTGTGTGTGTTTATTTCCACCATTTCACATCAAGAGTAACATTAGCTAGTGCATACATTTGCACGGGAGAACCTTAACCTATTTCATTTTATGCTGATCATTAACTAAGAATACTTCGCTCTGGAGATTTATCACATTAATTAGCTCTGAAATTACTCATAGCAATTAAGTATATTGTTCTTAAACTCTTTGGAGATTATTGAAATACTTTTGTTGCTACTATGGGGAAGCATAAATAATAGGAGCAAACGTTGCTTTCCGGAGAGAGCGTTGGCGAAATCTCGCTGTCTCAGTAGCCTTTAATCTTACAGTCAACTCTGCGCTCGTATCTTTGTACCCTTTTCCCCCCGAAATAAACTCTCTCCTCCATTACAAATATAAGAAAGAGGTGGAATGGGGATGGGGTCAAAGCTCAGTGGGAGAGCATAGGCCTGGAGACCCAAGATGTCTTCAGCAATTCAGTTCTCTCAACCGAGAGGTTAGAACTGAAAATAGCCACTGGTCCATCCGTTCCCACCTCCCCACCAAGTGGGGTCTGAATGTCCAGCCACAGGCGCTTGAAAAAAATTAATGTCAGCCAATTGCTTGGTTAGGCCAGCGGGTGGCGCAGTGGGTTAAACTGCTGAACCATGAGCTGTCGATCGAAAGGTCGGCATCCGCGACGGGGTGAGCTCTCGTTGCTTGGCCAGCTCCTGCCAACCTAGCAGTTCCAAAGTATGTTAATGCGAGTAGATAAATAGGTACCGCTTGCGGGAAGGTAAACAGCGCTCCGTGTTCCAGCCGCATGCTACGCGCTGCGGCAAGGAGAGTCATGCCAGCCACATGACCACGGAGGCGTCTTCGGACAACGCTGGCTCTTCGGCTTTGAAATGGGGATGAGCACCACACCCTAGAGTCGGACACGACTGGGCTTAATTGGCAGGGGTCATCTTTACCTTTACCACCTAATTGCTTGGTGAGATGGACAAATCACTCTTCCATGAAGGAGTGGTTTTCCCATTCTACTAGGCAAGGAAATATATTTTAGAATACCCCGTCCACCCATATGGCTCTCTTGGGTTGCGGCTGTAGTCCTCTATTGCTCATGTCATGTTTTTGTATCATGTCAACCCTGAATGTTGACCAAAGCTCAGTACTCATTGCCAAAGCAGAGCAAAAACACATCACTCCATTTGCAGACTACAAAGTTGGGGCAGCTATTTTGTCCGTTTGCATAGGGCATGCAAACAGGGGTGAAATTGTTGCCCTGCTTACCTGAAACGTCATCCTGCTACCACTGGATGCTGATCTTTCAAAGATCTTTCTGTTCCTCGTCCTCTCCAGATTGAATGCATTGTCTCCTTCTTCTGCCTTCACTCAGACAGACTTATCACAAAGTCAAATCAGAGTGAGGGCAGAAGGAGAAAGCGATGTTTCTTGTCTAGAGAGGAAAAGAAACAGAAGGAACTTTTGAAAAACCTGGTGCCTAGCACCAGCCGAGAGAGAAATTCAATATGTGGTAATAGCAGCGAGAAAGGTAACTGGAGGCAACTTGTTTCAGAAAACCTGCCCCCCACCCAGCTCCACTCTGAAATTAGAACTGAAAAAAGTTGCTTTGAAAATGTTCGGTTCAGCTCTATTACATACTGCTGTGAACTCAAGACTGTCACACCATAAATAGCACTGAGCAATAAGGATTTTCTTCAAAACAAAGTATGCAAAAGATAGGCACATTTGAAGCACTTTGGAAAAGACTGTAGAGGACCCTGTTGAGCTAGGAAGCTTTTTAGATAAGTATTAAAACGCCGTTTCACATATCAAAGCTCTCTCTCTCTCTCTCTCTCTCTCTCTCTCTCTCTCTCTCTCTCTCTCTCTCTCTCTCTCTCTCTCTCTCTCCAATGTATATATGAAGTGAGCTGCGCAACTTGAATTTCTCAAGCTTGACATCCCATCGGGCTGATGTGTCGTGTCCCTTTTTGTTGGCCTGTCTCGTCACACAGTGTAATGTGGCATTTCAGTGAAACAGGCTGAGACACGTCATGCCAATGACATGTCAAGCTTGTGGATTTCAAAAAGACACAGTTCAATGAAAAACATGGGTTTCTAACTGCCCTAGAGGCTTTAAAACCTTGGGAAAACACACACACACACACACACACACACACACACACACACAAATACACACACACACACACACACACACTCACACTCTCTATTATATTTACATATTTATATACACACACACTCTCTCTCTATTACCGTATTGTCCCGAGTATAAGACGCACCTGATTATAAGACGCACCCTTAAAGTTTGGTGCTATTAAAAAAATTAAATTAAATCACTGGCATTAAATTGCAACAGCTGATTATAAGACGCACCCCTAGTTTAAAAACTTAAATTAGGAGAAAAAAGTGAGTCTTATACTCAGACCAATACGGTATATATACACATGTATATATATACATATATACACACACACACACACACACACACACACACACACACACACACATATATATATATATATACACACACACACACACACACACACACACACACACACACATATACGCACACACATATTTTATACACACACACACACACACACACACACATTATATACTGTATATACATATATATTAGAGAATACTTTTTTCTTCTCCAGTGATTTTTGCCACTGGGCAGCACATAGTTATCACCTTTGTTTGGGTGATGTTGCCCACATGTAAGAGAAAGAGATTGTCTATTTGAAGTTCTCAGGTATCTTTGCAAACTAATTCATTCAATCGTTATGTTCATTTTATTTTATTTTATTTTTGCAATGGGACAAGACAGATTAAAAGACCATTTCTTCACATTTGACACTGAGCTGAAAACGTATCAAACGCATCTCTTTGCTTAACTAGCACTGAGTGATATGTTTTCTTACTCCTGTGGCACTGCTAAAATGTGCTCTGCGATCTCATGGGTCCTTTCTGGTGATCTCCAGGGAGCGCCAATAGATAGTACCAGGGCACATTGTCGGAGCAGATAAGACAGTGACGGGGGTGGGGTGAAATGGGGCAGGGAGGGGGTGTGACAGGGCGGGGAGGCTGCAGGAGGGGTGGATCTAGTGCAAAGACGCACGCCAGATCCTATCCCCTCCAGCAGCAGCCTCCCCGCCCCCCTTTCTCTCCTTGGCCGTGAGCTAGCAAAATTGCTAGCACAGATCCGAGGAGAACCATTGCAGATTTATTTCCCCTTTCCCTGCTGAAGCCTCCCGATCCACCCCCTTGTAGGATGCAGCAGAGCAGTCGCCATTTTGGCACCGCTGCGTCGACGGGTGGGGTAGTAGGCTGTGGGATTTGGCTGTCAGTTCTCAAGGGCATACTGGAACTGTTGTTTGAATACCCCCCACACACACACAATGTCTGGAGCAACACTACATCAGGGACATTGCAGAGGAAAGAACATGGTGGCACCTGCTCGGTTCGTAGTTGCACCTGCTTGCCTCAGCACTGAAAGAAGCAACACTGCCCCTGCTTTCTACACCTGGGAAGCCCCAAAGGGTCCACCCACTTGCCGAGGGGGCCACCAGAAGGTACTTTGCCCAGGACTAGAAGCAGCAGGTTTTAGTGGGAAGAGTTAAGGAGGCATGGGATGGTTTTTAATCTATGTTTTATGTATACAGGTGGGCCCCCATATCCACGGATTCACTATCCACGGTTTCAGTTATCCACGGATCGCGGGGACCCCCCCCAAGGCTTTTACTTTTTCCCCAATAAGCTTCGTTTCTTCCTTAAACAAACAGGAGAAGCAGCCTCTGGCTGCTTATTGCAGGCAAGTAGAATGAGACTAAGTCCTAGAGAGGCTCTGTAAGTTTAACAAAAACCTTGCAGAGCCTCTCTAGGACTTAGTCTCGTTCTACTTGCCTGCAATGAAGGCTGCTTCTCTGTTTGTTTTAAGGAAGAAACAAAGCTTGCTGAAAGAAAAATAAGTGCAGGGGGGCGCACACGCCCGCCTGCAGGGGGGGCAGGGCGGGGGGCCCTCAGGAAACCATGGAGGGGGTGTTCGCTCCTATCCATGATTTCAAGTATCCACGGAACGGCCTGGAACATATCCCCAGCAGATATGGGGGGGGAGTACTGTATATTTATCAGTTATCTGAACCCTCTCAAAGTCTCCAGTAGGGCCAACAAGGTAGGATAGAAATGAAAAGAAATGCATTTACAATTTAAGTATTTTTAATTAAAGCACACAGGAGGGAATGGATCATGCTCCACATATGTCTATTTCTCCGTTTTAACAGCAAGAGCTGTCTATGATAATATAGACCAATATAGATATTTTGTGTGACATCTCAACGGGTCAATAACTCAAACAATAAAGGAAAAAAGAACCCTCCATTCATTTTTTCCCCTTCTCACAATTTAGGCAATTAACCTAGAACCCTTCCCAATTTGTATATCAAAACAACCCCCAGGGGTTTGACTACAATGGCACTTTTAAATCCAGAGTGAATCAGTTTGAATTATAAGCCCCTTTCAAAACAGGGGGATTTTCTATAATAGAATCAGTGACAGACCCTTAACTACAGTGGCGCTAGCGGGCACCACCGTAATACAGGAATAAAACTAAATTACATCACTTGTCATCATTAAGAAAAATTTTCATCTCAGCTCTTCATTTGAAAAGCACTGCAGTTAATGAACGATTACTGAGCCATGACACCAAAATGGCTAAAATATAGGAATTAAGGGGAGGTCAACTCAAGTATTTTTTAAACCATGAAATTAAGGCACCCATTTGTACTGGTGGGAAGGGGTGCCCCTCCCAGGCATTAGGGGCTGAACAGTGGGCTCGACAAGCCTACATAAAGGATATGTGTTCCTATAACTGGGATGATCGTCAGACATCTGTTGAAAAGACTGGTGCCCTTTACAGATGTTGTAACCAACAAGCATGGAAGGGAGGAGGGTTGCGGTAGCAAGTTCCAACCCTGAGCTGTGTATTGTGGTGGTATCTGGTGAAGAGTTCACAGCTATCCAAGGGCTCGTTGGGTGGGCCAACCCTTGAACCTTCTGGGCCAGTGGTGTGTCATAAGGGTAGTTGTGAGGTGGGACGTGAGTCCAATGCTGAGGTTAATCCAGGGTGCACATCCAACTGGGACCAGCACTGCTTAAGGACAATTATAGCAGTGGTTCCCAACCTGGGGGTCATGACACCCAACAGGTCGCAAAGCGGTTTCTGGGGGGGTCGCGGGAAGAGAGTTCCCAAACCATTGTGTTCTGTTGCAAATTTCAACAAAAATTCAGAGAAATTCAACAGAAAGAGAGAAATTCAGTAACATCCCTACTTATGCATGGTCAAAGCTAGCTTTTTTTGTTTCACCTCCAGAACAAGGTGCCATCATAAGTGGTAATAATGTCCACACCAGTTCTGCATCTCATTTTAAAAAATGACAGTTTTGTCAATGGTTTGATTGTGAAGCTCCGCATATCCCTTTTACCCCTCCTTCCTCCCGAATGCATAATCTCCCGGCAACACTTTAAGACACCCCAAAGCGAGCGAGATGCTGCTCTTTGATTTTAGAGCCGAAGGAGTAAGTGAAAGCGAAGCTTCCCAAATTAAAAGCGATGAATATCGGCTGCAGCACCGTCACCTCCCTACTTCTCTCGTGCTGGTTGCATGACTGATGACAGCTGCAGATGCCGATAGATTTCTGACCTGTTCCAGAAATCTGGCACTCTGGAAGTTTTTTTTTTTTTTTAAATGGTGAAAAGTAAACTCTGCAGTCTGTGGAGAGAGAGAAGGGAAGAGGGGTAGCTGACAGCTCAGAGCGGAGGAGGAAAATGAGAAAGGAAGCCAGCACACTAGTACCATATGTGCTCAGAGCATCTCAGGACAGCTGGAAGAAACATAGCAGTTCCATTTTGCGTGTCCAAGATTGTGAGACTTCCTTTTAATACGGCTATCAATAATGCTGAATGATTAACACCAAGGATTTATGTTAATTTCATTATAAGCTTTATTTGTGGCCTAGTGTTGAATTAAGACTGTCAAATCATCCTTCTCCATTGCGGAGGACTTTTAAAATGCAAGCCTAACACATAACATCTGATCATTAATATGTTAATAACGCTCCTGTTTTCATAGATATACCAGGGATGCAAGGCAAATTAAAAAAAAAATCCTGTCTGAAGAAAGGGGACTACAGTGTCACTCCCAGAGTGATGTCTTCTAATTAATAAAGGATAACATCTTTTAGAATTGTATACAGTTGTCCCCCTGTATCCGCGGGTCCCATATCCACAGTTATCCACGGTTCTGGCAAGCTATCTGCACCATTCTGAAGCTAACCTGGTGCCATTGCTATTTGCGCCATTCTGCAGCTCTCTGTAGCCATATTACAGCTAGTCAATTACACTAGCCAATACAGGTGTAATTGTAACCAATACACCAGCCAATACACTAGCCCAGTGTTTCTCAAACTGTCATTTCTCAAACCTGCCATTTCCCTGTACAGCAACTGCACAATTAGTAAATATTTTCCATGTTCACCTCAGCAGGGCAGTTGCTAGATTCTAAAACATCACAAATAATGTTACGTCATCCCAGACCAAAGCTCAGGACTCTGGGACAAAAAGTCCCCCTCGAATTTAACTACGCTCAAGTCTTTCACTCCATTCACAAGGAATCCATTACTTGCTGTTTTTTAACGCTAGACCAGATAGGGTTTTGACCAAAAAGGAAATATTCTATTTACTCCTGCTGGGTGTTTTATGATAGAACTCGCATTTGGCTAGTTTGGTCTGGGCTATACAGCTAACAAATGTCAAAACATATGGACCACCCCATTTATCAAATAATCTACTCTTTGACTAGATAGGCACTATCAGCGATCTGGTATTGATCTTTGCAGGCCAAAGCTATTGTTCATCTGAGCATACAGCATGGCAGCAAGAATTAATGAAAGAAACAAAACAATGCATGCCAAATCACAGCACCCAACTTCTTTTTGTTTGTTTGTTTGAGTTTGGTAAAGTTTTTATGTCGCATCAAGAACATATTACTATGTACAAAAAGAATCCGAAGGAGGTGGGCTGGCAGGGAAGGTGTTGCATGAAAGGTAAAAGTTTTTCTCACTGACTGGGTGTACCAGCTGCTCTTTGTATGCTGTATTTAATTCCTTGGTTCAGCTTCTGTCCTGCCTCTTCTTAGGGGGTCTCATACTAGGGCTTCCAGCAGCTAGCCTTAAACCCAGGGCTGGCACTTCCTTCTAGGCCCTGGGCCATGACTGGGTGCCTCCAATTACACAGAGACCGGGGATACCCGTAGCTCAATGGTTCCCAAACTGGGAGGCACGGATCCCAGGGGATCTGCGGTAACCGGCCAGGGAGCCGCGGAAACCAGCTCACCGGTCAGCTTCCCAGCAGTATCTAGATGGCCACAGTTGACTACAAGATAGATAGGAGAGAGGGCTTTTCTATGGCAGCATCTGTGGAACTCTCCACCCCAACAGAGTTTCCTTGCCCCAACTGTGATCACATTCCAGTGGGAGCTGAAAATGTTCCCTTCTAAGTAATCTTCCCTCTAAGGCAATGGTACCCAAACTGAGAGGCTTGGCTCCCAGGGGAGCCGCGGATACCAGCCAGGGGAGCCGCGGATACCAGCCAGGGGAGCCGCGGCGTGCCACAGAATCCTCTCAGAAAATGGTGCAATGCCAATTGGCAGTCATTGACATAATGTATTGGAGAGCCGTGGCCAATGGTCACCAATGGTCAAGGGAGCCGCAGGTCGAAAAAGTTTGGGAAACACTGCCCTAGCTTCTCTGAGAGACAGCAGCAGCAGCGAGCTACACCTCCTTATTCCCTTCCCACCAGCCAACCAGGCCCAGGTGGTGATTCGTCCCTCCCCTGCCATGCTCGGGCCCTGAATACAATGTCAGAATCCATATAATTTCAGAAATGATACGATATGAAGAACACATGCAAATTTATACGTTCTTCGGCAATCAGACAAATTATAAGCAATGTTTTCTTTGTTCTAAACAGTGAAAAGATGTGTTGGGGAAGAATAAGCTGGCTGTTATCTGTGTTGCAACTGTCTGAAAATAATGATAGTCTTCCCATTAGGAAAAAAAAAATAGCATTCTCCTTCCTTTCGCACACCCAGATCAAATGTGACAGCTTAACCATACAAACCCGCATTCTGTAATTTAATAAATCATTCATTTACCAAGAGGAAGGGAGGTTCCCGTTTCCCACCCCGATTTCTTGCAATTATAAACTTAGCTGTGGTTAACCCATCAACCATTAACTCCGTCAGCCTGGTACTTTCGAAACAACCTAACAGAGAATCCAACGGCCACATAAGAACATAAGAAGAGCCCCGCTGGATCAGGCCAAACGCCCATCGTCCAGCTTCCTGTATCACACAGTGGCCCCACCAGATGCCTCAGGGAGAACACAGCCAACAAGATAACCTGTTTCCTGCTGCCACTCCCCTGCACCTGGCACCTGAGAATGAAGGAAGCAGAAGGGGCGTCTGTATCAAGCAAGCATAGAATAAAAGGTAAAGGTTAGGGTAAAGTTGACCCCTGACAATTAAGTCCAGTCGTGTCCGACTCTAGGGTGTGGTGCTCATCCCCATTTCAAAGCTGAAGAGCCAGCGTTGTCCGAAGACGCCTCCGTGGTCATGTGGCCGGCATGACTCTCCTTGCCGCAGCGCGTAGCATGCGGCTGGAACACGGAGCGCTGTTTACCTTCCGGCAAGCGGTACCTATTTATCTACTCGCATTAACATGCTTTGGAACTGCTAGGTTGGCAGGAGCTGGCCAAGCAACGAGAGCTCACCCTGTCGCGGATTCGAACTGCCAACCTTTCGATCGACAGCTCATGGTTCAGCGGTTTAACCCACTGCGCCACCCGCTGGCCCAAGCATAGAATAGCATGCTGTAAATAGAACCCCTACTGACTGGATAAAAGAGGAACTTTTTAAGGGATGGTTCGCTTATGCTCAGCAGGGGGAGCACCAATCAAATTAGCAGAATACCATTTCCAGTGGTTACTTGTTGATGTCTCCCTTGTTCTTCATTTTTTTTAAAGAGTCAGAGCCCCTTCAGGAACAGGGGAGAAGTTTGTTTTATTTTCATTTACTCTGTTACATAAACTGCTTTATAAATTCAAAATCAAAAATTCCCGGACTTTCTGCCATGTTAAAATATAAGTTAAAAAAGTTTTTTAAAAAATGTTTTTGAGTTTGGTAAAGTTTTTATGTCGCATCAAGAACATATTACTATGTACAAAAAGAATCCGGATGAGGTGGGCTGGCTGGTTAAATCTTTTTAACTTTTTGAAACTATTTTCACTTGTATTTTAACATGGAGGAAATCCTGGAAAATTCTGGTTTTGAATGGATGGGCCATGAAAGCCTGCATCTATTTGTGCTTTATAAATGTTTTTGTTATTGAAAAGCACGATATAAATTTGCCAAAAAGAAAGTTATACCTTATATAATCAGTCATTATACATCTACTAATGCAGTGGTTCTCAAACTCTTTAGCACCGGGACCCAATTTTTAAAATGACACTCTATCGGGACCCACCTAGCTTTACGAGACACTCAAACATTTATCTCCCTATATTTAAACAAGCTTGCAACCTGCAGGAGCTCAGCCCTTTGAAGGGTAATTAGCAGCCATCTGATTTTTGAATAGCCTCAGGGCTTATGGCAATTACTTATCTGATCTTTCCATCACCTGGGACTCACCAGAAATCAAGTTGCGACCCACAGTTTGAGAAACACTGTACTACAGGTGGGCCCCCATATCCACTGATTCGCTATCCACGGTTTCAGTTATCCACGGATCGTGGGGACCGCCCCCCCAGGCTTTTACTTTTTTCCCAGTAAGCTTCGTTTCTTCCTCAAAGAAACAGGAGAAGCAGCCTCTGGCTGCTTGTTACAGGCAAGTAGAATGAGACTAAGTACTAGAGAGGCTCTGCAAGGTTAACAGAAACCTTGCAGAGCCTCTCTAGGACTTAGTCTTGTTCTACTTGCCTGCAATGGAGGCTGCTTCTCTGTTTGTTTTAAGGAAGAAACAAAGCTTGCTGAAAGAAAAATAAGAGCGGGGGGGGGCAAGCATGCCTGCCTGCAGGGGAGGCAGGGTGGGGGGGCCCTCAGGAAACCATGGAGGGGGTGTTCGCTCTTATCCACGGTTTCAAGTATCCACGGAGGGGCCTGGAACATATCCCCAGTGGATATGGGGGCCCACCTGTAATGTATATTACATTGAATAAATAAAATAGTGTCAGTAATAACCCTTGGCATTAAAATACGCTAAGTATGGCAACTTTGGGGTGTGCATTATCTTCTGTACAACAACCCTGTCAGGTAAGTTAGTATCATTATCCCCACATTGCAGATAGGAAAACTGAGGCTGAGAGGAGAGTGGCTTCCCTAAGGCCACCAGGTGACATCAAGGCATGACGACTAGTTGTGATGACTACATGCTACCTCTAGATACAGTGGCTGGCTCTGAATACAACTGCAGCAGAGCGATGGCAGGGGAGGAAGATTCCCCTTCCCCAATCTATCCACTCATCAGTTTTCCAACTTACCTCCAGATTGAGGGGGTCACGTTGCTAGGGATATGACACCTACCCATGTTGACCAAGCAGTTCCAGAGGAAAGTTGAGACAGGAAGCTAGAACATTATATTAAGAGATGGTGCAGGTTGTAAAAGATCTGGCTTCTATTACCAGGTGGACTAGATGATGTTTGAATACCTTCCAGCCCTCTTTATTGATTCCAGAAATTCAGTGTTGGTTCAACCCACACATGAAATCTAAAGGCCTGTTTGCTGTCTGACCGGTGAACAAAAAACCTTCTGTATTTGTTCCAGCTTCAATACGCCACTGGCAGCTGAACATCTCCTTATTAAATGTCACGTTATTAATCAAGAAAGATGGAGTCTTTCTGATTGCCAAGAACCAAGCAAATGACTCAAAACTTAGGAAACTGGCAAATATTTTTACGCTGAAAGGATTGACGGGGAATATCTATTGAATGCAGAAAATGACTGGTGTTGTGGCACCGAGAATGGGGGGGGGGGGGGGACAACAATTTTTCATTGATCAGAGCAAAAGAACTGGAAAGAACACAAATTCAACAGTAGATCCATTAAGTGGATGACAAGAAACAGTGTGCTCACATCCACTTACTAAGCTGTTTTTGATTCTTTAGTACCAACATGCAGAATGATCCTTGCATTATGTTGCCAAGAAAAACCTTAAAATGCATTTATTTCATAATGTAGCTTTCGTGCATTATCATAATAGAGCCATCACCGTTGTTGTAAATGCTGTAGGGTCTCAAACACCTAAACGCAGCCATTAAATTGGGCATTTGTTACAGAGAGGACATGTTAAGCTCCTCGAGTGATTTGTGTTGCCTGGCAAACTCCCAGCAGGAGCAATCCATTGTGCTAGTTTACAAGCAGGAGAGCATTCCAGTCTCAGCATGCCCCCCCCATTCCTAACCAACACCTGACAAGCACAACCAGAACAGTCACAACTAGCTGCACCCAACTCTCCTTGGCTCCCACATGATCCAGAACTCTCTCACTCTGCTTGACTGCTCCAGGAGGAAGTGAAGAGTCCGACAACACCACGGAAATTATAGAACATTCGAATTGGATGGCACCTTAGAGGTCATCTAGTCCAGCCCCTGTTCAGTGCAGGCAACTGAACAGGTGACCATCTCTGACAGGTGGCAATCCAGACTCTGCTTGAAAACCTCCAATAAGGGGGAGCCCACAACTGCACAAGACAGGCAGCAATTATACTTAGGAGATTCAATTATCTGTTTGTTTGTTTGTTTATTGTATTTACGTACCGCCTTTACCTTACAGACTCAAGGCGGTTTACATAGGCAGGCAATCCTAAACCCGTTTTCCCCATTAAATAGATAGGGACTCGCAGCTTGCAACCAAAGACTCGGGACTTGGGGACTTGGGACTTGTCTTGAGACTTGGACCCAGAGACTTGATCCACATCCCTGGTCAATGGTCAGACTTTGCGTATATGAGAAGGATACATGAGAACCAATAAGGTATAGCACACAGTGATGGACTACGGCCAAGACAACCTGGGACAAATCCCGAATCATCCATGAAGCTCATTGGGTAAACCTAAGCCAGTCACCCTGTCTCAGCCTAACCCATTTCACAAAGCTCTTGTGCGAATAAAATGGAATAAAATATTTATACATACAGGTGGGCCCCCATATCCACTGATTCGCTATCCACAGTTTCAGTTATCCATGGATCGTGGGGAACCCCCCCCCCAGGCTTTTCCTTTTTTCCCAGTAAGCTTCGTTTCTTCCTTAAACAAACAGGAGAAGCAGCCTCTGGCTGCTTATTACAGGCAAGTAGAACAAGACTAAGTCCTAGAGAGGCTCTATGAGGTTAACAGAAACCTTGCAGAGCCTCTCTAGGACTTAGTCTCGTTCTACTTGCCTGCAATGGAGGCTGCTTCTCTGTTTGTTTTAAGGAAGAAACAAAGCTTGCTGAAAGAAAAACAAGAGCTGGGGGGGCAAGCATGCCTGCCTGCAGGGGAGGCAGGTGGGGCCCTCAGGAGACCATGGATGGGGTGTTCGCTCTTATCCACAGTTTCAAGTATCCACAGAGGGGCCTGGAACATATCCCCAGCGGATATGGGGGCCCACCTGTATTTCCATTTTCCCTACTACTATTACTTTTTAAACCAAGTTAACAACGGTACTCTAACCGCACAATCTTGCACATGATTACCCAGAAGTAAGCCCCACTCTGCTCAGAAGGGCTTACTCCCAGGTAAATGTGCATTGAATTTCAGCCTTTGGTGTGTTTTTCTGAAAATCATCTTTTCAGGTTCCCATTGTTGAGAATCCTTCGCCTGTTAATCCCCTTGAATCCTCACAGGCACACAGGCACGTGTGCACATTTTCAGAACATGCTGTACAAAAGCTTATTACTCCAGGCTGAATCTGCCCCTGTCATTATCATCTACCATGTTTCCTGTCTGATTTACTGTATTTAAGACGTTGTAGCTGTAGGTAAGTAATTAAAGAGCTGTAGGTGGAATATCACTCTGGTGTGACTAATAAGCAACAGCCATTGCTTATTATGATGGGAGAAGAGTTTTACCTGCACTTCATTTCTTAGGGTTGCAGCCAGCCAGTCTATCACTGGGCTAGTCATTGAACCCATGTTCTGCCAGGTGGCCAAAACTGGGGTCAGAGAAAGTCTATAAACTCCAGATTCTATCAGGTTCAAACTACAAAGAGAGGCCACAGGTCAGTCATAGGACACTTGCTTTGCATGTACAGGTGTTCCCCGCTTAACGACAGGGATATGTCAATGGAGGTAGAAATACACACACAAACACAGAGAGTTAACGATGACATTTTTTTTTTTTGCATTTAAAATACAGTACTGTAGTTTTAATTCTTTGTTTGCACTTTGGGAACCTCCGTCATATATGTGGATCGTCATTAAACGATCCGTCATTAAGGGGGGGGGACACCTGTACAAGATCCCAGAATCAATGCCTGGAATCTTGAGTTAAGAGATCACAGGTAGCTGGCCTGGGAACAAAGATTATGCTCAAGACCTTGGAGACAGAGTAAAAAACTATTATATATTTATACATACATACATACATACATACATACATACACACACACACACACACACACACACACACACACACACACACACACTCTGTTTCCCCGAAAATAAGACAGTGTCTTATATTAATTTTGTCTCAAAAAATGCAGTAGGTTTTATTTTCAGGGAGGTCTTATTTTCCCAACCTGTGGCGCGACACCCACCCACCCACCCCGGCAGTTACTTTGACCGATTTAAGCTTCATTCTTTCCCGAGGGTGCAAGGCTCCTCAAGGCCTGGAAGGCCTGCACTTGAGTCCTCCACCATAGAGAGGACATGCTAGAGAGGCCAGCAAGGCCTGCAAGGAGGCTGCAACGTTGCAGAGTTGCTCTAGCACGTTGTCTCTATGGTGGAGGACTCAAGTGCAGGTTTTCCAGAGCCTTGCACCCTCGGGAAAGAATGAAGCTTAAATCGGTCAAAGTAAGTGCCGTCATTAAGCGTTCCCATTGTTGAGAATCAGGTTCCCATTGTTGAGAATCCTTCGCCTGTTAATCCCCTTGAATCCTCACAGGCACATATATATATATATTACTCTGGGTTCCAGGAATGGAACCCTTTGATTAGATGACTGATAGATTGGAGGAGGAGAATCCCCTCACACAGACCCCAGACACAACCACAATCCACAGCACCACGGAAACCCCAGGAGCCAAACCCAATGCCCCAACCATGGTCAGTGAACATTGCTATGACCGCTTTCTTCTGATTCAGAGGACTTTGTTAAGGACCCTGCAACGGGGGCAATGTCACCTACAAAATTGAGCAAGAGCCCTTTAAAGCTCAAAAAGGTTTCCCCGCGGAAAGAAGCAGAGCCAATTACCCCAGTAGCCGCAACACATATACAGTGAGTCCATTAGGTAGATGAACGAACTCTTGCACAATTAGGGCTCAACGCTATCCAACTTTCCAGCGCCGATGCAGCCACAGTGCAGCACCAAGGTAAGGGAACAAACATTCCCTTACCATGAGCAGGCCTCCGTGGCTGCCCCCCCCCCATCGCAGAATGCAGTGCGCACCCTGTTTGCATGGCTGCATCTTCGCTGGAAGGTTGTATAGGACTGGGCTTTTAGTGAGCTCCAGACCTTTGCTGGAAGAACATCTGAATCTGCTCATAACTAACCAGATATCTCCAGTCTCCTCTTGGAACTCTCCAAGGTACTGAGTATTTCTGAATTTCTGCCCTCCTCAGAGCTGTCCAAGGTCTGGAGAAGCAACTAAGACTCTTGCCTCCATTTGGACTAACTATAATTCCCAGCTAGGATACTGGTCAGCCCAATAGCCCCACCCAGAACAGCGTGTAATTCATCTGTGGAACTCCTTGCCACAGGATGTGGTGATGGCACCTGGCCTAGATGCCTTTAAAAGGGGTTTGGACAGATTCATGGAGGAAAAGACTATCACAAGTTATAAGCCATAAGCAACCTCCTGGCTTTAGAAGTGGGTTTTCACAGTGCCAGGTGCAGGGGAGTGGCAGCAGGAAACAGGTTATCTTGTTGGCTGTGTGCTCCCTGAGGCATCTGGTGGGGCCACTGTGTGATACAGGAAGCTGGACTAGTTGGGCCTTTGGCCTGATCCAGCAGGGCTCTTCTTATGTTCTTATGTAAGTTCTTTTTCTGGCATCAAAAGGGCTGAGATTTCAGCTGTAGTATGGAATCCCAACATTTGTCCTTATGGCTCAATTCAAGGAACATCAGAACAGATACATCATATTAAGCTTTCCTCCCTCTAGCCTGGTGGCCGTTTCCCCCTGCAGAATGCCAGCTTCTCCCAACTCATGTTCCTTCTGTCTTAATTCCTGTATAGAATTAACAAGGTGCATCTGCCAGCTTCGTTCAGCCATAATTAGCATTCAAGCAGGGCTCAGTCACCTGACAGGAAGGCCCAGAGGAACTGCTTCCTGAAGCCGGGGGAACCACGGATCAACCATCTCTGCTGCCTTGATCCTTGGCTCGACATGTGTGTGTGTGTGTGTGTGTGTATGTGCGCGTCAGGCATTTTCCATCTCCTTCGCCTCCATCTCTGTTTCACAAGAGCGGCTCGCCCAGTGTAACCGCATTATATGCGCATTTCCCTGTGCCATGTTTTTGCTTTACAGAGTGAGCATAAATGAGGAGACACTAAGTTAAGCTCTGACAGCCTGTGCTGGATGTATCCACTTGGCCTATAAATAAGCAGTGATCACTTCCCATTTTATTGAACTCATTTTCTAGGCAAGCAAAGAGCACAAGATTCTCCTGCAAATTTTCCCTTTACGCTGGCAAGCGATGCTGCTAGTGTCAGCCGCGACAGATTTATAGCCTATTCATTCATGGGAACAAAAGCCCTGCTAGGGCTGGTCACGGAACACACCACTGCCGTTAGTTCAAAAGATAACAGCAGCTATACCTCAATTCCTTATTCAGCACTCTCGAGCTAACACTATATTGGGAGATAATAAATGCCCCTTGTTTGTATATCCTGAGTAATATCTAAGAACAGAGTCCACGTTACAGCGGTGTGTATGTACAAGGCCTGCCAAGCAGGGGAGGATTAATCAGTACTCTCTGTAACCCAAAGACCAATTCACACATTACGCAAAGGCAAGCCTCGGAACTGCAGCCAATCAGGACTCCCTGATAAGTGCGCCAGCAGGACAGACCTCTTTGCAAACTGTTGAAAGTTATCTGCCACAGGATTCTAGGTCAGGGGTTCTCAACCTGGGGCCATATGGCCCCCAGGGGGCCCCAAGATATCCCAAGGGGGCCGCAGGTGAAAATCACATAAAAGGGGGGCCATGGCATGAGATTAGGGGGGCACAGAGAGAAGTGAAGAAAACAAAGTGACCGAGAAAATAAACAGAAAAGAAAACAGAGGTGACCGTGCTTCCCAGTGGATAGATCGCCATGCGCACTCTGCGATGGCAACATCGCTTCCCCTCCCTTTTCCCTCCCACTTCCTCACTCCACCGCCGCGCGCACACTTTCTACCAGTAGGACGGTGGGGGGCACAAGAAGGAAACAAGGTTGGAAGGGGGCCACGGTCGGAAAAAGGCTGAGAAACACTGCTCTAGGCCAGGGGTTCTCAACCTGTGGTGCGGGTACCCCTGGGGGTACGCGGACCTCTTTGTGGGGGTACGCCAAGCCCTGCCCCTTATCTGCCCCATCAGCAGCTAATTAAGTGTTAATTAACATGGATTTTAAATTGTAATTATTTTTGGAGCCCTTCTGTCTCTCTGATTTGGGTTTGGGGCTTATTTTTGTACTTTTGAAAATGTACTTTGGTGGGGTGGGGGAGGAGCTGATTTTGGGAAGTGTGACAGAGAAAAAAACAGATCCTTACATCTCTCTCTCTCTCTCTCTCTCTCTCTCTCTCTCTCTCTCTCTCTCTCTCTCTCTCTCTCTCTCTCTCTGTGTGTGTGTGTGTGAGAGAGAGAGAGAGAGAGAGAGAGTTAAATAAGACTTTTTCACATTTAAAATTGTTTTAGTACTTTTTATTTAATGATTAATTACCTAATTAATTAATTGATTAATCTGATTAATTAGCAGGGGGTACTTCAGAAAATTAGACCATGATAGGGGGTACCCGGGCCTCCAAAGGTTGAGAATCCTGCTCTAGGTCACTGACCACAGCAGGGCCATGAAAGATGGAGTCTCTTGTCCTAGGAGAAGACTTAGCAATGGATGACTAGGAGCCCCAGGGAGGCTCCAGCAGACTGACCTCCTTGTATGGCTCTTCTGCACTGAGTTTGACTTGGCAACCACAACAGACACGAACATGTTGCATGCAGATTTTCATGGCTGTGGACAATTGACAGAGTTTTTGGCAATATGCGTTCTGCAGCCATGTCGATATACAATAAAGAAATAAAATCCTTTATTTTATACACAAAGATATACATTTTGTGTATACATTTTATGTATACATTTTATACACAAAATACACAAAGGGGAATTTCCTCCAACAACAAACACGGGATCTTAGTTCCTCAAGCCGACGTTTCACTCCATTCGTGGAGCTTTCTCAAGGCAATTCGCAGTAGAATTGCCCTGGGAAAGCTCCGCGAATGGAGTGAAACGTCGGCTTGAGGAACTAAGATCCCGTGTTTGTTGTTGGAGGAAATTCCCCTTTGTGTATGTGATTGCCTGTGCAACGTAAAGAAATCTCCACGAACTACAGATGCGGTAAAGGATTTTATTTCTTTATTGTATATCGACATGGCTGCAGAACCCATATTGCCAAAAACTCTGTCAGACACGAACATGATATCTTAATTATGTTGCTAAAGGATTAAAAGGAAGTGAGAACATTCCCCCATCACTCTTGGGAGGAAGGCCAGGATAACAGAAGCAATTCGATTTTGGTTTTGAATGTTTACCATCTTACAAAAAGAAAAAGTCCCCCCCAAAAAAAGAAAAATTAAAAAAATTACCCACTGTCCATTTAATCAGGATACTTTTATACTCCCTTTCAATATCAAGCCAGACTGGTATCATTCCCTTCCAACCTGCAATTTCCTTGTTCGGGTCACTGTAAGCCAGGAAAGTGACATCAGTTACTGTAACTACATGCTTTGGTAATCAATCAAGTTTTATTGTGCTGCAGCTAATAATACAGCTAGAGAAGCCATTTGAATTTTTTTCCCCAGTTTAACAATCCTTGCTAATTGAAAATAGCAGATTCAAAAGATACTATACAAGGCTCGTGGTTTACAGGCTATTGCTATTGTCATACATATATACTGGTTTCAACACCACCAAAAGTGTTCAAAAAGCGCTTTACGTTGCCAAAGAAATGTTAAAATGGTCCCCTGTCCCAAAAGAAGCTCATGATCGAATACTCATGATCTGAGCCAGGACGCCTGGCTCAGTTGGTAGAGCGTTCGTCTCTCACAAATGCCTGAAGATCTGCAGGACAGCAGTTCAAGACGGCCGGAAGTCTGTCGGAGAGCTGCTGGTACGCCGAGCTGATAAGCTGCAGAGCCCTGTGGGGGAGTGAGCTGCAGGGAGGAAAAGGCTTTGAGGAAAACCATTTTCAGACAGAAGAAAAATTTTGTGCAGCCTCCATCTGCAATGCTCCCTTTATGTGTGTGTGTGGGGGGCGCAAGATAACCTGTTTCCTGCTGTCACTCCCTTGCACCTGGCACAGAGAACACCTAAAGCCAGGATGTTGCTTATGGCTTGTAACCTGTGATGGTCATTTCCTCCATGAACCTATCCAAACCCCTTTTAAAGGCATCTAGGCCAGGTGCCATCACCACATCCTGTGGCAAGGAGTTCCACAGATGAATTACACAGATCATGCTTTCGCCACTCGCCTGGAGCTGAAGCAAGCAGCTAGAGCGGAAGATCGCCAAGCGGGGACGGATCGGTTTCCAACTGGCCAGGGTTTTTAAAACAGTCAACAACTAAGCATGAGGCGGAGAGGAACCCGGTGGAATTTGCTTCCGCTTAGTCATGCCAGCTGCGCAAGCACAAATTAACCCATGTTAAATCTCAATTTAATAATGAGCATGGTACGAAATTCAAAGCGGATCAGAGTCAGGGGTCATCTGACATGGGAATTACTAACAGCACTGGCTGGTTTGTAATGCCAATGAAGTTGGCACTGCAGTGCAGCCCAAGAACCTCCTTCACCCAGTTCATGTGTTTGTTCCTCTCTCTCTCTCTCTCTCTCTCTCTCTCTCTCTCTTTCTCTCACTCATTACTACCAGCTGTTTTGCCTGCAGGTACAAGAGACATGGCCCTTTCTATCATGGCATCCATGCTCTGGAACGCCTCGCCAAGATAGATCCACTTAGCTGTCGCATGATGGTTAGGACTAACGCTAATCCAAAATTTCTCTTTCCTGCATTTTCTCCCATTTTCTCATTCTGCAGGGAGGAAAAGGCTTTGAGGAAAACCATTTTCAGACAGAAGAAAAATTTTGTGCAGCCTCCATCTGCAATGCTCCCTTTATGTGTGTGTGTGGGGGGGGGGGGCGCAAGACAGAGGACCACATCCATATATTCCCTACGTCAACGTTCTTCAACCTTTACCCAAAGGTAAAGGTTGCTGTAAGTCGTTGCGACTCGGCGGTGATGGCAGCGACAGCACTTCTGGATTCGCACCGCCACCGACTAAGTAAAAAAAGGGGGGTCTTGGACTTACCCGCCTGTGACAACGGCCAGAACCCGGGACTGTGCGGCATCTCCAGCTGCCGCCGCCACCGCCACCAGGTAAGTCAACCCCCCCTTTTTTTTACTTCGTCGGTGGTGGCGGTGGCACGAATCCTGACGTCATCCTGACGTCACCACCAAATCGCCACTCCCCTTAAAGCAAAGGTGGGGAACCTATTTGCGGTGGAGGGCCATTTTCCCATGGGGAAAATTTGCCGCAATTTTGCCCCCCCACCGCAAATTTGACCCCCGTGAATTTACCGCTATCCAAACTCCCTCCCACCCACCCACCGCTCTCCGAACCCCCACCCACTCGCTCAGGTTACGTCAGGCTCTTCGGATCTGGGCCGCCGCCTTTCCGTGCCTCCTCCTTTTGAAAGCGGCCTTCCTGTACCAGCGCAGGTCGCCAATGATGCCGAGAGGGCAATCTCTCACAGGAAGGTACAGGTACAGGAAGGCCGTTTTCAAAAGGAGGAGGTGCCAAACCTCAAGTTTGAAGATCACTGCCCAATGCCGTGTGCAACTCACTTCCAGTTCTGCCTTTGATGTTTCTGCCATTAATGGCAGCCTTTTCCAGGGGAATTCTCCTCCGCTCCCCAGTTAGACCATGAACATGCCTTTTAAAACCAGCAATCGTCACCTTTTGTGGTGGCAAATTCCATAAATCAATGACACACTCTGCCAGTTGAGATTTTCACTAAACCCCCTTCTGTTTAGTACATTCCCCCCCCCCCAAACATCCCTGTTACAGAGGCACTTAAAACAAAGCTAAAATTATGATCCTACACAACATTGAGCTACCGATATATGGCACCCGCACTGTTTTCATCATTGCTTCCAAGGCAAGCAGTCTTTTGAAAATGACTCCCAATAGCTCCATTGAATCACCAAGTTTTCTGACACGTTGGGAGAAAAAAAAAAAGCAGAAAAAGCAATTGCTTCTGTTAATCTACCTTGTTAAAGCTGGAATCGGTGTGCTCCAAACACTCTCCTTCCTCACCCTGTTCAAAGAGTTCCAGTTTTCAAGACAAATTGGGGTGTATTTAAATTGGGGTGTATTTACATTATTTTTAGCACTTTAACCTGATATTCTGAGCTTAAACACACACACACACACACACACACACACACACACACACACACAGTCTCTCTTCACAAGGTCTGGCCCAATACCTCCTGGCGCATCAAATGCCAGACCTGCCACCAGAGGCATCGCTACCCCCATTGGCGCCCGGAGCAACGGGGGGGTTGGCACCCCTATAATTCAATATTGCCGTGGCCAACAGGCCGTGGCGCGCTCCGGAGGGGGTGGGCGGCGCGCTTCGGGAGGAGGCGACGGCGCAGCCTTTTTCCCTCAGTAACAGTCTGAGCATGCGCAAAAAGAACGGTATAAATACCGTTCTCGCGCGGGCCTTCAGAAGGCCCCGGGCAGCCGGCCGGGGAAGACGTCACCAAGCCGGCTCTCCTGATTGAGGGGGCCGGAGACTCGAGTCCGACTCGGAGACTCAAGTCGGAGTCCGACTCACGGGCGGGGCGGGGCGGGGCGGGGCGGGGCGGGGCGCCCTTTGGGAGATGGCGCCCGGAGCCGGTGCTCCGCTTGCTCCGCCCTAGTTTCGCTTCTGCCTGCCACCGTTGTGCCAGTCACTGTTTTGCAGCTATGGCTCCTTCCTGGATTCAAAAAAGAAGAGGGCAACAAAGTAAGAGAGGAAGTGTAGAGGAGAAGAGTGGCAGGCTAGAAGATCTTTGATGCTGGAACCTAGAGGTTCGCAACCTGTGGTACATGGACCACCAGTGGAGTCACTAGGACACGTGCTGCCCCAAGGCTGTCCTTTTCCCTCAGGAATGGTCTGCACATGCGCGAAAAACGTTATAAATAATGTTGTGACGCAGTGGGCCTGCGTCAGAAGGCCCTGGCACGGCGGCCGGGGAAGACGTCCCCGGAGGCGGGTCCCGGCGTCGGAGGCAACGCGAGCGGGGAGGCGACGCGCGCAGGGGAGGCGACGCACGTCACCTGGGGGCGACCCGCTCTCCTTGCAACAGCGACGTCTCTGTGGACCACTATTGGTATATGGACCACAAGCTGGTGGTACGTGGGCGGCCAAGATGGCGGCCGTCGTGCCGCCCGCTGCATGCCATGTTGGAGGCCAAAAAGCAGTGGCTTTTGCTCTGCTGAGCCGGCAAAGCTTGACCATGCGGGCTTTCCAAGCGGGGAAGGGCCTCCCGCCCTCCCTTGCTCCTTATCTGCCTCTTTCTGTGCTCCAGCACAGCCGCGAACCCGGACATAAGTGCAGATCTCTTGATACGGGTGGCTGGACTAGATGGGCCTTTGGCCTGATCCAGCAAGGCTCTCCTTATGATATGTTATCCCTTGCAGCCGATTGTCAGACTGTTCATATCCAAGACATCCCGACAGTGATAAACTCACCAGGTTACTTTTGAGGTCCTCACATTGTCCATCTCTTTACTTATGTACGCCTCATACGACAAATGACTGATTTGCCAATATCCCCATAAACAGAGTACAATTCAGCTCTCCTTGGGAAGGCAAAATTGTGGCTACTTTGTTTTCCCAAAGGTGACAGGTCAACCTCCAAGCACACAGAAATATGAAACCACCTAAATAATGCAACATTTGTGCACATATTCAAGCACTACATGTGGAAAAATGCTTCAAATATTGAAGTGCGAGGATCTTAATTTAACAATATCAGCAGGGAAACTCTTCACCCCAAGAGTTGGACAGCAACCATCCCAAAGCTAATTCAATATCCTACATTACCTCCTTCTTCTAGTCTACTGTAATTATGGTGGAACGACCTGGTCAGCACTAATGGGGAATCTGACACTCGATTTCTTAAAAGATGAATTCATTCCTAGCTTTTATGCATGTGATGAATATAGCACTAACATAGAACATTGTGTTGAGAAACAACATTAAAAATGGAAGGTGGCACTCCAAGGATACAATAATCGAGCATGCTCAGGGTTAATCCAAAATCTTCCAGCACCTGAAGTTGTGGGCCAAATGTCATTGGCCATGTCCAGTAGTGTGCCCGCTGTCATTTCTTCTCTTGCCCCCTGAGTTTGAAAAGGAAAAGGGGAAGAGAGCCAAAGAGGAAGTGCCCAACACTTTTCTCTCCTCTACACCTCCTCTTCTCAAATGCCCAGGGTTTATCCAATGCCTCTATTCCAATGCCCAGGGTTTATCAGTCAGTGGCACTAGTACCACCAGTGGTACTTCAGCCAACTACTGGTGGTACTTGGACCGCCAGAACCCCACTCCGACGTAGTGCTTTCAGCAGCTCGTTTTCACTGCCAAGAGGCTCCTGCCTTTGGTCGAGCCTCTTGGGAATGCTGAGAAGGGCCCTCCCACACCTCCTACCTGCATTTTCTGGCCTCCAGAGCCTCCTACCTGCATTTTCTGGCCTCCAAAAACCTGGAAACCCGGAAGTAATTGGTGATGATGTCATCGCCAGTTACTTCCAGTGGTACTCAGAAACAGAGTGGCGCTGGAAGTGGTACTCAGCCAGGAAGGGGTTGAGAAATCCCCTGCTGTAGCCCACCACTCTCCTCCACGTTTCCTCCCTGAAAGTTTTCCTCCCCCAAAAGTGCACTTTTGGAGGATTGGATTTAGCATGCTAAAAAAAACAGCTGCCTTGCTACAATTGCAAAGGGGGGGGGGTGGAATTGCTAGCATGCACTGAACGTATGAAGCTGCCATACAGAGTCAGACCATTACTCCATCTAGCTCAGTATTGTCAACCCTGACTGGCAGAAGCACTAGGATTTCAGGCAGGGGTGGTGGTGGCCAGGGGCTGAACCTGAGATCTTCTGCAGGCAAAACAGCTCCTCTGCTGCCCCATGGCGTGCGGGGTTACAAGTTGTGCAACTGAAACGGTTTACTGCAGTGGTTCTCAAACTTTTTAGCACCGGGACCCACTTTTTAAAATGACACTTTATTGGGACCCACCTAGCTTTACGAGACGCTCAAACATTTATCTCCCTATATTTAAACAAGTTTGCAAACTGCAGGAGCTCAGCTCCTTGCAAACTGCAGCTCAGCTGCTTGCGGGGTAATTAGCAGCTATCTTGCAAACTACAGGAACTCAGCTCTTTGCAGGGCAATTAGTAGCCATCTGATTTTTGAATAGCCTCAGGTCTTGTGGCAATGACTTATCTGATCTT
Source organism: Plestiodon gilberti rubricaudatus (assembly GCA_026170595.1). Lineage (NCBI taxonomy): Eukaryota > Metazoa > Chordata > Lepidosauria > Squamata > Scincidae > Plestiodon > Plestiodon gilberti. The sequence goes on from JANXHW010000010.1 coordinate 11,033,534, forward strand.
TCCATCAACTGGGACCCCACCAGAAATCAGGTCGCGACCCACCAAGTGGGTCCCGACCCACAGTTTGAGAAACACTGGTCTACTGTATCCATCAGAACAGCAGCAATACTTCAGGATCACACCCGATTCACTCTAAGGGCGGTGCCGAAGATCCTGCACCCCTCCCCGCGAAAGCGTTAATTTGCACCAGCCCGGGGGCCTCTGATCTTACATCGTCGCGCCTAGAAAACACACTGTCACCACACCACCAGCAGTTCCTTTTGTTCTTTTGTTTCTAATTGTAAAACTTGCTGTCAGAATTACATCTTGTGACTAATACTGCCCTGATCTCACAGGGAGATACCAATTATTTTGCAAGGCAAACATTCCAGAGGACAATCTTCATAAAGCTCCCATGTTCGTGTTGCAATTAAAACTTTGCATTATTGATGAAACACAGAGAGAGAGAGAGAGAGAGAGAGAGAGAGAGAGAGAGAGACATACACACACACACACACACACACACACACACACACACACACACACACACACACACACACACACACACACAGCGTCTTTTTCAATGATTCATTAAATCGCATTCAACTGGCCCTGCTAACGGGGCTACTATCCCACAACTGCAAGGCGGAATGGGAGGCTTAGAGCTACAGGAGCGATTCCAGGGGGCAGTTTTGTGACCTTTAGATAGCCCTCTCCTTTTCTGATCAAATCCTCGGTGACACAAAGCTACGATGCGGATTATGAGAACAAATGGGAAGTTATTTCACATACCAGCAAAGTGAGAGCATGTAAGAGGGACAGAGAGGAGAGGAGGTTAAATGGGATTGTTTAATAATAATGTATTTTAAAAGAACAATTTTAGTTAACTCCTGGCTGATTCTTTATTGGGAGCACACATTTCCTGCAAGAGTGGCTTCTATAAAATTGGACACCATTTTATTTTATTTTTGGCCCGGAGACTCAAAGTGTTGTACTTCAAGAAAGTGAATCTTGGCTAAGCACCATCGAAATCAATGGGACTTTACTTTATCGTGACTAACTTGCCTCATTGATTTCAATGGTGCTTAGTAAGAGTTCACCTTCTTGGGATACAACTCAAAGCCTTCCATCTGTACTGTATTTTAGAGGCATGGGCTAAGACGGAGGGTGTGAATTATACTCTATTTTTTTCCATAGACATTTATTATAGGAACCTGCTTGATACTGAATACCAATAATAATATAATATACAGTATTTATATACCGCCTTTCTAGTCATTGGATTTCTCCTCCGACTTTATTCAAGGCGGTGTACATGGGCAGGCTGTTCTAAACCCCAAGGGGTTTTTACAATATAATAACGTTCTAATCTTTCGTAGAACCCTTCATTCTAGACGTTGCTTTCACATTCCAGCTCTCTCTCTCTCTCTCTCATCACAAACGTGCTTTACGGCATGTTCGCAATGTCTCCCAGCGACGGAACGCTCATTCCGTCGCCGGCTTTTCTTTCAGGATTGCGCCCTCAGAGAGAGAGAGAGAGAGAGAGAGAGAGAGAGAGAGAGAGAGAGAGAGAGAGAGAGAGAGAGAGAGAGATATTACTACAACAACAGCCATCCTTTGGCATCACTCTATGGCCAGTTCTGGAATCATGGGAAAGTATCCCAGAATTCTCTGCTAAATAAGCTTTGGATCGTGGAGGTTCCACTGTGGGTCTCAAAGAATGTAATGCTTTTAGGAATTGGAGAAAACGACAGAAGAAGAAAAGCCAATTCTCAGTGCTTTCGACGCACAGCTTCCAGAACATTTTTGTCACCTCTTTATTTTGCACCAAACTATTGCTTATGAATTTGTAAAAGAAGCTGTGAGTTTTTAAGGCCATCCTTTCAGTTCCATTTTTACTCATTAGTGAAGGGATGCTAACGCAAAGTAATATTAACATTTAAATATAATGAATAATGAAGGACAGATGGAAGCCGTCATTATATAATGATTTTTTTTCCTTTTAGAAGTTGCCCTTTCTCTCTGGCAAAGGTATCCTAAACTTTTGATAGTCACAAAATCTAATCCACTTTTGCTGCAAGAAAAAAAAATCTCGCAAAAGATTTCCAGTTATTGTGTACAAAGAGTATTCCTAAACATATTAAATATTGAAGCTGAAAGATAAATACACAGCAAATAATTTATTCAACAAATTCACAGTCTTTCAAGTCACAAGTTGTCTGGAAGGAGCTGACAGTTGTATCAAATGTGTTAAGCATGCGATAATTTTGGACCAAGTTTCCAAGAGTTTCCAGTCTGTATCAAGTGTCCATGCCAATTTTGAAGGATATTTAGGAATAAGAAAAATGCCCATTATTTCAATGAGCAGGCTGTGGGTGGGGTAGGTCCCAGAGATTCGTCCGAGAAACTACAATGCCACAACCTTGCTGAAGCTTAACATTGTATTTAATGTATTTCTGCAGAGGCATCCCTAGGGTTTGCATCATCCAGTGCGGAAAGTTAGTGCGTCAGTCAAACCCCCCCTCCCCACGCACCGGGTGACGCACCAGGAAGGGGTGATGTGCAATTGGAAGCCAAAACCAGAAGTGGCTTCCAATCGCATCTCAGACCTGTTCTGAAGTGTGGGGAGGACAGTGGCCCCCTCTACGGGCCTCCCTGTGCCTCAGAACAGGTCTGAGATGTGATTGGAAGCCACTTCTGGTTTCGCCGAAAACCGGAAGTGGCTTCTAATCATGGAGACATGCTTTATATGGTGATGATTATATGGTGATGTTGGAAGCCAATATACAGTGGGATAGTTATATCCCTGGATATAAAATCTACCAAAAGAGGTAGATTGCACGAGGTATTACCACAGAGGGCATTGAGTGAAATAAATTAGAAACCCAAAGAGGAGGATAAATGCAATCACGTGAGCAATGTGGATACAATTACCTGGTCAAAAATGTTATACAGTGATGGGGACGGACACACGGACACACACACACACACACACACACACACACACACACACACACACACACACTCACACACACACACACACACACACGATTGAAGCACTGATGGAGATCTTGAGTTGTAGAAAGAAATCAGAGTGGGAACCCAAACAGAAAATGCTGGCTCCTGATCTCTTCCCATTGACAAAGGGTACGTTTAGCTTTCTACATACGATTGAGCCTTAACCTGGTGCCAGAAAGAAGAGAATTAGCCCTTGTTTAAATCTGAGGGGTGCCCAAGATCTAGTGAAAGACGTCAGTGTTCACCATACTGCTTGGGAATCACGAACACAACACAATCACATTCTACACCTGCAAGTGAGAAGTTGCCCATAAGTTCAGTGCAGTGACATTTAATTTCAGAAGAGGGAATTTCTCGACGACGAGAATCCTCATTAAAAGGAAGTTGAAAAGGAGAGTTTGGAGAGTCCAATACCTTCAGGAAACTTGGAGGTTATTTAAAACCACACTGATAAAATGGATAGCACAGATTAGAATGGGGGGCAAATGCCAACATGGGTAATGGCAATGTCAAGGAAGCCACAAAAGGCAGGGTGACTCTTAAAAAGGAAAGTCTTCTCCAAATGAGGAGAAGAAGAAAAAAGATCGCCAACACTGGCAAAGCAAATATAATTGGATAAGGCAAATGAAACAGGAAATTGAGCATCAAATTGCTAAAGGCATAAAAACAAAGCAAACATTTCCTTTCATAAACCAGGAACAGGGAAAGAAAAGTCAAGGCGGGAGGAGAACCTTCAAAATGAGAAAAGTGCAGAAAGAAGAGGTGATGGAAATTGCAAAGAGGCTAAATGAATTAAGAACAGAAGAAGAGCCTTGCTGGATCAGGCCAAAGGCCCATCAAGTCCAGCTTACTGTTTCTCACAGTGGCCCACCAGATGCCTCAGGGAGCACACAAAACAACAAGATACCTGGTTTCTGTTGCCACTCCCTTGCATCTGGCATTAAGAGATTTATCCTGGGACGCATCTCGCGCCCCGGGAGCCTTACCCGGCTCCGACGGGATGCGCCAAGAGAAGAAGACGTTGGGCCCGTGCTCTGATTGGCCGGGCCAATCACGTGGCCCTGCGCCGGCTGAGGGAAATGCCTCGGCGTTTATTCAGTCCCTCAGTCGGCGTCTGGGCGGCAACACCCTCCTGCCCTCCCTGGACATAGTCTGGGATTAGCCGGTCGCCCATTGGGGGCCAGGTAGGAATTTTTGGCCATCAATACAATTGGCAAACTTTTGGTGGTCTTTTTGCCTACCTCTGACTGTGCTCTGGGGAGCGGGTTTAGCCAGTGGGTCACCTGGCAGCAGGGATGTATCTAAGTAACTAGGTTGCGAGTGCGAGTGCAAGTACGAGTCATTTTTGCACGAGTGCGAGTCCGAGTGCGAGTCAGTGCCAAAATTTTTGGGCAAGTACGAGTCAAGTGCGAGTCATTTTTGCACGAGTGCGAGTCGAGTACGAGTAAGGCCAGAAACCACGAGTCACAAGTCACAAGTCGAGTCACTTTGGGGAAAATGGCTTTTTTCCCTGAAAATGGTGGTGTGGTGGTGTGTGGGGACCTTTGAGGCTTTTAAAGCACCCACTTGGCTTCCCCTATGACTTGGAAAATGACTTGGAAATGGCAAGTCGTTACCCACACGAGTGCGAGTCAAGTGTGAGTCCTGTGGGTCACGAGTACGAGTGCGAGTGCGAGTCAGGGAAAAAGTGGCTAAGTCACACTTGCGAGTCGAGTCATTTGACTCGAGTCCCCATCCCTGCCTGGCAGGCATGTGGCGTGCGGGTTTGGGTAGGTAGGATGCTAGGGCATCGGCATGCATCGTGAGTTCGGCAAGGTCAGGTGGCGAGTCAAGACCACTCACTTACAACTCTATGGCCGGGTTGGTGAGGCTGGCTGGCAAGTCACCTGGCTGGAGCGGGGAAGGCCCATCAATGGCGCTGCTAGTATGGGTACCTGATCTGCTCCGCTGACTCAACCTCAAGAGGTTGGCTGTGATAATCTCCCTTGGGCAGTGACCGAGTGGGCCTGGAGCTGGGATGCTTACGCCAATTAAGCCGGGGGAGGAAAACGGCTAGCGCCGTTTCCCCCAACCAGTGCCTGCACGCCTTGGGGGGTGGAGATTCCCCTAGTTCTGTTTTTCCCTTGCAGGTCTTGTTGTGTTAATAAATAAAGTGACCATAAATCCAACGTATTCTTGTCTGGCGTATTTATTCTGGAAGGTGCGCGGGTAAAGCCTATTACTAAGACCAGGAGGTTGCTTATCCCCATCATGGCTTGTAACCTGTGATGGACTTTTCCTCCATATATCTGTCTAATCCCCTTTTAAAGACATTTAGGCCAGGTGCCATCACCACATCCTGTGGCAAGGAGTTCCACAGATTAATTACACGCTGGATAAAGAAATATTTTATTTTGTCTGTTCTAACTCTCCAGCCGCTCATTTTTAGCGGATGTCCTCTAGTTCTGGTGTTGTGTGAGAGGGGGGAAAAAAACCTCTCTCCACCCCATGCATAATTTTATACATCTCAATCATGCCTTTTTTCTAGACTGAAGAGCCCCAAACGCTGCAACCTTTCTCATAAGGGAGGTTATTATTTGCATCAGTCCTCACTGCTAAAGGTGTTGAAGAAATACACACATCTGACCCTCTGTTGTCAAGGAGGATGTCTGGGGAGGGATGTCGGCAAAGGATAAAGTTGGGATGTTGACAAATTAACAAATAATTGGTCACCAGGACCTCTATATACAACTTATCAAAATCAGCACTCTTACCAAATGATCGGAGGATAGGTAGATTCGAAACATGGATGTGTCTATCAGCTACAATAGAGAAATGATATTGCACATTTTTATCATTTCTATTGCCACCTTCCTCAACATCAGCACTGCATGTTCAGGACAATTTTTGCTGCAATGCATACATGCAATTTTTATTGCCAATCAGGCACACTGACTGGCTATTGCACCTTGTGCTTGCCTACATATTCATTCGCCTTTTCATATTGTAGCAGGCTAGGACTGATCTATTCAAAGTACTAACCGGATATTTCACACATGCCCCAAACAAAAGGCATAAGGCTCAATCGCACAAGAGCTTGCAAGATGTATTGTTTTCTGTTTGCAGATCAGATTACATGTAATCCAGTTATTCTTAAGGATATGGATTCATGACAACAAATACACATTTTTTGCTTTGGGACCAGAAACGCAAGGATATTTGCAGCGTCCGAGTATGTAGCAAGTGCATATTTCTCTTACTGCCCAAAACAACCACACACTAAGAATTATACATATAGCCTTCCCTGTTATTAGGAAGAAATGTTTCTAGGCTTGTCTGGGCCCTCTCGATTCTCCGTCTATAGGTTAACCGCCACAGAATTCTAAGTCCACAAGGCTTTGATGATGAATTAGTTCCAATTCATAGTTCGATTTTCAATTATATTCTAGTAAAAAATAATCAAATAAATTAGGAAAGAAAAGTCACCTCACTGGCATATCCGACCATGTGCCCTGTGACGAAGTTTACATGCAAAACTTGCAGAGAGGGGTGTATAACAGAAAGCCACCTGCTTATACTTAACATGACTCGGCCTGACCTTTGAGACCACATTCAGTAGCCTTTCAGCTAGATAAAAGGTGTATTCTACTGAGTCAGTCAATAGCTTCAAGTCTAGGTCAGAGGTCCCCAACCTCATCGGGGCCATGTACCACTTACGGGACCGCGGTCTCACCACGTACCATCGGAAGTGGCAATGACAAAATGGCCACTTCTGCGTTTTCAGCCGTGACAGAGCCCTGAAAATTATGGTAAGGGGGTCATGGCAGGAGGCAGGGCATTTTTCAGGGCGGGAAACCCGCACGCTCGAGCTCTGCCGGCCGCCCAGGTCAGCTTACCGTCATTTTCAGGGCTCCAGCACGGGCACGGCACAGCCACAATGGTGGCCACCATTTTGCTGGGTGAGTGTCGGCATACCACTGACACTTGGTACGCATACCACAGGTTGGGAAACTCTGGTCTAGGTTCATATTGTCTACTGTACCCAGGGAGGTGCGAGGGGCAGCGGCCAGAAATAGGGCCTTCTCAGTAGAGGCACCAACCTTATGGAATTCCCTCCCTTTTGACTTACGAACTGCTCCCTCCTTGGACACTTTCCGGCGAGGCCTAAAAACCTTCCTGTTCAAAGAAGCCTTCTGAGCTCTTGCCTTTTTTAACATCCTGCTGGTACAGGTGGAGTGCTGCTGTTTTTATGCTCTTGTTTTAATTGTAGTAATGATCTTTCTAATCGATTTTTAGATACTGCTTTTATTAATTTCCCTTTAACTGTTTTTTACTGTTTTAAAATGTGTCTATTTTTGTATTGTATTTTTGTACTGTATTTTTCTTTTTTGTTGTAAGCTGCCTTGGGTCCCTTTGGGGAGAAAGGCGGGATACAAATATTGTAAAAAAAAAAAAAATACTCTGGCAACAGCTCCCCAAAGTTTCAGATGGGAAGTCTTTCCCATCCCTACCTGGAGATGCCCCAGGAACTCAATCGGGGGCTTTCTGCAAGCTAAGCAGATGCTACAGCTCCCTTTCCAACAATGCCACAAACCAACTCATTGTGAAGAGGATTTGGGGTCCTCCCACAGGTTTTGAATGCAGAAATATCTTCTGTAAACAGCTACTGTGTAACTAAAACATGCTTTCTCCTAGCGTTACAGTCCTACCCAAGACATCTCATTACCCCAACAGAAAACGAGGCAGTCGAATCATTATTCGACAGCATGACTTTCAGATTGCTGGTGGAGGGGAGGGAAAAAACCACACGATTAAACACTTCTCCGTAGCCTAAACTTTCCATACATTTTAAAAAAAAACAGATGCTCTTATCTAGTTATTTTTCCTGTTGTGAATGCACCCGCAGGGCGCCGTTCACCTATGTGATTCTGCAGTTGCACTCGGAAGTGGTGTGGGCTCCAGGAAGAGTTTCATGGCTTCACCGGCTGTTTGTGCATTGCTGGAGAAGAGGCCTCAGGGTCAACATTCAGACCCCCAAAGAGTTCATTGTTTTTCAAGCAGATTGTCATGATACCGTAAGTAACAGCCGAAGCTGGCTCCGCAACTGCTGTGAGCCCCCCCCCCCATTGCCATGACAAATGCCCTAGAAGCTATAGCAATTCATTCTCTCACTCTCTCTCTCTCTCTCTCTCTCTCTCTCTCTCTCTCTCTCTCTCTCTCTCACACACACACACACACACACACACACACACACACACACACACACACACAAACTTTGGATGCCACAGTATGCTCTTGGGAGCTGGGGCAAGGGGCACGCTTTGACTCTTCACATGCCAAGATGAGGGGGAAAAAATCAATTTCAATGCCCAGAGGAAGAAATTACTGCCGAGAAGGTCACTAAGCACTACAAGTTGCTCTATTATCATGTCACCTTGGAAAGAATCCTACAAAAATTAGACAAGTCTGGAATATGATCTCGTAAAGCTAAAAATAACCTGGGCTAATGCAAGAAGGTACCCAGACGGGTTAAATATTCAACCCAGAACCAACACATTAAAGCATTGATGGAGAGCGACAATGTGTACCTGTCGCATACTTAACTGCAACTATACGCCAAGTTCTCAATTGGCGCCATTAAAATGTCCAAATAGTCACTGCCTATCTCTTGGTTTTCAGCCACTGTACTCCCCAATACATGCCTTTCCAAGGCATCACCGAACTACTTCCTTAACCAGCGACAAACACGGGAACACGACAAATTAAAATGTTCAAATATACATGTAAGGGGTTTGCCAATCCAGGATAAAGAATCCCAACCTCGTTTATTTACAAAAGGAGGGACAGTTCGCTTCATAGCACCTGAGTCTCACATCAGAACTTTTTGCTTGATGCGACTTGAACGTGTCAGATGAGAACATAAGCTTGAATGCATCATATCAGTAAAGCACATATATATTTACTCGTGTGTGTGTGTGTGTGCGTGTGTGTGTATTTATTTATTTAAAAAACACCTCTGCTAAATATGCATGGTGATATCATGCCACCAGAGGTGTCGCTGGAGCGCGGCAGGAAGGGCGGACCGCCTGGGGGCGCCGCGCGCAATGGGTGACGCGCGGTCCGCGCAGGTGGTCCTCCCTTCCCGCCGCGCTCCAGCGACGCCTCGGAGGAGGCCTCGGAGCGTCCGCCCTCGGCGGAGCTCCAAGGCCTTCTGAGGGAACCCCGATGCGCGACGTCATATTTACAAGGTTTAGCGCATGCGCAGAACATTTGAGGGCAAATTTGCCCTCAGAAACGTACTGCGCATGCACGAAAACTTATAAATATGACGTCACGCATCGGGCCTCCCTCAGAAGGCTTTGGAGCTCCGCCAAGGGCAGATGCTCCGAGGCCTCCTCCTGCCCAAGACAGCCGGCCGGCGAGGATGTCTCCGGAGCCGTCAGCAGTGGAGGCTCCGCTGCTGTCGGCTCCGGAGACATTCTCGCCGGTCGGCTGTCGGGCGGCACAGGGGTCATTAGGGCGGCGCGCACGCCCTCGCACAGGGCGGCGCGCGCCCTAGTGACGCCACTGCATGCCACCATCATAAAAGCTAGGCAGATATCCTTGGGTCAAATCCAGCTCCTGCGGGGTACCTACTTGTAGGCAAGGTAAGAGGCAAGAAAGGTGCATGAGAGAGGGCAGGGTGTCCCTGTTCATGAGGCCAACAACTCCTCCTTACTATTACTATACGAGTCATGGCTGGGGCATATAAACAAGAACTCTCCAGCCAGAAGCTGTGAAAGGGCGGTGAATGCCTTTGATCCATACTTCTGAAGAAGCTCCATGCAAATTCTGGAGTGAAATGTTAAGACGTTTTGGTGCTTTTAAGAACTGACTGACACGGTTATTAAACCCTTATACAATTTTCAGTTTAGTAACTTCTCCTGGAGAACTTCTGCTAGAGAAGACTCCTGAGAGTCCCTTGGACTGCTAGGAGATCAAATAGTCAATCCTAAATGAAATCGACCCTGACTGTTCCCTGGAAGGACAGGTACGGAGGCTGAAGCTCAAATATTTTGGCCACCTAATGCGAAGAGAGGACTCTCTGGAGAAGACTCTGATGCTGGGAAAGATTGAAGGCAAAAGGAGAAGGGGAAGGCAAAGGATGAGATGGTTAGACAGCATCACCGATGCAACGAACATGAAAATGAGCGAACTCAGGAAGATAGTGGAGGACAGGAAGGCCTGGCGGGATGTGGTTCATGGGATCACGAAGGGTCGGACACGACTGAACGACTGAACAACAGCAACAACTTCTCCTTCTCCCCTAAATAAAAAAAGAGGGAAACAGAGCTGAGGAAGAGGAGAGGTTGCAGAACAGAGTGCTACTGTTCTCTCCTCTACACTTCCTCTTGATTCCTCTCTTCCTTTTTGAATCCAAGGAGCGGGAGAAAGAGGCACAGCAGAGTGTTCGGGTGGTGGCATTTAGCGCACCACCCCAGGCACCGGTGAGTGATAACTGCAGCAACCGGTCTCGCGGGTAAGCTAAGGGAGGGGAGATGGGGCCTTGGGCACTCCATTCTCAAGGTAGTTCCGATATCGCGGATAACAGCTATTGCTAAGCTAGGCTGAAGGTGAAGAAAACCGTAACGTGCAGCAGGTTTACGAACTGCTTGCTTTCCCTGCTTAATTTCTTTTAACTGCTGTATCCTTAGAGAACCCTTCCGCTAGGACAATACGCATGCACTGTCTGCCTTTCCAGCTGCCAATAGCAACGTGGGGGTGTACGAGATCCATTACGACAGAATCCATATTCTACACTGCCACTGGCTCTCCAGGATTCTGTACATTTGTTTCATAAATCACCCTAAATCAGTGTCCCTTGCCATGCCCTGTAGACCAGCAAGTGTCACAGCCCAGTGGGAAAAACATACGGCTTGACACTAATGGAAGGTTTTGCCAGTGGCTGCTAATATTGAGATTATGACTTTTTTTTTTTTTTTGGTATGCTTCCCCTTCAATGCCGTGTGTAGGAAGGGGGAAGAAGGAAGACAACTTACTCTCTGTTCCCCTTTGAAATCCTCGAGCAGGTGAGGAAATGTGCATTGCCTGGAGAACATAAAACAAGGAGTAGACAGAGATACACAATTTCCATATACTTTAAAGGAACAGCCATTTCCCTCCCCTCCCCCCCCCACACAATTGACATTTTAGTGGGAAACTAAAACATCTATACAAAGCAATTTAAAAACTTCTCTTTGTTTATTTGGAATTATAAATACACACACTATAAACACATACATATGTATGTATTTTTATTTTTAACTGCTGATGCACACACACACACACACACACACACACACACACACACACACACACACACACACACACACACACAATTAGTAGCCTGCTTCTGAAATGAGCACATTTTTCTGTCTTACATTACTAAGGTTCAACCTAGATACCGTATTGTCCCGAGTATAAAACGCACCTGATTATAAGACGCACCCTTAAAGTTTGGAGCTATTAAAAAAATTAATTAAATCACTGGCATTAATTCACAGCCTGATTATAAGACGCACCCCTAGTTTAAAAACTTAAATTAGGAGAAAAAAGTGAGTCTTATACTCAGACCAATACGGTATTTGCCATAGCATGCAGGCATGCCAAAATGAGCTGCATTGTACGCTATGGTGGTGGTGGTGGGGAATATTTGCCCTTATCCCACCATAGGCCTCCCAGTCGCCAAAGGCTCTCCACAGACCTGCACCAACTCTTTAGCTGGCGCAAGTCCAAGTCCAGGGAGACAAAAGGTGTGTGTGTGCGCTGGCTTCTCCAGGAGGGAACAACATCCGGTGCAAGTCGCATGCACCGGGTGAAACCCCCTCCTTCCCCCGTCATGCCCTTCGCGTGCTGCCAGAGCGTTGTTTGCGGCAGCCGTAAAGCAGCTATGGCAGCCAGATCACGCGTTCTGGCAGTGGTTGTGCCCTATAGAACTGGGCTACCTGTCATTCCCTCCCACCCTTGCTACTGCTTTTTCACCTGAGAGGAAAGGCTCCCCAGAGGCGTCTCTACGGTGGGGGCGGTACCGTTTGTTCCACGCCGTCCTAGTCCCCGTTTACTCCCCAGTACAAGGTGGCCCCGCCCGCTCACCGTCGGAGCCATTCAGTGCGGCGAAGGCAACGGGCAGGGAGTCTCCTGCCCGTTGCCTTCGCCGCACTGAATGGCTCCGACGGCAAGGGGGCGGGGCCTCTTGGTGCAGGGGAGTAGAACGGTGCGGAACCTACAGTCCCACCCCCACCGTAGTGACGCCTCTGAAGCTCCCATTGGTGCCAAGCCATGGTTTACAGGATGCCCCGAATTCAAATTTAGCGCATACAAGTTGTACACACACAGACTCTGATGCAACCTTCACCAGGACAGGTAGAGGTTGGGAGCAGGGACGGCTGGTATGACCCCAATTTCACATCTTCCCCGTGTTTGATGGATACATGGAAAGGGCTTCTCTCCTCCTTTCCCAAAAAAATGGATACAACCCACTGGTTGAAAAACAATGCCCACGGTTATATTATCTCTGCTATGGAAGAGAATATGTTCCTCCCATCAGCTACACTCATTCTCCCCATAGGCAAGGCATAACTCCTAACTACTTAATCATTCATCTGGGCTGATTTCAATTAAAGGCAATGAAGGAAGCAAATTATGCATTTAGGAACTGCGATTTTGGAACTTTCAAGACATGAATTATTTGGCATCTAGGAGGTTCCTTCTTCCAATTTTAGCATTATGTCACTTAAAATGCAAACATCAACTCAGTTTTTTTTTCTTTTTCTTGATGTAAAATATTAAAACAAGACCCTTAACATTTGTTACAAGTTCAGAGTTTTAAAAACACCAGCCCTTGCGGCTGCGTGTTCATAATCACTTCATTTTGAAAGAATAATGGTGAAGTCTTTAAATTGGGAGCTTTTTCGCTCCCTACAAGGCAAACAATGTGGTCCTAGGCAGGTCTACGGAGAAGTAAGCCCCATTGAGTTCAATGGGCCTTGCTCCAGGTAAGGGTGTATAGCAGGGGTTCTCATCCTTTGAAGACCCGGGTACCCCCTATCACGGTCCAATTTTCTGAAGTATCCCCTGCTAATTAATTGGCTCAATCAATCAATCAATCAATCAATTATTTATTTATTTATTCACATTTTTATACCGCCCTTCCTCCAAGGAGCTCAGAGTGGTGTACATATTTCCTCTCCTCCTTTTGTCCTCACAACAACCCTGTCTCCTCACTGGCTGAGAGATAGTGATCTAATTAATCGTTAAATAAAAAAGTATTAAAACAACTTAAATGTGAAAAAATGTCTTACTTAACTCGTGTGTGTGTGTGTGTGTGTGTGTGTGTGTGTGTGTGTGTGTGTGCGAGAGAGACAGACAGACAGACAGACAGACAGACAGACAAACAGGGGGGATTGCATTTAAGTTCTAATTAACAAGTAATTAACTACTGATTGATGCTGATAAGGGGCAGGCTCTGGCGTACCCCCTGACATTGGTCCCCGTACCCCTAGGGGTACTCGTACCACAAGTTGAGAACCCCTGGTGTATAGGATTGCAACCTAAGGGACTGAGAACTTTTATGAACTTCTTATGAACTATATTCATTCCCAAAAATAAACATCACTACTTAACATGGACACAAATTTCCTTTTATTAATCCATTCATTTTAGTTTTTAGAACCTTTATCTGATTCATTGCTCATTCGTTATACAGGAAGTCCTCACTTAAAGTTGTAGATAGGTTCCTGGAAACTGCAACTTTAAGTGAAGCAACTTATAACGAAACCAATTTTGCCATAGGCTAACATACATAAACAAGAGTTAGGTTCCTATGACATACCGTATTTATCAGCGTATAACGCGCACTAATCTTAGGGGGTCAGCCCAGGAGAATTTTCCAGGGAAGCCAAATAAGTTTGGAGAAGGCAAATGAAATATCTCAAGGGGGGGGGGGGGTTGCGTTTCCCTTGAGGAAGGCATTTTTAACACACATCAGGCGGTTATACTTTATGAATCAATTCTCCACCCTGCACCACTTTTTTGCTTGCTCCTCTTTTTTGCTTGCATGACTTCCTTTCCCCACAGCCTATACGCAAAGACACAAACAGCAGCAAGCCTCTCTCCAACAGAGACAAGGGGAAGACGGCTGTCAAGAGTAAACGGCTTGTCCAACAGGGCTCGCAACCAGTTTTGCCGAACCTTCTCTGATGTTATTTTCTGACTTAATCCTATGCTTATTTTGATACTTCTCACACGGTGACATGTCAGCTGACACCCCCCGATCTCTGTCGTCTTTAAGTAACAAGCTGTAAAAAGAAGCTAGACTACTGGATAACACTGCCAAGTAGATAAACCAGTCGTTTAATGCCGGTGTCGTGTAATTCCCCTCTAATGCAGTCAAGCTCAATTCAAGGAAGTTTAGATCCATAAACCCTCAAGAGACCTATGACACTACTCACTAAGAGCTCTTTGCTGACAGTGGCAAAGCCAATCAGGCCTAGTGCTGCTGTTATCTCCGAGAAAATAATAAACAGTCTGTGTGATACTTGGATGGGTAACTGAAGGCTTTGGGGAAGGATGTTGACAAGCACAAATGAAAAAAAGGTTGCTATTAGAGATGGGATGAAAGAGTCGTCTCCTCTCCCCCTACGCGACACAAACACACATAAGAGCATAAGAAAAACCCGGCTGGATCAAGCCAAAGACCCATCGAGTCCAGCATCCTGTTTCCCACAGGATTTCAGCAGTGCTGGCTCAAGAAGCCCCGTGTCGGGGCTGGAGACCTGGGAGGGAGGAGAGGATACGCAGTGGTGTCGCTCTAGGTGGGGCGGAGCTCTACGTTCCGCTGCTCTCCGACCAACCGTTACACGCCCGCACAAGGCGGCCCCGCCCCTTCGCCTTCGAAGTCTTTGAGGGCTGCCCTGAAAGGCTCTAGGGGCGGGGCCACCTCGTGCGGGCATGTAACGGTGGGTCGGAGCACAGCGGAACTTAGAGCTCCGCCCCACCTAGAGCGACGCCACTGAGGATATGGTGTGTGATGAGGACGCCTCCAAGGCCCGGTTCTCCCCCCGCCTCATTACATCCCCCCTGCCCTCCCCCAGTGCTGCACTTACCTTCTCCACAGCACTGGACTACTTCGGTGGGCGGGTGGCGGAGGCCTCAGCGCCAGCCCCACCTACTCGTTAGGTGGCGCAAATGTGCTTTACAGCATGTTTGCAACACCCTAGACCGGCGCCGAGGCTGCAGCGCCAGCCCCGCTTAGGATTGCACCGTTTATGTGAGGATCCTCTTGAAGACCTCTCGGAAACGTTTTGACCAGTGCAAACAGTTTAACTGAATTGTTCGAAGCTACATTGGCTGCTGATCCATTTCCAGAGGCAGATGTGTGTAACCTTTAAGGATTTTGAATATAAGAAAGTTTTGCCTTCCAACCTTACAGTTCCTGCCATTAAGGTAAAACAGAACAATTACAGAGTCTTCGGTCTTGCCGTTCATTCCCAGCTTCCCGCATTTGGAAATTTAGGTATATATTTACTGAGCTACTTTCTACAATCACAATGAAATAAAGCCCACTGCTGAGTTTCATACAAGGAATGTTGATGCTGCTGGAAATACTGCTTCAGGTGTCATCCTTCGGGGCTGCACTCGTCGAAAAAATAAAATAAATCTCAGCCATTTGGTTCAGTCCCTCAGTGGCTTCACTTTTGATTGAAACACCCTTCCCGACACCGCTACGCCACGGAGTGCACACAATTGATCATCAACATAGCGGTAACGAAAGTAGAGACCTGCAAAGCTTTGCGCGCTCAACATCTGTTCATTTCCGATAGACACAAATGTGCGGCTGAAGGAAACCTTCCTTCTCCTGGCTTCTGGAAAGAGAAGTGGAGCTTAGAGTGTCAACAAAAGCGTCACGTTCCATTTTTATTTTATTTTTTAAAGCCGAGCTGCAAACTCGTAAGAAAAGAAAGGCCATTCTTGAAAAGCAAAATCGGATCGCGCCTGTTCATCAAACACATCTCACCTGGCCGTGGTGTTGTTGCAAAGAAGCAGAGGAATGTATGATGTCCTATAAGAACTGAGTTGCTACATCTGTAAAGGTCTGAGACGAGGTGTTTCCAGGCCCCTCAATACCCAGAAACCCATCATCTTCTCCTCCCTATTCCCAAGGGAGTGAAACCACCTCCTCACTGGCTGTCTCTCTCTGCTTATGGTGCCAATCATGAGGCACTGACATGCACATTTTTGCCCCACCCCTTCACAGTTCAGACAAGCTGAAGGAAGATAGCACATGGCCAGTGGCATAGCTAAAGGGGGCCCCAGGGCCCCGGGTGCCAGGCTTCTGGGGGGTAGTGACACGAGTGGCCAAAATTGTTGAAACCTTGGTATTTATAAATAATACCCTCGTGTTATATATCATTCGATGCGTAATGAAACAAACCATATCAAATTATCTGTGTACTACCAAACGTTGTAGCCCAAGAAAATGGGACTGGAAAACAAAATTGCCTTATGTAGCATTTATTTTCTGGCCATTATTATTATTATTATTATTATTATTATTATTATTATTATTATTATTCATTTCATGTCATATTACCAGAAATAATTTTTCGTACGGGGGGTGTCAAATATGTATGGATCCCGGGTGTCAAATGACCTAGCTATGCCTCTGCATATAGCAGCTATGCACAGGAGTGAGTAGTTTATCCTACTGTTGGGGCCTCATTTTGCACCCTCCTTCCCCAAACTGAGCCTCTTTTGTAGGGCCAGGCAACCGCACAGACACATCTTGCCCACTGGGGCAACTCTGCTCCTGCCACCTGCACTTCCATCAGGGTGAGCCACCTGACCAGCTGGAACACTGCCACACCATCACCATGGCAGTGGGAGCCAAGAACCTGCTGGAAGAGCAACGGCATGTGTTCAGAGTCTGTATACAGGTGTCCCCCACTTAATGACGGATCGCTTAACAACAATCCGGATATATGACGGACGTCCCCAGTAAAAAAGAGCAAAGGATTTAAAAAGACATGTTCTGATGTTTTATTTAATTGTTTCATTATTGGAATTTATTTTATGTTGTGATCTGCTTTGAGTATCGGAAAAACATCATAAATGTCTTTTCAATAAATAAATGAGAAGTGGATTTAACCGAAGAACAAAGCAAAGCAAACCCTCCCCCCCAATAAACTGAAGAAAAGGGGGAAGGAAGCAGACTGGTGATGGAACACCAACAGCTCTCAGTTTCCGAACTGGTGAGGCTTCAAAAACGAGCCACAGCAGAGAGAAAGGGATCTAAATGCTAAGTGAAAGGAACAAGAATATCCAGAACTGATGATTTCCCAGAAGCCAAAGAGAGAAAACTCCCTTGGCAGCCCTAGTGCTACTTGTCTCTTCATGACCAAAAATATCTTCTGCGGCTGAAGAATCGATGAGCTCTCCCTAAAGAAGAGGGTGTTCAATAGCTATAGTTGCAGAAGTTGATGACGAACGATATTTAGGCATTGTTCAATGCATGGATCGGAAGAGTGAACAATCCGAACGCGACACTTACCTACCAAACCGTGGCTGGAGAAAACGGTAAGTCGTACACTTACCTGCTGAATTACGAACTTGCTGCTGAGAGGGAACGACATCTCTGATGTACTTTTGTGCTATTCTACTTCCATTATATCACCGTGCCCAAGCTAGAACACAACTGCAACAGCTAGTGCAACATTTATCACATCAACACTTAAGTAGGACAGGCTAATATTACATCTCTTACAGAAAAGATTCCAACTGGAAGATACGTATCCTAAATGACTGCTCCTTATTCAACAGTTAAGGCAGAATGGGAAACACAGAGCTCTGGCTGATAGAGGTGGCCAGGAAGGAACTATCGTTCAGTGGAAAGGTGCCTGATTTGCTGAAGGTCCCAGGTTCCACCCCTAGCACAGTGGCTCCCAACCAATGGTCTGTGGTCCACAGGTGGTTCGTGAGAACCTGAAAAGTGGTCCACAAGGTTTCAAACCCCCCCCCCAAAAAAACAGACCAGCCTTTGGTAAATTTTGACACCCCCCCACTTTGAGCAGCAGTATCAACCCGAGAATTTTGCAGCTAGTGAAGCAAATGTAAGTGCAAACATCGCATTAACAGCGCAATCCTATCCAGCTTACACCACCGGTGTAACCACAGCGAGAAACAGGAGGCCCTAGAATGGAAAGGGGATTCAAATCCCCTCCAAAGGGGTATTCAAAAGGGGGTTTAAATCTCCCCTCCAAAGCCTCCCGCACTACCCTCCCCCGCTGGTTACACCAGTGGTGTACGTTGGATAGGATTGCGCTGTAAGATACCTACCCCATTAAGATTTAATTTTTCGGGTTTTTTAAATCACAATACAAAATAATGCAGAATAATGTATGTATAAATGTAAGTACGAGACCTAATAAATCTTCTCTAATTATTATAAATTTAATTGTATTTTTTGTGCGTAGGGGGTTGGGGGGTTGGATGTGGTCCTCAACGATTCCAATTTTTGCCTCAGTGGTCTCGTGGTCTCCTAAAGGTTGGGAACCACTGCCCTAGCAGTGGGGGGGGAAGAAGTGTCTGAAAGCTTGAAAGTCACTGTCAGACATTTCATGCACAGCAGTCATTTCCTGGGGTGCAGGATATTTAAATCCCCCCCCAACTAAATGAGCTCTAAATGAATAACGAATGGATCACAAACAAGTAACACATCCATTATTCATTTGGAGCTCTGGTCATTCAGTTCAGAAGAAATGATAAATGAACCACATGGGCTTCATTCGGCTCATTTTTTTTTATTTGTTCTTAAATGAACACACAGCCCTAGTTGCTGACCTCATCAGGGTCAAAGTAGACATGACAAAGAAGGCAAGGTTGCGTTATCACCTGTGGCGATCCAATGGGGCCACCACAGTCCATTCTGCAAGGATGGGGGAAGAGCCCATGCACACAGCCCATGCACCTAACCTACACCAAGCACCGTCAGGTTCCTTCTGGGATGAAAGCAATTGACACAGCACACTGACAAACAGTGGCATAGCTAGCCTCGCGGGGGATGGGGGCGGCACCACTTGACACCCCCGTGATGTCACAAGCCCCGCCCCCTCGCTCAGGACAAACCCCACCCCCTCGCTCGGGCAGAGTATGCCTACTCACCGAGTGCCAAAAACGTGCCTAAGTCGGCGACAGAATTGCAACATAAGAGAATTACAAGATGCATCTATCACAACAACATATACTAACCCACACTGAAACTATACAGATGGGCCCCCATATCCACTGATTTGCTATCCACGGTTTCAGTTATCCACGGATGGTGGGGACCTCCTCAGGCTTTTACTTTTTTCCCAGTAAGCTTCATTTCTTCCTTAAAGAAACAGGAGAAGCAGCCTCTGGCTGCTTATTACAGGCAAGTAGAATGAGACTAAGTACTAGAGAGGCTCTGCAAGGTTAACAGAAACCTTGCAGAGCCTCTCTAGGGCTTAGTCTCGTTCTACTTGCCTGCAATGGAGGCTGCTTCTCTGTTTGTTTTAAGGAAGAAACAAAGCTTGCTGAAAGAAAAATAAGAGCTGGGGGGGGGGCAAGCATGCCTGCCTGCAGGGGAGGCAGGGTGGGGGGGCCCTCAGGAAACCATGGAGGGGGTGTTTGCTCTTATCCACGGTTTCAAGTATCCACGGTATTCAAGTTCCATGGAGGGGCCTGGAACATATCCCCAGCAGATATGGGGGCCCACCTGTACTTCATCGTTATGGGCGGACAGGAACAAAAAAAGGCTATGACTGCTATATAAAGGATGCATGCAATGCAAAGAGAACTGGCAGGAAAAGGACGGCATTCACTTTAGCCGACGCGTTCTTTGAGAAACAAGGGTACTGAATACGTCTTACAGCACTGCTTCCGACCCGCATGTCATGGAAATTAAACTGTCTTTGTTTATTGTGAGATAATGAATTTGAGAGGAAGGGAACGGGTTTCGCTGTGTTGTATTCAAAGTGGATGTTAAGATGGATACGTGTAGACCTGGCGGAAATAACACTGAATTATGTCTTGTCAAGTGCACATGATTCATGCAGCACTACAAATATTGATTGGACAGGTCACCTTCCCCTTCCGTACCTGCTTGATGCTCTTGGAGGACAATGAACTTGATGAGCATACCTCGCTGAAGCCTCACTCCGAAAGTGCGCAGTTACACTTAGTTGTTCACCTAGTTATTCACATAGTTGCAATTAGTGCCAGGCGATTTAGAATTTCAATTTCAGCCTCCGCATTATATTTCTAAATTTCCACCACCTCCTCTCCCACCAATTAGCGTCAATTGGGCCTGCTTAAATATGAGAACTTGACAAGCCAACTTTGACATAATGCGTTGGCCCTCCTCTTCCAGACCAAGATATAGTATCCCACTATTTGTTTGTGATAAATGGCTGCATTTAATAACGTTTGTTTGCATATTTGTTCATCATGCTAATGAGCATAATTACTTTTATTCACGTCATAAAGCTACTATTGCATTTGATATATGTGCACATCGCTTAAATATGTATCATTAGTATTATGCATGCAGTGGTCATGTTGAAGTGGTGAAGGCTTTTTCTTTCTTTCTTCTTAAAGAGGCAGTTAAGCTTCTCACCTCCATCTGATTGCATTGATTGGACAATGGGAACAGTTTGCAGTCGAGATAGGGAAGCTCCCCTGCTTCAAAGTGGATAGGGTCTGAGCTGTTTCGCCGCAAATACCCATATTGTCCCGAGTATAAGACGCACCTGATTATAAGACGCACCCTTAAAGTTTGGTGCTATTAAAAAAATTTAATTAAATCACTGGCATTAAATTGCAACAGCCTTATTATAAGACGCACCCCTAGTTTAAAAACTTAAATTAGGAGAAAAAAGTGAGTCTTATACTCAGATCAATACAGTAGTTTGACTCATTTCTGAGCCAATCTGAATCAATTTCCTCTCACCTTGCCCACAATCCTTCCAAGTCTTCCATCCACCCATTAACCTCCAAATCTCTCCCCCACTTCCTTCCCACCTCCTAGCTGTTGCTATCTTTCCCCCCTCCCCCCTCCAGTGCACAGCCGTTGTACATAGCCATTGGAAAATGGAGGTTTTGCCAGGGTTTCTGCAATGCCAGATTTTAACCTGGGCCCAAGAAGAACTCAGGGGTTGCAGAGCTCATCTTGCTTTTCAGATAAGCATTATTGTATTTATGACATTTACAGCTTGCCTTTCTTCCACGGTGAAACAAATATGAAACTTGGTGATCTCTTTAGTGTTGAGAGTTTCTTGCATACCCACTCATAGGAGCACCAATAATGTCAGAGTCACCTCTATTGGATGAATAGTCATTCCCCAAATGACGCTTCTTGATGCCACTCCCAGCCACTGAAAGAGTTTCGCTTCCTGGATCATGTTTCAAGAGAAAAGGTAGGAGAAATCTTGACCCACTCAAAGTTCACTTTTGGTCTGCCTCACCATTCCAACTCGAGAAGCACTGGTTGACTGTAAAGCTTCCTTGAAGCACATGGGGTGGTTCAAAATGATATGCCGAGACCTACGTAAATAATCAAGCCGTTCCAGTGGCATTGCTCTAGGTGGGGTGGAACGCTAAATTCCGCCGCACTCTGACCCTCTGTTATACACCGGCACGAGACACCCCCCCCTCACCTTCAGAGCTATTCAGTGGGGCGAAGGCAACATGCAGGGAGTCTCCTGTGCATTGCCTTCGTCCCACTGAATGGCTTCGAAGGCGAAGGGGCGGGGCCGCCTCGTGCCGGTGAGTAAGGGAAGGTCAGCACACTGCGGAACGTAGCGCGTTCTGCCCCACCTACAGTGACGCCGCTGACTTATCTTCACTTTCCCTTTGCCCTCATTTGCTCTTAGTGACGTCATCATTTACCCAAATTGTATTACTGATTTTTTTTTATTTTTACTTTCAGTACATGGCCCTGATTGAGTGGGATTAGCCAATAGAAGAGAAGAAAATAGCAGGAGACTGGAGGAAAAACAGTGCCAACCTCAGAAGCCGAACAAAACAATGGCACTCAATATTCAACCTAGAGAGGGAGGACATGATCACACTGTGGGTTTTTTCCCTTTAAAGGTAATTTGAAGGTAAATAGATGATATTATTGCGACTGACATCCTGTTAAAACTGTTCACTGAATTTTTAAAATGCCTTTATCTCTTATTTATTTCAAATAATTGCAGCTCTACAAAGGGGAATATTTGTCCAGTTTGGTTGTGTCAGGACTGGGCTGAAGATGTAAAACGCTCAGTGATGGTGCCCAGCAAATAGACAGCTGTTGTTGCACATGGTTAATAGTATTGCATGTTGCTATTGCACATTTTGCCTGCCCGTTCAGCCTGGGACAGTAGTTGTGCCAAAGACTGAACAGGAGAGGAGCCTGTGCTTCCTGCTCAATTAATGATTCACTCCTACAAATCACAGCCAAGAAAATTGTTGCAACCTGATTCAAACAGCCATAATATCCACTACCCATCACAAGTTTCTACAAGTATATTGTTGGGATTTGCTGAACATTCACCAGTTATGATTTGGGGGCTAAAATTAACAAGGGGAGATATCACCATGCCAACAAAAGTTCGTATAGTCAGGGCGATGGTGTTCCCAGTAGCAATGTATGGTTGCGAGAGTTGGACCATAAGGAAGGCTGAGCGCTGAAGAATAGATGCTTTCGAACTATGGTGCTGGAGAAGACTCCTAAGAGTCCCTTGGACTGCTAGGAGATCAAATCAGTCAATCCTAAATGAAATCAACCCTGACTGTTCCCTGGAAGGACAGGTACTGAGGCTGAAGCTCAAATATTTTGACCACCTAATGCGAAGAGAGGACTCTCTGGAGAAGACCCTGATGCTGGGAAAGATTGAAGGCAAAAGGAGAAGGGGAAGGCAAAGGATGAGATGGTTAGACAGCATCACCGATGCAACCAACATGAAAATGAGCGAACTCAGGAAGATAGTGGAGGACAGGAAGGCCTGGCGGGATGTGGTTCATGGGATCACGAAGGGTCGGACACGACTTAACGACTGAACAACAACAAAAGAAATATCTTTTCCCCCATGTTTAGATTTGCACAAATTATCAATTTTTTTTCTTGTTTGATCATCTGTCAAGATCAGTTTTACCTTTTATTAAAGGAGTAACTGACAAAATTGCTAGAATTCTTAAACAGGGGGACATCAAAACAATTTTTAAGCCTACAAGAAAAATTGAACAGCTACTCAACAACCCCAAGGACAAGAGACCCCCCCCCTTTCCGGTCCAGGCATTTACAGTATCCCTTGTGGCACCTGTGGCAAAGAATACATCGGACTGACACAGAGATCTATTAACACCAGACGGAAGGAACACGAGAAATCAGTGAGACTGGAGCATCCGCATTTATCTGCTTTAGCTGAACATGCACCCTCCACGGGACACACTATTCATTTTAAAGAAACCTGTGCCCTAAGAACAGAAAACAAGTTAAATATCCTAAAAAATTTGGAAGCTTTGGAGATAAGCAGAAAATCTTCCAACTTTCTGCTTAACAAGCAGCAAGAACTAAGCTTTGCAAACCACATTTGGCTCCCTATAATACGCAAGCAAGAAGGATACAAACAAGACGATACCAGCGTAACCCATACGATCGTTAATTGACATAGTTTGCTTTTTTCCAGGTTTATGTAAAAGGTCTTCTCTCCAAATAGGTACTGTGTCATTTTTGCTAAGTGCTTACAGGACTGGGTTCCTCAGTGAGCAGCAGTGTTCCGTTGCTTTTTTGACAGTTAAAAGATTGAAGCAGGACGCGAAGAATTCTAACATCTGCCAATTCGCTTTGGACTGCCCCAGAGGATGTGTCTGGTTTAAGACATGAAACGTCGGGCTTTTCTCTATCAATACTGACTTTTAACAATCTCTGTTTTGTTTGGGACTGGCTGCTGTCAAACCTAGATCAAATCGTCATTGTTTTAGTCAGCTGGATCGCAGTTTTAACCGTGAATATGACCTTGTTACCCGTTTTACCCTTTTCAATAAGTTTATCTGTCAAGATGTTTAACTCTTCACCCTGCATTTCCTGTTGATTCAAACAGGGCTGGCATGGAGACTCTGTACTTTTGGATAACTGCCAGGGGGAGGAAAAGGGGGGAAAACCGTGCTAAGGAGGTCCAAGGGCAAGGCACATGGGTGCTCAGTGCCCCCCAACTCCTCTTTTTGTCCCAGGATCTAGCACTGGCCCCATTTCTTCCTCCCTCTTCCCAGTGATGTAGACTTGAGTCTACTGACTCGAACTCGAGTCGGACTCAAGTCGCGGCAATGACTCGACTCGGACTTGACTTGGCAATTGTAAAAGACTCGAAAGACTCGACTCGAGACTTGAGTCCGACGGGCCCATCCCACACACACACACATCAGCACAGCACCTGCCCGTTTTCCCCATTAAATAAATAGGGACTTAAGACTCGGGGGCAAAGACTTGGGACTTGACTTGAGACTTGGACCCAGAGACTTGATCCACATCCTTGCCTCTTCCTCATATTCTCGGGCATAACATGGACCATGACATCAGTGCTGCGTTTTCCTGCCCTACCACAATTTTGATTTGATTTGATTTTTTGGAGAGGGCACACTCAGCCTTTATTCAGTCACAAATTCACAATGCTCTTTTAAAACTCTGTTTTTTAAAAGTATCCACATCCAAGTTTAAGAACGAAAGCGTTAAAAGGAGCCCAACGCTGACGATGGAGTTGCACAGAGATGGAAGTTTGCTATCTTATTAAAATGGTTCACATAAAGACTCAACCAGGTCACATATTAATAATTATCAGTGACAATCTTGAACATCAGACGAGGCCCACTAGTGAAGCGATATTACATCTCTCTCTCATTTATCTTTACTGCTTATGGCCCCTCTGTGGTCAACATACTGTGAGCACCATGGACATTTAATTATGAACACATCATAAATGTGGCTGACAAGGCAGAAGCTGGGGCCAGATGCTCCAGGGAGGGAGAGCAACATTGTGGAAACCACTTATACCTGCAGCACTTCCAACTCTTGCAAACTGTGCTCTGAGCCACACCAAAAAAGACTCAGCACAGAAGTCTCTACCCTCCTCGTTTCAAGTTCGTATTTTCTCAAATACATCTCGGAAAACAAAATGCACTTGCTCCGTCCTGCCCAGACGTCATACTCACAATATCCCAGGACTCTGGTTCAAACTAGACACTCCTTTCAAATTTTATTTCAACATTTTTGAAAGTTTTATTTCAAAAATAAAGCTTTTCTTTTCAATTTTTTTTTAAAAGCTACGGAGGGAAACCGATTTGGATTACGTTGAGGCTCAGAGGAAACCTTTTCCCACTGCACCATGGCCCCATTCAAATCACTCCCTACTCCCATCGATATTCCCAACCTCCTATTAGCCACAAAAGAGAAAGCCTATGGGCATAAAATTGCTAGATCAGTGGTTCTCAACCGGTGATACCTGGACCACCAGGGGTACTTTGGCTGACTGCTGGTGGTACTCAGACCACTGGAACCCCACTCCAATGTGGCACTTTCGCACCATGTTTCTCCTCTTGGGAGGCTCCTGCCTTTGGCCGAGCCTTTCAGGAACGTTGAGAAGGGCCCTCCCACCTGCCCAGAGCCTCTTACCTGCGTTTTCTAGCCTCCAAACACCCGGGAGTAAGTGGCAACAATGTCATCGCCAGTCACTTCCGGTGGTATGCAGCAGGAGAGTGGCGCTGGAGGTGGTACTCGACCGAGAAGACCTTGAGAACCCCTAAGCTATATTTGTTGTCTCTTGAAGAAAAAAAACAACTTGGCTATACTTTCAAATTTTCCATTCCCCCATCATTTCAAAGCCTGCTTTGTCTTTGCATTTCTTGTTTATTGTATTTATTTTGGAGGGCGTAAACCAGGTATGGACACCAGTGCCAAAAAGTGTCATTAAAAAGCTGACCTCTGTGATTTTGTGCGTCTGCGCATGCATCATGCATATTCATACCGTTAAAAAGTAATTAACTTATTTATAACGCTACATGCGCTATGCTAATGCCCCGCCACGGCGGAAACAATAGATGTGTGCACAGAGGCTGAATGAGTGCCATGTTTCAAAGCTGCTGTCCTCCGTGGTGCTGAGGTACATATTTCTATACCTCCCCAGCAGACTCGCAAGCGGAAAGACAAAGCATATAATAAGGGCACAATGAAAGAGCTCTAAAGAGAGAGCTGAAAAGTAGCTATCATGTTGGCAGATAAATTCTTACACACAATTATTCATTCCTAGCCTCTTGACATGTAGATTAATGAGTTTGATAACCCAGGTTTCTAAGAAGTAGATTCAACACTGTTTCAACGGCTTCCCTTCCCTTTTCTTTTTTCCTCCCCCCCCCCCACTTCTCCTCCTCCCTCTAACTACAAACACTGCAGTCTATTGAGGAAAAAACAAATCGATACATTTGCACCAGTCATCAACATTTCTGCCATTGAAGTCCTGGTGTCAAAAAAATATGATCTCAAATATATGTTGAGCGGGCACTCTCGGCCGGGCCCAGCACGAATTCACAGGGGATCATGTGATCATTGGAGGGAGGAGTCTTGCTTCAGCACACATATTTCCATGCCAAGTTCAAAGCTACAGAGTAGCCAAAGAAAAGGGGGAGGCGAATCCATCAGCCATCCAGCTTGTTATAATGACCCTGCCATGTGTTATGTATGTGAAATCCTCCGTTTCTGCCCTGAAGGCAAATGACCTTTTTGTCAACACTTTGGTTAATGCTCGATGATCAAAGTATGTTTGGAAAAGTAAGCTTTCTATCAGATTCCAGCCGCAGCCATTTAAAAGAGGCCAGGCCCGTCTCCAACCACTAGCACCACCGTGATCCCTCAGACTGGTAAACAGATTTATTTGGGGGCAAGCCAGCTTTTGCACAGTGGAAATGTTTCCGTCTTGACAAATGAACGGCAAAGTTTGCTCATTCCAGAGTCGCTATGGCTGGTGTTTCGGTAAGCAAAGAAAGGCAAAGAGTTTTCAGTAGTGGCAGAGAAGCAAGAATCTCTGGTGGGTTCAAAGATCAATGCTTAACTATACTCAGGATTAATTGAAGATCAAACACTTTCAAGATTAGTTTGCTGTTAAATATGTTTTAAGAGTATTAGATATGGTTTCTTTCTTTTTCTTAAACAGAGCTGGCCTGCTAATGAGGTGTGATAAGGTAGATGCCTCAAGCAGTGAATTAGCCCAGTTGCGGTTTCCACCCACTCCCTTCCTTACCTTGCCCAGTGGCGCAAGCGCATCGCCTCCATTCCTCCGCATCCCACTTCCAATCCCTACTGTTTCAAAAGGACAGAGTAAAAGGAAGTGTGTAGGAGAAGAGAATGATGGACTAGAGAGGAGATCTCATGTTACCAGTGATGAGGTGCCATCATGCTACATCACAAACAAAATCTAAGCAACCACTTTCTGCACATGAACCTACCCACCATTTATTTATCATGAACATTTACATCCCACCTTTCCAGTATTGCAACAACGCCCAAGATCAGAGGTCCTTAAGAATTAAGCCCTTCAGAGGTTCTTCTCTCAATGCCCCCTGCCTTTCCTTGCAAGTCACCAGGACCAGCATGCAGGTTTTCCAGTACATGGAGGTGTATCACGACGAGACATAGTGTATGAAGAAGCGGCCCTACACACACACACCCGTGGGAGGGGGCCGCCGCGGCGACAGCCCCCCCCCACGGACACCACACACCCCACCCCTGGGGGCATGGCATCATCGTTGTTCGCCACCGTGGCGCGGAAACACCCCTCGCCACTTTTTGGCTCCTTTTTGGAGCCAAACAGCACCGGGGAGGGTGGGAGGACCAAACTTGCAGCCAAAAATGGCTGCGAAGAGGAGGAGGAGGAGGTGGGGGCAACAGATCCTGTGGAAGGTGCGCCCCCACCGTAACGACGCCTCTAAGTGCACGACTATCATGGCTGTAAGATATGCGACCCATATAGCCCACAGAGGTCTCACTGTCAGGTCAACCGTAAAAGTAGCACAACAAGGGCCAAGACTCCTCCTCTTTCCACACTGACTCACTTTCTGAAACCAGCACATTCAAAACTGTTTAAGCCTCAAAGACAACCAGTAGCAGGAAGGTTGGAACCATATTGAAACATCTTGCGGGACCAGACCAATGTTCATGTAGTCCAATTAAGAACGCTTCTCAAATCCTCCTCATCCACATTTCTCCTCAAAGTTTGGAGTTCCAAATGAACCGATACTGTTTCTGAAGCTGATATATTTGGAATTCATCATTGTTCCATTTTTAGTTTCCAAATGTTATACAAAGCATGGTGCATGCCACTGCTTTCAAGTCTTTCATTGCGTCCTTCCCTCACCCTCTACATTACAAATGCACATGGATGCGCTGATAAAACACTCCAAAAAATGCAACCTTGATCTGGTTTCACATCTTCACTCTTTGTGTGTGGTGTTTCACCAGTGTGCAAGAGTGCATGTGTGGATCAGAAAAGCACTGTCCAGAAAGAATCTTATGTAAGAAATGTATATCCTACTTTTCCACCCAAGAATTGGGTAGCCAAGGCAACTTAAGTACATTTTTTGCTAACAGTACAAAAATGGCAGTACTGTACAACGTCCGCAACAAAATCATAAAGCATGCAAACAGCTTGATGCAATCATATCTTGCAATCACATCAAGATTCTTTTTTAGGGGGGGAAGTATTTTATCAACACACACATGCGCACTGATAACACATGGGAAAATATGCAAATGCAAAAATATGCAAATGAATTAAAGGAGCTATCAAGAAAGGGAACGTGTGACTGTTCCAATTTTAGAATGAATTTCTCCTCGTTATGTTGGAATGCAGGAAGAGCAGGACACAGGGTAGATTAAAAAGAGAAGCAGAATGGAGGCATTAATTCTGAGGATCTAAAAGGAAGGGTTTTTAAAATATAATGTAGTTGTATATCTAACACATTAGATGCTCTTCAATAAATCATCCTTCCTTTTAGTTTCTGGTAACAGGAGAATAAGCCAGTATGATCAACTCTGTACTGCAGCTTGGCAACCTTAGGGGCTCCGTACTTAGGTGTCGTGGAAAGATATTTATAACAGGGTGGTGCCGAGTTCGAAAATGTTTGATTTGAGCATGTTTCCCAAAGAGCAACACAGTCCATTATATTACGCCCAGTTGCCCTGATGTTTAACAGTGTTGGCACAGTTATTTACTGTCTTCAGCCAGCAGCAAGTTCCAAACCTGAGACTTGCCAAGAGACTTGCCAATTTTTTAAAATTATTTATTTATTTTTAGCTAACCAATTAATTAAATTGACTTGCCTGTCCCGCCGCCTCATTCTGCCACCGCCACCACCATCATCCTCATCGTACCCTTCCTCCGCCGCCGCCATTGCTGCCGCCACCACTGCCATTCTCGCCCTTCGTGCCGCCCATAGTGCCCCCGCAGCCTCCACCGCCGCTTCAAAAACGGTAAAAAGTACCTTTTTCCGGGCACCGCCATCTTGGATCTCGCAAGATTTCGTGAGATCCAAGATGGCGGCGCCCGAAAAAAGATAAGTTTTGATACTTTGAAATCGACAGCGGCAGACTCTTCCACTGGGCCTGGAAAGCCGGAACCGATCCGAAATCGGAGCCCAGAACGGTCCCGGATGCGTTCCAGGATGGATGGTAACCCTACCTGAAAGCAAGTCCCAGAATCCTTTGCAGGGTGAAGGGATTCTCTGGCAAATATGCATGCTCTCTCTCTCTCTCTCTCTCTCTCTCTCTCTCTCTCTCTCTCTCTCTCTTTCTCTCTTAGCAGACAAGTGCAAAAACTGTTGTTACCTGCAGGTAGAAAGTTTTCAACCACTGTGACAGACAAAAAGCTCAACTGAAATATGAATATACAATATTTGTTACTCCAAGATTTAAAAGTGACTACTAAAATTCCTACCCCCCCCCCCCCCGCCTCTACAACAGCATTGCAGAATTAATACTTTTGTGGCTTGAGGGTTTGGGTTTTTTTCTTGTATTAGTAACTGCTTCCAAAACAAGTTCTGATTGGTTGATGCCGAAATTGGGATTCTGGGCAGTGTTTTATAAAAGGATAATGTATCTTTAAGCCTAGGTGCCCTTCAGGGAAATGTATTGGATAAATGTCTTCTGAAAAGCCGGTAAATATTCCATCGCCTCACTGTCATTACTGCCATGAAATGATAATGAAGCATGAAAGAAATATAATTCCATATTCAGATGACAGCATTAGCCTTCATAAGCAAACTGAAATATTTATTAGTAAAATGTTCAGTATCTGCGCCTGTAATCTAAAAAAAAGGGGGGGACAAAAATGTTTTATAATAAAAAAGAGATTGAATGCAGAGGTAAAATCTGGTTGGCTGATTTTATTGCTTATTATTAAATCCTAGCAAAACAATTATTTTTTTTTCTTTTCATTAGTAAGGCACCCAAATTAAAACTATGCCCCCAGGCTGTGAGGTTTACAGTAGTGATTAAAAACAAGAAATTGTGATGCATGGTTTTTGTTTTTTTTGTTTTTTGTTTTTTTTGACAATGGCATAATCAAATTCATTCATAATGTTAAATCTTTTACTGACAAATTTTTTTGGTACAGTGAAAGACAGCAAACAAAAGAACCCACATGCCACAACTATTGAGACACAGAAATTAGGAAGACCTTGTTTAAACAGGAAACTTATACAATGTTTCAATAATCTTGAATACAAACATTAGAGTATCGTTAATTAGGGTAATTATTGTCTATATTGTGCGTAATTGTTTTATGCTAATAGAAACCCGTGAATGAAATCTTCTGGATTTTCCTGCACGACACAGAAGGGAAGGCTGACTAGCTAAGTCCTTAGACGTAATTTAATAAGTTTTGATTGTATTTCCTATAAGTCGGGGGGGGGGGGAGAATTGTCCCAAAGCGGACCAAGACAGAGATAAACACCCGTCTTAAGCCTTGACCTCCGTTTCACCTTATCGAAAAAGAGGCGTAAAAGAGTCATTTAGAACATGTGCATCAGAGAGCATTTCCGTACTCGAAAGCACATCCTTTAAAGAGGGGGGAAAGGTCTTTGAAGTGGATGAAAAATTAGGAATTCAAGTGACCACGATCAATTCTGAAACACTGCACAAAATTAATTACGGTTTTGCATCAGAAGCAAGAATGTAGATTTCAGACAGTCGGTGTCATTTATCTCACGCCGCACAATATACAAGGCGATTAAAAAGCCAAAACTGTTCCCACCCCCCAAGTCTAAGGCCTATCAGAGGCTGTGAAGTACAAATGATTAACTCCAAATTATTCAAGGGATTGTACAGATGCTTCAACTTGAATGAAATTTGCGGCAAGTCACAGGCGCTGCGGAGGGACAGATTTGCAGTTCTTTATCAAAATCTAGCCTGACTATCATTGGCAGAATCCAGATAAATTGCATCGTAATCTGGGCTGGAGCTATAGAAGGCTTGCCACCGGAAGAAAAGTCAAATCTCTAATTTCTATCTATTTTTAATTGCTTGCCTTAAATTTGCATTTTTATGCAATTGGATTAAAGGGTTTAACTCATTTCTCTAGGCTACTACTCCATTACGTCTGCCGCGCATGGAACCTGTGCAAGTGGTAGAACCAGGCTCCCCAATACAAACATTTCGCCGCAATCGCACTTCCCAAAGCATGTGCCTAAACTGGGGAAGCAATATTTATTTTATTTTTTATTTTTCACATTTTTATACCGCCCTTCCTCCAAGGAGCTCAGAGTGGTGTACATATTTCCTCCCCTCCTTTTTGTCCTCACAACAACCCTGTGAGGTAGGTGGGGCTGAGAGATAGTGACTGGCCCAAGGTCACCCAGGAAGCTTCGTGGCTGAGCGGGGATTTGAACCTGGATCTTCCAGGTCTAAGTCCGACTCCCAAACCACTACACCATCCTGGCTCTCTGAAGAATTACTGAAGAAGCCCCCTTCTCAGAACATACTAGCGACACTACAGCAGAATGGAAAATGCCTCTTGCACCCTAACCACGACATGTCTACCTTCAAGGGATGCTTTCCGCGTTATCTGCCGAGGACCTCCCAAGTATCTGCCATGGAATCTCTGCACGTTGCAGAGGACTGTGGGATATGTCTCATATGAACCGAGCAGAATGCATGCTATGAAATATCCAATGTATCCCTGCAGCTTCAGTTGCAGAGGTGGTGATAAGGCAGCCTTTTGAAAGTGGCTTCTCTCCTGTTAGTGACCACATGGAGACACCCCACGCTTCCTTGGAATGCAGCCTGGAAGCCACGAAGCTTCCACGAAGCTTCTGGAAGCCACGAAGGGGATAGGACCTTGAATGAAGCTGAAAGGAAATGCCAGTGAGATAAGCCATTTAAGAAGGCATTTCCTTAAGACAGTGGTTCCCAAACTGGGAGGTGTGGCTCCCAGGGGAGCCGCGGAAACCAGTCAGGGGAGCCACAGGGTGCCACGGAATCCTCTCGGAAAACAGTGCAATGCCAATTGGCAGGCATCAACATAATGTCATGGGGAGCCGCAGCCAATGGTCGCCAATGGTCAAGGGAGTCGCAGGTTGAAAAAGTTGGGGAAACACTGCCTTAAGAGATTGCTAGTTGAGGGGGTGGTCAACATTTCTGGGCAGGACGTCTGGCTCAGGACGTAGAGCGTTCGTCTCATAAATCTGCCTGAAGATCTGCAGGACAGCAGTTCAAGACGGCCGGAAGTCTGTCGGAGAGCTGCTGGCACGCCAAGCTGATAAGCTGCAGAGCCTCTGTGGGGGAGTGAGCTGCAGCTGCAGCGCTTGAGTGGCAGTCCAGGTTGCCTGTGTTATCTGAAGCTGAAGCGTGCTGAGGCGAACGCCAGAGAGAGAGAGCTGGACTGTGAAAGCAACATCTCGAATGAAGGGTTCTATGAAGGACTAGAATGTTATTATATTGTAAAAACCCTTTGGGGTTTAGAACAGCCTGCCCATGTACACCGCCTTGAATAAAGTCAGAGGAGAAATCCAATGACTATATATCCAATGAGTATATAAATACTCTCTGTGTGTGTGTGTGTGTGTGTGTGTGTGTGTGTGTGTGTGTGTGTGTGTGTGTGTGTGTATCCCCGTTTCAAAGCCGAAGAGCCAGCGCTGTCCGAAGACGTTTCCATGGTCATGTGGCCGGCGTGACTCAACACCAAGGCACATGGAACGCTGTTACCGTCGCGCTGACGTGGTACCTATTAATCTACTTGCAATTTCTTGCTTTCGAACTGCTAGGTTGGCAGGAGCCGTCGCACGGATTCAAACTGGTGACCTTTCGATTGACAGCTCATGGTTCAGTGGTTTCTCAGTGCTACACAGCATCTGACAGAACGTTCTGAGGTTCAATCCCTGGCATCTCATGTAGCAGAGAAGCCACACAATTAGGTGTACCTTGCATTCAGAAATAAAAACAGAGGGAGAGAATCTGGGGGGGGGGGGGATAACCAAATACACTCCTATCCACTTGCCTTCCAGAGTGACAGCCAATACCATGCAAACAACAGCAACAAAAATCAGACTAGCCCAGTGGTTCCCAAACTTACCAGGGCCACAGCACCCCCACAGCCTCTTTCTTCCCGGCTCAACCAGGTGCCGCCATCACGTGAAATCTCGCGAGATCCAATATGGCAGCACCCAAATCTCACAAGATCCAAGATGGCGGCACCCAAATCTCATGAGATTTTGCAATATCCAAGATGGCGGCGCCCAGGAGAGCCAGTAGGAGAGGCCACTGGAGACATCCTGTGGCGCCCCTGTGAGTGTGCCGTGATGTGTCGCGACACACAGTTTGGGAACTGCTGGACTAGCCACACACACACACACACACACACACACACACACACACACACACACACACACACACACACCACTCACACTTTGGGCGCATGAACAGAGCACACTGGTTTTTGGCCTCAACATTTAGGACTTCTCCCCAGAGTTACTTTACACAGCCACAGGAAACAGACTGAAGAACCCTCGTGCTCCACGTGAGCAGTTCCCAGCCAATCCTCTGCACCCCCTTCCCCACTCCAAAACAGAACCGCCTTTCCAAAGTGCTGCGAGTAAATGTTTCAAAAGAGAAATAAATACAGACAGAGGAACGGAAAGTGCATTAAAAACATGTTGTGATAAGGAACAGACAACCTCATTTAATATTTTAGCACACTTTTCTCATGAAACCAGCCTTGTAATATTTATAAACACAAATACAATGTTGATGTTTTGCAAGCTCTCTATGTGTTGCAGCATTGCACTTTTAGGCCTGTCTTCAAACTCCGGCGCGTTCAACGTACAACTCTCCAGTTCAACTGGGATGCCAATAAATACACAAGCACAGAAAGGGGGAACCTGGTGATGAGACTGGAAGGGGGATCCACGCTTGATACTCAGCCCTGGCGGAGGCTCAAGTCAAATCTCGACATTTGACGTGAATCTTTTCATACGCATTGCAGACCAAAAAGCCTATTCGGAAGTATTAGGCTTCCAGGATGTTTTTACCCATGAGATTTAGAAGTTCACTCTCAAGTGGAAGAGAAGAGAAGGCCACATTTCAATAGAGAAGAACATCAGATGCAAGCAGGAAGATGAATTATTCTCTGGAAACTTCGGTGCCCTTTCGAAACTCAAGCTGAGAATGTGAAAAACGGTTTCACGGTGAATCAAGTCAT
Source organism: Plestiodon gilberti rubricaudatus (assembly GCA_026170595.1). Taxonomy (NCBI): domain Eukaryota; kingdom Metazoa; phylum Chordata; class Lepidosauria; order Squamata; family Scincidae; genus Plestiodon; species Plestiodon gilberti. The sequence continues at coordinate 11,068,288 of JANXHW010000010.1, forward strand.
GTGATTCTGCATAATCAACATTCCATTTTTTTACTTCTTCAATGAAAGCGTGCAGGACTCGGCTCCACTACAGAAAGGGTGGAGTAAAAGGAAGTGAACACAATAAATTCCTTCTGTGCCTCCCCCGATCCCCGTCTAGCCTCAGAGACCACCTCTGCCACTATCTCCCATCATGTCCTTTCGGATCGAGTTTCTCTAACTTTTAAAAACTTGAGCCTCATTTCTGACTGTATTCCATTCTCTGCCCCTGATCAAACACAACACCAGTAATGGATTTCACCAGGCAATATGTGGAGTTGTTTGCAGCCACTTTTTTTTTTTACATTTTTGTTGTATGCAGTCAGTTCTCATTATCTGCTAGGGTTAGGTTCCTGGAAAACCTAGTGGATACCGAATTAGCAGATACAGTTTTTCTCCATCATATCTTAAAAGCTGGCCTGTGAGACAGGCGAGGCAAGGAAATCATGACTGGCCAAAGTCACCCAGTGAGCCTTATAGATTAGTAAGGAGGAGCCTTTGACCTGATGTTGCTAGGTTCTTCTTATGTTCTTATTGGCTTAAAAATTGCATTTTAAAATGATCAAGCAAATTTGAAGATGGTAGGCCCATAAACAGTGAGTGCATTTAGTCGGAGGGAGCCTCCACATACAGGAGCAGTCTCTCTCTGGCAATTGGATGCTGAGGGTAAACAACATAGTCTGCTTGTGAGTTGCCTCACAGGCATCTAGCTGACCACTGTTGAAGACAATGCGCTGGACTAGATTGACTTTGGTCCGCTCTAGAAAGGCAATTCTTGTCCTCGGAATACACCCGAAGTGTATGAATATAAATATGTGGAGGAAGCATTTTTAAAACTGATGAAAAGGGTTCAGACAAAAAGTCTGAGTTATTATTCACTGCTGAAAAATAATGATTCACCCAAGCTGCTTAGCAATCACATTTTGAACACTGCCCACCTGTTTTTTGTTGTGTTTTTTTTTTATAGATGAGACTAAACCCAAGATTAGGGGGGGCAGGCTCTCCATTCCATTAGCTGGAGGAGACACTTGAAACCCCCTTTATGTCTATAATTGGAAGCTTCCTATACCTTAAAGAGATGCTTCCGCAGGAACATCAGTAGCAAAATAACCTACGCAAGAACGGTCCTAATTGGGAAGCAGGACAAAGTTACCGCGGATCTCCAGCTTAAAAGCTCATATCGTACCAGAAGTGTGACACCTTCAGAAATTACTTATGCAGTACAGAAGCCTATTTGCATGTTTCAAATGTATATGCCTGTGGTATAAATACCAAATCTAAGGGAATGGTTTTATAAAAATGAAAATGCAATTGTCTGACCAATAAAAGCCATTCCAAGTCCTGCATGTAAGCCCAGTAATAGATTTTTATGCCTTCAACTCCTGGCGCCATTATGAGACATTCACTCTTTTATTTCCCACTTCTAAGTCATAGAAACATTAGTTTGTTTAAAGATTTGTTACCTATGAATTGCATGTCTGTTTTTTTTTCCCAAACTCACAGCTAATTGAATAAGGCTGTGCTCCTCCTACTATCCAGGTTTACCTGGGCATAAGTCTCATTTTACTCCATGGGGCTTACTTCTGAGTGAGTAAAGGATTGTGCTGTAACAGCATCAGATTCACCTCCTCTTGCAAGATCACACAACGAAGATTCGATTGTACTTTGCCAACTCCAAACACTCGAGTAAATAGTGAAACTATATACGTCTTTATGGCTTGCATTGAAGATTCGGCCATTAGCAACATATGCGACTTTTTTTAACACCACGATTTCCCTCATACGTATCCCACAATGCTCCACATCAAGAAGCAAACAGAAACTGAATGATTACCCCAAAGTGTGCTAGATGAACTGGAAAAAGTCTATTCAAACAAAGCTCATTAGTTTTGATACCTCCAGGGCTATGACAAATTAAGCGGCTGGTGAATATGCTTGCAGACAAAAGGATGATGCAAACAAAAAAAATGCAGCAGAGCTTGTGGTAGGCACCATGTCAATAAATTCCACTGGAAAGAAAACGGTAAAAATTACAACCGGAGTGGCTAAAATGGAATCCATTTAAGAAGCATGTGCAAAGTAGAGAATTCTCTCCTTTCAGAGATATATCCATATAAGAAGCTTGTGCAAAATAGAGAATTCTCTCCTTTCAGAGATATATCCATATAAGAAGCTTGTGCAAAATAGAGAATTCTCAATTTCTCTCCTTTCGGAGATATATCCATTTAAGAAGCATGTGCAAAATAGAGAATTCTCTCCTTTCGGAGATATTCATAGATACAGCTAGACATCCAGAAAGTGCTTCCCGGTAGGTGTGATGGGTCACGTCTGAGGCACAAGTAGGAATCTCAGCAATATATTTCAGCAGGAAAACCACATTTGTTTTAGATAGTGAGAATATGCCAAAAGGAACAGCTTTCATTGAATTTCACCATCTATTGCTAATGCATCAAGGAACAGCTCGAAACTCACGGGAAGCAGTGGTAGAGCCCCAGCAAGCCAAATGGGCCTCCTTGATGTGCGCCGGCAAAATGGTTGGTGCAAATTCGAGGAGTGTAACACCAGCCAGGCCCAGGATGGGATAGGATTCAGCAGAGTGTGCCACCAAGGATCCCTCCACCATCCTTGGCCTGACTGGCCAATCGTCCCCTCCCTTTCTACCCCGGTCTACCCTCCCCACGCCCCCCCCCCCAATGCCCAGTGCTGAATTTGTTGAATGCCATTTATGGACACTTACCTGTGTCCGTCAGCAGTGGCTACGGTCCAGGGCAGAGTGAGCGGCACTGGTCTCTCCGCCGGCGCCGCTTACTCACCAAGTGTCAAAAACATGCCTTCAGAACATGACTTGGAACCAAGGCAGAAAAAATGGATCCCCTAATACTGGAAGCTCTCCAGTATTTTTATGACTTTATGACGTGAGAAGGCTACAGGATCTAGGGATAGCTGGAAAAACGACATCGGTATGGATAGTCTACACTGGACAACACACAATTTGCCTCTGAAATGAAAATAGCTAATCTTTACCAATTTCGATGTGCTGAAAACGAAAAGGACAATAATATGCGTCGATTGGCTCTCGTTTAGGAGAAGCAGTCCACATTGCGCACATAGGTATTGTAAGTGCCGTCGGGCACTTACCGGTACATGTCCATGGAACTATCTATTGTGGATCTCTTGCAAACCACAGCCAACTTGGCATTTTCATTGTCATATTTGTATTCAGAACCTCAACATCTATAAAAAAAATGCCTAATTTAATCTTGGGGAGCATGACCTTTGTTAAAATGTGTTGTCCAGTGCTACCAGTCTGCCTCAACAGGGATCATTATTGACAGTGAGAATGTCACAGTAAGGATGCCCTCGTATGTCGCTGGAGCTGAGCTTGGGCTGCTTCTGTGAAGCTTCTTCCCATGTTGTAACATTGGGAAGCCCAGAACCATCAGCCAGTCTAATCCAATCCACACATTCTGCAAAGTGAGGTGGTAAGAATTCTAGACCAAGGGTTCTCAAACCAGTGGTACTTCAGCCGACTGCTGGTGGTATTTGGAGCACCAGAATCCCGCTATGACACGGTGCTTTCGGCAGTGTGTTTTCACTCCCGAGAGGCTCCTGCCTTGGGCTGAGCCTCTTGGGAATCCTGAGAAGGGCCCTCCCAGCCGCCCAGAGCCTCCTACCAGCATTTTCTGGCCTCTGAAAACCCGGAAGTAACTGGCGATGTCGTTGTGGCGCCGGAGGTGGTACTAGGCCGAGAAGGGGTTCAAAACCTGTTCTAGACTATTCCTCTTAGCGCTACAGGTGTGGGCTCAGCTTTTTTATCCTTCCCCATGCAAGAAACAACCGGCATGTAGTAAACTAACAAATCAGAGATGGGTCTGTGCTAAAGCATTTTCTCCAACGTGCTCATTTACTACACGCACTGACTGAGTATCAGCAGCAAAATCCTTGCAACTTTTCGAGTACCATGAAATCTTAACTCATTCCGGTTGTTGTGACATGGCATCTGCCATTTGATAAGGCAAATCAAGGTTTATGCCAATATGGATCAAATCCATGAACAAACAATGAAACAGATCACAAGTACATGGCATTTAAAAGCTCAAAACATACAAGCATTTTAAGTTAGACAAGGATTTTTCTCCGCACTTTGTGAAGCCCATCAAAAGATAAAAACCTCTCGCAAAGGGTTTTCATCAGTCCCCCAATTCCTGACTTTCACATCATCAACATTTCATTAAATGAGATTTCCCCTTGTAATCACAAGCTGATTTATAGCTATATTAAATGCTCACTCAAAAAAGCTTTCTTCAGCTTTTGGGATGGCAAAACCTTTAGCCGGGAATCTAACAGTTCTACTCAAAGCACAAAGTTCTACAAAAGGCACGATGAAGTCATATACACAGGTTGCTTGATCAAGAATGAACTGGGTTCATTCCAACTTATTTTTATTTGATTTATTTATTTACATTTTTATACCACCCTTCCTCCAAGGAGCTCAGACTGGTGTACATAGCTCCTCCCCTCCTTTTGTCTTCACAACAACCCTGTGAGGTAGGTGAGGCTGAGAGATAGTGACTGGCCCAAGGTCACCCAGGAAGCTTCATGGCTGAGCAGGGATTTGAACCTGGATCTTCCAGGTCTAAGTCTGACTCCCAAACCACTACACCATCCTGTACTATCTTTGTTCATTTGGTTTATTCTGGGGGGGGGAGGTGGGCGATATTCCCAAGCATATGCAAAAGGTTTGTTCAAATGCAAATGGAAGGCAAAAAGGCACCACAAAATATAGGGGAAAGGTAATTTTGCTGTGGAGGGCATGGAAATAAGAATACATTAAGGGATGGAGAGAGTGGACAGAGAGAAGTTATTTTCCCTGTCACACAACACTAGAACTAGGGGACATCCACTCAAATTGAGTGGAGGGAGGATTAAAACAGACAAAAGAAAATATTTCTTTACCCAGCGTGTAATTGGTTTGTGGAACTCCTTGCCACAGGAGGTGGTGGTGGCACCTGGCCTGGATGCCTTTAAAAGGGGATTGGACAGATTTATGGAGGAAAAGACCATCACAGCTTACAAGCCATGATGGGGATAAGCAACCTCCTGGTTGTAGGAGTAGGTTTTCTCTGTGCCAGGTGCAAGTGAGTGGCGACAGGATACAGGTCTCTTGTTGTCTTGTGTGCTCCCTGAGGCATCTGGTGGGGCCACTGTGTGATACAGGAAGCTGGACTAGATGGGCCTTTGGCCTGATCCAGCAGCAGGGCTCTTCTGATGTTCTTATGTTCTTATTAATCGCTAACCATGACACTGAAGATACATGTTATAGTAAATGTGGCCCGTTCACACACTGCTGCAGTATTGTGGGATTTATATCCACAGGTTACCACGAAGTGGCTCACAAACATGTAGAAATGCACAGAGCAGTGGAAAATTTAGCCTTTTCAAATCTACATGCTATCCTTCACAGCAGCCACAGCCACCCACCCACACACAGCTACTTTGTTCACAGTGTGGAGTCTGGTCACGTGATAGTAGGTCAAGCTATGCATGTCTACCCAGAGAAGCAAGTCCCACTGAGTTCAGTGGGACATACTCCCGGGTCAACGTGTTTGGGATCACAGCCTGTGTCTTGCTTTGCAAAAAAAAAAAAAAGTCATGTCAAAGCCGCTTGAAAATTGACCAAACAGTACGGTCTCCTAGAGAAGGCTCTGCTTTGTGCTATAGAGATATTCTGGGATTGTTGAAGGAGTGCATTGGGAGAAAAGAGAATATGTTAACTATTAACCATTAGATGCGACCTCAGGCTAATCCAGCCACAGGAATCTGTACAGAGACTGGCAGGCATTGCAAGGGTAATGAGGAGTCTACAGTTCAGCACTGTGGACAGTTCCTCGGAGGCCTGTAGTTTTGCAGCGACTGGCCCTTTCCCAGCCTGAGTGTGTCAGTTTCCAACACATCCCTACAGTGCTGTGACTTTTTACAGCAAGAGCAAATATCCCAGGTTAATAGAATAACCAGTTCTACCGCACTGCAACAGAATGTTACAACACACACGGCTTCCGCGAGAGAGCAAGATTTGAAATGTTGAGAGAACACAAAACAGCCCTGTGACATGCATATTTATCTGCCTTTAGACAATTGTTGCGCGATCTAAACTTGCTTAACAAAAGATAAGCCGGTGTGGAGACTGTGTTAGACACTGCAAGTGAAGTTCACCTTCACAGTGGTGACATTTTTCTCCCTTTTTTTTTTTTTTTGGCCTTTCGGGTTTTTTTTTTTTTTTGCTTTTTTTTAAAAGCCACATAAAGATAGTGTCATTGCTTCTCATACTGCCAAATCAGAAAGTGCCTTGCTAGAGAGATCTATGGAGAAGAGGCCTGCCAGATGGAGGCTGATATTGGCGTTTCTTGGCGCACACAAAACCTTAACATGAATAAAGATCAACACAAAAGAGAGACAGACCTTAAACTTGCTAAAGAAAGGTAGGATTTCGCTTCCAATGCTAAAGAGAAGGGGACTCGGAAGAAGGGCATTGTGGAAGGGTTTTCATTCACGATTTTATCACCCTACCAGCTTGGGACATTGCTGTATCACTCAACCAGGTAACGTTAAGTCTCCCGGCAGGTGGAGTGCGGTGCCTGCAGATGATGATGATGACATTATTGTTATTATTATTTATTAATATCATCCGTGCACACACACACACCACCTTTGTCATCAGATTTCTCCCCAGACTTTATTCAAGGCGGTTTACATAGGCAGGCTTTTCTAAACCCCTGTAGGGATTTTTACAATAAATGTTCTATTTGCATAGAACCCTTTTTCATTCTCCAGATGTTTCCCTTCAACAGTGTGGTATCTCTCTGGCTGCACACACATGCCTTCCAAGTTTGCCCAACAGCGACTCCTCTCTCTCACAGAGGGTTAAATGCAGGTTATCTTCAGCTTGTCAGCAGCTTCTGGTTGTCTCAAGCTGGCGTCATCCTAACCTTTCTTCAGGCAAGGTGACAGCTCAACCACCACACCACCTCTATTCTCTTCCTTCTGCCATCACCACATCCTGTGGCAAGAAGTTCCACAGATTAATATTTTCTTTACCCAGCAAAAACAAGGTGCTGAATAAGGACTCATGTCCTCCCACCGCAAGTTAGTTTTCCTAGCCAAGCACCAAGGTACATGAGGAGACACCACCAGAAACGTTTACCATGCAGCGGATGAGCATGAGTCCACCTTCAGTGCCGCCACGATACTGGCCACAGGTGGCAGCAAACTTGCATCTGGGCACCACTGGGATTTTAGCACATGCTTTCATGTCATCAAGGGGCAGCACATAATGGGGGGGGGGGCTTCTTGAGCCCTGAAGCCAACATTGGTATGTGTCTCCTCCCCTTTGCATATAATAAATAAGGCATTGTGTGAGCGGAGCCCTCCGCATATACCTGGAGGCCTGATTCACAAAATCCCTCCCTCCATTCAAGTGGGGAGAGGGAACAGATCGCACAAATCAAGATTAGATACAACCAGGTCTGTATGTCACTGCTAGCCTGAGATTTTCTCTGGAGCAACAGGGAGAGAGAGGAGGCTAGGAAGAGCTGCTGTTTATTAGCCTGCAGGCAAGGTCTGTCTCCATCCTTATTTATTGTAAAGTGCTTTGATTTTGAAAGTGCTTTCAATTATTTTTATGATGTGGCATCTAGACCTTTGCAGGAAGAAGGAGGATACTGCTCATACTAGCACCTGAAACACTGAAGTGCCTCTCAAGAGAGTGTTGCATAGTAGTTAAAGTGTCAGCCGAACAGCAAAGGCTCAGGGCAGTGTCTTGGGGTCCAATCCTGCCTAAAGATAGGCTGGCGGAGCAAGCCGTAAGGCACTTTTGCGGCTCCTCTAGTGTTTAGTGGCGCAGGCACAGAGGCCAGCATTGCTCACACCAACGTTGTCCAGGATCTGCGGTGGCCGACCCAGGTAAGTCCTAGGCCAGTGAGCAGGAGAGTGTGAGGAGGGCGGGCCGGGGTGGAAGGGGGGCTGGGTGGTGGGGGAGGGGCCATTGATCAGTCCGACCTGGGAGGGGCAGGGATATCGGCGCTGGTGCACATCCGAGGAGGTCCATTGGGGACTTCGGCGTTTACACCAGGGGAAAGGAACGAACGTCCCCTTCCCCCGAGGTGAACACCGACCACGCCAGCTCAGCCCGCAACCCAACTAGGATGCAGCAGCCGATCATTTCAGCCGGCCGCCGCATCTTAGGCGAGATCGGGTTGCGAGGGTACCCTATGCAGCTACCTTGTTGAAGTTAAGCACAGCTAGGGGCTGGTCAGTAGCTGGGTGAGAGACCCCCTGAAAACCCACACGCACACTGCCTTGAGCTCTATGATGGAAGAAAAACAGGCTACAATTCAGTTATTTTTATAAGCAGCCAAGAAATAAGCCATTAGAAACAGCCACCAGTACTCAAAGTAATTGTAGGGAAAAAAATGATAAACAGAAACCAACAAAAGTAAGTGTGGGAGTGCAGGAGTGTGTGTGTTTTAATGACATGCTCCATTACGACGATGCAACAAAAAACCTTAAACGCCTTCATTAGAGTGTTTTCTTCTCCAACCACTTGTTCATACTTTGAAAAACTTATTGCACTTCCTTTAAAGCTCTGGCTTATTTCACCCAAATTCTTGGGAGTGGGTAGCAACAGTTTCAACCAAGCGTGCAAAAACTGAAAGGTGGGATAAACAATATCCCAAATAGAAGAAGGAATTGTTAAAGCCTTTGCAGGTTGACTGAGAAGAATGTTGCACTGTGTTCAAAGTACTCGCAGGAAAATTTGCATAAGAATGTAGCCTTAATGTAACATGAGCTACGGACTGTCTCTCAAGTAGCGCTTGAAAAAAAACCATGGCGTAGATCAGCGTTTCCCAATCAGTGGGTCGCAGCCCAGTGTGCGGACCACCATTGGCAGGTCATCCCACCCACCCTTGCGTCTGGTTGGCTCCAAATTGGAGCTCACTGGACACAAGTGGAGGCCACTTCCGAGTTGTGACCACCTCCATAAGCCACTCCTGCATGGCACCAGGCCTGGGGACAGCCTCCATAGGAACTCCACGGGCCTCAGAACACCGCCGGAAGTGACTTCTGGATTGCTTCCGATTTCACAAACGCAACTGCCAGTCGTGTCCAGAGGCCCACAGAAGCTGTCCCTGAGTTCGGCGTGACACGGGAGCAGCTTCCGGAGGTGGGTCGTGACCCACTGTGGGAGGGTGAGGTGGGTCATGGTGGTACGTTTGGGGACTGCTGGGCTAGATGTTAACATATATCCTTAGGCAAACTTCTCAGTTTGCTTCCTGCTCAGCCTGTGGCTTCTTATCTGCCAAGATCCTTTGAAAAAAGTTTGAAAGGCAGCACCTGAGCATGACAGCTGATGAAATCACCTTATAGAAGGAATCCCAGAGCTTTGTTCCTCCCCAACTCCACCCCAAATGAGCACTCAGAGGGACATACCTGACCACTGTGGATAAGCTTGACATCCATGAACCATATCTTACATCCTTAATAATAACAACAACAACATACAGTATTTATATACCACCTTTCTTGGTCATTGGATTTCTCCTCCGACTTTAATCCAAGGCGGTTTACATGAGCAGGCTTTCCCAACCCCACTAATGGGGGTCTTTACAATCATGTATATAATATAAATGTTCAATCTTTCATGAACAACTGCATTCCAGATGGTATCCTTTGCAGTCTGGCCTCTCCCTGGCCGTCGCCTCCCATGCTCGGCCGATGCAGCTGGCATCTCTCCTCACAGAGGCTTTCACAGCTTTTTTGTCAGAGGTGTGTCTTGAACTGGCCATTCACCGATCTTCAGGCTTACAAGGCGGCAGCTCTACCAACTGAGCCAGACCTCCTTAACTTTTTGAGTTACATCTGGCAACTACCGGTAGAAACTTTTGAGTTACATCTGGCAACTAGAAACACTCATTCCTAATATGGGTTCTCCTGTACAACCAAAATTAAAGTTTGGGACTTTCCTTTTTAAAATTTCTATGAGAGCAGCACATAATTACAAGAAGATCCTGGTTTAATACATCCCATTAACAAGTACTTGTTTTAAAAAAGAAAAAAAGAACCTGAAGCCATTTTATGTGCAAATAATGTAGAAACCTGAATTTTTTGGTTCACTGGCTCGGACATTTCACTCTGTTGGTTAAACAGCCAAATTTAAATTATACATATCCTTTCCCTACACTTTTCCATATACATATTTTAAAGACAAAAGAGAAATAATATTGCTTTAATAGTCTCGGCTAAAGTATAAGTTAGCCTGGCTGGATAGGTTTTAAAATCTCCTTGCAGAAAAATAAGATTGCAAGGATGTATAACACAAGTCAGGCCAGCAGGTGGCGCAATGGGTTAAACCACTGAACCATGAGCTGTCAATCGAAAGGTCAGCAGTTCGAATTCGCGACAGGGTGAGCTATCGTTGTTTGGCCAGCTCCTGCCAACCTAGCAGTTCCAAAGCATGTTAATGTGAGTAGATAAATAGGTGCCGCTTGCGGGAAGGTAAACAGCGCTCCGTGTTCCAGCCGCATGCCGGCCACATGACCACGGAGGCGTCTTCGGACAACGCTGGCTCTTCGGCTTTGAAATGGGGATGAGCACCACACCCTAGAGTCGGACACGACTGGACTTCATTGTCAGGGGTCACCTTTACCTTTATAACACAAGTCGCATTCTCCAGTCCCAGTTGAACATCTTCAAAGAGCCAGAATGGACGTTACCAAAAACATATAACTTGACCCTGTATTGTTGCGGGGGGGGGGGGTGTAACTGGCATGCTGGGGCAGGGACAAAAGGGAATGAAAGGGGGGGTTCAGTCTTGAGATAGAGGTGGCACTCGCAGGAGAGCCCCTTCAGATGACCAAAGAGTGCGGGCCGGAATGCATGGGAGAAGGTACTCCCATATATACTGCTATATATGGGACCCCTGCTAACTGGGCAAGAGGCACTTTTTCAATTGGTGCTCCTCTTATATTTAGCAGGGGGAGAGAGTAACTGCCCCCCCTTTCACCCCAGCACAGTGTCTTTTCTGGTGGCTGTTTGCTGGTGGCGTTCTGCATCTTTTTTTAGATTGTGAGCCCTTTTGGGACAGGGAGCCATTTAATTATTTGATTTCGTCTGTAAACTGCTTGGTGAACTTTTTGTTGAAAAGCAGTGTATAAATACTGTTAATATTACTACTACTACCACCATAATTATTATTAATAATAATAAACTTCCATAGCAGCAAGGTCTGAACTGTCCAGATCATATTTTGATTTCTGGTGCCATCAGGAAGGTGCAGGTGCCACTTCCCAACTTCATTTGTGGTCAATCATCCCCCCTCTCCAAATGTTAGGTTAATGTTATGGGATGGGGCCTTTTAGGCTTGACCTGTCCCTTGGACTGCTAGGAGATCAAATCAGTCAATCCTAAAGGAAATCAACCCTGACTGTTCCCTGGAAGGACAGGTACTGAGGCTGAAGCTCAAATATTTTGGCCGCCTAATGCGAAGAGAGGACTCTCTGGAGAAGACTCTGATGCTGGGAAAGATTGAAGGCAAAAGGAGAAGGGGAAGGCAAAGGATGAGATGGTTAGACAGCATCACCGATGCAACGAACATGAAAATGAGCGAACTCAGGAAGATAGTGGAGGACAGGAAGGCCTGGCGGGATATGGTTCATGGGATCACAAAGGGTCGGACACGACTTAACAACAAAAAGCTTAAGTTAGGGACCCAGCATGCCCTAATGCAGCCCTGGCAAGAAGAAAACTGATGCAATATAGGAAACAAACTGGACGATAACATCTCTCTCTCTCTCTCTCTCTCTCTCTCTACCGATGTGCTCTCTCTCTCTCTCTCTACCGATGTGCTAGCTTTCTCCTTGCAGAAAGGTGTTGATGCAGGGGAGCGTTACAAAACTGTACCCTCCATCTGCTGGCTGAATAGTGTCACCAATTTCACCACCACATTCTGTTGCATGTGTAGAGCAGGCCTCACTTCCTTCCAACAGTTGGTGCAGAAAATACTGAGCTAGGTGTACCAGCTCAGTAGCATACAGAAGCTACATCTCTACATTGCTTTGGAAATACCCCTCAATCTGAAAAGCAGTTTCTCAGGACTGGGAGAAATGCTACTATTCAAGAGGGTAAACCTACCTTAGGTACATGGGAACAAGTTGTTGTTATTGTTGTTGTTAACAAGTTATTGTTGTTGTTAACAAGTTATTTGAATCCTACAGTAGCTAGCCTATTTAGGGTGAGGATGTAAATCAATTTAAATCCCAGTATTCCAAATGAGCCTGTCAGAGGGTTGAAAACTCTTGCACTTATTACAGGGAAAAATCTAACAGTTTTTTTTTTTAATTAATGAGGCCAAAGAATTAGAATTTATTGCCAACTTCCAGCCAACTTTCACAAAATAAAGTCCCTTGCAATAAGTTACATGTCACATTGATTTTGTGTGTTGACTAATGCTAGCAAGTGGGGGGGGGGGAAATACATTTTGCTGCAACAGACCAAAACATTATTCCTACCTATCCACCCACTCCGCCCCCCAAAAATACATTTCACTATTTGGAGGGATTAGCCCCCAGTCATCTGGCTTTCCTCTGTGTTTGAAAATGTTTAACATCTTGTCATAAAAAGAAATCGCACCAGTGTTTATACTACGTACTGTATTTATCTTTAAAACCACCAAGATGGTAAAGTTAGATCTAATGGAGGAAAAGAGCCTTTTAAAAAAGATTACACATTATAACTATGAACTAGACGAGACACAATTTTAAGATTCTGCAACTCCAACGATGATCACTTTAAAACAGATTTACAGCAGAAAACGGTTAGATCTTTGGACTTCAGTGATAATTTTCCATTTTGTAATTTAATACTCCTTTAGTTTATATTTGTACATTAAAATATACCACCTAAAAGTCCATCATTAAATACTTTTAATAAGTGCAATAAATAAGTTTTACAATGCACATAAATCTAACACAAAACACAGCATAAATTGTTAATCTTACACTTTTTCTCATTAATTGCAGTACATAAACATATGTTTTGTACAAAGATATTTATGGCAAAATAAGTATAATAAATACAGTTTACCGCACATATTAATCTTAATAGTTACAAGCTGTTAATCTTATATATTAGGTAATAATTTCCAATAAATAATTGTTTATTATCTTGATATTTGCTTGTCTCAGGTTTTAGCAATCTGCAATAAAGAAATGCAATTTTGAATAATTTGATTGTGAGACTGCTGGGAAAATACTGTAAGTTATAATTAGCTGAGGGAGGGTTTTGCTCACTGGATGAACTATAGAGAAAGAATTCAATAACAAAAACATGCATTATTGCAACCATAAATTATTTAAAAAGTTTTAACCTGAAATTCAAGTAATAAGAGGACATCAGAACTTAAAATGTATGATTAGTGAAATGCCCCATATTCTTCTGTGTGCCTTTATCACCATAGAGCGCAAAAACCCTGGGACGCACAAGGCAAAAACATTTCAACTCCTTCCTAGAAGCCCCTTGGAATAATTTGTACAATTAGGCTCACAATACTATACAGCTCTCCCCCATTGTAGGAGTGGCTACAGATACATAGAGACGTACATGAGGAAGTCAACCTTTTCTTTACGGAGGAGAGTTCTCCCACAGACAACTCCCTGTTTTATCATATTTGCTAAACCGATATTGCCAATGTATATTTTGTAATCTAAAAGTTAATAATTTGTCATGGTCCTAAAAAAAAATCAAGAGGCTCCTTTGTCCCGCAGTTAAGAAATTCAAAGTCGTTTCATTGCAAGACAAGTACAGAAACATGGCAAAACACTTTCATCCCCCTCTCTCCGAGGAGGGGGGGGTACTTCATACATTTGAGCATTTAAGAAAATTCTTATGTTCTTAAGCATGGCTGAAGGACAATTTATTGGTTAACTTAACTCAGATGTACGAGTTGGCATTTTATGGAAGTTTAGGCCACCTTGTTGGAGATCCCCTTTCAAGATTCAAAACGTTGTCAAGCTTTATTTTAATCACATCATGGAGTTTACTAAGCTAAATTAGAGGGACATAGGTATACATATGAGGAGCTACTGTGTACCCATTTCTAAAATGTGCAATTTTATATACAATGCACATAAATCTAACACAAAACACAGCATGATATACACAATTTGAAACAAACAAAAAGATTTTAAAAACAAGAGCATACATCTAACATTGGATAAAACGCTTTAAGACTTTCTGGCAAGAGATCTTTAGAGCAAGTGGAACGCTAAGATTGTAAGAACGTATTTGCTGTGTTTCTGTCCCTGTAAAGCAAATGAACACGCCCAAATGTATCTGTAGAGTACACCTTTAAGACACACGGTGCAATCCTACACGTTTGCTCAGACGCAAGGCCAATTTTGTTCAATTGATGTTGCTCACAGGTAAGTGTGCATAGGATTGCACTGACAATCTCGAGAAGCCAAAGAAAGCCTTGCTACGTTCATCTGAAAACCTCACCATGTCCTAGGCTTTCTAATCTAGAGGATCAGTTTAACGTTCATGCTTTTTCAAGGTGGTACATTCTACAAAAAGGGGGGGGGAGCATCTGTGTGTACAGTCAAAATGGCAGCATCAGATCCAAACAGCTTCACAACACCACTGCAACAAGACAGATTTTGGGCTCACAGATAAGGTGGAAAGCACTCAAACTGGGATCTTCTTTGGCTTTTCTGACCATAACCGCAAATATTTATAAGAATGAGGGTAAAATTAAGACTTCCTGCGGTTTTAGCCCCTAATAAAGTCATAGCCTATGAAAAGAAAACTGATCATCTTTTGCAGTCTTCCTACTGTTTACTGCATCATGGCTAATTTGCACAGGGGAGACTGCATGTGCTTTCTGAAGTCGGCAGCAAAAGTCACAAAATATGCACCATCCTCTTACAGAGGGCACAATCATAATAACGCAATATTTCACAATCAATTAGGTTTCAGACCGAGAAGTGCCATTTGTACAGAGGTGTGGGAACTGTTTAGAAAATGTGTCTGCTGTTTGGAACAGTGCCTCCGTTCTCAGATTCAAACTACACCGGTTTTCACTGGAAATGCAGAATTGTATTGCATGATTCTGCACTGAAAAAAATATAAAAAAAAATTCCTGAAACGTCTCCGGACGAGACGTCTGAAAGGAGATAACAAGATCTCCATAATTTAAAAAGCAATTATTAATTTTTTAAGTCTGCACCCTAAAGGTGAGCACAGAAATCCTGCTATAGCATTCATTCAACATGCCACCCTCCTTGAAGGTGTTGTCATATTTCAAGACACTCAGTACAAGAGCACTTCCAAATTCTTACAGTCATTAAAAACAAAAAAAATGCTCGATATACATGTATTAGGAGGGCTTTTATCTTCTAATCGTATTGCCATCTTCAAGAAGCATATATTTCCCCTTTATATGTTTATTTTTAATTCAAAACACATTTTGAAGTGGCCATTCTTCCTTTGCAAGTGATAGTTAAGTGAAGCCTTCTCAGAACATATACTCATTTCTCACATGAGATTCTTCATCAGAGCATTCGTTTGGGTGTTTAAATGGAAAGCATACAATTCATGCAAACAGTATCATCTTCCAGGAGACGCGATTTTCTATCGTTTGAAACTATTTGCTTTACCATCCTGATTTCCCTTAGCAGCAAACAAGCATTACCAATGTTCCTAGGCATGCTTTAATGAATATGTAGAGCATTGTACATATTTGATGTTGTGTGTACATGTTTCTGTATCAACATGGAGCAATACATGACTGAACAGAAGTCTGACGTGTTGGAATAGGAATTGATTTTTTAAGTTTGAGAGAGGAGACAAAAGAAATGACAATTGACCTGCATCTTGGAAAAAGGCACATATTTTGAGCTAGATTCCAGTAATATTCTGCTAACAGCATTAGACAAACCATCCAGTAAAAAACAAGCTCTCATTTTCCATAATTCGGCTAGAATTGTGGAATTGGAATGTTGGAAGTAAGAGGAACCAATCACTGCTGGCCTAGGAAACCTAGTTAAATTAACAAGTGTTCCAACATGAAGCATTACGAAGGACAGACAGGACTGTTGGTTTGCCATGGATACTACAAAAGCCAATGTTCAAAACACAAATTTAGTTCTCTGATCACAGAGGAGTATCTGCGGGAGCTGCAAACAGCCGCAGTTCAAACAAACACACTGCCATACAGTCCAAAACCACAACAAGACAATAGTTATTAGAGGTTTTTCACAGCAGATGGAAAAAGCCACTTCTCTGTTGCCTAAAGATGTAAAATGCAATACCAGTTCCTAAGTGGCACCGGTACAACTGTGGAAATCATATAGCCAGATGAAGCACATAAATTTCCCATATGAACAATTGTTTTCATTTTCCTCCCATGCCACTGGATATTATAAGTGGAAAGTAAAACACAAGTAAATATGTTCATTCCACTCTTGTGATCAGTGATAAATGAAAGGCTATTCTGCCTGACAAAGGTCAACCGTGGCCTCATTTAAGTTGGTTGGTGATCCGGCTCCATGTGCCTACACTCCCACCAACAGGCCAACGTGTGTATTGCAATGTGGCTCAGTTTTATTCCCCCCCCCCCCATAATGCAGTTACATTACTCCTAAATTGCTTTATAAACTATTGCTGAGCATTTAGTATCATTTTGTTCTACCCTAAAGCAAACAAAAGAAGTGAAAGGCAGGGGGGGGAGAGAGAGAGAGAGAGAGAGAGAGAGAGAGAGAGAGAGAGAGAGAGAGAGAGAGAGAGAGAGAGAGAGAGATTTAGCCAGAGAGCAACTGTATATTCAGGATTTTTTTAAAAAAAATTACACTCTTTAATCCTTATTTAAGGTTTAATTCTTCAATCTTAACTTTCAGAGAGTGTCTGCCACTGCCAGATCACAGAACTGCAAAGCCGGAAACCAAAAGACCATTTGTTTAAGATTCCAGCACAGAAGCGCAGTCTCTCAAGCACTGAAGTACACGGTAACGTTCCAGCCAAGATTATGCAGCAAGGACAGAGTAGGAGGTATGAAATGTACCTTATTGTTTGAGATGTTGATCAGGCAAAGAATAAGGTTCAGCCTCAACTCAGTGCGGAAGGGAACTTTGTGACCCAGTAACGTCAGGGTTTCCTGATCTGCCGCCATTTTCACAGATCGATCAATGTTCCCCTATTTATGAACGCCAAAGGATTACATCCCACTACTTGCCCCTGTTCATCTAGTTCCGTTTCCCCAACTGTTCTTACAGCGAAAACTCTTTCATGATACCTCATCAAAATCTACTTCTGCCTTGGGTGTCAGTAAGACACTGGGCTGCTTTGAGAAGATAGAAACCTTTAAAAAAAAAATGACTGTACCGGTGAGACTTCCTACAGGTTTACATTGGCCGATTGATGGTGCAGCTTTCCTGTCCTCTCCAAAGCATATGGGAGGAGTTCCTTGCTCAAGCCGTCTGGGTTCATTTACAATACAGGGCTATTCAAAAAGGATGGTGCAAAAGTAAAGTTTATTCTTAAATGAACCGACATACCACAACAGTCGTGACTTGAAAAGACAGAAAAACTGTTGAAGTTTCACATGCACATTACAAAATGTTCAATGTGGCCTCTTGGGAGTGAAAATGTGCCACCAAAAGCGTTGCATCGGAGCGGGGTTCTGGTGGTCCGGAAACCCAAATACCACCAGCAGTCAGCCCAAGTACCACTGGTGGTACTAGTACCACTGGTTGAGAATCCCTGGGATACATGAAGACCCATGTAAACCCTGAACATAGTCCGCTAGATTTGTTAACTACAGGTAGGATTTTGCTGACATTTTGTAAGAGAGTCTAGAACTGCTGAACTTCGAACATCACGCTGAATGTATAGACTGACGAATTTTAAATCTGCAGGAAAGGAAAACTCATTTTAAAAAACAAGAGAGACTTTGGAGGCTGTTTAATCATTCCTGGAATGCCAGGTAAAAAGTTGTGTCAACACAGAATTGTGCACCAAAGGAATTTTTAAGACATCGATTCACAGCACAATCCTATGCATGTCTACTCAGAAGTAAGTCCCATCCCATTGTGTTCAATGGGGCTTAATCTCAGGAAAGTGTGCATAGGATTGCAGCCTCGGGGAGTACTGCCTTCCCTGTTACTTATCAAAAGGAAACATTTTTACCCTTTGCAACATGGGTGGAGGAAACCGCATTTTCTACAGCGCTGTGTGGAACCGCTGTTCTAGTTTCACTTCTAACCGACTGCGGAACAGGAATACCCACGACCAACCCAAGAGTGAAAAATGCCACCCCCTTTACTCAGTGGCCACTCCTCCTCTCCCCCCCCACAGACACACCCTTTCTGGATTTGAAAAGGAGAATGTCCAATGTACTAGCCCGCCAGATTCTTCTCCTTCACACTTCCTCTTCCAGTCTTTTCCCCTCCTCCTTTGCAAAACCAGGTGGTAAGGGGAGGAGGAGGCAGGCAGCCAAGACCCCGCACCAATCCACTACCTGGGGGGGGGGGAATACATCGGTCTGCGTCAAAAACAGGATAGCTCTGGCAATGGCTCAGTAGTGCTAGCGAGGAAGCACCGCCCAGTGCAGAAAGGTTATGTGGCCCACACACATGCACAGCTCAGTCTTAACTGTCAATCGGATCAAGAAATGACATGTCGGAACATTCTTGTGCCACATGAACACGAGCAAAGAAGCAGTTCAACCTGCAATGCGAGGAAACGAAAAATCGCAAAGTTGAAGCTTAATTCTGGTGTGCAGGGGGGGTCCCTCCCCCCTTGCCTACACTTCTTCCACATTTATGCCGTTACAACCCTTCAAGGCCTTCCTGATGCTACAATCACTTCTCCCAGCTTTTGGCCACCTGCTAAGCTAGAAGCTTAGTTGCCAACCGTTACTCTGCTGCAAATAGCAGTGTACAGTAAGAATCAATGTGCAATCACTGAAAAGCAATAAACTCGCGAAATAGCTTCACATCATTCTTAGATTGTCCCCTGGTATAAATACCAAAAAGGAAAAAAAGTGGTAAGTTATTTATGTCACCGTCAAAGAAGGGTCCCTATCCTGCTATCTTGCCGCACATGAATAATTTTTATTCCTGCAAATGGAATTGTCAGCTGAGAGTTTTGGATGCATTTCAAAGACACAGACAAACTAGGGAAGGACGGCAGAGAGGAACCAATAATCTGAAACGTAATGCAAATCTATTGCGCTGGTTTGTTTAACTTGAAAAGGAGGACATAATCTTTTCAAAGTGGATTTTTTTTTCCCCAGAGGAGCATGATCAAGTCCAGGGTGGGGTCTTGCTGAACCTCAGCAGCTCTGGCTCTGGTCAATGCCTGGATGGATTTTTTTTCCCCCAGAGGAGCATGATCAAGTCCAGGGTGAGGTCTTGCTGAACCTCAGCAGCTCTGGCTCTGGTCAATGCCTGGATGGATGTCTACCTGAGAACCCCACAGATGCCACCATGAGCAACATGGAAGAAAAATGTGATAATGTCACAAATATGAACACATGAGGTCCGCTGGCTCAGCCCATGAAGTCCAGAATTGGCAAAATATAATTTAAAAATAAATGTTGGATTCAAACATCAGTGTCTGGGTGAGAGACCACTGAGGAACCCTAGGTCAGGGGTTCTCAACCCCTTCTCGGCTGAGTACTACCTCTGGCACCACTCTCCTGCTGCGTATCACCGGAAGTGACTGGTGATGACATCATCGCCAGTTACTTCAAGGTTTTGGGGTTTACGGAGGCAGGGATGTGGATCCAGTCTCTGGGTCCAAGTCTCGAGTCAAGTCCCAAGTCTTTGCCCCCAAGTTCCGAGTCTTTGGTTGCGAGTCCCTATCTATTTAATGGGAAAACAGGTTTAAACCTGAATAAAATTCGACTTGTCGTAAAAGGCTCCAAGTCTCGAGTTGAGTCTTTTACAATCGCCGAGTCGAGCCATTGTCGCTACTTGAGTCCGAGTCGAGTCCAAGTCAATAGACTCAAGTCTATATCACTGTATGGAGGCCAGAAAACGCAGGTAGGAGACTCTGGATGGGCAGGAGGGTCCTTCCCAGTGTTCCTGAGGCTCGGCCAAAAGGCAGAAGTGAAAATACAGCACCAAAAGTGTCACATTGGAGCAGGGTTCCGGTGGTCCGACAGCCCAAGTACCACCAGCAGTCGGCCGAAACACCACTGGTGGTACTAGTACCACTGATTGAGAACCCCTGCCCTATGTACAGCACCTTCCAGGCAACAATGGTGGGCTAGACGCCAAACAGACCATTTTGAGTTTTACTTCAGGCAGATGGAGGCCCACGTAAGTGACCCCGAAAGGTTGGGAACCCCTGCGATAGACATTCAACCACCTGAGTTTTAAGGTGTGCTTGAATGCATGTGTGTAGACACACTGGCAGCCACAAACCAAAGTTTGCTTCTCAGTTATAACCTGGAGGCAAAATGGTCTGCAGTAACCACAGTTTGCTAA
Organism: Plestiodon gilberti rubricaudatus; assembly: GCA_026170595.1. NCBI lineage: Eukaryota > Metazoa > Chordata > Lepidosauria > Squamata > Scincidae > Plestiodon > Plestiodon gilberti. The sequence goes on from JANXHW010000010.1 coordinate 11,088,846, forward strand.
ATTTGGATGTCATCACTAAGCATACATCCTGCAAATCAGGAAGGGAGGAAAGAAAGTAGACAAGCCTGCAAACCGAGAAGCAAGGAAGAGGGAGGATGCAAGTTCCAAACCCATTCACAACAGCCAAGCCATGACAGGATCATGATGTCTGAATAAGGCCACTATCACCACCTCATGTCTGAATGAGGCAACTATCACCACCTCATGTCTGAATGAGGCCACTCTCACCACCTGGTTAATTCACACATGAATGTTCGACCTGAATGGGAGCAACATCCCCCAACCAATGACTTGCATGGACAATGTGAATAGACCCTCACAGACAGAACCCTCATTTCATTCAGATCCCTTCAAAGCTCGATACATATCTGTAGAGTTCAATGAACAAGTTCACATATTCAAGCTGCCAGTCACAGAATAATTCAGTTTAGAGAAATCAAGGTATGAACACTCACAGTGAAATCAGTCCGATCAGTCCAGACTTTAACTTGGAAACAAGCAAGATTTCTTGCAAACAAATACCTCAAGAATCCACAAAACAGTTATGGGGAAAGACACCAGTTGGAAAGTAGAAAAACCATCTACTGGCAGTCACACATTTTTTTTTTTTAAAAGTCACACTTTAAAAAAAAATGAATATCGTACAATTTACAGGTGTTTTTTTTAAGTCAAAGTTTACCAGCTAGTAGATGCATTCCCTTTTGATTAAGAAAAACAGGTGATGGGTGGTTGTCTGTCTCCAGTGCCTCAGTATATTCTGCCTTGCTGTTTTTCTGCTCCACCTTGTTACCCCCCAGTAGATTTTATTGTTTTTTTTTAATTTATGTTATGTATTGTTTTTAAATTATGTATTTTAACTGTTGTAAGCCGCCTTGGGCATTTGCCTCGGCATAGGAGAAGGCGGGGTATAATTTTTTAAAATAAATAAATAAAAGCATATTTTTGCTACCTGCTTATTTCTAAGCTAATGTGTACTTCCTTAGTGGCGTTAACCACTATTTCTGCTCTATTTGCACATCACTAATGTTTCTCTTCTCCCCCAATGACATAAACGTTGCCATTGTGATTATTATTTATTTCATATGCTGCGCCAGCCAAAAAGAAAAAAAATACCAAATAGAGTACAAATATGATGCAAACAGAAAAATTGCTAAACAATAAGATGGATCCCTGAGAAAATTTGATATAGATTTCCTGTAGTTTTCCTGCACTATTTTCCAACCTTCTCACATGGGATACTGCAAAATGGCAATGAAAAGTGAATTTCCTGCTGTTACAGCTACTTTGGATGCTAGTGCTTCTGGCTCCTGTGGAGCCAGCCTGGATCAATTTCAAGAAAATAGCCTTTATCTACACTTCTGCACAGGGGAAAAAAAACACATTTCTATTTAGAGGTGGTGTGTGCGTGCGTGCGCTGTTTGGTATACACTCTAATCCAAAGGTTCTCAACCTGTGGTACGGGTACCCCTAGGGGTATGCGGACCTCTTGCTGGGGGTACGCCAAGCCCTGCCCCTTATCTGCCCCATCAGCAGCTAATTAAGTGTTAATTAACACGGATTTTAAATTGTAATTATTTTCGGAGCCCTTCTGTCTCTCTGGTTTTGGTTTTGGGCTTAGTTTTGTACTTTGAAAAATGTACTTTGGTGGGGTGGGGGAGGGAGGAGCTGATTTGGGGAAGTGTGACTTGGAGGGGAAAAAAAGAGATCTTTGCATGTCTGTCTCTCGCTCTCACTCTTGTACGCACGCGCGCGCACACACACACACACACACGTTAAATAAGAAATGTTTTCACATTTAAAATTGTTTTAGCGCAGCGGGTTAAACTGCTGAACCATAAGCTGTTGATCGAAAGGTCGGCAGTTCGATACCCGCAACGGGGTGAGCTCTCGTTACTTGGCCAGCTCCTGCCAACCTAGCAGTTCCAAAGCATGTCAATGTGAGTAGATAAATAGGTACTGCTTGCGGGAAGGTAAACAGTGCTCCGTGTTCCAGCTGCATGCTACGCGCTGCGGCAAGGAGAGTCATGCCGGCCACATGACCACGGAGGCGTCTTCGGACAGCTCTGGCTCTTCGGCTTTGAAATGGGGATGAGCACCACACCCTAGAGTCGGACACGACTGGACTTAATTGTCAGGGGTCACCTTTACCTTTATTTAATGATTAATTACCTAATTAATTGATCCAATTAATTAGCAGTTAATTAGCAGGGGGTACTTCAGAAAAATTGGACCTTGATAGGGGGTACCTGGGCCTCCAAAGGTTGAGAACCCCTGGTCTAATCAAAAGCTTTTCTACCTTGCAGACTGCAAACTTACAACAGTGGTGGCCCAAAACCTGTGGGCACCAAGACTTGGCACCAAATGCCACCTTCAAGTTGCTCTGCCCGCTCCTGCTTCACCTACTGCTGCCTTCTCTACGCTGTTCTCCTTGGTGGCAGCATGCAACAGTCTCCTCCACCTTCCTCCTGTGCTCACTGCATTCAAAAAGGAAGAGATGGCGCTGCAGATAGGCTTACCAGATAGGCTTACCAGATCTCCAACCGGGACAGAGTGCTAGACCTTTAGCAGAAAGAATGTGGGCAGGTGTAGCTTGTTAAACCTTAGAGCACAATCCTAGGCATGTCTATTCAGAAGCAAGCCCCATGGATGCCTAGGATTGTGCTCTAAGGTTTAACAAGCTACACCTGCCCACATTCCTTCTCCTAAAGGTCTAGCACTCTGTCCCGGTTGGAGATCTGGTAAGCCTAGCTGAAGAGGAAGTGTGGAGGAGAGGAGAGTGGTGGCTTAGAATGTCTCTCAAAAGACACTCTAGCTACTCTCTTCTCCTCCACTTCCTCTTCTGGCTACATTCTCCCCTTTTTCAAAGGCAACAAGCCCAGGAGAAGAAGTGGCAATGGCGAACAAAACAGACCAATGTGGATGGCAGCATCGTCCCCCACTAATCTGCTACATGAGGAGACCCTCATTTGGGTCCCACAGCCTGCCTCTTTATAAACAGGGCTGGACTGCGAAAGACTATGACATTTAGGGCCCAATCCTATCCAACTTTCCAGCGCTGATGCAGCCGTGCCAACAGGGCGCACGCTGCATCCTGCAGTATTTATTTATTTATTTACAGTATTTTTATCCCGCCTTTCTCCCCGAAGGGACCCAAGGCGGCTTACAACAGAAAAAAATACATACAAAAAACACAGTATTAAAAAATCAGTAAAAACAATCAATAAAAAATTAATAAAAACAGTGTCTAAAAACAATTAAAAAGATCATGGCTACAATCAGAGCAGGAGCAAAAAAAAACAGCAGGACCCCCACCTGTACCAGTGAGGTGTTAAAAAAGGCAGGGGCTCAGAAGGCTTCTTTGAATGGTATGGGGGGGGGCAGTCACGGAGGCCTCCTCAATGTAAGAGAACATTGGTTCAAAGTAGAGCGGAAACTTTCATGGCCGGCTACCATTTTCCAGGACAGAAGGTTTTCCAGGACATCTTCACCCATATACCCTCTGTCATGAACGTTGGTTCCTTTACTGCAAAGCTCCATGGCAGCTGCATCGGCGCTGGAAAGTTAGATAGGATTGGGCCCTTAATCAAGTCTGGCTCTAGTTTGAGGGGGTCCTAGCAAAGGGATCTCTGGGGGCTTCCTTCCTAACTGGGAAGGCCCCCCTCTTTTTTGCCAAGGTGGCCAACACAGCTTTCATAGGATATAGCATATTGTGAAGGAAAAAATAGGAGGGGGGGGGACCCAGCTGCCAGCTAGAGCATAGTTCATGCTGTTGTCAGCCCATCAAGCATGAAACTCGCATCTGATGCCACCGTAAGGGGAGGGGAACGGACAGGACCTACCTGTTGCTGGCTGGAGCCAATCTTCTCCAGGAGCCAAGGTAACGTCAGCTGCCCCGGGGTACCCTGCACCAACACCGGTCCTGCACTTACCATAACTTTTGAGCTAGGTCACCTTTCATCTCACTCCTAATTACAGACTTCCTTAGCTTCAGTTTTTCTAAACTAAAAAGCCCCCAAACACTGCAGCCTTTCCATATAAGGAAGGCGCTCCGTCCCCCTAACAAGTTCATGCGCATTTTGCTCCCCCACATACACTGCCCATAAGAGCACATAAGCCGCACTTCCCTATCCACCTTTCTCCATAAATCTCCCTTCAACATCCCATTCCAGAAAGCTCCAAATAGCGCCGGATATCATGATAAACACTGGAAAGTTCTGGTTGACCTTTTATTAACATTTTTTTTCCCGCAACCAATATGGTTTCTTTTGCTACATGCACCCCGAGGAATTATGAAAAATACTTTTTTCCGTAGTTTAGCCCATGTGCACTTAATAGGCTCACAAATATAATACCATTATAAAAGAGAAAAACTGCCAACATGGCTAAAAAAATTGTCATAACACTAAATTATTATATAAATATAAAAGGAGTATGTCTGTAAAATATTCACTCAATGAGGATCCCAAGGTGATGATTTTGCTATGTTGTTCTTATTCCTGGGAGATCCATAATGCATTTGGATATGCCACATGTCATGGCATGAATCAGGCAACTAATGCACGCTCTTTTCAGAAGCCGAGATGTCTTCCCAACAGAATGTGCTCTATAAAAAGAGGGGTTGAGATTGTCTTGCTTTGTGTGATGGGCATAATTTAATGTCTTGCTTATAAAGCTGCATCTTAAGGAAAAATATGCACTGTCCTGTGTGGTTATTTACAGGGTAATACTAAATCTATGCAAATCTATTTGTCTGAGCTTGGTATTATATAACCAAAGGTCAACAATGGTTGAAATATTTGGAAACATATTCCCAGTATACCTTGTCTAGAGCGCTAATGTCCAATATGCACATAGATCTTAATATATTTCTAGAGCTGGGTTTCTTCCCCATAATGTCTGACTGTAGTTTTTCATGGGTTATTGATTCAAGAGGAGCTTAGGGTCACATTAAGCTGCTCGTCAATAGTAGGGTGTGTTTACTTTTTTAAATGAAGGAGCATGATCCAGTCAAAATTAAGTATGTCCAGGACCCACTGGTTCTAAGAGGACAGTTGTCCGCTTCCGGACTTGCCCCACCATCTCGGGGGCTCCAGCTCTCTCATCAAAACCCTGGCAGGGGGCAGCCACCAGCGCCGTACCACCAACGCATGGCTGTATGTCCAGTCCTCAAGGCACTGGGTTGGATGCTTCTCGCAGGATGAGGGCCTCCCTACTCTGGGGCGATGCTGGCCCTTTAACCTGGGGCTGGACCAGGCAGAGCTGAGGGTGGGGCTGAGAGAGAGAGACAACCCAGGAAGGGGAGGGCTCAGGGCTTCATAAGGCACTCAGGGCCAGTGATGAGAGGTCTCTGGACAGGCTACCTGAGGGCTTCTCCATGTCTGCTCCCCTGGGACTGGAGCAAGCTCAAGGAAGGAGCCAGGAGACAGGTGGAGGAGGGTGAAACAACCCCCTCCCCACTGCTGAACACTGAGGTCTGGGTGGGGGATCCCAGTTGTTGGGCCAGCAAATCCCCCCCCCCTTTGTTTCTACCCCTCTTGCCCTGGAGGCAAGAAGGTATCGGGCACCAAGTGGAGCACACCACTCTCTCAGCAACCCTGCTGGGAGCCAAGGATGGAGAAACTAAAGCGTGCGACACACTGCACACGCCTGGCCAAGTTGCATCCAGGAGTAGCCAATGTGTCAATTCTGATTGGCCCAACACATTGCTCCCGTCCCGCCCCCACAACACCGAACACGGCCTCTCATTGGCCGAAGGATGATCCGATGCATTCCAACTTAAATACGTTGAGCTTCGGTCAATGAGAGGCTGTGTTCGGTGTTGTGGGGGCGGGACGGGAGCAATGTGTTGGGCCCAGCAGAATAGACTCCAGGACGCGACGCAGCGAGACACATGCGGTGCATTAGCACCTTTACAATCATGAGGTACATACAGCCGGGAAGGCAAACTACACAGCTATCTCAGGACCCCAAATTTCCAGAGCTAGGACGATAAGCTCTGCACTTTTAGAGAATGTCCATAGGTGCAGCAATGGGACAGACAATTCAAGACCTTTTCTGATCTCCATTGGCTGCCTGGGACATAGACACAGTTGCAACCGTAGGGACCACTTCTCGTCTTAACTTATTGGTGCAGAGGTGCAATTCTTGCTTATGGTATGAGAGGTCCTGGGTTCAAATTCCAGACAAGCCCAATCCAGAAACATAGTGTGGTTGTATCTTGGACTGTAGCTCAGTGGTAGAGATATGCTTTGCGTGCAAGAGCTTCAATCCCTAGCATCTCCAGGTAGGGCTAATTCATATCCATCAGAAACCATGGAAACGCTGTTTTCAGTCATTGTAGATGTGGACAGTTTTGACCTAGATGGACCAGTGGGCCAATTCAATGTGGACAGACTTTTGTAGAGAATTGATGTGCACTTCCACAGCCTGAATGCAGAGTTGGTATAACCAAGCCCATCGGTTTCAGTAAAGCCCATCGGTTTCATATGGCAAACTTTGCATAGAATCACGCGGTTAGATGATGGCCAGCAAACCGGTTCTAGTCCAGATTATCTAATGGGGGGGGGGGGGGTCATAGTGCAATACAATAATAAACCCCAATTAAAAACAACAACAACAACATTGAAGACAACAGCACATTTCAAGGTTAGTTCTGCCACAGTGACCCCCTAAATGGGTCCCCCATAGCCTACTAATGGGGCAGAGAAAATGGGGAGGAAGAAATAGGATCAGCACTAGCTCAAATGTTTGAATACCTCCATCATCCAAGTTTCATATTAAAACAGTGCATCGTTTTCCGTATTTTTCTACGGTAACTGAACCGACACAATGTATAAATGTTGTTTAATTACCTAAATATTGTCAAGGTTCTGTACTCTTGCATCCCACTATTGTCATGGTTAAACATAAAGGCCGTACAACTCCAGAGGTTATTGCATTCCCCCCAAAAGTGCTTAAATAATAGCCTAAAATCTGAAGAATTACTTTAATACTTCAATAAAAATAACCCAATTCAAAACATTTTCGTAGAAACACAGCTCCTCGCTCTAGGCTACCGAATAATGGCTGAAAGAAAGTATATAGCTTGTCACTTCTGATTAGAGAACTGTGCCCCTGTGCTTTGAATGAAAGGCATGTCTGGTAATAGGAAGTGCAGATATTAAAGTTAATAAAATAATGTGGAATACGATATATATGAAACTTGACCAAGTATAGCGCGGAACAGAACATACATTATCCTGCTCAGTCAGCTACTCTGAACCGGCATCTAATGACTGACTTAATTTCTATTTTCTAAGGAGAGCACTACAAAAGAAGTACATTTTTTAAAAAAAAAGATACAATGTTGAGATTATCCAAATATTTTATCATGCGACGTCGTAGAGGCAGCCCAAACTGCCTGGCATAACCGCATGGACACACAGGAAGAGTGGAATTGAAACTGCTCCGTGCCATAGGTTCACCCAAACCTATAATCTTGGTGGTTATTGTAAATAATTAGCAACTAAACTGCTGAAGCCAAAAGATCATGTCGTCATATTATCTACCACAGAGTTCTTCTCTTCCCTTCTCCCCCCGCCCCTCTTCAGTTTTCCAATACAAGGCTTGGACACATACTGCGTTATTATGAATGGGACGTCATAGCGCTGATTGCTTCTTTAATCTACCATTCTAAACACATAAGAGTTTTGGTTTTTTCTATACATTACGAGTCTCCCCCCCCCCAGCTTGTGTTTTTGCATTTAACAGTAAGCTGCATTACCTCTAGTCCTTCCCCCTCCCCCCCCATATACACCAAATATGAAACTATATTGTACCCACGCCATGATACTCTTAAGGGATTTAAAAAAAAAAAATTCAATGAGCTAATCCTAGTAAACCCAGAATTAAAGGTCATGTTTCCATATTTCACTCCCAAAAATATTTAGAACTTTGACATATTTGACATTATGTTTTCATTAAAACAGCTGATTTCAAAACACTGCAGCGCGCAAAAACACCATAAACAGTTTATGATGAACTGCCACACTCTTAATTAAAACAATAAATCCAAGCCGCAATATTTGTGCAGCCTCTGGGTTGACCTTTGCCTCTTGCTATCCACCACCAAAGCCAGTGCCTCATTCTCTGTGCCAGATGTAGACGGTTTTAAAACATGATCTGAAAGGCACTAAAGATAAAATAAGAGAAAATGTGCCATTACTCTTTTGCAGTTATGATTAATTCAGTTCATATTTTACAATCTGGTTGTGGAGTAAAAACTACAGACTTTACATCAAAGCCTTTGCTGTTCCCCTGTACCTCCTAAGGGGTAAAAATAAAAATAAAAAAATAGCCAGGTATTATAGAAGATGGGCACAAAGGTGATTCATAGCCAAGACATGAAAAGGCAGGTGTGGAAATAATTAAAGAAGAGCAATGAACCTCCCTATGCCATTTGGTCAACTTTATGCCGTAGAGATGTTTGTGGGAACAGAACTCCAGAACCATCCCGCACCAGGTTCTAGAGTAAAGAGGAGACAACACCAAGACTGCCTAGCACAAAATTCTGGAGTCTAGGAAGGCTCCCATCCACTCAGTCAAGGCAGCAAAACTAAAGACATGTTAGGTATGATCAAACCTTGAATTGAGAGGCAGTGAGATCATATATTTTAAAATGCCCTGAATGAAGGAAGTTGTTTGCAATCGCTTTGTGAATTTTTTTTGTTGACAAGCAGTATGTATATACTCTTAAATCACCATCCTAACAGCCCAATCCTATGGGCTTTAACCGCCAACAGAATGCGCGTTCCACTGGCGTCAGCGCTTTCCGGTAGTGTGCTGCCAGAGCATTGGCGGGAAGGTCTGGCCCTAATCGCGCTTCACCGCACCTGCAGAGGCCAGCCGAAGCAGGTATGATGATGAGGGAGGCGGGAGGGGGAGAAACTGGGTGGGGGATTTGGGAGGGGGTGAGTCTGGCAGCAATGGCGCACGCTGGATCCTATCCCTCTTTTCGGCAACCTCCCCATCCTCTCTCTTCTCGGACATGCGCTGGCAAAATCGCACGTTCTCTCACCTGACCTCATGGGTGAGCAGCCCCTTATCAGATTAGATTTCAGATACCTTTATTGGCATACAATATGGTAAAACATCAATCATTACAAAATACTGCTATTAGGAACATTTCAAGTGGGCCTGCCCTTGACGTTTTCTTCCACCAACAGCAAAAATTTGGCTGCCCCTTGCAAAATTTCAATCCAACCCCTTATCAATCTCCCTCTTTTGCCGTGTGTGTGTGTGTGTGTGTGTGTGTGTGTGTGTGTGTGTGTGTGTGTGTGTGTGTGTGTGTGTGTGTGTGTGTGTGTGTATATATAAACATCTTACTTTTGCCTTTGGCTTGTAATTTCATTCGCTCACTTACACTTTTTCTCCGTTTTTAGACTGCTGCTTTTACGTGTTTATTATGTATTTTAGATTGCAGCTTTTATATTTTTAATTATATAGCTTTTGAGATGACTGCCCTTACATTTTTATTGGTATTGTACATTATGATGTTTTATTGTTCTAATTATTTCACATTGTCAGCCACCTTGTGCCTGTTTTTAAACAGGGAATGGCAGGATATAAACCATTACTGTAAAAAGATAAACAAATCATTACCATTAACTAAACTACCAACTTTTGGGGAACAAGTCACAAATTCTGCCAAGGACGAGATGGGAGAAAGCAAGTCAAAAGGTCTGGCAATTTCATAGAATGAACACCACAATGAATACTATGGGAGACCTTACTACACCAAACCAGTACCACAAATACGGATTCCTAGTCAACAGTCTGATTTGGTATTGTGACCTTAGAAGGTTCTTCTTGAGACTTAGAGAATCATTTAAGAAAACTAGCATCTAAAAACCACTTGGCAGATTTAATGGTACTCCCTATAGTGAAAGGTGTTGCTCTTGTTCGTTAGGTGGAGTGGAGTCACTTTCTCATATGATTTTGTATTGCCCATTTCATGCGGATTCTTGTAGGAAAATTTTTACACCTGCTGCTGACGAAGAAGTGTGTCCCTTTCACACAACACTAGAACTAGGGGACTAGTTTGCCCTCAGAAAGGTTCTGCGCATGTGCAGAAAACCCAAATAAAAGCCGGCGACGCGTTTGGCCGGCTCACAAAGCCCTCGACCGCCGAACTGGGCGGTCGCAATGAGGAGGGCTTGTCCCGGCTTCGGAGCGGAGCCTGGTGACGCGCCGAGTGGGCGCGCTGCTTCCCGGGGGCTTGGCAGCTGGGCTCCGGTGCCGCGCCCCACCGCGCAGCCCCAAGCCCAAGCTGCCGCGCCCCCCGGAAGCACCGTGCCCACTCGGCGCCTGGGGCGCAGCACACCAGCTCCCCCATAGAAAGAATGCCACTGCCTGGATGCCTTTAAAAGGGGATTGGACAGAATTATGGAGGAAAATTCCATCACAGCTTACAAGCCATGATGGGGATAAGCAACCTCCTGGTTGTAGGAGTAGGTTTTCTTTGTGCCAGGTGCAAGGGTGTGGCGACAGGATACAAGTATCTTGTTGTCTTGTGCTCCCTGAGGCATCTGGTGGGGCCACTGTGTGATACAGGAAGCTGGACTAGATGGGCCTTTGGCCTGATCCATCAGGGCTCTTCTTATGATATCCGGACTGCGACATACTGAGGTATATTTTGTGAGCTGAAGACTCTGTCATAGTGGAGAGCATAGTGACTTTTTTGAATTTATTAGTGAGGAATCGTAGACTAAGATTAAGAAGCATCCGGATGAGTGATCTTATGGACTTTAATCAACATTTTGTTGCATTATGCATTTGTGTGTGTGTTTGACACACACACACACACACACACACACACACACACACACACACACACACACACACACACACACCAATAAAGATTCTGTAGAACAGCTTTGATACCCAGTCCACTGATGTGGATTTGTGAGCAGCTCCAAATGCAAATGAGAGGGGGAGAGAGTGCGTGCAGGACCGAGCACAAGTGACTTGCACATCCTTGTCCCTCTGCATCTCCTTATCACTGAAACAGAACAAATCTGCCCCCGCAGCAAGATGCAAAAGCCCTAGCATGGATGCAGGTGCAGAAATGGTACGTGAACTTGTGCTTCCGGTTTCCCCACGTCTCCATCACATCCAAAGCTGCTGTTATTAACAGCTGAATCCCTTTTGGTTGGAGGAACGGTGTCAAAACCACCATTTGCAAGACGTTTTGTGGCATACCCTCCCCAAAGAGGCCCAGTTGTCCCCTACCTTAGATGATGTCTGAAGACCTGGCTCCCCCCCCCTCTCCCCACCGCATGCTTTTAGAGGAAGGCAATGTGTTGTGAGTGGTAGCATTTGGGCAATACTTGCTGTGAGATTTTCCTGCCACGTATGAGGGTTCCACCAGGTTGCCATTTGTGGTTTTCTTTTTTTGTTACGATTGCTTGTTTATTTTGATTTTTGAACATTTTTCAGATTATACACCTTCTTGAAGCCGCCTATAGGCAGGAAACGTTTTTAAGGATATAAATGTTTTAAGTTCAGTTAAGTAAAATATTTGGAAACTGAAAAGACCAACTGAGCTGGCCTGTTGGAAGCCGGGATATATCTCATTTCATTCAAATGATCGCACAGCTTTGCCATGTAACAGGGGCTCTGTTTCCCGTCTCCCTTGGAAGCGACTGGAACCAAAAGGACCTCAATTTCCAACAGCTTGTTTAATAACTCAGGAATCCTTCCCTGCTTCAATGAATGAATGAAAGCATTCCACCACCCACAAGGTACGCTTTTCCTGCGGTAAATGTCAACCGTACCTCCTCCAGCTAGCACAGAAGACGACATTCCCTCTCGACTTGCCAATTCTGAATGGTGATGACAGACAAAAGCCCATCACAGTACAGACTATTTAGCGGTGGGTACCCCCCTTTCTTCTGTATTACCTACCCACCAGCTCCTCCATTTCCTTTGCCAAGGAAAGCCTTGCCAATTTCACCTAGTTTCATGGCAAAGGCAACATCTGCATTTGCTCTCAGTAGGAGTCACATACATTTGAGTGTTTGCATTCACTTTGCATATTTAAAGAAGCTTGTTTAGAAGACACGGCCTTTGTTACTGACCAAGCAAGTTGGCTTAACGGCTTCCAGCAGGCCCAACGCGGCTTCACGTTTTCCACCCACAGTTTCCCACCGCGACGGGGATAAAGTACAACGAATAAATCCTTGAAGCCACTGACATTTCAAAATGTCTAGATTCCTAGATTTAACGTCAGGAATAGCACGAGACCATGAAAACAGACCCAATTGCCTGAGCAATATCCTTAGTTTCAGCCAAGTGCACCGACGCCTCTGTTTTTCCGTCGCCGTATGAAACCAAACGGAAAAAAAGGGGGAACTCCAATGTTCCAAACATTCTACGAAAAATCCAGAGTCAGCACAAAAGTGGATTGAAGAACTCCACGCAGCTGACAGACCATCTGTTTCCCATGCCTGCTCTATATCTACTGATTAAAAATGAACCTAAGCAAAAGGAAAAGGTTTTGTTCAGATTATACACCAGACTCCAATCAAAATGCACACTGCTAACTTGATATTGCCCAAGGTGTCCATTTAGCATTACTATTACATTTTTATGGCTTTGTGCAAAAGTTATTAACTTCTGTTCCCAGGTTTGGTTATACATAAATAACTCCATTTAATGCTGCCAATTGCACCAAATATTCTTGGGCCCACTCATTTTTTTGCTGAGTACTCTTTTCACCCCTGGAAGTTCTCGCCACTGACCAGGCAATACAAGAAGAAGAAACCGACAATGTTTCAAGTAAAAACAAAAAGCTTTCGGGAGTCCACAGTCTAGGCAGAGGATCAAGGACTTACCCAGTTTTACTGGTCTGTCTCACTGGAAAAGCTGAGCAGTCAGCGCAGAGGCAGTTCAAAGCAGCTCTTTCAGCTCCGAGGATTGGTAGTTACAAAATTCAAGTCAGTCTAGATCCACCAAGAAAAAAATGAAAAGAAAAAACCATGAAGGATTAAGGTGTAATTTTTGGTATGATGGGTTACAAGAGACTAACAGGAGGAACGTTATCTTAAGACTAGGCCAGTGTTTCTCAAACTGTGGGTCGGGACCCACTTGGTGGGTCGCGACCTGATTTCTGGTGGGTCCCAGGTGATGGAAAGAACAGATAAGTAATTGACAGGGCTATTCAAAGATCGGATAGCTGCTAATTGCCCTTCAAAGAGCTGAGCTCCTGCAGTTTGCAAGCTTGTGTAAATATAGGGAGATAAATGCTTGAGCGTCTTTTGGGGGGTGTGTGTGTTTTCTAAGACTGTCAATGGCAGGTAGTGGGGGCAGGTGAAGGCTGGGTCACATAACTAAGCCCCTCAAGCCTTGAGGCTATTCATTAGGGCTGCCTCATTACAAGAAATGGATTGAGGGGTTTTGTTTGTTTGTTTTTTGCAAATAAATAAATAAATAAAATATTACTTGTAAATAAATATTTCTAGGTCACCTTTTTCTCAAGTCTCGTAAAGCTAGGTGGGTCCCAATAAGAGTGTCATATTAAAAAAAGTGGGTCCCAGTGCTAAAACGTTTGAGAACCGCTGGACTAGGCTAAGAAGGAACTAGAAATTTGGGCTCAGAGCATCTGCTGGGGGCACGTGGTACAGTCAACCTGATGAAGCTAAACAAGCCTAGGTTTGAGCAGCATCCGGATGAGTGAATGTCAGTGGGAACCCCCAAATGCCATCTTGAGCTGCACGAATCAAGAAGGGCAAGATGGAACACAGCATGCCAGCCTTCGTGATCTTCCGGTGCAAGGCTGGCAAAGCTATTCTGCTTCCTTGACCGCCTTTATCAGGGGTTGGCTGTGAAGAAGCGGGAAGTCCTTTAAACCCCCAAAAGGGAAGACGGTGGGAATCAGCATTTCCAAACATGTCACCCCGAAAACCAAAACACCTTTTTAACACGTCGCTGGGCCTACTGGCAGGCAACATGCAGAAATCACTCCCTGCTTTCCAGGAAGGTTTGTGAGCCAGCAACCTCCATCTGCTTTCTGTTCATTATTTAGAAGCAGCAGGTCCCTGGCAGATGCTCAGTTTGTGTGTGTCCCCCTCAAGAGTCAGCAGTTCTCCAAAGACCACTAAACCCCCCCCCCCCAGACCAAATAATCCAGAGAACCACGCATCAGCTCCAGCAAACATTTCGCTATTGGAACAAAGCTGTCTGAATACACCCTCTTTTCAGGGGCCATCGGAGCAAGGCACCCATCTGTTTTCACCATGGGGCCTGCCAACAGGGAACCAGGTAAGAAACAAAAATATAGTCATTGTCCCTTTAAGGAAAACATTTCATGAGCCCTCCATGAACACTTACAGTCCGATTCCATGCACGTTTACTGGGGGGGGGGGAGAAGAGTTCTACAGCAGAGGTTCTCAACCTGTGGTACGGGTACCCCTAGGGGTACGCGGACCTCTTGCTGGGGGTACTCCAAGCCCTGCCCCTTATCTGCCCCATCAGCAGCTAATTAAGTCTTAAGTAACATGGATTTTAAATTTTAATTATTTTCAGAGGTACCTCCCCCTTCTGTCTCTCTGATTTTGGCTTTGGGCTTATTTTTGTACTTTGGAAAATGTACTTTGGTGGGGTGGGGGAGGGAAGAGCCTCTCTCTCTCTCTCTCTCTCTCTCTCACACACACACACACACACACACACACACACACACACAGTTAAATAAGACATTTTTTCACATTTAAAATTGTTTTAGTACTTTTTATTTAACAATTAATTACCTAATTACTTGATTAATACAATTAATTAGCAGTTAATTAGCAGGGGGTACTTCAGAAAATTGGACCGTGATAGGGGATCCAAAGGTTGAGAACCCCTGTCCTACTGTGTTCAAAAGAGCATACTTCCATGCAAACATGCATAGGATTGCAGCCTTCCAACCCACAGATGCAAAATTTCCAGATATTCTGAAGCCATCGGAATCCACACACTTTTTTTCCAGTGGAGTTTAGGAAGGGGGAAGCCAGGGATGTGGGTCAAGTCAAGTCTCTGACTATAAGTAGGCTTACCAGATCTCCAACCGGGACAGAGTGCTAGACCTTTAGGAGAAGGAATGTGGGCAGGTGTAGCTTGTTAAACCTTAGAGCACAATCCTAGGCATGTCTATTCAGAAGCAAGCCCCATGGATGCCTAGGATTGTGCTCTAAGGTTTAACAAGCTACACCTGCCCACATTCCTTCTCCCAAAGGTCTAGCACTCTGTCCCGGTTGGAGATCTGGTAAGCCTAACTATAAGTCTCGAGTCAAGTCCCAAGTCTCTGGGTCCAACTCTCAAGTCAAGTCTTTGCCCCCAAGTCCTGAATCGTTGGTTGAGAGTCCCTATCAATTTAATGGGGAAAGTGGGCTTAAACCTGAATAAAATTGGACTTGTCGTAAAAGGCTCCAAGTCTCGAGTAGAGTATTTTGAGTCTTTTACAATCGCCGAGTCAAGTCATTGACGCGACTCGAGTCCGACTCAAGTCCAAGTCAACAGACTCAAGTCTACATCACTGAAAAGAGCAGAAAGGTTGAGGAAAAATTGAAACATGCAACCCTTATTTCCATATAGGTTCTAAACTTAGTTTACAAAACGAACACATTATGGAACAACTTGAGTTAGATGCTGTTCCCCGTTACCTGGCGATATGACAGCCTCTGCCTCCCACGCAGGAGATTGGAAGAGGGGGACAGAGCAAACGTGGATAGGCCCACCAGGAACAGTGGAGGTGAGTGGGCAAAATGAAGGTGAGCACCCCTCGCCAATCTGCTGCCCCAGTAAGCCTCATGCAGGGCCCAAAGGGGGGGGGGGAATTGTGCCCAGGCCCAGGGTCAAAAAGGGAGCCAAAGGAGGGGTCCCAGAAATTTCCTGGGATCTCAGCTGGTTTCATGGAGAGTAGAAGACGGATGCTGGGCCAACCTGGTAGGCCAGGTCTACCAGAAGGGGAGACCTGGATGCCGTATTGGGAAGCCTGGTAGACCTGGGCTCCAGAGACTTTTCTGGCCGTTACTGCCCTCCCCCTGCCTTGTTTTGCCCCTCCCTCTTTGAGAAGGGGCCCAGAAGAAACTTTGTACCCCCCTGATAAAATTCCTCTCAGAGGCCCTGGCCTCATGAACGGCCCAGGCATGTTTCATTTGAACATTAGGAGAAGCTTCTTAATGGTGATAACTGTTCAACAATGGAACCAATTACCAGGGATGGGGGGGGGGTTGAGGGTCTTCCCTGTTGGAGGTCATCAAACATAGGCTGGACAGTCCTCTCTCGGAAATGCCCTAGCTCTAGATTTCCAGCATCAAGCAGGGGGTGGACTAGATGGCCTACAAGACCCTCCAAAACAGGATGGCCTGTGTTCTCAGGGATATCCCAGGCCCCTTCCCTGAATGGCCTTTGAGACTGCATCACCTCTGTGCCGTCACTCACCAGGCCGATTACCTATAGTGGCAAGTAGGTTCTGTGCCATGTGAAACCCTCAAAGGAAAGGTTGCTGTCCCCTCCCTGGTGACTGGGAACATGGGAGACCGCCTTATAGAAGCCTCCGGTACAAAAAAACAAACAAAACCAATGCTGTATCAATAAAACTGACATGTTCTTCCCCGTGACCTTGTCTGTTTCACTGGAATCCAAATTGCTTGATAATGAAGGGAACACAGACATGCAACAGACAAGGAATAATGATGGAAAAGGAACATATACCGAAGATGCCTTATACCGAGTCCGACCATTGAGCCATCTTGTTCAGCACGGTCAACACTGGCTGGCAGCAGCTCTCTAGAGTTTCAGGCAGGGTGGTTCCCCCCCCCCCCCGGACATAATTGGGAGTGAACACAGGGACCTTCTGCAGATGCTCCACCACTTTTGCAGAAGCCAATGCTCCACCACCGAGCTAAACCTACCCACTCCCTTTCAATGACTGGTGTGGGAGTTGCAGCCTTAAGAGGGATCTAATTCAGAGCAGTATCCAGCTCAGGATGTTGCAGGTTTCTAACTGGGTTTCTATGATCTGTGCTATTAACCCTCCTCTCCCAGCAAATTCCTGTTTAAGTGCTAATAGGCTTACCAGATCTCCAACCAGGACAGAGTGCTAGACCTTTAGGAGAAGGAATGTGGGCAGGTGTAGCTTATTAAACCTTAGAGCACAATCCTAGACATGTCTATTCAGAAGCAAGCCCCATGGATGCCTAGGATTGTGCTCTAAGGTTTAACAAGCTACACCTGCCCACATTCCTTCTCCTCCAGGGCTACACTCTGTCCCAGGAAGAAATCTGGTAAACCTAGCTAAGCAGCATCTGCTCACTTAAGGCTGATTAGTTTCCCCAATAGCCCTAGTCCTGCAGAGCACCCCACACGGAACCCCAACACTAAGGTATCTCGCCTGGGCCACCGAGGTCCTACCTCTCCCCTCTGGTCAGCTGCTTCTCTATAGTAGCCCGCCCCACCATGGTTCTCAGGAGCTCCTGGGTGAGGCAGCTACACACTGGCCTCTAGCAGGGCTTCTAGCAATCTTCATTTAGTTAGTCCGTCCATTAGTCAAGTAGCCAGTCCATTTTGCTAGTCCTCTGTCTTCCAACTCTCTCCCATCTCCTTTCCAAGCTCACTCATTCTACTCACACCACCTGGTGATGATCCTGTCATTTATAGCTCCAAGGCCCTCATTATCCTTTCTAAGTTACAGCTGGGTGGTGTCACACCCCTGGCAAGCAAAAAGGCCCTGGCGTTAACCCCATGTTCCCCAGACCTGTCAAGGCAAAAAGCACACTATCTCCTTGGAGGAATCTTCCACGTTCCCTACTACACCTCCCGACTTAGCTCACCCTTTTGCTTCTGGTAGTCTGGATCAGGCCATGCCACATGTTAAATTTTCCCCACCTGTTTGAACACACAATTAGACCTCTCGTAACAGCGGGATGGCACTCCAGACTCTCCTCTTGGTTGAAAAATAAAGGACTTCTTCTCACCCACCTTTTTTAAGCCATCTATTTAGTTTTCTGCCTATCAAGCTGTAGAATAAAACACTTTTTCCCCCTATTGCAATTGCACCAGAACAGGAACTGGGGAGGGGGCAGTTTTGAAGTGGGAGCACAGGCCGATCCGAGTCTTCTCATGAACCACTCTGAATTCCCTGATCTTGTTATGATTTTCCCCCTTTGCCCCCCCCCGAGCCTGACTACGAAATGCATGAAAAGTAATTTAATTAAGTATCTATTCTAAGCTGGAAAAGACCATTTTGTGAGAACCAGCCAAGCACTAGACTAGTATAACCCTAGCGCTCAGAATTCCCAAGCAAATCAGCACATTAAAGGCAGCTCTTCAACTTAAGAACAATTACTGTCATTTATCAGCCTGAATAGCAATAATGCCCAAATCGACAGCATTCAAGAGGCAAAAGAGCAAGCTAGGTGTAATGATATGCAAAGCCACAGCTTTCTACATTTTGAACTGTCTCTTTCCCATCAATACATCTCCAGATCCCTGCAATTTATCAATACAAATGTGGTACCCGTTGAAGGCAGGGCTGAGAAGATAAATATGAACAGGGCGGAATAAAAAGGTTCAAGAATGTTTGAGTTTCATAATGATGAAGAACACATCACATTCTTACAGCATTTGCCATGCAGTGACCTGATCGCATCAAGTTTTATTCAGCGAAAAGAGGCAAGGATAAGAGATCATCTTTCTTTCAGATGGCTCTAAGCAGCTGCTTTTTCTTTTGTCTTCCCTTCTTTCTCCCCCCTCCACCATCCCTGTCCCCCATTTCTATTTTAATAATACAGAAGAGTGGCTGCATAGAGGTTGTTGCTTATATCAAAGTATAATTATTACATCCGTGCTTCTATAGCTTGGGGATTTGCAATCTAGAGAAAGCTGCCATCCCCACATGAATCTGGGCGACTTAAATGACTGCAAAGCCTTGGTCCGAGACCAGGTCAAAATCCAAGCAGTGATTTTTATTTTTGTACAGGAAAGGAAGTTTCATTATCACATGCAATCCTTATAAAAATGTTTGCCATCTTTCATCTCTATTTCCTGTTCCTTTCCTTGCTTACAAGTATTAAGCTCATGAGACGAGTTACTATTGACTGAAAGCAGACCATCTCTGGTCCAAGATTGTCTCGTCTGCCTTCTTGAAAACTTATTTTAAGTGGAGGAGGACTGAAACAAAGTATGGACTCTACCACTAGATTTTTTTTTTTCAGGTAATGCTTAAAAAGGAGCATGCAGAGGGTGCAATTCAGTTCTGTTGCCGATGACACAGTCCTGCCTACAAATAGGCCGGTGAAACGAGCACTTCCCCGGCCTAAGGAGTGGTAAGCGTAAAGCACGTTTGCCACTCCTTGCGAGTAGTGGCACCAGCCTCTGCGTTGGCGCCACTCACTCAGACATGGACCTGGACCTGTGCTGGCCGCCACAGGTAGGTCCCACGACGGTCGGCACGGGGAGGGCAGGCAGGGGCAGCGAGGGAGGGGGGCATTTGTGCATTGATGTGAATAGGTTTAGGAACACCTAATGCTGCATTGGATCAGGCCACAAACATGTTTCGAATTGGAGCGCCAGTGATCAACCCATGGACAACAAGGACACTTCCTATGTTTTTCCAGGCAGCTGGTGAAATGCAAAATGATTTCACTCCTCTGCCCTACACTGTAGTTGTTCCCATTAACCAGGGACAGTCCCCAATCTCAGTAGAACCTGTCCTGTAATGGAGAGGGGTGACTATCTGCCCTTCAACCTGGGCTCCTCAGCCCTGTGTTGGCTTGAAACGTATCACACTTGTTGGCAACAGGTTATCTTGTTGACTTGTGTGCTCCCTGAGGCATCTGGTGGGGCCACTGTGAGATACAGGAAGCTGGACTAGATGGGCCTTTGGTCTGATCCAGCAAGGCTCTTCTTATATTCTTACACCTGGTTGTCAGTTTCATGTCCCTCATACATTTGTCCTTATTTTGCCACAAGCCTTTGTGGGATGCCTTCTTCACACTATCAGTGTATGCTTCTAGTGTTGTACCCTGAAGACAGACGACTCTCTCCACAAGGGGGCTGTGGAAGTTAAATCCCCAACTGGCAAGTGGAGGTATTTCATCTCTAGCGCTCATGCATAGAAATGCACACGAACAGACTCTTAACAGGAGCCAGGATGGTGTAGTGGTTTGGGAGTCGGACTTAGACCTGGAAGATCCAGGTTCAAATCCCCGCTCAGCCACGAAGCTTCCTGGGTGACCTTGGGCCAGTCACTATCTCTCAGCCCCACCTACCTCACAGGGTTGTTGTGAGGACAAAAAGGAGGGGAGGAAATATGTACACCACTCTGAGCTCCTTGGAGGAAGGGCGGTATAAAAATGTAATAAATAAATAAATAAATAAATAAATAAATAAATAAAACAAACAAACACAACATGCGCAGCCAGCCCACTTCATACACTTCGGCTGCCGTTATCTATTTTGAACAGCAAGCATGCTGCATATATCTTTCACTCAACAGATCAATTGCCCTCTTGGCTTTTCGAATGAGTGCAACAGGACAGGCTGTGGCCTCTCGCAGCCTGCAAGAGGCAGGGTTTGCAAAACATTCTTTGGGTGGTGGCATCGTTCCCTGCGAGAGACTGTCGACGAAATGTTGATATACCGTATTGGTCTGAGTATTAGACTCACTTTTTTCTCCTAATTTAAGTTTTTAAACTAGGGGTGCGTCTTATAATCAGGCTGTTGCAATTTAATGCCAGTGATTTAATTAAATTTTTTTAATAGCACCAAACTTTAAGGGTGCGTCTTATAATCAGGTGCGTCTTATACTCGGGACAATACGGGGTATTCAAAATCTGCTCCAAGCAGGAGGGCCTTCCTCACTGTCATCTTATTACAGCGTACAGGCGGAAAACGGACAGTTCAATCACAAAATCGTAATGCTTAAGGCAGCATGAAATCATAAAACTAGCAACAAAACAGGTGAAGCATGCTACACTTATGATTCATGCGTTCCTTTACACCCCGGCACGTCATGGATGGCCTTGACTGGCTAGCCCCTGCCAGAGTTTCTCTCTTTCCCCCCCCCCGGTCCGGCTCCAGCCCCCCAAGCACAGGAGGAGCAAGATGCATTATCCATTTGGGTGCACTTTCGTTCCGTTTTCCATTCCATAAAAATACTCATGAATAGTTAAACTGTTTATCCAACTGTACACATTGGTTACAAAGTACAATAAAAGAGGCATGAATGTAGGCGCTGTGTTGTGTGTACAGACAATAGCATTTCAGATCTCCTTCCCTGTGCGATTCTAGTCTTTAGCCCAGTGCGATTCTAGTCGTTTGGTCTACACATCCAAAGGAAAGAGTCGGTAGGGTGGTCTGTACCTTTTCAGGCCACAGGTGGGCGATGCTGTTTTTGAATGCTATGTGAAAAAGCCTCCTTTCAAACACACACACATACCACCAGGGAGGTTGTTGTTGTTCAGTCGTTAAGTCGTGTCCGACCCTTCGTGATCCCATGAACCATATCCCGCCAGGCCTTCTTGTCCTCCACTATCTTCCTGAGTTCACTCATTTTCATGTTTGTTGCATCGGTGATACTGTCTAACCATCTCATCCTATGCCTTCCCCTTCTCCTTTTGCCTTCAGTCTTTCCCAGCATCAGAGTCTTCTCCAGAGAGTCCTCTCTTCGCATTAGGTGGCCAAAATATTTGAGTTTCAGCCTACAATAAAGGGGGGGAGAGGGGTATAATATCACAAGCCAGGAGCCCGACTTCTAGCAACGATCTGGATACTGACTCAGCAGGAGAAGGACTAACTGGGTCAGATACTCCAAAAGCACCAAGGACTCACTGAGCTTGGAGGCCAACCCAAGACTAGAACCTCCTGGGGCACGTACTGCTGGGAAGGCAGCATCATCATCCTCAAAAGGGACTTGTGTTCTCTTGAGTCGACTCATCACTGCCAGCAGTGTGCAGAGAGATAATGGAGAGGCATCGGAAGTTTCCGTCCAGAGGGCTGGCTCTTTAAACCTTTCCATTCCCCAACAAAGAAGTGGAGCCTGCGGTGGGGTGGTGTCAGTCAGGCCCAGGAGTATATAAGGACTCAGTTACCACCAAGCTTTGTTGGAACAAGTCTTCTCTCTGGGAACTGTCCAGGGTCCTGAAGTTTTTATACTTCACTGCCTTTGACTCCTGCCCTGTCTTGAAAATCTGGGAGTAGGTGACCTACTGTAGGTCCACTGTCCCAGCCTGTTGATCTATTTCTTCTCATTCCCCATTCCAGACCACTGTCTGCATTCTGTGGACTCAGCCTTGCCTGAAATGGCACCTTCATTCCTGATGCGCTAGATTTCTACTTGCAAGGAATTTTTTATGTTTTTTTAATGTGAGGGGATAGTCAGAAGGGACATTCTCCCCCCCCCCAACTGCATTCTGAAGGGGTATAGTCCATTATATTATCTCAGGACTTTACCACCTCATTTTGCTGCATGTGGAGACTAGGCCTCAGTGGATACTGTTGGGGTAAAGAAGGATGGATGGAGCTTCTCAACCTCAAAGAATACATTTTCCATGGGCAAGGACAGTTTCACCTATTGCAGTTCTATGCCAGTACAATAAGTCCTCAATTAAAGTAGTTTCATTTAAAGTTGATTGGAAAATGCCATGGGAACATTTACATTTATCATTTTGTTGTTGTTCAGTCGTTAAGTCGTGTCCAACCCTTCGTGATCCCATGAACCATATCCCGCCAGGCCTTCCTGTCCTCCACTATCTTCCTGAGTTCGCTCATTTTCATGTTCGTTGCATCGGTGATGCTGTCTAACCATCTCATCCTTTGCCTTCTCCTTTTGCCTTCAATCTTTCCCAGCATCAGAGTCTTCTCCAGAGAGTCCTCTCTTCGCATTAGGTGGCCAAAATATTTGAGCTTCAGCCTCAGTACCTGTCCTTCCAGGGAACAGTCAGGGTTGATTTCATTTAGGATTGACTGATTTGATCTCCTAGCAGTCCAAGGGACTCTCAGGAGTCTTCTCCAGCAGTCATTTTGCTTAAAGCTGACATTTCCAAGAACCTATCCACAACTTTAAGTGAGGACTTGCTGTATTAAAAAAAGGTACTGCAGCCCTGTTCTCCTTTCCTTCGGGTTGCCAAATGATCATAAAAAAGGCACCTATGTCCTTAAAAATAGCCTGATCTGCAGTGATAGACATAATGGAAATAAAGCATTCATCACTTGTGAATTTCAGCAGATCAAGTTGCAATCAAAAGGCACTGGAGCTGGAGGCAGTAAAAAAAGAAACGTTTGCTACTGTACTTGAGAGGGGTGTGGTGTGATCTGAGCAACAAGTGGATGGTTTTTGCAGCAAAGTGCTGAATAGAGATGAGGAAACAATAGGAGGAAAGGAAAAGATGGAGGTAATTAAGGCAAGACATGACCAAAGAATGCGACAGAGTTTTGGGATAGAGAGAAAAAGATCATGTTTTTTCAATAACGTAAAGGGTGATAATGTTTCCAGTCTGTGCCTTATCAACTGTAAATAATGGAGAAGGCAGGCCAGAATGGCAGGGGAGGGGATGATGTAGTGGTTTAGGAGTCGGATGTAGACCTGGAAGATCCAGGTTCAAATCCCTGCTCAGCCACAAAGCTTCCTGGGTGACCTTGGGCCAGTCACTATCTCTCAGTCCCACCTACCTCACAGGGTTGTTGTGAGGACAAAAAAGGAGGGGAGGAAATATGTACACCACTCTGAGCTCCTTGGAGGAAGGGCGGTATAAAAATGTGAAAAATAAATAAAGGCAAGATGATTTTGCGACGGGCTGAATAAAGGAGCAAGAGGGCAAAGGAGAGAGAGGAGTCAATGAGAGAACAGGCTACATGCCTGATCGACAGTGTTGATGGCAAGACCGTCAATGACCAAGAGCAGCAAATGAGAAAAGGAACGTTTGGAAGGAAAGACAAGTCGAGTCTCTTCAGGCACCAATGAAGCACCAATGTGAACGTTTTAGTTCTTGGTACGTGGAGATCAGGCTTGGACAGAGGGCGAAAGTTCTAGGGAGGAGAAGCAGAGCTGTGTATCATCAGCATATACAAGTGGGGCCCCATATTCACTGATCCGCTATCCAAGGTTTCAGTTATCCACGGATCGTGGGGAACCCCTCCCCAGGCTTTTACTTCCCCCCCCCAATAAGCTTCATTTCTTTCTTAAAGAAACAGGAGAAGCAGCCTCTGGCTGCTTATTGCAGGCAAGTAGAACGAGACTAAGTCCTAGAGAGGCTCTGCAAGGTTAACAGAAACCTTGCAGAGCCTCTCTAGGACTTAGTCTCGTTCTACTTGCCTGCAATGGAGGCTGCTTCTCTGTTTTAAGGAAGAAACAAAGCTTGCTGAAAGAAAAATAAGAGCTGGGGGGGGTGCATGCCTGCCTGCAGGGGAGGCAGGGCAGGGGGCCCTCAGGAAACCATGGAGGAGGTTTCGCTCCTATCCACGGTTTCGAGTATCCACGGAGGAACCTGGAACATATCCCTAGCTGATATGGGGGGGGGGAGTACTGTAGATGGTCCTGAAAGCCATGGGATTTAATGAGATGCACCCAGAGACAGTGTTGAGACTTTTGATCTGACCTAACTCAGAGGTTCTATAGGAAAAATGAACCTCTCGCAAGTTAAAGTCTCAGTATGTTGAAGGAAAAAGGCGACCAGGACCAGGCCACTACTGAGGCTCAATGATACGGCCATCTCAGATGGGACACCTCTACCCAGAGTCCACAGATGGCTGCCTATTTCTTCTGTCTGTTGGCCTGGCCCAGCCCAACCTAGCCTCACAGTAGCTATTACTGATCCTCATCATCCACCACATCTTCACACTCCCCGACTGTAAAATGCAGCCCCTGGAGGTAGTATGTGAAGGACAGGAGAGAAGAGAATCCTAGAGCGTCTCCTAAGAGACGCTCTAGGTCACCACTCCACTCTCCTCCACACAGTTCCTATTCCACTTCCCAGATTCTGTCTTTTAAGAATTGGAGAGGAGGAAGAGGGGCAGTGAAAGGGAAGGTTAGGGACTTGGGGCAGAGGGGTCAATGGGAACTCACTATGCTGCCTCAGCTTGCATGCTGGGAAAGGGGTGCAGACCAGGCCAGCTCGGGACAAAGCAGATATTCCTCTGCTTAGACCCTTATTAAGATCGCAACAAGGAGAAGCAACAGGTATAAGCAATTTGCTTCATTTTTTTTATTTTAACTCTCTTTACTTCCAGTTGTACTAAAGCAACTAAAATCTCCTAATACAATGACACAGAACTTTTTCCCCCTCCTTTTCATTCAGCAAGAGCAGCAGCAGCAAATTAAAAGTACAAAGCTCAGCATTTTGGGCTGCTGCATTTCGGAAAACCCCTCCCTCCCACACACACACTGTGCATAAGGGGAAGAATGCATTATTACACGCCATCCTTAATTGTACCTCTCTCTGTTGGGTTCCATCGGAAACTCCGCATGTTGTGTCTTCCTAAGAAATATTAGCTCGAGAGAATGTACGCAAGCACATGGAAGGCTGGTAAACAAATAGCCACCGTGCAGACGCTATCCATTATGTTTTCCGTAATCTAAAGCCTTTCAAAAGAAAATCAGGGTTTTTCAATGTTAAAGGAGATTGCTCAGCTTCACAGATGGTGGGTCTGTGTGGCAGGTTGTTGCTGAAGGGGGGGCAGGGCAGGGGTGTCAGAGGAATGGGCTATCATCTAAAAAGAAGAGCCCTGCTGGATGAGACCCTGGAGCTGTGTCATGGCACTGCTTATCAGACAGTCCACCTGGTTGGGCTGACACTCTGAACCCCCCCCCCCCTGTACTGGTCAACCACTTCAAATTTCTTCCCCCATTTGCTGGCAGAGAGGTGGGAGGAGCTGCTTTTCATCATCCACTCCCAGAAGCTGGGGGGGGCATCACAGGGCTTTCCCCTAAGGCAGTGGTTCCCAAACTGGGAGGTGTGGCTCCCAGGGGAGCCGCGGAAATCAGCCAGGGGAGCCGTGGAGCGCCACGGAATCCTCTCGGAAAACAGTGCAATACCAATCAGCAAGCATCAACATATTGTAATGGGAGTCGCGGCCAATGGTCACCAACGGTCAAGGGAGCTGCAGGTCAAAAAGGTTTGGGAAACACTGCCCTAAGGCCTCCAGCAACTGCATATGGCACTCATCAGTCCAAAGGTTATCAAAGAATAGGCTTACCAGATCTCCAACCGGGACAGAGTGCTAGACCTTTAGGAGAAGGAATGTGGACAGCTGTAGCTTGTTAAACCCTTACAGCACAATCCTAGGCATATCTACTCGGAAGCAAGCCCCATTGTGTTCAGCGGGGCTAGCTTCTGAGTAGACATGCCTAGGATTGTGCTCTGAGGTTTAACAAGCTACACCTGTCCACATTCCTTCTCCTAAAGGTCTAGCACTCTGTCCCGGTTGGAGATCTGGTAAGCCTATCAAAGAACAGCATCCTGATTTACACCATGGCTAACCAAATACCTTCAGAAGACCCACAACCAGGATATAAAGGTCAGAGCTGGCATCAGAGGTTGGCATGATTAATGTAGTATTTAAGTCACATTACAGAAGTGGCTCAGATTCCCCACCCCCACCCCATGATTTTGCAAAGTGGGATGGTGCACCAAGAGGGGAAAAGGGATTATGTCTTCGGGCTAGTACCAGAAAAATATCGGGGGGGGGGCACAGAAGAAACGCACAATGCGTTTTAGGAGGACTCTGTCCCACCATGGTAGATTTCCGAAAGAAAAAAATAAGTGGGTTTCATATTAATGCATCCACCCTAAATATAATCAGAAACCAGCCCATGGAGAATTGCTCTTTATATACAAGAGCATTAACAGATATATTGAAGATAAAAGATGACACTCTGAACATGTGCAGAGTGTTTTTTCCTTCAGGTTAACGCAGAGGTCCAGCAATGGAGAAGGGACAGTAGGTGAAGCAAGTTGGAGGGACAATGCTTGCCTCCTATTCTGGTGCCACCTAAAGCACCCACACTCCCACCCCTCTACATACGGTGGGGTGGTGATGTCCCTCAGGTTCAACATCCGAGCTGGCTCATACGTGCCTTATGAAGTGTGCTCTATGTGAGCATTGAGTGCTTTATGCGCAAGTGTGGTGCTTTAAGCAATGTTTCGAAAGCTCCTTCCACTCTCAAGTCTTTTCACCAGTTGTGTATATAGCAATATCTTATTACATCAAAGATTTTTTGGGGAGGGATGGGGGTCTGGCTATAAAATTAAGTGCACCACCCAAGCAAAGAGAATAGCTTGGATGTGTGTTGACTTTCAAGTCAGGCCAACAGATAACAACAACAACAACAACAACAACAAAAGCCATCTGCTATTTTATTTTCAGATAACAGAGGCAGCACAAATGTCCAAATGCAAGATCACACTGTTAGGTTATGTAGGGCACTAATTTGTCCTGTGATATTAATGAATTAGAGGAGATATGCTGAAAGAAGGGAATCAAAGGGGGGAATTAATCTCCCCTTGATAGCAGGAGTAATTTCAAAAGAGACCCATTTTGCTGAATTATCCATATCTGTTTAAAAAAAAGTGTACAGTTTGTGCAATTCGTCGGATCAATATCACAGTTGCTGCACAAATACAGTGAATGGAGGAGAGACCAGGGCCGCTCAATAGCCAATCAGAAATGGCATTAATGGAATGCCCCCCCCCAATCTCCTTTTAAAAAAAAAGTCAATTCAACCCTCCCGACAGTTAAATTGTTATGGTGCAAGGCATACGTATAAGAAAAGAGAAAGGCAGAGAAATTTGTGCATTGTTGTTGAGATGGGCAATTGTTAATCCGTGTCAATCTTTCCATCCTGTTTTGGTTCTTTTGATTATCCCTCCCTCCGCCTCTCTTCCCCCCCCCTTCAAACTCTTCTTCAAAACCCACCTGTTTCTGCGAGACGTTTGTCACAACCCTCTAGTTCCCCCAAGCTCCCATTGGTCTAAAAACTAAGGCTGCAATCCTACACACTTGCCTGGGAGCATGCCCCAATGAATTCAGTGGGACTTACGTCCGAGTAGACATGGATAGGATTGTGCTGCAAGCCCAAGAAAAATGTAGCTGCAATAATCCATTGCATATTCGTCTCCACTGCCTCCCTTCCACTTCCTCTGTTGCCTCCCATGTTTTTTCCACATTGTAAGACCTTTGGGGCAGGGACTTGTCCTCTAGTAAAGTGCCATGTATATTGATGACACTAAATTAGACAGACAGTCCGTGTAACAGGCAAACAATGCTAGGCATATTTGACACTTCAATTCCCACTACTTCTGATGCCTCTGCAGTGCCCGACTGACCGACAGAACCACCGCCTCGTCTTCAGACTCAATTCTGATTGGCTGTTCACTTCTCTTCGCATCCCGTCCTACTGCACTGAACTCACCTTCTGACTGCGTGAAGTTCAATATTTTCATCTCCTCTCGCATGGCTCCATAGCTCCTCCACACGAAGGAGGAGAGCGCAAGACACACTCCACGGCAAGGAGCCGTGCAGAGACGCTTTGCATCATGGGCAGTGTGTCACAGCCTTTAACTCCATGTTTAATTCCAATACCAGTGTAATGGACATTCTGCTGGTGCAGCAGCCAGTAAGCTTGGATCATAGCATCTATGCAGCTCAAAAGTGTTTCATTACTGTATTTCAGGAATCCTTACAACAACCCAGTAGGGTAGTCCGTTTCTAAAACCTTCATCTCTGGGCTGCTGAGGGATTGTCGAAAGCCTATCAATAAGTTAATGGGCAAGTTAAGCACTGAAGCTCATGCTTTAAACCACGCTACTAGCTTCCCATTTGGATCTGTTGGTCAAGAAGTGATGCTTAAACCGAGAGAGAGAGAGAGAGAGAATTGTGCCATTATAGCCGAATCCTAGGTTATGACCCTAAGCACACATGCAGATCACTGAATTCAAAGTGACTTATTCTAGATATCTGTGTCAACACTGACCTCTACGGAATTAACTTCTGGTAAATAAGCATAGAATCTGGATGTTTGAGATTTCCCGAAGTGTCTCTAAGTTACCCAAAGAACGGAAGGGTGTCTCGGAGCAGGACAAAAGAAAATAAATGGAGAAATAGGCCCTTGTGCATCCTATGCATTCATTGGACTTGTATTTGCAAATGAATTCCCATAACATTGAAACTATCCATCAAGATCTACAATGCCTTCTGGACACTGTGGATCTTGTGCCAAGACTAAATGTACAAAAACCACCCACCAGCTCTTTTTTTCCCAACCAACAAAGAATAATTTTCCGATTACAGTTACCCTTACTGGCAATGTTGAGAGGAGGGAGTCTCCACCTAAAGAGAATTTCTCCAAAAGAATAATAGAGGCCAAGTTCCCACCACATAATTTGCCAAAGAATGTTATTTTGAATATAGGAAGCTGCCATACTGTGTCTGACTGTTAGTGCATATAAGCCAGTTTTGTCAGCACAGGCTGGTAGCAACTCTATCGAGTTTCAGGCAGGGCCTTTCTTAGCCCTGCCTGGAGATTGCAGGAAGTGAACTTCCTACTCACAAGGGTGTTGCGAGGCCTACATTGAGAAAGAAACCTGTGTACCTCCTTGGAAGGGTAGGATATAAATGCAATATCTCAAGGTGGCTGCAAGCCTATACAGGTTTACTTGGTAGTAGGTCCCACTGAATCCACTGAGATTTACTTCTGTGTAGATATGCCAGCGGGTGGCGCAGTGGGTTAAACCACTGAACCATGAGCTGTCGATCAAAAGGTCGGCAGTTCGAATCCGTGCGACGGCTCCTGCCAACCTAGCAGTTCGAAAGCAAGAAATTGCAAGTAGATTAATAGGTACCACGTCAGCGGGATGGTAACAGCGTTCCATGTGCCTCGGTGTTGAGTCATGCCGGCCACATGACCATGGAAACGTCTTCGGACAGCGCTGGCTCTTCGGCTTTGAAACTGAGATGAGCACCGCTCCCTAGAGTCGGACACGACTGGACTTAATTGTCAAGGGATACCTTTACCTAGATATGCATAGGATTGGGTTGAAACTCAATCACCACCAGCCCCCATTCATGCAGGACTACAAGCAAGGGCTTTGAGAAAAACAGGTGTA
This sequence comes from Plestiodon gilberti rubricaudatus, assembly GCA_026170595.1. Classification (NCBI taxonomy): domain Eukaryota; kingdom Metazoa; phylum Chordata; class Lepidosauria; order Squamata; family Scincidae; genus Plestiodon; species Plestiodon gilberti. Next base: position 11,118,965 of record JANXHW010000010.1, read on the forward strand.
ATTTCTGACTTTGTACTTAGCTGAAAAATTGCAGTTAACCAGCATCTGGATAAAGAAGGATTTACATATTTATGTTAAATATCTCTATCCCACCTCTTAACCATTGTTACCAAGATACCTGGTAACAAGACACCAAGACACTATTGTTACTAAGACAAACATTTCATGTTTAAACTTGGGGTCCCATCCCTAAATTATTTCATGTTTATGCAAATATTCCAAAACCCAGACAACTTCCTGTCCCAAGCCGTCCAGGCAAGGGATACTCAACCTGTAGCTGAGAAGAGATATTTGCACACACCCCCAGTGGGTGGCGCAGTGGGCTAAACCGCTGAACCATGAGCTGTCGATCGAAAGGTCGGCAGTTCGAATCCGCGACGGGGTGAGCTCTCGTTGCTTGGCCAGCTCCTGCCAACCTAGCAGTTCCAAAGCATGTTAATGTGAGTAGATAAATAGGTACCGCTTGTGGGAAGGTAAACAGCGCTCTGTGTTCCAGCCGCATGCTACGCGCTGCGGCAAGGAGAGTCATGCCGGCCACATGACCACGGAGGCGTCTTCGGACAACGCTGGCTCTTCGGCTTTGAAATGGGGATGAGCACCACACCCTAGAGTCGGACACGACTGGACTTACCATATTTATTGGCGTATAAGACGCACTTTTTTGTCTAAATTTGTGACCCAAAATAGTAGGGTGCGTCTTATACGCCAATACTAAAAAAAATCCCTCCCTCCCCCGCCCGTTTTAAAGCATTTTTGGGCTTACCAGGGTTTTTCCGGAGCAGGAGAGCTCCCTTGTGCTTTCTTCCCTGGCTAATCTCTCCGATCTACAGCTGTTTGTCTGGTTTAATTTATGCACAAGCTTGAGTTGAGCTTCTCAGCAGCCAGCAGAGGGCGCTGTGCTCAGTTCAGTTCAGCTGAGCTGCAGAAGGCCTTTCCTCCGATGCTGAATCAGCTTTGGTAAGCTTCTGAACTGGGCCTAGTTGGGAGGCTTTGGAAACTTTGCATAGGTGGGGTGGGGTAAGGGTTGAGTCTGGGTTTTTTTTTGTACTTTTATGTTTTTTACTTTGGAAACTGTGCATGGATGGGGTGAAAGAGTTTAGTCTGGGGTTTTTTTGTACTTGGAGTAAATGTTTTTTACTTTGGAAACTGCATGGGTGGGGGGGAAGAGTTGAGTCTGGGTTTTTTTTTTGTACTTGTACATTTATGTTCTGGTGCATTTTGTTCATGTGTCTTATTGCTGTGTGTTTTAAAAGAGATCCTGGTATTTTTGTGCAATTTATGTAAATTAGCTAATTAAGCAGCCAAGCAGTAAGTGGCCAAGTGGCCCCAAAATGCTTTAAATCTTTTTTTCTTGAAACCCAGGACCAAAAGGAAGGTGCGTCTTATACGCAGGTGCGTCTTATACGCCGATAAATACGGTAATTGTCAGGGGTCACCTTTACTTTAAACATTTGAGAACTGTTTGATCCAAACCAGCACTTATCTTTCAATCCAAAGTGCTGAACTGTAAGGTAGCATGTTTCATCTAATGAACTATCCTGACATATAGAGTCATGTCAGCAAGAAATTATCCCAAAAAAGGGCTGGTTTTTAAAAACTGCTTTTTCACATTATCGTCTCATCTTAACTAATTATCTAATTATAATCTGCTCTATCCAATAATAATTGACAAGCAAGAAATGCTTAGTCATCAAGCCCCAAAACTGACATAAGCATCGCAGCATCCTGTGATACCAAGTCTTCCTCGTGGCTGTTTCATTAAGGGCAAGCTTTGTCATAATGAATATGCTATTAAAAGCAGTTTTCGTATTATTAATTTTCATGTTACTCGTGTGGTAATTCTTCAATAAATTTCTCTGGCATCTGCATAAATCAGTTTCATTATTCCTCATTATTAAGAGAAACAAACACGGCTCTCCCGGACTGAAAGAAAGTCGTATAATTAGATGACCTTCGAGCGTATGATCATGAATAGAGAAGGTCCGACAGCCAACGGGACAATGTTTAATCACGCATTAGAGACATTAACTACAGTTAGTTGAGACACCAGGCATTATGGTGCTATCAAATGTTCTCTGAAAAAGAAAAGAAAATAGTCCTGAATAGGAAAACTCCAACTTAGAGAACCTTTCGGTTTTACTCTAGATTTAGACAAGTCCCCAGCTTTCCAGCCGTTTCTCACGGTCTCCTTCGTTTAGAGGCTGTAAACGTGCTTTTAAAATGTGGTTTGATAAACTAGTGAAAATTGTATACAATGCAAATGACATCCCAGATAAGTTTTATTGACTTAATGCTTGGGCTGTAAAATGATAACAAACAGGAGCGCTTGATTTAGGGCAATTTTTTTGCTCACACTTGGACCACAAAGTGGAAGTTGAATGTAGTGCTGCTGCCACCTCAAGGTCTCGGAGGAAAAGTCTGATGTTTCATTTCAGTCTACATCTTTCCAATGGTGTTTATTGATAGCGTGATGCGTACATTGGGAGGCCCTAGGAAAATGTGATTCTTTGTACAACTTGTGAGCCATTACGCATATCATTGTCATGCTTTTTTTTGGTATGCCGCCTCTCCATAAACATTATGCCCAACACGGTTTACAAAACAAAAGAAAACAAACCAACAGGAAAGATGCAAGACATCAGAACAGCAATGCCAAATGTACAGCTTATTAACATTATGTTAATGAGTAATGATTCTTGTCAACAGTACATCAAATCAATCAACACTAATAATAAAGAAGCACAAATCAGATCTTTTCTCTAGAATGAATTAAAACTTCCACAATTAACGGTGCATGCCTATGCGTGTCTACTCAGAAGTAAGCCCCACTGGGTTTTGAGACATGCGCCTAAGCAAGCATTGCAGCCTGAGAGAGCTTAGGAAAAGGGAAAGGTGACCCCTGACAATTAAGTCCAGTCGTGTCCGACTCTAGGGTGTGGTGCTCATCCCCATTTCAAAGCCGAAGAACCAGTGTTGTCCGAAGACACCTCCGTGGTCATGTGGCCGGCATGACTCTCCTTGCCGCAGCGCGTAGCATGCGGCTGGAACACGGAGTGCTATTTACCTTCCCGCAAGCGGTACCTATTTACTCATATTAACATGCTTTGGAACTGCTAGGTTGGCAGGAGCTGGCCAAGCAACGAGAGCTCACCCCGTCGCAGATTCGAACTGCCGACCTTTCGATCGACAGCTCATGGTTCAGCTGTTTAACCCACTGCGCCACTCAGTGTGAAATCCTTCTACAGCAGACAGGTTATTGAGGGCACTGGAAACAGCCCATATGGACAAATTAACAAACTTTCTTCTACAAACCGCCTTGAACCGCCTTCTAGCCACCTTGGGTCCCTTCGGGGAGAAAGGCGGGATATAAATACTGTAAATAAAATAAATAAATACAAACAAGCTTTCTTCAGAAATACAAGAATAATTCCATCTCAGAAACAAAGCAAAAAAGGCCTAAAGCAACAACAGCACAGAACTCCAACACCAGATTGAACTAGTCTCAACTGCATGTGAGAGATCTGAATATATAAAAGGTGCTTTTTACAAAGTCAGTCCATTGTCTACAGAGCGCTCCAAGGTTTCAGGGAGAGCCATCCGGGATGGATCTAGCCATGGGAGCAGCTACATGACTCAGATCTTAGAACTAAGCAAATATACAGTCATGCAATCTCTACCTTTTTTCCCCTGTGACTCATCCAACAAATGAATTAATAAGTTACATAATTCAGAAAGGGACAAGGATGGAATTGGCACGTAGACCTGTCTGAAACAAAGGTGAAATTCTGTTGGCAGCTTCCTTTGATAACTCTGGACACATTAAAGGCACTGCAGTATTATTATTATTATTATTATTATTATTATAACACTTTTCAACAAAAACGTTCCCAAAGCAGTTTACAGAGAAAAATCAAACAACTAAATGGTTCCTTGTCCCAAAAGGGCTCACAATCTTAAAAAAAAAAAAAAACAGTATTCAACACTAGCAAGAGATACCCATCAAACAATAGGCAAGTTTGATATCTGCAGCATAGCCCAACTTACCACCATGGAGGACACAGAATTTCCAAGTTTTGCAGAGAAGGCAGAGAGACAGGATTGGTGTTCAGGCTGATGATGTAAATACAGTACAGCTTTTACCTTCTTCACATCCAGAGATTGTTCTCCATTTCTGGGGCAACAGAGCAGTTGTTGTGAGGCTCTCTCCCAGCAAAAATATCACGTGTTTCCCATACACAGTCTAGTATTTTTTTTCTCTGTCTGCACCCAGCTTTCTGATAGTCCTCTGCCTGTCCATGGGGGGGGGGGGGGGTGTTTTGGAAGAGCCAGGCTAACCAAATCTGCGGTCATCAGATCATTATTAAGTTCACACTAAAATGCTTGCTTTTTCTTAACTAAATAGCAGCTGGATTGGATCATATGGATTGGAGCCATGATGAGGGGAAGAAGGCTTTAACCCTTTGCCACCCAGGCCAGCTCCAGGTTCCATGGGACTCTTGGCAAGATGCCCATTGAAATCAGTAGGGTTTACTTTTTAGTTTACATATAGATTTTTTGAATGAATGGCCATACTTGTTTACTGAATATAGTATGTATACAGTATATACATTTCTCTTTTTTATCCCTCCCCCACATTTCTTTTCCTTTCACATTTGTTGCTTTGCATTCTTATTGCATCATTGTTTGTATTGTTGTTCAGTCGTTAAGTCGTGTCCGACCCTTTGTGATCCCATGAACCATATCCCGCCAGGCCTTCCTGTCCTCCACTATCTTCCTGAGTTCGCTCATTTTCATGTTCGTTGCATCGGTGATGCTGTCTAACCATCTCATCCTTTGCCTTCCCCTTCTCCTTTTGCCTTCAATCTTTCCCAGCATCAGAGTCTTCTCCAGAGAGTCCTCTCTTCGCATTAGGTGGCCAAAATATTTGAGTTTCAGCCTACAATAAAGGGGGGGGGAGAGCACAAGCCTAGTCATGTCTACTCAAAAGTGAGTCCCAATATCTTCAATGGAGCTTACTTAAAGGAAAGTGTGGATAGGACTGCAGCCTTAGAGATGCTGGCCTTTAAAACCAGAGGATTGGGCCACAGGGAACCCTAGCTCAAATTAAGCCCTGGCTGTTGTCAAACCTTGCAGAATCCTGGATCTGAGAGATGCAAAGAGAAACGTGAGTCTATATTACTTTAGTTCTTCTAATACAATCCTAGATATGATTGTGCCTCTATTCCATGGATCGCCAACAACCACTCATTCTAAAGTGGCTTGCAGATGTCAGCACTGGGCACTCCATAGCTGAAGCCATCTCATTGCAGCATAACACACTGCGAAGCAAATTTACGATGGATGGAACCCCAATTAAGTGTTACATGTATAATAAAGTGCCTGTTATAAAGTATTTGAAGGGGTTCCGGTACACTCATGTCCCCAAGTGCAGAAAATGCATGGGCTAGGGAAATTTATGACTCAAAACCATACATAAAATATATTACATCCTTTAATCTTATGTTTCTTGAGGAACTCACCGCTACTTAACTCATTAATAACATTAAAGCATCCCATTCATCTTAATGACTGAAAAATGCTTTGAACCGGGGACACAAAGAATAAGTAGATACTGCGGATGAAAGCTTGACTCCACTGAGGTCAAAAGCAGGACTCCAATTGACTTAAATGGGGTCAGGATTTCACTGTTTATCACCAAGACACTCTGGGTGGACTTCTGTTACAGATAGATTTACTGGAGTGCCCACACCAACCGATTCTTTTTAGATTTCAAAACTCAAGAGTTAGCATTTTTCATAAACATTAATGCTTTTTAATCCTTCCAAAATACACTTAGCAGTAGCACCCTGTTTAGTTGATGGTTTTTCATTTAAACCAGGGGTGGCCAACCTTTCAACATGACTGCTCCAGGCCCTTGAATGGTTGCGTAAAGGTAAATCCCCATTTCAAAGCCGAAGAGCCAGCGTTGTCCAAAGACGCCTCCGTGGTCATGTGGCTGGCATGACTCTCCTTGCCGCAGCGCGTAGCATGCAGCTGGGACACGGAGCGCTGTTTACCTTCCCGCAAGCGGTACCTATTTATCTACTTGCATTAACATGCTTTGGAACTGCTAGGTTGGCAGGAGGAATGGTTGCATAGGTGAGGGCATCTCAGCAGGTGCAACTGCTTTAGCAACTGCAATTGCAATGAGCAATTGCAGCTGCCAAGATTCTGGCTTCTACAACTCTTAAGAGCGCAGAGGCCCTCATGGTGGAAGGTTGGCCACCCCTGCTTTTCAACCAATTTACTCCTTGGTAGTGGTAGTTCTGCAACAGCCTCTCTGAACTAGTGGCTCAATATCTCTGTAACACTGGCAGAAGTAACGATATATTGTATTGCATTTGCACTGAGCACTTTGTGGCCCAATAAATGATCTGATTTTGCAGCATGGTTTGCTCTTGTGTGGACCTGCCCAGGCAACCACTTCAGAGTCCCAGGAAATGTGTTAGCCTAAGGAGAGGGATGGGATGATAAGCTTGCCCACTGGCAGGGAGATATGGAGAAGGGGGGGGGAGGCTGCCCAAGACTGCAAAAGGGCATCTTTCTCTCCCCCCGCCCCTGTTTGATTGAGGCCTGTCTGTGCTTGTGCGAGGCCACTGCGTTGTGTCACTGACTGCCCGGCCTTCCATCCACGGGCCTTTATCCGACTCACAGCATTGGTCTCCATGGTAACAAGCGGGAGGGGGGCAGCGAGGGCGCAAAAGGAGGACGGAACTTTCACTCTCTGGTCACCTGATCGGGTTCCGGAGGCCACGTGATCCCTCTTCCATCGTCGCCATTTTGAAGCGGTGCTCCGCCGAGAAGAGAGAGAGAGAGAGAGAGAGAGAGTCTTTTTTCCTCTCTCGATCTCGCTCTGTCCCCCCGTGGGAAGGTGGGTGAGTGGGTAGCGCGGTGAGGTGCGGCCTGTTGGGGTCCTGCAGGTACGCGGCGGCAGCGGCAGCGGCAGCAGGAACAGCAGCAGCAGCGGGGTGGACGGAATTTGGGAATGGGAGCGAGGGAGAAGCGAAGCGGGGAAGGGGGGCGGCGGCGGCGGCAAGCATCCTCCAGGCTCTTTCCCAGCCCTTCCAACGCCCCCTTTGCTGTGACCAGAAAAAGAAGCGCCTTGAAGGCTCACAGATCTGTTGGGGCAGGAGCTTGTGTGGATGTGCTCAGCTGCATCCATGGCTGTGCTGCACCGTTGGCACATAATACTGTACAGTTAACATATATAAATGGTCGCAGAGAGAGGTACTATTTCAGGATCTTCGGTAGGGTGCTTGTTTGGGGGGTTGGGGTTGTTGTTTTTCTCTCCTGTATGTATGTAAACCTTTTGGAAACGCAGCGTGAAACGTCATGCCTCAAATCCACCAACGTTTTGATTTTTAGAGGGTGCCTCTCGTTGCTTTGTTTTGCTGGAATTTCATAGAATGTGTGAGTTGGAAGGGATCTTGGGGGGGTCATCATCAACCCCCTGCTCAGTGTAGGCTATTCCATTATCCCTGACAGGTGGCCATCTAGCCTCTGCTTGAAAATCTCCCCTGAGTGAGCGCCCACAACTGCATGAGGCAGACTGTTCCAGCTCTGGACAGCTCTTGCAGCTAGCAGATTCTTCCTCATGTCCATTTCCCTGCAGTTTTAATGGATTGGTTGTAGAGAGTCCTGCCCTCAAGAACCATAGAAAGCACGCCCTTCCCTTCTACATGATAGCCCTTCAGATACTTGAAGCTGGCTATCATATCTCCCCTTAGTCTTCTCTTCTCCAGCTAAACGTACCAAGCTCTTTTAATGGTTTTCACACAGGACCTGGTTTCCATGCTTAGGTGTGTTTCTTTGAAAAAGCCTCATCATTATCCTTGTGTGAAGAAGAGCAGGTCTCCTCTCCTTTCAGTCTCAGTAGGATAACTATCAATTTAGATCGATAACTTTGATTCCCGTATTTATCCGACATTGCAGGATAACTATCCTTAATTCCCTGAGTCCTCTTGCTGTGGATTCATTTGTTGTTGTTGTTCCATCAACGTATTGATGTATTGGGCTTTACCAGTGACAAACAAAAAGATAGGTCCCTGCTCTGAAGTGCTTACAATCAAAGAACTTGCGCACACATCCTTTGTTGCAGCATTAGAGCCTTCTCCACTTCAGTCCTATTTAAAAATGCCTGAAGCTCAGACGTGGGTTCTGCCATCAGTTCATTCTCTGATGCCTGTCACTTGAGATCCAGAGTAACAGTCATAAGCACTATTCTTCTCCTCTTTAACCCACTGTGTTCCGTGAGGCTAAAAAAAAAAGGCTCCCCAAGGCTTGCCCCATCCTTGATCCTTAAAGGGAATGTAGCTCAAAGCTAAGTGGGAATTTTGAACCTCAGTCCCATAGCCAAGTCCAACCCTGTATTTGTTCCAATAAGCTCTTCCCACTTTCGTTTTAAGGCTCCTATACACACTTGCGCTTTCCTTCAGAACCATTACTTCCATGAATCCAAAAGAGGATTTTATGTGCTTTTGATTCCCTGCCTCAATCTCAGTCCTCCTCCTCAAGCCATGGGGCTTGGGAAAACGTTCTACGGTCTCCCCAGTTTTCTGATCCCTCCCATCCAACTGGCCATTTTAACTCTGCACTTCACTGCCCAGCTTAGCAGTAAACATTTCCTCACCATTGGCCCCAGTAGGACCTCAGCATGTACAGCGCTAATGCGATTTGTGTTTTGCTATCTCAGTGGAGCTGTAAAATGCAAGTGAAGTAGTTGGAAACCCTCTCTCTAGCACTCAATTTTCAAGAGCATTGCAAAAGGGACATATAGTGAATGCTTTTCTGACACTGGAGGTCCTAGTAAGCTAACAAATTCTTATCATTCTAAGCCTTCTGATTGCAGTGTCAATAGTATGTTTCTTGAGATTAAGCAGAAAGTTCATTCCTTTTGTGGAAAGTGACATTTTGCTGATAAAGACTCCCTCTGATACAGTATAATAACAGTATAATTTTCTGTTTCCTTTCTGCTTTAAATTGGTATGCAGAAGGTTGTGTGCTTACTCCTAGATGTGGGAGATAAGATGATTCGTTTGAAGGGTATGTTCTTTAATCTGATGTCGCAGCTGCCATCTCTTGCAGATGTTCATTTTAGGATTTGATTTTGCAGTTAGAGCTGTGTGGGTGGGCTTTGTACTGGCAGGTATAGTGCTGAAAGCATATAGGACTTCTCTCAGAATTAGGCCTTTCGTATTATTACTGACCACAATTTCTGCACATAAGTTCCACTAAAATCAGTTCCGGATATCCACCTATAGTCCCCTAGTTGGTTTTCCCTGAAGGCTTTCTTTTGTCAGAAAATGTAGCTGTGGGTGGGTTCAAATTGAGGAGAGGATTGGGGGAAGAGGGGCTGCTTTAATAACTCTTTCTGTCCCGGTCATATGTCTATTTAAAACAGTGTCATTCTCTCGCCTCCACTGCTTTTGTTCCCAAGAGATAAAAGATACAAAGTGCTCATCTCCTTTATCTCTTGGGGATAAAGGCAGGTTGAGAAAGGACTGATTGTAGCTGGATAGCTGGGAAAGGAAGCATTAAACAGTTGCAGGTATTCATTTTAACTGCTTTGTTGTTGTTCAGCCGTTAAGTCGTGTCTGACCCTTCGTGATCCCATGAACCATATCCCGCCAATGAACCATATCCCGCCAGGCCTTCCTGTCCTCCACTATCTTCCTGAGTTGGCTCATTTTCATGTTTGTTGCATCGGTGATGCTGTCTAACCATCTCATCCTTTGCCTTCTCCTTTTGCCTTCAATCTTTCCCAGCATCAGAGTCTTCTCCAGAGAGTCCTCTCTTCGCATTAGGTGGCCAAAATATTTGAGTTTCAGCCTTAGTACCTGTCCTTCCAGGGAACAGTCCGGGTTGATTTCATTTAGGATTGACTGATTTGATCTCCTAGCAGTCCAAGGGACTCTCAGGAGTCTTCTCCAGCACCACAGTTTGAAAGCATCTATTCTTCGGCGCTGAGCCTTCCTTATGGTCCAACTCTCGCAACCATACGTTGCTACTGGGAACACCATCGCCCTTACTATACGAACTTTTGTTGGCATGGTGATATCTCTGCTTTTTATTATGCTGTTTAAGTTTGCCATAGCTTTCCTTCCAAGAAGTAAGCGTCTTTTAATTTCATGGCTGCTTTCTCCGTCTGCAGTGATCATGGAACCCAAAAAAGTAAAATCTGTTACTGCTTCCATTTCTGCCCCTTCTAGTCTATTTTAACTGCTAGTCCCCCATAAAACCTGAAACCATCCCCAGTGATCACAGACTGGGTTAAAACGGGTGTAGTGGTTTGGGAGTCGGACTTAGACCTGGAAGATCCAGGTTCAAATCCCCGCTCAGCCACGAAGCTTCCTGGGTGACCTTGGGCCAGTCACTATTTCTCAGCCCCACCTACCTCACAGGGTTGTTGTGAGGACAAAAAGGAGGGGAGGAAATATGTACACCACTCTGAGCTCCTTGGAGGAAGGGCGGATAAAAATGTGAAAAATAAATAAACAGCCATGTCAAAATGTTTATAGTTAAAAAATCAAAATTTAAAAACATAAAAAGTATTTTAAAATGATCAAAACATTAAAACGGCACAATGTTTCATTTGTCTCTGCGAATCTCGTCAGGTGAGCGTGCCTAAGCTGTGAGATGGTTTCATCATCAGGTACATGCAAGGAAAACTGACAGTCATTTCTCCTTTTGCAAAGTTAGAGCCAGCAACCCTTCTCTCATGTTTACTTTTTTAAAAAACCACTCCTTTGTTTATTTTAGAGTTGGCATGCGTCTTTTCCTGCTGAATAAATCCTTGAAGAAGCTTTTCTCATGAACTAAATGTTTATGCCCTCTATGGTAACACAAGTCCAGGTTCTCTCTGATTATTTTTTTCCCCCTACTGTATGTGATAACACTGGAAAGTTATCCCATAAACAAATGAAAGGGACAGGAAAATGTAATGGTTTTTAAGGATTTGGGTCTTTGGGCACTTTAGAAGCTATTGATCTCGCTGAGTTCAGCAGGGCTTCCTTTTTTAGGAAGCATGCACAGAATTGTAGCCTACCTGACTTGTTTCTTGTGGCACGAACCTTCTCTGGAAACAGCCTGCTCCATCAGATGCAACAAATGCTCTAGATAAGGACGTGTTTTTGAAAATCGTTGGGATGCATCAGGGAATCTTTGCTAGGTTTGCACCTGTTGAAACAAATGAAATTATTTTTGTACTATGGGGTTTTAAAAAAAAAATCCTGCGTGTTCTTTTTAGATCCAAAATGTCATGTGAAATGTGCCTGAATCTTAAGAAAGATCTGTCAGACCGTAATGTCATCTTATTCTCGACTTGTCATTCTGTTGTTGTTGCAGTTTTAAGTGAAGATATTTGTAGCTGGAGACTTTACTACTGTATGTAGGTGCTCAGGCTTTCCTTCGTGTTCGGCATATTTCTGTTTTAACACAGTTAAAACTATTCTAGGACCACGTTCTAGTAAGTTCTAACTTTGTGACTTGGGTCTTAGTTGCCTTTGAGAATACCCAACACAAGATTGGGTGAAACGTCAGGGAAGCAAGAACTTACTAGAAGGTGGTCTGAGAACCGGAATAGTTTTAAATGTGTACAGATTTTACTATGGTTTTTGCACCGGGGGGGGGGGGGAAGACGGATGACACATTTATTTGTGCTTATTTAACAGCATTGTATTTGCAGTAACTCAGCCTGGAAAATGAATGAAGGTGTGGGTGTGTGTGGGTGTGTGTGTGTGTGTGTGTGTGTGTTCTTTCCAACTTCATCGTCATTCATCATTTGTATTGATTTTCAACTATCCTCTGTTCAGGGCAGATACATCCTTTAGAAATGTTTAAGCAAATCTTTTTAAGTATTTCAGCGCTCAACAACTCCAGTCTGCCTCAAATTAACGTCCTCCTTCCACCGTTTACAGCCACGGTGCCTACTGTGAGACTTTTTCAATTAGCTGTGGGAAAGAAACTCCCAGGACGCTTGCAAGAGATCAACAGACAGATGTTCAGATCAAGGAAACTCTGCATTGGTGCATAGGGATGACATCATCCCTAATTGCCTCTGCTAATAGAGCACAAGCACAGCTGAGGCAAGTGTTGGGTTGACAAGGAGAACGTGGCCTTTTTTTTTCTGCACAACTGCATTGCACAGATGGAAGTCTGGAGAGAAAATAGGGAACATACAGAGGATGGCAGGTCATTCTTTGAAGGTGTTCGAGCATCTGTTCGTCTTTAAAATGAAGCGCAAATGGAAAAAGAGGGTTTCACAGGAAAGTTGTGCATGTCTTCCACTTCCACAGTAATTTCTGGGATTTGCTGTACGTAAGAATTGTGTGTTTCTCTTCCTGTCTCACATTCGCGGGCTTCCTAAAACCCGTGTTTGCCCTTATTAAGAAATCATGGTGAGGAATGGAATCCTTTGCTGAAACAGTAGTCATGGCACACGGAAACCTGTAGCCTTCTCATCTTGTCTCAGCACTGCCCCAATGGGACAGGCGGGCGATATGTTGGCCATGCAAAGTAAGGGTACGATTGTGCCAGCAATGCTACAGAATGGGGTAACGAGTCTGTGACTTGCTGGCAAAATAGGACATCGCAAACCAAGTTTGGATGGTCCAGATCCTTCCAAAAATGAAGTTAGTGAAATAGTTACTGAGGCAACATCAATTGCTTATTACAGTGCTTATTACAATCCTATCCCTCTTCCCCCACTGGTACAGCTGGGAGGGGGGGAGGGCAGAATGTTAGACCCTGGAAGGGAACGGGGATTCAAATCCCCCTTTAAAGGGGATTTAAATCTCCCCTCCCCTCCAAAGCCCCCCACTCCATCTGCACCAGTGGGGAAGAAGAACAAGTTTGTACTGTTAGTCTCTTAGGAGGCTGTCCTTATCTTTCTGTGAATTCCACAGAAAAACCCATTTTCTCCCAGCCCACAGGTGTACACATTTGACTCCTCTGTGTGTGTGTGTGTGTGTGTGTGTGTGTGTGTGTGTGTGTGTGTGTGTGTGTGTGTGTGTGTGTGTGTGTGTGTGTGTTCTATGAGCTCAATGTTTCATTTTATAAGAACAATGTTTTTTTCTATTTCAGATATTATGGAAGAGGGCAACAATATTACAGCACTGGTCTCAAATATTGGGGAACAGGAAGCTGTACTGATCTCCGAAGCAGTCCTTGGTCCTTCTTCAGAAAGTGGCGGAGACCAAAGGAAGTGTAATCCAGATCCTCTAATCCAGGTCATTCAAAAGCTAAGCAAGATCGTTGAGAGCGAGAAGTCGCAGAAATGCCTTTTGATAGGGAAGAAACGCTTGCATCCGGAAGCATCTGTGTTGCCATTGGAGTCTCAGAATCTTCCAGAGGTCCCTGCTAAAACAATTGAACTGCCACCCTTGGGCACGATAAATATAGAAGATTATTATGTGACGGACTGTCCTCCGCAGAGTAGAAAAAAGGTGGTTTGCTACCAGTGTAGTCTCTGTAAATCTCTGTCTCCCACTCTTCCTCTGTTAAAAGAACACTTAAAACAGCATGGTCCGCAGAACGAGGTGATACTCATGTGTTCCATATGCAATTTTGCCACAAAACGCCTCGAGGAGTTTGAAGTTCACGTCCGACATCACCCAGAGAACGATGACACAGCCCCCGCTCCACCCAAGGAACAGCGATGCGCGAGTCTCTCCAATGCGACTTTGCATGGGCCAGTGGAAAGTTTTGTCAAGGTAGGAGCTGACCAGGCGGCGCCACTTCAGTCTCCCCACCTGACGGAGAAGGGACGGCAGAAATGGTACACGTATGAGCAACATGGCGTGTACCGATGCTTGATTTGTAGCTACACCTGTGGCCAGCAAAGGATGTTGAAAACACATGCCTGGAAGCACGCAGGTGAAGTCGATTGCTCATATCCCATATTTGAGGAAGAAACCGAGCAAGCGGCGATGCCAGATTCCGCGGTATCGGGTGTTTCTCATACCGTTGATACCGTTGTTCTTTCGTTGGAAAATAACGACCTGGGACTCTGTAGTGACCAGACCGTTCAACTCCATATTTGTAGCCCCGAGCAAATGACGTACAAATCTTCGGCAGCAGAAAATCCTGTGAAAGAGGAGGCAGTCCAGAGGCAGTCGGCCGCACTATCACCCGCTGGAAAACTGTTGGCGGAGACTCTATTGGACACAGATCTGGAACAAGACAACTTGGTAACTGATAGCTTGCTTTCGTCAGCCCAGAAAATCATTAGCTGCAGCCCGAATAAGAAAGGTCATGTTAACGTCATAGTGGAGCGTTTGCCGAGCGCCGAAGAACCTGTCTTGCAGAAGCCTTACTCGATGGACGCAGATATGGAGATGGAGAAAAAATTAATCTCCGAGGAAGCGCAGGTTGTGCGTGACGGACCAGGGGATGTTTATCACCTGGATAAAAATTCGGTGGGACTTGAAGAAGTAATAATAGGATGGAGCAGCTCGGAAAAGAAAGAGGGTGACTTGAACCCTAGCAGAGCCAAAGCTGCTGATGAAAATGCGCCTCCAGCGCGAAGAAGAACCAATTCGGAGTCTTTGAGGCTGCATTCGCTGGCTGCAGAAGCTCTTGTTACGATGCCTATCAGAGCTGCGGAGCTAAGCCGGTCGAGCCTCCGGGCCTTTGCTGAGGTTAACGCTCTAGGTTCCGATGCTGGGCAAAAACCAACCGACGTAGGCTACGCAGCCCATCCTAAGTTGGTCACTTCCCTTAAAACGGAGGAATTGTCAAGCCTGGACCAAACGGACTGCACTTTGGTGGAAATACAGAAGGATAAACCAGAGTTGGCCGAAGGCCCCATTAAAATGGGCATTAGCATGTCGCTGCTCACTGTCATTGAGAAGCTGAAAGAGAGGACGGACCAGAACGCCTCCGATGATGACATTCTGAAGGAGTTGCAGGACAACGTGCAATGCCAGCCCACCACGGATGCCCATGGGCTGGGGAGTAACCTGGTCGAATACATTCCCAATGCGGACCGCCCCTTCCGATGCCGCTTATGCCACTACAGCAGCGGCAACCAAGGCTACATCAAGCAGCACTTGCGGGTACATCGCCAGAGGCAGCCCTATCAGTGCCCGATCTGCGAGCATATTGCAGACAACAGCAAAGATTTAGAAAGCCACATGATCCACCACTGCAAAACCCGAATGTACCAGTGTAAACAGTGTGGGGAATCCTTTCATTACAAGGTGAACATTTTTTTGCGTTGTGTTTTCCGTCGTCCCGGTCAGAATGGCCCAGAGTCAGGACCAGTAGTCCGTCTAGCTCCGTAGAGCTGATTGGTGGCAGCAGCTCTCCAGGGCATCCAATGAGGGTCTGGGATCTTCTGCAATGCAAAGGAGATGCTTTGCTGCTGAGTGACAGCTTTGGCCATTATTGCTTGGAACTCCAGGGAAGTGTAGCTTGACATTGCAAACGGTCTCTGTCTGGGTTGTAGCAGAGGCCTGTTGGGGGTGCCGGTAGTCGAGTCCCTGGTCACACTCCATGCCAGAGTAAAAATCCAAGGTAGAATTGTATGTCAAACCCCATTTCTTCTTCTCGGTTGGGTTGGAATTAGGCTTCTGCTTATTTGGTGCTGGAATTAGTGATAAGGCAAGTGGAACGGCATAAGGTTAGTGATAAGGCAAGTTGTAGGCCATGGCTAATAGGGAAATAACCGCCCCAGTTCAATCCTGGAGGCATTTGATTGCTCTGTATGTCAACATAGCGCCCTGTTTTGCATTCCAGAGTCAGCTGCGGAGCCACGAAAGAGAGCAGCACAGCCTCGCGGACACGTACTCAGCCCCGTTGTCTGACCCACTAGTGACGTGTAGCGAAGTGGAAGAACGAGTTGGTACTGTCTTGTCTTTTTGCCTCACTTAGCGATAGCAGGCGACTTGAGATGCTGGGTTCCCCCCCCCCCCCATGCAGAGATTCCCGAGAAACCTTTCGCTGGGACAGCGCTCCAGATAGCAAGCGCTGTAAGCTTTGAAAAGCCCCTTGCAATATTAATCTTCCCAATTGCACGTCGCGGCTGAGCGCCAGCGCTGCTATTGTCGGGAAGAAGCCGCGCTGACGTGCTGTTCTATTATATGCCGTTGAGGACATGTAAGCGGCAAGGGGCTTTTAAGTGTTACATTTGCTCCACGGAGCGTTGTCGGAGGAAAGAGATTTTCAGCAGTCTCAACATGGGGCTTTTGATCACGTCATAGCACCAGGCGGTGAAACTCGATGGGCAGAATTTCGGAAGTGGCATCCACCTCCCTGTTGTCCACACTGCCTTGGGAAAAACGGCTCTTGCGGGTCTCGAATCTTGGAGTTGGGAGGAAATGACTGCAGTTTTTCTTACTCATGTGTCGCTCCAAAAACAACAGCAAAAAAAAACCACCCCACAATCCTTGCCTCGACTCTTTTAACGCAGGCTCTTATCTGACAAGCTGGGGTTGGGGGTGTGACTTGGGTGGCAATGTTCTCCGTTTTAATAGCACTCATTAAATGAGAATATTAAGCTTTCTAAAGTCTTTTGGAAACTCTTTGAAGCCAAATTATGGCACAGTTGCAGGAAGGAAGTCCTCCTTGTGAAACAGATGCCACCTGCATAAAACAGCCCCAGCCCAAGAAGTTTATGGCAGAGCATCTGTTTGCATGTGAGTTATCGGAGTGGGAACGTTGGCTCCCTGCGTATAAAATCATCAGTCCCCTGTTCATCACGGCTGTGCTAGAACGTTAAGAGGGAGCTTGCTGCATACGATGGCATTGTAAATGCCTAATATTGTAGGAGGGTTGTAATAAGAAGTATTAGAGAAACACCTGCTTTTGCGGTGAGATTGAAATCAGTCCCTCCATTATGCTCCGCGGAGCTCGCCCTCCCTCTTTATGCCCCTGTGAAATAAAAATCATTCCCAACCTATCAACCTGCCTAAAGCATACAGTAAGATATGTTGTGGTAGGTTTGTTTTAAAAAGAATGAATCAAAACTAGTGCTACAAATAATTGTGTGTAAAATATGGGATTGCTAGCGATTCAACACTTATCGCTGGGCCGTCTATTTTGTTTGCCAACAAATGTTATTTCCTTCATTGCTATATGAAAACCTCATTGCTTGCAGGCTTGTCCAAGAGATCTTGGCATCTCTAACCATTGCCCCATATGATCCCTTGCAGCAGCATTTTTCAAACTGTGGGTCACAACTCACCTGGTGGGTTGCAGCCCGATGCTGAGGTGGGTCATGAGTTGGGCCCGCCCACCCACCCTTGCCTTCTTTTGGCTCCAAGGTGGAGCCAAACAGAAGCAACCAGAAGCCGTGACTCACCTTGTCCCGCCACTCCTGCATCGCGCCAGGCCTGGGACGGCCTCTGGAGGCCTTGGTGGGCCTCAGAAGGCCTCCAGAAGCAACCGGAAAGTGACTTCCGGTTTACTTCCAGGTTTGGGGAAGTCACTTCCTGTTGCTTTCTGAAGCATGCTGAGGCCCACCAGAGGCCCACGCCAGGGGGGGGGGACAAGGTGGGTCACGGGGCCCTCCACTGGGAAGCCGGTGGATTGTGGCGGGGGAGGGTTTGAGAACCGCTGCCTTGCAGTGTCACAGATGATGCTAGGATGTTGTGGAATCCTGAAGGGCACCTCTTGAGTCACAGGCAGTTTCCTTGGTGCCCCCATAACCGTGTCATCCCAGCCAGCCACTTGGGTTGCTTGTTTGCTTAGTTTGGCCTTGGTAGCGTTATAAAAAATATAAATTCAGTGTCTGTCAAAACCAAAACTGCATGTACCAAATACCACGGTTTTGTAACTGTTCCTTCTCGTGTAGAAAGGTTACAACCTAACCCAAAATAAGCCAGTTTGTGCTGAAATAGAATCTGTCTGTGTTATTCAAGAAAGGACTTTCCAAACTATAGCTTGTGTTGCATGTCCCATATAGGGGATAGGATTTCAGTCCAGAAACTTTACAGATGTGACATTTGCGATTACACAAGTGCGACGTATGTTGGTGTGCGGAATCATAGAAGAATTCACAACTCCGATAAGCCATACAGGTGAGGATCCCCATATCTTCTGTTTAAACGCGTTTAAGATACATTATCAAGGTTTTTTTGGTGGCAATTGCGAACTCTAAAGATAGAAAGCTGTGGGTGATAACCTAATTTTGGAGAAGTGTCATTTTTTTTGCTGATTCACACTGACAACCTATTTAGACTCCCATCAACATTCTGTGCAGGGTTACATAAGTCTGTTCAAACCTGTCGTACATATCACTGATTTTCGTCTCCAAAAAGGAAAGGATTCTTGGTAAGGAAGCTAATGAAAGCAACAAACCAGATTTATTAGTGACTCACAGCGCAATCCGACTAAACCTTTGTGCCGGTTTAACCAGCGGCGCAGCGAGAACGGGAGGCCCCAGAACGGAAAAGGGATTCAAATCCCCTCCAAAAGAGGAATTCAAAGGGGATTTGAATCCCTTTTCTGTTCTGGGGCCTCCCGTTCTCGCTGCGCCGCTGGTTAAACCGGCACAAAAGTTAAGTCGGATTGCGTTGTCAGTTGCTTTTTAATTAAGTGCAACTTTCCAAAGACCCTCCTTATTTGCAAATGCATGTGAAACATACATGTGATGATCACTTACAACGAGAGTACCTTGTTCAGATAGGTAGTTAACACCTCAAGAGGCTCTCAGTTGGGGTCCTCTCCATTTGAGCACCTTCCCAGGAAGAGCAATCACAATTTTGACAACTGTACTGAAAAAAATTCCAGCACAAGTGATAAACAGCTGAACTTTATGCAGTTGTCCAGTGCCCACTGTTCTCTCTGAAGAGCTGTTTTGACGAAGGTTGTTGGGGGAGTCGGTCACTCTGTTGTTGTTTGTTCAGATGTCGAGTGTGTGACTTCGCCACCACAAATATGAATAGTTTGAAATGCCATATGAGACGCCACCCTCAGGAGCACCAGGCAGTGCAGCTAATGGAACAGTTCAAGTAGGTAACCGCATCTGCTTGGCAAATAGTTGGGATTTTTGACCTTTCTCTACACATATATGGCTAGGGGGTCATTTACATAGTCATCATCTTCTTTGGATTTACAGTGGACCGTTTTCATCCGCGGATTCGGGACCCGTGGATTTGTCACACCGTGGGTCCCGGATCTGCAGGGTCCACCTTAAAATCGGGGAAAAGGGAGGGAAAGGGAAAAATGCAGGGTTTTTTTTTAACCTTTAGCAGCAAACCGTGCCATTTCCAAGCCTCTTGAAGGCTTCTCTAAGCTTACCGACCCACTTCTGGGTTGGTAAGCTTAGAGAAGCCCTCCGGAAGCTTGGGGAAAAAAAGATTTGAACCAGGTTTGAAATTAGAGGCTGTAATTAGAATGTACAGTTATAAGCCGACAGACATTTCTCTGTCCAAATGTTGGACGTGGCAGATTGATTTGGCGATATTTTTTTTCACTTATAACCACTTCTGCTTCCTCTCACTTTTTTTCTTTTCAGATGTTCCCTTTGCGGTTATGTGTGTAGCCATCCTCCTTCCCTAAAGTCTCACATGTGGAAACATGCAAGTGACCAAAATTATAACTATGAGCAAGTGAACAAAGCAATTAATGATGCGATTTCACAAAGTGGCAGGTGTGTGCATATGTATCATAATTTACATTATTGTAATAAGAGCAGTAAATAAGGCAGAATCCAAAGGCATGCACAGTATGTCAGTTACCGCATATACTCAAGTATAAGTTAATCTCATGGATAGGTCGAGGGCAAATATTAAGCCAACAATTATGGAATTTGCTATGACCCATGGATAAGTCGAGGATAAAACTTAGGGGTGTATGGAATTCTTGAAAATGACCAGTGATTGTTCTGGGACAGCAACAGAAATTCTCCGAACAGGAAGAAAGGTGAAGGAGCTTAAGGGAGTTGTAGGCTTTGTGAGAAGTACTGTACTGTACTGTACTTTCATAGCAGCAGCCCTCAGAAAGATTACAACTCCTATAAACTCCTTCACCTTTCTTTCTTCCTGTTTGTAGAATAGCTCCGTTTCTACAATAGATTGGAGGCTCTCGCAGGCCCACCTTTGCCCTCAAACATAGGGCACGGTTAGTGGATACTACGGAACACGTGTTGAATATAATGCGTGAACTACATGCGTAAAAATCAACCATCTGAGTACACCACACACAGTTTGTACATGAGTAGAGCACAATGTGTGAATAGCTGTAGAAGTGACCTTTAATTGAACTTGGAGACTAGCGCCTACATGATATTGATACAACCACATAAACCGCTTTCTTCCTTTCTTAGATTCCCAGGGCAGCTACCTGAAAAGCCGATAACTGACGGTTCTGAAGACGCTTCAGTTCCTTTGATAAGTAGCTCAGAGGGCTTGTCTCTTTCAGACACATCTAACCCGACTGCGAACAAAACCGTGAGTTCCGAAGATGAAAATCGAAACCTTGGTTCCACAGTGACTACCTCATGCGCTTCAGATAAGGCCGCTGGCCTGCCCCACCTCGGCACCGAGTACTGCGTTCTGCTCTTCTGCTGTTGCATTTGTGGATTCGAATCCACCAACAAAGAGAACTTGTTGGACCACATGAAGGAGCACGAAGGGGAAATTATCAACATAATCCTCAACAAGGACCATGGTGCAGCTCAGAGCGTGAGCTAGACGGAACCCTAGCCTAACCTAAAATACTCGCTAAAGTGAGTAAAAACACAGCAAGGTTACCCAATTGTTGACAACTGACACGGATGATTTTGCAAGCTCTTGGAGTACCTGTTGCACGCTCCATTTGAAGGGAAAAGTCCATTTCAACCATTATCTCCTGCCAAGAGAGCCATTTTCTCAATGCCTGTTACTAATCCAAAGCATACAATGGGAAGTTCACGCTAAGGTGTTAATGTAAGGGGTTTATCTTCCTGCCTTGAAACTGTTTAAAAAGTGTCAAATTCATTTCAGGTAAACAACTTTTTTTTTCCTTATGACTGACTGTAAGATTATAACACAGCAAGTTTCCTAGAACTCCCAGAGAGAAAGGGAACTAGCACAGCGTCTTAAGCCTTAGCAGTCCTAGCTTAATTGCTTCTTTCTCAGAAGAGATACTAATCTTGGCCAGCTAGATTGCTTTTCAGTGCGATGCTGCCGTAAGAAATCCTAGACGAATGTATATGTGTTTTCTTGAACCCTCAGTTCACAACAAATTTTAATACTACTGGTATAATTAATATGTACACGAGCATTTAACTAATAGAGTTTCATTTCAAATGTACTGGAAGTACCCTAAATACTTTTGCCATAAATACTTTGGGGGGGGGGCAAGAGCAGGGGGGGAGTACAACTAGCCATAGCTAGACTTTGAAACGATTCAAAGAGAGGCTTCTCTCTTTCATCAAATAACACTCTTTTAACATTTCAAAATCCAGTTAATTAGTACACAGAATTTAATAGGATTTAATATACAATAGAAGTTACCGTAAATTATGACACAGTTATAAATTGGCCACTTAAAGTATTGCATTCCCATTAATGTACTTGCGTCCTTCCCCCCCCCCCCGAGCTTTCTCACCTTGCTAAACGTATTGAGCTTATTTATTTGGCTGCAGTGTTCCGTGCAATTCAGCCACTTCAGCTCTCATTGAAGCCAGTGAAAGTTAATCGGGCCATGTTCAAGACTGCAGTCTCCATGTTCAAGACTGCAGTCTCTGACATCACCCTTGCGACACTGGCAGCGTGCTTCAGTCTGGGTGAAAACAGTCCCACTCCCTGCCACGTCATTGCATTTCGCTTTAGTGTACTAGTTCATTGCTTCCTGGTATGTATCGTATGGTCCAACAAATTCATTGTATGTGCGTTTGGAATTTATTTTCCAAGAGCAGTCGAACATATTTCCCATGTATTTATTATCTATTTATATATGTATTTTTGTTAACTGAAATAAGCTAAAAGCTCACAGTTTTCATGGTGCTACTTAAGTAAGGTTCTTTTTCCGAACTGTGAAATCGGGCAAATGGGACAAGATTGGTGTATATAGTTTTCCGAGAAGCTTTAAATGCTGACTGCAGAAGTACTTCAAGGCATGATGTTGCCGTCCTGAACTAGTATTCTTCCCCATCTTTGCTTCCTCCACTAATTGTGTCTAACTTAGACACAGCAGTACATGAAAGAGAGTAATATACCCTACGCTTGATATTTAAAATACATGAACGATGGGGATTTAGAATTTGGATTCTTTTTCATTATTCTTGAAGATTAAGACATATGAAGGGCAATGTTCAATATTCAAAGTACTGTACTAGGTTTTTGTCTTCCTTTGGACTCTTAAGGTTGATGAAAATGAAATTCAGTCACATAAAAGCATGTTTGGGTACAACTATTACCTTTTTGTATTCAGTCCTTGCATTGGTCATGTATTCTCAGCATGGAGTTTCAACGTGCATATGACATTGGGCGACTAATATCGGAGATCAAACAAGATGTATTAACAGTCCAACTCCTCTCGTTTAATAAGGCCTGTTTGCTGCAACTAGTGTAAAGCTTGGTAAAAATTACCAAACTACTCCAGTTCATTTTAGTTTCATTTCAGAACCATAATAGTTTCACTTTTTGCCATGAACTTTTTTTTTCCATAATGGATCATGCCTCTTACTACACTACAGGAAAATTGTCAAGTGACGACCTTATAAAAACGAGTAGTATTCTTCTTGAAATGAACTGTTTTTTTTTTTAATGCACGTGAAGATGTTTTGTCTTTTTTTGCTAGAATACAACATGCAAGGAACAACTGAAATGAACTGCAAAGGCTAGACAAGGTGTATGTATTCAGCATGTTCTGTTCTTGCCATTTGTACATGTAATCTTTTGTAACTCTTCCAGTTGAATAGTAAGGTGGAGTATTTGAAACTGACCATACGCTTAAGTTTGACATTACTGTCATTTGCACAGAAAATTAGCAAAAAGTCATACTGACAGATCCCTAATTTTAGTGTCCATGTGTTACAATCTGTTTGCACACTCGGATGTACACATTTGAAACATGAAAGATTTGAGGCTGAAACCAGTTTACTGATCATGTTACCTGCCTTGGAAGGTGTTGGTGTGTAGGGATTTTCATTTTTTTTTTTTAAAGAGCATTTCTCAGACGTGGCACATCTTCCCTTTCTGCTATAGGATTTTATTAAGATAAAATGCTCAGACACAAAGCTACTCGTAACATTCATTTTATGTAATTTACATAGGAGCGGATTCAGTGCTCTGATAATTTCAGCATTTACTTTAGGCACTGTGGTTCCGTCATGGATGACGTTTCCACTTTGACTTTTGGCTGCAATGCCTTCGAACGCTTGCTAGGGAGTAGATTGTATTGAAATCAGTTGGAATTCTTCCCAAACCAGATGTGCTGCAGATTGTATTTTAACAAAGCAAAACTCGCCCAATTGTACTCAATGGGGGAAAACTATTTCAGTGGATCAGTACTGGGTGAATTTGAAATGTAAAAAATGTTACAGGGGGGTTGAGGGTAGTGGGATCATGCCTACCTATCAGGTATGCCTATCTTGTCTCCAGGTCCACTGAACATCTACATACAAGTACTGTTTGCATAAGGCCAAAAAAGCACATAAAGCACAGGTATGCAAGTCCAACTTCAAACAATGTCGTTTTTTAACCTGTGTGCAAAGGTTGCATCTGATTTATAGACCTTTTTGGTGGGTCTGTTGGTAAGGCAAGCTCACCTGGTTAGTGGAATGGGTTGGGGCAGTCTCGCTCTCTTCTTCACTGCCAAACCCAGCTGCCCTTGGTTCCTGAGAACCAACCCACGGGTTACATACAACATAAGCAGCTTATTCAGAAACGTGCTATTGGATAAAAGCGTGGCTTCACCAATCACGACTTTTTTAAAAAAAAAATTCAGCTCCCTTCATGAAAGACAGAGTGGGATTCAGTCAGTTACTGCATTTTTTAAAGCACTTATTTAATCATTTTTTAAAAAAAAATATGTACAGTTGGTGCTCAAAGTAATGTTAAAATATATTTAATAGAAATTTGCATTTGATATTCATGGGCATGGGTACCTATATTTTTTTAAGACAAGGAATTATAATACCATGGCACTGCTTTTTATATCCAAAGTATATAAAACTTTTAGAAAACTGACATGTAAAAAGACTGCTGATGTGTCTCTTGCGGTATGTGACTGATAGGATGGCTTTATTTTATAAGATATTTCCCGCACATTAAACTGCATGCCTTAAGTTCTCTCTAGGATTGTCTGTTTGGAACTATGAAGCAAACTTTGTAGTACTACTTTGACTACTTTCCGGAATACTGTACATTGTTAGAATAATTTATTTTGCTTTACAGAAGTTTTGTCATGTATTTGACTAACTGTATTTTGGTAATAAACTCTTTTTGTTGAACACATCTGTGCTGTGGTCTTGATTGCATTACATAAACATTCAATCTCTGAACCGACAAAAGCTTTTTAGCTTGCTTGTAAATGTAGCTTTCCGTGTTCACACATTTGGTGTGTGTTGTAGGCCCAACAGGAAAGACCTTGTGTAGTATTGTGGCAAAGCAGCCAAGCTATGAACTACTAAGAAGTCAGACAAGAGAGATCACTTTTTCAGCTGATGAATCATTAACTTAAGGAACATGCTACCGCAGGTGGTGGTCGCTACTAGCTTTGATAAAAATTGAGAGAGAGAGGGTATATCTATGGTTGGCTGTTAGCCATGACGGCTAAATGGGAGCCACTATATTCATAGGTAATATGCCATAAATACTATTAACTGAGTAGGCGGAGAGCAGACAAGGCCTATTAGCCCCATGGCTTGCGGGAAGGTAAACAGCGCTCCGTGTTCCAGCTGCATGCTACGCGCTGCAGCAAGGAGAGTCACGCCGGCCACATGACCACGGAGGCGTCTTCGGACAACGCTGGCTCTTGAGCTTTGAAATGGGGATGAGCACCACCCCCTAGAGTTGGACACGACTGGACTTAATTGTCAGGGGTCACCTTTACCTTTTTAAGTTTCCCAGAAGCTTCTGCTTTTATATACAGTATGTATTAATTGGTTTGTTGTTTTTAATTGTTCCTGTAAGCCACGTTGAATACCCCCAACTGGGTGGAGAAGGACAAGGTTTAAATAAATAAAAATGCTGGACTAGATAGACCTTGGTGTCTGATCCAGCAAGGCTCTTTTTATGTTTTCTATGAACTTGCTAGGTGGCCTTCGTTGTCCCTGTATCTCAGCCTAAGTCGCTGCCACCACCACCACCACCACCTAATGAGATAATAATAGCCTATCTTGCAGCGTGATTGTGCAGGTCTAAGATAAAGAGTGTAAAAGGATGTTTTCCTTTCCTGCAATTCTAATCTAACTCAGTACTTTGTTGCCAGAGCAAACAGGCATTTAAAGATGATTATGAACTGAATTATTATAACTGTCCCCTATTACAGAATTTTCCAGGTTTTTTTAATCCTTAAGTGTGTAAAAGCTTTATGATATCTTGCTAAGACAGCATTGTTACTGCCTGTATCTTACCAGATCCTGCCTTTCTGACCTGTGCAGTTTAAGCAGCGTTGTGTCAAAGAAAACTGGATCGGTCATGAAGAATTAAGAATACAAAAGAAGCCGGATATTCTCCGACCAGTAGTTCCGTGTTCTCTTGTGCCAATCCCTGGGCTGTCTGGAAACAACGGGTATGCTTCACTTTAGTTTGATAACAGACAATCTTCCCTAAGCTAGCTGCTGCTGCTGCCACCCACATCTCACCTTTTAGCCACTTGTGCATCTTACCCAAATAGTGCAATAGTTTTCCCCACCCTGAAATCAGGGTTGCTGTCTTCTTTTAGCTGGGCTCCTGATCCATTATCAGCTGCAGGAGAGGCATGAACTGGAGAGAGGAGAAATTAGAGTAAGTGATGGGTTACAACATATTCTATCCATCCCCTTCCAGCATCCCCCCTCCAGTTACTAAATGCAAAGGAGGGTAGTAGTTGGCAGTACATAAGAAGAGCCCTGCTGGATCAGGCCAAAGGCCCATCTAGTCCAGCTTCCTGTGTCACACAGTGGCCCCACCAGATGCCTCGGGGAGCACCCAAGACAACAAGATACCTGTGTCCAGTCACCACTCCCTTGCACCTGGCACAGAGAAAACCCACTTCTAAAACCAGGAGGTTGCTTATGGCTTGTAACCTGTGATGGTCTTTTCCTCCATGAATCTGTCCAAACCCCTTTTAAAGGCATCTAGGCCAGGTGCCATCACCACATCCTGTGGCAAGGAGTTCCACAGATGAATTACATGCTGGGTAAAGAAATATTTTCTTTTGTCTGTTCTAACTCTCCCTCCACTCAATTTGAGTGCAATTTTTGTACAGGTGGCGTCCTCTATAAACGCACACGCTTAGCCCACCCACCGCCCCCTAAATGCTATCCCTGGCCAGGGTTAGGGCTGCACGCCTCCTATGCATACACTGACCTGGGAGCAAGTCCCATGGGACTCAATGGGCTTACTTTCTGAGTAGACACAGGCCTCGGGGTGCACCGCGAGCAAGACTGCTACACCATTCAGGCGCCCCCCCCCCCGCCCCAGCCCGGCCTCGCTCCCCCGCCACCAGGCAGAGCCCCTCTCGCTCCCTCCCTGGCAGAGGACCACAAAAGGGAGGCGCCTCCTCGCCCGCCCGCCCGCCCGCTTTCGGCTCCGAGAGAGAGAGGAAGGCGGCGGCGGGAGCAGCAGCGGCGAGAGAGCAGCGTCTTCCTCCATCCCTGCACCGACGCGGTTCTCTGTGCTTGGCCAGGTGAGGGGCGGCGGGTCCCAGGCTCAAGGACTCCGGGGGGGGGGCGGCGGCGGCGGGGGGGGGGGGAGAGGCGTCGCGGCGGCGGCGTCGCTGGCCTAGGCCGCCCCCAGACCTTCCCCCCCCCCCGCCGCCGCCGCCTGTCGGGGCTCCAGACCCAGCAACACCTCTGGGGTGGTCTCTACTCTGCCCCCCCCACCGCCGTAGAAAACGACCCTCCCTCCTCGCCTCTACTAAGTGGCTAAGCCCCTAGAGCACCCCCCCCAAAAAAACACACACACTAACTATCCAGAGCACCCCTAAACACACACACACACACACACACACACACACACTATCCCTTGCATGTGTACTTGGATAGAAACAAGGCACAGTACATTACATGGGACTCACTATAGGATTGCAGCCACACTCACTCACTTTAAAATGGGGGGAGAAAAGAGAGAGGTTACCCAGGGGGAGGGGCATTGAGCCCCCCCCACACACACACACTACACATGTAGTAGTTTTGCTAGATTATACACACACACACACACACACACACACAGAGTACATATTTTCCTGGTGCTACTCCTGCATACATAGGCAAAAGGGAAACTAACCATGTGTATGTGTTGTGGGGTGTGTCTGCGACTTGAGGGTCTCTGCTTTGAAGTTATAGAGGGTCTTACCTGAGAAAACCCCTTTTAATTTATTTTCACAAACTCTAAGAGTCACCTCGACTAAGCCCCTTTGGGCTCCAGAGCACCCCACAAAACACACATACATTGTATACACACGTTCCCTGCTGGCACCAGGTGGCACTAGGAAATTGGGGAGGGTACGTGTCTGCTCCCACAATATTGCCTAGCGCCCCTCCTGGGTGTCTTAGAAATGGGGGGGGAGAGATTGGCCACCCAGGAGGGGTGCTAAACAGTCCTGGTAGAAGTCACGTACCCTCCCCGTTTTCCTGGTACTACCAGTGTATACATGTGTATACAACGTGTGTGTGTGTGTGTGTGTGTGTGTGTGTGTGTTGTCAGGCAGGTATGTGACTTGAGGGTCTCTGCTCTGGAGTCCCAGAGGGGTTAGGAGAGGCGACTCTGTTAGAGTGTGTGTAAATAAATTAAAAGGGGTTTTCTCGGGTAAGACACTCTATAACTTCAAAGTATATAGACCCTCAAGTTGCAGACACACCCCACAACATGCATACACATGTTTAGTTTTCCCCTTTTGCCTATGTATGCAGTAGTAGCACCAGGAAAGTATGTACTCTGTGTCTGTGTGTGTGTGTGTATAGC
Source organism: Plestiodon gilberti rubricaudatus (assembly GCA_026170595.1). NCBI lineage: Eukaryota > Metazoa > Chordata > Lepidosauria > Squamata > Scincidae > Plestiodon > Plestiodon gilberti. The sequence continues at coordinate 11,147,041 of JANXHW010000010.1, forward strand.
AGGACTATATATGGAGGAGGCTCAATGCCCCTTCTGGGTAACCTCCCTTTTCTCTCCTCCCCCCATTTTAAAGTTAATGAGTGTGGCTGCAATCCTATAGTGCAGGGGTGGCCAAACTGTGGCTTCTGAGCCACATGCAGCTCTTTGACATATAATGTGCGACTCTCGGAAATACGTTGGCTGAGCTCCTTTCTGTATCACAATTAATATAAAAGGTAAATAAGAAATTTTCAAGCTGTATAATTGACTAGGTATAAACTGAGAGTCCACTGGATTAAAACATAGGTTTAATGTTCATGGTGTGTAAATATGTTTAAGAATTTAAATGCTTCTTAAATATTGCGGCTCTCAAACATCTGAAGTTTATCGCATGTGGCTCATACGTTAAGCAAGTTTGGCCATTCCTGCTATAGTGAGTCCCATGTAATGTATTGTGCCTTGCTTCTGAGTGCACATGCAAGGGATAGTGTGTGCGTGTGCGTGTGTAAATAAATTTTAAGGGGTTGTCTAAGATATGACCCTAAAACTTCGAAGCATAGGCCTGTAGTCTCTCTCTCTCTCTCTCTCACACACACACACACACACACACACACACGTTTCATTTAGTCTCATTTTGTGTGTGTATAACTATCAATCTGTCTAGCTTTCTCTCTCTCTCTCTCACACACACACACACACACACACACACACACACACACACACACACACACACGTTTCATTTAGTCTCATTTTGTGTGTGTATAACTATCAATCTGTCTAGCTTTCTCTCTCTCTCTCTCACACACACACACACACACACACACACACACGTTTCATTTAGTCTCATTGTGTGTGTATAACTATCAATCTGTCTAGCTTTCTCTCTCTCACACACACGTTTCATTTAGTCTCATTGTGTGTGTATAACTATCAATCTGTCTAGCTTTCTGTGTGTGTGTACATGCGTGTACATGGATATACATGCACATGCTCTCAGGAGTGCCCAACGCACCTCTTGAGTGACCTCTCTTCTCTCCCCATCATCTTAAACTGTGTTTGCGTGTGTAAACAAATGGGCTCTTCGAAGCTAAGACCCTCTATCTTTCCAAAGCATAGCCCCTGAAGTCGCACACACATTTGGTTTCTTGATGTAGTAACTCTTCCCTGCCTCAGTTCCCCCTTCTGCCCATCCATTGGCATCAACGGGAAAATGATATGTGTGTGCGTATTTATAATGTTTTATGTTTATATAAATATTTATATATTGTTTAAAGTCTTTATATACTGTTTTTGTAAATCACACAATGCATTTATTTATTTATTTTCTGTATTTATATTCCGCCTTTCTCATCATCAGATTTCTCATCAGATTTTATTCAAGGCGGCTTACACAGGCAGGCTATCTTTAGACCTGATAAGGGTCTTTACAATATTGTTCTATTCCTATATAGAACCTCCCATGCTTGAGATGTTTTCCCTTCCGAGTGCAGCCCTCCTTCTGGCTTGTGCTTTGCACTTCCAAGCTTCACAGTTCACCGCAGTTCACCCTCGGACGGTTGTCTTAGATGTTCTCTCTCTAGCTGACTCCTCCGCATTCCACCCTCTCACGATGCCTTCTCAGTGTCTTTGCGAGGTTCGTCAGCAGCTTCCATCTCCCATCCAAGCGGGAACCGAGGTCGACCCTGCTTAGCTTCTTCAGGCAGGGCACCGGCTCAAACGTATTACTTTGTCTGTGTGTGTGTATATTTAGGAACCAGCTTGAAGTATAACACATGAGTGTTACTGGCATGATGACCGCTGTTAGACAGAGAAAGGGAACAAAAGCCACAGAAGTTTCAGAAGACAGCTTGTCACAGGAGAAGAATTGGAAATTTGATGGGAAACTTATACCTGGTAAGTCATATTAATAAACAATCATTAAAAATGTCTAAGCATCCTTTGTGCACTATACTCAGTTGGAATTGTGATTATTTTTTAAATTGAAAAGAATCAGAAACATCAAGAATATATGCATCTTTAAAACTTCATAATTAGATTTGATGTTGACTGTGGATATGACTAACCAAGGTGTTCCTCTTCATCAATATTTGAAACCAGCTTTGCTTTCACTTTTCTATGCATTTTCAGGGACTGGATATTTATTTATTTATTTATTTAAAGAATTTATATCCCGCCTTTCTCCCAGCAAGGGCACTCAAGGCGGCTTAAAGTGTTGTGTTTTGATCAGCTGTTTCTGGCCTTCTCCCCCCCCTTTTTTTGGGCCTAAAAAGTACATTATGTGCTTGTTTTTGCATCTATATTTTAAACATCTCATCACAGAACTAAATAGCACATTGGTTCCCAAATGTACTGGAGTCACGGCACCCCTGCAGCCTCTTCTTCCTGGCTCAGCCAGGTGCCGCCATCTTGGATGACGCGAAATCTCACACGATCCAAGATGGCAGCGCCCAGATCTCGAGAGATTTCATGCGATCCAAGATGACAGCGTTGAGATCTCGTGAAATCCAAAAGGGGAGCGCCCAGAGAAGCGGTAGGAGGGGCCACCGGGGAAATCCCGTGACACCCCAGTGAGCCCACCGCGACATCTGAAGGTGTCACGATGCCCACTTTGGGAACCACTGGAATAGCACATGCAAATATAGATGTATGCAAAGCACACTGTACTGATAAGGCAGTAGGAACTATAATGTTTTTGATTCCACACAGTTACCCAGTATTTCAGAGTTTTGTTCTGTGTTACATATATCATATTTTCCACAAGAAAAATCTGTTTACGTGTAAACATATGTTGCACATTCTTTGTATTTTTTTTTTGGGGGGGGGGTGTTGGAGTTACCTGTTTTGATTATTGTATTACTATGTTGTATTTTAATACTGCATGCTGCCTTGGACTTGCACATTGGGTTAGGAAAGGCGGGATATAAATGTTTTGAAAATAAATAAACTGAAGGTGTTCATTTAGAGGGGGTACAGCAGTCCTTAAACAGGTTGGTGAAGTATTCACTGGAACCGTTTTCTGCAGGTGGCAAACTGTGGAAGAAGCTTTCGCTCCTCTTTGGTGGAATTGTTGGCATTTCTATGGGAATTCTCACTTCTGTGTACGTTGCTACGCTACATGAAAATGATCTATGGTTTTCCAACATCAAGGTAACAGAATGACTATAATTGCATCATTGTTTTCCTAGGGCATTGCTCACAATATGGATAATTATGTATTTTATAAATCGGGTTTTTTTTTTTCCCCAGCAAAGCTTTTACAAAACTCCGCTTTTTCTGCATTGTTGAGCACTTTGTTCTCTAGCACTTAGCCACTGACTTTATCCGACCTTGGGAATTTAGGTGGTACATAGCGGTGCTTAGACAGTTGACGTAGAAGCCACACTGATGTATAATTTTGTATTGTAAATAAATACAGTGTAAAATATATGATAAAGAATCCACTGTTATTCAGGCTCAGTAGGAATCAAACAACCAGCAGTATACAGTACACAAGGTTCTTTTTTAATCAGGACTTGCTTAATTGAGGAACAATTTAAATTCATTTTCAATTTAATTCATTTTCCCTCCAAATAGGGCCACTTTAGATGTTACATTTATTTATTTGTATCAGAATTTGTGTGCAGCTTTTCAGTGATGTAGACTTGAGTCTATTGACTCGAACTCGAGTCGGACTCAAGTCACATCAGTGACTTGACTCAGTGATTGTAAATGACTCAAAAGACTCGAGACTTGGAGCCTTTTACGACAAGTTGAATTTTATTCAGGTTTAAACCCGTTTTTCCAATTAAATAGATAGGGACTCGGGACTTGTGGGCAAAGACTTGGGACTTGACTTGAGACTTGGACCCAGAGACTTGGGACTTGACTCGAGACTTGGAGTCAGAGACTTGACCCACATCCGTGCTGCTTTTTGGCCCCCAAAAACCCTCAACACACAATGTTAAACTACAAAACCCAAAAAAATGAGTTTGCAACAGTAATACATTTGTTATGAGCACACACAAAATTGCTTTTGTACTACTAATAGTACCTAAACTGACTCTGTAGTATCAAACAGTTACATGCCAGCTATTTTCTAATAGAGATTCCTGATTCCAGCAGGTTTGGAATTGGATCACACCCTGTTACCAGCAGAATTCATTATGTGGTACATTAAAGTATTTTCATCTAATGATGTCATGTTAATAGCATCTGTTTTATCTTTAACTCTCTATTAGGGCAAATTCAATTGCAATTTATTGCCACCTCTTTCAGGATAAATCAGGTCCGAATGGTGATAGAAAATCTGCCAAGAGAAAATTTGGGTCAATAATTCAGTGCTTTGAACATAGATTCCTTCTCGAAGCGAAAAGTAATTTATACAAGATAGAGAGCTTATTATGAATGTGCCTTTTGCTTGTTCTGGTTCTTACAAGCCTATAATGCCTAGAAATGAATAGGTATTCCCTCCAGTCCGGTAGAAGGGAACAATAATAACAAACCCTGAGCAATTTGTTTAGACTCATAATCTGTTCTTCTTGACTTGGAAACTAAAGCTACAGTCCTATACATGCTAATATGGAAGTAAGCCCTATCGAATGGGGCTTGCGTCTAAGAAAATATGCACAAGTTTGCTGTATACAGCTTTGAGGTAATGGTTTTACTGCACCCAAGCTGAGAATTGAATCTTAGCTTCTCAAGACTGGATACAATTTTGGATCTAGTGATTTACGTTCATTCTGAGCAAGTCTCCTTTCCATATTTCACCAGACACTGTGTATAAATGCATCACTAGCTTCCTTCAACAAGGACCTACAAACCCTAGTTTGGACAAATGGGCTGGCGGTTAACCAGACAAGAGTTCTTCTTTGCGTATTAACTATGTTTTTGAAATGTTGGGCATGTTGGGCAACCTTAGTCACTTTTTGATACAGATATCTGTATTGAGCATTCATCTTTATGCTTGGGATGGTCTGCGACTTCGTTAACTGGGTTTAATTTGTATAGGCCAGCGATTTTCAACCGGTGTGCCGCAAAAGGTCTGCAGGTGTGCCGTGGGAGTTTGGAGCACAGCGGTTGAAAATTGCTGAAAATCTCTTCCGGGTTCTGTGAGCCGGCAGATGAAGACGGACAGATAATTTGTTGCTACAGTCAGTTGCCCTAGAAACAGAGCCACAGCACCTGGAAGAGTCTCCCGGAAGTGACATCACAAGAGGCAAAGACCATAGAGCAGAGGTTCTCAACCCCTTCTCAGCCGAGTACCACCTCCAGCACCACTCTCCTGCTGTGTACCACCGGAAATGACTGGCGATGACATCATTGCCAGTTACTTCTGGGTTTTCAGGTTTTCGGAGGTCAGAAAACACAGGTAGGAGGCTCTGGGTGGGTGGGAGGGCCCTTCACAGTGTTCCCGAGAGGCTCGGCCAAAGGCAAGAGCCTCTCGGGAGTGAAAACGTGCCGCCAAAAGTACCGCATCAGAGCAGGGTTCCGGCGGTCCGAGTACCAACAGTAGTCAGCCGAAGTACCACTGGTAGTGCCACTGGTTGAGAACCCCTGTCATAGAGGTCACTGTGCCATGAGAAGAAAAATGTTGAAAATCACTGGTACAGGTATCTGCGGTCCCTGTATCCGCAGTTTCACTTACTTGCAGTTCTCCGTGCTCCCCTGTGCCCATTTACCTTTGTTTTGTCCTTTACCATGGTGCCAAGCAAGCATGATTCTTCCTTTTACAGAATGCTATAAGCAGGCAAGCTTATAGAGTTCTGTAAACAGAAGAATCATGCTTGCTTGGCGCCATGGTGAAGGACTAAAATGAAGGTAAATGGGCACGGGGGTGTGGAGATAGGGTTCCCTCTTATCTGCGGTTTCCATATCCGTGGGAGGGGCTGGAGCGTATCCCCCGCGGATACAGGGAACACACCTGTGTAGGCAATACTCTTTCTCTGGTGCATTTTTTGGTTTTATTAAGCAACCAACATATATAGAAAGGCAAAAATATTGTTTTGTGTGTGTTGCACTATGTTCTTCTGAAACATTAAATCCAGTTTTGCCTGGTCTAGTTCCCAGACTTTTTCCTAATGTGTGACCCCTGAGGAGTTTTAGAGTGGAGCAGGATTTAGCTATTAGTCTTGTTCTGTGACTCAGAAGGTATTGCCTTTTCCAAACCGTCTCAAACACTTGGTTGCCAAGCTGTCAGCAGCTCACACAGATGAGTTCTTGACTGACCATCTGGAAATCCAGAGAGATATTAATGTATTGAATAGAAGCTGAATCTAAATTGTGGCAGTACATTTTTAGACCGTTCTGTTTTAAGACCTTTCAAAATGTCTCTGTGCATTATTGTGATTTTGTTAATATTTTAGGGTTTGTTGCTGAAGTGTCGAGAGTTCAGTGAAACATATTTGGCGTACATGAAAACAGCATGCTTTTTTTTCCTTTCACACCTTGTCAATGCTGCAGCCTGTTGAACATGATGAAGACATAATGTGGGGTCCTCCAGAGCGACACATAAAATTCTTGCTTTGTAAAAAGGGGGGCTGGGACCACCACGCACACACACACAAAACCTCACACCTTCCAACAAAGTCATCCTGTAGGAAACGTAATGAGTAAAAAGCAGAGAATATAAAATAAGGAAAGCTTTGCTGGATCAGGCCAAAGGCCCATCTAGTCTAGCATTCAGTTTCCCGCAGTGGTCCACCAACTGCCTCTGGAAAGCCACAAGCAGGAGAAAAAGGCACCCTCAGGATGTGGTGATGGCACCTCGCCTGGATGCCTTTAAAAGGGGTTTGGATAGATTCATGGAGGAAAAGACCATCACAAGTTACAAGCCATAAGCAACCTCCTAGCTTTAGAAGTAGGTTTTCTCTGTGCCAGGTGCAAGGGAGGGACAACAGGAAACAGGTTATCTTGTTGGCTGTGTACTCCTTGAGGCATCTGGTGGGGCCACTGTGCGATACAGGAAGCTGGACTAGATGGGACTTTGGCCTGATCCAGCAAGGCTCTTCTGATGTTCTTATGCTCTCTCGCCATTGCTTCTTGCAACTGGTATTCAAAGGCACGCTGCTACTGAGCTTGAAGTTAGCGCTTAGCCATTATGACTAGGCCTGTTCTACATGAATCCAGTGGCAACCCCTGCATCTTGTGTCCATGAATCCCACAGACTAATTATGCGCTGCATGACGCCCCCCCCCCTTTGGTTCATTCTAAATCTTCCGCCAGTCAGTTTCAATGAATGAACTGGTTCTAGTATTGTCAGAGAGGGAGGAAAACTTCTCTCTCTCTCCACTCTGTGCATAGTTTTTATAGGTCCCAATCGTGTTCCCTCTTAATGACTTTTTTGCCAACCTAACAAACTTCAGCTGCTGTCGCCTTGTCTTATAAGGAAGGTATTACAGCTCCTCTCATCATTTTGTTGTCCTTCTTTCTTGAGGTGTGGTGGTGGCCAGAACAAAGGAGGAGGAGGCAGGTGAAGGCATCCACTGTCTGTCCTGTTTCTGTGATTTTATTGTTGCTTTTAATGTTTTCTATTGTTAGCTACATGAGCATCTCCCATGTAGGAGGGAAAAGTGCAGGATACACATTTTAAAAATAAATAAGTATAAATAAGAGCTCTGACTGTGATGAAAACAAAACCCTTGAAAAACATGCTCAGAGAGAGAGAGAGAGAAGCCACTTACAACACAATCCTAACCAACTTTCCAGCACCAGTGCAACTGCAATGCAGCCCTGAGGTAAGGGAACAAATGTTCCCTCACCTTGAAGAGTCCTCCATGAGTGCCCCTGCACTGCAAAATGCAGTGTGCGCCCTGTTGGCACGGCTACACCGGCGCTGGAAAGTTGGTTAGGATTGCGCTGGAAATCTCTGCCCAACATTCAGGTCCTGGTGATTCCAACTGAGGGGGGCTCTGCCTTCCATTTGCCACTGCAGGGCTCCTTAAGAACCATCTTGCCCTGAGGAGAGGACAGAGAAGACAGAATAGCCTGTCACATATCCTGATTGAAGAGAGCAGCATGGAAAGAGACCACTAATTTCCAGTGATGGGGACTCGAGTTAAATGACTCGACTCGAAAGTGTGACTTAGCCACTTTTTCCCTGACTCGTACTCGTACTTGTGACCCACTGACTTGCACTCACACTTGCATACTTGACCTGCACTCGTGGGGGTAACGACTTGCCATTTCCAAGTCATTTTCCTTTAATGGCTGGCATCAACGCAGACAGGCAGGCAGGCACAGTGGAGACCTCAGAGGAGGAGGGCAGCAGAGAGGGAGGGTTTTCAAGAGGTTGGGAAAACAAGCCTGGCTCGGAGTTTTTCCCTTTTTTGCCGTCTGTTCGCCATTGGCCACAACTCCGAGCGCGAGGGGTGGGGAGGAGTGAGGGAAGGTGAAGCTACCGCAGCGGTTCCTCCTCCTTGGCCAAAACTCCAAGCCCAAGGGATGCTCAGCTCAGCAAGGGGAGGGGGCAGGTAGAATAATAAATGGTTTGAATGTAGACACGCTTGTTTTTCCCAAACCAGATGTGTGGTGACAAGACTGAGAGGTGAGGGGAAGGGCATAGGGGAAGCCAAGTGGGTGCTTTAAAAGCCTCAGAGGCACACAGACACCCACCCCATTTTCAGGGGGGGAAAGCCATTTGCCCCAAAGTGACTCGACTTGTGACTCGTGGTTTTTGGCCTTACTTGCACTCGTACTCGGGGAAAAAGGATGCGCACTTGACTTGTACTCGTGCACAAAAGGATCCATACTTGACTCGTACTCACCCAAAATTTTTGGCATTGACTCGTACTTGGACTCGTACTCGTGCAAAAATTATTGTACTCGCATTCGCACACGCGACCTAGTTACCTAGATACATCCCTGCTAATTTCCTCCTTCAACCCAACCCCTACTTCAGCAAAAAAAAAAAGGGGGATGCTCTCCTAGACGAGAGGGAGGTAATTCCCCCTCCTCTGTTGCAGAATATGAGTCTTTCACAGCCAGCCCTGGAACTTCCCACCAGTTCTCCAAGGTGCTCAGTGCAGCATAACATCGTTCTTCTCCCACCACCTTTCCCTTTATCCTTAAAACAACCCTGTGAGGTAGGTTAGGCTGATAGGATAGTGGCTGGCTGAACTCTAAACTTCATGGCTGAGAAGGTGTTTTTCCCAAAGCAGCTTACAATTAGAAACCCATTCAGGAGTGTGTTTGGAATGTTTATGGCCGACTAATTCTGGTCTCTGGTGGATGATGGGACAGTCCAGATTCCATGCTCTTCTCCTCGGAGATAGGGGGCAGAAGGACATGAAAATAGGGCTGACTGCCCTAACAAATTTTCTGTTATCTGCAGTCTGTTATAATAACAACAGTATTTATATACCGCTTTTCAACAAGAAGTTCACAAAGCGGTTTACAGACAAAATCAAATGATTAAATGGCTCCCTGTCCCAAAAGGGCTCACAATCTAAAAAAGATGCAGAATACCACCAGCAAACAGCCAACAGAAAGAGACACTGTGCTGGGGTGAAAGGGGGGACAGTTACTCTTCCCCCTGCTAAATATAAGAGGAGCACCAATTGAAAAAGTGCCTCTTGCCCAGTTAGCAGGGGCAATGCCCAGTTAGCAGGGGCATCTGGCAGTTATCTACTTGACCTTGTAGTTTAGCTTCCGTTGTTCAATAATCACCAAATGGGTTGATCACATGATGACTGAGGGTAGTTTCATATACATTTGCAGAATTCACCATCAGTTTTCAAGTTAGCATGTTTGAATGTATTTTTATCTCCCAGTCTTGAAACACCAGGTTTTTCACCAAAACACCTCAGGTATGCTGCGTATATAAAACGTGATCTTCGATAATATTGTGTTCTTAAAATATTAACTCGTAACTCTGGCCGCTTTATTGGCATGAGGCTCTAGGAAAAGTATGTATTGCTATAGAACGGGAAATGTGTTGTGAGCGAGGAAAGCAGATGTTATCTTGGTATGAAACAGATGTAAAACAGTAGTATTTTCCTCGTAAAGTATGGCATTTGGTTGAATACAGCTGGTGCCTGGCTTACAAATTAATCACGTTTGATGCATTTTTGCTAATTAGATCCCCCTCTATGCCCAGCCCTTCAGAACGAGTTCCAAAATGTTTCAGAGACCTTCCAATTTATATTACATGGAAATGATTTTCCCCTGAATATATATTTTAGTAGTTGTGCAATTAACACAGCAACGTCAGTCGCTATAATTGATTGAACCTAGGATGCAGTGTTTGGTATTTCAGGTGGTTCAATGGGCTTCCTTTGGTACGCAAATCATTTAGTATAGTATGTTACAGAACATGGGCTTGTATCCCAAGAAAGTGGACCCTAACTAGCAGCGCAATCCTAACCAACTTTCCAGCGCTGGTGTAGCCGTGCCAACAGAGCGCACACTGCATTTTGCATTGCAGGGGTAGTCATGGAGAGAACATTTGTTCCCTTAACTTGGGGCTGCATTGCGTGGGGGCCTCCCAGTTTGGGAACCACTGTTAGCAATGATGGGAGAGAAGTCTGTTTTTCTTTCCTGCTTATGGCTTCCAAGAGACAGGAGAAAGTTGGATTAGATGGGCCTTTGGCCTGAACCACCAAGGCTTTTCTTATGAGATTCAAAGTTTCAGTCTTTGCCATCATCTCATCCTGTGAGTAATTGTTCAGCCTTAGTTCCCCATTGGTTACACTGACAAAGCTGATGAGGTAGTGGTTGTAAGGATTGAGTGAAGAGTAGGTTTGCTTCTTAGATGTATTGTCTAAATCGGGGGTTCTCAACCTTTGGTCCAATTTTCTGAAGTACCCCCTGCTAATTAACTGGGTTAACCAATTAATTAATTAGGTAATTGATCGTTAAATAAAACAGTACTAAAACAATTTTAAATGTGAAAAATGTCTTATTTAACTCTCTCTCCCTTTGTGAGTCACACACACACACACACACACACACACACACACACACAAGCAAGCAAGAATCTCTTTTTTTTTCTCCAATTCACACTTCCCAAAATCAGCTCCTCCCTCCCCCACCCCACCAAAGTACATTTTCCAAAGTACAAAAATAAGCCCAAAACCAAAATCAGAGAGACAGAAGGGCTCCAAAAATAATTACAATTTAAAATCCATGTTGATTAACACTTAATTAGCTGCTGATGGGGCAGATAAGGGGCAGGGCTTGGCATACCCCCAGCAAGAGGTTCACGTACCCCTAGGGGTACCTCTAGGGGTACCAGGTTGAGAACCCCTGGTCTAAAATGCTAATTGTTCCCATCCTAACTGCAGCGTGCTGGCTATATGATGCACATCAGTCTCAAGCAATGCTAAGACAAGCATTGGCTTAAGCTTCTTCTTGCATCTTTGGGAGCCAGGATGGTGTAGTGGTTTGAGAGTCGAACTTAGACCTGGAAGATCCAGGTTCAAATCCCCGCTCAGCCACAAAGCTTCCTGGGTGACCTTGGGCCAGTCACTATCTCTCAGCCCCACCTACCTCACAGGGTTGCTGTGAGGACAAAAAGGAGGGGAGGAAATATGTACACCACTCTGAGCTCCTTGGAGGAAGGGCGGTATAAAAATGTGAATAAATAAATAAATAAAATAAATGCCTTGTTTCCATACAGGAGGTGGAGCGGGAAATTTCGTTCAGGACAGAATGTGGCCTGTATTACTCTTACTACAAGCAGATGTTGCAGGCTCCCTCCATTCAACTAGGTATGGTGGTAACATTTTGGACCATTTGATTTTCTGAACGGCATAAAGTTCAGATTGAGGTTAGCACGACTAAGGATAGTGCTGGATTAGCAGTCCCCATCTTCTGTTTATATTAAGGGTTTGTGTATAGCCCCCCATTACAACCAATATTTTCCTTACCCAGGATCAAGAAAGTCGTCTGGCATCCTCGACCTCGCCTCCACTGGCGTTCCAAGGGTGGTGCGGAACCGTAAGTGGAGCAGGACGCCACTACGTGCGTGTAAGTGGCCCCTCGCCAGTCGGAGCCATTCCTAGCAGGTGCTGGCTAATGCGCAGGTGGCTCCATCCCACCCGTGTGGTAGCCGTTGCCCACTGGGAATGACTCCAACCAGCACGGGGGAGGGGCCGTTTACATGCACGTAGCGACATCCTGCTCCACATACCGTTCCACACCACCCTCGGAACGCCAGTGCTCCCCTCCCAACTGGTCATATACAGAGCATTGCACCTGGTTCATGTGCATGTACTCTTCCCAAACCCCACATCTGGGTTGCTAGCAAACTGGCGCCTTTTCACTCCTATTTCCTGCCATTCCCCCCTACCATGGGGCACAACTGTAGGTTGCTCTGCGGGGTGTCCACAGAATCCAGCACCCCAACCCTTTGTCTGGGGACATTACCTGGGAGAGTTCATCATCTTCTGGGACAAGTACAGTGGCCCCTGAACACCTGGATACATGGAATTCTACCCAGCTTTCTGAAATAGATGAGATTATCACTATTATTTATTATTATATCACTATTATTAAGAATAGATGCTTTCGAACTGTGGTGCTGGAGAAGACTCCTGAGAGTCCCTTGGACTGCTAGGAGATCAAATCAGTCAATCCTAAATGAAATCAACCCTGACTGTTCCCTGGAAGGACAGGTACTAAGGCTGAAACTCAAATATTTTGGCCACCTAATGCGAAGAGAGGACTCTCTGGAGAAGACTCTGATGCTGGGAAAGATTGAAGGCAAAAGGAGAAGGGGAAGGCAAAGGATGATGAGATGGTTAGACAGCATCACCGATGCAACGAACATGAAAATGAGCGAACTCAGGAAGATCGTGGAGGACAGGAAGGCCTGGCGGGATGTGGTTCATGGGATCACGAAGGGTCGGTCACGACTTAACGACTGAACAACAACAACATCACTATTAAACTTATTGTACCCTATTGTCCGCTGCTTTGGATGTCAGTGGTAAGGCAGAAAGATGAGATATAAATATGTGAAATAAATAGGTACTATTAGAGCTATTTGTAAAGCTGTTACGCTCTTCACAGCCTGCCTACTCATAAGGCCCCTCCTACCAGGGCTAAGAGGCACTTTTCAAATGATAGTTCTCGTATATTTAATAGCAGGAGATCAGTTCTAGCCCTGCAATAAGTGATTTAAGCTTTTTTGCTTTCTATAAATGTTCTCAACTTATATATACTGTATAGCTTTACTATAAAATTGCTTATTTTCAATGCCTTCTCTGAGCCCTGGAAACACAGCAGGTTATATATATAGACAGACAAACATGGAGCAGTTGTCCATTTGGACACTGATTTTTTCCAGAACAGTTTCTCATTCTTGTGCACTTAGCTGATTTCCCCCCCCCCCAATTAAAAGGGAAACGTTTTCAGCCCGTACAAAATCAGCTCAGAAATCTCTGGCTAGGCTAGATTTTGTAATATAACAAAAGTACAATTGCAGGTTTAGAGTCCACGTACATCATAAATAATCTGAAGACACATTAAATACCCAACGTGTATTTACTGATAGAAGTTGGCCCTCTCTCCATGGCAAAGCCACCTAGTTGTGTTGTATATTACAAAACATACATATATGTAACGTTGCAAACAAAAGTTGCTTCTTTCTTACTGTCCAGGTTTACGTGGTTTGATTTATGACAATAAAACAGAGTCCATGAGGACAGTGAACATACTTGAAAGAATGAATGTTTATCAGGAAGTATTCCTCAGCATCCTGTATCGGGTTTTTCATATTAAGGTAAGTGTTTAATTATAAATTGGCAATAAAAGCTCCATGAATTGCAGCGCCGACTTGATCCTTGCTTACAAGTACGGTATTGTGGAAATTTGCCACACCTAATTTATAGGAATTTCTGATGGTTTCATGCTGAAACTTGGAAGCAGTGTGTGTTTAACGCCTTTCAATATATCCTTCCTTCACAGACGTTTTTAGAGCCTGTTTATTTTTACATCTACACATTGTTTGGGCTTCAGGCAGTCTATGTTGCTGCTCTGTATGTCACCAGCTGGCTTCTCAGTGGGACTTGGCTTTCAGGTGTACTAGCCGCCTTCTGGTATATTACTAACAGGTGAGGTTAATTTTATATCTACTCCTTAAAATAATCCAGTTTCTGCCATGCTATAGAAAGGGATACGTTAAATCTTTTGTAGGCAGATAAACGTGTGTGTGCACTAGCAAAGGCTTGTTGGCTTTAGATCTGTTCACAAGATGTCTTCTGTAGGTGGGTCTGTTCCAGGCAAGGTAGCAACCAAGTGGTCCCCTCCTTGCATGGTACCTTGATGCGCCAGATGTCGCACTCTTATCTGGTGACGCACCAGACACTGTCTCCACCTTCCTGCCACTTCCAGAATGTGAAAAGGAAGAGAAGTGTGCATCTCCAGTGCCCCCTATACCAACGTGGTCCAACGCATGGCCCGCGGGCCGAAGGCCTCCTCTGCGGCCCCCAGTCGATCTCCGAATTTCCCCCCCCCCATAGTAACGAGTTGCAGCGGCGGCGGCGGCGGCCTTCTTCAACCTTTTTCGTGCCACCACCCCAATAAATAAATAACGGGCCTGGGGACCCGCCATTGTTCCTGCCCCCCTCTCGGGACCTGATCCGCCCAACCCCACCCCTATATCTCACAGTGGCCCCACCAGATGCCTCAGGGAGCACACAAGACAACAACATGCCTGTATCCTGTTTCCAGTCCCTTGCATCTGGCATTCAGATATAGCCTACTTCTAAAACCTGGAGGTTGCATATACCCATCATGGCTTGTAACCTGTGATGGGCTTTTCCTCCATAAATCCAGGTGCCGCCGCCACATCCTGTGGCAAAAAGTTCCACAGATTGATTACACGCTGGGTAAAGAAATATTTTCTTTTGTCTTGCTTTTTGTTTTGTGCAGAATAGACACCACCCGGGTGGAATTCACCATTCCGTTAAGAGAGAACTGGGCACTGCCGTTTTTTGCTGTTCAGGTAGCAGCAATTACATTCCTGTTCAGACCTCATTTACGGCCTATTCATGAAGTGAGTTGTGTTGTTTGTGGGGGGTTTGTATGTGTGTGTGTGCTATAGGAAAAAGGGTTTTGATGGAAATCGGTTTTGATGTTGCAGCAGAAGTATTGACAAAGCTGCCAAAACACAAGGATATAGCAGATGCACTTGCTATTTAAAATAATTGTTTCTGTTCTAACATGCCATCTTCTATCGCGCATAGATTTCCCAATTCATCGAGGGGCCATATTTACACTCAGTTATGTATCTCTAGCTGGGGGAACGGGGGACGGACGGCTTGCAGGCACAAATGGGTGCTGAGGGCACAGTTCTCAGGCCTGGTTCAGAAGGCAGGGCCGTATAGTCTGACCTCGCTATCCACAGGGGATCTGTTCCAGACACGGACACACCCCGTGGATAGCGAAGATCCGTGTATACTGGAGTCCACCGTTTCAACTGTGAGAAAGGGGGGGGGAAGTATTTTCTACCTTTTCTTTCTTTCTCACAGTCAAAACGGTGGACCCTCGTGGATCCAGGATCTGTGGTGGGTCAAATCCGCGGGTTCTGAATCCGCGGGAAAAAGGGTCCGTGGAAAAAAAGGGGGGGAAATGGAGGAAATGGAAATGAATCTATTTATTTATTATTTATTTAAAAAAATTATATCCCACCTTATCCTATGCCGAGGCAAATGCCCAAGGCGGCTTACAACAAAAATTAAAAAACATGGTTTAAAATACAGAAAATAAATTTAAAACAATACATTCTTAATTTAAAAACAATAAAATCCATGGGGGGGGGCGACAGTATGGAGCACAAAAGCAGCATGGCAGAGCATCTTGAGACACAGGAGGCAGACTACAACCCATCACCCAAACGCTAGACGAAACAAAAACGTTTTGAGCCCTCGCCGAAAAGTCATGAGGGAGGGGGTAGTTCTCAGGTCCCCTGGCAGGGAGTTCCACAGTTGTGGCGCCACAGCAGAGAAGGCTCGCCCACGTGTTGCCACTCCCCTAACTTGCGATAGAGGTGGTACACGCAGGAGAGCCCCCTCAGATGACCTAAGAGAGCGGGCCGGAATGTATGGGAGAATGCAGGATGGTAGCAAATAACAGCTGGCTGCTATGTTGAAAAGCCCAGTCGTTGCTGTTTGCTTTGCCTGTTGTTGCCTCCTATTTCTCATTTGTGTGTGTGTGTGTGTGTGTGTGTGTGTGTGTGTGTGTGTGTGTGTGTGTGTGTGTGTGTGTGTGTGTGTTCGTTCTCCTTCTCCTTCCAGAGGCTGACACTTCTGGCAGTATTTATTTCAACCTTCCTCTTCAGCTTGACTTGGCAGTTTAATCAATTTATGCTGTTGATCCAAGCATTGGCTCTGTTCACACTAGATTGTCTCGATTTACTTCCTAAGGGAAAGGTAAGCGAATTGCTGGACTTGGCACTCAGTTGGACCCACCTAAATCTCATTTGCAATAATAGGAAATTGCGCTAGTTGCAGAGATGATCCATGCATGTTTAGGATAGACATGTCCCTGTAGTATGCAGTTAGGAAACGGAAACTAGAATTTTGGGTTTCAACATAAAATCCAGTTCCTACATTGAGGCCCCGAAATAGCAGCATTGCACATCTTAAAATTACTTATGAATTTTTGAATGGCCACCTGCTTCCATCTGCCCACTCTTTTTAAAGCCATCATCAGAGGCCATGCTGCAAGTACTCCCACCTTCTGAGGTAGGCATGTGGCAGCTGGAGACAGGGCCTTTCCGTTGGTGGCACCCCCTGGTTATAGAACAGTCTTCTTAGGGACACTCAGCTGGCACTTAGTTTATAGGTGCCAGGTTTAAAAAATATTCTCCTAGGCCAGAGGTTCCCAACCTCTGAACCAACTGCCACTAGTGGTAGGCAGACCACATGCTAGTAGTATGCAGGCACCCGGTGGCCGCTATGGTGGCCGCTCCATGCCGCACCGGAGACCAAAAAGCAGCGGCTTGAGCTCTCCCAAGTTGGCAGAGCTTGAGCACACGGGCTTTCGGAATGGGGAAGGACCCTCCTGCCCGTTCCTGTTCTTTGCCTGCGACTTTCTGTGCTCCGGTTTATTGGTGGTTCCTGGATGCTTTTATTTTTCCGATTCTTGAACGTTTCAGCTTTTGTTTTATCCCTGCTGCCCCTGGATCGTGTCTAAAGAAAGCGAATCCTGACTAAGCGCCATTGAAATTAAAGAGACCAATTGGTCGTGACTGCCTTAAGTTCCTCTAATTTTAACGGGACATAAGGTTGACTTTCAATGGATGCAGCCCTTTGTTTTTCTGGCTTTCGGACAGGATGGTTTTTAAATTTGTGTCGGAATTTGAAACTTTGACACGGAACCATGGGGTACTTTTTAAAACAGATAAACAAACCAACTCCCTGCGTTTGGTTGTTTAAGCGCGCGCGCACACACCGTATTGTCCCGAGTATAAGACGCACCTGATTATAAGACGCACCCTTAAAGTTTGGTGCTATTAAAAAAATTTAATTAAATCACTGGCATTAAATTGCAACAGCCTGATTATAAGACGCACCCCTAATTTAAAAACTTAAATTAGGAGAAAAAAGTGAGTCTTATACTCAGACCAATACGGTATTTAAGGGTGGCAGATGTACTCAAGCTTAATAATCATATTGGACATTCTACCTTCTCCATCTGCCTAGACCAGGGATGGGGAACCGGCGGTCCGGATCCGGCCCCCGGAGAGATCCGGTCCGGCCCGTGCGAGCCTGGACCCAATTCTATTGGGTCCGGCCCGCGCGCGCTCGGAGCGGAGCTCCGGAGCCTCGGGAGGCCCCGCGCGCGCTCAGTTCGCCGGACTCACTCAACCCCGGCTGTTGTAGACATGCGCAGAAACAGCTGGGTTGAGAAGAGGTCGCGCGACCTCTTCTCAACCCGGCTGTTTCTGCGCATGTCTACAACAGCGGGGGTTGTGTGAGTCCGGCGAATTGAGCACGCGCAGGGCCGCCGCCGCCACTAGTGGCGGCGGCTGAGCAATGGGGGTGGGGGGAGGAGAGCTTGGCAGGGGGTGGGGGTGCGCGCGCATGCGTGAGCGCCTTTTTGTGGTGGAGGGGACACGGCCCGCCACCGTAAATAGGTTCCCCACCCCTGGCCTAGACTGTGGGACTGATGTGACTTTTATGCAAGTTTGACGTTTCGCTTTCAAAAGTCCATTGATTTTGAAAACAGGAAACAATCTTCTGAGATGGACTCTCACTTCTGTATTGTGTAACTCATTTATTTGTGTTTTCCTTACGATTCCGACATGCACGCTTTTCCCATCGTTCCTTTTGCAGGTGACTTGGATCTACATCATACAAGTAGCAAGTTTGTTGCTCGTCTGCCTCCTGCAGTTCTGTAATTCCATGATAGTCGGCTCATTGCTTGTAAGCTTCAATATGTCCTCCTTGCTAGCAAGAAAACTTCAGGTATGCCTTTTTAAATAAACATTATTTCTTTGTTTTAAAAGTAGCAGAAAAACGGGGCATGAAGAAGAGTTGCTAAAGAAGACTGAGCAATGGCAGTACAAGGCTCGTCCTGGCAGGCTACTGCTTTCATCTTCCACCCATTCGTCTGCCATTTGGGGTGACAGTACCAACACTGGTGCCGGCTTGTGATGATGCTGGCATAAGGCCAGGGAATGTTGGGAGCCTTGGTGGCATAAGGGGAGGAGGCGCAGCGAAAAGAAGCATCTGGAAATGCTGCAAAACAGTAGAGCAGGGGTTCTCAGCCTTTGGAGGCCCGGGTACCCCCTATCACGGTCCAATTTTCTGAAGTAGCCCCTGCTGATTAATTGCTAATTAATTGGATTAATCAATTAATTAATTAGCTAAATAATCGTTAAAAATTGAGTACTAAAACAATTTTAAATGGTCTTAATTCTGTGTGAGAGTGTGTGTGTGTGTGTGTGTGAGAGAGAGAGAGAGAGAGAGAGAGAGAGAGAGAGAGAGAGAGGATTGCATTTAAGTTCTAATTAACAAGTAATTAACTACTGATTGATGCTGATAAGGGGCAGGCTCTGGCGTACCCCCTGCCGTTTGTCCGCGTACCCCTAGGGGTACTCGTACCACAGGTTGAGAACCCCTGCAGTAGAGGATGACCCGGTTAAAGAGCTGGTGCCCCATTTCTGTCCCCAGTGCATAGCAAGAAGCTGCCCAAGAAACCATGAGGATTTCTCTCAGATGAGCGGTTCTCAAGCCCCTCTTGCTAAGCCCTTCCTCTATTCTGTTTAGAGATTCATTCAGTATGAGCCCCTGCTCTCGCAAGCATGCTCTCTACAAGGTTTCTTCCTCCATTTTCATGCTGCTGCTCATTCCCAGCCCATTGGCACATGCAGGTCCTGACAACCAATTTTATGGTTGCGGCAGGAGAGCCAGTGCTTTGAAACATCTGTGGCTTCTCCTTTGAAAGAAAGAGATGCCTCTGGTGCTGATACGAAATCAAGACTGAAATGTTTCTTTGTGCCTCATCGGTATGTTAATACAGTAATACATGTTTTATTAAAATTAGGCAAACAAGTAATATTGAGTATTATCCCCCAGTTTAGATCTTGCCTCTGCCACTCACAAGGTGGCATTAGGCAAAGCACTACTTTTTCAGCCTCGGTCTTCCCCAGCTGTAAAATGGGAATAATAATGTTTCGTTACCTTGCAGCAGGCTTACCAGATCGCCGCCGGGACGAGAGCAGTCTACCCTTAAGGGGGAGGGGCGTGGGGGGGCCCAGAACGCAACGCGTTCTGTGCCTTGCAGGGTAACATTGCATGTATGAAGTGCTTTGTGCTGTCCAAAAGCACTGTACAATTTCAAAGTGGTAGTATTGTTGGATATGTTTTCAACACTAAAATACTAATTATATTTTTCAGAATAACCTGAAAACAGGAGGCTTATTTGCTAGACTTGGAAAGCTTTTTCTGCATGTCCTCTTAGTGCTATGTTTGACATTTCTTGTAAACAATTTTATTAAGGTAGGTAAATGTGGATTTTTTTCCACCTATTTTTTTGTTTATGCATTTTGTTTAATAGATAGTAAAGTGGTTCTCAGCACAATCCTATGAGACTTACAGCGCAATCCTATCCAATTTACACCACCAGTGTAACCAGTGGTCCAGCGAGAACGGGAGGCCTCAGAACGGAAAGGGGATTCAAATCCCCTCCAAAGGGGGATTCAAAGGGCATTTAAATCTCCCCTCCCCTCCAAAGCCTCCCGCCCTGCCCTCCCCTGCTGGTTACACCAGTGGTGTAAGTTGGATAGGATTGCGCTGTTACTCTCAAGTTAAGTGTATTGGACCATAGCCTTATGCACTGAATCATAGTAAGAGTGTAAGAAAATGCTGTTACTTACATATAAGTGGGATTCCACATTTAAGTGAAGATGTAAGATTAGAAATTCACATAAGAATAGGTAAAATCATAAATGGCATCTCTTAGTAGAGCCCCCCCCCCCGAGTTTGCAAGTCAGTAATATGGCATTATCGTTTTAGTTCTGAACAATGTGAAATGTTTCACTGTTTTAAGAAAAACCAAAGTATTAAATTTGGTGCTTACAAAGCATCATAATAGCTTGTCTAGTGTAGAGGTACAGTTGTGTATTAGTTTTGATAGCCAGGAGTAAAATATAACTTTGTAAATTTTCTTATCCCATAGAAAGTTCTTAATCTTGAGTCTGATGAACATATATTTAAATTCCTGAAAGCAAAGTTTGGATTTGGAGCAACAAGGTATGGTAACTCATCATGGTGCAAAGTGAATCATTTTCCTTTATCTCTGAATTTCTGTCTCTCTGCCTCTTTCGTTCTTAGTACTGCTGGTTTTTGTTTTTGTGAGATGTTACATGTCTTTATTGTTAATGCTACTTTTTTTTTACTTCTAGTTTTTATTTATTGTAGTATTATTTTTATTGCGATTTTATGAGTTTTGTAAGCCGCCTTGGGGGCTCCCGTAATCAGCGAAAAGTTAAATATAAATCAGGGAAAATAAAAATATAAATATTTTAAATAGACATAAAGCGGTAATTGCAGCTTGTCGATTATGAAAGATTAATGCTTTATAACATACAGTTGTAGGGATAGTTTTCTGTATACATACGCACCTCACTCTCAAGCGCTTTACAAAATAACTTTTCTTTTTCTGTAGAGATTTTGATGCTAACCTGTACCTCTGTGAAGAAGCTTTTGGTCTCTTGCCTTTTAATACTTTCATGAGACTTTCAGACACATTAGTTTTTTATTCCTACATGTTTGTGCTTGTTGTAATGACCGTCACAGCGGCTGCCGTTGTTTTTCACAATCTCAGGTATGTTCGTTTTAAAACTTCTAAGATTTTAATTGGGGATCTTTTCCTGCTTTTTTACTAAGGAATGCATGAATCAAGAACCACAACAGTGCTGGCGTCGCTGGAGGTGGTGCGGAAAGCTAAGTTCTGCAGCTTTCCGCCCCACCGTTACTCTCCGATACGAGGCGCCCTGCCCCCTCGTCGTAGGAGTCCGTCAGCGGAGAGGAAGCAATGTGCAGGGACTCTCCTGCGCGTTGCTTTCTCTCCGCTGACGGGCTCCTACGACGAGGGGGCGGGGCGCCTCGTACTGGAGAGTAACGGTGGGGCGGAAAGCTGCAGAACTTAGCTTTCCGCACCACCTCCAGCGACGCCAGTGCACAACAGGGTATTCCCATGGCAGAAGTGAGCGAGATAATTTGATTGCTGTATCATAGCAATACTGAAATTCTTCTTCTGAACCCATAACCTCAAAATGATGTGTGCAGCATGAAAAAAAAAATGTAACTGGCAATCTAATCCTAAGATTTGCGAAGCAAATAAGTGAGTTGTCATCATAGCAAGGTTGCCGTTGTAACATTTCAGGAAAGTAACACAATGCAGTTTGGATGTAAAATTGCAGTCCTCAAACTACAGTGGTATCGGCGAGTTCAGTTATTGTGGACTGGAACACAGCTACACACCACTACACCACCACATACACACCACTACGCCTGTATCTGGGTTCGTTCTATTATGTCTGTTCATGCGATGGAGTGCTCCTTGATACAGAAACTATCTCGTGTAGAAACCCAGCATGTCTAGGCTAGAAGCCTTCTCCTATGCTAGTTTTCTAGCAGTTTTCTAGCATTGGATACTTTTGAGTGTGGGGATATTTGGCGGGATATGGATGGAGGAACACTTTGAATTGTAACACCCTTGGCACTGGGGACTGCTTGTCACATGACAACTGTGCTTGTGGTCATGCGCGTTTTTCCCGCCAGGATTAATGCCTACTCATGGCAACCACAACCATTCGTCAGCAATGCAAGTTGGCACAAGAATGATTCTGCTTGAGCAGGGAAAAATCTCCCTGACCCCCAGTAAAATGATCCGCTAACACAGGGGTGGCCAACCTTCCAACATAAATGCTCCTGGCCCTTTAAGGGTTGTATAGACAAGGGCATTTCAGCAGGTGCAGCTGCTTTAGCAGCACCATCAGTAATTGTTGCAGCTGCCAAGATTCTGTCTTCTACACAACTCTTAAGAATGCAAAGGTCCTAATGGTGGAAGGTTGGCCACCCCTGAGCTAACGGATCTGTGCATTAGGGGCTTTATAGAACCGGTGTCCGACTGAGGTCCTCTTTATTGCAACGCTTGCTCATCCCTTGCAACAGGCCAGAGTTTGTCCCAAACCAGGGAAGAAAACTGACTGTATATTTGGAGTTGGCTGTCAGGATTTATTTTTTGCTGCACATTTATTCTTCATCATTTGTAGTATAATGTTGTGCAAATAAAATCATTCGTTTTTATATTTATTTCACTCCTGTCTCAACATTTGCCAGTCCAGCTTGAAAATGGAAAATCTTGCACAGGGGAATATTTAAAGCACTCGACGAGAATGAAAAATCTATTAGTACTGCCTTAGAATGTTTTATTTTCTCTGGAACCAGGAGGTTACTATGAACTGCATACAAATGTCCTGCTTTAAAATAACTTATTGCTGAGTATAACATAGCCATGTTCTCTGTTTTTTTATTATTATTTCTCTCACTCAGTGGTTCTGCTAACATCAAATCCACAGATAAGCTGCACAAGTACACAATGCTGCTGAAACCTGGGGCCGCTTACAACTTGGTTCACACCGTTCTGTTCGGGTTGCTAGCGCTAAGCACAATGAGGTACTCTGGGTTTGATGCATCCTGACGCTGTCTGACACCGCGTTATACCATTGGGCCACTAGTTTACAGCGCAATCCTGCATAACTTTGCACCGGTGTAATATTTATTTATTTGTTTGTTTTCTGTATTTATATCCCGCCTTTCTCATCATCAGATTTTCTCATCAGATTTTATTCAAGGCGGCTTACATAGGCAGGCTATCTTTAGACCTGATAAGGGTCTTTACAATATTGTTCTATTCCTATATAGAACCTTCCATGCTCGAGATGTTTTCCCTTCCGAGTGCAGCCCTCCTTCTGGCTTGTGCTTTGCACTTCCAAGCTTCGCAGTTCACCGCAGTTCACCCTCGGACGGTTGTCTTAGATGTTTTCTCTCTAGCTGACTCCTCCGCATTCCACCCTCTCACGATGCCTTCTCAGTGTCTGCGAGGTTCGTCAGCAGCTTCCATCTCCCATCCAAGCGGGAACCGAGGTCGACCCTGCTTAGCTTCTTCAGGCAGGGCACCGGCTCAATTACACTGGCATAAGTGCACTTAACACCGGTGCAAAGTTACACAGGATTGCGCTGTTAGTGTTGTCTGCAGTTCGGCATCAGCTCCCCTGTGTTTCAGACAGGGGGCTGCTTTCCAAAGCCCACCTGGAGATGCCAGGGTTTGACTTTGGGGGGCCTTTTGCAAGCCAAGTTTTTGTTTTCAGCCACTGAGTTACAGCTTCTCCCCCTGCAAATCGTGGGACCAGTATAGAAATAAAGTAGACAATAAATCATTCCTGCTGTCCATTTACCTCCGTTTTGGTCATGCATGTGTCCCTTTTGCCTTATCCATTAAAATGCCTTATCCATCCTCCCACAAAAACAGAGCCCCAAACTAGGGGAAGTGTAGAGGAACTCCACTTCAAGCTCTTCCTGCTTGGCTGCCAAATTTATCTGCATAGCTACTTTTAAATACTGCATTTTTTGGGACTAACAGCGCAATCCTATCCAGCTCCCCTACCGGTGCAGCCAGCGGGGGAGGGCAGAATGGGAGGCCCCGGAACGGAAAGGAAATTCAAATCCCCTTCAAAGGGGATTTAAGCCCCCCCCTCCCCTCCAAAGCCTCCCGCCCTGCCCTCCCCCGCTGGCTGCACCAGTGGGGGAGCTGGATTGGATTGTGCTATAAGAAAAAGTCATTGCTAATTTTGCACTGCCAGATAGGTTAAATAAAAAATATCTATCAATTATAGTTTCACATGTTGCATTACAAGTTTTCGTGTTAATCTTGCAGGATGAAGTATCTTTGGACTTCTCATATGTGTGTGTTTGCAGCTTTTGGCTTGTGTAACGGCGACATGTGGGGATTGATCCTGAGACTTGTCCATCTTTACACACCGCGAAGGGTTAGAGCAGTTCTCTTTGAATTTGTGTGGGTTTTTTTATTGATGCGTGGATATTTAGGTTTTTAAGGGACAATCTGAGGTGCATCATTTCTAGTAAGTGCTTAAAGCAGACGTGTAACGTGCCAGAGAAAGGGTGTTTGTTAATTTGGAGTTTAGGGTTCATTTGGGGAGTTAGTCCTTTTTTTAAGGAATGCCATTTAAATCCACTAGATGGTGATGTTGCAGAAGCTATGAAAGGCATAAACAAAACAGTGCTTCTCATGAAAAACCATAAAATGAAATGTATATAATTTTTTTGCACATATAGCACAGTAAGATACTTTACATTTCACCAAGCTTAAAGTGGTGCATGAAATTCTGTTGGGAGTCCTTAACCAAATGACTTTCAGAGAAGGCAAAATAGAGTTAACTCTCTGACCCCAGAATGTGATTTCTGAAACTGCCTCATAGGTCTCTCTTTTCACTGAATTTTGTTCATCAAAATTATTTTCTGTTTCAGTAAATGTATTTGTTGTCTCTTTTGCTTTAGGTATCTGTGATTAGGTATTTAACACCAATCCTCATATTACTGTATCTTTGTTATAAGGTAAGACTTTTTCTTAATAGCGTTTCATTTTTCATCTGGCAATGTGTCTTTTATGAAAGATAACTATAAAATATATTTAAATATAAATATAAAACGACTTTCCAAGTCATTGATGTGTTCTTCTACATCAGGGGTTCTCAACCAGTGGTACTAGTACCACCAGCGGTACTTCGGCCGACTGCTGGCAGTACTCGGACCACCGGACTGCCAGAACCCCACTTTCGGCAGCACGTATTATTATTATTATTATTATTATTATTATTATTATTAGATTATTGACAAATCAAATGATTAAATGGATCCCTGTCCCAAAAGGGCTCACCTCTTGGGAACGCTGAGAAGGGCCCTCTAACCCGCCCAGAGCCTCCTACATGTGTTTTCTGGTCTCCGAAAACCTGGAAGTAACTGGCAATGATGTCATCGCCAGTCACTTCCAGTGGTACGCAGCAGGAGAGTGGCGCTGGAGGTGGTACTCAGCGGGGAAGGGATTGAGAACCCCTGTTCTTCATAGATATACAACCACACAGAGACAGTTTCAGGGGAATCAGTGATATTTCCACAATCACGGCTACGCGATCACAGACATGGCTGCCAGAGCACTTGAATTTTTCTACACATAGCTGTATACATGATTGCATGGTGAAATTCATTTGTGCAAATTACCGTATTGGTCTGAGTATAAGACTCACTTTTTTCTCCTAATTTAAGTTTTTAAACTAGGGGTGCGTCTTATAATCAGGCATAAATTTAATGCCAGTGATTTAATTAAATTTTTTTAATAGCACCAAACTTTAAGGGTGCGTCTTATAATCAGGTTTGTCTTATACTCGGGACAATACGGTATATTGCTCTAGAAATTGGTACGTATTTTTTCATCCTGACAGTGTAAATCAGGAATTCAAACTTCAAAAATTATAACCTGTTGCAAAAAAAGTAAATGTATCGTCTACAAACCTTTTTTCAAAACTTTTGTGTAAATGTAATACCCTGACAGTGCAGACCTATGCATGTTTACTCAGAAGTAAGTCTCACTGTGTTCAGTGGACTTACTCATTAGTAAGTGCCTTTAGGATTGCAGTATAAATCCTGTTCTTCTGCCGGCTGTGAATGCAGAGTAGCAGTAGTTTCACATACAAATGAGCAACAAGATAAAGCAAACAATATCCATTGTTTTTTAAATGCGTAGGTCTCTCCAATCCTCATCTTCAATCCTTACTGCAAACACACCTGACCTGCTGTGTGATGACCCACTTTTAGAGCAAAAAAAAAAAATATTATTATTGTCATCTGTACTGTTTGCTGTGTTGTTTCACATTTTTTTTAAAAAAATAGAAACTGCTGCAAGATGTGTTCTGTTTTTAGCTCGGGCTCAGAAGCGAATGGTAGCAACTTCCAAGTGTTGTGGGTAAATATCTCAAGCAATGGCCACCGTCCCCAGATTGGCTGTGTGCTGGCGGATGTGCGTGGAGGTTGCTTTCTCACTCTCTCCTCTTGCTAAACCAGGGGCGGGGAACCTTTTCCCTGGTGAGGGCCGTTCAAGATATTATAAATGTGCTTGCGGGCCGGCCTTATGGCCGGCCGCAATTATTTATTTATTTAATAAACCCTTGCCAGGGAAAAGGAAGAAACTGGGGCTGCCGCCGCATCATTAGCACAGCGCTCACTCTCCCAGAGCCCGGGAGAGTGAGCGCGGCGCTTACGGAGGCCGGGGAGGTTATCGGCCGGGCGCGGGGGCGAACATTAGGCACTTACCTTGTATCGGCGTGCAGCAGCCATGAGGGTGATCGTCAACAATCAGGAAGAGAAAAGCACCTCTCTAGGAATCGCCTCCCTAATCTCACTGGTGAGTCACCAGCGAGATTAGGCGATTCCTAGATGGGCGCACCGCTTCATCTTCCTGATTGCCCTCATGGTTGCCGTGCCGATACAAGGTAAGTGCCTGAGCTCATTCCGTCCGGCCCGCCA
The DNA here is from genome assembly GCA_026170595.1 of Plestiodon gilberti rubricaudatus. Classification (NCBI taxonomy): domain Eukaryota; kingdom Metazoa; phylum Chordata; class Lepidosauria; order Squamata; family Scincidae; genus Plestiodon; species Plestiodon gilberti. The sequence goes on from JANXHW010000010.1 coordinate 11,174,052, forward strand.
AGGCCCACTGAGAGGAAAACATTAATTTTGGTTTTCCTCTCGGTGGGGTGGGCCTCGGTGGGCCGGACGGAATGAGCTCGGGGGTGGGCCTCAGCGGGCTGGACCAGATGGCCTCTGGGGCTAGATCCGACCCGCAGGCCGGAGGTTCCCCACCCATGTGCTAAACAGATGGCTGGTGCTGTCATTTCTGACAACCATAATCGCCATGAGGGGCGATTGGGAAGGACATTCCTTGATTCAGTCCCATTCATCCCCCCTCAAACTGTTGGCTCAATCACCTTTTTAGGCACATCAAAAAAAATGTGCCCGCACTTGGGTGCCCTCTGCTTCACCTGCCTGTGGGGTACTTCCCACATCATCCTTGCTTGTATGTAGATCCAGAAGACTGTTAAGAGCGTGGAAAGCTCTTTCTGTTCTTAGACTCCCTCCTGTTTTTGTGCCTCGAACTCCAGCTCTGTCCTAAACTTTTGAACTGGCCTGTCATTTGCATCTGGTTTTTAGGAATTCGTTTTCTGTGGTTACATTCCTCCTCCTCCAGTTTTTCCACTCCAGTTTCCCCCTCTTCCTGCTGCTCTTCTCCACTTGGAATTCCGGGTGTATGTTTAGCCTCATAAACACACATCTGGAACCCACAATTATTATTATTAACAGTATTTATATACCGCTTTTCAACAAAAAGTTCACAAAGCGGTTTACAGACAAAATCAAATGATTAACTGGCTCCCTGTCCCAAAAGAGCTCACAATCTAAAAAAAAATGCAGAACACCACCAGCAAACAGCCACCGGAAAAGACACTGTGCTGGGGTGAAAGGGGGGGGCAGTTACTCTTCCCCCTGCTAAATATAAGAGGAGCACCAATTGAAAAAGTGCCTCTTGCCCAGTTAGCAGGGAGTATTTTATACTTTACAAGAGGGAATATTTTATGGCTAATTTTATTAACAATAAAATAACAAAAAAATTATTGTTGTAAGCCGCTTTGGGCCCCCCCCATGGGGGGAGAAAGCGGGATAAAAGTCCAATAATAATAATAATAATAATAATAATAATAATGTGAGGGTTTGATTTGCAACTATAAAAACGGCAGGCAGCAAGGGGGTTAAGCATGCATACGCTCGTGCACATTGCTTCACTGTACAGTAAATTGCTCCATCGTAAAATCTGTGTCTTCTTCCATTAATAAAGCAGCCATGCGAGGTTAAAAAGCATCGATTTGCATATAACATTTCGTTTGGTCCTCCACCGAAGCTGACTTTACCCCTGCAGATTCCTCTCGTTCTCACTATTCCTTCAAGCGACTGCTGACTGCCAGATTTGTCCTCTGACTCATTGCAGCCACCTTTCTCGAGGTGTATCTCGGCGTAGTCAGGCCATTTGCCGTTCTGCAGGTCTTCTTCTCGTCCATCATGTCCTTGTCAGTTGTGTTTTCAAAACACCATGCAAGCAGGACTGAGCCAAACCAAAGACCTTCTGCTTTGATGTCAGAGGTGTAAATGACCACTTGTTCCACGACTGCTTTAAAAATACCCCATTTTTATCTGTTGAATAATTGAGCTCTGTCCTAGAATCTAACGTGTGGCACTCTGCTTTTTTCGTGTTTTTCTTGTAACTTCCAGTTCTGGCCCGGAATGATGGCTGAGCTTTCCGAGTTGAGAGAATTCTATGACCCAGACACAGTGGAGCTGATGAACTGGATTAAGTAAGAGGATTTGCACTTTCTTTAAATTAGATGCTGTTCAGAATGAACACGTGTGCTCTTAACCAAGGTGCCTTCCGGTTACAGCCCTGATCTGTACTGACCACCACTCGGAAGTGTGAACCAGGGAACACAGACAAAAGCCTTTGGCCTGCGGTTATCATAGAAATCACTATGCAAAAAGCCTTTTTACTGCAGGTGGTATTTATAGTTTTAGAGAAGAGTGATTTACTGTTTCGTTTTTTTATTATTTCATTGTTATCCCACCCTTCGTCCAGCGAGCTCAGGGTGTTTTGTAAATTAGGTTGACCAGGAGTGACCTGTACAGGGTCACCCGGTGAGTGGCATCGCTGGACTAGGATTTGAACCTGGATCTCCTTAATTTCCCTCCAGTGCCCTCACCACACCACATTGGCTGTCGGTGATAGCCACCTTTGTCAGGCTAGACCAGGGGTGGCCAACCTTTCAGCACGAATGCTCCTTGCCCTTTCATGGTTGCATTGTTGAGAGGGCATTTCAGCAGGTGCAGCTGCTTTAGCAGCATCCTCAGCAATGGCAGCTGCCAAGATTATGTCTTCTACACAACTCTTAAGGAGGCAGAGGCCCTCATGGTGGAAGGTTGGCCACCCTTGAGCTAGACGGTTAGATTCTCTCAGGCTGCTTTGGGGCTGACGTCTTCCCCACACCACTCTTCCCCAGCATGCCCTTGGCCCCCAAGCAACTTGGCTAGAATGGTTCCAGTGCCCTTTATTCTCTGATGTCATCTTGTTTTCCAAAATAAGATAGTACAATGGCCTCTGGTGTCATCTCTTGTTCAATGAGAAGCCCACTCACTGGGCCTCTCAAGCTGGAAACCAGTGTCCGTTGTGGGGGGAGGGACGTTTTCAGCCCCTGCACAGCCTGACTGGAAGAGTCCACTCCCAAGACGCCATATTGGAAGTGTCAGCTGACCTGGCAGAGGATCCATTTCAAGGCCACAGTATTGGGCTAGTTGTGACCCTTTGGCCTCCTCTTTTGGCCACCCCAAAACAAACCCCTTCTGTCACCCGCAGGAAATATGCTTGGATTTTATACCACTTGCTTGCCTTTTTTGTTGGGTTAAAGGACAGTGTAATTATTCAGGAGTAAATAGGTAGTATAAATCTTCAACAACATTCTGAAAGCAGACCCAAGTCATCTCCATCCCTTTGCTACCATATTGACATGTTCTCATGACTAATGTTCCCCAGCTTTAGGGGTCTTTAGTACCACTCCTGTATTAAGAGATGCTAAATGTTTGATAGCCCTGGTCTCTGGAGTGCAATATGCAGTGTTTTATATATAGATTTATACATAAAATATACATGGGGCTTTGGTTTCAGCCGCAAACTGGATGTGACTGGTTGCAATGAGAGTAATTTTTCACACAGTTCCAGAGCAGAGAATACTAAACTGCTGCTTATCCTCTTTTCCTGTTAAATCATGGCCGATGCTTCTTTTTTTTTTGTTTAGAATGTATTGTGTTGGAGAGTGAATGTTATGCACGTAAAGAGAAGTTAATTACTTTTGCATTAACAGCAGCCGACAACCAATTTATGCCTCGCACCTGAAACGGGGGGCTGATACTTTCTTGCCCTGTAAGCTCCTGATGTCAAAAATGATTCAGTCTTTATTCATTCAGCCCTTTTAAAAGTTCAGCTGAACTTCATTTAGTCTGATTCAGGGATTTTTGTACGGGGTAACTTTTTGTTTGTTTGTTTGGGCTTGCAGTTTTCATCCTTAAGAAGGATTTCATGTTTGCTTCACTCAAAATATAATTTGAAAGCCAAATTTATCATTGCACACAGTAAGGTTTAAGAGACATTGACTTCCTTTTCGATATAGTTCAACATACTGTACATTGTGTTGTTTAAATTACCCTTCAATGCAGTAGAGGTTTGGAGTCTCAGACATAATCCAGCTTAAGTGCCTTACGGAAGCTTCTCAACTCGTAGCAAAATGAGGTGGTAGAATGGACCATATTACTTCAGAATGCAGGTGGAAGATCTCATTTTTTTAGGGATTCCTTGCATTAAAAAAAAAACCCCAAAAATCCCCGCAAGAAGAAAGCTAGCACAGCAGAATGAAGGCTTCTGATCCTTGATTTTTGATTCACAATGCATACATTTAGGGTGGTGAATCACTTACTGATCACAAGAAGATTCACTCAGTGGCTTGACCCCTCAGCCATCAATACCAGTGGCAGTGGTAGCACCCAGTGTCCCACCACAGGGAGTGCACAGGAGGGACCACAGGGGCAAGGCTTTCCCCCAGGGCCCTCAGAACCTGCCAGCTGGTACTGCTGCTGTTTTACCAAAACAGTGATGGAGTTTTACCGTTTTACCAAAGAAGTGGCTCTTCTTTGAGGTACTTCCTGTTTTACTGTATTTCTTGTTCCGTGCTGTTTTATGCTGCTTGAATTAACGTCAGGGAATTAACGTCAGGGAACACTAACTCATTCACAGTGTTTGTAGCACGGAATTCTAATGTGGAAGAGCTAAAAGGTTTGTACCCGGAACCCAGCCTGTAGATATAGCCTCGGTATATGGACCAGGCCAGCGGGTGGCGCAGTGTGTTAAACCGCTGAACCATGAGCTGTCGATCGAAAGGTCGGCAGTTCGAATCCGCGACGGGGTGAGCTCTCGTTGCTTGGCCAGCTCCTGCCAACCTAGCAGTTCCAAAGCATGTTAATGCGAGTAGATAAATAGGTACCGCTTGCGGGAAGGTAAACAGCGCTCCGTGTTCCAGCCGCATGCTACGCGCTGCGGCAAGGAGAGTCATGCCGGCCACATGACCACGGAGGCGTCTTCGGACAACGCTGGCTCTTCGGCTTTGAAATGGGGATGAGCACCACACCCTAGAGTCGGACACGACTGGACTTAATTGTCAGGGGTCACCTTTACCTATATGGACCAGGGAGAGGAAGTCTCCTCCAATATCCACACCTAACTCCTGGCCCTCTTCATTGATCATGGGAGCCCCTGAGGCCACATGACCGAATAGCGGAGACTTAGCTGCTACCCAGTTGTAGGCCCCAAACCCCATATTTTCCCCTCGCTGTGAGCCCATTTTGGAGAGCCCAGTTTTTTCCACAAGACTTTTGTTAAAACAAATGCTTTTCATATTCTTAGGATCCTAACCAAAGCAGCCTAAAGTCTTGCCTTTTTTTCCAGAATTCATACACAGAACCCTGTAATTCCCATTAAAGCTTTCTGTTGTAAATGAGTTGTTTTGTCGTAATCCTATAATTCTTAAAAGTGTAGATAAAGTAGAGGATCCCATTTTGTATTATAGCGCTCAGTTTACCCCATTAGTTCAGCAGTAATTAACTTGTTGAAGCTTAGAGCTTCAAAAATAAATGAGAGTATTTGTTCAAAATGCCATCAAGTCTGCTTGGAATGACATTTAAATTACATAATGTAAATCAGTTTGACCTGTAAGTCCTTGTCATTATTTAGTGACATTTCTTGCAGAATAAATTGTTTGCAGGTTGGGCAGCCTGGTTATGGAGCTTGGCAGAAACCTATAAAAACAAATTATCCTTTCATTTTATACATCATTTGTTCAGACATTTGTAAAAATTGCTTCGTTTTTCCATAATGGAAAAGTGTCATTCGGTCGTTTGAAGCACATTAGCTGTGTAAGATACAGGCTAAGCTTTTCAGTAGCTGCATCAGGCAGAAGAATTAAAGCTGAGGAATTCAGTATACCTGGCGCTGCCGTGCCTGGAACACACTGGCTCGTTGTCCCCCTCCAGTGGCCATTCCCTGGAATGGCCTCCAGTGCCTATTCATCTCCTGCTGCTGCTGCTACTGCTACTTCATTTTGGAGCCCATTTAACCATTACAGGGAAACAAAAACACAGCTGATTCCTCTTTCTGTCCATCTATTAAAGCATCAGAATTGGATTTCTGGATCAAAATGCTGGCCTTAGAGGGGTGTGGCATGTGGAGCCGTGGCAGACAGTGACATACTAACGGGGCGGTGGTGTGGGCCGCCCCAGGGCGACACACCACCCAGCCGGAGGGGGGATGACGGCCGTGGCTGTTTAAGCGGCTGGGTCTTTGACTTCTCTTTCCCGCGCTCAGGGAAGAGAAGCCAAAGACGTGACCGCCCCCACTAGCCGCTTAAACAGCCTCGGCCTTTGTCGCCCCACCCACCCACCCCCAGCACCCGCATCTTCACCCCGATCACGGTGAAGAGAAGCTGAAGACGCGGCCACCGGCAACCTGGGGTGCCCGTGTCTTTGGCTTCTCTTCCCCGCGATCCTTACCTCCTGCCTCGTGGCTGCTCCAAAGTGACATCATTTCAGGGTGTCACCAGGCTGGGGGGGGGGGTGGCACCCATCCTTGCCACCCCAAGCGGCAAGTAAGCTGGGTACACCGCTGGTGGGTCTGAAGCAATGTGGCAAATGGGGAATGGAGCTAGGGTGGAGGCTGGCAGAATCTGTTTCCTGGTTTCACTGTTTGGAGCAGACTTTGATAACCCTCATCACTTAGGTCCTCTGCTGAGGGCGTGGTCCAGGTGCCCCTCCCTTCAGAGGTTGGATAGGTAGCAAAGGCTTGCATTCTTTTCAGTGGTGGCCTGAACACACCATGACACAATAAAAACTATTCATTCTTCTGAGCCTTTTCTTGAACGATGCTGATCTTTTGCACCTTGGTTCCTTTTTTTTGCCATATATTTATATTTTATTGATATATTAAAACATAAAAAACAATACATATTTCATAAAGTTATAGCAAGCACGAAGCAATACATCCTACTAGCATACTATTCACTATTTTCTACATATAATATCCAACTAAGCCAAAATAACACCCACATTCTATTCATTAAATCCGCATATCATCACATCGTTCTTCTCTCTCAAAAAAAAAAATGGATAAATGGTTTCTAGTTATTCACGAAAAGGTTAACTGACTTTTCCTTAATTAAAATTGTAAGTTTATCCATTTCAGCATAGTCCAAAACTTTCAGCCACCAATCTTCCAGCGAAGGTATCTCTGAATTCTTCCAATATTGTGCATATACAATTCTTGCCGCAGTTATCATATATAAAAACAAAGTTTGAAATTTTTCGCCTACATGATCATCCCTCATACCCAACAAAAAGGATTCCGGTTTCATTTGAACCTTAATCTTTAAAATCAACTCTTTAAAATCAACTCTATCTGTTTATGAATCCGAGTCCAATACACCTTGCACCTTGTTTCCGATCTTTTTCTTTTTGACGTCGTTTTGGGTTTGATTGCCCTTAACATTTGTTCTTAGGCAAGACATATTGTTATGTTAAGCTATTTTTTTTAATGTAAGCTGTCTTGAGCACTTGGTTGGAAAAGGTAGGGTAGAAATGGCTTGAGATACTGTATTTCTTCAATTCTAAGACGCATGTTTTTTCCCAATTAAGCATTTTAAAAAAATGGGGTGCGTCTTAGAATCGAAGGTCTCCAAAAAGCACCCCAAAATGCTATCTTCTTACTTACTGGGGCTTGGGGGAGCTTCAGCGAGACCAGAAATGGCCAAAAATCGCTGTTTTTCGCCGAACTGAAGATCACGGAGGCTTGCAGAGGGTTGCGCAGGCCTCCCTGAAGCTCCCCCAAGCGCAGGTAACAAAGGAAATGGCACTTTCTGGCGAGGCCAGAAATGCTATGCAAAGGCAATGCACTCAGTCATCATCCTCAGCTGCAGGAGACATGCTGGGGAGAGTTGGTGCTGAGCGGGTAGATTCAATGAAGGGAGGCGAGTCTTACAATCGATGGATTTTTTTCCCCTGCTGGTGGTACTGACAGTAAACGTGCACCTTAGAATCGATGGCGCCTTAGACTTGAAGAAATACAGTAAGACCATCTCGCCAGTCTCCGAAGTTGTTCTTGCCAAAGGTGGGGCTCCCACATTGCACGCGTCACAAGAAAGGTGGAAAGAGCAGGAGAGCGGATCGGGGTGTTTTTTTGTTTTTTGTTTTTTGTTTTTGAACCGGACTTTGCAACGTGTCAACCACTTAGTGGAGTTGCTTTTTGATCAGGTTTGAGGCCCATCTGGGATTTGCCCCCCACCCTTTGACTAACGACAGGGGGATTACAAGTTCTTATACCAATTCAAATGCTGAGACCTCGCATCATGGCATTTGTAACTTTGAATATTTTAACCGTCATTATAAAATATAAAACTGGAGCAAAGAGATTTTTTCAAAGGAAGCCAGCTTTTGAATCCAAAGAGAGACTGCAGTGGTTCTCTTCTTCCCATCCAAAGTTAAAATGGCATGCTCAAAAACATTATCTCTGCTGTCTGTATACGAGATTAGTCTGGCCCTGTAAGAAGTTTTAGGAGATGCTGCTTGTACGTTTTGCATTCACTTCTAAGAGTTATCGCCTTTAGGGCTGTAGCAAGCATTTATGGTTGTCTCTTCACATTTTCAAATTTTTATCATGGTAACTCAATGGAAAATTCATAGAGCTGCACTTGGGGAGGGTGAGGATTGGATAGTCTGCAGTTACAGCCAGATTTTTGTTGTTGAAACAATATTAAACAGTGTCTAATATTTATTTATTTTTCTCTTGCCAACCTAGCAGTTCCAAAGCATGTTAATGCGAGTAGATAAATAGGTACCGCTTGCGGGAAGGTAAACAGCGCTCCGTGTTCCAGCTGCATGCTACGCGCTGCGGCAAGGAGAGTCATGCCGGCCACATGACCACGGAGGCGTCTTCGGACAACGCTGGCTCTTCGGCTTTGAAATGGAGATGAGCACCACACCCTAGAGTCGGACACGACTGGACTTAATTGTCAGGGGATATCTTTACCTTTTAATATTTATTTTAAAATCCTTGACATTTTCTTTTGGTCTGATGTTGGCAGAAAAGAAAACTGCACATGGGCAGTAAAGGCTATTTCACATGTGCCTTTTGATGCTTCAAGAACTGCGCTCCAGGTAACACGAAGGAGCGTGGCACGGAGCCAACCTAAGATACCCTGGCTCCGCCCACACTCCTCCCCCAGAGGATAAACAGGGGGGCGTCATCGCCCCCACCCCTCATGTGCATCGGAGCGACCTTAGCAAACCACGAGCATCGCCCGAGGGGATGCTCGGCATAGTTGTACTACTTCAGAATGCTTCTTAGAAGGAAGCCTTCTCCCTGCAGAACTATCCTTCCTTGTGTAAGAACCTGCATTCTAAAGCGTGGTTTTCCCAGAAGAGTTGATTCAATTCTTCATCGCATGGTTATTTGGACTGCGGCAATGCTGTTGGTAGCATGAAAGCAGTACTGGGGGGTAATGGCAGGAGACATGGAGCTGGAGAAAACTGCAGGGGTCAAGTGAGGCACAGAGGTGGTCCCCCTTGATGAGAGTGCCACAAAACCTAACCCTGTGGAGAAGGATGAAGGTGATTTGCAGGGATGGTGTAGGTTGGCCAGGTTAGGTGCTGGCTGAGAGCCCATGCCCATCGGGGGCCCACCTGCCCCTGAACCCTCAGTAATGTCTCTCTCAGGGCAGGGGGTCTGGCTCAGAGCGGCCACCTTATATTCCTGAAGTTCTGAGGATGGCAGTTCGAGATGTCCGGAAGTATCTGTGTCGGAGAGCTGTCAGCACGCCACTGACAAGCTGCAGAAGCCTCGGTGGGTGAGAGAGAGAGAATTCTGTAGTTGGCACACTGAGTGGGAGGCAGTGTTGCCGTCCAGTCAATTTGTGGGAGGCAAATGCCAGAGAGAGATCAGACCACGAAGGAAACCACCTGGAATGAGCGTTCTGTGTAAGATTAGAACATTTGTCATATGTAAAAACCGCTTGGTTTAGAATGCCTTCCTATGTAAACCGCCTTGAATTAAAGTTGGAGGAGAAATCCGATGACTAAGAAAGGCAGTATATAAATACTGGTATTAAGTTGTTGTTAATGATGGCAGTGGTAGCACCCAATGCAGTATCCGGACAGGCAGGCGGTGGCATGCGCCCCCCTCTGCCCTCAGGCAGGGCTTTGTTTCAGGGCTGCCAGCAAGCTGGCACTGGATAACTGGACCTCATGAAATATATACCTGCAGCTTTCAAGTATGTCAGTCCTGTGCCCTCAACTCTTAGCTCCTACCCCGACACCATACTCCACTCCTGTTGTGAAGGGAATTGTCAACTTATAAGCCTCTTTAAACAAAAAAACCCCCAAAAACCTGGCAGGAATGTGTTGACAAGTTACTCAGAAAAACAGGTCTAGAGGCTGCAGTTTCCTTCCCCAGCGGGAAAACAGAGCCTGCAAAGGCATTCAATTTGTAGGATGTTCATTCATATTTTGGAGGGCAGAAAACGATGCATGCAGCCAAACGTACCCATTCTGCAAACAGATGCGAGCAGGGAGGCATTTTTTCCTTGGGTGGTCACTGCAACGTAGACAGTTCCGTTTTAGCCTCCAGCTACGGTTATACTCGTACCATTATAAAAGTTGTTCTGGATGTTCAATTTAGGTCTAACACCCCGAAGAAAGCGGTGATTGCTGGAAGCATGCAGCTCTTAGCAGGAGTCAAGCTGTGTACGGGAAGGATTCTAACCAATCACCCCCACTATGAGGATAAGAGCCTAAGAGAGAGGACGAAACAGGTAAGGGGCTCTGACCATCGTGAGTAGGCATTACGTTTTTGGTGGCCCCACTGAACTTGACGCCTCCCTGGGGCTGGAGACAAACGCATACCAAGGATCCTTCTTTTTACTCACGACTGATGGCCAAAATTAAATGGCATCACCTTCCAGAATTCTACTATAACATTTCTGGAATTCAAAAATTCAGTGCCCTGATACATTTAGGTACAGCCAGTGGTTCTCAAACTGGGAGGCGTGGCTCCCAGGGGAGCCGCGGATACCAGCCAGGGGAGCCACGGAGTGCCACAGAATCCTCTTGGAATAAAATGCAATGCCAATTGGCAGGCATCAACATCATGTAATGGGGAGCCGTGGCCAAGGGTCGCCAAGGGTCAAGGGAGCTGCGGGTTGAAAAAGTTTGGGAAACTTTTGAGGTACACGATGCTGGGCACATGCCAGGCACACATGACCCAGGCCAGTCTCGGGTTGTTTTGCTTGGGCTGATGGCGAGGAAGCATCAGGTCCCACAGGCGTTTCAAGAAACGTTGGTTCATTGGAGCAAACACCCCTTCGCTGGCTGGCTTGAGAGACACCTTCGCTTTGAAATATTCCATGACCAGCCACATCTTGCGTAGTCAGCAGATTCAAACTATTAAGCAAGGCCACGTCCTGGGAGCCTGCCCTTCGAGGTAAACAAGACCGTTAGCAAAAACGTTAGCAAAAACAAAAGCAGCGTGGCCCTCACCAACTTCATTGCAATTCAATCACGAGTCGTATTCATGGAGGCAGCGCCATCAAAAACGAACAATTAGCAAAGGCCTGCAATATGAGGGTCAAAAACATTTCTCAACATTTATGGTGGTTTTATATGAATTTAGGGCGCCGATTCCAAAAATGGCATTGGTTTTGCCCTATCATGTCTGGTTTTCGGGGTACGGCATCACCACCTCATAATGAGAGTTAAGCAGCTTCCTCGTGAGGAAGCCATGGTGTCTGATTCCTCACGAGGAAACTGCTTGACTCACATTGAGGTGGCGATGCCATACCTATAAAACTAGATGTGATAGGGCAAAACTGATGCCATTTTGGAATCCGTGCACCAAATAATGTGTGCAGGCCTGTGTTATTAAAACTCATTGTTCCAACCATTTTCCTGTTGTTCGTAGGTTTATCAAGTGTATGCAAGAAGGTCGCCAGAAGACGTCCACAGGATCCTCCGGTCCTTTGGCACAGATTTTGTCGTACTGGAGGACAGCATTTGTTATGAAAGAAGACACAGCAGGGGCTGTCGATTGCGCGACCTTCTTGATGTAGCGAATGGCCACGTAAGTCTTTGCAGCAAGAACCTCTCATGCCTAAAACACATATTGTATTTAAATAGCACCAGGGGCTTAACCACTAGGTAGGTCATCCGTCTCTGTGATACCCTGCAGCTTTTAGATGGACAGCTGGGATTGGGTGAAATGTACTGTGGACCAGAAAGTACAGACTACAGGGGTCACCCGGTTAACAACGGTTCGTTTAACGGCGATCCGCATATACGACGGTGGTCACCCAGTACAAAAAGATCTTACAAAAAGTTGCTGCCGCTTTAAAAGCACAATTAAGTCAATGCAATCCAGTGCAGTTGTAATAGAGAATGAATGGCAAGTACTCCAGACAGGTCTTTTAAAATCCCCAGTCCATCCACTGTTTGGCGCTAAACCTCAAAGCGCTTATCTAGCACCGAACAGCTGATGGGCTGGGGATTTAAAAAGACATGTCTGGAGTACTTGCCATTCATTCTCTATTACAACTGCACTGGATTGCATTGCATTATGTAGGCTATACGGTATACCAAGATCAACCAATAGATGGTGCTGAAGACTCACTTAACGATGGATTCAGTTTACAACAGAGTTTCAAGAATGTATCCCAGTCGTTAATGGGGGGCTGTATTATGAATGACAGCACTGGTTTCTGAGTTGGGGTTCACAGATTAACCTCAGGCCAGGAAATGGGGAATTCCCTGTGGAATGCTAGGAGCCTGCAAGGAGCAGAGTGTAAGAGAAGTGTAGCATTCTACTGTGGGGGGTGGTGCAGTTTTCACATTGTAGGGAGTATAAGCCGTCCTTTCATTTTCCCCACATGTATAATGCTTCAGGATGTTTGACCAACCCTCTAATTTCTGTTACAGACTATGGATGGTCCTGGGGAAAACGACCCGGATCTGAAACCATCACCATATCCTCGCTTCTGTGAGGAAATCAAAAACAACCTGCCTTCGTATACAATGTATTTTAATAAGGTGTTCCAGAACAAAACATTCCATGTTTACAAGCTGGCAAAGCATAAAAAGACCCCTTAGCTTTGCAGTGACTACAGTGGAAAAATGCTGAAGGAGTTTACAAAAATGGTCCATTTTTAAAAAAATCTCATTATACACTGGTTTGGAGTGTTTACTACTTAATTACTGTGACAAGTCAAGCGGGTTTGTGTTGATAACATCTTTTTTCATGTGTCCAGAAAGCTTGTGTAGATTGCATCCAGCTGGTTCACAAAGGACCCGGATTGGTACACTGTACGTGTGGCGAGACAAAAGCCTGGCTTTTGGAAGCTCCAGCTCTGTAGAACTAGAAGGTCATTTGTGACTTTTTTGTGATAAGTCACAGAAGTTGCCCAGCGTACAGCTGGGGACAGGACAGGACAGGACATGAGCCCAAGACATGTAGAGCCGTCTTATTACGGACCTCTGTGGCCCATCTGTAGTCTCTTTCCATCAACAGCTAGCCTAGGAATTTCTGCTCAGGGTTCTGCCTTGCTAATGTCTGTGGTCCTGTGATGCCATTAGGTTTTTTTTAGATATATATATATATATTCCTGTCCTGTCCTTTTCCTTAGGATGCTCTGGAACGATAATCCAAAATCCACGTATTTGGTTGCAAGGGCCAAATTGCATGTTACCCTAAACATGTAACATGGCTTAGAAAAGATTTTTTCCCCCTTTCCCCAAAATAGCAACCAGGAGGGGCACAAAAGGGAACAAAATGATGACAGGCAGGTTGGAGGCTTAGGACTTCCAATGGATGCTCTCTCTCTCTTTAAAACGGCACAGGTAGAGTTGCAAAGTCCTCAAACCTACCCCACCCCCACCATTCTGCTCCCTTTCGCACCTCCTCTTGGCTATTTGAAACAAACAAATACACCACCACAGCACTGTATGTGTTTAGGGTAGCATGTAACTCAGCTTGATTTTCACTGCAAAGGAAAATCGCCCTTAGCACTAAATCTTCTAACATATATGATGCTACCAGGGTATTGAGGATCTGAATGAAGACTACTGCCGGGTGAATATGTTGACTGTATAGTAGCCCCCAACGACGCAGCGCTTTTGATAACCTTTGCTTCACCCATCCCCTACGTGGACAGCGTGCCATGACAAGGGCATAGGTTGCGAAGAACAGGGCCGCCAACATCTTAGCAGCCTGTTTTGTAGCTGAGGTAACAGGAATGCAAGAATATGTTCACGTACACTTTTGCTTTCACAAGTGAGTATTGTCCTGGTCGGAACAGCCATGCGCTTTTCTTGTGCTCAGCCTGTGCCGATTTTTTCAAAACTGCTGCAGGTTGACCTTTGTCTTTTGTATGAGTGTTACAGCTGTAGCCACAATCCAGCAAGCCCTCTTAGGAACGCCTAAGGGCTTGTGTGTATGTGTGCGCGCGCGCACTCTCAGAACATGTTCCACTTTTTCTAGCTCTTGTTACTTTCAAATTCACGTTACTCCGTCTTTTCAGCTGTATCCACTAGTAGCTCTTTGTTTTCCTGCAATTCCTCACCTGATAAGGTCAGCGATTTTTGAGGCTTTGAAAACTGGAGCATGTGTTTCTCTTTTCTGTTGTGTGATGTAGCATGTTGTGGTGTCCTGTATTTCAAATTGCTAAAAGTGGTATTACAGATCAAGAACAAAACGCCCCCCCCTTGCCCATGCAGTAATGTTCAGTTCCTGTACTATTTGTTGGGGGCAGATTTTAAGTAAGCGTACCAAACCCAAGCTAAATAGTGTTGTAAGGATCATTAAATTAGTAGGATACAGTATTCATGTTTCAAGGGAGAATATTCTTTATTGAACATGACATATACATGAAACCTTTTCCCCCCAAAAGACAGTCCCCCTTTCCTTCCTTGTCCAAAACAAAACCCATTAACCATATTTTGTTCAAGCACATAGATGGCACATTTTTGTACATTTTGAATGTTTGTGAAGACTACCAACTTTGTAATGCTGTCTTTTTTTAAAGAAAAAAAACAAGTCACTGTGATGTTTTTAATGCTAATTTTAAACTTTTTTTATACGAAACTTAAGAGACAGGGTTTGTTTGAAAGTAGAGTTTTTCCCCATCATTAAGAATCCACCTGACAGACATGCTCCTCAGAGAGAACAGTAGCTTCTCCTGCACAACCCCTATTGACAAGAACAGAAGTTGGAACAAGGACACAATCCAGGTCTTCTTAATTTCAGTCAGACTTACCCACGTTTAGTTCCCAGTAGACTGTGACCAGTCTTCATGTCGGGTGCAAGATACAAAGGTAATCAACTGCCTCTAGGAAACCATCAGCTCGTCAATAGGAGCATATTTGCCCAGCTCCCATAATTCACAGAAGAAAATGGTTACAGTTAATTTCAAATGATGAGAAACTTGCAGGGCTCAAGCTCACTTTCCCCCTCGTTTAATTAAATCAAGATGTGTAATGAGATTAAAGTTCCCCAACTGAGCTATGTTCCATTTCCCAATGATTTAAACGCTTTCCCCTCTGCAGTTGTTCCTAGGTAAATTACTGCAGGGCTAGATACAATTCTGTCACCCACACACAAAATAATGTTATATTTAGTTAAGTATTCATTAAGTGAACATGCCGGATCTTCCTGCGCTTTTATGCTGCCACCACAAGAAAGAGAAGGCTTTAATCAACTTGCATTTAAATCAAACCTGGACAGGGGTCCTTTTTATTTTTTAAGCCAGCAAAGGCCTTGAATAATTTCTACTCTGTATCCCTTAATGAGGTTGGAGCCTACTGCCATTTCAACGTAATACAATAATAAAACATTTTAATAAGTAGTAAAACTTTAATTAAGCCTGTTGTGATGGGTGCCTGATCTTGCTGGGAGCCTGGGTCAGTCGAATTGCTCCACATGTGTGAGCTGTATGCTAATTCAGGATAAGCATGTTTGTTTAAGGTACGGCAGAGTTAAGTAAGCTTGCCCTATTTGAAAGTCAAGGGTGTAATCTGCTGAGGCTGTGAACACTGTTTGGCCCAACACCTACTGCATCTCTCCTCTACGCATCCCACACAACCCTGGTTAGTCAGCCCTGGCTTATTTTTTGGCAGCGTTTCTCAACCGGTGGTATGTTAACCACTTGGGCCCCTGGCCGCCAAGATGGCAGCCGCAGCCCTGGAAACAGCAGCATGCGCGCCGCAGAGCTGGCAGAGCTTGAGCGTGCGGGTTTCCAGGGCTGGAAAAGGCCCTCCCGCCCGCCTTTGTCCCCTCACCATTGCTTTCAGGCCTCCAGCGGGGGGCCAAAAACCCGGAAGCAAATGATGATGACATCATCGCCACTTCCGGTGGTACTCGGCATGGCGGTACACTGCGCCGAAGAGGTTAAGAACCCCTGTTTTATGGCATCAGTCTTCTGCACTGAGATTCCTGCTTGTACTGTGTATCAAAATCCTTTGGATTTTCTCATGATCAGCACGAAAATGTTTAGCACCCTAACCATAGCTCTTCTTTGTATGAATAGGTGCCCCTCCACTCTTGTTATGTATCTCCATTTGGAAATCCAGCTCATACAACAACTTAGGATGCCAGCTCACAACCAGCTGTGGCAAAACTATTCAGCAGCTTACCCAACCTGTTCTAGGCTGCAACTACAGTGGTCCAACCATCGATTAAATGGCAATGTAACTAGCAGCCAGCTGAGTAGGAGGGCAACCTTCCCCTTCCCTGTATAACAGAGCTACTAAAAGGAATATAGGTAGTCAAAAAGCAACCCTTGCAAGATCCAACCCAAGCTCACATAGCCAAGACAATAATATTATTCACTACTGATATAGTGCTTTTTTAAAGAGACGATATCAAGGATTAGGTTACCCATCTAATCAGGACTTCAGACCATGGGAGCACCCACAACTTTGAGGAAATGGACCAAACGCTGGCTGGTTGATTTTTCCATCAATCTGAACTTCCACAGGCTAAGGTTCCAGTGGTCATGGGAGGGCCCCCCAAAACTAAGCCAAGTTGACACCAAGAATTGTGGGCTAAGTTAAGGCAATGACATATGTAATGAAGACACAATCCTAATGCAGACCACAACAACTACAGCCATAGTACATGTAAGAGGTGGCATGGGGGGGGGGGGGCTCCATGGTGCCCTTTAAGATGGTGGCAGTAAGGATTTTGGAGGCTGTTAGCAAAAGATCTAAAAATTGGGATGAAAGTATTTTAGCAAGGAACGAAGCCTTGATAATCTGAACTTGCAAATTTGCCCTGTTACTAATTTGAAGTGAAAGAAGGAGATAGTTACCGGTAACTTGGAATTTGTACTGGCCACATGAGTCAGACTTAAACTGCCACAGCACAGGTAAGAACTGTGTACCTGCACAATTCATTCAAACTACACTTCCAAGCTGTGAATCATGCCAGTAAAAGGGCCAAACATTTCCCACTCCAGAAACAAGACTAGTTTTTTTCCCCTATGTTACTTCAGCCCAGTCACCAACATTCTACCCGGTGGTAGAGAGTTACTTGCCCTCCAACCACTAGGTAGTAATAGTCAATTTGGCTCCTGTTGATTTTTTTAGTGCACCACCTAAGATAGTGTTTCAAATCCAACTTTGCACAGTTAATGCAGAAGTCAGGCCAACTGACATCAAGTGGGTTTGCTTCCAAGTGACTGTGCACATAACCCAACTCTTGTCCCTTGGCGCAAACAGGTGTTTCGGCATACATGTATGGTCCAAGGAGAATTGTCAGTCTATGAAGCTACAGTGTCGCAAGAGAAGTCTCCTGTCTTGAGGGGGTCGACAGGTTCTTTGTTTCTAGTTTCAGTACTCTTGCTAGTTGGCAGGCATTTTCTACGATGCTATAACAAGATGCATGAATGCTGTCTTTTCAATAAAGGTTTTAAAAAAAAAATCAAACTTGTCCCTGTTTGTCCTGTTTAACGCAGACATTGAGAAACCTGTCTTGTTATGTCTTATTCACGTCCCGCAAAAGCAGATCATCTTTCTGCCCGAAGAAACTTTTTGACCTTGGCTCAAGTTCCGTAACAGACCGACGGAAGTTAATATTTATTTAAATAATATTTGGTTTTGACAGCTTGTAAGAGTCTGGGTTTTTTTTATTGAATTTCCAAGTTAAATGATTTAGCAGTAGCATCTCTTTTTTGCCTGCCGCTGCCTGAAGCACTTAGCATCAGCAGGGTCACCAGCTTGTCTCTGGCAGTTATTTGGATACTGTTAAGTTAACGTTGCTTCCTGATCCGGAGGGATCAGTTGCTGTTTTTTATTCCTTTCCTTCTAATGGGGAGCGTCCGGATCTTTTTGAAATTTTCTCTGATATACAGAAGCATGTTTTAGCTGGGGCTGGTCATCCCACAGAGACTGCATTTGGCACGCACCTTCTTTGAATTTCAAAGGCAAGAGTTTAAAAATACAAGCAAGATGCCTTGGGTGAGCCTGAAAGAGATTTTAGTTATGCCCACTTTCCTGATGGCCTGCCTAGCTGTAACTCGATAAAACTGCCCAATGTAAAACAAATACCAACTATGAGCCGAAAGTAGGGATTGTAATGACTGTCTCTATAAGATGTAATTGCTTCAGGATTTTTTAGAAATGTTTTCATCTCATCTGAGCAGCCCTAGATTAGCAACGTGCTCCTATAATGGTAGACCAGGAGTTCTCAACCTCTTCCCGGCCAAGTACCACCTCCAATGCCACTCTCCTGCTGTGTACCACCGGAAGTGACTGGCAATGTTACTTCCAGGTTTTCAGAGGCCAGAAAACGCAGGTAGGAGGCTCTGGGTGGGTGGGAGGACCCTTCTCAGCATTCCTGAGAGACTCGACCAAAGGCAGGAGCCTCTTGGGAGCTAAAATGCGCCACTAAAAGCGCCGCGTTGGAGTGGGGTTCTGGCAACCCAAGGACCACCAGCAGTTGGCCGAAGTATAGTACCACTGGTTGAGAACCCCTGTGGTAGACCCTTTGCTATGGGAAAGCACTATCACTCAAGTGGTCTTCAGTTTGATATCGCAGACCACCTGCAAGAGCCCAGCAGGCAGAGTGGACAAATGAGCAGCCGCAGGTTCTCTAAGTTTCCAGCCTTCCGAAAGTGAGGCCATCAGGTTCAAGGGGCCCAACTTCTTTTTAGTTGCTCCGACATCTCCGCTTAAGGCCTGGCAAAGAGCACTCGCCAACCCTGGGGTGGTGATGTGCAGAGGGGATGCCACAATGCTGCAAAACTCAGCTGTGTGTCATCTCTGGACTGTCACTTTTTTATGAAAAGAAAAACCCAACGAAAATCAATAGAGCTGACAGGTTGCCAGATTAAATACTAATATATACAAGATTATTTAAATTGCAGATCTATACACAATTTTTTTAAAAAAATACGTAATAGAGTTGTTGTTGTTACCACATGTTAGCCCGTAAAGAGCTTGGAAGGAGATTAGTTAAAGTACCAGATTACTGAAAATCCAACTACCTAGGGACATACTGATTTCCTTTTCCTCCCCCTCTCTTCTGATAATCAAGCTTGCTGGCCTCATTCTTGGCAATGCCACTAACTCTCTCGCATAAGCTTTTCAGTGAAGGAGTAGGACAGTGCTGAATGGAAAAGCAACCCATAAAACAAGGTACAGCAAGTCCTCATTTAACATCGTAGATAGCTTCCTGGAAACTGCGACGTTAAGTGATACAACATATAATGAAACCAGTTCTCACCGGCGGGCTCAGTGATGCTCTGGGGGCTCACTGCAAAGCCGCTTCTGGGTTGCTTGGGACCGTGACCCACTTCCTTGGCTTTGTTCGCGCCTTAGAATGCCTGGCAGAAGCTACCTGCAAGGCATTCTGGAGCGAGAATAAGACCAGGAAGTGGGTTGCGAGCCCTGCGCAATCCGGAAGCAGCCATGAAGGACAACAAAGTGAAACGACAGATATCAAAGCAACGGTAAGCGAGGACTTACTGTATTTGTTGATTGTATGGAACAGGCCCATGAAGTATGACAGCATTGCATGGCAAGAATTAATCATGGTGGAAGCATTGCTTCACCTTGTGGAGTTCTGCAAATGGCTATGAATGCCTTTGCCAGCTCCAGCTGATGAAAAGGCTAGAAGGCTATCCCTCACATTCAGACCGAGACACCATAACTAGTGTCTTCATGAAGAGTGGACCTTAACAACGGTGTGAATTGGGAAGCTGCGGACAATCAGGAACACAGCAGATTACGTACAGACTGGGGTTGACTTCTGAGAGCGCTTTGTACCACTTTCATCTGGTCTCAGTGTTTCCCAAACCGTTTTGACCTGTGGCTCCTTTGACTATTGGCGACTGTTGGTCGCAGCTCCCTATGACATGATGTTGATGCCTGCCAATTGGCATTGCAATGTTTTCCGAGAGGATTCCGTGGCACTCCGCGGCTCCCCTGGCTGGTTCCCGCGGCTCCCCTGGCTGGTTCCTGCGGCTCCCCTGGGAGCCGCCCCTCCCAGTTTGGGAACCACTTAACTCATTTCCTGCAGCCTCCAGGGCATAGTTCAGACAGGGGGCTGCGTCTTTGTTCTGCTAATCTGAACCAGTGAGACAAGAACAGCCTCACATCTTCAGCTTCATGCAGCAGAATCTGGGCTGATATCAATTTGATGGGTGGCCACATTTGATGGGTGGCCTGAGTGAAATGGTCGAGCCAGACTGTATGTTAAGAACAGCATTTTATTCTGTACAGGACACCTAGGGCGTAAATGACACAAGGTAAGTAATCTAAGGTAAGTAAGGCCAAGGTAAGTAATCTAAATGGGTTTGAAAATGCACCTCAAATGACAGCATATCATACCTGTGACGGATGGGATGCAGATGAAACAATAATTAATACGGAGTAATGTCTTGCTGTATTTAGAGGAGCTGGAGAACTGGAGGATGTGCACTCCTACCATTTCCTAATAGTTTTGTTTGCTACACTTGCAAAACACAAAAGTCGCAATGGTACACCGCCACTAACTCAGCCCACTGCACAATGTAAATGTAAATTACTGGTATTATTTTTTCCTTTCGGTTTCCTGGAAATGGATTGTTAAGTTTGGACTAGTTCATTGCCTGTGCAAATGAAAAACATTCATGAAAGACTATTCAACAGCTAGGAGCTACTTAGGAAAGCCACATGTATTTGTGAGCAGGTGATCAGTTTGTGGATGGAAAAGCAAGTTAAGCCTTCCATGGTAAGGTCTATGGTTTTCACGCAGAGTTCAGACAAGTGATGCCTTTCCCACAGGGACGCGAGCATCCCAGGAACGTACGTATGAACTGGCGCTCAGAGGAAAAACCAAACGTTGCAGGTACAACTTCATTTAACCAACAGTTGTATAGCAAGTACGCCCAGCTCCCAGGCAAAACAATTTCTTTCCCAAAAAAAACCCTGCCAAGTTTCAGAGGTTCTTAAAAGCAAAATTTGAGACTATGCATTAGCCCCATACATCCAAAAATGTCAAGCTCACTTTGCAATATTGCTTAGAATCAACCCTGTTGCCATGGTGACTTATTTAAATGAATGCACATACAGGTGTTCACATGAAAACGCGTACGCACATACAGATACCTGTACATGTGTACAACATAACATAGATCGCCCTACGGAACAGGGTCTTCTTCAGCGTTTTCTGTCACTGCTCATAAAGTCAAGTCTTAAGGTATTTAGGACTGATGAATAGCGCAATCCTGTGCTGGAGGAGCGCGTGCTCCGCTGGCATTGGGTGTGGCAAATGTGCCGTAAAGCACTTTGTGGCACCCAGAGAGTAAGTGCCACCAGCACCGCTCACTCCACCGCCTCCAGTTGGCGCCCTCCTGACTCCGCATCGCCGGACACAGGTAGGTGCTGTGCCGGGCAGCAGGAGGGCGAGTCAGGGTGGCAGGGGAGGGGGCGATTGGCCAGCACAGTCCAGGTGGTGGTGGGGATATCAGCGGCACGCTCCGTCATATCCCCAACCCCTGACCGGCCATACATGGCCTCCCCTATTGTGCACTAGCTAAATAGCTGGTGCGTATCCGAGGAGGACCACTGGGGCCTCTGGGGGTTACACCGGGGGGAGGGGACGAATGTCCCCTTCCCCCGAGATGAACCCGGGCCAGCCTGCAGCCCAACTAGGATGCAGTGACTGGCCCTTTAGGCCGGCTGCCACATCTTAGGCAGGATCGGGCTGGTAAGATAGGAGGGGAAGTGACAGAGCCCCATTTTAATAACGTTTCCTTGAAAACCACATCAACAATTCTTGTTCCTCTAGCTATTGACCGAGCAACTGATACAATTA
The DNA here is from genome assembly GCA_026170595.1 of Plestiodon gilberti rubricaudatus. Classification (NCBI taxonomy): domain Eukaryota; kingdom Metazoa; phylum Chordata; class Lepidosauria; order Squamata; family Scincidae; genus Plestiodon; species Plestiodon gilberti. Next base: position 11,195,872 of record JANXHW010000010.1, read on the forward strand.
TGGAACTGACACTGAAATCCAAGTTTTAGAAATAACTCGTTATCCCGAAAACCTGAAAATCTGCAAGTCTCTCATCATACACAAGATGGCTGAGTGAGCTGTCTACCACTGAATTAATGGAGCAAATGACCTTATCAAACTGAATAGAAATGCCTGAAAAACAACTCTGTCTACTCTCCCTTCTGGAAACAGTGAACCCCTTTGTGGTTTAATATACTGTTGAAAAATTGGGCTTCGGAACTTTTGAAAATGTTATTCTGTGCACTAGCAAGGACATTTCAATCTCCATTACCCATCTCTCAATACACTTGCTCATTCCCTCCCTGTGCAGAGATGATCTTCCATTTTCCAGTCCCTCGTCTCCCTGGCTTTTCTCATAACATTATATCTCATTCTTCCATGCTTGATTTGCTGAAAAAAATGCATGAATAATCTAAAGAGCACTCATAACTGGAGACTCCTTTTGCAAAGCCGAGGGAATGGGATAACTTAACTCTGGGCTGAAACGTCGGCGGAATGAAATCTAACTTTAGATTTTAAGTCTGCAGTGCCTTCTAGGACACCGCACTGCTTTTATTCAGCCTGCTGTAAGCCAAAATGCAGACCCAAGATAAGAAGATTGAAATGCACTACAGTGCCTTCTTCATTCCAATATTAGTGGCTTAACAAAAAACCAAACCAACCCACAACCCAACGCATAAATTTAGAGCTAGTGAATGCTCAATTTGAGCTAGCGAAAGAAAATAATTTTGGAAAGGACTTATCAACATACAGATAATCACACTGTAACACCATCACTCACAGAAGGGCTTGTCCCTTGACATTTATCCCTTGCCAAACAATTCCTGTTTTGCAGAAGCCATGATAAATGCTAGGGTTTGCTGTGATGGCTTGTCTGACAACGTTTCAGACCGAGATATGCTGCAACTTCCTCCAGAAAAAGAAAAAAAAATTGCCTGACTTTCAAATAGCTCAGTGAAAGGTCTGCAACGATGTTTTGGAAGCACAAGAGGCTAATTTTGGAGACGGAAGGTGACTGGGGAAAGGGTTCAGGGGGGAGACTATGGCGGGACTCAAGGTTTTGCAAAGAGAGACTGGTTGCCTAGCAATTCTAGGTGGAAAAGTCCTGATCTACAGATGCAACAGAATGAGGTGATACAATGGACAGTACCACTTGTACTGGAGGGGAGGAACCATTTTTAAGTGCTCCTCCCACATAAAAGCTAATATAACAGAGAGAAGGGTTACAGACTGCCAACTGTTTGCTCTACAACTGGTTCTGTTTGCAGGAATGATAGCTTTAAAAAAAAAAAGGAGTGTTCATATCAAACAATATCCTCTGCTTGCCATCTGAAGAGGTACAACCCAGTCTAGGACTGGACTCTATCACCTCATTCTTTTGCATGTGTGAAGCCAGCCCAAATGACTTGCAAACAAGAGGCTTTTCTGACATTCTCAGAAAGTTGCATTCGAAAAAAAAAAAAAAACTCAACAAGGGTGAATTCCTGCTTTTGCCCATATTACGCCCCTGTGCTAGTAAATCGGCTAGTAAATATGATAGGAAGGATAATATACTTATCGAGCTGCATGGGAAAAGAAAGCCCAGAGCTCGACAAGACCAACAGGCTGAAGCAATTCAGAAACACAAGAATACAGGACCACAGCCAGCTTTCCGTTTAGCCGCATGGGATCGGCCAAGTTAGTCCTCTTCCGCCAACCAATGCATTTGCACAGATATTTGGTTGTTAGAGATCTACCTTATTCCACAGGCTTTGGAATCGCACAGGGAGACACAGGTTTGGGGAGCACTGTCTTGCCTGGACCCCCTTCAGTGGCAGAACAGCTTCTTTAGGGTCGCGGTAAAAATGGCAAGGAGCTGATTCCCGTGTCTTGTGCTAAGTGGCACATTTGTGTTCCTTCCTAAGCTGAACCAAGCCATAAGCCACAAGGTTTCTCCCTACAAAGAGCATTCAAAGTCCACCAAGTCAAAGTCTGAACAGCTTCGTAGCATGAGCCTTTTGTTCGAGCAAGCTTGGTTCCAACTCAGTGCATTGAACATTAAAGATTTTATAACTTATTGCAGCAGTAACATAGAAGACCCAGGCTATGGCAACAAGAACCTGCGGTGCCCTGAGATGTCCAGTTTCCTCCGCTTCCAAATATACACAAAGTCCCACGGAGAAGGCATCTCCACTTGCAAAAACTCTTCCTGCAACCATTATTAGGTCACCTTCAATCCGCCCTTTCTTTCCCTGCCTTCAAAAAGCAATTGCCCAAGTATCCATACTTTTTAATCTTTTTTTTTTCCCCACTTTGGATTGCCTGTTTTGGGGGATGCAGTCAATGCCCTTTCTTAGGCATCTGGTCTCCAGCCAGTTGTTGAAATACCTTGCGTGAGCAGGGAACCAACTTCACTTTAAAAAAAAAAAATCAAGTGTTCTTCTAACATTACGCAGCGAGATTCAGACCGCAATCCTATACTCACCTGGGAGTAAGTACCATTGAATTCAGTGGGACTTACTTCTGAGTTGACATGGCTAGGATTGTGCTGTGAGTAGTCTAGACATCATCGGGTTCCGCATGAGAATAGAGTTCACTTAGTTTTTCAAACTTTGGGCCCCAATCCTTCATATCTCCATACATCGCATCTTCGTCCCAGCCACAGGACCCAAGCGAGCTCAAACTGCTGGCTTCGGAACACTCGCCTTCGGTGTAGAACACCTGCAAAGAGTCGCAGGGCAAAGCGTGGTGCTGGTCGTCAACATTTCGAACCACGCCAGAAAGGTAGCACCCAAAATCTATGCTCGAGAAAGAGGAGCAGCCCTTTCCGGCAACAGCAGAGGCTTCCGGCGGCTCCTTTGGACCAAGGGGCAAGTCGCAGCTCATGGGACTGTGTAGCTCCGTCCGCTTCCCTTTTTTCTTGTAGAGGGAATAGGCTGGGCTGGTTTGAAGAGACATCTGCAGCTCGGCCATGTTATATGCATCCTGGGGAAAGCAATCAGGACGTTGTTAAAGCAGTTATTCAGAACCCTTGCCAAAAAAAGATGGTTCATTTTCTGTTTCGGGGAATATGCTATTGGCACTGGGCTTTTATTCAACAGCCACAATCAAGCAAAGCTGCTTAATGCAACAAGGAGGGTTTACCCTTTGCTAGCCATATGCTTGAAACTTCCTCCCTGAACACTGATGTGGTGCCAACCCTTAAAGGTCGAGTTCTTCTATGGAGACTGGTTGGAGATGTGGACTAAAGTACAGTATTACAAACACAACATGCATGCAACGTCATGTGCACCTCTTCATACGGTCACCCTTGCCTCTCTCTTTCCTTGCTTGCCCCTTCTGCTACTTTGCTTCTATCCAAATTAGATATGCCTCCGAAATCCTCATCCCGCGTTTGTGTCTTGGTTTACCAGTGTGCAAGAGCGCATGGGCACATCCGCAAAATGCGCGCAAAAAGAATCTTAATGCAATGGCACATCAAGATCGCTTTTCTGGCAGTGTTTTATCAATGTGAGCATTTGTACATGTACAATGCGGAGACGGGACAAAAGACAAATGATCCACAGTCCCGATCCTGATCGGGGGCCCTCACAAGTGCTATTTGTCCTAGGTGGAAAAAGAGCACCCAAGGGCAAAAGAGTTACAAAAGGGCTCAATTTGGACTTGAACTGTTATTTATTTACAGTATTTATATCCCGCCTTTCTCCCCGAAGGGACCCAAGACGGTTAAAGCCCCCCCACCTCCTCCCACACTGCAGTCCCAATCTGCAGAGTGCCTGATCTGGCTGCTATATAGTTTAAAACAGTGTTTCTCAAATTGTGGGTCGGGACCCACTTGGTGTGTCGGGACCTGATTTCTGGTGGGTCCCAGGTGATGGAAAGATCAGGTAAGTAATTGCCACAAGCCCTAAGGCTATTCAAAAAAACAGATAGCTGCTAATTGCCCTTCAAAGAGCTGAGCTCCTGCAGTTTGCAAGCTTGTGTAAATATAGGGAGATAAATGTTTGTGTCTCATAAAGCTAGGTGGGTCCCGATAGAGTGTCTTTTTAAAAGTGGGTCCCGGTGCTAAAATGTTTGAGAACCACTGTCCTATTAACTAACTGTAAAAGAGAGACTCTCTAACCCGATTCCATATCTTGACAAATCAAAGACCAGTGTTTCGAAGCACTTCACATGCATATAGTTGTAGGAGTAAGTAACTCTTAGAGCAGTGTTTCTTGAACTGTGGGTCAGGACCCACTTGGTGGGTCATGACCTGATTTCTGGTGGGTTCCAGGTGATGGAAAGATCAGATAAGTAACTGCCACAAGCTCTGAGGCTATTTAAAAATCGGATAGCTGCTAATTGCCCTTCAAAGAGCAGAGCTCCTGCAGTTTGCAAGATAGCTGCTAATTGCCTTGCAAACAGCTGTGTTCCTGCAGTTTGCAAGCTTGTGTAAATATAGGGAAATAAATGTTTGAGTGTCTCGTAAAGCTAGGTGGGTCCCGATAGAGTGTCATTTTAAAAAGTGGGTCCCGCTGCTAAAAAGTTTGAGAACCACTGGTTTAAAAGCAACAAGCCCATCAGCTTCATGGCACATGTAGTTTGACCCTATTATAAAAGACGCTACTGGCCTTACTGCTGCAGCCAACCTGCGTACGTGCAGATCCTTTGCCTCTCAGCAGCAGGACAGAGCTGAATCTACATTTGAACCACCCAGACTAATTTTACAGCTTTCCAAAAGGAAGAGTCACAAAGTGCCTAAAATGTCAGGCAAACAATGAGCATTTCTTCAATTCATATACCCCCTACATGGGTAAATCTTTTTTTTTTCCTTACAATTTGCATGGGGAGCTAATCTTATTAAACACTAATAGGATTTGTATACTTAGCTCTCTATGTGCCACCTTGAAGACAAATATCCCTTTAAGTGTTTAAAACATGTTCACGGAAATTCATCAAATTTTTCAGCTTTTTTTTTTTTTTTTTTACAAGGGCAAGGTACTTCCTTTCAACGAGCAAGCTGTAGGAAATTCTAAGTGTAAACCCGCTTCTGTAGCATTTATGTCTATTTAAAAAAAGAAACGCTACTGAGAATTAAAGCATGATGACTACATCTTTCCTTTAATTTTGCTGGCTTCATGCACAAAGCAAGCTTATCCATATCATGTCAATCAATGGGGGGGATGGTGATCACAGGGTTATTAAAAAAAAAACATCATACAACATGGATTCTTGCTTTCACACTATAGATTTATGTTAGGGTCATCCCCCATTTAAGAAACATAAAGACTTGGGACTTGACTTTTATTTATTATTTTTATTATTATTTATTTTATTTTTATTTATTTTATTTTTCACATTTTTATACCGCCCTTCCTCCAAGGAGCTCAGAGTGGTGTACATATTTCCTCCCCTCCTTTTGTCCTCACAACAACCCTGTGAGGTAGGTGGGGCTGAGAGATGGTGACCTTGGGCCAGTCACTCAGGAGGCTTCATGGCTGAGCGGGGATTTGAACCTGGATCTTTAAGGTCTAAGTCTGACTCCCAAACCACTACACCATCCTGTACCAAGACTTGAGACTTGGACACAGACACTTGGGACTGGATTTTGGAGGATGGGCAGCGTTTAGCTGCTGGGCACTGGGGGTGTGGTGTACTGCCTGGTCACATGTAAAGACCTCCTACTCTAATCCCCCTGTGTTCCAGGAAGGGGTGTGGCCCCTGACCCTTATTTCCTCCTTCTTGCGCCTCACTCACTCTTCCCCTCTTCTCTTGATGCCCACCGAGTAAGATGATGCCAACGCTGCTCCTGCAGCCCAGCGGCCATCTTGCAGTACACCTCATGCAGGGACCCCCAGGTATGGGGGGGGGTCTATCTTAAGTCTAGGACGTACCTCTGATTGATGGTCAGACGCTGTATATATGCAAACTAAACTGTAAGTAATATATGCCTGAGAGCATCTAATTATCCCATCACTTGACTTGAGACTTGGAGTCAGAGACTTGATCCACATCCCTGCCCCCTTATACCTTCCCCAGCAAACTGAGACACCCCCTTACTTGGTCCTGTTCTCCACCCCCTTCTTCATTGTAGTTGAGAATGTTCTCACGGATACCCTCCAAGTCATCTTGACAGGTGGTGACGTGGTAGACGCCTCCTCCGTTCAGGCTTTTGTGACTCTTCCATCGAGTCCACAGGAAAACACCACTGAATAGAACTGGGTTAAGAGAGAGATATAAGGAGAGACTGGCATTTAGAAACTGAGCCCAAGTATCATAATTGAAACACAGCAGAACTACCACGAATTACGGTTTTCATGCTGAAATATCGTGTGTGAAGCGACTCTGAAGTCGACCAGTCATAGCGCCTTTGAAAGACGTCACAGTTTTCACATGGAATGCCAACATTCAAAATGTTGAGAGTCCATGTGTGGTCCCACGGGCAGTACTACCTCAGTAGTTCGACCAAAGCCAATGGAATTCTGCTGTTTTAAGCGTGCACAGATTCGGATCTTTAAGCAGACAATCCAATAAGCACAGCTACAGTCTTAGCAGCAACTTAAGATCACCTTTTGATTTACTGCTATTAATAGCAGTAAATCAGTTAGAAAGCAATGTTCAAAGCAGAGATGCAATATCTTGGCACCTACACATTTGGACTGAAATCTTAAGAGCACCTACTTGGGGGGGGGGGGGAATCCATGAAATCAACAACAACTCTTTACTTTGAATGAAATATGGACAAGATTGCAATGTTAACAGCAAGGATGTAATCCAATGAGTTGGGTTTCAAAACTAGCCAGCTTGGATTGGTTTGGGCATGTTATTTCATACTGTCTTCTCCCTTTGGGTAGAACAGAAACAATAAGGACCTACCTGATATGTTTGTCATGTGGAATGAATGGCATGAAGATGGTAAACTGCTTTAATGGCTAAAATTGCTACACAGATGACAAATGACACAAATGGGGAAAAATTAATTATATTTTAACCACTCCATAAAAACCATTACATATCACATATGTTTATCCCATTGTACGGACAAGTCTTCTTTTATTGTATGGTCCACAGGAGGTGAGTGGATGGGAGGTAAATTGAGAGTAAATTACAATCAGTGCATTGGCAGCAACCACCACTCATCCTCCACCGTCCCCCCCTCCAAGAACCTGTCGGACAGCAATGCCTGCTGTTCATGCAGAAACCCCCCCCATTAGGTTTCTCTTCCTTGATAAATCGTAAGACTGAGAGCACCATGAGATTGTCTTCGTGGCAAGCCTAGCTAGCATGTTCTTAGGAGACGGTTCAAGCAGAGGGCCAACCTTTGAATCAGGGTAGACACCATTCATTGGATGGGGAACAAGGAATTGTCTATTGATAATGGAGGTGGTACGTTGGAATTTACCGGCAAAACATTCATGGCAGACCTCTAGTGCCGATCTATTTTGTGCCAGTCTATTAGGATAGCCTCACCTCCCCTTTGCCTAGATTATGATAAACATCTCAGGAAATGAGCCTGTTTGTCTTACCTGCTGTTGCATTGTTAACGTCAAGGGCAAGTAGCAGAGAGAGGATCAAAGACCAGCCTTCATCTGCCAGGGCGGCAATCACTGAATGACATCAATTGCTTGTAGCCAACAGAGGGGCAAGCCCTCCACCTTCTGCTGACTCAATAGATTTATATGCCCCTCCTTCATCTACACCAGGGGGGGTGTACAAAAACAGTATGACTGTAAGAAGAGCCATTTAATATACGTTTGATATTTATTTCGTCTGGTTGCTTTGAGCAACATTGATTTTGCTACCTGCCTTGAGAATGGCAATGGAAAGGTGAGGCATAAAATAAAATGCCTTTGTTCCTTTCCTCAGATTTAAGAGCTGCTAGGGATGATTTGTTTGGAACATGCTTCCTATTTAAATATTTCCCATCAAATGCAGCTTGTTTCAATGCATCATCAATGGTAACCCATACAGGCCACAGGGTCAAGATCCGTCTCTCTCAATGGTTTAGCCAGCATGGGCAGTCCGATCCTGCCTAAGATGTGGCGGCCGGCTCTTTAGCTGGCACGCATCTGGGGAGGCTGTGTAAGGCCGGCCTGGCCCGGGAAGGGGCTCGGGATATCGGCGCAACCCAGCACCAATACCCCCGCCTCCTCCCAGGCCAGGCCCTTCCCTACCACCCCTGCCCGCCCTCCCCATGCCCCTGTGCCAACAGTCGCAGGACTTACCTGAGTCGGCCAGCGTGGGTCATCCCAGACGGCCAAGTGAACGGCGCCAGCCTCCACTTACTCTCCTGGTGCCGCAAAGTGTCTTATGGCACTTTTGCGACACCTAAGGCCAGCAGAGCACTTGCTCTGCCAGCCTATATTTAAGCAGGATCACACCGTTAATTTGGGTCAAGGTTTCCATGGCTCAATCTGGAATCCCTTTTCGCCACTAAAACATGTGAAATAGTGAGGAATGTGCCTCTGGGTACCGGTAGAATGTCTATCACTTACCAACTAGCAACGATAACCATTTGTCACTTATCCAGAGATTAAGAGTCAAACAAGACCTTTGAGACAGAATGTGTTTGACGGAAACTAGGTCTGGGATGCACTGAATCTTGGCACCTCTCATTTTGGAAATTAAGCCTCAAGTTTCAGAATCTCCTGTATGTCCTGTCAAAACTTGTTAATATATTATATCTAAATCACCTAAAATGTACTAGGTGCTTTAAAAAGGATTGCCAGGTACAAACCTGTTTTGTTTGCTCAAGCGTTTGATAGAATCTAATTGTGCTGCTTTTGAAGTGGATGTTGCTCTGCTGTTTATTTCGGCTGTTTTGAAATTGCTTTGTGTTTTATACTTGTATTGTTTTAATCTGCTGTAAACTGCCTTGGAGGCCATTTCATCAAAAGGTAGGAGTTTAAATCTTTAAAATGTATAGCAAGTAAATAACATCTGACTGGCACGGCAACGACATGCCCATGGGAAGGAACCAAACTAGACACAAAAGAGATGGGGAAGGGAAGGAAAATAGAACCGGGCAGTGGCATAAACGTGCCTTATTCCCAATCTCGCAATGCATTTTTCACATCCAGAAGAGAAGAAAAAAAGAATGTGATGTTATGTATGTCCTCATGAATATTATACGATGGACTTGACCACGGCCTTAACACAAGATAAACATAAGACTGAAAACACATCCTTAGTTCATTACAGAAAAATGGATAATACCACAAGGAACAAACATGCTGTTAAAAATGGAAGTGATGAACATGACATTAAACAAAGGAGAAGAGGGTTGTGCATTACACACTTTATTAGAAAAATAATCCAGGCACAGGGTTGTTATTTTCAAAACTTAATGACTTCTTCTACTAGGATATATTTGAATTAAGTTTTGCATAATGAGAACATTCAAAAGTCCACTACAGCAGAGCAAAGTCACTGCAGGGTGTTAACTCCGCAATGGCTTTAAAAAGAAATCCTTGTCCCACAGTCCATTCTGGCAAAGACATCAGCAGGAAAAAAAAAACCTGTGAAATATTTCCACAAAACCTTTGTTCTTGAAGAAATAAAGAGTTTTACTGTTCTCTCCCCAAATAGGCTGTAATCCATACGTATTCTTTGGTGAAGTTCAGATCAAAACTGGGATTTCAGGACTGCGATCGTGCAGCATAATCCTAAAGATGTTTACTCAGAAGTAAATCCCACACAGTTCAGTAGGACTTGCTCCCAAGAACATGAACACTGTAGAAATCCTAAGGACACTTGCGGGCAGCCCAATCCTATGTAAGATGCGGTGGCCGTCCTAAAGGGCCGGCCGTCGTATCCTATGCAGGATCCAGGCTGCCTCGGGGCTGCCTGGGCACACCTCGAGGGAAGGGGACGATTGTCCCCTTCCCTGGGTGTAAGTGGCTGGAGGTTCAAAGGGCCTCCTCGAATGTATGCAAGCTCCGGAGCTCACATACATTTGAGTCCTCCGTGTCGGCGCAACTCGGGCCTGGAGAGGGCTTTGGATATCGGTGTATCTCGCCGCCGATATCCCCACCCTCTACAGGCCCAGGACACCCAGTCCACCTTCCCCCCGCCCCTGCTCCGACCGGTGTAGGACTTACCTGCTCTGGCATGCGCGGGGCCGGGTAGGCATCGGGGGAAGGGCCGCCGGCCTCTTCACCGGTGGCCCTTACCGCGTGTCGCTCAAGTGCTTTCCGGCACATTTGCAACACCCAGCGCCGGAGGCGCACATGCTCCCCGGAGCTTGTTTACACAGGATTGTGTCCTAAGTTCCACATAACTCAGCAGTAAGTGGTCCAAAAACGGTATGTTTAAAGCTGCAATCCTAGGCATATATAACTTGGGAGTAATTCCCTCTGAATTCAGTGGGACTCAGTTACTTCTAAGTAAACATACACAGGATAAGGCTACAAGTTTTAAAATGCCGACATTCTAAGTATCCAATATCCCACACTGGGACCCACTGATATATCCACATTAAGAACTTTAAGAACATTTCCTGAGAAAAAAATTTTTAAAATAAAATACCTGGTTTGGAGATATGCAAACTGAGAAATATCCTGAATAAAATACTTTTTTAGCAATATGCTATAACCAACCAAGACAGACATTTGTCACTGATAGCACCAATGTCAATCCATGGTACTAAAATCAGAAAACGATTAGATGTTCTGCCAACCACATCAGTGCCACATGTCTAAGGCCAGCCCACACATAGCGGAGAGAACGTTTGAGGACCACAAAAGTGGGCATGATCACATGGATTTTTTCCTGCATGGCTGGGCAAACACTTAAAAGATGCCTATTCAGGTTTTAAATTAATGCCTCCAGTTCAGTTTCACTTTCCTTATTCCTGGCACAGAAAAAAATATTCCCTCCGACTACAGAGAAGTGTCATGGGAGCTGCAACTCTGCTTCTTTCAAGATCTTGCATTCTGAAGACACAATGCTCAGAGGAGCGACTCCTCTGGTACTGCCTGTCAGAAAGCACCACTGAACGCCAGCTTTACATCTCAAAGCCAACTTCAATGTGCTTCAAACTGAACAGAAACTTGCATCGAACATTTGTAAGCTTGATTGGAAAAGAGCCCTGGCAACACACTAACAGCGCAAACCTGTCCAAGTATAGACCAGTGGAGCGACCGCTCCGCCGGCCTAGGGTATCGCAAAGTGCCATAAGGCACGTTTGCATCACCTGAAGAGTAAGCGGCGCTGGCAGAGAGGCTTGCGCCGTTCCTCCAATGCTGCAGGACAGAGCAGCAGCGCAGCGGAGAGGCAGGGGAGAGCAGAACGGGGCATTTCGGGGGGGGGATTGGTTGGCCGGGCGCAGGCATCTGAGTAGCCCCAATCAGGGAGACTGGCGCATTACCCGAGGTAAAGGGACATACATCCCTTTCCCCTGAGGTCGCTGGCTGCGCCGGGGCAGGCACAATCCTGGATAGGATGTGGCAGGCGCCTTATGTGCACCGTCACGTCCTTGCTAGACAAGATGGGGCTGCAAGTGTTCAGTAGTTGGGAGCCATGTTTACAACCCATTCCAAGCATGCTCATTCAAACCCGTACTGCAGTGTTTTCCCAAACTCTTTTGACCTGCGGCTCCCTTGACCATTGGCGACCATTGGCCATGGCTCCCCATGACATTAAGTTGATGCCTGTCAATTGTCATTACACTGTTTTCCGAGAGGATTTTGTGGCACTCCACGGCTCCCCTGGCTGGTATCCGCGCGCCCCCTGGCTGGTATCCGCGGCTCCCCTGGCTGGTTTCTGTGGCTCCCAGGGGAGCCGCGCCTCCCAGTTTGGGAACCACTGCCTTACTGCAAAGTAAAGGTTATGCCTGGGACAGACGAGCTCATTCTCCCAACACACAACTGTAGAACAATGTGGCCTCATAAGGCTTCCGGTGAACCGTCAAGGGGGCGGGGGGTTGTCTCCGGCTGCAGCACTGCAGATGCTAAGCAGGCCTGGACCTGGTCAGTCCTCTAGCAGGAGACCACTGGAAGCCCCGAAACAGCAAACTATCATCAATATTTAAACAAAAACAGGGCAACCTCAGCAAAACAGGCTGCTTGAAACGGAAAGCAGAAACACTCACCAACTGCTTGATAAACTCCCTGTTTACCTAAACAACACACATCCCTACACTTCTCAAAAGTTATTTCTGATCTAGTTAGATCTACCCGTTGTCCCATGTTTGCATGGCAAACATATTCATACAACAGAAACTCAAACATGCAAAGACTAGGAGTCACAACATACAGTACTAAAAAAAAAAAGAAGCAATTCGTTTTCCAAGGTTTGCCACAAAATTGCAACTACACTGACGTGAAAAATGAGGACAGCACAAAGCCATCAGAATAGAGATTAGCGTTCTGATGAAAAAGGCTTAATTCTACAAAACTTTCTCAGGTCAAGATGTGGTGCTTCAGTTTGGGGGGTTCTGGATGAGCCAAGACGTGTCTTGGTGGAGCGAATGTGAAGACATAAGTGCCTTTCTGACATAAATCGCCTAACAGGATTCACAGTTCTATTGATACTGCCACAGTCTTCTCCAGATGTTTCCCTAACTGGGGAAGGAAGCCAGTATGCTGCCGTGGGCAGAGACCTGGACTAAGGGCTGGCTTCTGCATAACCTCGGTCATGTATAGTACTTATATCACCTCAATTTCCACATCTGCAAAATGGGGTAATCTCACAGGATGTTGTGAGGATAAAAGGATTGTAAAGCACTTTGTTAATTAAGTGCTGTATCATAATTTTTTTTAAAAAGGATACACTTCAAGATCAATAATGGAACTATAAGCAGCACACTGTACAGTTTCCATCAAATTGTTTAACTTAGGCTGGGAAATCTGTTGCAGGATGAACTGCACCTTGAAAAACTGTATCTTTTCTAGCCACCAGCTAAAATGGCTTGAAAAATGAATCCAAGGAACTCATGAGCGAGGAGAGGGCTATCAAATATCTTTCAGCCAGGATAACTAATTGAAACCTCTGATCAAAAGCAGCATGGCTCTGAATATCAATTACTGGGGAGCAACATGGTCATTTCAGTAGGACTCCTCTTATATTCAACTTCTGCCTTTCTACAATCAGAGAGAACATGCACCCAGCTTGTCCCTTCTGAACGGATACTTGGCAACGGAACGTATCACTTGCAGCAAATGAAAGCAAAAGCTAAAAAGGAACTTTTTCCCCCCAAGAAAAAAAAATCACAGAGAGATGCAGACAAAATGGGTAGGGATTGTGTTGGTTGATGTGGAAGACAAAGCAGTGAAGGCATTAATCCATTCGAAGTCTTCACGGCAAGGTGACATGGGGAGTATCCATGACAACGTATGGGATGGCTATGTTGAGTCACCAAAGGTAGTACAAAATGTAGTTGCCGTAACTACCTAGAAGAGCCAGAAAGCAAATGCAGATAGCAAACATGGAGCTGAAACTCAGACCAGCATCCTTGTGGAAGATGGCGAGTGTGATTTCACAGTTGCGGCCCGCGTAGCCGTCAGGGCAGTGGCATCGGAATTTGCTTGCAGACTGGGAGACGCATGTGCCAAAGTTACAGGGTCTTTGAGCGCACGCAGTGTAAATGCAGTGCCGGCCTGTGGCATTCTCCACTAACATGTGTCCTGGAGGGCAACTGGAAAGACACAAAGGCACATCAAAGCTGTTCAGAATTAAACTTGCCATTGGCTATTTCAAAGCTCTGCGGTACACAATCCAAATTAATTTTATGCCCCCACTGAGTTCCATCAAGAACCCGGTCCAATGTTATGCAATTTGCTCCCAGAAGATCCCCATTAGCAAAGGCTGAATTCCTGGAATAGATCTCGTTCATAAGAACTATGTTCCAGCAAAGTTGCATGCAATGAAGACAGACTTGCAGCACCTTAAAGGCGAACAAATATGTTGTGGTATGTGCAAGTCTCGTTGTGCCCAATGGGGCTTACTCCTTAGTAAGTGTGTTTAGGACTGCAGCCAAAATAACTTTACCTGCATTCGTGAATCATCCACAAGTCAATACAGATAAACTGCTGGCTGCAGGGATTGCTCCTGCAGGCTTCAGAAAGGCAGCCTCTCTTCACTCCTTGGGTACTCAACACCATCTCCTTAGGGTACGAATCTAGAGGCAGCCCATAGTTATTGAATCTGACATCCTTCATGCATCCTAAGGCAAAACACAAAAGGCGCTTGGTTTGGAAAGCTCTTGATCAAGAACTATATTTGAAATAGATATCATAGCACCACAAGGTTGAGCATGTGTTATGTTTAACAAAGGGACTCAAGCCAGAAAAGGAGTTCAGACCCAGGTCAGAATTACCCCACCTCCCATCGCCACTCCAGAATTTGAGGGCATTCGTCAGGGATGGGGACTCGAGTCAAATGACTCGACTCGCAAGTGCGACTGAGTCACTTTTTCCCTGACTCGTACTCGTACTTGTACTCGTACCCCACTGACTCGCACTTGCACTCGGACCCGCGACCCACGGGACTCACACTTGAGGGGGTAACAACTTGCCATTTCAGAGTCATTTTCCTTTAATGGCTGGCATCAACACAGGCAGGCAGGCGCAGTGGAGACCTCGGAGGAGGAGGGCGACGGGGAGGGAGTGTTTTCAAGGGGGTGGGAAAGCAAGCCTGGCTCGGAATTTGTTCCCTTTTTTTTTTTTTTTTGCTGTCTGTTCGTCATTGGCCACAACTCCAAGCGCAAGGGGTGAGGGAAGGCAAAGCTGCCGCAGCGGTTCCTCCTCATTGGCCAAAACTCCAAGCCCAAGGGATGCTCGGCTCAGCAAGGAGAGGGGGCAGGGAGGGAATAATAAATTGTTTGAATGTAGACATGTTTGTTTTTCCTAAACCAGATGGGTGGTGACAAGACTGAGAGGTGAGGGGAAGGGCATAGGGGAAGCTAAGTGGGTGCTTTAGAAGCCTCAGAGGTCCCCACACACACCCCATTTTCAGGGGGAAAGGCCATTTTCCCCAAAGTGACTCGACTTGTGACTCATGGTTTTTGGCTTTACTCGCACCCGACTCACACTCGTGCAAAAATGACTCACACTTGCACTCACACTCATGACCTAGTTACTTAGATACATCCCTGGCATTCGTTCTGGAGTTCTACTATTTATTTATTTATTTTTCACATTTTTATACCACCCTTCCTCCAATGAGCTCAGGGTGGTGTACATAGTTCCTCCCCTCCTTTTGTCCTCACAACAACCCTGTGAGGTAGGTGAGGCTGAGAGATAGTGACTGGCCCAAGGTCACCCAAGAAGCTTCATGGCTGAGCAGGGATTTTGAACCTGGATCTTCCAGGTCTGAGTCCAACTCCCAAACCACTACACCATCCTGGCTCCTTCATGCTAAAGCTCCAACTAACCATACTAAAGCTCTAACTAAGTTACTTGCAAGCAGATCTGGATCTGAATGTTCTTGTAGTCAAGAAAAAAATACTCTCTCAAGACTAGCAGAGACGATGCATCACAAGAAAGACAGGCACAGGACTTTAGGAGCAGTTACGGCAAGTTCTTCTTCCACAATGTGAGCCTAACTTCGTAACTTGCACATCAGCAAGTCAGAGACTGGACAAGACCTCAGCCTTTCCCACTCCCTATACATCAAACCCGTGTGTCTGCTCTCACAAATTTGTGTTTCTGTTCTCTTTCCCCTGAAGGCCTAAACAGGTTTATGTATGTTCATCCTCCACTTTACAACACCAAATTATTTTTTAAAAAATGAAATTTAAGATAGTTTGCAAAACAGTTGCAAAACTGTTCCAAAACTGCTCCATGAACTTTTTTTTTTTTTGGGGGGGGGGGGTTTGATGGCACGGGCACTAACCAACAGACAACCTCCATACTCAGCTTCTCCCCCTAAAAAACTGGATCACTCTCAAAACCCACATAACTGTTTTTCATAGTGTTTTCCTAGAAGAGAAAAATGCACATTTGTTTACAAAGAACAGAGCACTATTAAATCACCTCTAAAAAGGTAAAGGTGACCCCTGACAATTAAGTCCAGTCGTGTCCGACTCTAGGGTGTGGTGCTCATCCCCATTTCAAAGCCGAAGAGCCAGCGTTGTCCGAAGATGCCTCCGTGGTCATGTGGACGGCAAGACTCTCTTTGCCGCAGCGCATAGCATGCAGCTGGAACACGGAGCGCTGTTTACCTTCCGGCAAGCGGTACCTATTTATCTACTCGCATTAACATGCTTTGGAACTGCTAGGTTGGCAGGAGCTGGCCAAGCAATGAGAGCTCACCCCGTCGCGGATTCGAACTGCCAGCCTTTCGATCGACAGCTCATGGTTCAGCGGTTTAACCCACTGCGCCACCTGCTGGCCTCTACCACTCTTAAAATGTTATGTATCTTCACCTTCAGTTTACAAGCTGTCACAACTGGCTAAGGTTTATAAAGAAGTCAGAATAACCAGAAAAAAGAGGGAAAGATGTCACTAGATTTTTTTTTCTTTTAATCTTGCAACTCTTTAGCCATGCACAAATGAAAATGCAAGAACACAAAATGCTAACGTTTAAAGTCAAAACAGACTCAATTGCCAGCTCCGAACCCTATTGGGCAGTTATCAAAAGTAGCAGTTACGTGGCATTCTCTTTACCTTGGAAACTGTGGTTTTGATTGGCAGGGTACGTGTTGCCAATCACTAAGCTGCTGGGGTCAATGATGATCTCTTTGTAGATGCCAGCCGCCTTCAGGATTTCTCTCTTCCCACCTCCTTCATCCAGGCGAAGAATGAACTCGTTTTCATTTCTCTCCAGGGAAACGTGGTGCCATTCACCATTATCAATTGGATAGGAGGGAAGGCTAACCGCAAGAGCTCCATCTCCCAGGTTGTAAGACACTGCTAACAACCCCAGGGCCACCTTGCAGAAATCCAAAAATCAGGGTCAATAATTTGCGCATGCTATACAATAAGGCTCTGAGAAATGCTGAAGAAGAGAGGAAGGGCAGAGGAACAGCTCTGCAAATTGTACCGTCAGCTCTGGACTGCCGCTGGGCTCCTGTGTGTATCTTGTGCACGCACAAAGGACCAGGCTTCAGAAATGCAATTCCTTTCACACAATTAGACAAACGCAGCAAGCTTCTCATGGCAAGAGAGAGGATACTGTATGAATACACACTTGGCTTAAACGTGAGCTGACTGGTGAACGTACATAAAATACTGATGGTTCATTTCTTTATTTATAGGGGGGGCAGTATCCGCAGATCCGGTATCCACGGATTCACTTATCCACGGATCCGCAACCCCCCACAGCCCTTACCTTTATTTCTTGCTTAAACATCATGCTTAAAGAATGCTATAAGCTGAATGATTCTAGCAAGGAGCCTTGGTGCTAGAGAGGCTCCAAACGTTAACAGGAAGCGGAAACTGCTTCCAGAATCATTCACGCTGCTGCTTATAGCATTTTGTTTAAGCAAGATGTTTAAGTAAGAAATAACGGTAAGGGGCGTGGGGAGCTGCAGGGATAGTGTTCCCCCCCATCCGCGGGTTCCCAGTATCGCGGGGGTGGCAGGAACCTATCTCCCGTGGATACCAGGGCTTCACTGGATTTATACCCTGCCACAGGGCCCAACAGGCCCTCAGGGCATCTTACTACAACAACAAGAAGTGATGCATAATGTGAAAAATATGCACAAACAGGCCTAGTTAATATGAAACTGCCTTACACAGAGTCAGACCACCGATCGATCTAGCTCAGTACTGTCTATGTGGCTCTACGAGCTGGTCTCTTTCCCAGCCCTGCCTGGGAATGTCGCTGCAAAGCAGGTGCTCTGCCAATGAGCTATGTCACCCCCCCCAATATCAATAATCACCAAAGGATGCTGGAGAATATGAACTGATCAGACATGTCATAAACTGCCCAGTTACAATGCATCACCTGCACACAAATTTCATTCGTTGCCTGGGCAAACATGCATAGCCCTCAGTTGGACAATATGAACATGGACTGCCCAATGTCCACACATATATATGTTGACCAACCACTACCTGACTGATGGTGTCTACTGGTGCGCGTTCTCCAGTATCACCTATGTTGATCACGCTATCAGTCTGGGCATGTTCTCCATGCCTTCCCAGGAACATGCACAATCACCCGTGTTTATGCAGATCCTTCACTGAATTCACGGTACCCACAATAAATTTATTTATTTATTTATTTTTATTTTTCACATTTTTATACCGCCCTTCCTCCAAGGAGTTCAGAGTGGTGCACATATTTCCTCCCCTCCTTTTTGTCCTCACAACAACCCTATGAGGTAGGTGGGGCTGAGAGATAGTGACTGGCCCAAGGTCACCCAGGAAGCTTCGTGGCTGAGCGGGGATTTGAACCTGGATCTTCCAGGTCTAATTACATTCCAGGTCTAATTACTAAATACATTCGCATGCTCCACAACTACAGCTGTTAGGGAAAACATTTCCATGTTTCGTGCTTCTATCTTTGAGTAACTGACAGTCAAAACAACTATTCAAAAGATAACAAATCATCCCCCTGAAAAGCCCTGCCCACTGCTTCACTCAATCATTTACTTGCATAGCAGGAAGCGAGGAGACCGTCCAAGTTAACCCATTCATGAGATCGCCTAAGTCAGACTGCTCATGACACAGGTTTGCAACGACTGAGGTGACCGTGTGGAGCACACAATGCATCTAGAGTCACCGACAAGTTCTAACCACCAAGGGCCAGCTCATACTGTCAAATTCCTCCATGCAATTACGTTCCAGGGGTGCGAGACGACATGAACCAGTCGGCACACGTTAGGAGTCAGCATTCAGCCTTCTCTGTGGACAGAGCAGCTGGAAAGAGAGCACAACTGCAATTATGCAAACGTATGCCGGCTTCCCACCTATACAGGAGAAAATTTCTCCACACGCTTGCGCATCCGCAGACAGGCATTTCGCAATGTGAATTGGCCCCGAGGTTTGGTTAACGAGGACTCTATTGCAGGGGTTCTCAACCTATGGTACGGGTACCCCTAGGGGTACGCGGACCTCTTGCTGGGGGTACGCCAAGCCCTGCCCCTTATCTGCCCCATCAGCAGCTAATTAAGTGTTAATTAACATGGATTTTAAATTGTGGGGGAGGGAGGAGCTGATTTTGGGAAGCGGAGAAAAAGAGATCCTTGCATATGGTTGGTGTGTGGGTGGGTGTGTGTGTGTGTGTGTGTGTGTGTGTGTGTGTCTCCCTCACACACACACACGCACACAGAGTTTTTCACATTTAAATTGTTTTAGTACTTTTTATTTAATGATTAATTACCTAATTAATTAATTGATTAATCCAATTAATTAGCAGTTCATTAGCAGGGGGTACTTCAGAAAATTGGACCATGATAGGGGGTACCCGGGCCTCCAAAGGTTGAGAAGCCCTGCTCTACTGTACTCCTTGGCAATATTTACATTCGTGGCAGTACTGAATTTCACTAGTAAGTAAGGAGAGGGAGAGAAAACTACATCAAAGGCAATAAAGATGAATACACTGCGCCAAGAGAGACCTATCTTGTCAATGCCTCGCTTGGTCAGAAGAGCAGAATTAACTCAGAGCTGACACAAACCATCACTCCCCATTCACCTGCAGGGTGATGTGTTCATCCTTGCTCCGGGAAGACATGCTCACGATGACACCGTTGGGCTGCCGCGTCCTTATCATGGCCTCCACCAGGGTTCTGCGAGCAGGTATGAAGTCGGGAAGCTGATAACGAATGTGACTCCCTGGCCCAAAGGAGTATTCTTCAGCAACTAGGACAATTGGGGAAGAATGTTATGGGTGTTGCCGTTTATTTTAAATAGATGCTGACTATGGGGGGAAATGAGATGCTGAAGGATCTCACAGAGGGAAAACAGACAAAAGAAAATATTTCGTCACCCAGCGTGTAATTAATCTGTGGAACTCCTTGCCTACTCCTTGCAGGGCAATTTAGCAGCTATCTTGCAAATTAACAGGAGCTCAGCTCTTTGCAGGGCAATTAGCAGCTATCTGATTTTTGAATAGCCTCAAGGCAGAGGCGTAACAAGGGTGGAGCGAAGGCAAGTAGTTCTGCAAGACTCCGTTACACTGGAGTCAGCGGCCCCTCCCCCTTGCTGTTGGAGCCATTCTGGCAGCAAAGGCAACACGCAGGACACTCCCCTGTCGCTGCTGGAATGGCTCCAACAGCAAGGGGGAGGGGCCGCTGACTCCAGTGTAACGGAGTCTTGCAGAACTACTTGCCTCCGCTCCACCCTTGTTTCACCTCTGCCTCAAGGCATGAGGAAATTAGCTATCTGATCTTTCCATCACTTCCCAGTGGCTCTGCGGGACCCACCAGAAATCGGGTTGCAACCCACCAAGCGGGTCCCGACCCACAGTTTGAGAAATGCTGCGCACTAAGTCCAATGAAGCAGGAAGATTAATTCACCTTTGTCACATTTATGGCCATAATAACCTGGCAAGCAATGGCAGGTAAAGGAGCCCCCCTCGCCAAGACATCGTCCATGAGCACCGCAGGGAGAAGAGCCAATCTTGTCACAGCCGCCATCTGTCAAGGTGCAACCAGGGGAGCTATTCAGAGACTCTGCTGGAGATTCAAGGTCATACACCTTTAAGCAAGGAACAAAAAAAAAACCATAGGCAGAAGAGAACATCAGGGCTGGCTGTAAAAAACAATAAAGGGAGCTTTAAAATGGACTTAGAGGGGTTTTGAATGGATATCCCACATTGCCAGAAAAGTACATCCCTTATCCCTTTTCAGCAGAACCATATCCCTTTTCAATCGCCCTGGTGTAAGAAGTGCCAAACCTAACTGCTGTCTCTAAAAAGGGCATTTGATCACCAGGTCCAGATATACTTTTCATGAGGAAAAAAAACATTAAATATATAACCCACACATAGACACACTCCTTAAATGTTGTGCAAATCAGCATGAATACACGTGTTAATTCTTTTGTCCTTACAACATTTAGGACACCTTCACACATTTTTTTAATACCACCCTTCCTCCAAGGAGCTCAGAGTGGTGTACATATTTCCTCCCCTCCTTTTTGTCCTCACAACAACCCTGTGAGGTAGGTGGGGCTGAAAGATAGTGACTGGCCCAAGGTCACCCAGGAAGCTTCGTGGCTGAGCGGGGATTTGAACCTGGATCTTCCAGGTCTAGGTCCAACTCCCAAACCACTACACCATCCTGCCCAATCCGATCCAACAATCCGATCCAACATTCTAGCACTGATGCAGTCATGCAAATGGTCTGAACTCAAAACTGACCAATGAGACTGATTGTTCTAAGAGCCAATGAGGTGTTATTATGACACAGCATGGAACCAATAAGGTGTTAGTATGAGTCCATTCTCATTTCTATGTACCAGAGCTAATACTAGAACTCTTCTTCAGTTGTGTGACTGTCATCAAGTTGGCCACTGTTTTGGGGGGGATTTCTGATTTGTTGGGTGACCTGTACTGCTATACTGTATATTAAAATAAAGTTACAGTAATTGGGGTGACACTATTGAGTTACCACACCAGGTGACACCAACCTTAGTGACACCACTGAGCTCTCGCACCGGGTGATGCAAACTCTAGTGACACATCTGATTGCAGACAAGATTCTATAAAAGGATTTAAGACCACATTCATATATTCTGTTCCTAAGCACAAGCGTGTGGACAACTTCCAGAAAATGGGGTGTCAGATCTTGCAAAAACTGACACAGTAAACTGCACGGTTGATTTTGTTAACATCTCAACCTTGGACAACAGCTACAGTACCTTCACATATCATGTCCCACTTAACACAACAATACCTCTAGACCCCAAAACTGGAACATGCCAACTTGCCACTGACCTGAGTGTCCACAATGAGGTTGCGAACACAGCCGCTAAAATGCTTGTGTTGCAGCTGAGGGTATGCATAGGGAATCGATTCTTTTACGCCGCCCAACTGGAGAACTTGGTTCATATTCAAATACCTTCAAAACACAGAGGTGCTAAATAAGAGATGAATGTTAGTATTTTGTGCCACTAAAAATACACCAGGAAGAGCAGAGGGCAGATCAACCTACCACCACCACCACTACCACCACTCGGCTATTCCAGGGGTTCCCAAACTGGGAGGCGTGGCCCCAGGAGAGCCGCGGATACCAGCCAGGGGAGCCGCGGAGTGCCACAGAATCCTCTCGGAAAACAGTGGGATGCCAATTGGCAGGCATCAACATCATGTAATGGGGAGCCGCGGCCAATGGTCACCAATGGTCAAGGGAACCGCAGGGTGAAAATGTTTGGGAAACACTGGGTTATTCTATTGTTCCATGTCCATCTATTGTCTCATTTATGACTCTGTAACGGTTCGATGGCTTTAATGTTATTTCAGCGTTTATAGATACGGTTTATTATTTTTTTCTCATCCGCTTTTTGTAAACCCTCAACCGCCCAAAGGCCTCCAACTCCCTCAAAGAACTCCATTCCTGTCTCCCTTATGGTTGGAGAGGACTCCCAGAACAACTGAAGGACGCTTCCTTGCTCATTTCCTTCAAATTCCTTCCTAAAACCCACCTTTTCCATGAAGTCCTAGACACAATGCATTAGTCTTCTTTCCCTGTTGTTAAAAAGCCCTCAGGTATACAGGTAACTGAAACAACTGCGTATAATTCCTCTGTTTAGCTCTGCCTCCAACCCACCTCGGTTGTCTCCCTTGTGTCAATACTTAGATTGTATGGTCCTCAGGGCAGGGGCCTGTCTTTCTACGCTATGCGTTGTACAAATAAACTCACACCGGTAACCTGGAAAAGCAATCTAAAAATTAAGTAAATACCGGTAGATGGACTACTTGGATGACATAACTACATAACTAGATGGATGACATAACTACATTAAGTCAGTGGTATCACACAGCGCTCCGTGTTCCAGCCGCATGCTACGCACTGCGGCAAGGAGAGT
Organism: Plestiodon gilberti rubricaudatus; assembly: GCA_026170595.1. Taxonomy (NCBI): domain Eukaryota; kingdom Metazoa; phylum Chordata; class Lepidosauria; order Squamata; family Scincidae; genus Plestiodon; species Plestiodon gilberti. Next base: position 11,218,770 of record JANXHW010000010.1, read on the forward strand.
CATGCCGGCCACAAGACCACGGAGGCGTCTTCGGACAACGCTGGCTCTTCGGCTTTGAAATGGGGATGAGCACCACACCCTAGAGTCGGACACGACTGGACTTAATTGTCAGGGGTCACCTTTACCTTTTTATCATTCAAACACAAGAGTCCAGCATTATTAATTGATAACTATGGGCGAGATATTTCAAATCTGCCCACTAATTATCCAATGTTGCATCTATAGTTGGGGGAGGGGGGAACACACCATCACTTGGCTTATTCGTCTTTTCCATACAGTTCAATTCTATGCCTATCTTCTCAGAACGAAAGACCTGTCTGCACACACAGCAGAATGAGGTCGTAGATTAGAGGTGGCAATTACATTTTTAAAGGATTTCCTAAGTAAGCAAAGAAAAACTACTTCTTTTTACTCCTTCAAGTAAAAAACCAGCGCAGCAGAGGGAGGGCTGGGTTAGAACCTCTCTCACCAACATGCTAGTTTTCTGCCTGCAGAGGGTTTTTTCCCCACACAGGGAGCATTCAATTATATAGGTGGGCCCCCATATCCACGGATTCGCTATCCACAGTTTCAGTTATACACGGATCACGGGGACACCCCCCCCCCCAGGCTTTTACCTTTTTTCCCAGTAAGCTTCGTTTCTTCCTTAAACAAACAGGAGAAGCAGCCTCTGGCTGCTTATTGCAGGCAAGTAGAACGAGACTAAGTCCTAGAGAGGCTCTGCAGCAAGGTTAACAGAAACCTTGCAGAGCCTCTCTAGGACTTAGTCTCGTTCTACTTGCCTGCAATGGAGGCTTCTTCTCTGTTTGTTTTAAGGAAGAAAAAAAGCTTGCAGAAAGAAAAATAAGAGCTTGGGGGGCGTGCACGCCTGCCCGCAGGGGAGGCAGGGCGGGGGGCCGGCCCTCAGGAAACCATGGAGGGGGTGTTCGCTCTTATCCATGGTTTCAAGTATCCACGGAGGAGCCTGGAACATATCCCCAGCAGATATGGCGGGAGTACTGTACCTGCAGTCTGAAATGGCCCGGCCCACTATACTTTGTTGCATTGCATGCACAAACACAACCTCAGTCCCATTTTGTTCAACAGACCTCACTCCCATGCAGAATTCGATCGGCTTGGGCATGCCTAATTCTACCTAGATTTGGGCTGCAGGGTCACACAAGTCGAAAGAGTTTTTAGTAAACCATTAAACAAAACGCTGCCTCCAGCTTGACAAATAAGTGAATAAACTCACTCATTCACTCACTCCAAATTATGAAAGGTAGTTTAGATGTTTACCTTCTTGCTTGTGGAACAAAGCCCATGACTTCGCAGTTGGTTCGGTCTTCCGTAGAAAGCCACTTTCCCACGCCTTCTATCTCCGAGACAACTGCAGCTCTGCACTGGTCCAAAGTGAATCGAACATCCTGTACCAACACGTGGAAAGCAGTTGAAATATCGTGACACACAAAATATCGTGACAGAAGGCAAGGTAAGGAGCCCCCCTTTGGTGACTTTTCTCTTCCTGGTGTCAACAACGACCCCCTTTGTTTTGTTGAGAGCTACCCAAGAACGCGTTGGAAGGTGTGCGTCTTGCTTCTACCCCACATAGTGGGCTATGGTGCCCTCATCAGATCACCACAGGGGGAACAGGGCAAAGGGTTCCCCTTCACCACTCTAAGACACACCATTTAAACTAGCATATAACTGGGGGCCAGTGAACCGTTTGGGGACACACAGGTGCACACCTGATCAGAAACATGGATACAAGACCATGAGAAGCACCACATAGAAAGGAAACAAAAGAACAGCAATTCAAACATTTTTTTCCAATGGTTTAAAGCTGACATAATTCTGTAGTGTAGATATATCCCTATATGAGCAGCTACCCTTAATGAGCACACACTGAATATGTGGAGTATATTCTTATTCAGAATACTGCTGTCCTAGCATTCACTACAGACACCAATGAAATGCATTAGGGTTGGTCCAAACAAACGACACATTCCTACCAGTGGCGTTCCTAGAGGGGAGGTGCAGTACTGCAAGATGCACGCAGGTCTACTCAGCGTTACATGGTGGCCCTGCCCACTCACTGTAAGAGCCATTCCGAGCAGCAAAGACAACGCACAGGAGACTCCCTACGCGTTGCCTTCGCTGCTCGGAATGGATTGGCTGCCCGGAACGACGGCGAATTGACGGGGCTACTGTGTAACACTGAGTAGACCTGTGCGTAACTTACAGTACCGCCCCTCCCTCTAGGAACGCCTTCCAGGGAACAGTCAGGGTTGATTACATTTAGCAGTGCCGTGTGTAAACCAGGAGTAATAACAGATCCGCAACACGCAACGTTGCTCCCTGACCTGCTTGCTGCTTCTCACTTCAAGCCGATGCCACCTTCTGTCGGTAACGTTCACGTAGCTGGGTAAATGGAGCTCCACAGTGCCCAAGCCATGGTTGATTTTCAGCACAGGAATGCCAACAGAAAGCTCTGAGGTGATTGAAAAAAGAAAAGCATGACGTCAAATCTGGCCCTGGGAAGGCAACGGGATGGCGGGTGGGCAGATCCTATGGCAAGGAGTTCCACAGATTAATCACATGCTGGGTGAAGAAATATTTTCAATCAATCAATAAACCTTTATTGGCATAACATAACAAAAACAAACATAAAACATAAAGAGTAATAGTAATAATACATAACCAGCAAAAAACTACGAAGGCATGAGAAAAAGGAAGGCATAACAAAATAAACAGTTAACAATCCTTTACCTAGGTTCCATAATGTTGGTCACTATAGCCGCTCTACGTTCCATGGTTAGTTGAAAAAAAAAATTAGCTAACTGATTTTCTTTTGTCTCTTCCAACTCTCCTTCCACTCAATTTTAGTGCATGTCCCCTGGTTCTGGTGTTGCGCGAGAGGGAGAAGAACTTCCCTCTATCCACTCTCTCCATCCCATGCATCACTTTATACGTCTCCATCATGTCCCCCCTCAGGCGCCTTTTTTCTAGACTGAAGAGCCCCAGAGATGCTCTTCTCTGTCACAGAGAAGAGCCTCTCCCTTTAACCTAAGTGCTAGCGGCTGGCGGAAGGATTGCACAAGTGCCTTGCCCTCAGGCTTCCACACGAGGTCAGCAGCCTTGTGGCCTTTAGTCTTCCACCACTTTGGGGTGCTGAATGAGTCTGGGTGTTGCTCTTTTTAAAGCAAGGCTTTCCTGCATGTCTCCCAGCTCTCTGCACCCTCACCTGCATCCCTGGCCTTCTGCTTCCAATCTTGCCTCTCCTCCCTCCATTTGGGTGTGCTCAGAGCTTCTCCATACAAGAAGCTCACATGTCAAATTGCGGAGCGATTTGGATCAGCATAAAACATATCCCATAAGGAAGGCTGAGCGCCGAAGAATAGATGCTTTCGAACTGTGGTGCTGGAGAAGACTCCTGAGAGTCCCTTGGACTGCTAGGAGATCAAATCAGTCAATCCTAAATGAAATCAACCCTGACCGTTCCCTGGAAGGACAGGTACTGAGGCTGAAGCTCAAATATTTTGGCCACCTAATGCGAAGAGAGGACTCTCTGGAGAAGACTCTGATGCTGGGAAAGGTTGAAGGCAAAAGGAGAAGGGGAAGGCAAAGGATGAGATGGTTTAGACAGCATCACCGATGCAACGAACATGAAAATGAGCGAACTCAGGAAGATAGTGGAGGACAGGAAGGCCTGGCGGGATGTGGTTCATGGGATCACAAAGGGTCGGACACGACTTAACGACTGAACAACAACAACAACAAAACATATCCCATTACATTCTACCTATTTTCGATGCATGGCAACACAAAATGAGGGGGGGGGGGAATAGTCCTGCAGCAGTAAGCAACCACAGTTTTTGTTCAGTTTCTTTTCCAGAGGACACAATAGTACAATGGAATTACATTGCATTCAACCAACCAGAAGTCTTAAAAAAAAAAAAAAACCGCTTGTGGGGGGAGAGAGAACAAGCCTTGAGAAAGGCACTTCAAAAGTAGATTTTCTGTTTTCACCAAGGCACATAAAAATAACATGCAAGTAGGACTTCATTAATCATGTAATACCTGCCTCAAAAGTATTTGAAAAACTCGAAGCAATAGAGGCCTCCCACTGGGATCCTTTTGATAGAACTGTCGGCTTTGCTTTCTCTTTGATTGCTCTATCTCAGACATGGGCCAGGAGCCACAACCAGAAGGAACTAAAACAACCCACTAAAGTATAGGATGCAGATTCACGGTCTTTTCTTTCTTGTTCTTTTTTTTTTTTTTTTTAAAGAGGACTAGCTTGCAACTGGGAACTATGAGCAGCCCCAGTAACATTCAGTGCTAAGGAAGTCCAAACCCGGAACCAAGAAAATCCAAAATTCTGCACCCATGAAATAATACTAATAAATCACGACATCATGCAAATACAAGGACGAGAAATACAGTATCTTATCTGTGTGCATAATAAACATTGTTTAGCTCTTCAAAAGCAGCCCGACAGAATGCACAACATGTGTCATCATTAGCAAAAAAGATAACAGCATTTAAATATTTAGAACATGTAAAGCACGTACTTTGCAAGAGAAGCCACCATATAAATTTACGGGGGGGGGGGGGGGGGAACTAGCACACAAGATCAGTTAGAACATAAGAACATAAGAAGAGCCCTGCTGGATCAGGCCAAAGGCCCATCTAGTCCAGCTTCCTGTATCTCACAGTGGCCCCACCAGATGCCTCAGAGAGCACCAAGACAACAAGGTAACCTGTTTCCTGTTGTCACTCCCTTGCACCTGGCATACAGAGAAAACCTACTTCTAAAACCAGGAGGTTGCTTATGGCTTGTAACCTGTGATGGTCTTTTCCTCCATGAATGTATCCAAACCCCTTTTAAAGGCATCTAGGCCAGGTGCCATCACCACATCCTGTGGCAAGGAGTTCCACAGATGAATTACATGCTGGGTGATGAAATATTCAATATTTTCCATGCCAACATTTTCCAACAAATGCCAACATTTTCCAGCAGATAATGTGGTGTTCAACATCTAAAATACAGGTACCTATTGCAATGAAGTTTTCTGAATTCCCAGAACTTGAATCCGACAAAGGGCCGTTGTAGAGCAAAAGTCCATCTGAAACATCGGTTATGAACTCCAGGGAGAGGGAACTCTCAAAGCAAGGCCTGATGGGACGGAGCCACGCATAGCCGTTTCCATGGAAACTTCGCTTTGTCTGCTGACAGTCAGGTCCATGAAATGAAGCAGGACACCGACATCTGAAGTGAAGAAACAAACAAAGCACAGTAAACAAAACCAGGTCGGAAATTTAAAAACAAACAAACAAAACACAAGCGTTTTACACAGTGACGAACTGCATCATTGAAATGGTCGATGTATCACTTTCTTTAGCATCACTTGACATTTTAGGGTTGGGAAATGGAATAAGGGAAACTTTTGTGAAACGTGGGTTTTCTCACCTGTAGCCATTCAGCATGTCAATGCAAGTCCCTCCATTGAAACATGGGTTGTTAGAGTAGGAGCTACATGATCGATGAACTCTGTCTCTGGCTGCACACGTGCAGACGGCGTTGACGCTGGTTGTTATGGAGACAAGCGATACACTTCCTGTGTCCATCACGGTGGGGATGTCACTCACTGTGATGTAGTTGGTGCAGCTGCCGCCGCCGCCGCCGCTACAGTCTGTCCTGTGGCATTCATCCACCTCAATCTGAGAAACATTAACTCCTAAAGCCAACTGGATCTGAGAGGAATACACAGTGTGGCAATGAGCCAGTCGGTTCCTTAGCAAAGAGTTTTCAACTTCTCAATCAGTTCTCTACATCTATAGCCTTACCATCGTCCCGGAATCGAGGCTGGCTTCGGCCTAGACCGGACCCGAGCAGCTCCCAAGGATGCACTGCGGCTGCCCAATGGGGTTCCAGCTTCGGTCGCGTCGTTGATCGGAAGTTCCGGAAGCCGGAACCCCATTGGGCAGCCGTAGTGCACCCCTGGGAGCTGCTCGGGCCCAGACTAGGCCGAAGCCAGCCTCGATTCCAGGACGATGGTAAGGCTATACATCTATACACTCATCAATGTTGCGGTTGGTTTTAATTACAAAATAAATTGCTCCTTTAGCACCTAACCTGGACTTTATAGGAAAAAACACATGCACAGAATCCCAAAATGTTTCCCTTCATTTAAACCATGCGAACTGTTGTGCATTCCAAACAAGCCTACTAATTATTCTCCATAGACTGCAAAGATTAAAGATGCTTCCTCTTTTGATTATACAGCCTACCAACGTCAATATGGAGGTCTCTAGAGCAAATGAGTTGCGTTTTGCACCCTGAAAGTACGTGGCACCCAGCCAATGTCTGATTGGCCCAATATCAATGGCAAGGATGCAGCCTTACCTTATTTTTAAAGGCCGCCATCTGCCCTTGCAATTTCTCTGGCCTGTAATAGGAAGAGCCGTTCTGAACCGCAAACCTCACATCTGTCTGCTTCTCATCAACATTCATCACGCTGAAAACAACGACATCGTCAGGGTGAACCAAGAGGATTCCAGCAAGCAGGTCTTTAAATTTGTCCCGCCTGCTTTCTTCCGGTTCATCCTTCCTGATGAAGTCTTCAGCAGTCATGCCTGAAACAGAGGAATGGATGAAAAACAAAACCATGTATTGGTGTTAAAAGCCTTGAAACATGTAATCAACTACTTCTATTCCAAGCTGGCGAAGGGCCGTTTCACATATGACACAGCAACAAACCCAAGTTTTCCTATCACACATATACTCAGCAGTGAGTCACAGCAAATCCTGACTCCGACATGCGCTTGTGCATGATGTGCATGCTTGCAAACATGCACTGATCTTTTTCTTTTTTTGCAATGAAGCTTAACTGATGAAGGAAACTAACCTGCCAAGCGTATGGTGGCTGAATTTCGAATGGCTTCATTTTCTATCTCTTTGACACGTATCTGCACAGATGCTACAACATCAGGCCAGATTCCATCCGACACCCGGATTTTTAGCTCATATGTTCCCTGAGGTGCATTATCCACCATTATCAGAGAGCCAGTCCTTTGATTCAGTCTGAAAGATCTAGAAACATAACACACAGTCTACATCAATAAAAGCATGAAAAACTATGCTCTTGACCGCAAAGAGAACCGTCTTTTAGCACATGCTAAAGACTGAAACATCCTGGAACATTTTTTAGGCTACAACATCCAGTTTTCATTAACACACAAAAGAAGATTAATTCTGAAAGACATTATCTTTGTATCTAACTTGGCTTTTATATGCTCTCCACATCTTACTAAAGGATGATTCTGATGTAATTGTCTTCTCCACAAGCATCGCTTCTGCAGAGAAGAATCGTGTGGAAATATACAGGTATTTTGTTGTCTTGTGTGCTCCCTGAGGCATCTGGTGGGGGGCCACTGTGCGATACAGGAAGCTGGACTAGATGGGCCTTTGGCCTGATCCAGCAAGGCTCTTATGTTCTTACCCCAAAGTTAACCACTATGATCTGGTAGACACAAAGCTGTACCTCAGATATGGAGTACTGTACTTGCTTCGAACCTTGGACTAGTTACTAGGGTTGGACTAGTTACTTGGACTAGTCACTAGTACATGCAATCTCTGCAGAGGCGTCGCTCCGGTAGAGGTGGTACCGTAAGTTGCACTCGGTCCTAGTCCCGTTTACCAAGCCGGCAGGAGGCGGCCCCGCCTCCTCGCCGTCGGAGCCATTCCTGTGCAGAGAAAGCAATGGGCAGGGCACATCGGAGCAGGTTTCCAGTGGTCCGGGTACCACCAGCAGTCGGCCGAAGTACCACTAGTGGTATTAGTACCATTGTTGGAGAACCCCTGGGCTAAGGCACTGAAGGCTTTGTTTTCCACTCCTTTTCAAAACCAGGGAGCAGCAGCTGGTGTGCTGCCAGGTAAAGGGGGTGGAGCCTGTGCAGACTTGGCCCAGTCCAAACTTGGTATTTAGCATCATCCCATCCAATGAAACGCAAGGCGGCAAAAATGGGGCAGTACCAGTGAAACAAATGGATCATTGCAACTGTAACCTACGATAAATGTGAAATGCAAGCATAAGAGATTTGCCATCTCTGTACCAAACAATAATCCCAGCTTTATGCGTATAACACACATAAAGAAGCATAAGAAAATAATTACAGAAGCATAAATATTAAATATTACTCAGCTTGACACAAATACAATCCTCACTTGTGCATCTTTCCTTCAGAGACAAATGTTTTATTGTCCCAGTCATCCTCATCGGGTGCAAATACTTCCCCAAGCACAGTTCTTGACCATTTTCCTGTTGAGATAAATTATAATAAATCTGCATTAATTTTGTTGTATATTTTTTTCCCAAAGAGCATTACATTCCACAGCATTTATTGATGCATTTATCATGTTTATTGCTGCTTGGCTTTCACGTAGGTTATGATCCAAGACGATTCAAGTAATGTAATAGCATACAGCCTGATCTTTCATGTAAGAGCAGCTGAAATGCGAGGCCACAAATAGCGTGTGTAGGAGTGTGCACACTGGTGTTCTGTTTTCCTGAATATTGCTGTACCAAGCTAACCCAAAACTCTGCTCCACGGGAAGTTTTCTTCTGCAGCCTGAATAAATGATTGCATCATAAGAAAAACTAGGTTTTCTAGTTTTGCATCATTTATTCTGCCCTTCACCACAGCTAGCAAAATCAAAGAACTATTCAGAGCATAGATCACTATGGTAATGTTTTGCAGGTCAACAGCTCCAGGTTCAACTCTTGGATCCTCCACTTAGAGCTCAATCCTATGCACGTCTACTCAGAAGTCAGCCCCACTGAGTTCAATGGGATTTACTCCCAGGTAAGCGTGTATAGCAGTGTTTCCCAAACATTTTCAACCTGTGGTTCCCTTAACTGTTGGCGACCATGGGCCGCTGCTCCCCATGACATTATGTTGATGCCTGCCAATTGGCATTGCACTGTTTTCCGAGAGGATTCCGTGGCATTCCGCGGCTCTCTTGGCTGGTTTCCGCGGCTCCCCCCCCCCCCGGAGTCATGCCTCCCAGTTTGGGAACCACTGGTGTATATGATTGTGGTCTTATAAAGCATCTCAACTATCTGGTGCTGGGAAAGGAGTCTACCTGAGTCCTTGGAGAGCTGCTGACATTTGGAGCAGGCAGTACTGGGTCAAGGTCAGAGGTGTCGCTACAGTGGGGGCCGTACCGTAAGTTGCGCCCCATCCTAGTTCCCGTTTCCAAGCTGGCACGAGGCGGCCCCACCCCCTCACCGTCGGAGCCATTCCGTGCAGAGAAGACAGCGGGCAGGGAGTCTCCTGCCCGCTGTCTTCTCTGCACGGAATGGCTCTGACGATGAGGGGGCAGGGTCGCCTCGTGCCAGCTTGTAAAGAGGAACTAGGACGGGGCGCAACTTACAGTACGGCCCCCACCGTAGCGACGCCTCTGGCCAAGGTGGACCAATGGGGTATAAGACAGCTCCACATGTATATAAGGTCACACATTTCCCAATATCTGAGAATTCACTCAGTCAATTCACCCAGCAATTTTTGTGCACTCCCCTGCCACTGACTCTTTTTGTATGGGAGTATACCGCAGCGAGTTAAACCGCTGAACCATAAGCTGTCGATCGAAAGGTCAGCAGTTCGATTCCCGCGACGGGGTGAGCGCTCGTTGCTTGGCCAGCTCCTGCCAACCTAGCAGTTCTAAAGCATGTTAATGCGAGTAGATAAATAGGTACTGCTTGCGGGAAGGTAAACAGCGCTCCGTGTTCCAGCTGCATGCTACGCGCTGCGGCAAGGAGAGTCATGCCGGCCACATGACCACGGAGGTGTCTTCGAACAACGCTGGCTCTTCGGCTTTGAAATGGGGATGAGCACCACACCCTAGAGTCGGACACGACTGGACTTAATTGTCAGGGGTCACCTTTACCTTTATACCCTTTAAGGAAGGCAACAACCAAAGGATGCCAGGATGCCTTGCTCGAGCCAGTTAACAATGCCCTTGCGCACACTTGGAAGCATCATTTTCAGCCAGGGAGCATGGGATTTGAAGTTTTCTGTGTATCTGAATCCCACTGGAAATCCTATACTACTCAGATGGAAATGGGGAGCATCATTTCCAGTTCAGAGAGGTCAGCTAGGCCTCTTTCATCTTCAGAGCGCTCCTGGCTAATTCCGGTCACCCCTTCAGCCTTCGTCAAGTATTTTTGTTTGGGAAGGATGAGGTTAGCAGGGATAGATGGATGGCCAAAGCTATGCTAATAGTTTACATGATATTTACCTTGGTGTGTGTAAACATAGATTTCCTTATGGCCAGCTTCATGATTGTTATCATTTTCATCACCAATCGTTATAGTCAAGATGTTGGTCGAACTCATCGGTGGAGTCCCACTATCAGTTATAATGATGGGTAGGTGGAACACCTTCTGCTTCTCTCTGTCAAAAGACCGCAGAGCAGTGACCACTGCAGTGTTATTTCCATTGTCGGTAAGAGAAAAATCTAAAGGGTTCTGATAATCGGACGGCAAGGAAAACATAAAAGGTGGCCCATTCTCATCGCTGTCTGGATCAAAAGCCAAAAGTAAGTTAGATGCAGGGCTCACAGAAACCAGCTGAGGTCCTGGTGTGTTTTCCCAGACCACAGGCATGTATGATGCCTCAAACGTTGGCCCGTTGTCATTGACATCTAACAAGTCAACCAATATTGTCACACTTCCTGTCTGGGCAGGAAGACCTTGGTCAGAAGCCTGTATGACCAAAGCATACTCCTGAGTGACCTCTCGGTCCAATACTTTTGCCACAGTCACGTGACCATCTTGGTCAATTGCAAACTGCTCCAAGGGATCCGAATGCAGCTGGATGGAATACTCAATGTCCCCATTCACACCGGAATCCTCATCCACAGCTGCTACTGTGACGATGGTAGTGCCCACAGGTGTGTTTTCAAAGAAAGGGCTCATCTGGATAAATGGAGAACTGAAGACAGGGCTGTGGTCATTGCGGTCTTCCACTTCGATCAAGCAAGAGGCAACGCTGGAAAAATCTAGGTCTTCTACTTTGATCGTCAAGTTGAACCACCTTTCATGAATTTGCTCGTAATCCAGGGGCTTTTTCAGCCGGAGAGTAGCACGCTGGACTTCTGGGTGGTTTTCAATGTAAAACTTCTGTTCCGGATCTCCCCCGATGATGCTGAACGTTAAAAGAGCATTTTCCCCGCTGTCTCCATCAGTGGCCAACACTTCCAGAATCTCCGAGTTGACAGTGCTAGTTTCAGGAATTACAGCATGCCAAATTTCATGCACGAAACTAGGGATATGATCGTTTACATCAGCAACCCAGACTGTTGCAGTACCTGTTCCCGTCAATCCTCCCCCATCTTTTGCTTCGACGGTAAGGAAATATTTTTCCGTCTTCTCTCTGTCCAGCAACCCACCTGCTACGTAGATGTGGCCAGTAGCGGGACTGATTTTGAACAAGTCCACATCAAAGTCATTTTTCGCATTCTCAATTATGCGGTAAGTCAAAATGGCATTGAGGCCCACATTCGAGTCATCCAAGTCTACAGCCGACATCTCCATGATAAAAGTGTCATCAGGAGAATTTTCAAAGACGCTTCCATTGCAGTCGCTGGGCATGCAGGTGAACACAGGGGCATTGTCATTTATATCCCAAACATTTATAATCACATCTGCAAATCCAGTAAGCCCTTCCCCTCCTTCGTCAGTTGCCAATACAACAAATCTCCAAAGGGCTCGCTCTTCCCGATCTAACATCTTCTGGGAATAAATGCTGCCCGTGTTCTCATCTATCGCGAACACGTCATCCGCGCCATGACCATGCAAGGAGTATCTTAGATCGCCTCCATCCATGCTACTGTCAGGATCACTTGCTACAACCTAGAGAGAATGAATTTAAAATAAATCTAGTAACTAGAGATCATCACACAACAGCATAGTATGCCAACATTGTAGGAACGACAGATATAAACAATGTGTTATTGATAGACATGGAGCAGGGGGAATCTCTACCACAGTGGAAGCAACATCATCTTTCAAATAGGAACCGCCATCCAACCTATGGCTCCATATGCAGATTATACACAGAATAAATCCGCAAGCACATTCAGCACAGCAATGATCAGCGCCCCATTATTTTCACAGTTTTATTCAAGTTTATGTCTACAAAACACTTTGGCAACACTTGATTCTGTGATCCAACTGGAACAGCTTTTATATGGTACAACCTGGAATAATCCATATTGCTGATGGCAGAAAAAAAAATACTGGCCATACCTTCCATGCAGAGAGCAGAGAACATGGATGCCCAACTCCGCACATCTACCAAGTTTTTACCAACCAGGAAGATTGGATGGGGGCCGTCTCTCTTATCAGAGGCTGCCGTGCGAAGCAGCGCACAGTAGCCCCAACCACCAGCACAGTCCCAAACCAATGATACTGGATAACACAGGTTACTGGCGTCACAGTTAACCTATGCACCTCCCTCTGTCACCATACGGCTTCTGGCAGGCAAGCAAGAACTCCCCCCCCCCATGCCCCCAATCACAATTCAATGATGGGGACCTAGCAGCATTGGCTTGGCTCAGTTTTAGGACTGCTGAACAGCAACCATGCGGACCCTTCATGTGCCCCAGGGGTGAGCAGCAGGGGATAAAATGGAAGCCAGCTGTGAACACCACGACAGGCATGAGGGTCTTCCCTTGCAATGGCCGGCTGCATCAACAACTGGCTCTTGCCATGCCAAGTCACACTGGTGTCGCTGCAGGGGGGTTGGGCTCTAAGTTCCGCCGCGGTCCGACCCTCGGTTACACCGGTGCACGAAGTGGCCCCGCCCCCTCGTCTTCGGAACCATTCAAGGCGGTGAAAGCAACGCTGCGCGGGGGCAGGGCCGCTTCATGCACCGGTGTAACGGAGGGTCGGACCGCGGCGGAACTTAGAGCCCCACCCCCCTGCAGCAACGCCAGTGTGACTTTGGCATGGCAAGAGCCACTGGTGTAACGGAGGGTTGGACCGCAGCAAGACTTAGAGCTCTGCCCCCCCTGCAGCGACACCAGTGCCAAGTCTTGCCAGCAACTTATTAGATGACCAAATGTACCTGAAGAACAAAGACTGGAAGACCATCCAGTTCCTCAATCACACTTCCATAATATTCACTGAAAGCGAAAACAGGAGCTTCGTCGTTTTTATTCACAACATTGATGAGGACGATGGCGTAGTCCTCCCATTTCCCATCAGAAGCCAAGAAGTGAAGCTCATACAACTGCGTCTCTTCATAGTCCAGTGGTTGAGCAATGAAGAGGACTCCAGTTTCTGGCTCCACACCAAATACTCCTCCAGTGTTTCCAGTTGTTATCTGGTATCTTAACTTTGCATTGGTTCCTGCAAATGGAGAGGGGGTGAGGAAGAGAAAGGACACACACACACACACACACACACACACACACACACTTTTCAGAAGCAGGTATCATATCACTTGCAGGGATGACCTTAACTTTCTTACAAAAGCACCCTGCTGTCTGAAATTAGGATAAAGGGGTATAAGGGGCAGAAAGGGTTCCCCAAAATTACTGCCCTGCTCATATTTTCCCACCACTACCTGTTTCACAGTGGCGGCAACAGTCCTTATGGTACCTACCACCTTTTCCCCCAGAAGTCCTCCCCCACAACAGTATGTGATGATGATGCAGCATTACAGTAAGGATCCACGCTGGCCCCAGCTTTTAGATAAACTGCTTCGACGACACACCATAACATTTATGAACATTCTAGAGGTTCAAGAGAAAGGTGTCCACAACAGAATGTTGGTACACTGCAGTTTCTGTGATAAAAATTCAATTTGCAATTTTCCAGACTTCCCCCCCCCCCCAACGTCTTCTCGATTACAATTTAACTGTTGCACACTTCAAGAGATGGAGAAACTACACAACTGTCACAACTAGCAAAGCAGATTTCTGTTTGTAAATCTTACATCAATTCAAGGTCCCCTTCAATAACTGGGCCATGACCTTAAACCCATACAATTCTTAACATGTTTAAGCTCCAAGTCCCATTTAATTTAACAGAACTTATTTCACGTGCTTAGGTCCACAATAAAGAAACACCAGGAATGACCATATAGACTGGTACAAGCAGAGTTTATTTATTTGCATTCACAATATTCCCGATTGCTCTTTTATCCCTGCATTATTTCTATTTCTTTTAACCAAGGGGGGGGGGGGGTTGTTGTACGCCACTTTGAAAAAAACAGTATATAAATACTTTCATAAATAATGAATACAAATAATTTGCTTTTCTTGGTTTACTGCCCACATTGCCACACAAAATCTCTTCCTGTAATCAATAGTAATAAATAAGTAAAATATGTTCTAAGAAATGCTCAAAGTATGCCACACATATACTGCCTTAGAAGTAACCCTTACACACCCTCCCTATAAAGCAGACCAGCATCAATATACCTATATTCTGAAGGGTATATTGATGAATCTAGTATATTCTGAAGTAACTGCTACAGTTACTAAGTTCTTGGCTGAGGAGCGATTTGAACGAAGACATCCTTGCATGCTATTCTAGTTAAAACAAGAGCTTTAGAACTAGAATAGCATGCAAGGATGTCTTCGTTCAAATCGCTCCTCAGCCAAGAACTTAGTAACTGTAGCAGTTACTTCAGAATATACTAGATTCATCAATATACCCTTCAGAATATAGGTATATTGATGCTATATCAATATACCTATATTCTGTGCCCAGAATATTCTGTGCCTCAGCTGTGCCCAATAAAACATTGGGCACAGCCCTCAACACTCTCACTGGGAAGTAAGTTCCATTGGACTTGGAAGGGGCCAAGTAAGCATGCGTAGAACTGCCCTATTTGAGAGATTCACGACATGAAATCTTGAGAATCCCGCCTGATCAGAAGCGTCTTCATTATCTCACGTTCATTCCTTTGCTTTTTCTTTTTCTCCTCCCCTGTAACAGAGACGACTTTGACACAGCTCCCCAACCTTAGCTGTGCTTATGCAAGGTCTGCCAGAATAAAGAGATGTTTGGCGTAAGCCTCACAGGCCCTATATAAAGAAATGCTCACAACCTGTCAAGCTCAAGCGAAGGCTTTCCCAAAAAAAATGTCCCGAAACAGTAGACTTTTCCCTTCTCTGCCTCTAGAACACTTCCCCGCTCCATGAAAAATTAACTCAATATTTCAGGTGCAGCCCGTGGGAATTCTGAAGCTTTACCTTCATCTTCATCACTAGCGCTGACAGTAATCACGGAGGATCCTACGTCTTGGTCTTCATCCACGTTAACTTCATAGACACTTTTGGTGAAGATGGGCTTATTGTCGTTCACATCACTGATAAAAACACGCACGTAGGCCGTGTCTAGAGAGGGAGAGACGAGGAACAAGAGAGTAAAATACTCAGCTGTGCCACTTCTGTCAGCTGCAATTCTTTTAGCTGTCTAGCTGCACGTTAAATGAAGACGAATAATACAGAAACGAACCCTCAGGGTTGTGGACAATTTATAATACCACCATTACTCAAAAAGCACTTGGATATCAAATGAATGTCACATCCAATTTGTTTAAGCGGATAACACGTGCATAACCAACGCCTAATATGACAGCTGTACATTTTTGTAGTAACTTTCTTGTCCCAAAGCCTACAGTCCCCCAAATCAACTCCTTTCTTTAAGTCAATTGATAATCAGATTTCCTTTTCTTTTATTATTAAAGGCTTGACCTTTTCTCCAGCAGTTTTTCATTACTGATTGTGACATTACTGTATAGGATGGAGAGGTTTGAATAGTCCCCCCCTCACTGGCTGGCTGAGTTATATGCAAGTCCTACAGCAGGGGTTCTCAACCCCTTCCCAGCCGAGTACCACCTCCGGCACCACTCTCCTGCTGCGTACCACCAGAAGTGAATGGCGATGACATCATCGCCAGTTACTTCTGGGTTTTGAGTTTTCAGAGGCCAGAAAACGCAGGTAGGAGGCTCTGGGTGGGTGGGAGGGGCCTTCTCAGCATTCCCGAGAGGATTGGCCAAAGGCAGGAGCCTCTCATGAGTGAAAACACACTGCCGAAAGCATCGCGTCAGAGCCGGGTTCCTGTGGTACAGCAGTCAGACCAGCAGTCGGCCGAAGTACCTACTGGTTGGCCACTTTTTTTGTGTGTGGGTTACTGATTTGTTGGGTGACCTGTTATATATTAAAATAATGTTGATGGGGTGACATCATGAGTTACCGCATCAGGTGACACCAACCCTAGTGACATCACTGGGGTGATGTGATGAGCTAAGATCTCATGCCATTGCGTTGACCCGTGAGTGGTTTTTTTCCTCTTACCAGAATTTGGCTGTCCGTGCTTTCCTGGACGAGCAGACTCAGAGCTATCTGTAGATTTGACTTCTAAGAGATATGATGCTTTCTTTTCCCTATCAAACACAGAGGTAGTATAGATTGAACCCGTTTTGGAGTCCAAGCGGAAAAATGTATTGTCCCCGCTACGGTCAGGTAGCATCGAATAAGTGATCTGAAAACATTAAGAAAAGAGATGAGGCTACGACCAAATCCAGGGGGATTTTTGTCTTTCCGCTGGACAAGAGTTGGATAGGCACGGTATAAATGGCACTCTTCCTTAATTTCAAATCAAAAAGTAGGACAGACAGACAAATCAGCTTGTGCCCACAGAAGATGTGAGTGACACCAACTTGGTGCGTGAACTCTGCGTGAACTCTGTGATGGCTATTTGCTATGCGCATGCGTGAACTTTGCAGAGTTCACGCATGCGCATAGCAAAACAGCCATCCCGCTGCGTGATTCACGGAGGATCGTCGGAGATCGTCGGAGGACATCGTAGTCCAGCCTGGAGGCCCTATAAACAAAAGATAAGTGGCGCAAAGCACACATATTCACCTAGAAGCCCTGTTACCCCTAAAAAACCTTTTAAAAAAGCAAGAAAAAAACCGGAAAAAACGAAAAAAGAAAACGAAACCTAGGATGTCTCCCGCCCCCCCCCGCCCCCCCTCCGCCCTGACGCCCTGGGGTCCTCCGCACCAGGGCACCACATCAGCGCCCGCCCCTGACACCAAGAATTGTACCCATTGCAAGACCTGAACCAAGGTTGGTGTCCACTATCACCACTTCAGACTGTCCAAGGACAATCACTGGAGGCTCAGCTGACTCATGAGCATCAACCAGAGCCAGTCTGAATGTGATCGACTCTCACAAGCACTTCACTCATTACATGTTTAGGTGTTCACCTAAAAAATGTAATGTGTGAATGCAAAACACGCATCTATCACGCAGGCAGACTCATCAGAGAGCTACGACTAGTTGTAGTTCCCAGTTGAGAGTACGGAAAAACTTTATACTGTAATATTACTACGCAAAGGAGACAGGTCCCTTATACGTGGGTTCCACTGTGGTCAAATGTGGATTTGTTGCTACCTCAGTTTTCACTTACCTCACCATTCCGACCAAGGTCCAGATCTGTTGCAGAAACCTGGAGAACCAAAGTTCCAATCTCTGCTCCTTCCATTACAGAAGCTTCATAAATGGAGGAGGTGAAGAAAGGAACGTTGTCGTTGACATCTGAAAGGGGTTTCAAAAATTCAAAATGATTATTATTCATTCACACAGTGCCATCAATACACAAACAAACCAAAAAGGAAAAGTCCTTGCTTTGAGGGGCTCATAATCTAGAACAAGGGAGATGACAAAGAAAAAAAAAGGGGCGGGGGTGGAATGGCGGCAGGGTAAATTATTAAGAATATTTGCACACCGTTTTTTCAACAAAAAGGTCACAAATTGGTTTACATAGCAAAATATTTATTTATTTAGGAGGACAGGGAGCATGAGAACATAAGAAGAGCCCTGCTGGATCAGGCCAAAAGCCCATCTAGTCCAGCTTCCTGTGTCACACAGTGGCCCCACCAGATGCCTCAGGGAGCACACAAGACAACAAGATAACGTGTATCCTGTCACCACTCCCTTGCATCTGGCATTAAGAGATAGCCTACTACTAAGACCAGGAGGTTGCTTACCTCCATCATGGCTTGTAAGCTGTGATGGACTTTTCCTCCATAAATCTGTCCAGTCCCCTTTTAAAGGCATCTAGGCCAGGCCATCACCACATCCTGTGGCAAGGAGTTCCACAGATTAGACACTGGGTAAAGAAATATTTTATTTTGTCTGTTCTAATTCTCCCTCCACTCAATTTTAGTGGGATGTCGCATTTCGCAGGATAGGGAGCATTTAATTTAAGCTCCCTGTCCTCCAAAAAGGAGCACAATCTAAGAAGCTGCAGAAGAAACGCCAGTAAACAGCCACAGGAAAATATGCAATGCTAGCATGAATGGGGGAAGAAGAATATGTCAAGATTGCACCTACGTGTATTTTGACTTAAGTGCAATAGAAAACAGGGGACTAAAGAGTTGTGCCAAATCCTTCATAGAACAAGATGAATTATTCTCATAAGAACATTAATTTTACAACACAGAGAAAGAGAGAGAGAGAGAGAGAGAGAGAGAGAGAGAGAGAGAGAGAGAGAGAGCATGTAGCCCTATTAAGAGGACTTAAAGACAGGTATCAACATTTTTTTAGTTAACACATCCAAATTGGTATTCTTGATCTTGGGGGGTGCAAATCAGACATCAGACTGAAATGGATCCTCGGAGTTAACCAGTACACTTTTGGTTGTTATGCTTCTGCCCTGACATTTTAACAGCACAACCCACCTGTCACATTAACGTAGACGGTGGCAAACGCAGCTAGAGGCACCGCAGCAACATTCTGGGCCCGAACCCTCAACAAAAAGTTCTTGGTGGTTTCATAATCCAGAGGTTCCGCGACGAGAAGGGAGGCAGACCCATCATCTCTGTTTGGAGTCAAGTAGAATCGGATTGGCATGTTGGTTTCTGGAACAAGGCCCTCTTCTAGATTATAAGTTATACGTGGGTCGCCCAGGGGGGATGTCGCTTTAATGGTCTGTGCAGTTCAAAATGTTCACAGAATCAGAGGTAGTTTTTGTGCATGCACCAAAAAACAAAACACACAAAAAAAAACACCACCAGTATTTTTGAAAAATATTGTGCTTATTAACAATATTGCAGATTGTCAACCACAGCTAGTATAGTTTGACGTGTCTCTGCATATTAAAATCAGTTCAACATAAATGTAAGATCAGGATACAAAAGCAACCCATGTTACTGTTAAGATAAATAGTACATCTAGTCCTGCACAGTCAGCCTTGCATAGGAATAAAGCCGAAACAGTCATAGAGAAGTACTTTGCATGCAGGTTTAATCCCTGGCATCTTCAGGGAAGCTAGAGCAGGGGAAGATGCCATTCTGAAGCCTTGGAGCGTTGCTATCAGTCACTGCTTACAATACTCTATGGCAGGGGTTCTCAACGTTTGGAGGCCCAGGTACCCCTTATCATGGTCCAATTTTCTGAAGTACCCCCTGCTAATTAACTGCTAATTAATTGGATTAATCAATTAATTAGGTAGATAGATAGATACCTTTATTGGCATAAACACATCAAACAGACAAACATAAACAAACAACCCAAAAATCCCCCAACAGATCCAATGACAACAACCACAATCCTGCAGAAAATTTCTCCCCAAACTGTCCCACAATTAATCTATACATCAAAACTCATTTCCCGAGTAGCCACCACCACAGAAGCAAAAGCTGCAACATCATCAAGTCTCCCATCATCTTCTGTTGACAGAAGGGCTCGGAGAATATCCGCCTCCATCCAGCCCTGAAAACACGTCAGTATCGAGTTAAGGTGTTTCTGACAGAAAGACTCGTGGAGAGAGCATGATAAAAAGATACGCTCAGATGTCTCCACACACTTCATGCCACATGAACAGAGCCTTGCTGAAACAGGTATTCCTTTGTACCGCCCCCATAAAAGGGCAGAAGGGAGAGCGTTGCACCTTGCCAGCATAAAAGCCCTTCTTAGCTGTGGGTTATGCAACTGATATAGGTAAGTTGACAGCTTCCCAAACTTTATAGGCAGATGGAGATGCAATGGAGAACACGTTGTATCAGCTGCACTGATTAACTCTTCGCGCTCGATTTCGAGTTCTCTCCTTAATAGTTCTAAATGCTGCAGCTAACCCCATCATGCCTAGCATCTCACTGTCAAGCCCCATCGATTTTAGCTTTGTAAGCAGACTAGAAACCCCACAAGGCAAAGATGTGTCTGATAGTAGGTGGTAAATCATCAGGCTATCCCTTGTCGCTTTAAAAAGAATGCCCAGCCAAAATTTGGCAAATCTTAGCCACGCCAATGTATTCAGCCTTATAAGACCGGTTTCAAGGCACAGAGCTGAGTACGGAACACAACGTGGCATACCCAAAATTTTCCTGAGGAAATTAGATTGGATACGCTCCGTGGCTAGGTCTGAAGCCTTGAACCAAATCGGGACACCATATAAAGCTTGAGAGACAACTTTGGCCTTATAGGCTTCCAGAGCAGCCGGGACATATCTGTTGCCCAGAGTAAAATAAAATCTCGCAACTCCTGAAGATGAGAGTTTGGCCAAATTAGAAATGGAGCGGCGATGAAAAGCCCAAGAGTGCCTGTAATGGAATGTGATGCCCAAGTAATTAATTAGGTAATAAATCATTAAATTAAAAAGTACCAAAACAATTTTAAATGTGAAAAAAAATGTCTTATTTAACTCTGTGAGTGTGAGAGCGACAGACATGCAAGGATCTCTTTTTTTCTCCAAGTCACACTTCCCAAAATCAGCTCCTCCCTCCCCTACCCCACCAAAAGTACATTTTCCAAAGTACAAAAATAAGCCCAAAACCAAAATCAGAGGGACAGAAGGGCTCCGAAAATAATTACAATTTAAAATCCATGTTAATGAACACTTAATTAGCTGCTGATGGGGCAGATAAGGGGCAGGGCTTGGCGTACCCCCAGCAAGAGGTCCGCATACCCCTAGGGGTACCCGTACCACAGGTTGAGAACCTCTGCCCGATGGCACTGGTCCAAAACTGGGAGGCGCGGCTTCAGACAGCCTCATGAGCAACCCTGGCAGCGACTTGGTGTACAGAGAGTCCCTGCAAATCCCAGACTTACCACAACTGAAGTATCTCTTGTCGTGTTTTCTGGAATGATGACTTCATAACTGTCCCTTTCCCACTGAGGTGGCTGGTTTTCTGCACTGGTGACGGTAACTCTAAGTTCAACCTTACTACTCCTGTTCCCTCCATCCATTGCTATGATTTCTTCAGTAATAAAAGATCTCTGAAAAGGGGGAAAGGATGGCCTCAGTAGAAGAGTATCATTCTTCACAGACAAACACTGCAGGTTCTGGCTTTGCAAATATACTTCTGCGCTCTGCCTTAGAAATGCCTACCTTTCCCTCTACCAACCCAAAAATTTAAATTCTGCAAAAGCACCAGGTTTTTTAAGAGTTAGTCTGCAAGTCGATTTCCTTATCGCTGGTATACTTTGCACAACTTATTCCATTCAGATAATTCTGACACCATCATCATCTCCTGGCTGTGACCCTGCCAATGCTGCTCCTCAGTTCTTCCCTTTTCCACCAAGGCAGAACACAAAATCATTGGTATGACATGACAGCTGTGAATAACTCTCTGCTTATAGAAATAATTCATTCAAGAGAAGCAGGTCCTCAACTAGTGTATGCCAATCAGAATGACATTAATTTATACGAGGAGAAAGCTCAGGCCATCAAGCCACATGTTGCCCTCTGAGGTCTCCTACCAGGTGCATATCAACTGACATCTGGCTACAGACCAAACGCAACCCACCCCATACCTGCAACAGAGGCTGGCTGACATAAACCCAGCCCGTCACAGGATTGACCTGGAAGTATTTCATCGTCCCGCTGGCGGCAAAATACGCAATGGAAGCGTTAGAACCGTAGTCGTCGTCATGGGCTGCAACGCGGAGGAAGCTGGTCCCAATGTTTGTGTCTTCTCTCAGGAAATCTGGAAAAGTGGATTTGACACTAGTGGTTTACTCCAGTGGTTCTCAAACTTTTTAGCACCGAGACCCACTTTTTAAAATGACACTCTATCGGGACCCACCTAGCTTTACGAGACGCTCAAACATTTATCTCCCTATATTTACACAAGCTCGCAAACTGCAGGAGCTCAGCTCTTTGAAGGGCAATTAGCAGCTATCTTGCAAACTGCAAGAGCTCAGCTCTTTGAAGGGCAATTAGCAGCTATATTTGATTTTTTGAATAGCCTCAGGGCTTGTGGCAATTACTTATCTGATCTTTCCATCACCTGGGACCCACCAGAAATCAGGTCGTGACCCACCAAGTGGGTCCCGACCCACAGTTTGAGAAACACTGGTTTACTCAATTGTGCTGCAGATGGTGAAAAACTATTTCCAGAACTGGCACAAGTGATCGCAAAGACAACAGATTCCTCTTCTCAATACCAGGCCAAAAAGCCCTTCAGGGAGCCTTGCAAATCCCCTTCACTGGCTTGAATCAGGTTTTTAATCACAGAAATGCTTAGGAAATAGAGAACTTCATTGTGTATCCATGCTGAAGCATGACCAGTAGAGGCTCAGTTTCTGCCAAAAGTTCAGAAGTTCAGGAAGGCAGGCAGAGAGGAGAGAGAAAGAGACACAGACACAGAGTACATGCACACAAGACAGACACACACTGCTTAGACAGCAGAATCCAATGATCCAACATTACATTCATAGTGTGTGTTTTCAAATCTGGGGCTGTTATCATTGACATCCAAGATGACAACACTGATCTGGCAGATCCCAATGAGAGGTTCTGCAGCCTGGTCTGTCGCCGTCACAGTGATCGGGTGCTCTCTCTGCTTTTCTCGGTCAAATATCTGAAGTGTTGTCAAGACACCTAGAAATGGGAGCATAAGCGAAAGAATCTAAACACAGTGCATTTTGTCAAGGGCTGGGGTGTAGAAGATGGGGTCCACTGTCCATTATTTCCTTTTTTTAATTTCCAGGTGGTGGAGGATAGGCAAAAACAGAACTAAGCTGCAATCCACTGCTAAATTTGCACCAGCTGGAGTGCCTTGGAATTTGGCGCAAGTACACTGAACTAGCAGGTATTGGAGATGTGCCACTGCCCAGGAATATCATGAATAATGACACTATGTTTTGGGGGAAGACCACTAATCATAGGAACGTGGTTCAACTAACTCAGTGTTTTCAATAAAAAGGTAAAGGTATCCCCTGACAATTAAGTCCAGTCGTGTCCGACTCTAGGGTGTGGTGCTCATCCCCATTTCAAAGCCGAAGAGCCAGCGTTGTCCGAAGACGCCTCTGTGGTCATGTGGCCGGCATGACTCTCCTTGCTGTGGCGCGTAGCATGCGGCTGGAACATGCAGCGCTGTTTACCTTCCCGCAAGCGGTACCTGTTTATCTACTCGCATTAACATGCTTTGGAACTGCTAGGTTGGCAGGAGCTGGCCAAGCAACGAGAGCTCACCCCGTCGCGGACTCAAACTGCCGACCTTTCGATCGACAGCTCATGGTTCAGCGGTTTAACCCACTGCGCCACCCGCTGGCCATCAGTGTTTTCAATACGGACTGGCAATTGCTCATCAAGGTGTCAGACAAGGGTCTTTCCCAGCTCTACTGGGGATGCCAGGTCTTTGCTTATGCAAAACCTACACTAGAATAGTCAGAATAGGCTAGGCAATCTTCACATAACAAATTGCCACATTCCAGCAGCAACTTGGGTCTGCCTGCCTCTCTTCGTTTGTCCTTTGAGAAGAGCACGTTACTCAACGATTTCTGCCCCTGCAAGAAACCACACAGGCACACATGCTTTGATCCAGAACCATGTGCAGTATGTCTTTCAAGTATTCCAGAACCAGGAATCAGTAAAGATATCAAGCCATTATTTATTATCAAGCTGTGATGTGTCCAGTAGAAATTCAGCCATCACTACAGCCACATTTAGCAGTAGTTTTGGCAGGGGAAACAGCGCTAGGACAAATGTCATCAGCTTGGAAACTATTACAGCTGCTTCTGCGTGAATAAAGTTGTAATTCAACAGTTGAATTTTTTTACCTGTGTCCGGGTGAATGTTGAACACGGGAAGCACACCATCTCTGTGCATCAAGCCGTATTTCACTCTGCCGTTGGCTCCTTCATCGGCATCCGTCGCC
Source organism: Plestiodon gilberti rubricaudatus (assembly GCA_026170595.1). NCBI lineage: Eukaryota > Metazoa > Chordata > Lepidosauria > Squamata > Scincidae > Plestiodon > Plestiodon gilberti. Next base: position 11,242,941 of record JANXHW010000010.1, read on the forward strand.
TCAACTTGCAACACGAACGATCCTACGGGCTGGTTCTCCAGCACAGAGGCATGCTCGCGGTAATGCTGACACTGGAGAAAGAAGCCAAGACACACTTAAATACAAACTGACGTGCAATGCAATCCCCTGAAATCAGGGGCCAGCAACAAAAAATATCACTCAACAAATCAGAGAATGGCTAAAATAAGGGTGTGTTTTTTCTATAGGAGGTAGAAGCAATCAACCCTCTTGTTTTTTCTTAAAACATCAGCATAATGACCTTTTAATTATTGTTATATTTTTGTCTTCCTCCAAGGAGCTTGAAATGGACCCTTTTTATTTGCGGGTTCGGGACTCAACACGGGCCCCGGATTTGCGAGGGTCCACGGTTTCAATGCTAAAAAAGAAAAAAAATGTTAAAAAACTAGTTGTTGTTTTTTCTTTTCAGCGTTAAAATGGTGGACCCCAGTATACGCAGATCCTCGCTATCCATGTGGAGGGGGGTCCGGAACGAATCCCCCGCGGAAAGCGAGATCCGATTGTACAAGTTTTCTTCCCTGTTTACCCTCACAACAGCTGTGTGTAATAGCTTAGGCAGGGGGAGAATAACTGGGACAAGGCCCCCCCAGCGATCCACAGAATGAATGGCAGTTTGTGGCTGGTTCTCCACGTCCAGCACACTGACCACTACGCCCCACAAGAGCTTCCCACGCCTGCAAGCATGTGGCAACTGCTAAATATATTTTTTTTTTCAGTATTGGAGGAAAACAGAAGAGCTTAACTGAGTTATCAAACACATGAAACAAAGATGGAATTCAGACACGGAGGGGAGAAGGAAGGAGGGCCCAGCAGGGCAGAAGGCAGCATTGCCCCCCCCCACCTGCTGTGCCTTTAAAAACTAACTGTGCACCTCCTCCCTCCTCATAGGGAGGGAGATCCGCCTGTGTGGGGAGGACAAGAGAGGGGCATGTGTGTGATGTATGCTCTCCTGAAGATAAGAGGCAGTGTATTTACCTTCTGAAATACAGGCTTGTTGTTGTTGACATCATCAATATGTACAATAACCAGGGCGGTACTAGTAAGAGAGAGGGGTCCATTGGAGGCATTGTCATCCGTAGCTGTGACGTTAAGTACATACTCTGACCCCTGCAGGTTAGGAGGTGGATTTGACCGGAGGCGAATTAACCCTGTAAAAGACAAGGCGCTGATTTGGGCTTTGTAATGCAGCTTTATGTATGCTCAAGTCCATTTCTGTTCCCAACCGTTACTGCAGTCACAGAACATTTGACTTGGAATGCAGAGAGCTGGGTTGAAATAACAACCACCACCACCACCACCACCAGTATTTATATACTGCCTTTTCTTTGGTCATCAGATTTCTCCTCTGACTTTAATTCAAAGGCGCTTTACACAGGCAGGCTTTCTAAACCCCAAGGGGTTTTTACAATACAATAATATGTTCTAATCTTTCGTAGAACCCTTCATTCTAGATGTTTCTTTCACAGTCCAGATGTCATTCTAGATGTTTCTTTTACAGACTCTTTCTGGCACCTGCCTCATCACACTTCAACTGACAGACAACTTTGACTCCCACTCAAGTGCAGCTGCAGCTTCTCTCCCTCACAGAGGCTCTGCAGTTTGTCAGCTCGGCGTGCCGACAGCTCTCTGACAGACATGGAAACTTCTGGACATCCCGAACTGCCATCCTTCAGACCTTCAGGCATATGAGACGGTCGCTCTACCAACTGAGCCAGACCTCCTGCCCCATGCTCAACCACGCTCAAATCCATGCTCAACCAAGGTCAACATTGGATGACCTTGAGCTAGTCGCTAACTCTCAGAGAACAACCGTCTGATACAGAATCAGACTATTTTTTTTATTTATTTTTTCACATTTTTATACCGCCCTTCCTCCAAGGAGCTCAGAGTGGTGTACATATTTCCTCCCCTCCATTTTGTCCTCACAACAACCCTGTGAGGTAGGTGGGACTGAGAGATAGTGACTGGCCCAAGGTCACCCAGGAAGCTTCGTGGCTGAGCGGGGATTTGAACCTGGATCTTCCAGGTCTAAGTCCGACTCCCAAACCACTACACCATCCACTACACTGGTCCATCTAGCGTGGGAATTTTCTAACATGGGAATGACTGGCAGAGGCAGGCATTCAGGTCTTTCCCAGCACTATCTGGAAATGCCAGGGACCCTCGGGATGCAAAGCAGGCACTTTGCCACTGACTTACAACCCTTCCCATTTTTTCTTTAAACCAGTGTTTCTCAAACTGTGGGTCGGGACCACTTGGTGGGTCGGGACCCGATTTCTGGTGGGTCCCAGGTGATGGAAAAATCATATAACTGCCACAAGCCCTGAGGCTATTCAAAAATCAGATAGCTGCTAATTAGCCCTTCAAAGAGCTGAGCTCCTGCAGTTTGCAAGATAGCTGCTAATTACCCTGCAAGCAGCTGAGCTCCTGCAGTTTGCAAGCTTGTGTAAAAATAGGGAGATAAATGTTTGAGCGCTTCGTAAAGCTAGGTGGGTCCCGATAGTGTGTCATTTTAAGAAGTGAGTCCCGGTGCTAAAAAGTTTGAGAACCACTGCTTTAAACCATTTGTCCATCTAGTTAAACCTTGTCTGCACCAACTGGCAGCAACTCTCTAGGACAGAGAACAGGGGGATAAGTGGATGCAGGGAATAAACTGGGGAAGAATAAAGGACACCAAGGCACTGTGGAAGGCAGTTCCCGGAATAAGGGAACAATAAGGGGGGGGGGGCGAGGTGGTGACATTTGTGGGTGCAGGGCACCTTTGGACAGCTCATTACCAATAATTAGGGTTACAGAGTTCTAGACCTTTAGGAGAAGGAATGTGGGCAGGTGTAGCTAGTTAAACCTTAGAGCACAATCCTAGGCATCCATGGGGCTTGCTTCTGAATAGACATGCCTAGGATTGTACTCTAAGGTTTAACAAGCTACACCTGCCCACATTCCTTCTCCTAAAGGTCTAGCACTCTGTCCCGGTTGGAGATCTGGTAAGCCTACTTTTAGGAGAAGGAATGTGGGCAGGTGTAGCTTGTTAAACCTTAGAGCACAATCCTAGGCATCCATGGGGCTTGCTTCTGAATAGACATGCCTAGGATTGTACTCTAAGGTTTAACAAGCTACACCTACCCACATTCCTTCTCCTAAAGGTCTAGCACTCTGTCCCGGTTGGAGACCTGGTAAGCCTACCAATAATGCAAGTTCCACAAGTGCAATACCGTGACAACATGTGTCTATGCAGCCTAGCACTAGAGACCGCTATGTGCGGTCTTTCAAGTGTACTGTACTGTATTTATGGCATTCTCACTCTGCTACTTTCAAAACAGCCAACTGCTTAGCTGTTCTGAGGAGCCTCTGCTCATCGGGGATACAGCAATGTTGCTTCATGTTCCTTTAGGTCATACAAGCGCTAGCACAAATCAGAAATATACAAAGTTTATTTATCTATTTAAAAAAAAACACGTAAACCAGGCATGAGCTATTAGAAAAGCCAGTGAGCAGATGTCACTCTTTTTACACCAACGCCGTCCCATCATGTCTATCATTTATCCAACATAATAAAAACTGTCATTTGCAAATGGACCACGGTTGCACGACAAGTGTCACTCACGCGCAAATGCCGTGTCTTTGTGGCTTATTTCTGACAGATGTCTCAGCTTCACCTTGGCATTCCCCAGATATCAAGTGCATTTCATTGACAGGGTTGCCTTAAAATAGAACTGCCCAAGGAGACAAGCATAGATTGGAAGTGTGGGGACTAGCAACCATGGCAAACCATCACAGAAAAACAGCAAATTAAGAAAAACATGCTACCATTCTCATAAAAGCTGAAAAATCAAATTTTGACAACTAAGGATTCTTTCCAGTAGAGAAACCGTGTTAATTTGTTGCAGCAAGAATTAAAACTCTCATATGGCACCTTAAAAACAGACAGATTTATCACGGCAAGAGCTTTCATGAGTTACAGCCGATTTCATCAAATGCAATTCTTCGACAGAACAGACTTCCAAACAGATTTTTTACAAAAAAGATTTCTGCAAGCTGCAGGGGATCAGCAGTGGGAAAGAACTGTTGTCTTCATGCTCTGTCTCTGGGCCCCCAAAGATATTTGGTTGGCCACTGTATAAGATGTATAAGATACAATAACATAAAAACATAAGAAGAGCCCTGCTGGATCAGGCCAAAGGCCCACCTAGTCCAGCTTCCTGTATCACACAGTGGCCCCACCAGATGCCTCAGGAAGCACACAGGACAACAAGAGACCTATATCCTGTTGCCACTCCCTTGCACCTGGCACAGAGAAAACCTACTCCTAAAATAAGATGTTGGACTAAATGGGCCTTTGGCCTGATCTAGCTAAGCTCTTTTTATAGTCTTATTTCTCTGCTGGACATCAATTTGAAGTTGGGTTTGGAATACATCAGACTTCTAAGCTATACTACAGTGATACCCTGCAAGAGGCAATGGGAAGTTCTTCCAAATACCACTAGGGTAGACCACCCAGGCATTGGCTCACCACAGCATCCAAGGACACAGGGAGTCATAGGAAAACTGAGTTCCTGGGATCCCTGGAATGCCACGTCCCACATGCTAATGCTGGTATCCCATGTGCCACATCTGGTCACTGCATCATGCAAGGGCACTGGAAACCACGGTGACAACGTTTCCCATGGTTCCCAATGGTCCCAGAGCACGTACAGCAATGACCAGAACCTCAGCAATTCCAGGAGTCCTTCTCATCCCTCCCAACCCCACTACAATTGAAAAGGGGGGGGCTGTGAAGACAGCTATGAATGAGCACTGTAGGCTGAAAAAGATTCACTTTGGATCAGGTCCTGAGCAGAGATGGATTGGGGAAAGGGCTCCAAGAGTCTGGGGACCAAAACCCAGTCCATCTTCAGAGTTTACCACATCACTAATTCTATCCCTATCTCAATCTTATAGCAGTGTTTCCCAAACATTTTCGACCTGCGGCTCCCTTGACCATTGGCAACCATTGGCCATGGCTCCCCATTACATTATGTTATGCATGCCAGTTGGCATTGCACTGTTTTCCAAGAGGGTTTTCCGAATTGGCATGGCACTGTTTTCCGTGGCACTCCACGATTCCCCTGGCTGGTTTCCATGGCTCCCTTGGGAGCCACGCCTCCCAGTTTGAGAACCACTGTTATAGCAAATAAGAAATATTTTTTTAAAAAAAACACCACCATACCAGTTGCTCAGTGATAAATCAACAGTGATTAAATGGCTTAGGCTGCAATCCTATACACATTTCCCTGGGAGTATGGTCCCACTGACTTGAGTAGGCGTGCATAGGATTATGCTGTTAAACACCCGTGAAGCAGCGGCAATTTCACCTTGACATCTGTGATACTGGGATCAACCTATAACGCCAGTGTGAGAACTGGCAACATAAAGATAAAGGGGCAAAGGAAGATGCTGTCTACCCACGACTATAGTTGTTTGTGACAACTCCTTGTGTAACAATTTGATGGCTTCTCTTTCTGAAGTACATTCAGATCTGGAGCATTAATATTGCAAAAGTACTATTTGCACTGAAATTAAATTTTCATGATAAGCGAACCCCTAAGACAGATCAAACACAGAGTAGGACAGATCTGTGGCATCTTATTTACTTGTGATTAGCTTCCCAACTCAGGAGAGTTCAGAAAGCCAGAGTAAGAATTTGACTGCAGTTAAATTAGGCAAAGTCAACATTGTTAACTCCAAATACACTCTACGACTTACTTTTTTCTGGTTCAAAATACTTTTTTTTCTAGCCCAGAAGGATTGAAATCAAAGCAATCCTAGTATTTTAATTAAGTTATGCCAATAAAGGTTTGTCGATTGATTGGTATTTTAATTAAGGTATCAGTCATAAGATAGTTAAAGCGAGGAATAACATACACTTGTCATTTGACTGTCAATTTGGGGAATCTGCTTACACGCTTAAACACACACACACACACACACACACACACACAACTTTGGAACACTTGACGCTGGACAAACAGCATGGGAATTTTTGTGCAGGATTTCAGCTTAGTAACCTGCAGTGTGTAATTGATCTGAAGAGGTTTCAAAAATGTAATGCTCTTTTTAACTTCATGATTGAAAACATGAGACACGGGGAAAGTTACATAGGGCTGAATCCAAGTTCACCTTTCTACAAGCAGAAGGCGTCTCCATGGAAGACCTGTTTTACACCTCAAACAGGAGAAAAATGAAACTCACTCCAGGAGACTCAGGACAACTGCTATAGACCTGACCTGTTATAGCACTGCATGAAGTTTTGTGGAAGCTTTTCTGCAAGTTTGCAGAATAGCGCTAATGTTTGCATTCCGCTCATGGCTTTTTGGATCTGCCCATATGTGTACATATATCAGTGTCTTGTGGATTTTCATGCTCTCCTGTATACATAAAACAATGACTTAAAACAGGGGTTCTTAACCTGTGGTACGCGTACCCCTAGGGGTACGCGGACCACTTGCTGGTGGTATGCCAAGCCCTTCCCCTTATCTGCCCCAGTCTTTTAAGTCTTAGAAGAAGACTTTTGGAGGTGGCCAAATTAAGATATACACACTCAATTGCCATGGCTCAGATGTGATGATCCCTGACATGTCAGCCAATTGTACAGGCAGCAAAGACTGTGTACCCCACAAGCCAGATTTAAGATAGTGGCACAACGATCTCTTGCATCAGATTATACCTTCTCCACCTCCCTGTCCATTTTTTTTAAGACTAAGGTAGTTCTAGTTTCTGGTAGTAAGGTAGTACCAGGTAGTTCTGGTAGTTCAACCCAGCAAAAAAAAAAAAAAAAGAGGAGAGTGCAAAAGTTGGTTTGAAACTCAACATTAATAAAACTAAGATCATGGCATCTGGTCCCATCAATTCCTGGCAAATAGAAGGGGCAGAAATGGAAGCAGTAACAGATTTTACTTTTATGGGTTCCAAGATCACTGCAGACGGAGACAGCAGCCATGAAATTAAAAGACACTTACTCCTTGGAAGGAAAGCTATGGCAAATTTAGATAGCATAATAAAAAGCAGAGATATCACCATGCCAACAAAAGTTCATATAGTCAGGGCGATGGTGTTCCCAGTAGCAATGTATGGCTGCGAGAGTTGGACCATAAGGAAGGCTGAGCGCCGAAGAATAGATGCTTTCGAACTGTGGTGCTAGAGAAGACTCCTGAGAGTCCCTTGGACTGCTAGGAGATCAAATCAGTCAATCCTAAATGAAATCAACCCTGACTGTTCCCTGGAAGGACAGGTACTGAGGCTGAAACTCAAATATTTTGGCCACCTAATGCGAAGAGAGGACTCTCTGGAGAAGACTCTGATGCTGGGAAAGATTGAAGGCAAAAGGAGAAGGCAAAAGGAGAAGGGGAAGGCAAAGGATGAGATGGTTAGACAGCATCACCGATGCAACGAACATGAAAATGAGCGAACTCAGGAAGATAGTGGAGGATAGGAAGGCCTGGCGGGATATGGTTCATGGGATCACGAAGGGTCGGACACGACTTAACGACTGAACAAGAAAGTTCTGGTTTAGTTAGTACACTGACAACAGCAGAATTGCAGAACTTCTTGAGAAGAAAACTCTGCCACAAAAATTAACGTGAACATGTAGATTGTAGAATACAGAGAGAGGGGGGGGAGAGATTGAGAAATATGCATCTGCTTCCTCGCCACAATTTGCATAATAGGATTTATTCTATTTAATGGCACTTGTCTCCAGATTCAGATGACTCACTGATCTGCAGCAGCAGAGATGTTTTTGATTCTCACTGACTAGCTTACCCTTTCCTATCCCAATTATATCATAAACAAGTCGTATTGGCTCAGTGGGGCTTACTTCAAAGTATGCTTAGGACTGAAGCCTTAGGTAGCTGCGAAATTCACAATATCCAGAAGATGGTATCTTATCCTCCCGCCCCCGCCCCCTGCACACGTGAGTGTTGCTACAGTCTTTAGGAACAGGCACTGAATGTCTAAGCACAGAAATTAATTTGCCACTGAAATCAACAACACTTCCAAGTAAATGGATCGAGGCAATAGCTGGGAGTGTACAAAAGTATACCTTTTTCAGCTATGGAGGATTTTTCCTAAGCGTTTCCTCAAGAGCGAGGAAAAGATATGACAGAATAGCTTAGCGCCGCTTAATACGCAATGATGTCCTGGTTTGCCTTTCTAAATGGGGAGCAGATCCTTAAGTGTTCCACAGGAAACTTTCTGAACTACATAAAAATTGCAGGAGGAGGAGTTGTGGGTGTGTGGAATACTGCCAAGCAACGTGTGTGTACAGTCAGGATACCAGGTGTCAAGGATTTGCTGAGACAAACAGCACAGCTAGATCGGGAAGCTGGGAAACACATTTGCCAGCAAAATCCAAGGCACATAAGAAGGGGACAGGCAAACACACAGGGCAGGAAGGATTCGGGATAGAACCACAGGCGCCAGCAAAAGAACGAATAGAAAGGGCAAGGCAGGCATGCAGGCAGAATGAAAGGAACAAAGCACAGGGTTTCATGGGCAGGGCACAACAGAGGCGTAGCTAGGCGCCCCTGCTACTGTGGCGGAAAAGCCCGCCGCCCCATTATGCAAATTAAATAATTTGCATAATTAAATAATTTGCATAATGAGTTTCGGGGTTTTTTAAAGTTTTTTTCAAGGTTTTTAACGCTAACGGGGCTTCTAAAAGGGTATGTGTGCTTTGCCAAACTTATCTGTAGTTCTAGGAACCTCCAGCGACGATCAGGGGCGCAGATCGTCCCTCTGCAGCTCTGCTCCCGGTCGCGAACTCTGCAAAGCGTCCAGGAGCGCGCTGCAGAGTTAACGCATGCGCAGAGCGACGATGTTTCCAATCGTCACTCTGCACAAGCGTTAACTCTGCAGCTCTGCTCCCGGGCGATTTGCAAATCGCCCAGGAGCAGAGCTGCAGAGTTAACGCTTGCGCAGAGCGACGATTGGAAACATCGTCGCTCTGCGCATGCGTTAACTCTGCAGCACGCTCCTGGGCGCTTTGCAGAGTTCGCGTCCGGGAGTAGAGCTGCAGAGGGCCGATCTGCGCCCTTGATCATCGCTGGAGAGTCCTAGAACTACAGATAAGTTTGCGCAAAGCACACATACCCTTTTAGAAGCCCCGTTAGCATTAAAAACACTTAAAAAAAAACAAAAGTTAAGGAGGCTCCCGCCCCCCACGGAGCCTTTCCGCCCCAACGCCCTGGGGCCCACCGCACCACCGCCCCATATCAGACGACGCCCCTGGGGCACAACCAAGAAGCAACCCAAAAAAATATTTTTTGGCCATGGTCAAAACTGCCAACAACCTCTTCCTGCTTGCTTTTAGAGGGCATTCTGGGAAGCCAATGACAGCAGAAAAGCTCAAGTGGTCCCCGGAGTGCTCCAAGGTTAGTGCGTCAAGACACAAACGAGTAGCGATTCCTGACGCGAAGGTTAAGTGGACATCAGGTTTCCGTATATTTAAACAGAGATGAGCAGTGTTCGGAGTGGCTTTGAACCCTGATCCATTTTCTACTTGTGCACAGCAACTAGTACTAGATTTCTAGTAGCTGCACATCTAAGACAGTCACTGAAATCACACCCCTACCTTTCTGAGAGTCGATAATGAAGTTCCCGTTGTGATTCCCTCCAGTAATGCTGTAAGAAACGCCGTCCCCGTCGGGATCTATAGCATGAACTGTGGCTATCAGCATGTTGGGACCTGCATCTTCAGAAACAAAACTCCTGTAGCTGACAAACACAAAGTGTGAAGGAAGAAACAGATTAAAAGGAAACAAAAAAACTCAAGTATTAAATGCAGTGGAGAGAGATAACGGACTGACTCCCTGTTCAGCAAGAAGCAAAAAGAACAAGGTTATTCAATATTACTGAACAAAAAGAACATGGCATAACATCTCAATAATAGAGCATCATTTTTAGAAACAGGTAAGATAGCAATTTCTCTCTCTCTCTCTCTCTCTCTCTCTCTCTCTCTCTCTCTCTCCTCCCCTCAGGTGAGCTGCTGCTAGAAAGAGCCACTGGCTTGCCAGTTTGTTTGTTGGGCTCTCTGGGGTTGGAAGTGGTGGAGCTGAGGACTGGCCCCTTAACTGAAACACCTGGGCCTGTGGAGCTATTGCTCAGCAATCTCTCTCTCTCCTCCCCTCAGGTGAGCTGCTGCTAGAAAGAGCCACTGGCTTGCCAGTTTGTTTGTTGGGCTCTCTGGGGTTGGAAGTGGTGGAGCTGAGGACTGGCCCCTTAACTGAAACACCTGGGCCTGTGGAGCTATTGCTCAGCAATCTCTCTCTCTCCTCCCCTCAGGTGAGCTGCTGCTAGAAAGAGCCACTGGCTTGCCAGAGGCTCGAGCCTCTGGCTCGAGCCGAAGGGCGAGAGCCTAAGGGCTCTTTGCCCGTGGCTCTTCGGCAGTGGAGCGAAGACCAGGCAGGCCAGAACACTGCTTCTCGCGATTGAGCCCATCCAAGCTGCTGCTATCCAGTGGGTCACCAATTGCTACCAACCGTCAGCCTTCTCCCTTCTCCATGCACACTGTTTGTTTGTGCACAGGACACCTCACGGAGATTGGAGCTACCGTGTCAGCATCTAGAGAACGGTTGAGTGATTTTTGTATGTGGGTGAGGGTTAGTGTGTAGGTTGAGTGTGTGGTTGTTAAGTTTTTGGGATTTCTGTGAATGGGTTAGGGGAGTGTTAAACCTGGGTCTCGGTGAGAGGGAGGCCTAGGGGGGACGAGTGGGACCTTTGCCCCAGTGAGAGGGGGGCAAAGGGTGTGGGGTGCAGTGATCCAAGCCTCAGTGAGAGGGAGGCAGGGGTTTTCTGAACAGGAGTGGTTGGGTTTGGATGAAGTGTTAGACAGTGGGTTGTGGACTGATTGGGGAGGGTGGTAGTGATTGAGAGTGGGCTGGAGTGTGTGTTTTGTTAGGTTGCGTGGTCTTGAAGTAGGCTCCGCTGAAAGGCTATGTGTTTGTCATCTCGAGGGAGTCTAGGGGAGGGGAGGGCAACCACCATTAGCAGAGTGACGGGTCACGGAAGATATGGCGGTGGGGGCTGGGCAGGCCGTTTCAGGAGAACGAGGGTCAGTCACAGGCAGACTGTCCCCCTTTCTGGCCCTTCTCCCATCCCTCTGACCCTTGGCGGTCTGGGCAACAGTCCCCTGAGTCTGAAACTGCTGCTCTTGAACGCCAGGTCAGTCAACAATAAAACCTGCCTAGTCCAGGATTTAATCCTGGATGAAGGCGCTGACCTGGTGTGTATTACGGAGACCTGGCTGGATGAGTCGGGAGGGGTAAGTCTCTCCCAGATGTGCCCGCCGGGTTTCCGGGTATTGCAGCAGCCACGACTACAGGGGCGGGGAGGTGGAGTTGCGATAGTCTATCGTGATACCATCCATCTCACTGGGTATCCTGTCCCGCGGTCCACTGGGTTTGAGTGCCTCCATGTCGTGCTGGAAGGGCGAGACAGAATAGGGATTCTGTTGGTGTACCGCCCACCATGCTGCCCAACAGTCTCCCTGCGTGAGCTGACCGGGGTGATCTCGGCGGTGGCGTTGGAGTGCCCTCGCCTATTGGTGTTGGGGAACTTTAATGTCCATGCTGAGGCCCCGAGGACAGTTGCGGCTCAGGACTTCATGGCCGCCATGACAACCATGGGTCTGTCTCAGAGAATATCTGCCCCGACGCACGATGCGGGACACACGTTGGACCTGGTGTTTACTGCGGGGCAGGTGGATGGTGATCTGGATGTGGAGGAAATTAACATCACTCCTTTGTCATGGACAGATCACTTCCTGGTGAGATTTAGGCTTGTTGCAGCTTGTCGCCTCCGCAGTGGTGGGGGACCTCATTCTATGGTCCGCCCCCGGAGGATGATGGATCCGGATGGATTCCTGAGGGCTCTGGGGGATTTTCCTGTTGCCAGAGTCGGCGACTCACCCAGCGCCCTGGTTGACCTCTGGAATGGGGAAATGACCAGGGCTCTGGATCTGATCGCTCCTGAGCGTCCTCGACCAAGCCGCAGAGTCAGGGCGGCTCCTTGGTTTACTGAGGAGCTGCGGACGATGAAGCGGCAAGGTAGATGTCTAGAGCGACGGTGGCGGAAAACTTGTGCTGACTCCGACCGGGCACGGGCTAGAGCTCACTTCAGAGCCTATTCCGTGGCGGTGGCGGCAGCTAAGAAGGCTTTCTTTTCTGCTGGCATCGCGTCTGCGGAGAACCGTCCAGCTGAGCTTTTCCGTGTGGTTCGGGGCCTGCTCCATCTGGCCCCCCCAGTAGATGGGGTGGAACACACGGTGGCTCGCTGTGATGAGTTTGCAAAGCACTTCGTGGACAAAGTCGATCGGATTCGGCATGACTTGGACGCCGCGTTAGCAGTATCTAATGATGTCCCTGAGGCACCTGTCTGTTCTCCTTCCTGGGATTCTTTTCAGCTTGTAGAACCTGAGGATGTGGACAGGATTCTTTGGAGTGTGAGACCGTCCGCTTGCCCGCTTGACCCTTGTCCGGCATGGCTGATTAGAGCTGCCCGGGCGGGGCTGGCTGAGTGGACGGGGAGGGTGGTAAATTCATCTCTGAGGGAGGGGGTGCTGCCGCTGTCTCTGAAGCAGGCGGTGGTGCGTCCCCTCCTGAAGAAACCCTCCTGGATCCCACTATTCTGAACAACTTCCGGCCAGTCTCAAATATCCCGTTTCTGGGCAAGGTGATCGAGCGGGTAGTGGCGTCTCAGCTCCAGAGGGTCTTGGAGGAAGCTGATTATCTGGATCCATTCCAGTCTGGCTTCAGGCCGGGGTTCGGGACAGAGACGGCCTTGGTCGCCTTGGTGGATGACCTGCGCCGGGGACTGGACAGGGGGAGTGCGTCCCTGTTGGTCCTGCTGGACCTCTCGGCGGCTTTTGACACCATTGACCATGGTGTCCTCCTGGGTCGGTTGGCTGGGTTGGGGCTTGGAGGCACCGTTCTGAGGTGGTTCCGCTCCTTCCTGGCTGATAGATCCCAGAAGGTGGTGCTGGGGGATGCTTGTTCGGCACCCTTGCCCTTGAGGTGTGGGGTGCCACAAGGGTCAATTCTATCCCCCATGCTGTTTAACATCTATATGAAGCCGCTGGGAGAGGTCATCCGGGGGTTTGGGGTAGGGTGTCATCAGTATGCGGATGACACCCAGCTCTTTCTCTCCTTTCCACCTGACTCCAAGGGGGCGGTCGATGTCCTGAATCGTTGTCTGGAGGCAGTTGGGAGCTGGATGGGGGCTAACAAGCTGAAATTAAATCCTGATAAGACAGAGGTTCTTCTGGTCCAGAAGTCTACGACTCAGGTACTGGATCATCGTCCTGCTCTGAATGGGGTTGTACTCCCTCTGAAGGAGCAGGTCCGCAGCTTGGGGGTTCTCCTGGATGCGCAGCTGCTCCTGGATTCCCAGGTAGCGGCTGTGGCCAGGGGGGCTTTTGCCCAGCTTCGGCTGGTGCGCCAGCTGCGACCGTACTTGGATCGTGCAGACCTGGCCACAGTGACCCATGCCCTAGTGACATCTAGACTAGATTACTGTAATGCGCTCTACGTGGGGCTGCCTTTGAAGACTGTTCGGAAACTGCAATTAGTGCAGAATGCGGCGGCCCGGGTGGTTGCCGGGGCTTGTCGGTTCGACTCAGTCGGACCGTTGCTTCGGCGGCTACACTGGCTACCGGTTCGTTTCCGGGCACAATTCAAAGTGCTAGTTTTGACTTTTAAAGCCCTTAACGGCTCGGGTCCAGGGTATTTGAGGGACCGCCTCCTTCCTTATAATCCGACCCGTACTCTGAGGTCATCGGGGGGTCCCTGTTGACCGTGCCGCCATTGGCAGAAGTGAGGGGGATGGCGGCGCGGAGTAGGGCCTTCTCGGCGGTGGCGCCCCAATTGTGGAATTCCCTCCCCGTGGAACTAAGAACGACTCCCTCTTTAGAGGCTTTTCGGCGGGGCCTTAAGACGTTTTTATTCAGGACTGCTTTTAATGTCTGACACGGTGGGCTGACTTTTTAACAAATGGTTATATATGTAAATGCTGGTGACCCATTGGGGTTGTTTTTAATCTCAAGTGTTTTTAATTATTTTAATGTGTTTAATTGTTTTAAAGTTGTTTATATGTATTTTGATATGTTGTAAGCCGCCTTGAGTGCCTTCGGGAGAAAGGCGGGCTACAAATTCTTTAAATAAATAAATAAATAAATTTACACAGGAAGCTACTTTATACCGAGTCTGACCATGTCTCTGCTCAGCTCTCCTTATGGCACAATCCTATGCATCGTTACTTGGAAAGAAGTCCCATTGCATTCCATGGGGCTTACACCAAGGACAGCATGCATTACTAGCTGCATACACTGGCGTCACTGCAGGGGGGGCGGAGCTCTAAGTTCCTCTGTGTTCGGAGCCTCCGTTACACGGAGGAACGAAGTGCCCCGCCCCCGCACCTTCCGAACCAGCTCCTGCGCGTTGTTTTCACTGCTTTGACTGGTTCGGAAGGCGCGGGGGCGGGGCACTTCGTTCCTCCGTGTAACGGAGGCTCCGAACACAGAGGAACTTAGAGCTCCGCCCCCCCTGCAGTGACGCCAGTGGCTGCATACTACATAGTACAATGATTTTACAAAACACGGCAGACTGCTGAGAAAGCTGAGGGTGGAAATTGTCCTAATTGTCATGTGGCAATCAGACAAACAGACAGACAAAACCCTGGATATATTTACATTGGTTGCGAAAACTTGGGCACTTCGTCGTTGACATTTGAGACTCGGATCCTGATGGTCGCTGTCCCAGTCTTTGGTGGGTCTCCTTTATCTACAGCCATAATGACAAACTCGTAAAGGTGATTAGGCCGCTCATAATCCAACATTGTTGCTGGAAAGATGGTACCATGAGTTGAAATGCTGAAATCAGGGCTCAGGGTATAGTACAATATTTCTGCATTCTCTTCTGAATCACAATCACTGGCTGATACTGTTGGGGAAAAGGTAAGACGACAAGTGTGTGGTACAATATTAAGGTACACTGAATTAATAGTGCATTGTCCCTCCAAGAACAATAGACTTCCCCCTTTCTCTTTTCCTTCTACAGGTCTGCGCTAGAAACCCTACCAGAAAACTGCACAGAACTTAGTTCCTACATGAGTTTTAAGTTACCAACACCTGTGTGGAGTCTGAATTCAACAGTTAAGGCTCAACCTCAAGTCTTAACCATCAAAATTTGGGACTTGCAACAAGTTGCAAATAAGAAAACAAAGAAGCTGCATTACTCCAATGGTGACACGTAATCTTCAGAAGGTTTGATGCTTGCAATATTTTCCTCACAACATAAAAATGGTTTCACATCATCAGCATCGACTACGCACTGATTTTTTCATGTGTGTGCGAGGATGAATTCCATCCTCAACATGCAAGAAGGCATCACATCCCATAATACACAAAAGGTACCACAGCACTGAAAAAATAATTCCACATCAGAATGTAGGAGTGGGTGGGGTGTTGGAGAAAGAGAAAAGCTATGAGCCACCTCTGGTCAGAGGAAAGACCTTTGGTCCTCTGGTTGGAGGAGGGAGGGGGAAAGAGAGGGAGGGGGAGAGAGAAAGAGAGACTGTGTGTGTCTCTCTGTCTATCTCACATGCATATGTTATCACTCTCTCTCTCTCTCTCTCTCTTTACAAGCACACACACAGCAGACTCTTAAACCTTTGGCAGAAACAACTGCAAGCCTCTATTGATCATGATCTAGTAGGGGTGTATGATGCTCCTTAGCATTTCTATGATAAAAACCCTGTATCTTTTGCAGTCAGTCCATTTCAGACAGCCAATGCCAATAAAGACCTGTGACAGTGAGACTCTAGTCTTTTCCTACCACTATGTCCATATATCAAGCAAGCCACGTGACACACTCTACCCTATGTAAACACTTCCAGGTCCGCTCTGCTCCTCCAGAGACTCAGCCCTGTCCAACCTCTGTTCTACCCTAACTGCCCTGGCCTAGTTTTGTCTTACCACTCAAAGCATCCTTATTCTGGGAGCGAAGCTGGACAGCAAGATGTGAAATCTTTTGGGGGGGGAGAAAATATGGTGCTAACCTTGCAGAAGTGCAGTTGTTACAGCCACTGTTTCAGGAACGTTGTCTTTGGTGTATATAGACTGCTGGAACTCTGGAGCACAGTCATTTACATCTGTGATTATAACCCAAACCTAAACAGAAGAGACAAGACAGCTTTTATTTACCCCAGGACAGTGTATTTTCAAGTGGCTGTTTCCTAGTGTTCTTCTGCACCTTTTTAGATGTGAGCTCTTTGGGGACAGGGAGCCATTTAATTATTTGATTTTGTCTGTAAACCGATGGGTGAACTTTTTTTGTTGAAAAGTGGTATATATGAATACTGTCAATAATAATAATTTAGTACTGTATCTCCATACTGCAGCTGAGGTTGAGAGTGATTTGCCCAAGGTCATCTCATGAGTTCCTAGCAGAGGTGAGATTCAGTGCTGGGAATGTCTAATTTACAGGTCAGTCTCTTAACCGCAACGCGACACCAGTTCATACATACAAAACATCATTTTAAAAAAGAAAACATAATTCATTAAACAGTATCAAAGTACAGCACCACCAAAAGCAACAGAAGGGGAACTCAATCAAGGGGAGGCTCAAATCAATCCAAGCTGCAGGCACATGTTTAAAAAGAAGTCTTCACCAAGCTGTGGAAGGCATAAAGGGTGTGGTAAAGATGGTCTTTTCGAGGGAGAGAATGCTAAAGCCTCTGTGCCACAACTAAGGAGGCCCTGTTCTGGATCCGATTTGCTTAGGAGACAACAAATACAGAACAACTGTTAAATATATAAATGGAGACTCAAAGATGCAATGCTAATGAGAGCCACTTACCTCCACTGTACTGCTGAGCTGTCCCTGGTTTTCTCTTGCTTGAACCAGCAGGAGGTACTGGTGCTGATCACTCTCGTAGTCAGTATTCCGACTGAAATGGATCTCACCTGTTGCTTGGTTAATGCCAAAGAGGCCATTCGGATTAGTTACGAGGCTGTAACTCAGAGACTTATTTTGGTGCGACAAAGCCGACACTGTCAAAAACCTGGATGGAAAGTTTTAACAAAATTGATGGCTTAAAAAGCAAATTAAGCCGATTCCCAACATTCCATACAGAACACTCTGGTGTGACTAAGGCTACAATCCTATACACACTTTCCTGGGAGTAAGCCCTATTGGATACAATGGGACTTACTTCTGAGTAGACATGCACAGGACTGCACTGTAAGACGTTTCACATTATGCAGAGTGAAACAGTAGAATTCCAGACTGCAGGTGTTGGGACCATATTTTACAATGCTTCGCCGTGCAAAAGACTAGAGTCCCACTGTCACAGCTCTCCGATTTGCTATTTTACAACATGCAGAATGTGCTTTGCATGGGGGAATATTAAAAAATACAACTCCCCCACAGGAAGGCTGAATTGGAACAGTCCAGAATTCTGCTACCTCACTCTGTGTAACGTGAAGGGCACCCCGAATCCGCCGCCCTCTCATTCCCCTCCCACAATCCACTGCTGACGCAACCCACATCACCTAGCCTCATGGATTGGTTGGCCCTGCATTCCGCTGTATTAAACACCCTATGGCCACGTTGCATTTGCCCAATATGCACCAATGAGATGTCATTTGAAAGTCCACATCTCAACAAAGAATTAAGTAGATGAATTTAGCAAATGCAACTCAAAAATCAACCCATTATTTGCCAGCGGTTGGCCATGTGAAGGTGTGCGTTCTTATATTTTCCATATGAAGGTAAGTTTTGGAAACAGAATCGTCTTTCTTTTGCTAGGTAAACTGCTTTGTGAACTCTTTCTTGAAAGGTGGCATATAAAATTAATTTAAAAAACATGTGTGTGTGTGTGTGTGTGTGTGTGTGTGTGTGTGTGTGTGTGTGTGTGTGTGTGTGTGTGTGTTCAAAGTGGCAGCTACAAAAATCTCTGTTCTTCGAAAGCAGGAACAGCAGGCAATAAATCGGATAATAAACCATTTAAGTTATACCCACAGCATCATCCAGTAACATACATACTGAATTATGACAGATTTGCCAGATCAGAGCCAAAGTTCAACAAAGTACATGGGAGTCTCATAGACATTAATGGGTCAAGCCCTACATCTGGTAAGATTATAATAGTACTTATCCTGAAAAGAGGATGAGTTGCTATACAGTAGATCACCTAAAGTAAGCAACAAGTAGCATCTGTCTGTGAGTTTCAACCAACAAGCTCCAAAAACCACTTGACCAATTTGTACCAACAAGGAGTCAGAAAGCCAATGTCACTGCAGCAGCACGTAGGCAAGTTACCATCATTTAACAAAAAAAACTCATAAATGAGGAGAGGGGGAATGCTGGGAGAGAGGACAAACTTTTTCAGCTCTGGTATTCTATTTTCTACAGCAGTGGTTCCCAAACTGGGAGGTGCGGTTCCCAGGGGAACCACGGAAACCAGCCAGGGGAACTGCGGAGTGCCACGGAATCCTCTCGGAATATTATTATTATTATTATTATTATTATTATTATTAACAGTATTTATATACCGCTTTTCAACAAAAAGTTCACAAAGCGGTTTACAGACAAAATCATCTGATCAAATGGCTCCCTGTCCCAAAAGGGCTCACAATCTAAAAAAGATGCAGAAGACCACCAGCAAACAGCCACCAGAAAAGACACTGTGCTGGGGTGAAAGGGGAGCAGTTACTCTCCCCCTGCTAAATATAAGAGGAGCACCAATTGAAAAAGTGCCTCTTGCCCAGTTAGCAGGGGAATACAGTACAATGCCAATTGGCAGGCATCAACATAATGTAATGGGGAGCCACGGCCAATGGTCACCAATGGTCAAGGGAGCCGCAGGTCGAAAAAGTTTGGGAAACACTGTTCTACAGCATTAACCAGGATCTTTACCCTCCCTCTTTATTAATGCCGAAATGTGTTTTTTACATTTTGTAGCAGCTCAATCCCTGCTACAACGGTCCAAATTCTGACAGTACCTCAATTTGGAAGAGTATTGGGCTTGATCGACACCTGCAGCAGGGCAAGGTGGGAGAATCCTGAGGTGGCGGAATCAACAGTACTTCACATGGTGATGCCATTTTTTATCCTCTCCAAAATAAATGTACTCCTTCAAAGCAAAAAGTACCATACCAGGGAGGAAGGTTCTCGTCTTGATCGCTTTCTACTGTAATAGTTTTCAATATGCAAGAAGCCGGAACCCCATTGGGCAGATGCGGTGCACACTTGGGAGCGGCTCAGGTCCGCTCTAGGCCGAAGCCAGCCTCGATTTCGGAACGCTGGTAAGGCTAGTTTTTGACTTAATGGAACATTCAAAAATGTGAATGTTCAAAAACACACACACACACAAAGTCAAACTAAGGCTAGTTTTTGACTTAATGGAACATTCAAAAATGTGAATGTTCAAAATAACACACACACACACACACACACACACACACACACACACACACACACACACACACAACAATCTGAAATAGTAAAATGGATCTCAAATCCATCTTACCACCTCATAGTAACCAGACCAGGCCTAGGTTCGTACTCAGTGGTAGCCCTCAGGGTATCGAATTGTAGAATGCGACCTCTTAATTAAACAACTTGACCTCTTGCTGATACTCACGATTTCCCCTGTGGCGTGCTCTCAGGAACATAAACAGCATAGGAAGTGTTGAGAAACTGTGGTGGTCGACGCCCAGCAACCACAGAAATGGCAGCAGGAAACCCTTGACGACCGGGTTTGTCCGCCGCTACCACAGTCAGCAAATATTCCCTCTCTTTCACCAGAGGCAAACCTGTGGTTTTGATCCAGCCAGTGTCTTTTTCAACGTCGAATCGATCTTCTCCACCTACAAAAAAAAAATGGGGATGTCACGTGATTTATGGAACCATTTGTGAGTGTGAGAATAGGCCTTGTGCTCAGTCTCGAGTGTCTGAATGCACGTGGTGGTGGGAATGGAACCGTCCCCACCCCACCCCCAACATGCGCATGTTCATTTGAAGGGCTCCATGTGATGGGGAATTCTGAATAAGCAGGGTTTGCTGGCCATGCTGAGAGTCATATGTGCAGTGTGTCTACCCAGACTTCCAAATGAATGCAAATAAAACAGGGATCGTATCGACTACTGTGACCTCGTTCCCTCACCAATGCACATTCAGTCACCAGAGATTGAAGGTCTAAACAGAACTATTCTTATGGGAGGTCCAAGAAGCTTCTAAGCAAACTTCCAGCATTGCTTCTGATATGTTCAAGGAAGTAGACGGAATGATACGAGGTCTGCCATTGTATGGTTTTTGGAACAAAGAGGGACAATGGAACAGGAAGAGGGCTGCCTGCAATTCTCCATTACACACTGCAGTCAGGGATGCATTTCTGGAGAAATAGGTAGAGCACTCGTTTTCCTGAAGGATAGGTCTGGACGAGCTAGTCCACTTATGGAATGAGCAGCGCAATCCGACTTAACTTTTGTGCCGGTGTAACCAGCGGCACGAGCCAGCAGGTGGCGCAGTGGGTTAAACCACTGAACCATGAGCTGTCGATCGAAAGGTCGGCAGTTGGAATCCGTGCGATGGCTCCTGCCAACCTAGCAGTTCGAAAGCAAGAAATTGCAAGTAGATTAATAGGTACTGCGTCAGCAGGATGGTAACAGCGTTCCATGCGCCTCGGTGTTGAGTCATGCCAGCCACATGACCATGGAGACGTCTTCGGACAGCGCTGGCTCTTCGGCTTTGAAACGGAGATGAGCACCACTCCCTAGAGTCAGACACGACTGGACTTGTCAAGGGATACCTTTATCTAACCAGCGGCACAGCGAGAATGGGAGGCCCCAGAATGGAAAAGGGATTCAAATCCCCTTTGAATTCCTCTTTTGGAGGGGATTTGAATCCCTTTTCCATTCTGGGGCCTCCCGTTCTCGCTGCGCCGCTGGTTAAAGGTAAAGGTATCCCCTGACAATTAAGTCCAGTCGTGTCCGACTCTAGGGTGTGGTGCTCATCTCCATTTCAAAGCCGAAGAGCCAGCGTTGTCCGAAGACACCTCCGTGGTCATGTGGCCGGCATGACTCTCCTTGCCGCAGCACGTAGCATGCAGCTGGAACACGGAGCGCTGTTTACCTTTCCGCAAGCGGTACCTATTTATCTACTCGCATTGACATGCTTTGGAACTGCTAGGTTGGTAGGAGCTGGCCAAGCAACGAGTGCTCACCCCGTCACGGGAATCGAACTGCCGACCTTTCGATCAACAGCTTATGGTTCAGCGGTTTAACCCGCTGCGCCACCCGCTGGCCTGCGCCGCTGGTTACACCGGCACAAAAGTTAAGTCGGATTGCGCTGGAAGAAACACATTCCAGAAAGAAAAGGAATGTTAAAGCTAATCTGAGCAGACATCTCTTTAGGAGATGTCCCCTATTTCTTATTCAAAGTCATCCTCTTTTCTTCCAAAGCCCAACTAATCAGCCTATCAGGCTTACTTTATTATTTCTTGAGTACCTAAAATCAACTTATAAGTAAGATTTTATGTTCTCTGTTACTAGAATAATAGCCACCCTAAGAACTTACTGGGCTGAACGGCAAGGTGCAAAGTAAGAACATCAGAAAAGCCCTGCTGGATCAGGCCAAAGGCCCATCTAGTCCAGCTTCCTGTATCTCCCAGTGGCCCACCAGATGCCTCAGAGCACACAAGACAACAAGATCCTGTCGCCACTCCCTTGCACCTGGCATAATTCTAAAATTCTAAAAGCAAATAAAATATATCAAAACGGAGCGTGAGGGGAAAATAAATGAATATGTATATATGGCATTCCTGCCTTTAAAAAAAAAAAAAAAAGGTCTCTTTACCTTCCACCAGAAAATATTCAATGGCTCCATTTTCTTCCTCATCTTGATCTTTAGCCAAGAGCTTGTATACTTTCGTGCCCGCTGACGCTTTAGGAGAAACGGTGGCCAGGTAAGGAAAAGGTTCCATAACCCATTGAGGAACATTGTCATTGACATCTGTCACGGTAAGTTCTAAATGTACCAGGTACCAATTCTTTCCTGTTGGTTGATAAAGAAAACAAAGAGAGAGAAAGAACTCTAAGCAGGAATAGCCTTTTTCAGGCAACGATAGTAGCCTGCGTGTAACAAATTCAGAGGTTGTGATTTCATGGATGATGGTAACCTCAAATATTAAATCTCCCCCTGTATACTAGCAAGGGTTTTCAAGGAAGTTTCAATGGCAAGTCACCATGCCGTAATTCTTACTGAGATGGCAAACCTGGGTCTGGGCAGCACCGCTTATGACTGTGGACTGGTTCAGACAACCCAACAAACTGTGAACACAACCTGAAGCCTGACCATCTTACACACTCCCTGGATTTCTCTAAAATTACGACACTAACCACCACACAACATGCTGCCAACAACCTCATAGTCACCTCAGTATTCATAACACAAGCGAAAGAAACGAGCACTAACTAATAAGAGTCAGGATGGTGTAGTGGTTTAGGAGTCGGACTTAGACCTGGAAGATCCAGGTTCAAATCCCTGCTCAGCCACGAAGCTTCCTGAGTGACCTTGGGCCAGTCACTATCTCTCAGCCTCACCTACCTAACAGGGTTGTTGTGAGGACAAAAGGAGGGGAGGAACTATGTACACCACCCTGAACTCCTTGGAGGAAGGGCGGTATAAAAATGTGCAAAATAAATAAAATAAAATAAATTTCAGATATAAATTATGAAGCAATTCATACACATAAGTGTACCATCTCTGCAGCTACAAACTGGTAAGGCAGATGCAATCTTTTCCTGATTCTGTCCAAGACCTTTTTCAGAGCCCAGGTGACATTTCCATCACCAACCTCACCACCATTAATCACATCTGTAAGTTCCCTGGTGCAAGCAGAGTAAAATCAGGCAGGTAGCATTTTTTGAGCAATCGCCTATCTGAAATTGCCACCTCCAGGAACTGCTATTTAGACCACTATCTTATTATCCTGAGCTAACAAAAGGGGACAAAGTATGTTTGGGCCAGGCTTACTGTCAAAAACAACTACTTGTCGAAATGTTTCATTATGTGCTTCCCTGGTTCAAGGTTAGGGAAGTCAAATGAGTAGCATTTTTTAACAGACTGTCCGAAATTGCTACCTGCCCTAAATCTCCAAGACAGATAATCTTTCAAAAGGAAAAAAAAAAGAAAGAGATGGGGTTCAATTATTTTTTCAACAGAAACTGCTTAGGATCAGCAGATGCACTGCTGATATTTGTGTTGGAGAGGGGACAGCATGTGAGTCATGCCACCCAGTGTATACATTCAGTACGTGTGCTAACGCTGGCCTCCATCAGTAGAAGAAGTTGGTCCCTAATTTAAGGTCTTGCGAGTTGCTCTCTCCTACTCTGGCTGGACTTCTCCTTAGCTGCTTTTCCTGTCTTGCTGCTTCTGCCGCTGTAACATTGGTTGCAAATCGCTCTTTGTTCTAGCAAAGCTCTTAACAAAACTCAGCTTTGCTGTGCATGGGACTGACTGGTTTCCTCAGCTCTGCTAACAAGTGCTTCTGCAAGTCAGTGCTCCAAACCATAGCTGCAACCTCTGAAAACATCAAATGATGTGTACATCAGCTCAAGTAGCTGTAGCAATTCCATGCTACTACCATGCATCCAAGGCCAGCCCATCCATAAGGCAAACTAAGGTGGTTGCCTCAGGCAGCAAATTGGTGGAGAGCACCCACCTTCATTTGTCTCCACTACTCCTACTCCCGCTTCCTGGACTGGAAAAGGAAGAGCAAGACTCTGGCCTACCACTCTCCTCTCCTCTCCACTTCCTCTCTATCCTGCTCTTCTTTTTCCAGTTCAGAGAGCAAGGCGAAGAGAGGCTGGCACATCACCAAATGAGGGAGGTCAGCATTTGGCACAATGCCTCAAGGATAGGCTTACCAGATCTCCAACCGGGACAGCGTGCTAGATCTTTAGGAGAAGGAATGTGGGCAGGTGTAGCTTGTTAAACCTTAGAGCACAATCCTAGGCATCCATGGAGCTTGCTTCTGGATAGACATGCCTAGGATTGTGCTCTAAGGTTTAACAAGCTACACCTGCCCACATTCCTTCTCCTAAAGGTCTAGCACGCTGTCCCGGTTGGAGATCTGGTAAGCCTGCTCAAGCACAGGTAGGCCAGCCCTGCATTCACCTAGTAGTAGCTGCTGCCAATGATACAGAGAAAAGCATACAGCTGAATCAACACGCAAGAAGGGGCTACTATAGCTCAGCAGTAGAGCACACATTTTGCATGCAGAAAGTACCGGGTTCAATCCCTTGTGTCTCCAGCGAGGGCTAGGAAAGGTCCCTGTCTGAAACCATCTGCAGAATGGCTGCCAGTTTGGGCTGACAATACTGACCTAGATGAAGCAATGGTAGGACTCTAGCAGACAGCTTCAAATGTTCACATAATGAAGGTGTTTCCAACTCCTTCAGCTGCCGTGGGGCTCACCATCATCCCGTGGGAGTTGCAAATGTTTAAACTGTCCCACCATTTAACACATCATTGTCCAAATTAGCCCCAGCATCTGCTCCCATCTTGAATTAATTTTTCAGAACATTTAAGACTGACATTGTAAGCAACGTTTGAGAGCTGCCATTAGACTGAGAATACAATTGTTGCTGCACTTTAGACTAATGAACTGCGATTACAAATGCACTCTCCAGAAATAGCACTCATAATGGACTGTTATTCTGCGTTTGCTACCTGAACCACCAAGCAGCAGAGTGCTCTAAAAATACACCTTTGTCCCGTACACTGATCTCGTAAACGGTATTATCTTCTTGTGCTGCTTTTATTATCCCTGAAACACCTTGTGTGGCAGGCAGTCTAACTTGCTTTCCTTCTCTGCTAGCCTCCATATTACTTCTTACTCAAGAAAATAAACCTTCTCAGCTCTAAAATGTCTGTTTATAGCACCTGTTTTTCATATACTGTAGTAGTAGTTTCCTGTTTCCCCTTTGTTTATCCACAGAGGCATTTATATATCTATGCAGCACATCAATACAGTAAACATTCGATGGACAGTTTCACAAACAAGGTAGCAAATTTAGCACGGGCTATCATAATCTGCTGTCTGTAAGCAACCAGTAAGTGGATTCTGGTAAGGAAAATTCCCTGGTGCAGAGATTAACTATGTCAAGTTTAAGTTTCTTAGTATAGACTCCAAAGTCTTAACCTGTTACAACCCTTAAGTACTTTGTGTTCTGCCTAAAGATAAGTAGTGTTCCATTCAAGCAATGATGCTACTCACACGACACCAACATCAAACCAACCATCTAAGCATAAGGCTTCAAATCTACACAACAAGGGCACAATCCTTTTCAACATGATTTTCAAAATCTGTATGTAAAAGCTGCACAATTCTGTTGTAAGGGAGTTCAGGAACATACCGGTAAATCATAAAATGGCACTGAAAAATCCTTCAGTTGCAATGTCAGGATTGAAATCTCCATAACCAAGGGTAAAATCCAGTTTCCAATTGGATTTGAAAAATCCATACCTACGAGTTGCTTTTGATCACTCATCATGTGAATTCAGGGGCCTGGGAGTTAGAAGTAGGCTGGAAGAAGAGGCAGTGAGACCAACAGCTAAAACAAAGCTGGTCTAACCACACAATGCTGTCTTTTGCAATAAAGTCTCAACTCCCACCTACACAGTGTGACAAGAAGGCACCACCACACTGCACCATGACTGTAAGCTTTGTACCTGAACATTTATTTAAAACTGGATGAATGCAGAGTATAGTTTGTCCCCCTTAGTGGGGGAAGCTGAGATAGTTACTGTAATTGGTATGTATGAAACCAGTTTTAGGAGTGTCGTGTGGATCTACTACTACTACTACTACTACTACTACTACTACTACTACTGGATTTATATCCCGCTTTTTCCCAGTAAGTCACATGTTTTAATTTCACACAGCTTGGAACATGATCCCATCCCACACTGTCAACAAAACAACATTTTGAGTTGTGTTGTTATTGTTGTTGTTCAGTCGTTAAGTCGTGTCCGACCCTTCGTGATCCCATGAACCATATCCCGCCAGGCCTTCCTGTTCTCCACTATCTTCCTGAGTTCGCTCATTTTCATGTTCGTTGCATCGGTGATGCTGTCTACCCATCTCATCCTTTGCCTTCCCCTTCTCCTTTTGCCTTCAATCTTTCCCAGCATCAGAGTCTTCTCCAGAGAGTCCTCTCTTCGCATTAGGTGGCCAAAGTATTTGAGTTTCAGCCTCAGTACCTGTCCTTCCAGGGAACAGTCAGGGTTGATTTCATTTAGGATTGACTGATTTGATCTCCTAGCAGTCCAAGGGACTCTCAGGAGCCTTCTCCAGCACCACAGTTCGAAAGCATCTATTCTTTGGCGCTCAGCCTTCCTTATGGTTAAAGCTGTACAGGTGTGAAAGATGAGCCCTCTTCACACACTCCCTTCTTTAAAGGAATGCATTTAATGAAAGGGATGCTGTTACAGATGCACATTTTATTGCTTACATTGCAGGGCTTTTCGATGCATCTGCTGCAATAGGAATGCAAGGCATAAATTATGTAAACAAATAAACAGAAAACACTAGCCAGAGAATCGCCATTTGACTGGCCCCCGGCGCCACAGCATACTATAGCCATTAGTTAATTTGGCCTGTCTTCCTATGACGTATTAACAGCGGCATTTTGGGCTGGCCCCAGGAGTGTAGGAACTGCAGCAGAGGGACTAGATAGTACAGTACTGCACTTTTCTGCACTGAGGCCCACAAATACGATCAGACAAGTTGTGAAAACAAATCTCACAGTGCTTGGTGAAGCATAACCTGACAGGGGCTTGCCAGAGGACAGAGATAGCGAAGAAGAGTCTGACATGGACAATAACGTGTCACGCACAAGACAAGTTATGCGAAGGAATTTCCAAATCACATTTACACGGACAGGCTGCTATATATCTCCACACAGAGGCACCAGCAGCTATTTGAAATGGGGTTAGTTGGTGCTGGTTAATTCAAAGGTCCCAATTTGGAGCAGTGCTCAAACATGCTAAAAGCAAGCCAATCACACTCACTCACTCACTCACTCACTCACTCTCTCTCACACTCACACACACACACACAGACACACACAGAGAGAGAGAGAGAGAGAGAGAGAGAGAGAGAGAGAGAGAGATCATTCTACAAGCATCTTGACCGCTGGTGTGCAAAGCTGGTTGTCACAGGCTGAAATACTGTAGAATACTGATTTTACAACAAATGGGCATATCCATTTGCAACAAGCAAAGCTCATACTGTATTTATTGTAGAACAAATTAATTGCAAGAATTTATCTTCCCCTTCCTACCCAAGAGCATCCAAAGTTGAAAATAAGCAAAGGACACACGATTGCTATTTCAAAGCATGTAGCACGAGCAGGTCTTCTGCTTTACTTCGTAGGTTCGGGATAAGCACGGTAAAATTCAATTCTATAACCTGCTTTTTACGTCCTCTGATGGGGGAGGAGCCTCCATCATCAAGCGGTAGAGCTGATTTGCATCAAATGGTCCCAGGTTCAGTCGCTGGGAGCACATCCCAGTAGGGCCGAGAATTACCCTTGTCTGCAAGTGAGGGAGTTGCTCCCAGTGTAGACAATACTAAACTAGATACGGTGGCAAAGCTAGACCAGGGCAGCAGCAAATAGTTCTACAAGACTCCGTTACAACGGAATCAGCAGCCCCTCCCCCTCGCTGTCTGAGCCATTCCGGCGGTGACGGGGGAGTGTCCCGTACGTTGCTGTCACCGCAACATTGATAAAATTCCTCTGAATGGCCCTGACTCACCGGCACGAGGCGACCCCACCCCCTCACCCTCGGAGCCATTCAGTGCGGCGAAGGCAACACACAGGAGACTCCCTGCACGTTGCCTTCGCCACACTGAATGGCTCCGAGGGCGAGGGGCGGGGCCGCCTCGTGCCGGTGAGTACCGAAGGGTCAGCGCACTGCGGAACTTAGCGTTCCGCCCCACCTAGAGCCAGTGCCCTCTGCTTTCTGAAGAGAGGCAGAGCGAGACTGGAAACAGTATTTTCTGCTGTGACACTCTGTCTGTGGAACTTCTTCCCCAAGGAAGTCCACCTAGTGCCTTCTCTGTGTCCAAGTGAACGCATTTTTCTTTGGTCAGGACTTCTAGTACTGTCTTATGCTGGGATTTTTGTCTGATTCTCTCTCTTTTAGCTTTTTTTAAATGTTTGTTTTTAGATGTTTTCAATTGTAATTTTTGGAAGTGCATATAGAACAATAGACTATTAATCTTACAAAGAAATAATCACACAACTGTATACTTGCATTGCTACATGCACATTAATGTAATTCTTTCACTTGTGGGTTCAAAGTGCTTCAAGGAGTTAACGTCAATTTTTATCCAGATGATATTTTCACGTGCAGGGGAGGGCAAGATAAAAACATAGCTTGAAAACTCCCTCTTGGCTACCCAGCTGAGGAAGGTCAGAAGTCATTGGTTTGGAATTTATTTGGCTATACTGGTTTCAAGTGACTTTTAGAGATGTCTTATTTGGAGCAAAATGACCCTCATTTCATGCTGAGAGGGGGCAGGCAGTACCCAGCAGAAGAAATTAAGCTTGGACAAAACACACATAGAGTTTGGAAATATGGTATCAAAATGTCATATCAAAATGAGAGTAGGCGTTTAGCCTCCAAGGCATCCGGGGGGGGGGGGGTGTTATTCCTGCCCTCCAAGATCTTGAGGCCCATGAAGATCTCTAAGGTTTGTTGACAGAAAACTTGAGAGAGAGAAATGAAATATTAAAAACAGGAGTTTGACCTTTAATTTCAGCTGCCAAAGGACAAAAAATTTTCATGCTTTTCGGGGGAGAAACAGGCACAGCAAATAGTGCCCGCTATAAATCTGAGAGATCCCAGTATGAAGAATGCGCTTTTTTTTTTTAATTTATTACTCTTGCTGGAAGGTCTATAATTATTGATGACAGCCAATCCTTCATGTCCAAATTAAATCTGCTGCAGTTTTAGATTCTTGTACAGCCACAGAGTCTGGGGTGGTTTTTTGCAAGCGTCTCTTGGCCACACGGAGAATACTGAGTGAAACTGGAACTAGACATCACTGCAGACTCAGGGCTACCATCACCCCACTTCTCATTCTCCCCCTCTCACCGGTTACATCTATTAGTACAAAATACGTGACATGACATCACCACATAGGCCACTCCACCTCTGCAAGAAACTAAAGGCTGATCTACACCGCACGAATCCCGGCGCATCCCGGGTGCAATGCAGAGCAGCGTGGCTTCCTTTTTAACCGATCGCCACGGAACGCTGGAGAGCTGTGCTCTCCCGAGTTCCGTTGCGATCGGTCATGGACCATACTGATGTTTGGCCGTTTTCGGCCAATCAGAAGAAAGTGAGGACGGGACTGGAGCGAACCTATCACAGAGGGGCAACAAGCGACCAATCAGGATGGACAAGTGGGTAGACAACGCGTGGAAGAAACTGGTGGAGCCCAGGGCAGCATCTCGGGGCGGGGCGTCCTGTCCCCTACGCTCACGAGCCTCCAAACGCAAAATGGAGTTGGTGTAGATCAGCCTTTACGTTGAGGCTTAAACTCACATCAAAGATGATATTTCAGGATGGAGTTTTGTATCGCTAGGTGTTTTGGAGGAAAGAGAGGAAGAGGTACCCTAAGAAGGCATTCATTCTCTAGCAGCCCAATCCTATGCATGTTTATGCAGAAGTAAGTCTCATTGTAGTTAATAGGACTTACTCCCAGGTAAGTGTGCATAGGATTGCAGCCTAACAGCGCAATCCTGTACAACTTTGGAGCGGCAGAACAATCGTTCTGCCACTCCAGGGTGTCACAAATGTGCTGGTATTTGGCTAGGAAGGGGTTGAGAAACCCTGTTCAAGGCCAATGGAGGCAAATTCCATCAATAAGTGTGAAGAAAGACTTTCTTTTATCCAACCTGAACCTCATGCCAGTTTCTCTGAATGATTCCAAGTCAAGGCAAATTTGGCCCCCATTCTGAATCAATACTGTAAAACTCACAAACTCAAACCAACGAGACACATTCCCAAGCATAACACTGGATTGAACCCACCCTGGAAGCCCAGCTATGCTTAACACAGTGGATTGACTGCCATTTTAAGAAGGCGCAGCATAAAGAATGTGCCTCTAGACTTGTCATTTCACCATGTCAAATCATTAAGGATGCCGTCCACCCACAAAGATTCAACGTATTTTCAGACTTCTGATTTCATTAGCCTTCTAACAGTTTAGTCATCTTCTCCAAAACGACACAAATAAATCCTATGAATGCTTCATACAAGATTTCCTTTTATAAATCAGGAAAACTCAAGTCATTATAAATACAAACTCCTGTGCATCAATATACACTGGCAATGGGGGGGAAAGAAATCCTGACAAACTCAGTGATTTCAATGGGAATGGGGGGGGAAACCTGACACTACAGAATACCTTACTTGGGTGAACATGTCTTCACAATTATGAACTCTACTCTGCTTTCTTTTATTTTACTGAGGGAAGAGGTATTGTATTACTATGATTAAACAATGATGGCTGAGAAGTCTGGGTAATCCTGGCATTTTTAGGTCATTTCAATTTACGATTTTCAAAACACAAGAAAAATTATGGGGGCAACAAAAGCCTTGAATGTCTCCAAGCCAACATTTCCAGCCATCTCTAAAAATGTCCATTAATCAGCCAACAAAGCTACAAGTTAAGCTCTTTACTTTTTGTTTATATAGCAAGCAATTTACTCGTCGATATTTGTTCTGGACTCAGTTGAATGAATTAACGGAGCTGTAAATGCTAAAAAGTTTCACTTCTGTACCTATGTAACAAAGTCAGAGCCTCAACCAATGCAGTTTTTATTCACAGAAGAGGTGAAATTGGGGAGAAAGCTTCACCTGGTGGATTTCTGCCTGTCACATAACATAATGTAATGGGAAGCTGCGGCCAATGGTCACCAATGGTCAAAGGAGCTGCAGGTTGAAAAAGTTTGGGAAACACTGCTATAATGAACAGGAGCTGGGCAAGAACGTTCCCAGAGTTACCAATTATTGCTCCAAACTCTTTAAAAGAAAGGAAAACCTCCTCTCTTAAAAGTAAAATAATGTCCACATGTCAAATCCAGAAATTCAGTTGTCAGTGACTGATTGTTGCTCTCTGGTACTGTTACTTTCTTCGTTCATAAAACATAAACCCTTCTAAAGAAACAGACAGCTCATGCTCTTTTCTCAGAGAGCTTACCTTATTCACAGGTAAAATAATATCACTTTGTCATGTCTCTGCTCTTTACCCTCTCATCTTGCATTTAAAAGCCAGAGTGCTTAAAAAGGAGCTAGAAGCTAAAAGCAAATGGGGAAAGTATTGCTAGGCAAGAAAACCTTGGATCCCAACTGTCTCAGATTTAGGGGTAGTTTTCAACCTCCAGGCTGCATTCAATGAAAATCAGGGATACTTCTGCTGGACAAATCAAGAGCATCTCATGAACATACAAAACCGCTCCCTACTGAGAAAGAGTATCAGTCCATGCCATTACTTCATTTATTTTAAAAAATGACTAACAGTCCGATCTTGACTAACTATAGGCGAGCGGAGTTAGCACTCTGCCGGCCTAGGATGTCGTAAACATGCCAGAAAGTCCCTGGGAGTAAATGGTGCCGTTCCCTCTGCTGCTGTCCCAAACCCACGCTGGCCGACTCGGGTGAGTGCTGCGCCGGATAGTGTAGGGGGCTTGGGGAAGGCAGGGAGGAAGGGGAGTACAGGCAGGGGTGGCGATGGAGGGGGGCCATTGGCCGGCCCACGCTGGGAGAGGGCAAAAATATTGGCGCTGAAATGTGCCGATATCCTGAGTTGCATCACAGCCCAGGCCAGCCTTACACGGCCTCCCCGGACACACGCCAGCTTCAGAGCTGGCGTGCATCCGAGGAGGTCTATTGCAACCCACACCGCTTACACAGGGGAAGGGGACAAACATCCCCTTCCCCCAGGAGAGCCCAGGCCGCAGAGATCCAAGGCGGCTCACAACTTTAATTTAAAGACAATTAAAATACAATTTAAAAAACAGTGACGGAACGTTAGGGGCGCCGTGAAAACATTACTGAAAACGGCACAGGTGCCGTGAACAATTAAAGTTCAGGAACTTCTGGACTAGACTATCCGCTATCCTGGGAGCTTGCCAAGACAGAAGGGCCACCAAGTCTTATGAAAGGCCAGGACACAAGGACAACAAGTAAGCCCACTAGGGCCAGTGAAAGAACTGAAACCATAGAAACTGACTGGGAGAGGCTGACGTAAGCCACTCTCTTCAAAAGGGCGTCTCCTACCTAGGGGTAAGAGAACCAAAGTGGAGTGACTGTAGTAGAGCACCAAAAATAGACTTTTCATTGCATTATCAAAGAATGAGTTTCATGGGCCCTTTTGATATAGAGATATTTCATCTCTGGAAAAGAAACAGGACATCCCATAATTATATGAAAGCTTTGTGTTCAGAGATAATATAGCAGGGGTGGGCAAACTGCGGGTGGGCAAAATGTGGTTCTTTTACGTATAACGTGCGGTTCTCGGAAATATGTTGGCTGTGCTCCTTTTCGCATCACAATTAAGGTAAATTGTAGTGGTTTGGGAGTCGGACTTAGACCTGGAAGATCCAGGTTCAAATCCCTGCTCTGCCACGAAGCTTCCTGGTTGACCTTGGGCCAGTCACTATCTCTCAGCCCCACCTACCTCACAGGGTTGTTGCGAGGACAAAAAGGAGGGGAGGAAATATGTACATCACTCTGAGCTCCTTGGAGGAAGGGCGGTATAAAAATGTGAAAATAATTAAATAAAGAAATAAAATAAGAAATGTTCAAGCTTTATAATTATTTACCAGGTATAAACTAAGAGTTCACTAGATTAAAGCATAAGTTTAACGTTCATGGTGAGTAAATATATTTAAGAATTTAAATACTTCTTAAATATTGCGGCTCACACACATCTGAAGTTTATTGTATGTGGCTCCTATATTAAGCACGTTTGGCCACCCCTGTAATATAGTATTCCTTTAAGTATCAGTTGCTCGCGGCAAAATGTAGGGGAAAGTGTTGCATTCATGCCCCACTTGTGAACTTCTCAGAGGCATCTGATTGGTTACTCTGGGAAAGAGGATAGTGGGCCAGACGGCTGTTTGGTTTCGTCCAGTGGTTTGAGCTTCCTGTGGCTCCTTTGCAATCAACTGAAATAGGACTCCTGTTACGGGGTAATTCTGCCGCAACAACACAACTTTTGAATGTTTTGTGCATGCAACAAAATAGCGCATCTATTTGTGAATGCTCACAGCAACAGCTAGATTTTTCCTCCACACAGGGCAATAATGAGGCTCAACTAGCCTTGCCAGCACTATGCGTAAAAGGAGGACACAGCCCAGAATCTTCTGCCATGTGCTGGGGCACCATAACGGACGCTTCTTGGAAGATAATATTGGAAAGAGTTCCCTGAAGACAGAAAGTTTGAAAGCCGCACTAAGAAGACGAGAATGGAGTGCAGCAGCTGCAAGAATAACAGTGGCAGTACAGGGAGGAAAATGGAGAAGCAACCAAGGTGGATGGACGGCAGAGAAGAATGAAGAAGCCTTAACAAAGTTGAACTGGGGATAGACGAATGCTCCTTCCAAGGTTGATCATCAAGGCTGTATCAAGGGGTACAAAAATTCAAATTTTGGCAGACCTCAAAGTAATTTTTAAGGGAGTGCACATAGATGAATGCTACATGAGCTACATAAATCCATTTGCACACCAAAAAACCCTTCCATCTCCATGGGGGAAACTCATGCAATCAGTACTTGATTGCACCTGACAGCACTTGAAATATAACCTAAGGAATGAGGACAAGAATTGAAATAGCTGCCATTTTCCTAGCTTTGTGAGTTAGGAATCATTAAATACTATGACAGTGCAAGCCTAGGTGTGTCTACTTGGAAGTAAGCCCTACTGAGGTCGATGGAACTTACATAAGAACATAAGAAGAGTCCTGCTGGATCAGGCCAAAGGCCAATCTAGTCCAGCTTCCTGTACCTCACAGTGGCCCCACCAGATGCCTCAGGGAGCACACAGCCAACAAGGTAACCTGTTTCCTGTTGCCACTCCCTTGCACCTGGCACAGAGAAAACCTACTCCTACAACCAGGAGCTTGCTTATGGCTTTCACAGTGTATAGGATTGCAGCCCGAGAGTGATCCTCTGTCAAAAGCTGAACCTACGTAAGAATCAATGAGTTTACAGTACAGTAGCTGAATGCGGAACTGCAACCATGAAAAGGACAATCCCAAAAAAGGAGGCGTTGCAGAGACCCTCGTTCCCAAATACAGGTGGACCCCCATATCCGCTGGGGATATGTTCCAGGCCCCTCCGTGGATACTTGAAACCGTGGATAAGAGTGAACAACCCCTCCATGGTTTCCTAAGGGCCCCCCCACCCTGCCTCCCCTGCAGGCAGGCATGCTTGCCCCCCCCCCACCTCTTATTTTTCTTTCAGCAAGCTTTGTTTCTTCCTTAAAACAAACAGAGAAGCAGCCTCCATTGCAGGCAAGTAGAACGAGACTAAGTCCTAGAGAGGCTCTGAAAGGTTTCTGTTAACCTTGTAGAGCCTCTCTAGTACTTAGTCTCGTTCTACTTGCCTGTAATAAGCAGCCTGGCTGCTTCTCCTGTTTCTTTAAGGAAGAAACGAAGCTTACTGGGAAAAAAATAAAAGCCTGGGGGGTCCCCACAATCCGTGGATAACTGAAACCGTGGATAGCGAATCAGTGGATATGGGGGCCCACCTGTATACTATTAAAAACATCTGCCGACAAGGGTTAAAAACCATTCTTGCTCATAATCGCACATACATCAACAGAAATTAAAACCCTGACTGTTCCCTGGAAGGACAGGTACTGAGGCTGAAGCTCAAATATTTTGGCCACCTAATGCGAAGAGAGGACTCTCTGGAGAAGACTCTGATGCTGGGAAAGATTGAAGGCAAAAGGAGAAGGGGAAGGCAAAGGATGAGATGGTTAGACAGCATCACGGATGCAACGAACATGAAAATGAGCGAACTCAGGAAGAGAGTGGAGGACAGGAAGGCCTGGCGGGATATGGTTCATGGGATCACGAAGGGTCGGACACGACTTAACGACTGAACAACAACAACATAATTTATTGCTCACATTTCCCACCTGCCAGGTGCCTTCAGAACATGGATCAGGATCTACCGGTAGGCTTCCAAGTGATTTGCTGTACACTGGCAAGGACGCCCAACTCGCAATTGTTTAACAACAGCAACAACAAAAAGACTTTCCTTTTTTCTAAACTTGGTTGCTGAAACAAGTTTGGGGGACACCAGTGGTGAATCTGTATGTCAGAGCTCAGTTTTGGCACTGAAAACAAATTCTTAGGTTAACACATGCTCAGAATGACTGTCCACCCCTCTGGGGGACACATCCTGATAAGGTGCTTAGTTCAAGATGGTCACACTCTGTTCACTCATTCTTTACAGTGGCTTCACACAATGCTGTAGTCACCCATCCTCTGTCCATCTGTATTTTCTTCTTGCTTAAGTCGTCACTCACATTTAACAACAGGGAAAATCCATTAATAATGAAAACAGCAGCACAACAACTTTTGAATGTTTTGTGCTCACAGGTAGATCATCATTAGCGCTGCCGTTCTGTCTTTTTCGGAAAGTACGTGCCCAGATTCAACAACCAAAACAGAAGGGGGGAAAGGAGGAAGGTCAGTCTACTGGGTCCCCCAAACATGAGAGAGATACTGCAGTGTGGAAGGAACATCGCAATTCCACAAGCAATCACAGTGAAACACAATAGCTGGCTGGTGCTACAATAAGCCTGCCTGTAGGTGCCTTGAAACACTATTTTGTAGTAGTTTTGGTGCACCCCAGGTTGTCTGTATGAAACACAGTGGATCTGCAAGACTGAAGTCTGCCTACCCTCTGATAAATAAAATTTAAGCAGAACTGTGTCCTACCTTTTCATAGAGAAACACCAATTGCTGTAAGAAACACCAAGAATACTGTAAGCCAATTTGGGCACCTTCTGATTGGGAGAGGAAAGGCAAGTTATAACTATTTTTAAATAAAATACATTTAACATTTGTAACCCTTTCAAATATTGGAAAACAAGAAGTCTGAAGACCTTGAATATTATGCTTGGCATTGCAGAATCTACAAATTCACAGGACATGTTATAAGGAGCCCCCGAAGAAATTTCAAACCATTTAATGTTACAGGACAGATTTGAGAAGACTGAAACAGGCTAGTGAAAGAAATCCGAATGAACCATATCCTGACCATTTGATAGTTAGATACCTTTTAATAGTTTCAAGTGAAACCAAGATAGTATCAGGCTGCAATCCTATACACACTTTCCTGGGAGTAAGTGCCATTGAACACAATGGGACTTACTTCTGAGTAACCATGCCTAGGATTGCACTGCGTGTCTCACAATTTGCCCTCCAAATTGAAATGTTACAAACCAGCTTTAGAGACAGACTTTACCCATATGTTCTACAGTCTACATCTGTCACCAGATTAACAGATTTGTGCTGAAATTCAGTTAGATCTTTTTAAAAAAGGGAGCTGACAACTTCTGCAGAAATTAAATGTTTGTAAGAGAGAGGAAAAAAAACAGCCAGCAGGTCTAAACAGCTTTGGTGCTCATCTGTAAGTAGTTTCACAAAGATGTTTCTCTAATCTGACTGCTTGCCTGCAGAAAAAGATAAAAGTTGTCCTATCTAAATCTTTTGTATGCACAAACTCTACGCGCAACAGAGAGCCAGCTTTGTTTCTCAACTTTCCTCATTGATATTCCCTTCCTTGCAAGTGGGCATCATGCCAAAGTGACAAATTGAAAAAGGAATGTGTAAACATGGCACAAAATGAATCCATGGTTAGAGCTTCTGGTCCACCTTCTTGGAAGATTCCTGGTTAGAAGGCCAGGATGCATTTCGACAGCATGTCAGCCTACCCTGCTAGTCCCTTCCTGTGGGACAGGTCATGAGTCACCTGATCTGGCCTCGTGAGACGTCATCCTCATCTCAAGCAACCTGCTTCTGAACCAAGCTCTGGAGACAGGTCATGACATGCACACCCAATCAACTCAGCTAGCCGGCGACTCCGGCCTCCGCGAAAACTAGCGACCCTTTGCCTTCATTAAAGCAAAGGCTGCATGCTATAAAATATTCAAACAGCGACAGTGGCTCTCTCCACAGCATGCCCAGCTTAAACGATATAAATATGTGCTTAAATAAAATATGATGAGAACGGCGCTACCTATTTGGAGAACATGCCAAACAGCACCCGAAGTAAATCCCTTGATAAGAAAAGAGGGAAAAAAGTGAACGAGGAGCGATTACTAAGCTAATGCCAAGGGATGAAGGAAGGTCCTGGAAGCCCGAGATGACAGAGGATTAAGGAGAAAAGATCTTTCATGCATTCCACCCAAACATTAATGGAAATCTGGCTCCTTCTTCAAATTAAATGTCAGAGCAATGTTAAAATGTTAATGCTCATTCTACAGCTAAAACCTCTTTTCACCTTCCTTCTGTGGACAAAGAGAATAGTGCCAATCAAACAGTACCAACAAGCAACTCCGATACAACTATACAGTGCACTCTCTTCTGTAGCAAACTGTTCAGCGCAAAGGTATTTCAACTGGTATATGCACAGGGCCGGCTTAGCTATGAGGCCAACTGAGACAGCTACTGTATCTCAAGCAGCAGATTAATGGAGGCTCACCTCCACTACTACTCCTCGTCTCTTCTCTCCTAGGATGGAAAAGGAGGGGGATGGAGTAGAAGAGTGAGCAGAGAGTGATGAGCTAGAGTGTCTCATTCAACTCTACTCTGCACTTCCACTCTGTCTCTTCCCCCCCCCCTTCTTTTTCCAATCCATGGAACAGAGGGAACAGAAGCTCGCACTACAGGTGCCAAGAGAATTTGGGCCAGTACAGGGGATACGTCCCCTGAAAGTCAAGCGCTGCATGAAACAGCGCTATGAGACATCATCAACGTAATAGGCA
Organism: Plestiodon gilberti rubricaudatus; assembly: GCA_026170595.1. Lineage (NCBI taxonomy): Eukaryota > Metazoa > Chordata > Lepidosauria > Squamata > Scincidae > Plestiodon > Plestiodon gilberti. The sequence goes on from JANXHW010000010.1 coordinate 11,281,073, forward strand.
GGAAATGGGTGCTGACTGGCCCAAATGCGCTGCTCCCGTTGGTTAGAACAGCTTCCAATCACTCCAGGAGAAAGAGTGCTGTAACAAATCAGTGGTCAAGTCATCAGTACTATAGAAGACATGCCTGTAAATGCATTTATATACAGTAGTACTGCTTTTCAATGGAGAAGTTACAGTACTGCTTTTCAATGGAGAAGTTACAAAGTGGTTTATGCCGAAGGAACAAGCTGGTTTCCTTTCCCAAATGGGCTGCTAACAATCTAAAAAAAAACCACACACACACACACACAAGGAAGACACCAGCCCAAAGAAGTCACTGGGAGAGATGCTACACCCTACACTGGGATGAACAGGGACAATCCCCCCCCCCTACTAAATTTAACTGGTGGTTCTCTTATACAACTCCTCTTTGCTCAGTTAGCAGGGGATATCTCAAATTCTCCATTATGTCTAACAGCCTTTTTCAGATTGTTGTGCGGCATTTTGCAATAGATGTTAACAATTTCCTTTGTTGGCACCAAAACAGCTGGCTCTGGACCACAGGATAAACCAGTAGTTCTGAAAGCAGCTCCTTCTAGACTCAACCCCCTTCTTCCCCCCATGTGACACGCTGTTCTTTATCTGCTGAAGCCACTGCAGATGACAAGAACTGGCAAAAAAAACATTAAAGGAAACCGATTTGCTCTGGAGAAAGACAAGATTGTAGATTACAGACACTTCAAGATGCAAAACCATGCTTTGGAAAAGACTGTGGGGACATAAAAAGAGGCAGGATGGAGGCAACAACCAGAAAGATATCTTCCTGACAACATTAAAGACATCATGCCGAACTCTTTGGGGCTCACGACATCAGGCTATGCAGCTCTGAGTTTTGTTAAATAAAAATTAGAGCACATTTCAGGGAGGCAAACTCCCAGTTGAATAGACTGTCTCTCTTGTTCCAAAAACAAGATCCCCAAGACTCCAAAAACATCCATCTTTAAAAGATTTCTACGCAACCAAGGAAGAGTTGATGGGTATTCTCCTTTGAAGTGCTGATAATCCATTCATTGCGTTATGGAATAAATTAAGTATAAGTCTACAAATTCTGTATAGACCCCATAATGAATGGGGGAATCTCAAGGAAGAGGTTTTTTCCCTAGCAGGTTAACTGGTTTTTTTTTTTCACATTTTTTTTACACCACCCTTCCTCCAAGGAGCTCAGTACATATTTCCTCCCCTCCTTTTTGTCCTCGCAACAACCCTGTGAGGTAGGTGGGGCTGAGAGATAGTGACTGGCCCAAGGTCACCCAGGAAGCTTCGTGGCTGAGCGGGGATTTGAACCTGGATCTTCCAGATCTCAGTCCAACTCCCAAACCACTACACCATACAACAACTGTATGTATGTTAGAGAAACAACTGTATGTATGTATGTATGTATGTTGGGGGGGTTGTTAGAGAAAAGAGGAGAGCTGGAATCAAACTAAAAATGAAAAATAAGAAGAAAACCAGTTATAACCAGTGGAGTTATAAAGAGGAAGCGGAGTTGTAAGGAGAAAAAAAGCCCACAATGATTTTTTTTTTAATGGTCAGCCTTGAGTGTTGAGGGAAATAAACTGGAAAGAGAAGACAACTTCACTGGCTCAGAAGTTCCATAAAATGTTATGAAAAGGTTACTGAACACTTACAGTAAACCCTCGGTATCCGCGTACTCCGTTCCCACGGATTCGCATCTGCGGGAACAAAACTGTAACTTACCTCACACCATTCGCTGTCTGTTCTCGACTATCCACGACCATTCTGAAGGTGCTACAAAAAGGGGTGCTAATTTGATTTCCCCCTAACTTCATTTTGCCATAGAATCAATGATTCAGCATCCACTGATTTGGTATCAGCTGAGCTTTCCAAGAATCTAACCCCTACGGATAACGAGAATTGACTGTATATTTTGTTTTATGTGTACAACAATTTGTTGAATCGACAGCACCACAACACACAAGTTTCTTGAGCTCAATTCAAACCCCCTTCTGACCAATGACTGAGAACCTTAATGAGGTCCGTCTCTACACATCTTAAGGGTGGGAATTGTCAACTAAGGGAATTACCCTTAGGTGGGTTCAGCCCTTGGAACAACCCACATTAGGTGGTAGATTTTGGAGTAGGTAAAGGTAAAGGTGACCCCTGACAATTAAGTCCAATTAAGCCGAAGAGCCAGCGTTGTTCGAAGACACCTCCGTGGTCATGTGGCCGGCATGACTCTCCTTGCCGCAGCGCGTAGCATGCGGCTGGAACACAGAGCGCTGTTTACCTTCCAGCAAGCAGTACCTATTTATCTACTCGCATTAACATGCTTTGGAACTGCTAGGTTGGCAGGAGCTGGCCAAGCAACGAGAGCTCACCCCGTCGCGGATTCGAACTGCCAACCTTTCGATTGACAGCTCATAGTTCAACGGTTTAACCCACTGCGTCTTGAAATGTAAGAGCCCTGAACGATTAGGGGTCTATCTAGTCCAGCATCCTGTATCCCACAGTGGCCAACTAGATGTCCTCCAAGACATTCACCAATAAGGCCATCGCCCTCTAGCTCCAAAACAGGGTGTGTGTGTGTTTTTTTTTGGGGGGGGGGGAGCAATGGCTTCTAAGAACACAAAATCAGCCCTTTCTTTTGTGGAAAATCATCCATGATGTTAACATCGGGATTTTGCCATAGAATCAATGATTCAGCATCCACTGATTTGGTGGATGGTGTGAGGTAAGCGAATGGTGTGAGCTAAGTTACACTTTTGTTCCCGCAGATAAGCGAATCTGTGGGAACAGAGTGCGCGGATACCAAGGGGTTACTGTAAGTGTTCAGTAACCTTTTCATAACATAAAGTAAAGGTAAAGGTGACCCCTGACAATTAAGTCCAGTCGTGTCCGACTCTAGGGTGTGGTGCTCATCCCCATTTCAAAGCCGAAGAGCCAGCGTTGTCCGAAGACGCATCCGTGGTCATGTGGCCGGCATGACTCTCCTTGCCGCAGCGCGTAGCATGCGGCTGGAACATGGAACGCTGTTTACCTTCCCGCAAGTGGTACCTATTTATCTACTCGCATTGACATGCTTTGGAACTGCTAGGTTGGCAGGAGCTGGCCAAGCAACGAGCGCTCACCCCGTCGCGGGAACCGAACTGCCGACCTTTCGATCGACAGCTCATGGTTCAGCGGTTTAACCCACTGCGCCACCCGCTGGCCTGCTTCATAACATAACACTGGTATAAAATGGATATAGGCTTGTACTGAGGTCATGTCTGTGGAACTCGACTCTGGAGATCAGGATGGCCTGCTTCTCTGTCAGCATTCTAACATTTCTTTTCTCTGGCTCATGGGACTTAGTTTCATTTGTCCTTTAGGATTGGTTCAGTTGTTTTTCTGTTGATGGGAATTTTTTTGCTCCGGCTTTCTGATTTTCTTCTGTTTAAACTGATTGTGCTACTGTTGATTTATCTTCCTTTAATTGTTGTAAGCTTCCTTGGGTACCTCCCGCTGGGAGAGGAAAAGTGGGGTAGAGATATTTAAAAACAAATAAATGCCTTTAGTAGCTCCCCCTGAGACTTTCCTTTCTGCTGGAGTATCTCCCAAAAACATAGCATCTTTGGACTACCTCATAGCAGGAAGAGAAGTAAAACAGTAGAAAGTGTATTAAATATTAGGAAGTCACTCCTGTCAACTCCAGTGCAGGCAAAACATGCAACAGGTAAAACTATTTCACGGGGAAAAGCAAATCAGTGGAAGGACAAACAAATTGGTTCTTGCTCTCCCCTCTACCCCCAAGTTCATCTGCATCTCCTTCAACAACCCTCTCCCCCTGAGAAGAATCTTGAATTTGGACTATATCAACTGCCAGTTGTCCAGAGATGACTGCTATACAAAAACCCACAGATGAGTTCCCCTGTATTTTTAATATTTGTGTGTCACATATATACCACACCCTTTCTCCAAGGAGCGCAAGGCAACACACCTGGTTCTTCCCTCCCTTTTATTCTCACAACAACCCTGTGAGGTAGGCGAGGCAGATAGTGACTGGCCCAACAGCAGCGTCGCTACGCCCCCGCGGTCTAGGGGCCATCGCCCTGCCCCCGCATCACCGCCCCCACGTGGGCGGGCACGTGATGTCACGCCCCGCCTCCGGACACCCCCCTCCGTGATTTTCACTTCCTTTTGGGGCCATACGGACGCATGGCCGGGTGGGAGGGCCGAAACACAGCCCGACTGCGAAGAAGGCAAGTTTCCGCCCTCCAGCCCGCGAACCAAGGCACCCCCCTGTATGACGCCTCTGTGGCCCAAAGTCACCAAGGAAACTGCATGGCTGAACAGAGGCGTCGCTGGGGGGGTGGTACTGTAAGTTCCGCACCGTTCCACTCCCCATTTACTCCCCGTTACGAGGTGGCCCCGCCCCCTCGCCATCGGAGCCATTCCATGCGCCCAAGGCAACGGGCCGTTGCCTTCGCCGCACTGAATGGCTCCGACAGTGAGGGGGCGGGGCCACCTCGTAACGGGGAGTGGAACGGTGCAGAACTTACAGTACCGCACCCCTCCAGCGACGCCTCTGTGGCTGAATAAGGATCTGTGCATATGTCACACACACCCCAGTCCTAATCCAAACTCTCCAGCCTCTGCACCACACTGGCTCTCAACAGCTTATGTGTGGGGTGGATTTTTAATCATTGTAAGCTATTGGAGGAGTCAATCCTGGCTGGTGTGAAGGAGCAGCTAAGGCTGCAATCCTAAGTGCCACTGAACAAAATGGAACTTCTGAGCAAACTATAATGTGCTATAAGAGGCAGAGCGAGCCACACATCAGGAAGTGCCTGGTTCAAAACTCACCTCTTGCCAGGAACTCAGTCAGAGGCTTTCAGCCAACCACTCCCACTCAGCCCCCCAGCTGCAATACGGGAACACTAATACTTTTAAATTATGGGGTAGTAAAAAAGAACCAAGAGGAAAGAATACATGCAAACACTTGAAAGTTCTGTACGAATGTCAGTACAGGTTGATTAGCCTTTATCAGGACATCCGAAATCCAGACTATTCCAAAATCCAGACATTTGGGGGGCTATGCCTTTTTCAAAAAAAACTTTTTCCAGCACCTGGAACTTTTTTCCAGCAAGGGCACAAAATTATTCAAAATATTGTATAAAATTATCTTCAGGTTATGTGTATAATACAGTACATATAAGACATCAATGAATTTCGTGTTTAGACTTGGGCCCCATCTCAAAGATATCTCATTCTATTTATGCTAATATTCCAAAATCCAGACAAATCCGAACTCCAGACAACTTCCCATCCCAAGCAGTCCCGATAAGGGGATACTCAACCTGGTATATTACTATTATTGAAATGCAAGGTAAATGCAAGATAAATAAGGCTGCAATGCTATGCATTCACACTTCCGAATGAAGCCCAGGCAAATTAAATAGGACGACTTACTCCTGAACAAAATTGTTTTGCTTTTGACAGAAGTTGTCCTGCAAATCGATGAATGAATGGAGTTTGTCCTGTTCAGCAGGAAGTTCGGAACAGCTCCGGGGGGGGGGGGGCTGCCACCCTACATATGCTTATCTAGGAGTAGCCCCACTGAACAGAATGGGGCTTCCAGGAAAGCGCAGCAGGTGCACGCGAGGCCAGCAGCACACACACACACACCCCTCCTTACCTGCTCTCTCCTGGACCCGGCAGATGATCTCCCACCTGGGCGCCGTTTCCCTGTCGAGGCTCCTGGCTAAGGTCACCTCGCCGGTGTCTCTGTCCAGCCGCACGGGGGCGCCGTCGGGCGGGGGCGAGACCAGCTCGAAGCGCGCCGCGGGGAAGCGGGCGGCGGGGCCCAGCGTGGCCAGCAGGGTCCCCGGCCGGGCGTCCTCGGGCAGCGCCAGGGCCAGCGGCGGCTCGGGCGGGAGCAGGGAGCGCGCGCGGCGGCGGCGGGCGGGCGGCAGCTCGACGGGCTGCGGCAGCACCTCGAGGTCGAGGGGGGCGCTGAGGAGCGCGGGCTGGCCGCGGTCGCGGGCGAAGAGGCGCAGCGGGATGGGCGCGCGGACGTTGAGCAGCGAGCGCACCAGCACCACGCGCCCGCTGCGGGGCACCACGAAGAAGTGCGCGCTGCCCGGGCGCGCGAAGTAGCGCAGCTCGGCGTTGGCGCCGGCGTCCGAGTCGTGGGCCCGCGCTTGCCACACTTGCGCCCGCAGCGCCAGCGTCTCCTGCACGCGGAGGCGCGTCACCGCCGGGCCCGGCCGGGGGGGCCACGCGAAGCGGGGCGCGTTGTCGTTGGCGTCCAGCACGGCGACGGCGACCGTGGCCAGCTCGGTGGGCAGCAGCGCCCCGGCCCGGGACGCCGAGCAGCGCTTGCAGCACAGGGCCAGGCGCAAGGCGTAGAGCGCGCGCGCCTCGCGGTCCAGGGGCCGCGTGGTGCGCAGCCACACCTGGCCGGTGCGCGCGTGCAGCGCCACCTGGAAGTGCGCGTGCTCCTCGCCCAGCAGCTGCAGGTGCCAGCGCCGCCCTTGCACCTTGGCGCACCACGGCTCCGGCCCCAGGCGAGTCAGCGGGATGCTCAAGCCGCTCACCCGGGTGCCCGCCGGCCAGTTCTCGGGGACGTGGCCCCGGAAGGCAGGCTTGCGCTTGGGCGCCGCGCCACAGCCCGCCACAGCCCAGCCCAGCAGGAGCCACAGGTGAAAGCGCGGCGAGTTCATGCCGCCACCGCTGCCAGGACGGACGGAGCCTCCTCCTCGACGGCTGCCTCCAGCGCCGGCCGCGCTACTGCCGCCCGCCTATGCTCCTCGCCTGCTCTGGCTGCGGAGGCGGAGCCAAGGCGCGCGGATGGAGACCGGGTTGGGTGGGCAGATTAGGGAGCCGAGGAGCCTGGGGGTTGGGCTGGCCAATCGTGTCGCCGCCGCCGCGGCTCGCGCGCGGGCTGCCCTCCCGGACCCGTCGAGGCTGCTCGCGCCCTGCCACTTGCGACCTGGCCGGCCTGGAATATGCTGCATTCCTGGCTACTACTGCAATGGGGACGGAGCGGATCCCACCCGAGCGGGAGTCGAAGCTGGAGGCGTGTAGCCCTAGCAGGTCAACCCTATGGGACGCACACAGTGGCGACAACACCACCTTCGTGAAAAGTGCCTTTTTTCCAGTTACCAACAGCAATGGGGGAACAGGAAAGGTGAGCCACTTGACTGGGAGGGGGCACTTCCCCTCAGGTGCCCCCCCAGGGGGGAAAGCCCCCCAGCTGATGTCCACGTTTACAGCACAGTCCTACGCATATCTACTCAGAAGTAAGCCCACCCCAGTTCAGTGGGACTTGCTCTCAGGTAAAAAGGCATATAGGATTGCAGCTCTTTTTGTGCACTCTTCCTGCGAGCAGTTTGCACCCAAAGGAACTGGTGATACCTTCATACACCTGTTTTCTCTGTCTTTATTTTTTAAAACCTCTTGCAGAATGCCACGTTTTTCACCCCCTGCCCCAGGACTGCAAAAGTCGTTGTTGTTTTATTAAAATATTTATATGTTTAATTAATTTAAAACTTGGTGGGATGAATGCATCTGGTCTCTGCCAAATGGCTTATCATCACCTGTCCATATATGCTGGTTCTGGATAGTTGATAACAAGACGCTTCTCTTTTAACTTATAGAGACTCAGCCTGCAAACCTTTGCACACTTTCCTGGGAGTAAGCCCCATTGAATTCAGTGGGGCTTACTTCTGAGTAGATGGGCATAGGATTGTGCTGTAACGCTCTCTTGACTTCAAGAAATGCTATTACAAACTAAATGAAGACGGGAGACAGACAGGCAGTAGAGAGCCTAGAGCAGCGTGTAGTGTTGGGTGAAGGAAGCTTAGACAGTAATTGGTATGAACAGGGGTTTTTTACAAGCATGCCCCTATTCTAGTCTGTACCGTGATGGAAGGCATTCACTTTACAAGACCGGCTCTTGATTTTCAGTTACTGTACTTGTTCAGACTGCCTGCATTGAACTGAACCAGATACCAGGAACCAACTTCATCTGTGTTGGCCCCGGACATATTAACAGCCGAATCCTAAACATACCGGTACTTAGTTGTATGGAACTTACTTTGAAGTATGTGAAAGACTGCACCCATAAAGGCACCACAGGTCTCTTTGGGCGCAATCCTGGAAACTCCGACGGCGGTGGAACGAGCGTTCCTTCGCCGGGAGACGGTGGAAATGTGCCATAAAGCACGTTCGAAATGATTCAGGAGTAAGGAATCACTCCGCTGCCAGATCTCTATACAGCCAGCAGCAGAAGGTAAGAACTCCGCCACCGGCCGCATGGGCGGTCCGGCCCAGGAGGAAGGGGGGGGCATATACCGGTATATGAGAAAGAGATCCTCTAGCTCTCCGCAGGCCACAGATCATGCTGAACAGGGGAACATTCTCCACATTCCAGTCCGTACTCTCACCACAGCGACGCTTCTCGGCCACCGAGGGTCGTAACAGCTTATCCATAATACCAGTGATTTCCGGTTTGTCTCCCCTCCAACACAAACGGGCTGCTCCTGCCAGTGGCGTTCCTACACCCCCTGTGGGGGGGCGCCGACGCAACACACCCCACAGGACACCACGTGTCCCGCCCCTGAGGCATTACTTCATTTTCGCGCGCCACCACCAACTTTCGACGGCGTGGCGTGAAAACACACACCACCGCTTTCCAAGGCATTTTGGAGCCAAACGGCTCCAGGGTGGGCGGGAGGGCCGATCTCGCGGCTCGCGGAGCGATGGAAAAGAAGACCAAGAGCGGCAGAGGGGGCGAACCAGTGGCGAATCTGGAGACAAGTACGCACCCCGCCGCGTGCCACCCTGGGGCCCACCCACCCCCTAACGATGCCTCTGGCTCCTGCTTAGCTTCCAGCAGTCTTCAGGCAGTTCAACCGCAGGATCGCACCTCCTTGAGATTATAAAACGAAGCAGTTTCTTTAAAAAATGTTAAACTGTTCTTACTAGTTTAATATCCGATACGACCTCTATTTGAGGACTATACATTAAATGGATTGGGGGGTCTGGGAGATGGAATAGAAGCTTGCTCCCTTCACTCTATGCATCAATTTGATCCCCTGGGGGGGGGGGAGAACATTTCTAGTTCAAAAATAGATCAGAGTTTCATCTTTAATTCTCCTTTCCCTGTTTCTGGGTTTCATGCTCTTACTGTTCTTTTGTGAGCGCTAGAAACATAAGTATGATCTATATATTGTTCCCTTTTCTTCTGCAATTCCCATGTATTTTCTTGTTGTCTTGTAGTTATCTCTCTCTTCCATGGTCTGTTATTTTTTCACAAAGAGCACCAAGAAGCCCATTAGCCTAGCTGTGGTACTTTCTCTCTTTTTAAATAGAGTATCCTATCTTAGTATCCCAATCTTGTATCCCTCCACGGCTTGTGCAAGGACCAACAATATGACTAACAGCGCAATCCTACCCAGCTCCTCCACTGGTGCAGCAGTGGTTTGGAGATCGGAGGAGATTGGAGGGCATGGAAGTATCTTTGCAGGCGGGCAAGGGTGAGAAAGGATGCCCCCACCCACCCCCAGGCACCTTTTTGCCACGGCGATGATGTCGCAGGGCGAATGACGTCACTTCCGGAAGTGATGTTACGGTGGTCGACATTTTTATGCTGCTGCCCCCTCACGCAGGGCGTAGCTACGCCACTGGTTAAATGGAGAGGAAGGCCAGAGGGTAGGGTAGCATGACAAGAATATTCCCTTAATAAGAGGAGGGGTCAACAGACCAGAGGACCAAGAACCTTCCCCCTCCACATAGTCCTTAGGGCAGGGTATGTCCAAGGCCAATATCCTTGAAGTCAGAGGCCACCACAGGACCTCAGACTAACAGCAGGGAGGGAGTTATTCACATCCTGGTCCAGACAGGCAGAATTGCATTCCTGCCGGGGGGGAGGGCTGCACCTAGGCCTCAGGACAAAGAACCCCCTCTGCTCCCAAGTCTGGAGCCAACCGCCTGCTCATTTTTATCTGCTGGCTAGCCTCATCATCAGGCTAGCCTCATCAGGGCTCATAAACTGCTCCACCCACCTCCCAGGGCAAGCTCCTCTGGCCGCATACCGGGATGCCCTAGTCATACCTATAGCCCAGGCGCCTTGCCTGAGCTTGGAAGGGGGGGGGTGTCAAACCTTCCAGGATCAACAGAGCACAGCTCCCTGATTCATCATGTGAGGCAGCTCCCGGTAAGTCCGGGGCCAGAGAAAGGTTTAATAAAAACCCCTGTGAAAGCGACTCTCACCCCTGTGTGTTGCCAGCAGCAGCTATTTTGAAAAAAAGAATAGAGTAGCACCACCAGCACCTGACATTGGGCCAGTCACTTTTAACCTAGCCTACCTCACAGGGTTGTTGTGAGGAAAAACGGGGAGGAAAGGTGAACCACCCTAAGCTCTATGAAGGAAGGGTGGGATAAAATGTGGTAAATAAAGAGCTATGTTGATTTTCCAATGGTGTTATTTGCAGTGCAATCTTAAACATGTCTACTCATTAGTAAGATCTACTGAGTTCAGTGGAACATAAGGTAAAGGTATCCCTTGACAATTAAGTCCAGTCGTGTCCGACTCTAGGGTGTGGTGCTCATCTCCGTTTCAAAGCCGAAGAGCCAGCGTTGTCCGAAGACGCCTCCGTGGTCATGTGGCCGGCATGACTCAACACTGAGTCGTATGGAACGCTGTTACCGTCCCACTAACGCGGTACCTATTAATCTACTTGCAATTTCTTGCTTTCGAACTGCTAGGTTGGCAGGAGCCGTCGCACGGATTCGAACTGCCGACCTTTCGATCGACAACTCATGGTTCAGTGGTTTAACCCACTGCGCCACCCGCTCCAAAGTAAATGTGCATAGGAGGACGGCAGCCTAATTCTGCTTTGTTTTACTGTGCCTTTTGAAAATAGAAACAGTCAGCGAGTTTTGGCTTGTACGTTTTGTCTTTTGTTTTAATTTCAGAACATCAGACAACTTCCAATCTATTTTCATAATGTGTTTGTTCCTGCGTCTACTTTCATTAAAGCAAACCGATCATTGCAGACGCTGAATTTGTTAGACCTTTATTGTCTCGACAGAAGTCTGTTTGCCTGTTTGTTGTACCCATTAAAATCCCATCACTCATTTCTTCAGATTTAGGTCCTTTTCGTGTATGTGTAATTCTGAGTCTGGCCACTGAAGCCTAAATCATAAACATGACTCTGTCAACTACAGCTATTAATAAATCACAAAAAGAATTTTGTATAAAATATTGCTGAACCATTCCTTGAACAGCGTTCTTGGCTTGCAGCGTGGGTTCAGTTTTATCAGAATCCCTTACTGCCAAAGAAGAAAGAAATTGTTCCCTAACATCAAAGCACATCTTCCAGAAGGGCGACCACACCCGGCAGGGTTCTCTTGTTAGGAAATGACTTTGAATGTGCCAAAAAGACTTTGAACTTGTGAGCTGAATTTGTGAGCTGGACTGTGTTATGACACAAGCGAAGGTTATGCCGTTTGTGATCCTGCAACCAGGCTGTAACAGATTTACTCCAGAAGGCCAAGAGAAGCCAGGAGAAGGATCTGATCAGCATCCAGCATTTCAGCACGCCATGAACCCAAAATGCTCACACCAGAGGTACGCACATTACATTCCCTTCCCCCTCTCCACGGAATGGACATAGGCAAAGTCTTGCTAAGTGACAGTCTGCCAGTGAGGAGAACCCCCCACTGTGATGCTAAATATCTTCCAAGACAAGACAATACAGTGCTACCTGAGATGAATCATTCTAGCCTTTGCTTTTGTCTCTTAAGTACCGGACCACCAAGACAGATCTCCTCACCCTCCCCCCCACTTGTCTGGTTTACCCAGAGGTGCACTGAGATGTCCCTTCTAGGAACTCTCTTTCCTGTTTTTCTGTGTACCTGGGGATCTTCCCCTTCTCTTGCCCATGTGCTCAGCTCCCTATAAAAGGCAGGGACAGCCTGGTAATCTGCCCTTCTTACTCCTGCCCTTCGGACTGGTACTGGTGAGCTCCCTCTGCTCTATCTTGTTTTCCCTTCCCCCCCCTCCTCTTCCCTCTCTCTTGCAACCCCCCCCTCCCTTCTCTTTGCATTACCCCTCAGTTAGTCACTGATTTGGTTCCTGAACCCAGCTTGTTCAGAACCTTAGAATCATTTTATTCCCCCCCTTCTCCTCCTATCCCCCACTCTTAATTTGACTTCTCAGTCATTCCTACAGACTGCTAGTCCTACTTTTCATTCAATGCTACAGCATTGCAAGCCAAGGTGAACTCTAGCAAGAACCCTGCTAAATCTCTGTACCTAAGTTCCTAGATCTTCTATGCTTTGGGAGTATGATTGAAGTGATGCATATTGAACTGTATTTTCTTTTTTTATGATTCTTGCCTGAACTATTTAGTAAATATTGGAAAGTAACCACGTGTGTTCTCAATATTATTTAAAACGGAATTCTGTGAAGCTGGACTCTGGTATACACAGGTAAAGATCCCAGAACATGCCAAATTGCTATATTTAAAGCTATTCCCCAAAATCACAAAAGCATTTTGGCGAACACTCTGTGATTTTCAGTCCTTTCCCTGGCCTTTACTTTTTTGCTCTCAAAGTCACCTTTAAGTTGAAATGTCGAACTTTACATAGCTCGCTATTTTGAGCGAGCTCCAGGCCCTTCTTTTAGCAAGCTCCAGGCCCGTTTGCAGTCAATATAGCCTTTTTATACATGCATTTTCTGTACCCTAGGATGGGGAAAATGTTGGTGGACTCAGGTTGGCCTGAAGTATTTTCACCATTGAGCCTGACTTGTATTTTTAACATATGATGCTGCCAGACTGAGTCAGACCACTGGTCGGTCTAGCTCAGTATTGTCTACACTGGCTGGCAGCAGCTCTCCAGAGTTTCAGATTGTCATCATTCTCAGCACTACCTAGAGATTCTACCAGGGCTTGAGTTTGGGACTTTCTGCATACACCTACTGTTTCTCCTACCTACTATGCTATGTCCTTTTCCCTATTTATTTTTTGTTAGTTGTATTAGCATGATGTTGTTAATACAAAAGATACTGTGAAGGGGACAATAAAGGGGAAGACCAACCGTCCCTATTCATTCCAGAAAGTGGCTATTTGCTGATGGGCCATGGCTTTATTTAGATTGCAAGCCATATGGGATGGAGAAGCATTTTCTCATTCATTTTGCTATATGAATTGCTTTGAGATTGTTTGTTATTGTGGTTGAAAAGCAGTATACTGTATAAATATTCTAAATAATAAAATAAGCAAAATACATCCTGTCATCCTCAAAGCCAATAGTACAGTATGTTTGTAAACTATATTAAATTAAGCCAGATCTACCATCCTTAACAGCAGTCCAAACAGGTTCTTCACCTGCCCTGTGACTCCCCCCAGCTATGCAATTTGCCTTGCAAACGAAAATGCCTTGGAACGCCTGAAAAACAGTTACAACATTTATCCAGGGATTGCGAATGTATTCCGGTGACGGCATGGGCGTGGGGCAATAGGCACCACACATCCGTTTCCTCAAGACATTGGAAATGTGGAGCACTTGCTACAAGACAGAAGAATGTACTTACATTTCCAGAGCAGAGAAGGCGTTTTCATCCTAAATTGACCTCACTGTAAGTATTTTGACATCGCTAGATTGTGGACCAGACTGTAAGTGTGTATTATATCTCAAAAAGGATATAGTGGAACTGGAAAAGGTGCAGTGGAGAGCGACCAAAATGATTAGTGGGCTGGGGCATCTCCCTTATGTGGAAAGGCTACAGCGTTTGGGTCTAGAAAAAAAGGCAGCTGAGGGGGGACATGATTGAGACGTATAAAATTATGCATGGGATGGAGAGAGTGGATAGAGAGAAGTTCTTTTCCCTGTCACACAACACTAGAACTAGGGGGCATCCACTCAAATTGAGTGGAGGGAGGATTAAAACAGACAAAAGAAAATATTTCTTTACCCAGCGTGTAATTCATCTGTGGAACTCCTTGCCACAGGATGTGGTGATGGCACTTGGCCTAGATGCCTTTAAAAGTGGATTGGACAGATTTATGGAGGAAAAGTCCAACACAGCTTACAAGCCATGATGGGGAAAAGCAACCTCCTGGTTGTAGGAGTAGGTTCTCTCTGTGCCAGGTGCAAGGGAGTGGCGACTAGACACAGGTATCTTGCTGTCTTGTGTGCTCCCTGAGGCATCTGGTGGGGCCACTGTGTGATACAGGAAGCTGGACTAGAGGGGCCTTTGGCCTGATCCAGCAGGGCTCTTCTGATGTTCTTATTACACCACTAAACCATTCTCGTCCTTTTTGCGCCTCCTCCTCCCTCTCCCGCGGAGATTGCCAGATGCTTGCTATGACAAAGCCGCAAGGCCCTGTCATGAAAGATTAATTTAGGTCCCAAAAAATCATTGAATCTTTGTTCTTCATGAGTGACTTAGCAATTGATAATATTAAGACAGCTGCTAATTAATCATTAATCATCACGTACTTTCCCTGACACAGCATTTGCTTTTTTAAAAATCAAATTAAGTTTTGCTTATATAATGAACACAGACTACGAAAAGGGGGCAATTTCCAAAACGGTTCAGAGGTGTGCAACGCAGGAACGGTGGCGCGACCAGGAGAAGACTGTCACTCACCTGTCCTGGTCACCAGGCATTGTGCAGTTGTGTCTGATGGCTTCCAGCAAATGGGTACGAGATGTTACAGGGCATTATTTGCTTCTTCTCTGCTCAAGAACAGCACTTGCTTCTAGCTAATATCTGCCATAAAGGGCATGCTGCATAATTTTGCTGCAGGAACAAGAATGAGGGAAACTTGGAAATTGTTTTAAGGCCATGCATATAGGAGACACACTTGCCACTCTTATCTCTCAGGAATCCCCTGACAATTAAGTCCAGTCGAGTCCGACTCTAGGGTGTGGTGCTCAACCCCATTTCAAAGCCGAAGAGCCAGCGTTGTCCGAAGACGCATCCGTGGTCATGTGGCCGGCATGACTCTCCTTGCCGCAGCGCGTAGCATGCGGCTGGAACACGGAGCGCTGTTTACCTTCCCGCAAGCGGTACCTATTTATCTACTCGCATTGGCATGCTTTGGAACTGCTAGGTTGGCAGGAGCTGGCCAAGCAATGAGCGCTCACCCCGTCGCGGGAATCGAACTGCCGACCTTTCGATCGACAGCTTATGGTTCAGCGGTTTAACCCGCTGTGCCACCCGCTGGCCCAAATGTTTTCCAAATGTTTCCCAAATGTTTCCCAAATGGTGAATATATTTGCTTATATCACACCTTCTTACCCTGAAACTCAAGACAGGTCAATTTGTGTTTCCCAGGCAGGCAGTGATCAGGCCTAAACATAGCTTCAAAAAAAGAGCTGTATTGTAGCCCATCAGACCACACCTTAAAGCCCTGGATGGCAGTGGCGTAACAAGAGTTTTTTGCGCCTGGTTCGAGGGGGGGATTTGGCGCCCCTAGGGAACTCGCTTTTTACACCAAAAATCGGCGCTCCTCCAGGGGGGCGACCTGGCGGGACCCTGCACCGTTGCCATAGCGTTAAACAGCTCCAAAAGTTCTGATCTCTCCCACCGCCGCTCTCACGTCATGCAAGTCCGAGGAAATCCGCTTGCACCGCGCCGAGCCTCCGCTGCCAGCAGCCCTTCGAGCGACGGCTCCAAAGTTCCCAGCCCCTTAACCTCCTTTGCAGACACTGTTTGGGGGAGCTTATAGAAATTCCCAAGCCCGCCGGCGGCGCAAAGTTCCGCTGAAGGAGTCCGGCGGCGGCGGGGAATTGAAGGCACACACACACTCACTCACTCACTCACTTCCGCTGAAGCCTGAACTGAATCAGTTCAGGCTTCAGCGGGAGTGAGTGAGTGAGTGAGTGAGTGAGTGAGTGAGTGAGTGAGTGAGTGAGTGAGTGAGCCTTCAATTCCCCGCCACCGCCGGACTCCTTCAGCGGAACTTCGCGCTGCTGGCGGGCTCACCTTACCCCAAAGGACCTCTCTCTCTCGGAGAGAGAGGTCCTTTGGGGTGAGGTGAGCCTTCTCTCCCAGTAATGTAACGACGGTGGAGCGCCCCGCAGCAGGCAGCGCCTGGTTCAGCTGAACCACGCGCTCCACCGTAGTTACATTATTGCTGGATGGCTCCTCTTAGATGGGGAAGAGGAACAAAAGTCTCCTTTTATGACCCTAGCCATAACCCTGGCCATAGATTTACTGGATAGCTTTGGGCCAATCGCTGTTTCTCAGTTTTCTCTATGTGCAATGGGAATAATAGTGACATCTGTAAAGTACTTTGTATGGGGAGGTATGATCAAGGTTGTTATCATGCATATTAATGAACATGCAATCATGAGGCAAGATGTGGAGGATATGAGAGTGATGGGCTAGAGTGTCCGGTTCTCAACCAGTGGTACTAGTACCACCAGTGGTACTTTGGCCAACTGCTGGTGGTACTCAGACTGCCGGACCACCAGAACCTAGCTCTGATGCAGTACTTTTGGCGGAGCATTTTTGCTTCCAAGAGTCTCCTGCCTTTGGCCGAGCCTCTCAGTAATGCCGAGAAGGGCCCTCCCACCCATCCGGAGCCTCCTACCTGCGTTTTCTGGCCTCTGAAAACCCGGAAGTAACTGGCGATGATGTCATCACCAGTCACCCGGTGGTACACAGCAGGAGAGTGGCGCCAGAGGTTGAGAACCCCTGCTCTAGCCCACTATTCTCTCTTCCACACTAGCAGCCATGACCACATCCTGCGGCAATGAATCCCACAAACTAACTAAGCACTGTGTGAAGAAATATCTCCTTTTGTCCATCCTACCAATCAGTTTCAATGAATGACTCCCAGTTCTAGTAGCGTGAGAGTAGTGTGAGAGAGGGAAAAAATATTGTAGTAGAGAGTAGTGTGAGAGAGGGAAAAAATATTCTGTCTATCCCGGTCTCCCCACAACATGCATAATGTTGTAAGTCTCAATCATGCTGTCCTCGTAATGGCATTTTTCCAACCTAAAAAGCCCAGAACATTGAAAGCCTTACCTGATTAGAAAGGTGTTACAGCCCTGTGATCGTTTTGCTCACCCTCTTTCACACCTTTTCCAGCTCAGTTTCACGTTGAGTGTGCACCTGTCTCCCCATCATGACACGGGGTTAAAAAGAAAAAGAGACAAAGAAGCAAATATGCAGGGAACATCACACCTCTTTTGACCCAGTAGCGCAGGACATGTTTCAAGCTGAGACGCCCAAGCCGTCACCCGCGGCTTGGATGTCATCCGCGGTCATCCACGTGAACGCCCAGCCTCTTGTGTGTTCATCCTGCATTGGAAGCAAGTTGGTGCCCACCTCCACAATGGATTAATGCTGGTCTGGGGGGCGGGCAGTTGGGGAGAGAATACACCTGTCAAATGTTGATGGGCTTATGCTTGTCTACATACAGTAATAAAAACTCACAGATCTCTCTCTCTCTCTCTCTCTCTCTCTCTCTCTCTCTCTCTCTCTCTCTCTCTCTCTGCATCCATTAAAATGTTTACCGAAAAGATGGGAAAATTATGAAACATCTGTAAACTGGGTTAATAGGGACTGTGGGGAGGGTGGACGTCACGCACCAGAAAACCTTCTTGTCAGGAGTGCATCGGGGCTCCTGGATTGAAACTAAATGCACCTGTATCCAGCAGAAGAGCAGCTTTCAAAGAAACAACAAGAGAAGTCCATTAGAGTCCCCATGTTCGTGTACTTGAAGTCAAGAAAATTGGTACTCTAACAAGCTGATGCACTGGGGTCACATTTTGACATTTCCACCAAGCTGGGCCAGGGTGGGGAAGAGAGAGAAAAAAAGACCACAGCTACACCACTGATAAAAAGCAGAAGTACAAGACTGCGGACTCCAGAGAATCCCCAGATTGTACATCTGTAGGTGGAAATACTGTAAACTGGGGGTGGAAAGGAGATGGGGATCAACTGGTAAATCTCTGGGGATTTGTAGTAGTAGTAGTAGTAGTAGTAGTAGTAGAAGAGGTGGAGAGGAGGTAAAGGAATTATCCCAACTATAAAGTAGTCCTGCAGACAGCATCTGAACTGAGTTGTTTTTTCAAATGGTCCACAACAATTTCAACAAGTCGTGTGTGTGTGTGTGTGTGTGTGTGTGTGTGTGTGTGTGTGTTGGGGTGGTTCTGCTGTGATTGTTGGTCTCTGTTGTTTTTCACCTTTTATATGTATTGTTTTAAATTGAAATGTAACTTTTTAATGTATTTTTGTTATTGTAAGCCACTTTGAGCATCAGTTTCATGATGGAAAGGAGGGATAAAAATGCCTAAAATAACTTCTTATTCAGAATATTTATATACCACTTTAAATAAAAAAAAAGTTACCGCAGTGGTCCGTGGTTGCCCGAACATTGAGAACCGCTGTTTTATAGCCTTCGTTTCCATTTTTCAACTTGAGAAATCAGCAGCACAATCCTAGTCATGTCTACTCAGAAGTAAATTCAATAGCTTTCAATAAAGTCTGTTCCCAACAGTGGCGTCGCGACGACGCGCGACACCCCTGAGCGGGGGCGCGCGTCACCCTTAAGGGGGAGGCTCCGCCCCCGCGCGTGACGTCACGCGCAGGAGCGGAGCGCCCTCCCCGCTCCGTTTTCGGCTCATTTTGGAGCCAAACGGAGGCGAGGGAGGGCGGGCAGGCCCACCTGCACCGCAAAATTGTAAGTAAGGGGCATCGCGCGTCACCCCTATACGCGCGACGCCCCCCGGCGGCCCGCCCCCCCCCGCTTCCCCCATCGACGCCAGTGGTTCCCAAGAAGGTGTGTATAGGGTTGCAGCCTAATGGTACAATCCTGTCTAACCTAAGACCAGCGGAGCAACTGCTCCGCTGGTCCAGGGTGTTGCAAACGTGCCATAGGGCACATTTGCGGCACTCAGAGAGTAAGTGGCACCGGTGGAGAGGCTTTATGCGACTGCTCTGGCGCCACAGAACAAAGCAGCCCCACAATAGAACGGTAAGGGCCGGCCTGGTGGTGGAGGGGTGGGTCGAGGGTGGAACGGGTGCGTTCCGGGAGGGGGTGTTGGAGGATTGGGCCTGGGAAGGGCGAGAAATCAGCGGAGGCCTCCTCCGCCGTATCCTATCCCCCTTTCCGGGCTTGTTGGGCCTTACACAGCCTCTCGAATACATCTGAAGAGACCCATTGGGGCAGCTGGCACATTACTTAGGGTAAAAGGACAAACATCCCTTTACAGGCGCTATCCTGCTCAGGATGCCGCGTCCTGTTAGACAGGATCGGGCTGCCCATTTCTCAATATGATTCTGTTTATTTATTCACATTTTTATACCACCCTTCCTCCAAGGAGCTCAGAGTGGTGTACATATTTCCTCCCCTCCTTTTTGTCCTCACAACAACCCTGTGAGGTAGGTGGGGCTGGGATATAGTGACTGGCCCAAGGTCACCCAGGAAGCTTTGTGGCTGAGCGGGGATTTGAACCTGGATCTTCCAGGTCTAAGTCTGACTCCCAAACCACTACACCAGCCTAAAGCATTTTCTTACTGACCATAACTTGTATTTAGTGATGTTGTTAAATCCAGTATTGCCTTTGAAGTTGAAAAGTATTTCTCCTTTGATGTCATTCGTTTTGATCCTGTTTCATATGGTGATTTCTCCTCTGTTTTGAAAAGTGTTTTTATTGTTCATCTCCTGAAATCACCTGTCTGATCTGCACACTCTGGGAAAAATGAAAGTCTGGCTCACACGCTTAGCAGGTGGTTTTCGCATTGCAGTGATGGAGGACCTGGTTTGTATCTGTTTTGTAGGGTGCCTAAATAGGGTGGGGGTCATGCAAATCGGGCTCACATATGGGTCTTTGCATATGGGCAGGTAGTGTGGCCTGGAGGTTGAGCCAGTGCCCTGCCTGAAGAAGCTAAGCATGGTTGACCTCGGTTCTCGTTTGGATGGGAGACGGAAGCTGCTGATAAACTGTGAAGCGGTAAACTGTGAAGTTTGGAAGTGCAGAACACAAGCCAGAAGGAGGGCTGCACTCGGAATGGAAAACATCTCGAGCATGGAAGGTTCTGTATATGAATAGAAGAACAATATTGTAAAGACCTTTATCGGGTCTAGGATAGCCTGCCTACGTAAACCGCCTTGAATAAATCTGATGAGAAATCTGATGATGAGAAAGGCGGTATATAAATACAGAAAATAAATAAATAAATATTGCCCCAAAGCTTAAATCATCACATTTATTAACAGGTAAAATCTGACTTTTGTGAGCCCTGGGGGTCACGTACACATCACAGTAGAGAGAGTCACTCTAGTCTACGGTGTTACCAACACACAGTACAATATATTGCAGGGGAGGCCAAACTGCAGCTCCTGAGCCACATGCTCTTTGACATATAATGTGCGGCTCTCGGAAATACGTTGGCTGAGCTCCTTTTTGCATCACAATTAATATAAAAGGTAAACAAGTTTTTTTTTCAAGCTTTATAATTATTTACTAGGTATAAACTGAAAGCCCACTGGATTAAAACATAAGCTTAATGTTCATGGTGAGAAAATATAGTTAAGAATTTAAATGCTGCTTAAATATTGCGGCTCTCAAACATCGCATGGCTCTCAAACATCTGAAGTTTATGTGGCTCTTCCGTTAAGCAAATGTGGCCACCTTTGGTATATTGACTGCCAGGTAAAAGGAAAGTTGCAATTCTACGCGTGGAGAAGTAACAACTGGTTTGTACTACACGGAGAAGATCTGGAAGGTCCCTTTATTAGGGTCGATCAAAGTGACAGAAGGGCATGAGTAGGAAGCTTTCGCAGTCTCCCAAAGTTTCCACCGGGCTGCATGTTAAGCTAAGTAAAAAAGGGCACAGGCTTAAGTGCTTCGCCTCACTAGGTGTCAGATGCTGTTTTGAGGATGCACCCTGCTGGGCAACAATAACTGTTCCCCCATTTTCAGAAAAATTTCAGTGGTGAGATTATTACATCAGTGTTTTGATTATCATCTGCATCTCCTGACAAACAACTTCCATGTCAAGACTTTTTTTCCGTGCCCCTCAATTCCCAGAGACGTGGCAATTCTTCTCAGGTAGGTTTCAGCTCTCCCTTGAAGTTGCAACTTGCTTAAAATGATTATCCCGGGTGGGTGACAGAACCAGATATTAGAGCAGGTGCTAATTTGGGAAGGTTCTTTTCATATTTTAGATCTGAATTAGCATGTGTGTCACCCAGAGTGACACGGTGATTATCGTCGCAAACATCTGAGCCAAGTGAATAATGGAAACCCACACACCATCAGAAAATAGCACCGCTCAAGTAATTAGCTCCTATTTTCTGTCTGAATCCAAAGCAGCCATGGAACAAAATAACACCTATTGATATTTAAATGGAGCTAAACTTCCATTTTTTCATGGCTTTGAAGCTACAAACGCAAGTATCCTGCTGGCCTTTATTATATAAGCGGGTCACATTTGGCAAACTGGGAACCGTAATTTGCACCCAGTTAGTTCTACCTGGTGTGAGAGTACCAGACAGGATGAAATCCCAAGTTACTAGATCTCACAGCCCAATCCTGTGTAACCCTTGCACCAGTGTAACAGTAGATCCCCCAGTGCAAAAGCACTTATGCCAGTGTAACTTGCCGTACGCCGACGGACGCAGGGCAGACACCGGTATAACCCAAGTTGCGTAATGCCGGCGCAACTCTGCTAATCTGGGGGCATTCGGACACCCCCAGGATGCCCCCTGCACTGGCGGAGTTGCACCAGCTTCCGTTCCACTTCCGAACTGCACATGTGAGGTGTTCGAGGGGGGTTATGCTGGTGTCCGTCTTGCATCCGTTGGCGTACGGCAAGTTACACTGGCATAAGTGCTTTTGTACTGGGGGATCTACTGTTACACCGGTGCAAGAGTTACACACGATTGGGCTGTGAGATCTAGCAACTTGGGATTGGGCTGTGAGATCTACAGCGCAATCCGACTTAACTTTTGTGCCAGTGTAACCAGCGTCCCAGCGAGAACGGGAGGCCTCAGAATGGAAAAGGGATTCAAATCCCCTTTGAAATCCTCTTTTGGAGGGGATTTGAATCCCTTTTCCGTTCTGGGGCCTCCCGTTCTCGTTGGGCCGCTGGTTACACCGGCACAAAAGTTAAGTCGGATTGCGCTGCTAGTCACTCTTCCACAGCCAATAAGTGGATAATAACAGGGAGTGGCTTTTTCATCCAGCCTCCATAGACTTTATATAATCTTGTATTCCTTAAGTTGATTGTTCTCTCTCTGCAGTGGTGTTCTAATTATATTGCTGTTCCTTGTTATTACTGGGGTTTGGGGGGGGGGGAAGAGAAGGAAGGAGTTATTGTATGGGTTTAACATTGTTGTAAGCCACCCTCAGTCTTCCTGAGAAGGACGGGATACACATTTTCAGAACAACCAAACAAATAAATTGCAGGTGCATCATAAGACTCACTGAGATCCCGTTTGTACAGCTCTTTGACCACTGGCAAAGAATGCAATTGCTGCACTAAGTATCGCCACGGTTTATGCTAAACTATAATCTTTGATGGGCGACAGCTTCCATATATGTGCGAGCAACGCTCAATGCATATGTCTCGCTGATCCACGTGTTTTTCAAGATATTAAACACAAGCTGCTCACAAACGAGCGTGACAGAGAAGAAGCTAAACTATAGGGTAAAGCTGCTTGGCTTTAATTCAAAGACAAGCGGCTGTTCTAAATCTGTAATTCTGTCTGGCTGCGTATAAGCAAAAAGAATCAGTTCTCTGTTGCACACAGCCAACGCACACAGCCGATTTGCTCAGCCGACGTTGCGTCTCTTACTTGACAACCTGTTAAAATTAAAACCCTGCGCTCCACATCCGTCGAGGCGACCGATGAAGCTTTGAGTGGGGTCAGATTCCGAGGAGCCACATGAGAGCCACTTAAACCTTACGCCACGGTGCCTGTAATGACACGGGAAGGCATTGATCTCTGGCCTCCAAACACATGATTAAGTCCAGCATCGCCACCTCCCTTCGCTTCTCTCTCAAGCATCTGTTGAGAGGTGGTAATGCTGGGCTTAATAGCAAGGTCGGAGGCCACAGATGGCCACCCTGCCATACCAATACAGGAGACATCTGGGAAGCTTGGAAGTGGCTGTTGGAGAAGTTTCTGGTTGTCTGCTTAGAAAACATAGGGATTTGAGGGGAAGGGGTAGCGCTGGGGCAAGGTTGCTGGGGGCCCTAGGACAAAGTTGAGCCTCCCAGGTATGTTGCCCCCTGCTCCTCCCAAGCTTACCAACTGGGGGGAGAGGTATGATAGCAGGTAGTGGGCAGCAGAGGCAGGCAAAGTTCTTCCCTTCCACCCGTCTCATCCACAATCCGGGTTTTTCAGCAGTAGCAGTACCTCTCTCCCCACCAGCCAATGAAGCATCCGCAAGAGAGGCCCTACCTGTTGAAGGGGCCAGGGCTTCTGGTGGATGCTCCCAATAGTAGGCTTGAATTTTCCAGGCACAGTTGTGGTGCAACTCTTTGAACTGATTTCCACCACTGCTAGGGGCCAGTGCTGGGGGGTTCCGGGTTTGGCCCTTTCAGCAGGGCTCTCCGCTGGGTCTGTGCCTGACCTGCTCGACTCCTTACGCTGCCTTGGGTGCACAAGAGAGACTCCGGGGCACCATCAGGTGCATACTCAATGCGCAACTGACTCCAAAGGTGGTTGGTCAGCACTGCTGTCCGGACAGCTCCTCTTATAAACAGGTAACTGGTTCAGAAACAGGAAGCAAATCTCATCACAAAATGAAAATTCACAGCCCGAAAGGGTGTGGGCGATAGCTACCCGCTTAGATGACTTTTTCTAGTTGGCACACCAACTTTCTTGTGACGTGGGGAGGGGCAGTAGGTCGTTGGTAGGACACCTGCTCTACATACGCAAGGTTCCAGGTTCGAATCCGGCATTCCCAGGTAGGGCTGGAAAAGACCACCGTCTGAAACTCTGGAGAGCTATTACTAATCAGTGTAGACCAGTGGTTCCCACACATTTTAGCACCAGGACCCACTTTTTAAAACAACACTCTATCGGGACCCACCTAGCTTTACTAGACTTTTAAAAAAAGTGATCTAGATAGAAATATTTTTATTTATTTATTTACAAAAACTCAACCCATTTCTCGTAATGAGGCAGCTGTAACGAATAGCCTCAAGGCTTGAGGGGCTTAGTTATGTGACCCAGCCTTCGCCTGCCCCCACTACCTGTCATTGACAGGTAGAAAAAACACACCAGAAAAAAGACGCTCAAACATTTAACTCCCTATATTTACACAAGCTTGCAAACTGCAGGAGCTCAGCTGTTTGCAGGGCAATTACCAGCTATCTCATTTTTGAATAGACTCAGGGCTTCAGGCAATCTCCTAGTTATCTGATCTTTCCATCACCCATGCTTTCGTTGGAGGCTCTGCTCGAGACTCACCAAAAAAATCGAGCCACGCCCCACCAAGTGGGCCCCGACCCACAGCTTGAGATGCTTATGTAGACAATACTTAGCTAGATGGTCCCACTCAGTAGAAGGCAGCTTGTTCCTACATAACAAGCTGTTACATTGAGTGGAGGAAGAGTTAGAATGGACAAAAGAACATATTTCTTCACCCAGCGGGTAATTCATCTGTGGAACTCCTTGCCACAGGATGTGGTGATGGCACCTGGCCTAGATGCCTTTAAAAGGGGTTTGGATAGATTCATGGAGAAAAAGTCCATCACAGGTTACAAGCCATAAGCAACCTCCTGGCTTTAGAAGTAGGTTTTCTCTGTATGCCAGGTGCAAGGGAGTAGCGACAGGTTACAGGTATCTTGTTGTCTTGTCTGTTCCCTGAGGCAACTGGTGGGGCCACTGTGAGATACAGGAAGCTGGACTAGATGGGCCTTTGGCCTGATCCAGCAAGGCTCTTCTGATGTTCTTAACAAGGCTTAGAAAAATTAATGGATGGTTCTATCAGTGGCTGATGGACACGATAGCTGCCTTATGCTGGACAGTATACCTCTGAATTCCAGGTGCTGGTAACATACATGGAAGCATCTGGCTGACCATCGCTGGAGACAAGACGCTGGGCTAGATAGATGCCTGGCCCGATCCAGCAGGCTTCTTTTTATGTTCCACTGAATCTCATCCCCTAGTTATAATTGGTGCCAACGTTCTTGCTGCATAAAAAAGAAACATCTTTCACAGGCTAATAAACTTGCTTAAAGACAACTTGTTCAGGTGTACTCTTGAAAGGGTGCACAAAAACGACATGCCACGGAGCCTGGTGAGCTACCATTCCAGAACAAGATGCTAAGATGACTGCTGCGTTTTCAAGGAGAATCAAAGCATATGGCGGCATAATGGAGCATGAATTTACAGCAGCAAAGATGTGCGCTACAGATTAAAGCTTCATCAGAGAACTCTGAGGACTGCATTTGCTGCGTTGTAGCCTGCAGAGCAAAATTAACACATTTGGTAGAACAAGAGCACCCTCTGCTGGTCATAAAGTGTCTGTTTATTTTTTATTTCCCCAGGTCCCTTCAGAATACAGTACAGTCTTGTACATCCAAGAGCCCGGGGGCTTTATTCCGTTGCAGCAAAAACGGTTAAACCGCTGAACCATGAGCTGTCGATCGAAAGGTCGGCAGTTCGAATCAGCGACGGGGTGAGCTCTCGTTGCTTGGCCAGCTCCTGCCAACCTAGCAGTTCCAAAGCATGTTAATGCAAGTAGATAAATAGGTACCGCTTGCGGGAAGGTAAACAGCGCTCCGTATTCCAGCTGCATGCTACACGCTGTGGCAAGGAGAGTCATGCTGGCCACATGACCACGGAGGCGTCTTCGGACAACGCTGGCTCTTTGGCTTTGAAATGGGGATGAGCACCACACCCTAGAGTCGGACACGACTGGGCTTAATTGTCAGGGGTCACCTTTACCTTTTTAAAATATTAATCCATTCTTTCGGGAAAATATGTTTCTCTGACCACTCTTTTTTCCCCTCACCTCCTTTATTTGTGAACAGAACATAAGAAAACAACAAAACAATGGCAACAAAATGAAAATGAAAAAAAGGGAAAAATAAATATACAACGTGCATGAAACACGTGGTTTTGGGGGTTCTCATCGGATAGGGTATTTGTGTGGTTGCTGGAATGCCGGAAGAGAAGATGACTGAATCCTTTCACAGAATCATACAGTTCGAAAGGATTTACAAGATCGTAGAGTCCAATCCTCCACCAATAATGCAGGTTGTCCACAACGACATCTCCGCTCAATGGCTATCCAGCCTCTGCCTAAGGATCTCCAACAATGGAGAGTCTACCACCTTCCAAGACAGACTGTTCCACTGCCAAACGGTTTGTGCCATCAGGAGGTTCTTCCTGGCATTGAATCAAAACCTCCCTTATTGTAATGTAAACCCATTTGTCCTGGTCCTACCCTCCAGACCAACCGAGAACAAACCCACTCCCTCTTCCCCTCGACAGCCCCTCAGATATTTGTAGATAGTTATGTCCCCTCTTCACCATCTCATCTCCAGAGTAAACATGCCCAACTCCTTCAAGCTGTCCTCATAAGGACATGATCTCTGGTCCTATCCTAGCTGTCCTCCTCTGGACTGACTCCAGTTTGTCAACATCCTTCTTGAACTATTTTTATTTATTTATTTTAAAAAATTATATCCCGCCTTCTCCTATGCCAAAGGCAAATGGCCAGAACTGGACTCGGTATTCCAGGTGGGGTCTGGTATTCTAGTCATGTGCTTCCAACAAGGTCCATTGATTCAATGTTTGAATTCTACAGTGACCTGAAGAATATCGGTGGTGGTTGCGGGGGGGCAGGGGTACCAAGCCCAGTCAGGAGGGTAGTCGTATGACACATGTATGAAGGGGCAGTTGTTTATGTTGTGGAAGGCTGGTATGGCCACAGTCCCCCCCCCCTTTTTTGGCCTTCATCTGTTGTACCCAATTTCTCTTCCACCACTGGGAAAAACTGACAAGCCTAGCATATGTGGGAAACAAAGGACAGGGCAGATCAGGAAAGGATTCTTGGTGCGAGCATGTGGGGCTTCCCTCCCATGTCCCCAGGTGTAGAGGGCTATGGTTCCTACTCTCCTGGCAAAGGGTCTTAACCATGCAGCAGAATTTAGGAGGAAGCACAAGAAACATTGTGAGTTCCAGGTATATAAAGATGACAGTTTTTATTATGCCTGTGTGGCATCAACCCACTAGCTCACAGCATGGGCTGCTCAGTGTTGGCTCCGGTTTTGGTGAAGGACCCTTAAGACCAGTGCTCTAAGGCCCTCCGGCCTGCACATCTCTTCTTCACTCTTCCCCTGAGGACACTGAGATCTTAAGCGGTCTCTGGGAAGGTGGGAAAGGGCCTGCCCCAACCGTCTTCTCGGGCCAGGTTGAGTCTCTCTAGGAGCTTCTGTTGCATCGATCGACCCACCAGCTCACAGGATGGGCTCCACAGTTTGGGCTCCGGTTTTGGTGACGGACGAGAGACGAAGGAGTGCAAAAGAGGTGACTGAAAAGTCTGCTGAGGAGTACAAGAGAGGCCACGCTGGGCGAGTCCAATTGCCCCTTTAACTCATCCTTCACCCCTTGATAGTAGTCAGGAAAACGCCATAGCCATGCTTGTGAATGATGCCACTGAGATCAATGCAGTGTGAGAGCTGGGCTGTGGGTAGCCACGGTGGAAGTGGCAGGAGCCAGAGATGAAGCCAGAACACCAGGAGTCGAACCAGGAACAAAAGCCGAAGCCAACTACTCCAGCCAGGACCAGGAAGCGAGCCAGAAGCCAGGAGCAGAGCCGGGCGTCAGGGAGCAGAGCCAGCCACCCGCCGAAGCAGCCGAAGTGAGGGCAGGAGCCACCAGAACAACTCAGGGAGGAAGTTGGGAAGGAGGATGGAGGAGTGAAGCCAGGGGTCAGGAGCCAGGCTCCTAGCCATCCTTGAAGCCCACCACCAGCTGGAGCAGCCCACCGGCGAGTGACACAAGGAAGGGTAAGTGGTGGCCCAGGAAGCCACGAGCAGGAGGCCCTGCAGAAGACCTGGTTCAGCCGTGGGAGAGAAGATCAGGATTCGTTGCACTGCAGCCAGGTAAGGGGGTGGGAGATGGGGGCGACTTTGGGCCCCCTGCTTCAGGTCCCAGAATCCTTGGGCCGCTCCTCCATGTGCGCCCCCTTCCTCCTGTCTGTCTTCCTCTGCTTCTTTCCCTGCCATTGTCTGCCTCCCAGGTCTTCCTTCTTTTTCCTTTCCACCTCTGCCTCTCTTTCCAACAAGTGTGTGTCTGTCTCTCTGTCCTCTTGCCTTCCTATCTATTTCCGCATTCTCTTTCCCTGTCCAGCCTTGGTCTTCTTTTTCTGCAGGTCTGAACTCTTGATTTTCTCTTTCCTTCTCCTCGTTCTTCTCCTTCCAACAGCTTCGGCTCCATCTGTCTGCCCTCCATTCCCCCCCCCTCTCTTCCTTCCCGTTTTTCGTCTCCTGTCTGAATTTTTCACTCTTCTTCACTCTTCCCCTGAGATCTTCAGCAGTCTCTGGGAAGGTGGGGAACTTAGGGGTCTTCTCAGGCCAGGCCAAGCGCCGGTCAGCGACTTCTCAGGCCAGGACGGGCCTCTAGACAAGCCAGTGCCTGACGCTCCCTCTGGCCTGGGCCCCTCGTCTTGCTTTGGGGCTGCAGAGGGCTGCTGCTTTCTTTGGCAGAGGAAGGCCTGATCCTGCCACCCCAGGTCTGAGGGGCTTCCTGAGGCTCCCGACTCCCTACTGAGGCTCCCTACTCCAGATCGTCCATCAGGAGGTCATCTGGATGGAAGAGAAGAGAAAAGCAAGTTAATCTGACTGTTTGATGGGATTTTGGAAAGGGGTCGGACGGAGGGTGTGCCCATATCGAGGAATGGAAACAGTCATCATGGCTGTGCTTCAGGTGGGGATATCCTAGTGGGCATTGCTGGTTCCAGTTGGGTTGTGAGGACTACATTTAGAAATCCCAAATTCCCACATCAGCATCCCCCAAGGCAGTTTCTGGATGTTGAGACCTGCCCACTTGGGAGCTCTGAATCAGAAAGGAGAGAGCAAACTTGCAGGTTCCTTGGACAACAGAGGCGGCTACGGGTGACGGCTTCTGGAACACACACTCAGTGGCTCACGCCTGTCCTGGGTCGTGGCCCTGCCCTCCCCTTTTCCTGGGAAATGGATCTTACCATAAGAGGAGGAGGAGGAGAGGCTGTCTTGCTCCCTGATCCACAGATCTCTGATTTCTTGCAGCCACAAACTCTCAACTGCTTTCAGCTGTAAGGTAAAATCACATGTTATTGATTCCTAATCTCCGTCCTCTGAGACTTGATGCTCAAAGTGGCCAACAGGGCCAGAGGATCCCACTGAAGGCCAAGCGAGGGAGTCCAAAAGATGGAACCCGGCTAATGGGGAAGCTGGGGAGGGGGAGAGGTGATGCGACAGCCTCTCCCCTGTTCACTGGAAATACCCCCCCTCCAGGAAGTGCGTTGCTAGGCAGCCCCAGCTGGAACTGGAGACCAACTGCCATTCCGAGCTCCATTTCATCCCAGAAACCTCACGATGGGGACAGAAGGAGGCAGCTGCAGCCATGGCAGCAGGTGGGAGACTTACATTCACGTGCGGCAGTTTGGAGGCCGACTCAAAGAGCGCCATGTAGCTCGCCTCCGCCATCTCTCGCTCCAAGGTCTCGCTCCAGGACCTCCAGAGTGGCTGTGGGACAAAGCAGCATCTCAGCACGATTGCACTGGACCACAGCACCATCTCTTCATTCCTGCCCCCTAGTCGTGCTGCAGGCAGCGGGGCCAGCCAGAAGAAACCAAGGACCCCCTGAAACCCTCCGCAAGTCCAGGCTTGCCCCCAGGTGGGCCAGGCAGGCATCTCTCCTGCTAGCCTGTCTTTCCGCAAGAAGCCAACATCTCTCCAAGACACTCACCTCCACAAGTTCAATAAGTCGGCCGGTCGTCGGCATTGCAGCCAGCATTTGGCAGATGGTTGGTTCCTAGGAGGGAGAAGGCAAGAGATGAGAAGCAAAGGAAGGACCCCCTTGGAGAAAGGAAGGTTGGGGAGAAGGCGGCCCACGTGGCACAGCAAGACCAGCTCTCTGACCACTGGACCACCCCCTGCCCAGACTGGCTCCAGTCTCCGGGAAGAAGACAAGCCACTGGGTCCGCAGCGCAGAAGGAAGGAGGGAGCACAGCCGCCCCAGGAGGCCTCGTCGTGGCCACCGGAGGGAGACGTTCAAGAATTTACCTGGCTCTCCAGCAGGGCACTTGCTGTTTGTTCCAGCTGGACCGGCTCAGCTGGGAGGGGAGAAGAAAGAGACACACACGGTTGGTTGGCCCTCAAGGAGGCCACTCCTTGCTTGGGCCTTGGCAGAGAAGAGGCTGGGCAACCGTGAGGCAGCCCACCCGCTCTCTGGGGGTATACGGGGAGCCCCCTCCACACGCTCTTAACCGGGGATCCCGCCCAGTGCCTGAGCTTCAGAGACAACCAACCTCTGTGGTTGTGACATGGACAGGAAGCTGGGAGTGCAGAAGTTAGAAACTGGGCAAGGAAAACTGCCCTTCGGGGTCGTTAACCCTTCTTTCCCTCCCCCCACCCCCCGAATGCATCTTGTCCTTATTCCCCCTAGTAAGCCTGCGTGCAAGCAGGCCTGCGTTGCTTTGAAGCTCCCCGTTAGCCTGGAACACCTCCTTACCTGTGGGCTCTGCAGCCTGGAAAATGGTCTTAATAGATACAGCTGCTGATACAGTTCCCAAGCCAACTTTGCGGCTCCTTCGGACGTATCTGTGCCGCCGCCATCCCCTGGCAGGGTTGGGGAAGCTGGTGGCGCCCTCCTGCCCCAAGGGCAGAAGCAGCAAAACCTGGAGGAGAGTGGAGAGAAGCTGGTGAGAAAGGGGCTCCTAGGCAGCCCTTGGGGGGGTGGGGGACTAGGGGGTCTGGCTCCCGAAGATGGATCCCGGCTAATGGGGAAGCTGGGGAGGGGGGGGGAGGTGATGCGACAGCCTCTCCCCTGCTCACTGGAAATACCCCCCCTCCAGGAAGTGCGTTGCTAGGCAACCCCAGCTGGAACTGGAGACCAACTGCCATTCCGAGCTCCATTTTATCCCAGAAACCTCACGATGGGGACAGGAGGAGGCAGCTGCAGCCATGGCAGCAGGTGGGAGACTTACATTCACATGTGGCAGCCTGGAGGCCGACTCAAGGAGCGCCATGTAGCTCGCCTCCGCCATCTCTCGCTCCAAGGTCTCGCTCCAGGACCTCCAGAGCGGCTGTGGGACAAAGCAGCATCTCAGCACGATCGCACTGGACCACAGCACCATCTCTTCATTCCTGCCCTCTAGTCGTGCTGCAGGCAGCGGGGCCAGCCAGAAGAAACCAAGGGCCCCCTGAAACCCTCCGCAAGTCCAGGCTTGCCCCCAGGTGGGCCAGGCAGGCATCTCTCCTGCTAGCCTCTCTTTCTGCAAGAAGCCAACATCTCTCCAAGACACTCACTTGCAGCAGCTCAATCAGCTGGCTGGTGGTTGGCATCTCAGCAAGTCACTGGCAAATGCTGGACTCCTAGGAGGAAGGGAGAAGGCAAGAGATGAGAAGAAGGGCCCCCTTGGAGAAGGGCAGGGTGGGGGAAAGGCCCGAGTGCTGATGGGCACAGCGAGATCAGCTCTCCAACAGCAGGAACAGCGCTCTCTGCCAGCCCAGATCACTCCCTGCCCAGAGTGGCTCCAGTCTCCATGAAGAAGATAAGCCACTGGGTCCCCAACGCAGAAGGAAGGAGGGAGCACAGCCCCAGGAGGCCTCGTCGTGGCCACCGGAGGGAGACGTTCAAGAATTTACCTGGCTCTCCAGCAGGGCACTTGCTGTTGGTTCTTCAGGCTGGACCAGCTCAGCTGGGAGGGGAGAAGAAAGAGACACACACGGTTGGTTGGCCCTCAAGGAGGCCACTCCTTGCTTGGGCCTTGGCAGAGAAGAGGCTGGGCAACCGTGTGGCAGCCCACCCGCTCTCTGGGGGTATATGGGGAGCCCCCTCCACACGCACTTAACCGAGGATCCTGCCGAGTGCCTGAGCTTCAGAGACAACCAACCTCTGTGGTTGTGACATGGACAGGAAGCTGGGAGTGCAGAAGTTAGAAACTGGGCAAGGAAAACTGCCCTTCGGGGTCGTTAACCCTTCTTTCCCTCCCCCCGAATACATCTTGTCCTTATTCCCCCTAGTAAGCCTGCGTGCAGGCAGGCCTGTGTTGCTTTGAAGCTCCCCATTAGCCTGGAACACCTCCTTACCTGTGGGCTCTGCAGCCTGGAAAATTGTGTTAATAGAGGGGGACTCTGCTGTTCCAGTTCCCCCCACCCCAACTTTCCGGCTTCTCCTGACATATCGTGGCCGCCGCCTGACAGGGGGTGGGGAAGCTGGTGGCGCCCTCCTGCCCCAAGGGCAGAAGCAGCAAAACCTGGAGGAGAGTGGAGAGAAGCTGGTGAGGAAGGGGCTCCTAGGCAGCCCTTGGGGGTGGGGGACTAAGGGGTCTAGTTTCGGAGGGGAGGTCCCTGGGGTCTGTCCTGAAGTCTTATGGGGGGCTGCAAAACCCAATTTACACTTTCATGCTGGTCCAGACTTGAGTTAGACCCTCCCTAATACTAACACTAGCCATACTAAAATCTAGCTTGTCCCTCCCCCCTCCCAAAAAGTATCCCTCCCCCAGGCCCCCAAATAAAAAAGAAAAAAATACCCCTCCCTAAAGCCCTCTCTCACCTAACCCTAACCCTGAGTTAATAAAGTCCCTCCCTGAAAGCTCCAAATAAAATGAAAAGAGAAAAAACACACCAAAGAAATGTATCAAAATAAATAACAATAAATAAAATAAAATGTATCAAAATAAAAAATATAAAAAATAAATACACACACACAAATAAATAAAAGAAAATGAGGTTTAAAAAATAAAATAAAATAATTCTCCACTCACTCTGCACACACCTTTCACACCACACGTCTCAATTCACACTACCTTTCACACCTCCTTTCACGCACACTCAGAATCAATTAAAACAAAGCCTCCTCTCTCCTCCTAAACACCTCGCCTCCTCTCTCCTCCCACCTCCACTAATCTCCCACACTGAGCCTCTCCAGGTCCCTGCTTTTTATACAGCCCCCAGCAATTGACAGGTGATGTCACAAGGGGGGCGTGTCCCCAGCCAACTGACTGGGGAGTGGCCAGGGCTCCTCTGGGGGCTGCCAGGTTCTGCTGTCTGGAGGGCAACTCCTCACCTTTCAAACCTGGATCTTCCTCCTCTTCGAATAAACCAGACGACCGACCCTTCCCCCACCACGGTTTCTACTGGGTCCCTTCCCACATCCCTCCCAACTCTTGATGCCTCTACCTCTGGAGTTGATGCAGGCCAATAGCTCGCTTCAGTCACCAAGGAGCGCATGTTCCTTGCCAGGCCACCGATGTTTCCTTCTTGGGAGATTCCCCTGGAGGGTAGAAAGGCCAGCAGCAGGGCTTCTGTGGGAAAGGTCCTACCCCCTCCCCACAAGAGGCGGGTGGATGTGCTAGGTGGCCACCCCTCCTGCATCATCACTGCACTCAAGAATCAGTCCTAGCAACCAGTAACCATTGGAGCTGCAGGCTCATTGCTCAGGCTGCGGCCTCTATGGGTGCACAACCACTCCCCAAACACGCTGCTAGGTCGCTCCTGCCTCTTCCGAAGCATCTTGCTCCAAATCCCCTCCAGCACCTTTTCACATTTGGATTGGGTTCTGGTGGTTGAGAGTCCGGTTCTGCTCCAGTTCCATCACTGACTTTACCCAGTGGTTTCAGAACTGGTTTGGACATGTTTCGTGCTGCATGTGACCGGCCTCTTTCATGTGCAATGTTGCTCCCTCAACTGAAGACTGTTTAACACCAGGAACAAAGAGGGGCAGGGAGCGACCAGCAGTTCTCCAAGGGTTTTTGCGTTTTGTCAGAGTTTTCAAAGCAAAGTGTGTTGTTTGTGGCCACAGAATCCTCCCAAATCCCCACTACCTGCAGGCCAACCAATGGGAGGAGGAGCAAGGAGAGTGCGGGTGAGAGGGCTGTCGCTAACCACTAGACTCTTCTGGCAGCTCTTCTGGCAGCTGCCTTTTTGCCCATGCCCTGTTCTCAGTGGCAACCCTGGGGGTCATCAGGTGTGTAGGGAGCAAAGGAGGTGCACAGCAGGAGGGGTTCTTGGGTTGAACATTGGGCACTTTCCTCTCCTTTCGCCGGGTGCAGAGCACTTCAGAGCCTACTCTCACGGCAATTGGCAAAAGGTCTTCTGCACTCACTGGGATTTTGCTGATTCCCCTCTGGGAACCGGCGAGGAAGCCAAACGTCATGCATTTCGGGCAAGAAACGACACCCAAACAAGATCCATTGTGACGAAGAGTTTTGTTATGCTTGCGCTGCATCGACCCACCACATCCAAGGGGGGGGGGGGGTCCTCGTTGTCGCTGCAGGAAGAGTCAAACCAGAATGAACTGGGTCACTGCAAACAACTGGTGAGGACTACAAACTCCGATTGCCCGTTCCTCCCAGCCTTCATCCTCTTGCCTTAGCCAGGCTTTACCATGACCCCTAAAAGAGGGGTCCATGCAGTGTCAGAGTGGACTGTGTGGGGCAACCACTGTGGGAGAGGCAGGACCCAGGAATGAAGT
The DNA here is from genome assembly GCA_026170595.1 of Plestiodon gilberti rubricaudatus. Classification (NCBI taxonomy): domain Eukaryota; kingdom Metazoa; phylum Chordata; class Lepidosauria; order Squamata; family Scincidae; genus Plestiodon; species Plestiodon gilberti. The sequence continues at coordinate 11,315,731 of JANXHW010000010.1, forward strand.
CAGAACCTTGAATCTGTATCATGGCTTCCCTGACTTGGTGGTGACAATGGGGCTTACTCCCAGAAAAGTGCGTACTGTTTGCATAGGATTGCAGTACAGTCTTCTTACTCCGAGTCCTAAATAAATAAGCAAAAGAGTACCGTAGTGTGTAGTGTATTATTATGTATGTTAATTTCCACCTTAAACACTCCTCTCCGATCGACCTCTTCGGCGCTCGGCTGGCTCGCCCTGGACTGGCTGCCGCAGTTTCCTCTCGGCCTTGGACTGGTGCTGTCTTGACAGGCTTCGGCGCAGGCGCAGTAGGAGTGTAGGACCAGGGCCTGACAGAGGCGGCGGAGGAGGCGTTTCCTGTCCGAGGGTCCCCGGCGCGTGGCGGTCTCGTCGTCTCTTTCTCGCGCGACTATGGCGGACGAGGAGCTGGAGGCGCTTCGCAAGCAGAGGCTGACCGAGCTGCAGGCCAAGCATGGGGTGAGGAGGGGCGGCCAGGCAGGCCTGGCTTCTCCCAGGCTTGAACAACCCCCCGTCCCCGGCCTAGTCGTCCTTCCTCGAGAGTCAGCCGCTGTGTGCTTCTGGGCTGTACCACTCCACACATGGGGGAGGGAGGAAGGGTTCACGTGATGCCACGCTTCTCCCCAAGAAACAGTAACTCATTGCACGCAGAAAGGTAGCTCCTCAGGGGCTAGTTGAGCTCTTCCCCCCTGGCACAGATCTGGTTTTTTCTGTGCATGGAGAAAATGCGCAACTGCCATGGAAGCTCATTGGAAACCAGTCAATTATTCAGTGCATGCAGTTGTGGTGAAAGCAGATTCCTTGCTAGGGGTCCTTTAGAAAAGGGTCAAGTATAGGGCTGTGAATATTCAATTGCCTCGGTATAAATCTGCAGGGGAGTCATATTTGAAAGTGTATGCGTGGTTCCAGCACCACACCCCAAGAAGGACACGATATTGGAAAAGGTGTATACGAAGATGATCCATATGATCACGGGGGCTGTGGCTGCTTTCTTAGGAGGAAAGGCGGCTGCAATGTTTGTGGCTTTGTAGTTTTATGAAAAAGGCGATTAGAGACTTATAAAATGCATTTAAACAGACAAGAAACGATGGGGCCACTGTCAACTCCAGGGCCAAATGTGGCCCTCGGAAGGGGGTGCAATGCTTTCACTCCATCCCCCAGTTGCCAATCCAGTAGTGTTGACCTGTGGAACCCTTTAATAATAATAATAATAATAATACAGTATTTATATACCGCCTTTCTGGTCATTGGATTTCTCCTCCGACTTTATTCAAGGCGGTGTACATGGGCAGACTGTCCTAAACCCCAAAGGGTTTTTACAATATAAAAACGTTCTAATCTTTCATAGAACCCTTCATTCAAGATGTTGCTTTCACAGTCCAGCGCTCTCTCTCTCTCTCTCTCTCTCTCTCTCTCTGGCGTTCGCCTCAGCATGCTTCAGCCGCTCACAGGGCTTCCCCACAGGGCTCTGTAGCTTATCAGCTCTGAGTCCCGGCCGTCTTGAACTGCTGTCCTGCAGATCTTCAGGCATTTGTGAAACGAATGCTCTAACCCACTGAGCCTTTGACTAGCTCTTCTTCATCCCCTCTTCAGAGGTGCTCTCTAGTAAAACTAGTTCAGGGATTTAAAGTCAGCCTTGCCCACTTTCTCTTCCAAGGTTCTCAAAAGGTTCAAGCCTTCAACATTTTTTGTAGAAGCCTGGCTGTTGTTCACACATACCTATGTTAATTATTTGTGAAAGCAAAAACAACCCCCCTTTTGTAAATCTTTCCCGCCTGGAGGCAATTCTTGTGATAAGTGGCTAACAGCACAATCCGACTTAACTTTTGTGCCAGTTTAACCAGCTGCGCAGTGAGAACGGGAGGCCCCAGAATGGAAAAGGGATTCAAATCCCCTCCAAAAGAGGAATTCAAAGGGGATTTGAATCCCTTTTCCGTTCTGGGGCCTCCCGTTCTCACTGTGCCGCTGGTTAAACCGGCACAAACGTTAAGTCGGATTGCGCTGTAAGAGTAATTTATTGTTTATATATTGCTATCTGTGTGCATGGTGCTTTATAAGGGAAGACAAGTTTTAGCCCGGAGAGGCTTACGATCTAAAATGGACACAAAGGGAGAGAACAGAGGAAGGGAATAGTGCTGGGGAACTATGGGGAAGGATATGCAATTAGTATGAGTATGTGAACTAAGTTGTTGCAAGGTGGAGGGACTGAAGTGTGCATTAAGAAAGGAACTTTTATCTCTGTTGCTGAAGATTTGTAGCCTTTTCTTTTTGACTGGTGGAGTTTTAGATAACCTGAATGTGCAAAGGTAAAGGTGACCCCTGACAATTAAGTCCAGTCGTGTCCGACTCTAGGGTGTGGTGCTCATCCCCATTTCAAAGCCGAAGAGCCAGCGTTGTCCGAAGACGCCTCCGTGGTCATGTGGCCGGCATGACTCTCCTTGCCGCAGCGCGTAGCATGCAGCTGGAACACGGAGCGCTGTTTACCTTCCCGCAAGCGGTACCTATTTATCTACTCGCATTAGCATGCTTTGGAACTGCTAGGTTGGCAGGAGCTGGCCAAGCAACGAGAGCTCACCCCGTCGCTGATTCGAACTACCGACCTTTCGATCGACAGCTCATGGTTCAGCGGTTGAACAGACTGACTGATTTTCTCCCTACCTGGGGACAATCATGGCTGTGCAAACCTTCCTTAGATCAGTCCTGCTCTTGAGGTAATGTTGAAGCATCATTTAGCATCAGGCAAATAAGGCTCCCCAAACAGGCATCCCTAGGTTTACTACCAGAATAGTTTTTTAACCTCCTTTTCTCACCTTTTCAGGATCCTTCCAGTGACATTGCACAACAGGAGTCGAAACAAAGGTATGGGATGGCATTATTTCATTCAGTAATAGTGTGGTGTAGGTGTCTAAACGGACATGACCTGGGAAGTCTGCAATTAGATCTCCTGGCAGGTTGTCCTTCTCTTTAAAGCAACCAAAGGAGCTCAGATGTTCACTGGAGGAGGTGTACCTTAAAGGCTGATCTACACCTACCCCTGTTGCGTTGCGCTTGCGTGGTGAGGCGCACAAGCGTAGGGGACTGGACGCCCCACTCAAAACGCTGCCCTGGGCTCCCTCCTGATTGTCCCACTTTCTAATTGTCTGATTAGCTGAAACACAAGTACGCTTTGATTGGCTGAAAAACCCCTCATCCCATTGGTCTAACAATTAGCTCCGCGTCTCGCCCTCTCAAATCATGAGCATGGTCCACGGCCGATCGCAACGGAACTCGGGAGAGCACGGCTCTCCTGCGTTCCAATGCGATCAGATAAAATGGAAGCCACACAGCTCCGCACGCGCCCAGGACACACCGGAATTTGTGCGGTGGAGGTCAGCCTTTTCCCTTTCTCAAAGACAGGTGGGGAGCACTAATAAAGAAACAACAGGAGAGGAAATCTCAGAGGCACACTAGAATTCTGTTGTTATGATGTTGGGCCCAACATGTCCCTGCTTGATACTCTTCTTTAGCTGCACTGATCAAGCAAAATAACCTTCTGTATTATCTCAAAGTAATTCCCTGATTTTAAATTGTTCCTCTTCCCTTCAGGGTGCTGTTAACGATGGGAGGAGGAGAAAGTATGGGCACGACATGGATATCTGTCTTTTTTTTTTCCATTGTGAATCTAATAGCTGCTGGGGATTTAAATGTAGAAAGTGTATTTAAATGTAGAAAGTGTAGAAGGTTTGAACACCTCCTTTGCCATCACCAACACTGATCAGAATTGGAGCCTACTTTAAAGTGGAAGACAGTGGATCTCCCATGCCAAATTTGTTCTGGCCCTAGAAGTCACTTTCTGTCGCAGTCTGCAAAAAAAGCAGGCACTGTATCATTCAAGCAAATTTCAAAGAATAAAAGTTTAAGTGTCGAGTGATAACCTCTGTGAGAGGGTTATTGCTCCATGAATAATTTCTGAAACTCTCCGAGATGCACATTTTTATAGTTGTAGCCTCTTTTCCAGTTAATAATGAATGAATTTGCTCTATTTCGCTATGAGCACCCTGCAGAAAGGCAGTGTTTTGCGGTAGAGAATTGCCCTGATCCAAAAGCTTGCGCTGGTGAGCATCTATAAATAGGAATTTCCCATCTTGGTTTCCTTTTTTAGTATAGAATTTGCAGAACTGTCGTCATGAGATAGGAGAAATTATCAGGATGAAACTATCCGATGGGGGGGGGGGGGAGAGTATGGTCTTGGTGTCAGATGGTGCATTGGGTTGTGTTACTCCTTTTAATGTGTGCCTAGGTCCTGTGCCAATTCTTATAATTAACACAATAATTTGTGTAGCACTGAAACATCTAAAGATGATGCTCATTGTTGTATGATGTCATACATTGTATGATGGCTCTTCCCTGGCTTGCAGTGCTGGGAAGTACAGAATCAAAAGTACGTTAGATACTTTTGATTCTGTAATCTTTGCTGTATAGTTTATTATTATTATTATTATTATTATTATTATTATTATTATTATTACAGGGAGGCAGAAATGAGAAATAATATTTTGGCTCAAGTTTTGGATCAAGCAGCTCGCGCCAGATGTAAGCATCGACGTTGTTCTCCTGTCGCCTTCTAGAAGCCTTCAGTCTTTGCCCTTAACCTCAGTCAGTCTTCTCTCTTGTACAAAGTTTATCTCCACTGGAGGAAAAGAGGACAGTGCTTCAGGCAGGCTTCAGCACATCACGATTTGTAAAAACTGATTGTCAGTGACAATCTTTTTCCTAGCGGGCTTGAAGACAAGCACTGTGTGGGGCTGCTATAGAATATTATTCTGAAGGTTAATATGGACGTTGGGGATGCACTGTTGTTGTTGGGTTTGAGATGGCTGGCTGTGGCTTTTGGGTTGTTGCGTTATAGTGTTGCTGTTTGTGTGTCCCTACTTTATATTGTATTGCTATTTATGGTGGTGGGTGTTTTTTTTAAAAAAAAATTCTGCTGTTAGCCACCTTGGGCTGCCTGTGGCAAGATAGGCAGAATATGGATGGTTATTTCACATGATAAATAAATATGCAAAGTACAGGTGTCCCCCCGCTTAACGACATTCCGCCTAACGACCGCCCAAATATATGATGGCGGTCCCATATGCGGCCCATTGTTGGTCACTTTCCTTATCTTTGCGAGTTTGAGGCCTCTCCGGTGGCCTGTTCCTGGCCTCCGCGGGTCTCAGAATGACCTGCAAAGGCCTCCATAAGGCACTTCCGGTTTTCAGAAGCAACTTTGCAGTTTACATGGCAAAATAAATGTAATTCCCTGTTGCAAAGAGGCTCACAATTTAGAAAAGGATGTGATGCTGAGATTAATATAGATCTCTCCCTGCTAAATATAAGAGAAACACCACCTTAAAAGATGCCTTATGTGCCCAGTTAGCACCCGGGCAGCCCAACCCAACCCAACTATTTTGGCTATTCCGGCCTAAGGCTTGGGTTGGATTGCGCCCTGTATCTTAAAGAGGTATTCTGGAGGTGGCTAATGTTACAAAAATCACAATAAAAATGGATATTCCTACATGTTTAGAACCTCTAGCTGAGCCCTAAACAGCTTGTACTGGAAGGGATCTATTCTGTCCTTTCCCTGACTCACAGCAAATCAGAGGTTGTACGTTTCCACATCTCATATTCCTGTTCTAGAGAACCGATTTCAGGACTGAAATAGTGTTTGCATATGTCATATTTTGCATATGAAATAGTGTTTGCATAGTGAAATGAAATGTAACTATCCTCCAATAAAGTGTGGTTCAGCAAGTGCTATACACAGTGGGTTTTCTCTGTGCCAGGTGCAAGGGAGTGTCAACGGGAAACAGGTTATCTTGTTGGCTGTGTGCTCCCTGAGGCATCTGGTGGGGCCACTGTGTGACACAGGAAGCTGGACTAGATGGGCTTTTGGCCTGATCCAGCAGGGCTCTTCTGATGTTCTTATGTTCTTATGTTCACACTTCCCAGAAAATATCAAAGTTGCATTCCTTGTTCATAAGGTCAGGCAGATCCCACTAATGCTTCTTTAAGTGAGTGAATAAAAATGGCATCACTTTCAGTTCAAGACTCTTTTTGCTCAGTGGCATGAATTAAAACCCAGAGTTGCTTTTTGTAATCTGTTTTTCTGGTTTTAAAATATTTAACATTACAAAATGCCTGTTTATTGTTGTTTTTTTGCAGTAAGTAATTTAGCACTTGTAAAGCCAGAGAAGGCAAAAGCAGTTGAGAATTACCTTATACAGATGGCAAGATTTGGACAGTTAAGTGGGAAGGTGAGTAGATTCTTTGTCATGCTTCCTTGTTCTAAAAATGCTGCAAACTTTAAAAAAAAATTCTATATTTTGCAATTAGACGAGACCTTTAGTATCTCTAAAGTAGTTTCCGTACAACCCCCTCTTTATTTTGTTTTTAAAACACAAGCAAATCACTATATGAACTATTTTATACATGATGTGAGGAAAATATGGCAATCGGCTATGGTGCTGGTTTTTATTTGCTGTCCAGTTCTTGATTTCCACCCCCATTCTGTTTGGGATGGAGCAGAAGCATACTGTATTTGTGCAGTTTGAAGTGCGACTGAACTTTACTAAATTAAAACCAATACCAAACCATTTAGAAGGAAACTTTTAAAAGATTGCTGTTCGCAGAGAGAGGTGGGGAGGAAAGAGGCAATTTGTACAAATGGATGTATTTTTTGGCTTCCTAGGTATCGGAACAAGGGTTGATAGAAATACTTGAAAAAGTGAGTCAGCAGACAGACAAGAAAACAACAGTAACGGTAAGGCATCTAAAAATTAACACTTGCTTAGAAATAGCACAAACTTGCAGAAAGGTGGGTAAATTGTTTTGTTAAAGATATAGTACATCTGTATTTATTGTATGAAGCTGGTGGTTTATGTGGAGCAGAAATACGTTTCTTAAGGCTACTCCTTTTTGTCTCCTGTAATATACCGGTAGTAGAAAATAAGTGGAAAACCAGTACAATTGGTGTTGCTGTCACTGACAAACATTTGCCGATTATAAATCTGCATGTATAATTCCTGACACACACAGAAAGTGCAACATGGTAGGAAAAATTTGCAAGGAGAGTTGACTCTAGTTTGATAGAAAGTGGTCCTTAATTCGGAATTCATTTTAGTGGGGGGGGGGGGGTTGGTACTGTAGGCAATTTGTACACTCCTAGCTTCTCTCTCCTGAATGTATTGGAAGTTAAGAGTTTACTGTTTCTCTTAAGCATAAAGAATGCAAGTCCCAGCAATGCCATAGAAGCAGGTTCCTAGCATCAGCATAGCCTGGGACTCTGAATGTTCGTGGCTGAGTTTGACTTTCAAAAGGATGCCGGTGGAAATTTTGCAGAGGCTGCTCTGACCGTGCGCTTTACAAAAGGGGCACAGGATTTGCAAGATCTATTCTAGAAACTTAGATGGGGATCTAGAATCTCCTTCCTTAACAGCCCACTTTCTTGATCCCCTGAACAGCTTTGTAAAATTCCTTTCTGGGGGAAGCAGATTGTGGCCAGGGAGGGACAGTATAGTGCTTCGAGACGATCAGCTGTGAGCCAGGAAACCCTTGGTTCAGATTCCAAATCTCATCTGAGAATAAACCTCTGTGCCTCCGCCTGGTGCCCCTCTCCTCAGTGGCGTCGCTCTAGGTGGGGCGGAACACTAAGTTCCACAACACACGGACCCTTCCTTACTCACCGGTACGAGGCAGCCTCACCTTTGGAGCCATTCAGTGAGGCAAAGGCAATGCACAGGGAGTCTCCTGGCATTGCCTTTGCCGCACTGAATGGCTCCGAAGGCAAGGGGGTGGGGCCGCCTCGTGCCGGTGAGTAAGGAAAGGTCGGCGCGCTGCGGAACTTAGCGTTCCACCCCTAGAGCGACGTCACTGCCTCTCCTCATGTGGAATATAGGGATGTTTGTAATGTTTAAGAGGACAATGTGAAATATTTTCAATAAATACAATTGCTAGTAATAATTTTTCTGTGTGCATTTTGAAAGTACTGTGTAGGGCGGCAGCCAGGAAATGGCCTGGTCTTGTGTTAGAATGGGCAGGTGCAAACAATCTGTGCTTTTATACCTCTTAATTGTACCTGTTTTCATATCACAGTTAGGGAACTGCTGCCTGAAGGCGCACCCCTTACCAATTAAGCTCTGCCCCAAACAGTTGTAAAATTTCATCCTTCTTGTTGTAACCTGCACTGTAATTTTTATTCCTAGTTCAACAGAAGAAAAGTTTTGGAGTCTGATGAGGAAGATTAAGTAGTGGAACATAAAGATGGTCACCAACTGCAAAGATGTCAAGGAAAGTATGATGTACCTGACAGAAGCATAGATGAAAGTTTACATGGTGTTTTTTTTTCCTGTACACATTTTTTTATAGAAGAGGGAAAGTGAGTGATTCTCATGTAATGTATAATAAAATTGACATGGTTTTCTTAGATCATTTTTATATCTAAGGCCTGAGAGATGTAAGGTTTCACTTGCTATCTCATGAACTTCAGCTTTCATTTGACACTATCTAGCAAGCTGTTCTGCCTTTGGCAGAGTAAACTGCATGTTTGTCTTGCTTGTGCAACAATAGGCTGTGCCACAACACCATGGGGCGTGAGAGACTGGACTGCAAACATATAAATTGGGAGAGTGGGGCCTGCTGCTACGCCCAACAGTTTTGCTCCCTTTAGCAATGGTTAAGAGATTAGGAGCAGGCCATTGAATTGCATGGTTCCATCCCAATCCCTCCTGAGAGAAAAGTCTTGCCGCTCCTTCCCAAGATAACAGCAAGCTCTGATTAATCAGGGTTTTGAAATCTGTTTCAAATCTCCGATTAACAGCTAATCCTGGTTAGTGTTAGCCACAATTGAAAGCATCAGGAACAACAAATGTGTCTTTAGATGTGGCTTCTGAAACGCTTCTTGCAGTTTGCTTGAAGTCCGTTTTGGAACCAAACAAGAAGAGCAGCAGTTATATGGTTCTATGAGTTTCTGTATCTCACTGGATACGTTGCATTAAAACATTAGATACTTGTGGCTTAGTATATCATGAAGTTGAATTATCGGGGTCTGATTGGGAAAGTATTGTTTCATTAAGAAGCTGTTTTTGTGCGTGAATAAGTTAGTTTAATGGTTAAGAATGCTTCAACCATTGGGTGCACTACAGCTGAAGTTAAGCACTTTAAATCCTGTTATTCTCAACAGGAGATTTGAGCACATACATAATTTCTCTCCTGCTCAAATCAGCGGGACTTAAGAGCTTAACCACAGTTGTGTTGTGTTCGTGGTATCAACCCAACACAGTACTACATAAACAAAACAAAGTTGTCTTACTCAAGCTACCTCTTATTTTCCAAATATGTTGTAGGCAGTTGCCCCCCACCCCCGTGACCATCTTTCATGCATGACGCCATTGTACATTTGTTGTGCCTTCTTGTTTTGAGGATGCTATAAGAAATGTTTCATACACATACTGTACCAACTTTGATGTAAGCCAGAATGTAAAAGGAGGTGGCTATGGGCCTCTCTCCTGACTTGTTGGAGGTGACATGCATATAAAGAGCATTGAAATTAAAACCTTTGTGTAAAGAAAAATGAGCTGTAGTGAGCAATGTTTTGTCTCTTGCAATTGCACAAAAGAGGTTCTTGCATGTAGGCTGAAACAGAAGCCTTTAGACGGACTTTTACAGCCATGGGACAAGTGGGTTCTGGGCGATTAACTAAACTGAATGGGCAAATGCATTCTCCTGTAAGATAAATGCAAAGAGCCAACACCATTCCCTGTGCCTCTTGATGGTGCTGCGCTCTAGGTATCCACAGGTGGTGAAACTGGCACATGTTGCTATGCCCCAACCCCTTGTATTTTAAGTGATAAACATACATGTAGAACTTAGTATTTTCATAGCCACCTTGAATGGCAGTTTTGGAACTGAACAGATTACACTTATAGTGGGCAAGTTGCCTCAATGATGGGGGGGGGGGTGCCTGGAACCTAACCCTAAGCTATAGATCAGGGGGTGACCAAACTTGCTTCATGTAAGAGCCTCATACGATAAACTTCAGATGTTTTGAGTCGCAATATTTAAGAAGCATTTAAATTCTTAAATATATTTGCTCACCATGAACATTAAAGTTCTGTTTTAATCCAGTGGACTCTCAGTTTATACCTGGTCAATAATTATAAAGCTTGAACGCTTCTTATTTACCTTTTATATTAATAATTGTGATGCAAAAAGGAGCTCAGCCAATGTATTTCCGAGAGCCGCACATTATATGTCAAAGAGCCGCATGTGGCTCAGTAGCCACAGTTTGGCCGCCACCCCTGCTATAGATAGTCATCAGCATATATGGCCCTTTACACAGAGTGAAGAGTCAGGTCTGTGGCTCTCAATCTAGCTGTGCTGCAGATGTACACAGGAAATGGGCATGCCGACAACTGACTAAATTAGCATGTTGTATAGGCCAGCGGGTGGCGCAGTGGGTTAAACCGCTGAACCATGAGCTGCTGGTCGAAAGGTCGGCAGTTCGAATCCGCGACGGGGTGAGCTCTCGTTGCTTGGCCAGCTCCTGCCAACCTAGCAGTTCCAAAGCATGTTAATGTGAGTAGATAAATAGGTACCGCTTGCGGGAAGGTAAACAGCGCTCCGTGTTCCAGCCGCATGCCACGCGCTGCGGCAAGGAGAGTCACGCCGGCCACATGACCACGGAGGCATCTTTGGACAACGCTGGCTCTTCGGCTTTGAAATGGGGATGAGCACCACACCCTAGAGTCGGACACGACTGGACTTAATTGTCAGGGGATACCTTTACCTAAAGGCCAGTGAGGAGCATCTTCAAAAGGAAAGAACCACTGACATACTACTTCCAAGATGACGATTTAATGTGTGCAATCCCACATTTATTTTAATAATGCAACACGAGAACAACCGTATACGTCTTCCTCTTATCCCCCTTCCAGACACACTATAAAATTATACACATCTTTATAGAGTTGTGGATCCATACCGCTTAAATTAGAACAACAGCAACAGCCCGCCCCAATGGGACGTTTCCTTTAAAAGGAGACAGTGCAAAACCATGGCTTCTTGGAAACAGGAGTACCACATTAAAACAGATTTGTTGTTTACTCGCTTTCTTCCATCATTTGGCACAGGTCCAAGGCACATAAGTAAATTAGATTAACTCAATCAGTAGAAAAATATACCTGTCCTCTCTTCCTGGAGCAGACTAAAGCTCTATAGCCTACACAAGATTCTGTACAGAGAAATCATAACAGGCCATTCAACTTTACCCAAAATAGGTTATCAAACATATTAAACCATTAACAAAAAAAGATTTTGTATACAAATATTACATAAAAACAAAATGTGAAATTGACTAAAGTTATTACACTGTTCAAGTGATAATTCAACCCTCTTAAATAAAAAAGTTGAGATGGGATGTTTATTAAAGCTGACACCCCATCTCTCCAAAGGTGCGTTTACATATCTGAGCCACTTCTCAAAACTCCAAACGGATAAAGGTACTCCTTTTCAAGTAGACTCACTGCATGTAATAGAACTGCTTTCTCGTGCAATGACTATTTGCAATTTTAAATGAAACAAACTCAGGCTGTAGCCTCTATAGAGGAATTTATACGTCTGTTCAGTTGTGATGCTTAATAAAATGAAAATATTCTGAATAAGTCTCAGCTGTGCTTGTATAGAGAAAAACTGTATTCCCGATTTTGTCCCTGCAAGACAAAATGTATCTCTTGTTAAAAGCAGTCATTTTAATCCCCTCTGTTGCAGCCCAGCTACCAATATCTGATGAAACCAATGGGAACTAAAGAACTGGGTAACTTTGCATACTGTATCAAGTTTTATGCGCACCTGCTCGCAACACAAGTGTACTACAGTTTCTTCAGAGAATCTGTATAAGTAGCACGGAAAAAAACAAACCAGTGTGTTTTGAAACGAGGATTTGGGGGCCTTGGAAGAGCCACAGAACGTATCTCCCTCGTCACCTCAGTTTGCCACATGAGAATACAGAAGCACCTCTAAATATTGTGACATCTCAATATGTCTCGATTTTTGTTTGAGATGATCACACTTAATTTGATTTTTGTGGCTTTATCCACAAATTTTTTTTTTAAAAAAAGATTCCGTCTCCAAAAATGCAAGCCACGTTGGGGGAGGGGCTTCTCTGCCAAGGCACCTTCTAATCCAATTTTGAAAGCCTTGATTCCAAGCATCCTTTGATTCTTTTTAAGTGCCTGGTGGGAAGAGAGTGGAACAGATGCCACCTGGTTCTCTGTTTCTTGGCAGGAAACTGGTTTCCTTGTCAGTGTTTTGAAAGCATCAGTCATCAGAACAGCCCTCTACTGAGGAATCTCTGGATCGGGATAAATCACAGATGGCGCTGACATCTGCGGTGGAAAGGGCTACGTTAACAGTGTGTCTCCGATACATTAGTTTACTTCTAGGAGGTGATGCTTCTGCGACGTCCGTGTGGTCTTCCTCTTTTTCAGGTTCACCTTTGCTGCCGACATCAAGGGTATGAGCTCCGCTTTGCTCAAAAGGATCCACAGGTTTTAGCCTGCTCTTATCAAAGCTCTTAATAGCTAACTTAGAAAAAGAAGAAGAAAAAATCAGGGGTTAGACTTTGTTTCTCTATCACAGGCAGGCATGTAATAGCCAAAGCAAATAGCTTCCTGAAAATACAGGAGAGGAGTAATCGATGCATGAGTATCAGGGCTGTGTTCAGCATCGTCCTCTTGGGAAGTTCAGGATAGAATACATAGGGATTATCCCATTTTATTTATCCTCACGGCCTTGTTGAGATGACCTAGGCCAGTGGTTCTCAAACTTTTACAGGGGAGTAAGGAAACCTGTTGGCAGGAGCTGGCCAAGCAATGAGAGCTCACCCCGTCGCGGATTCGAACTGCCGACCTTTCGATCGACAGCTCATAGTTCAGCGGTTTAACCCACTGCGCCACCTGAGTAGATAAATAGGTACCGCTTGCGGGAAGGTAAACAGCGCTCCGTGTTCCAGCTGCATGCTACGTGCTGCGGCAAGGAGAGTCATGCCGGCCACATGACCACGGAGGCGTCTTCGGACAACGCTGGCTCTTCGGCTTTGAAATGGGGATGAGCACCACACCCTAGAGTCGGACACGACTGGACTTAATTGTCAGGGGTCACCTTTACCTTAAGGAAACCTGTAAGTTGTTGCGGATTTGGCAGCAGGACCCCGCAAGTGCTGTTGCCGCACGTTGCCACACCCTTTAAAGGGGTAGCGACTGCCTCCGTCTGGTGTGGTGGGTCACGACCCACCAGTTTGAGAACCACCGACCTAGGCTGAGAGAGTACGATGAGCCTAAACTCACCCACAACTAAGATAGGTTCTGTCCCATCCCAATCCTACATACTATCCATTACACCACACTTCAGTATATATGTTTTCTTCGAAGCTTTCATCCTACCTGGTGCCGTAATTCATCATCAAAGTTAGGGACGCTCTTATCTCTCATTAACGTTTTCCGCAAATACTTTGATCTAGGAAACAAAACAAAATCACGGCAAGACCGGGAAAGCCAGTGTCTTTCACCAGCCACTAGGTGGCAATATTTCACCCCACAGCCTGAGTAGGCTTGAAAGTTCTGTAATACTTGACCTTCCTGGGAAATGAGAGACATGAGCTGCTCTTTCGAGTCTGAAGCCTGCAAAAGTCCGAACCCAAGCCATTTACATTTCTCCTAAGGACCACTGGCCCTCCCTCTAACTGCCTCAATCAAGGAAGGGCAGCTTGCATGGACTCGGAAAGCCCTTCTGTTCTCCATATACAGGAGGCTGGGTGGAAGGATTTTATTTTTCCGCAGAACTAGTTAATTGCTGAAGTCATCTATTTTGTTTTCTTGAGCTAATTTTGAATCAGGCAAGCCCCTTGGGGCACAGGGCATCTTACAACTGCTGTCTTACTCGTGAAATTCACAATAATAATAATAATAATAATAATAATAATATGAAGAATGTCAGTTAACCTGTAGGGAACTTAATAAGTAGCATATGTTAGTAGAAGAGAGGACCTTGCCATTGCACAGAGAACAGGAGGAAGAAAACAGGACCAACATGGGTGGCAGAGTTTTCACTATTTTATCCTTTCTCCTTCCTTCATCTTAGGCAAAATTTAGGAGTCTTCTATTGCTGATATACAGCGCAATTCTATCCAACTTACGCCACCGGGGTAACCCAGTGGTGCAGTGAGAACGAGAGGCCCCAGAACGGAAAGGGGATTCAAATCCAAAGGGGATTTGAATCTCCTTTCCGTTCTGGGGCTTCCCGTTCTCGCTGCACCGCTGGGTTATACCGGTGGCGTAAGTTGGATAGGATTGCGCTGATAGTGTCAGTATTCATAGGCTGGAGGATACCCTGCAGATTCAGCCCCGACTCTGCTAAGGTCTGTTCAATGACAACGGGTCCTGCTGCATCATCATCATCATCATCAACTACAGTACTTTGGAGGAAGTTTTTCAGCCTTACTTGTTAAACTGGTTGATTGACTGGACCAGCTGGAGCCGTCGGGCAACGAGATCATCCGCTATCTCAGGAGACTGAAAGCGGACTGCAGGTCAAAGTAATGAGGAAAACAACATTAAACTGGTATTTTTCTTTTGCAATCAAAGCCCACACCATTCTGAATCAAGAATACAGGAAAGTCATGTTAAGCAAGTTTTAAAAAGTGGCTACAGCGGCAGATGACCGAGCAGATTTAGCATCATTTGGTTATCGGCAGATCTTGAAAATGCTGGGAGAGATTTGGTCGGTGGTTGAATCCACACATCGGACACTATGGGAATGAAGTGGGAGAAAAGATGGCAGGTAGGGGGAGTATCATTTTTATTGCTTCCCCCCCCCCCTTTTTTTAATCCCTGCAGACAGAATACTAGCAGAGGCCAGCTAGAACCTTTCTGGCAAGGAGATTTTTCCCAAGCATTTAATAATGGCACCCCCACCTGCAATGTGAAGTGGTACAGTCTGCTCTACCACCCCAGGCCTTTACCACTGCACCTTGCTGCATGTAAGGCCAGGCCCTTGTGAAAACAATTCCAAATCCAGAAACTGGTTTTGTCCAGTGTGGTACCCTGACTAGTACAAACCACACTACCTATATTAGCAACACTAACATCATAATCTGCAGCACAGAGGGGAGATCGGCAGAGGGGACTGAGCTGAGTACCAGGTGGGAAGCAGAACCTAGTAAACGTGGTGTCTTCTCTGCTCCCCACCACCCACAGGACTTGTGCAGCAAACCCTCAGGTCTTTCCAAAATGCCTTCTTGCAGTGTATCTGCTGGAATATTAATGAAGATGTCCCTCCTTAGTACTGGATGCACTGACAACTGGTGCAAAAATATGCCTTGGGGATCCAACTGCATTAGCAAGAATCCCATCAGTCATTCCCACTTAGAGCAACAAAGCAAAAAGGATAGAGAACCATCTGCTTGGTGGGAGACTATAAAAAGAAAAGCCAAAGCTTTGCCCATCCCGGGGAAGGTCACCAGATCACGTTCCTTTCAAAAGCTTAGAAACAATTAATCTACAGGTAACGTCCCTGCTTACACATAATGGGAAGACAAAGTTATTTAGCTTCTCCACGACTGAGCTAACTCTAGCTGTTGGCACATTGTGCGTTAGGTAATACAGGTTGATTACCCCTTATCCAGACATCCGAAATCCAGACTATTCCGAAATCCAGACATTTTGGGGGCTATGACTTTAAAAAAAATTTTTTTCCAGAACCTGGTTGGCATAGCCCAAGGCATGCTGGGACACATTATTAAAAATATTGTATAAAATGACCTTCAGGCTATGTGTATAAGGTGTATATGAGACATAAATCATCCATTCCCAAGATGTCTCATTATATTTATGCAAATATTCTGAAATCCAGACCAATCCAAAATCCAGACAACTTCCCGTCCCAAGCAGTCCGGATAAGGGATACTCAACCTGTATCTCTCTGCACTAGGCAGGTGGGGACCTGGATACGTGTTCCGGTTTTGTTTTCCACAGAACGTAGGACCCTGCTCTCTACTTTCCATTTTTGACTAGTACTCAAAACGGAACACTCACTTTTTTTCCTGATCTTCCCAGCGATGTGAGCGTTGCAGTTTGTTGGTTCTCCCGCTTCCGAGATTGGGGCAGCTTGTAACAGCCTGAGGATTCCTGAATTCTTTAAAGGGGGTGTGGAAGAAAAAGGGGGGAGGGTCCCCGTTAAAAACTCATTACTAAATCTCAGGATGCCATTAAGCAATGCTGAATGCAATGGAATTCTCAGAACACTGAATGAAGTGCAACAACACTTCTCAAACTGTGGGTCACAGGCCTGATGCTGAAGTGGGTCGCTAGTTGGGCCAAATTGAGCCAAATTGGAGCCAAACAGAAGCAACCGGAAGCCATGACTCACCTCGTCCTTTAGCGCATTAGTCAACATTTAGCGTATTGATTGATTGATCCATTAAAGGGGTGCCCTGGATTAACTGGGCAAAGGTAGTGGCGACTGTGCTTTTAAATTGTTCATTATTTTCAATGCAAGTGTTTACAAATTCATGAGAGACTGAGCCTCCTTCACGGTCACAAAAAGAGGAAATGCCTCTTCTGAGAGTGGTGCTTTCAATGACACCATCTCAATGTAAGGAATTTGGTTTTTTGTTTTTTTTTGCATGGGGGAGGATTCCAAAATATATGACACCCCCCCCCCCAACCTGCAATCTGAAGTGGAACAGTCCAGAATTCTACCATCACTCTCTTCTTAATATGTAGATCGGGTCTTTTTAGCAAGGTTGTCACTTTATTAAAGTCCAATTCTGGTCTTCGGAACTAAAAGCTTGAGAAGAATCCTTCTCTAGAAGACAGACTTCTTCTCCTGGAGAAGAATCTTTAGAATCTGAAGCTCAGTCTTCACACACACAAGATGCAAATATCAATAAGCATATACAGAAATGGAGGAGGGAGGGGGGAAGGTATTTGATTATTCACTGTTGCAGCTATATAGCTTGAAAGATGAGCCATTAATACAAGAGCAAAAACAGGGGACCCCTTAGAATTTAATGCCTTCTCTTCTCACTTTTCCTTTAAAATAATACAAAAGAACAGCCATGCGGGAGATTACAAATATTTAACATTTCCAATTTACTGTTTAAGTAAACCACTGAATAGTTAAATTGGTCACTTAATGCCATTTCTGCTACTGAATAGGCGTATTTAGTTCCAACTGTGCACAAAGCACTAAAGTGAATAATTGCTACATTTATGTGGCATGGAGTGTAATAATTCCAGGCTAAAGGTGGAACCAATTACCTCACGTTTAGATAAATAGGCACCAGTTCAGACTTGTGATTGGCTGGGAGGTTTATTATCGCGCCAGGAATCCACCTGTGCCCCCTTACCAGCTCAGCATAGCCTACAGGTGTACGCTGTGCGCAATTCCTTAAGTGGGCCGATGCTCCATACTGTAGCAGCAAGTCTACCAAAGCTTCGTGCTTCCCAATCACAGCTTCGTGGAGAGCTGTATTGCCCTGGTTGTTGGAAAGATTAACCGAGGCCCCATGCTGGAGATGGAAACAAACAAAAAAGAAAGGATAGGAAGGTGGTCACAGTGAACGGAGACCAGGGATGGCTTGGATCCAAAGGGGCTTTTTTTTTGCATGAGGCGCTCTGCTTGCAAGCTGTTCCTGACTTAGCTGAAGAGCGTTACGAGAGAAAAGCAACCCTCACTCCAAGAGTGTCCTTGCACACTCCTGCACAAGACTTTTGCACAAGCTCTCTTCATGACCCGCTAGAGCTGATATGCCGCAGTTTTTCTCTTCTTTATCCGCTGTGTTTCTCGTACTGGAATGCAGCTCCCTATACAGGGCTCCCCCCGCTATCCGCGGATTCACTTATCTGCAGATAGCAGATGCCCCCCTGACCCCCGCGTGCACAGGGGGCGGGGGCCCTCATAAATCCTTTCGCCCCTATCCGCAGTTTTCATATATCCGCGGGGGGGGGCTGGAACATATTCCCCGCGGATACGGGGGCCCTACTGTACACTGCGACTCTGCACTGTTAGAAGCTTTCCACTAATACATGTGGAAAGGCTCATGAAACAGCACTGAGCCTGCGCTCCTATACACACCTAAGAATAAGCCCCAGGTAAGGCTTAGAATGCACAAGATTGCACTTTAAGGTTCCTGTGAAAGAGGAATGCCTCTTCCAAGCACTCTTTTTTTAATAAATACCTATATTCAAAATTATTAACATTTTTAGAACCTTGTCTTGCTTAATTAGGAGGGATTCTTCTATAGCCCTTTATAAAGGTTTTTTTTAATAGATTAATTTAGCCAAATACTGTAATAAATTAAAAGGGTGCAGTCCTGTATTTTAGTTTTCAGCGAATAAATTTCCAGCAGAGAAACTCAATGCTGCTAAGAATGCTAGTGGTAAAGGTTCCCCTTGCTCGAAAGCCAGTTGTTACCGACTCTAGGGGCAGTGCTCATCTCCGTTTCAAAGCCGAAGAGCCAGCGTTGTCCAAGGACGCTTCTGTGGTTGTGTGGCTGGCATGACTCAACACCAAGGTGCAAGGAATGCTGTTACCTTCCCGCCGAGGTGGTACCTATTTATCTACTTGCAATGTCTTGCTTTCGAACTGCTAGGTTGGCAGGAGCTGGGATAGGAGACGGGAGCTCACTCCGTCATGCGGCACTCGGGTCTCGAACTGCTGTCCTACCGACCTTCCGGTCTGCAGTTCAGCATCTTAACCACCAAGGTACCTATTTATCTACTTGCAATGTCTTGCTTTCGAACTGCTAGGTTGGCAGGAGCTGGGATAGGAGACGGGAGCTCACTCCGTCATGCGGCACTCGGGTCTCGAACTGCTGTCCTACCGACCTTCCGGTCTGCAGTTCAGCATCTTAACCACTAAGGTACCTATTTATCTACTTGCAATGTCTTGCTTTCGAACTGCTAGGTTGGCAGAAGCTGGGATAGGAGACGGGAGCTCACTCCGTCATGCGGCATTCGGGTCTCGAACTGCTGTCCTGCCTACCTTCCGGTCTGCAGTTCAGCGTCTTAACCACTAAGCCACCGCGGCTCCCACAAGAATGCTAGATTTCCCCATAATTACGTGCCACAAGTAACTGCTGTAACTGAAAGGAACCTGAGAATGCAAATCTGCATTTGATGCTCTCTCTCACCTGTAACAAGAAGGCCGCTATCTCCTGATGACCATTCAAGCACGCATAAATTAAGGGCGTATTTCCATGAACGTCCTTTATATTTTGTTTAGCATTGCACGCCATCAGACACTTCACAACCTGTTGAAAAAAGGAGACGGGTTGACGTTCCAAACTTAAAACATTTACAGCGCAAAAATAGGAGATGAAAACAGCTTCATTTCCATGCTGCAGTTACTACTTGCATAAAACGCACCATGAAAACATGGGCAAATTCACGGAACAAGTGCGGTTCAGAAAATAACAGCCTTGGCGGTCACCTTCCCAGAGACTCTCATACGGTTCATACAAATACAGAATCTGAAGCTCAGTCATTCAAATACGTTTGTGAGATGCACCCAAGCGGTTTTGCAAACAGAGGAATATATATGGCGGATTAGCGTTAACATGTTAGCGGATTAGTTCTTTCTCTCCAGGAGGTCCTAGTTGCACAGCATGGTGGTGCTAGCTAGCGGCCACACACAGGCAAATTCAGAACATCTCTGAGGTTCAAAGGGAGATTCACAAGTCTGAATGCTTAGGCTTACCATCGTCCCGGAATTGAGCCTGGCTTCGGCCTAGTCCGGGCCCGAGCAGCTCCCACCAATGTGGCAGGCCAGTGGGCTTCCGGAACTTCCGGTTGACAACGTGACCGAAGCTGGAACCCCGTTGGACAGCCGCAGTGCATCCTTGGGAGCTGCTCAGGCCCGGACTAGGCCAAAGCCAGGCTCGATTCCAGGACAATGGTAAGCCTATGAATGCTCCATCAGACCACTTACCTGGGCGTGACCGTTCTGGCAGGCCAGGTGAAGAGGAGCTGCCCGGTCCGCGTTTCTCAGTCCAACACTGGCTCCGTGTTTCAGTAAGAGGGAAACCAAGTCAGCGTGCCCGTGTAGCGCAGCCATGTGCAGCGGGGTGAAGCCATCTTGGTTCGTCACATTCACTCCAAGGCCGTTACTGAGGACTCGGAAGAGTTTCTGTTGCGGGAAGCAAAACAACAAATCCAAAGGAAATCTAGAACGCCATTTCATTTCTTCATTTCTGTCCTGCCTGTCTGCATAATGCACAATACTGAACACAATCATGTGTTCTCAACTGACTTACTGTTAATCTAGCAGAGAGGAAGCAAGCAGAGATACGTTATAATGGCCCTTGGTCATAGGACATTGGCTTCTACCGAGCTAGACTAGTGGACTCTCTAATTCAGTACCGTTTTTCTGGCTGGCTGTGATTCTCCAAGGCGCCTAACTGTCACCCAGACTGGGTGCAAGTATGGGCTGACATCATTGAATGCTCCTCCATAACCCCTTCTCCCCCCATCCCTGCACACAGAGAACTAGTATGTCAGGAAAAATATGCTAGGATCCTTCTCCCTGACACACTACGTTTCCAAGTGCAGGGATTTTTTAGGCAGAGGTCATTGCCCAGCTCTGTAGCCCGAGATCCTTGCCAAAAGCTGGATGCTACTAATCACAGGCCTCTTGTGAGCAAGGAGACAGCTGGGGAGGAAAAATGGACCAACCTTTTGTGCAGGGCCACATCTGGAACACTGGCACAAAGGATGGCAGAACTCCAGTTTCTCCTCGCTGCTGGCTTCCTCAGAATCTTCTAGATCATCTTCCGCCCATTCCAAAAGATAACGGACCTATTACCAAGGGAATGGGGGGGGGGGGAGAGAGAAGGGAAAAATTCTCTTTTTCTAGTTTGAATCATAGGGCCTCACTGTCACCCAGACTGGATGCAAGTATGGGCTGACATCATTGAATGCTCCTCCACAACCCCTTCTCCCCCCAATCCCTGCACACAGAGAACTAGCATGTCAGGAAAAATATGCTAGAATCCTTCTCCCTGCTACGTTTCCAAGTGCAGGGATTTTTTTTGGATGAAGGAGTCACGTGAACCCCCTTACAGTTAGCCTCTTCAGTGAGAAGTAAGCCGCAGACTTCTCTAATATTTTCACAGAAAGGTTCAACTTGCAAATTGAATAACGCAGGCAAGGAGGTCTAACAAGGTGCGCCCTGCAGCATTTTGTTTCCTACAAATCAAAAGAAAATAAAAAGAAAGGGAGTTAAATGTTCTTGCTGCCAGGGCAAGGAGCAGTGAAGCAAATTGGAAGTGACTTTCCCGCTCCTAATCGGGACCTTGAGGTTCACCTCTGTACAAGCCGCCTCTGATCGTTTTAGCTGGGATTGCTAAAGATTAATCCAAGGGCTTTGTGGCAAGATCTGCTCACATCTTCCCTTGATCATCACCACCTGTTTTGTTTTTTTAAAAATTGTTTAAATACCATTGTTTTGAATCAAAGAGACGAGAAAACTGACTCTTACCCAGAAGGAAAAACAGTGCAGGGATTATATATGGGTTTTCTTTGCAAAGCGACAGTTTCTTCCCTTAGCCAGGATCAGTTTGTGGACAGCCCAGGCTGCAAAAAAATTTAGCTCTTCATACATCTGAAAGGCTGTTGAAAGAAGTTGAAGGAACTACTTCCTCAGCTCCGGTTGGGGGTTCACGTGACTGTATACTCCTTCATCCAAAACTTACTTAGAAACTTAGTAACTTACTCCATATATACTAACCCACAGTCCTTCTGCACATGGATCTCGCCCAGAGATCAACTCAGATCATCCGGACGACAGCACAGCACAAGCAAAGATCAGGTGTTACCAGGGGAGCTACACAAGTACTGTAATTATTCAATATACCGTATTGGTCTGAGTATAAGACTCACTTTTTTCTCCTAATTTAAGTTTTTAAACTAGGGGTGCGTCTTATAATCAGGCTGTTGCAATTTAATGCCAGTGATTTAATTAAATTTCTTTAATAGCAGCAAACTTTAAGGGTGCGTCTTATAATCAAGTGCGTCTTATACTCGGGACAATACGGTATGTTTCCTGCTGTAGGATACAGGGGGATAGCTATTTTTTTCCCTTAGAAGGGTCAGGACTAAAGGCGGATCCACACCACACGCGTCTCGGCACGTACGTGTCGGGTGTCCCTCCCCCAGGTTCAAACAACGGGCTCTGATTGGCTGAGCGCGAACGCCGGCAAAGTGGAGTCCAACTCCACTTTGCCGGCGTTCCGTTCGTGTTCAGCCAATCAGAGCCCGTTGTTTGAACCTGGGGGCGGGACACCAGATGCATACGCGCCGAGACGCGTGCAGTGTGGATCCGCCTTAAGGCAAAATGAAACAGCTCCCCGATAAGGAATCTTTAGCTGGTTGCAGGTTAACACTAATGCAGAAAGAGGGAACACTCCCTTTTAAAGAACAGACTGGGGGAGGGAGGAGAGACTCCACTCAAAAAAGATTAAAGATTTATTGTAAGAGTAGACATCCAAATAATGTATACCAAAAATATCCATTTGCCAATGGTTCAGTAAGATGCAGTAAGAAATATCAATCAACCCTAACAAATACGTGCCTGGCCGGTGGTGGATGAATGTTTGCAATGTGTATTTTGTGCACCGAGAGAGTAAAGCTTAGTTCCCACCCCAACAGCATTCTTTCTCCCACACTGTGGCTTGGAATCTCCCTTCATTCTGGGCAGTCCAACCTCCACTAAGAAAGACCACCAGGGTATAATGAGTGCAATTGCATGCTCTGTGTGCTATTCCCCTCAAGGACTCAGTCTTTGCAAGACACAGGTTTTTCCTCTACCCCTATCACAAGAACATCAGAAGAGCCCTGCTGGATCAGGCCAAAGGCCCATCTAGTCCAGCTTCCTGTATCTCACAGTGGCCCCACCAGATGCCTCAGGGAGCACACAAGACAACAAGATACTCGTATGTGAACACACATCATGAGGGTGTTTGGTTAGGAGGAGGAATAAGATGCCTTGTAACTGCTTTATGATGCACTGGTGATAACATAACCAGGGATGATATAACATACAACATGACCAAGGAAGAGGAAGCAAGGATGGGTTCCCAACAACAGGAAATCTGCTAGACCAGATATCAACTCAGCACACAGCCTTCTAACGCGTCCTACCTTGCAGGGCGAGCGTGTGCCTTACCAAAGTTTAATCGTGCTATCTCAAACATATCTGTTTCCAATTACAACAGGATTAACGATCTTGGCAGAAAGGTTAAATGCGCTTGAAAATAGACACACAAGTCTCCCGCCAAGCTGTCGTAATCTGATCTCATTAGTTAATGCATGTCCACTTTGCAATGCCTTTACATTTCAGACAAGAAACAATCCAGGAAAAAAGCAAGCCAGCAAAACAAACAGGGGGGTTCTCCATGCTGCAGAAGCTCACAGAACTTTACATTCACCAGAGATACGTTCTGATTCACACTGGAATAGATATTTTTCTCTTCTGTCATAGAACAGTGGCAAAGCATCTGCTTGGCATCTTGGTCTCCAGTTCAACCCCTGGCATCTTTAGGTACCGGTAGGTTTGGGAAAGACTGTTCTCTGAAACCTTGGAGAGCTAGTACCAGTCAGTGTAGACAACTCATTGAACAGATTTGATATCCTGATTTTGTATGGACATTTCTGCATTACACAACATCATAGGAAAGTCTGGTTTAAGAAGTCAGGATACTTTCAGATTCACTGGGTGGGAGAGAGGAGATAGAAATCTCAGCCCCTGTTAGCCTGTCCAAAAACCACAGTTTGTAGGACAGGGATAATTACAGCCCCTGTTAGCCTGTCCAAAAACCACAGTTTGTAGGACAGGGATAATTACATCTGCATTTGGCCAGTAACTGGATTTGTCCTGGTTGGATCTCAGCAACTGAGCCCTGTAAATAAAAACAAACTCCTCTACTAAACCAGGCACTGATTACAAATGACAGAGATGAACAGGGCTATTAACAGAACACAAAATCAGCCATCCAGGTGTTTGGCAGATGTTGCAAATAGGAAGGAGACACACCATGCACCTAAGTCAGCTTTAAAAAGATAATCATTTTCCTGTTATCATTCAGACATCACACGAAACTATGATTTGCATTAACCATAGTTCGGAACAAGCAAACCATAATTTAGAGCTGTTGGTCTACGTCTCTACCCCATGTGCTTAGGGCTTCCATTTCCAGGTATGGCCATCTCTGGAGGTGCAGCTACGGCTGTAACTATGGTTTTGTCAATTCAGACATTGTGCCAAACCATGGTTATCACAAACCACGGGCTGCCGACCCACTTTACAACCATGGTTTGCCAACCAATTGCAAGGTACGATGTGTCAATGTAAACATCATACCAAACCACAGCCGAGTTTTCTGAACCACGGGTTGCCACGATGTCTGAATTGAGTTCACTGTGTTTGGCAATTTTTGTATAAAAAGAAAATGGAAAATCCTACAAGCAATGAACATACAATGGTATAATTTCCCTTACCGTCGGCTGCTGCATTTTAAAAGGCTTCCAAAGAAATGAATAACATTTCTATGGCAGTTCTCAGTCTTCAAGGGAGACAGTAAGTAATGCAAATTATAGGATGGAAACAGCCAAATTGGTATAGCTGTGTCAGCACTTTATGGAAAGCGAGATGTTTAACCGTCAAAACACCCCCAACTACTTTTCATTTCTACAAGCCCTTTAAAAAAACAACACCCCCTATGTTGATGGTATTAAACCTGCCATAAAGTCTTGCTCAGAGCTGTTACTACAACTACAAGCCCTGAAGAAACAAGTTCTGCTTTCATCTCAGGGTTGCTTCTCCAGAGAAAATTTTGCACCTGCGTATGAACACTATAAAAAAACATGCTTTTCCTAAACATGCCAATCAGATGATCAGGTTTTCAATAGTTAAAACAGTACGCAATGCAGAAGGTGCTTCTGCATTGTTCACGGAAATGTAATACACTGTGGAGGAAGACGAAGAGTATTGGAAGAGTTTTACCCTTCTCTGGCCATGTAAGATCTGGGAGGAAGAGAAGATGGCCTCTGAGATGTCAATGATTCCAGATGATGCATAAATGACTGTGCAAATGATCACAAGGCGGTGCAAAGAGGAGCCAAACCTTTTTTTAAAATAAGGGTGCTTTGAACAGAATAGAGGAAATTCAGAGGAGAGAAAAACACACTACAAGCCAGAAGCAAACTCTTAAGTGGCGCATTGCGCTGCCAGTCGCCCTTTAGCGAGAGAGCACCGTATCAGCACCACTGCGCTGGCTGTCCTTCAAATGCAACCAACCTCTTCCCATAATGGAAACACATATATATCATGACCACTTTCAAGAGCTGCATGTTGTTAGCCATATTGGACACTAGTAGCAATCCCTTTCCTAGTTGTGGTGCTGACACCACAAACATCAACATGGCACTGTATCAGCACCCGCGAAGCCGCAAAGCAGTCATACGGATAACAAAAATCCCTTACCATTTCAAGATCTCCATCTGCAACTGCTCTTAAGAGTCTTTCCACCTATGCAGCAAACAAAGCCAAAAAGAAAAGCATTTTTAGTTGCAGTGTGGTGTAGTGATTGGAGTGTTGGACGAGGCGTGGAGAGACCTGGGTTCAAATCCCCACTAAGCTTACCAGGTAAGCTTGGGCCAAGCTCTATCTCTCAGCTTAACCCATCTCACAGGATAGCCTTGCATCCTAACCCCCTAAGCTCCTTGGAGGACAGGAAGGATAGAAATGTAGCTAAACAACAGCATAGCCCAATTATAATACAGGGCCCCCCTGCTATCAGCGGATCAGCTATCCGCAGATTCACTTATCCGCAGATTGGAGGGGGCCTCAGAAAACCGCAGAGGGGGTGTTCACCCTTAACCGCTGTTTTCATGTATCCACGGGGGGGGGCGCCCTGGTACGTATCCCCCGCAGATATGGGGGCCCTACTGTATGCTCTCTGAAAATCTACTGTTTCAGACCAGACCATGCACAGAGGGTCACACATTCACGTCAAAAATCTCCTTGCTTGTGGAAAGCAGACATCCCTGCTAACTGAGCAAAGAGTTAAAGACATGGTCCTTGTACAGTACTCCCCCCCATATCCGCTGGGGATATGTTCCAGGCCCCTATACTTGAAACTGTGGATAGGAGCGAACACCCCCTCCATGGTTTCATGAGGGGCCCCCGCCCTGCCTTTTCTGCGGGCAGGCGCGCGCGCGCCCTCAGCTCTGATTTTTCTTTCAGCAAGCTTTGTTTCTTCCTTAAAACAAACAGAGAAGCAGCCTCCATTGCAGGCAAGTAGAACGAGACTAAGTCCTAGAGAGGGTCTGCAAGGTTTCTGTTAACCTTGCAGAGCCTCTCTAGGACTTAGTCTCGTTCTACTTGCCTGCAATAAGCAGCCAGAGGCTGCATCTCCTGTTTATTTAAGGAAAAAACGAAGCTTACTGGGGAAAAAAGTAAAAGCCTGGGGGGGTCCCTGCGATCCGTAGATAACTGAAACCGTGGATAGCGAATCCGTGGATATGGGGGCCCACCTGTATATGTACAGGGGGAAAGCAACTGTCCCTATTCAGCCCAGCCTAGCTGGTTTTCCAGTGGCTGTTTTGTGAGCTCCTGTGAGTTTTGCTGTGTAAACCTTTTTGTTAAGTAGCAGTATACTGCAGAAACATTCAAATAAAGCAAGCATGTTGAAAAACACTAGGTTAGAAACCCAGTGTACTAGGTTTTGACAGCCAGAGAGATTTTATGGCATGAGGGAGAACATTATTTCTCTCCCTCCACTGTCTGAAACGGCGCCGTCTAGGAAGGAATCCACCACATGTTCATTCTGAAAATACAGCAAAGCTCTTATTTCCATTGTGCAAGCAAACGAAGACAGAGTGAGCTGCAGTCAAAGTGGAAACGACGGTAAACGAACAGCATTACTGCAGGACACATTCCCAGAAAACTCATAGGCTACTGCAAACGACAGATGCTCCTTTAAATTTGGAGACAGTTCTCAGCTTGAAATACAAAACCAGACCATTTTTCCCCCCCTCGTACACAATGAGAAGCAACTGCAACAAACAACTGGGAATGATGGCAAACGGTAATGAACTAAAGGTGGATTAAACAACAAGGCCTTGAGCTTCAAAAGCGGAAAAGTCTAAGCTGTCTATAATCTTTTCTCCTGACCTGAACTACAGAATCGGCCTCGGGACTGTGACACATGATTTGCCCCTTTAAGAAACAATTCTCAACCTGCTGTTCTTAAAGGACTCTTCATCTACATGCTTCTCTATTTGGGCAACAGCTGTGCTCGGCTGGGCTCCAGAAAGACATGACTGCAGATATTGAAGACATACAGAATTCAAACACCAGGCCTGAAATGGCCGTAATAAGGGAGACCAACAATGGTTGGGGTCCTCTGAGTATAGCAGCATAGTGGCTATGAGACTGACCTGGGACACAGAAAATCCCCAGTCCAAATCCTTGCCATGAACTCGCGAGATGTTTATATAACGTCATCCACATGGTGTCCTACAAAGAATGAGGGGGACAGTTCCCTGCCCCAAGGAGCTCACAACTGAAAAATCAACACAGAGGGAAGGGAAGTGGAGGCAGAGATAAACGGGGGGCAGTGGCAGAGCGCCAACCGCCGACCCCACGCCAGAAGTGGCGTTGCCGCCGCCGGTTTCCATCACACCGAGGCACAGGGCGGGTGGGAGGGCCAAACCCGCCGCTGCCGCTGCTCGCTTGCACCGATGAAACGGCACAATTCGCGCCGCTGCCGCCTGCTTTGACACCTACCTGCCCGCCACCACCGCCGGGGGGCCCCACCCCCAACAACGCCTCTGACGGGGGGCATGAACAATTATTCCATTTACTCATATGTATGGCAAAGTATGGAAGCAAAGGGACTGGGCCAAAGCCTCTAGGGAACTACAGGAAGTAAGATAGGTGGTACCACAAAGTTGTTCTCTTGGGCCTCTCTTTTGCTCTGCCATCAGAGCTGATTTAGTTTTTATTTATTTATTTATTTATTTATTCACATTTTTATACCACCCTTCCTCCAAGGAGCTCAGAGTGGTGTACATATTTCCTTCCATCCTTTTTGTCCTCACAACAACCCTGTGAGGTAGGTGGGGCTGAGAGATAGTGACTGGCCCAAGGTCACCCAGGAAGCTTCGTGGCTGAGCGGGGATTTGAACCTGGATCTTCCAGGTCTAAGTCCGACTCCCAAACCACTACACCATCCTGGCTTTTGTTTTATTGCCAACTGAGCTCCCCTCAAGTTGGGGGGGGGGAAGCATAAAGATGATCAGGAAAACAAAATAACATTCTTGGGATTTCTACTGCAGGGCTAACGATCCTTCATTTTCCCTCTTTATTTTACCTCTTTATAATTCGCTTTCTTGTCTGGTCTAGCGGCGGCTGGCGCTGAAGATAAACTGGGGACGGACGACGCTTGGCTAATGGTGTCCTCACAACCCTGAGGAGATCTGGCTCTTGACTAAAAGCCGCCGCAAAGGAAGCCAAAAGGAGAGAGTTGGCATTATCACAGCGGTTGATCAGCTGAATATCTTTAATGCTAGGAATGGCTTGCCACTCACTGGCTCAGTTACCTGAGACGCACTCTTCCCTCTTTCAAAAGTTAGGCAGTTCAGCTCCATTAAAGATAAAATCTGCAGAAAGATAAAATATTCATGAAGGCACAAGAGCACCTTCGTCTCCAAAGAAAGTTGCTGATCAGAAAACAAGTGCGACCTTCACAAAAGAGGGATTGCATACAAGAGCAGATGAAGCGCTGCCAATTTATGCCACTTTTCTGGCATATATTCCATGTGCTTCAGATGCAAAACATCAACCTTCCTCTATCAAAAGCAAAGTTAAAAATTGCCAAGGGTCTTGGCAATTAAAGCACCAGTTAAAAGTCATAGAGGAAATGGCGTAAAACCTCCAAAGAGAAAATAAAAAAGGACCACAGAACGCAATACACATTGGATGGAACGCCAAAGGAAAATTGTGACTTATCTCCATCAAAAGCAAACTGAAAATTATTCTTAGAGGTTCTGGCTATAAATTCTCTCTGCAACTGATCACTGATTTAAAAAAAAAAATTATCACAGAGGAGGTTCATTGTTAAAAACCTCCACAGGACATATCTGTTAAAAAGTACCGTCGAGTTTAGCGCGCACTGCGCTGCTGTCTCCTTCATTCGGTTCGGGATGTCGGGGTTGGCTCCGTTCTGCAGCAACACTTCCATGATCCCTTGATAGCCCCAGCGAGCAGCAATATGAAGAGGAGTGTCTCCTTTTTCGTTACCAATATCTAATTTACAAGAATGGACGTCGTAATAGACTAAAGCCTTGACACACTAGAAAGTTTAAAAACAAAACAAAACAAGGCTATATAGAGAGATTTTTTTTAAAAAAATCACACCGTTAAAGCAAAGGAACTAGCGATATGAACTAGCGATATTCCTTCTGCTGAGTCAGCCTAGCCGGCAGTGGCTTCCCAGGGTTTCGGATTGAAGCCAGAATAGAGGCTGTGTAGTGCTGTTCAGTTTGGGTAGGAGAAAGTTCCCAGAGGGAGAAAGAGGAAAGCAACACCCTTTTTTTCCCTTTCCCACTCCCTGGAGGGCTTTGCCTGCTATGCTACAGGGGGCAAGGGTGACACTTTCTCAATATCTCAATGAACCAAAGTTTCTAGTCTTCAAGGATACTGGGATAATTCCGAGAACGTGGTGCAAAAGAAAAAGGCTAAAGGCAAAAAAAAAAAAGGCTGAAAGGTGTCTTTATGAAAAGAAAATATACCGTAAACGTGGAGGTTTTAGAATTCTAAACATGATTTTGCGAGTTGTACAATTGTCAGACAGTGTTTTGATTCGTTACAGACAAATTACTTACATCCTCTTGGCCGAAAGTGCAAGCTAAGTGCAGTGCTGTGTTGCCGTTATTATCTTGAACTTCAGTACTTGCCTTATAGTGCAGCAGGAGCAGCTGAAAAAGGAAACACGTTTTATATAAGGAGGGGGGAAGCGCACACCTGGGATCGTTGCGCTGGGATTCAGTTTCTGAACAAATGAGTCACTAATGTGCATCTCTTCTGCTTGAAAGCTGCCAAGTCCTAATGCCTTTCATTGGCTTTTGGCTGCCATTCTGACCCAGTTCCAGACCCATATAAAAGCTTCTTGCCATGCACTATTTCAAGCCAATTCCGAGTCATGATGACCAAGATACCCAGAAATTATGTTGTTGTTCAGTCGTTAAGTCGTGTCCGACCCTTCGTGATCCCATGAACCATATCCCGCCAGGCCTTCCTGTCCTCCACTATCTTCCTGAGTTCGCTCATTTTCATGTTCGTTGCATCGGTGATGCTGTCTAACCATCTCATCCGTTGCCTTCCCCTTCTCCTTTTGCCTTCAATCTTTCCCAGCATCAGAGTCTTCTCCAGAGAGTCCTCTCTTCGCATTAGGTGGCCAAAATATTTGAGCTTCAGCCTCAGTACCTGTCCTTCCAGGGAACAGTCAGGGTTGATTTCATTTAGGATTGACTGATCTCCTAGCAGTCCAAGGGACTCTCAGGAGTCTTCTCCAGCACCACAGTTCGAAAGCATCTGTTCTTCAGCGCTCAGCCTTATGGTCCAACTCTCGCAACCATACATTGCTACTGGGATGATGTCATGATGACCAAGATACCCAGAAATTATATCACCCACTAAATCTGGCAGTGCAAAAAAATACAGAGAAGTGCAACATTTGTCATTCTTGGGAAGATTTGCAGAGAAAAGAGCATCTTCAGGTTGAATCAATGCACAACCTCCAAGAGCACTGGTACGTCAAACAGCTTTGTTAAATAATAATACGAGGCACTGATATAGGTGTATAAAAACCCAGCCTTCTATTAATATGTGACATTAATTAACGTGACATTGATGTGATATTAATACGTGACATTAATACGTAATATATAAACGCTTCAGATTTGGTTATTTGATTTGCTTGAAGGTTTCTTGTCTTGCTACGTTGTTAGAAAACTTAGTTCAGTCACAAAAGCGGTATGTTGCAGATGTTAGTGATCGCTGCACTTATCTCATGCATTTAGCTTCACATAAGGATAGTCACCACTGCACTTCTCATATTCCATTCATTTACAATCTTTTCCTCTATATGTATGTGTGTGTCTGTCTGACTGTCTGTACCTGCCAACTGAGAATTTCACTGCATGCTATCTGATGACTGAAGTAGTCCACAAAGGACTACTTCATTTTAAGACAAACTTATTTTAAGCTGTGAATTGCCTTGAGTGCATTTGCCAGTATATAAACATTGTGAAGGAAATCAAACAAGGGTGCTCTAGACATATTCATTTCTGCTACCTTCAATCCTATTTAAAAACTGTGACACTTCTGCCAACAGCAGAAGACTAAGCTAGAGCAGTAGTTTTTGCTGTCAACCAACTAGAGGCAATGGATAGAAGGGTGCATAAAATGTTATTTGGGTTTCTCGTTTAATTCTTGGATAAAAGCTCGCATTCACACACACACACACACACACACACACACAAAGTGCTTACAGTAACATTCTGATATCCTTTCTGACAGGCAAGGTGAAGCGGCGTTGATCCGTGGTAATCCGTAGCGTTGACAACGGCACCTTTGGAGACTAACAAGTCAATTAACGGCGCTTGCCCTGCGGAAAAACCGTGTGCTTGTTAAAATGAAAATGTCAGCGTCTCAGGGGGAAGAGAGGGAGCTGCCTTTTCCGAGTCAGATGGCGAACTTAACAATCCATGCCTTCCCTCTTGCACAAGCCACGAAGTGACTTTTCTTAGCATTTTGCTCGTGCCAATATAATATGCCATTTGCAGCAGATTATTCCAGATCACAGCTCAGCGAAGGACTTCCGAGCAACAATAAATTAACTGAACTCGCCTCTGGAGGGCGCCAAAGAAGAAAGGAACAGGACCAGAAATGGCAGGTTCGTGGAAGAACGCTGGGATCCTGGGAACTTGTAAAGGAAGTTCAAGGAGCAGACAATTCTCAGGCCAGCTCTCAGTGACCTACATCTAGAGGGGAGATGAGGCAGCAGCAGCAGGTTCTTTGGTGCAGGAAGGATTAAGGCAGGCTTTCAGAAGAGGTTCTCAACTAGCCAAGGACAGGATCACAAGGTCACGGAGCTGACAGAGGCGAAAGGCAATCAAGTCCATTCGCTAGGCCAAAAGGCAAGAACGTCCAACTCATCAGTTCCCCCAGGGGCTGACCTATCCATAAGGTCAACTCAAGAGGCAGTCAGGCGGCAGATGGCTGGGGTCGCTTGCCACCCACCTCTGCTGTTGCTGCTCCCCTCCCTGCATCCTGGCTTTGAAAAGGAAGAGGGGAATGGCGCCTCCAACACTCGAGCTCATCACTCTCTTCTCCTCCACCCTCTTCCGCTCTGTTCCCATCTTCCTTCTCAAATTCAGAGAGCAAGAGGAGGGGAAGAAGCGGCGAAGGCAGCAGCTGATGCAATGCTGGGAATTATGGAATTCCCTCCCCCTGGAATGAAGAACGGCTCCCTCTTTAGAGACCTTGCGGCGGGGCCTTAAGACATTTTTATTTAGACTAGCATTCGACGTCTGACATGGTGGGATGACTTCTTTTAACTTTTAACAAATGGCTTTTAACAAATGTAAATATAGGTGACCCACTGGGGTTGTTTGTTTTAATTGTTTTAATTATTTGTTAATTATTTTAATGTATATGTTATTTTAATGTTGTAAGCCGCCTTGAGTGCCCTTGCCGGGAGAAAGGCGGGATACAAATTCTTTAAATAAATAAATAAATAAATAAATAAATAAATAAATAAATAAATAAGGGGGACAACGACAGCATTTGGCCCCTGCAGATGCTGGGAGGTCCTGGGCTGCTCCTGCAGCTCCCCTGCAGAATCCAGACCACAGGCACATCCATGGGTTGCCGCCTGTAGAGCATCCATGGGAATCCATCCATGGGTTGCCGCCTGTAGAGCAAACTGCCTCCTAGGTGGGGAGGTTGACCTAGACAAGTATTCAAATCCAATCCTACCATGCAATGCATCCCAACGGTTTTTGAATTATGTTCCAATGAACCCTGAGAGTTCCTTAGAAACTTATCAGGGGTTCCTCAATGAGACCATCAATAACAGTAGAGAAGCTTCCCCAAAAGAGAGCCTGCCATTAACCTTCCCGTGCAGTTTGAAGCTGCGTTGGGTGCATTGAACAGCACATGTTCAGTTTAGGTGGAATGATGGAGAGGCGGCAAAATCTGCCTCAGTGCTGTAGGCAAGCGCTCTGGAATACCCCCCAGAATCCTTTGCAAGAGGTAGGGTTTTTTTCCCAGGATAGATGCTTAGAGCAGAGGTTCTCAACCTGTGGTACGTGTACCACTGGTGGTACGCGGACCACAGGCTGGTGGTACGCGGGCTGCCGGCCGCCATCTCGGCTGCGTGGTGCTGCGTCTTCGGCTTCTCTTCCCCGCAATTGGGGAAAGTAAGCCAAAGACACAGCTGCCAGACCACCGGCAGCTGCATCTTCGGCTTCTCTTCGACGATTGCAAAGAAAAGAACCTGAAGACACGGTCGCCGGCAGACTCCCCCCTCCCCCCCCCAGCCTTCAAAGGTTGGGAACCTCTGGCTTAGAGGATTCCTCCGCAGATACGAGTTTCCTGAGGGACAAAATCTGAAGGCAACTAGAAGATTCCATGAGCAAAAGGCTGCAGCGCTTACCACAGATAGCACCTACATGCAGTGGCGTGAATCCCCGGTCATCTCTAGAAAACGGCGTGACAATGGAAGGATCATTCAGCTTCCTTAAAATAAAAAAAGTCGTGATTAGTTAATGGGATGCAAGCAAAACGAAGCATGCATTTTACAGCTGAGCATCAGCGTAGTGTGGTGGGTAAGAGACAGACCTACAAACAAGGAGACCCTCCCTTCAAACTGTCTGCATGGATTCCCCAGGCGGGTTTTCTGCCTGACCAAAGGATCTCTCTGAGGTAATGTTTATGGTTTTTTTTTTCAGCCATGTACAATTTAAAAATGAAGTAATAAAGATGAGATTTTTCGATCTCTCTGACTTCTGGGCTTCGTATTAGTCTCTCACAACCCCCACAAGGCTGCTGAGCCATTCAAGCACTAAGCACCATCATCATCATCCGAGATGGGGTCATAGCTAGGCTTACCATCGTCCCGGAATCTAGGCAGGCTTCGGCCTAGTCCAGGCCCGAGAAACTCCCAAGGATGCACTGCGTCTGTCCGGAACTTCCGGTCGATGACGCGACCGAAGCTGGAACCCCCGTTGGCCAGTCGCAGTGCATCCTTGGGAGCTTCTTGGGCCCGGACTAGGCCGAAGCCTGCCTCGATTCCGGGACGATGGTAAGCCTAGTCACAGCTCAAGGGGAAAGCATTTTGCTTGCAGAAGGCCCCTGGCTCAATCCCTGATATCTCCAAGGATATCTGGGAAAGACTGCATCCGAAAACCAGGAGAGCAGAAGCTGCCAGTACCTGGATGGATCTGACAGAAGACAGTTTTATACAAACATTCACATTGCAAAGACTTACTAGGAACGGATACACTTCAATCCTAGATCCATTCCCAGTGATGTGTTGAAAAACTCTGAAAAACTCTGCAGACACCATCCTTACCCAGACACCAGCTTCTCGCACTTCTCACAGAAACAGAGGGGGTGGCACATTTTCTGCACCGTGTCCTTATCGCTGTCCCCTTGGCTTAACAAACGCTCAACTTCTTCCTGGTCGCCGGAAGCAATGTGCTATGAAAAAGAGCAAGAAGTGAAGGCAAATGCTAGCGTACAACAACAAACAGGTGGGGGCAGAGGGGCAGCGGAGTGACAAGAGAATGGCTCAGGGTTGATTCAGTCGTTGAATCCAATGTCAAATGCTTCCCTCCCCTAACTTGGTGATAAAGGGGCCGACCTTTGCTTCCTAGATTGGAAAGGAAGAGAATGGAGCAGAAGAGTGTATCACTCTCCAATACACTTCCTCTTCTGCTTTGCCCCCCCCCCTTTTGTAATCCAGCAAATGGGAGAAGATGCAGGGGTAGGCTTACCATCATCCCAGAATCGACGCTGGCTTCGGCCTAAAGCGGACCTGAGCCGCTCCCAAGGGTGCACTGCGGCTGCCCAACAGGATTCCAGCTTCTGTCGCGTTATTGACCGGAAGTTCCGGAAGCTGGAAGCCCATTGGGCAACCGTAGTGCACCCCTGGGAGCGGCTCAGGTCCGCTCTAGGCCGAAGCCAGTGTCGATTCCGGGACAATGGTAAGCCTATGCAGGGGAGAACATAAGAACATAAGAAGAGCCCTGCTGGATCAGGCCAAAAGCCCATCTAGTCCAGCTTCCTGTATCACACAGTGGCCCCACCAGATGCCTCAGGGAGCACAAGACAACAAGATAACCTGTTTCCCTTTGACACTCCCTTGCACCTGGCACAGAGAAAACCCACTTCTAAAAACCAGGAGGTTGCTTATGGCTTGTAACCTGTGATGGTCTTTTCCTCCATGAATCTGTCCAAACCCCTTTTAAAGGCATCTAGGCCAGATGCCATCACCACATCCTGTGGCAAGGAGTTCCACAGATGAATTACACGCTGGGTAAAGAAATATTTTCTTTTGTCTGTTCTAACTCTCCCTCCACTCAATTTTAGTACATGTCCCCTGGTTCTGGTGTTGTGCGAGAGGGAGAAGAATTTTCCTCTATCCACTCTCTCCATCCCATGCATAATTTTGTAAGTCTCAATCAAGTCCCCCCTCATGCGCCTTTTTTCTAGGCTGAAAAGCCCCAGACGCTGTAGCCTTTCCTCATAAGGGAGGTGCTCCAGGGGAGACAAGTGGGCGGACAAAGGTCAGGGTCCCCTGCAAATCTGCTGCCTGAGGCAAATGCCTCAGTTGACCTCATGCATGAGCCAGCCCTGCGGCAACCTCTGAAGAACATTCATGTGTCGGAGGCACTCAGTTAACATGCTGCCAGAAGCTGCAATTGGTTGAGCCTCCCAGGCACTTGTTGACTGTGTGCACAGGCCAAACTGCAATCCACTTAAATACAAACATTAAAGCAGGTTGTGAAAGAGAATTAACATGCTAAATCAAGCTAATGTGTCTGCTTACAAAGGTGGAAAATACTGAAGCACACACCCTTCTCACATACACAAAAGTTATGTTCACAGTCAGCTCTAGTCATGCTTAAAAAAGGTATTCACAAATAGCCATGTTCTGGTGCAGATGGCTATGCACAGATGGTGTCTAATGTTCTGATGTTCATTTCAGTGTGCATCAGATTCCTGCCCGCAGTTCCTGACCCAGCGAGTGATAGGAGCGCAAATTTCCTTAGCTAGAGCAAGGGTGTTAAGGGTCAAACACTTTCCAAAGACGCTAAAGAAATGTCAGAATTATAGAACTTAATAAAAAATTACAAATCATGCTGACAACCCTACCCCCAGTACCTTTCTACGTAATGCCATTCTTTAATTATTCTTCAAGATTTGATAACACTTTTTAAAAAAATCTTATTTTTCTTCATATTAAATCACCAAAATAAGATTGCTTCCTCCACTGGAATCCATTATGCTCCAAAAAAGGGTGTGTGGGTTGTCTCACTCACACACACACACACACACACACACACACACAGAGGGAGAGGGAGAGGGAGAGGGAGAGAGAAGCTTTCAGAATTTATTTGGACAGTTTAGAATTCATTTTTTTCTGTTTACAGGAATTCTCATTTGCAGAGAACAATTAAAAAAGAAAAACAGATACGAAGTTTGAAACAGTAATAGAATTATAACAATAAACTGAATCAGCAGCTTCTCCCTCTTCCCTCCCCCCCCCCCGGGGCAGGGAAAAACAAAACACACAGCTCCAATGAACTTAGATCACGTTAAAGATTAAAACGCTTGTCTAAATAAAAACATCTTAGCAGCATGACTAAGTGGGCCAAGTCCTCCAACCACGCAAATTGTAGAAGAGCCACAGATGCTGTGGCACAGATGCTGAGCCACAACTGGAACAGCGCAATCCTAACCAATATTCCACCACCGGTGCAGCCGCAATGCTGCCCTGAGATAAGGGAACAAATGTTCCCTCACCTTGAAGAGGCCTCCATGACTGCCCCTGCACTGCAAAATGCAGTGTGCGCCCTGTTGGCACGGCTACACCAGCGCTGGAAAGTTGGTTAGGATTGCGCTGGAAATCTTCTATCAGCAGGCAGGACAACCTCCCACAGAGGTGGCACCTGAGGCAACAGAGACTTCGAACCAGACCTTGGTGATGGGCGAGCTTGAGCTCAGAAGGGATGCTCCCTCAGGTATCCCAGGGCAGGGCCCAGGAGAGGGGGGTAAAGGGGGTAAATTGTACCCAGGCCCAGGGTCAAAAAGGGGGCCCAGGAGCCAAAGGAGGGCCCCCAGAAATTTCCTGGGATCTCAGCTGGTCTCATGGAGAGTGAAAGACAGAGGTCAGGCCAATTGGGAGGCCAGGTCTACCAGGCAGGTAGACCTGGGTGCCATATTGGGTATCCTGGTTGACCTGGGCTCTGGAGACTTTTCCAGCCATTGCTGTCCTCCCGCTTTGCCCCCTCCCACTTTGAGAAGGGGCCCAAAAGAAACTTTGTACCCCCTGATAAAATTCCTCTCGGAGGCCCTGTCCCAGGGCCAACCCATCTGAGCTGGGATTCAGTGGCAACTTTTCTAGTAATGTGGTCCTTGGGGTTAACACACTAGCAGACTGAAAAATTCTGAACCAAGCAAAGGTCTTCCGGAAGGGGTGGAGCTGACATAGCCAAAGCGATCAACGTATCCTCCAAGCTGGCTCCCACCTTCTAGTGATCTGGGCCAATCAACGCAAAGGCACTAGGATAACTCACAAGCTCTAAGCCCTATTTTGCAGTTGTACAATGTTAGATTTCACACTGTTTAATACAGCACACCAAAATACTGTAGCTGCAAACATTTTTGGCTCACTTGTATTTATGTTCTGGCTCGTCTATCTCTTTAAGCCTCCTCACCACAATATTTCTGCCTAAAGGTCCGGACTGCAATCAGGTTTATCAGCAAAACATTCTGCAAAACTACTACAGCGAGCAACCCAAAAGCAAGACCCGACTAAGGTAGGATTTGCTGCGCTAATGTATTCGTGCAATGCTAACCTGAAACAAGCAGTCTATCGGCGTGGTGGACAACTGAGACAGCAAATTCATCCTTTGTTTCAAGAATAGCTTCTCACTAAACCCTCCAGACCCCTGTAAAGGAAAGAAAGAATTCAGTTAATAAAAATGGTCAGATCTGTTCAGATTAAACACACGCGCGCACGCACACAGCAGTGCGGTATAGTGGTTATAGTGTTGACGGTGGACCAAGACGACCATAATTCCATGACGCTTACTGGATGACCTTGAGCCAATCACTATCTCTCAGCCTAAACCCCAGGGCAGGATTGTTGGAAGGCTAAAAGGTGAAGGAAGAGCTATGTACATCACTCCGAGCTCCTTGGAGGGATGGTGGGATATAAATGTGAAAAATCTGTTTCTAATGCTCATTTTCTCAATTTGCCACACAATCCTAAGCTTGCTTACGCACATGTGATTCCTGCCGTATTCAAGGAAGCTTCTTCCTTTGCAAATGTGTTTAGGATTGAAACGTGAATGCAATAGCAGCTCGACCAGTTTAGCACAGTGCATTTACCTTACTGAACTAGTAGAGCAATCCTAAGCATGTTTACTCAAATGTAAGATCCATGGTGTTCAATGGAGCTTATTCCCAGGTAGGTTTCCATAGGTCGGCACCCTCAGTCTTAAGAGCAAAGGCTTGGGTCTAAAGAATGGCTTTGGCACCTTCAGTAGAATTTTGGATTTCTTCCTCCTCAGAGGCACATGCCTTCTGCTAACTGGGCTAAGAACAACCCTCAAAGTAGTGGTTCTCGTATACTTAGCAAGGGGAGACCAAGCACTGCCCCCATTCACCCCAGCAGACCATTCCTCCCCATTGTTGCTTGCCAGTGTCTTTTTTTCCCAGGTAACAAGACTCTTCATTGATTTTATTCTGCAAATTGCTTTGTGGCACTGTTGTTGAAGAGTGGTATAAATATTTTTAATATCATCAAAAACTTCTTCTCAAACTTTCTTCCGCTTCAAGAAAGGTTTGCCGTGCAGCATAGGGAGCTGCTGCTGCTGCTGCTGCTCAAGAAACATGTCCATATCTCCCTTGGGTGCAAGGCGCTAGCCGTACTGTTCATCACACACACAAAATGGAGGTGGTACAACCCTCATATGGGGGCATCCAAATTTCAGACAAGGAGCGGGTTGACTTGACAGTGGCCTGCTGGGAGAATTATGTCACATCTTAAAGACCTTCCAGGTCAGAAAGTGAGGGCACATAATTGAGCTTTTGTCCCTTATATGTAGACTTGTCATCGTCCCGTAATCGAGCCTGGCTTCGGCCTAGACCAGGCCCGAGCTGCTCCCAAGGGTGCGCTGCGGCTGCCAACGGGGTTCCAGCTTCTGTCACAGAGTTTCATACCACAGCAACATGGGATCATCTTATTTTATTTTTCACATTTTTATACCGCCCTTCCTCCAAGGAGCTCAGAGTGGTGTACATATTTCCTCCCCTCCTTTTTGTCCTCACAACAACCCTGTGAGGTAGGTGGGGCTGAGAGATAGTGACTGGTCCAAGGTCACCCAGGAAGCTTCGTGGCTGAGCGGGGATTTGAACCTGGATCTTCCAGGTCTAAGTCCAACTTTGCTCTGTGACAATGCAGCCATAGTAACATTTGGAAGCCAGAATTACACCGGTAATTCTAAGCAAGTTCTCTGTGCTCAAGTGGAAGGCAAATTCATCTGGGAGGGGGGGGGGCTCCATGAGGCAAGGGGAAGCAAATGTTTGCTGATGGAGTAACAGGCAAAGAAGGCCAAAAGTGGATTGTTACTGATGTCATGACTATGCCAAAAAAAGGAGAGGCAAATGGATGCCATCACGCGGCACAGTATTGATTTCAAATAGCTAGTTGTGCATCCACATTCTGGCACACAGCTATGCACCTACCAATGATGCTAAATACAACTAGACCTGGATAGAAGCACATAGCACTAGTTGTCAGTACTATATATGCTTTTATGTGACCAAGTGCTACATATTTTAACCCCTGCTAACTGGGCAAGAGACACTTTTTCAATGGGTGCTCCTCTCATATTTAGCAAGGGGAGAGTAACTGCCCCCCCTTTCACCCCAGCACAGTGTCTTTTCTTCTGCATCTTTTTTAGCAAGGGGAGAGTAACTGCCCCCCCTTTCACCCCAGCACAGTGTCTTTTCTTCTGCATCTTGTTTAGATTGTGAGCCCTTTTGGGACAGGGAGCCATTTAATTTTGTCTGTAAGCCGCTTTGTGAACATTGTTGAAAAGCAGTATATAAATACTGTTAATATTTTGAATTTAGCCCCATCTCTTATGAAGCACTTGACTCACAGGCAGCACACACACAGGCTATAGGGCTGCAGAGGTGTAGGATTTCCTGCTACCCAACCCTATACTGTAACTTGTGTATAGGACTGATATGAGTTTTAATTTCATATTCTATACAAACTAGCAAGATTGATCCAGCCCTGCTTCCTGCAGACGGCTACATCTACCAATGGAATGGTCACCCTCACTCACAAACATGTTAGAGGTGTGGTGTATATAAAGCAGTTGACGGGTGTCAATTTGTGGGCCTGCCAGGTCCCAGCAGACTAGACTGCACTGCATTTGATTTGCTATCCTAGTGCTTTTTTTTGCTATCCACATATGCTTTTTTTAAAGATGAACATTAAGGGTTTTTTTTTAAATCCACTTTTACCCATGTCTAGCATATACATAATTTTATACAGTACTTTACAAGGGCCCATAGCAACTTATAATTAAAAAGTCGGTGTCTTAAAATTCAGTGTTTTAAATACAGCTTCTTCCCCATAAGTGTCTGTACCTATTATGTTGTGGCCTTCTTTAAGTCTTGTGAGAGAAGGGTGGAGGGTTTAACAAGAAGATTTATTCAGCTGACATTCAGAACTGTTTTACCCAACATGCAATGAAAGAAGTGTGCTAGCTTGTGTGAGAAAAGCAAAGTATAATGGACAATGTTCTGTGCTTGCACACTCCACTTAAAGGTACTTCTCCCCACCTATTTTATGCATAATTTAGGACCATCTAGAACCACGACAGCCATGTCTAGTTTGGGCCCTAGGAAAGTGGAATTGTTTATGCTCCAAGCACAGCCCCAAGAATCCAAATTTACTTTGTGTAAAGAGTCATTTGACTCTTCCGATAAGAGATGCTGGTATGGTATAAGGAAATCCACCCTTCCCCCAGCAAGCCTAAGTAGTATCAAACCATCAACTGTGTAGCTGAGACAAGAATTCAAGTGCAGTAGGACCCATTTAGATCATTCACTAATCTACTGAGCAAGGAAAATCAGCAGCGTGCTTTTGAAACACAGAAAATAAGTTTGTTTAAAGCAGGTTTACTTGAGAAGGAAGTTACATACATTTCAGCCAAGTTGCATTTTTATTTTACAAGCAGTTGTAAGTTAATGTTGTCCAAACATCTCTGCCCTAAGCCTTTTTGACAGCAAGTCGGATAACTGATATTAGAGGCAACCTTCAAACTTCCTGCAAGAGGAAGACTGATATCTTCAAGTAGGCTCCCTCCCATCCCTCCCCTTGGGACACCCACACTTTTTTTTTAAACACAAAATTTGGTACGGAGATCTAGCCAGCAACACTTGTAGTTCACATCTGCATAAAGAGAGTCGGAGTAGCCAAGTGCCACAAGTTTGCTTAAAGATTCACCACTGGCAAGCAATGTGAAAATACTGTAAAACTCAAGTTAAAATGCAGCAGGTTTGGTGAAGTATGTTCTCTAGAGTTCCCCCACCCCCAAGTCACATCCAAGCCCTCCTGAACAATTAAGCATCAAAATTCCATCTCTTTGCAGTAGGTTGTGTACAGATTTTCACTGTGGTACCACGTTCATCTCCTTCAGCCTTGCGGTCAGATCGGGAACACCTAGTTTCGGAAGGGTAGAAACTCCAGAGTTTTCTGTTCAAGCCACGTTTTGAAAGAGTGCTAACCACTCTATACATTCATTGCTTTGCTGGCCATGCCCACAATGCAATTTCCCCCTTTGTTTCTACAGAGGAAGCATGTAAACATTTCACATGCAGACTCATTTCAGAGGGGCAGCTTACATAAACAAGAGCGGTGCACTGTTGTAGATATACAAGTAAGCCTTTGAATCTGGGTGCAGTTTCTTACTCCCCAAGTG
Source organism: Plestiodon gilberti rubricaudatus (assembly GCA_026170595.1). Classification (NCBI taxonomy): domain Eukaryota; kingdom Metazoa; phylum Chordata; class Lepidosauria; order Squamata; family Scincidae; genus Plestiodon; species Plestiodon gilberti. The sequence goes on from JANXHW010000010.1 coordinate 11,358,111, forward strand.
AGCCTTTGCACCCTGATTCAATTTCTCGCTCCCCTTTTAGTTACCACTCAAATCAGAGTATTCCTTCCCCACCCATCCACAGTGCAGCTACAGAGGAAGCATGTAAACATTTCACATGCAGACTCATTTCAGAGGGGCAGCTTACATAAACAAGAGCTGTGCACTGTTGTAGATATACAAGTAAGCCTTTGAATCTGGGTGCAGTTTCTTACTCCCCAAGTGAGCCTTTGCACCCTGATTCAATTTCTCGCTCCCCTTTTAGTTACCACTCAAATCAGAGTATTCCTTCCCCACCCATCCACAGTGCAGCTACTTCTCTGTACAGCGAGGTTCCCAATTCTTGCTAATTTCAAGCTTGGAAAGAGCAAGGTTCTGCACTAGGGTCTTGCTGAACATTACAGCTTTGTGACCTTCAGACGTATCGTGCCAACGCTTTGTTTATCCTGCACCTTGCTTGTTTGAACCAGAGCCCTCCGGAGGCAAGTAGGGGCCGCTTCTAGCTCATGACCTACCTCTGGAAGCCACTCTCGCATCAGGCTGGGCCCGAGACTTCCGGTTTCGTGAGCGAAACGTCTGGTCACGTCAGGAGGCCTTCCGAGGCCATCCCGGTGCAATGCAGGAGCAACTTCTGAAGATAGATCGCAAGCCAGAAGCAGGAGGATGAGGTGGGTCATGACAGCGGTAGGTTTGGGGAATGGTGGTCTAGCCTACCACTCCAAGCCCATTCCACTCTCCTCTATATGCCCCCCTTCTACTCTATTCTAAATAGAAGTTAGAGCAGCAAATGGTACATTGCTAGTAAGGGGGGGAATGCAGAAAGGCAGGCATTGGTGGCCATGGAGCACCCCTGCCAAGCTGGGGTGCCTCACTATACTCCTGGCAAACCAGGAGTGCACCTGTATGTGATCAGTTACAATCAGGAAGTGATTTGGCCATCAACCTTCCTATCAGGATTTCAATACCATCATTAAAGAGACTTACCGTTGAAGGGTCAGACAAGTTTCCTTGACGAATGTATTCTATTGCAGCCTCAACCGAGGTCAGACAGTACCCTAGTTCATCCTTTGCAGAGATGCAGAACCGGAAGTTCTTGATGTAACTCAAGTTGGCCATCCTACAACATGGAGGGAAAGGTATAAACGTGTCCAGGATAGCTCACTAGATCAAAGAACACGTCATTCGTATGTTGCAAATTGGCCCCCCATCTTCATTCACAGCTGTAAGAATCTGCAAGTCTCAAACTCGCAGAAGGAGATCTAGCTGTTGATTGTATCTTTTGGTTATTAGCAAACCCATTTTACAACCTAGCAAAGTTCTGCACTCACTGTTGACTTTCTCCTTAAAAACACCCCCCCCCCGCAAGGTTGCCCTTGTTTCAGACAACACAGTTAAAGAGCATATAGAAACTCCTGAACAGAGAGGTAATAGCCAAAAAACACCAGCTTCCCTCAATTGATTCAAGTAAATCCAACTGCAGGATATACTTTGACCTTTTGATGTAAAACCAGGATTTGGTCAATCCTAGAAATGGCTACAGAAACCCAAGCTATTGTAGTTCTACTAGATGGAGTGTACTATCGAAAGCTACGCTGCAAGTGGGGAGAAAGGGCAAGTATAGAATGGTCTGCCATCATCTCCATTGTAAGCAAAGACATAGTCTAGGGCAGTGGCTCCCAACCTGGGAGTCACAACCCCCCCCCCCCAGATAATGAAAAAGCCTCTCCCTTGAGAGAGGACGGAGACCTACAAGTGACATCAGCAAGTCACTTCCGGGTCCTTGCTGCTGCCACCGCCAAACACAGCTAAGTAAAAAAAAGGTTGGGGTTCTCTTGTATTCGGTGGCAGTGAGAACCCAGGAAGTGATGGGTGCCATCACCTACACAGGTTCCCTATCGGGACCCATCCCCATCTTAAAGGGACAGAAGGTTGGGAACCACTGTCTAGGGAAACGTCACTATCCAGCTCGTAATAAGGAACAAGTATTGTTGACCCTGGCACCAGCCACCAGGGACTGATCACACAATCCAAAAGATATTATAAAGTTTATACCACAGAGTTCGACAAGTACAACACTTCTTAACAGGGCACTAAAAAAAAAACTAAGAGCCGTATCCTCAGAAGAGTCCTACGTACCAGTTTGGAATCTCTGTTCTCACCAGCAGATACAGCAAGACCGAGAGGAGATCATCTGCACACATGGTCTCCATGTTAACTAAAGAAAAAAGTGTGTTAAGGCACACAGAAGTTACATTTGAGAGCTATGCTTTCCTGTGTTTTGACACAAACACTTGCAAAATGCAATACAAACGCAGTCTACTTTTCCCTGCAATGGTCCTCGATCCACAGCATGCTATGCAATGCAAGCAGTCTCAATGAGTCCTGCAAGGCACAGGCTTGATTTGGCCACAGTAGTCCCTGGGTGTTAGGACAAACTCCTGTAGCGCCCTGCTTGAGCTGAACTGTGACAGAAGGATCCCAGGAACATCAGAAAGAACTTGTTAGGAAATCCTTGGGAAATCTCACTATACACAGAGCCCACCTTCTCCTAAACACATCCGTCCGCAGCATTCTTTTATGTTAGCATACTATTTGAAATAAGATACAGTATGCGCCTTCTACTCTAGAACACAGGCTGCAAGTAGCACAAGGTACCTTCATGTTTCAAAGGGGAAAAACGTTCTCTGTGAACAATAGCATGCATAATTCCATGAGTGCAGAAAAGCAGCAGATCTATGGTGCAGAATATTCCTGCACATGCATATCAAAGAGGTAGTTTTCTAGCTCTTACAATTTCCAAACACATGCTTCAAGTATCTGGTGAATCTGAGAAACTAGAGGACAAGCTGAGTTAGGGCTTCGAGTAGCTCCAGGACCCTCCTGGCTAGCAGAATTTTGTAAACGTTCCCAGTTCTGTTCAACAGGAAGCCTGCATATCTACTCAATCTGCGTATTAAGCTACAGATTTTGCTAGGCAGCGAGCACATGCAGCCCTGCCTGATCCCTGTACTGGGCCAGCTTTTCATACTGTCCAAGTAATGAGCAACTTTGAGGTTGTGCAATTCTTGCATCATGGGTGCAAGAATCGGCCCATTTAAAAAAATGGTACCTGCCCAGTTTTAACACTGGACAGGCAATTCTGCAACTCTACAGCTGTAGTCTCCTGAGAAGAGCATTATCCAGACAATGCAAGTCTTAGGCCTGTTTGATCTGCTCCATGTCCTCTAGTCTAGCCCACGTTGTAAGTGCTAGAAATGCTTCAGTTCAAGGCAAGCTTCCTATTTTGCAACCAATAAGCTTCCCATTTTGCAAGTGATAATCAAAGCAGGACTTCAAAACAGTCAATACACACTTTAATAAAGCGCATTAGGAGTGCTCTCAAGTACCTCAGAGCACCCACTGAACTCATGTACCGTTGCATTGCCATGGTTACAAACCTCTTTGACTTGGAGACTGCATGACGATTTGCACTACTTTCCGCAGACAGAGGAGCTTCTGTTGTGGGGAGGTACACTTATTCAGCTGACCCAGCTCTCGCTTCGCACGCGGTATGTTGAAGCTAGGAAAACATGTGTCAAAAAAAGAAAGGAAGCAAAGACTTGATGTACATGTAACTGAGGGAGTGTAGCAATTCAAGATGGTTCTGTCAAAGGTAGATAATCCATTTCAGATCATAGGATGGTACCATATTTCTTCGATTCCAAGACTCACGTTTTTCTAAATTTAGCAATTCAAAAAAGGGGGTGCATCTTAGAATCAATGATGTGCAAATTGCACCCCAAAACGCCACCTTCTTACTTACCGGGGCTGGTGGGGGCTTCGGGGAGGCCTGTGCGACCTTTCTGCAGGCCTCCCCAATCTCCAGTTCGGCGAAAAACAGCAGTTTTCGGCCATTTTCGGTTTTCATGAAAACCAGAAGTGCCCGAAAATAGCCGGTTTTCGCCGAACTGAAGATCGAAGAGGCCTGCAGAGGGTCACACAGGCCTCTCTGATGTCCAGATGGGCGAAAAAATGGCTATTTTGGGGCACTTCTGGTTTTCATGAAAACCGAAAATGGCCAAAAACCACTGTTTTTCGGCAAACTGAAGATCAGGGAGGCCTGCAGAGGGTCATGCAGGCCTCCCTGAAGCCCCCACAAGCCCTGGTAATAAGTAAGGAGTACAATTTGTAAGTTTTGAGACTATAATTTGCACATAAATCCTGGGGGGAATTTTTTTTCCCTGTTGGTGGTAGCGAAATCAAAGGTGTGTCTTAGAATTGATGGCACCTTAGAATGGAAGAAATATGGTAAATAGAGTTTAAGATTGCCAGTTAGAGAGCAGCTATATCTACATATGCATGCAAGTATATCTTCATATCAATGAGATCTCCCTCTCTTTTCTTCCCTCCCCCCCCCCCCCCCCCAGTGCAGATCAACCTGTCATTACAGGCACAGCTATAGGAGCAGGTTAAAGGAAGTCAGTAAACCAAGCAACATTCCTGTTTTCAGAAACAAGTGCTGACACATGCATTACAAAATGAGGCATCTTCCAGATGCTTCTACTGCAGTGTACGAGATGAGATCTGCTAACTGGGCAAAGAGACACTTTTTCATGTGGTGCTCCTATTTAGCAACAGGAGTGTAACTGCCCCTCTTCACCCCAGCAGAATGTCTTTTCTAGTGGTAGTTTGCTGGTGTTCTGCATCTTTTTAGATTTCTGTATTTATATACCACCTTTCTTATCCTCAGATTCTATTATTCAAGGCGGTTTGTGTGTCCCTTGTGAGACAGGGAGCCATTTAGTTATCCAATTTTGTCAGTAAGCCACTTTATATACTGCTTTTCAACAAAAGTTGAAATATTCTTAATCTCTCTCAAGTCTAGGTACTTCCAGGATGAATGCCAACTCAGCGAGCCACACATCTCCTGACAGCAGTTAAAGACACCTGGGCTACAATCCAAACCTGCAATTTGTGCCCCATTCTCAGAAGCGATACTAGCCATAGCAAGCAACAACACGCAAAATCTCTTTAGAAGATAAGGAGGTCTGAGGACTAACTGCCTGCTTTAACCAAGTTTTGTTGAAACCTCCCCCCACCCCCCAAAACCCCAACCACTTTCAACACATACTAGGGAGGCTGGCACCTCCTTATGCCACCCCAACTCACCTAAACTCAGGCTTGATACCCAGGTCTTTCTGCTGCAAGTCCTGTAGGCTTCTAGTAATTTTGTTGAAAGCAGCATCCTAGCCCATGAACAATAATGCAGCTATTTTAGACATGGCAAGAAACTGATCACTTAACTGCATCTTAAAGCATTCTATACCTGGGAGGTGTTTTTGTTGAATTTGAGAGAATTACATAGTCTTACTGAACACGGTAGGCTTACTTATTTTACTCAGACCTACCTACCATTTTCGAACTCCTCTACCATTTCCAATACCCATATGCAGATATACAAAGCCATCCCATGGGGTAAAGATAATATACAGCAGAGTTTCTCAAACTGTGGGTTGGGACCCACTTGGTGGGTCGCGAACTGATTTCTGGTGGGTCCCAGGTAATGGAAAGATCAGATAAGTAATTGCCACATGCCCTGAAGCTAGTCAAAAATCAGATAGCTACTAATTGCCCTACGAAGAGCTGAGCTCCTGCAGTTTGCAAAATAGCTGCTAAATACCCTAAAAGCAGCTGAGCATTTTACTTGTAAAATTTATTTATAGATCACATTTTTTTAAAGTCTCGTAACGCTAGGTGGGTCCCAATAGAGCGTCATTTTAAAAAGTGGGTCCCGGTGCTAAAAGGTTTGAGAACCACTGATATACAGTATTAATATATTGCCTTCTTTGTCAGATTTCTCCTCTGACTTTAATACACATATTCCAAGTGGTGTCCCCTACAATATATTCAAGCAGTGATCAAAAACTCATGTGGATTTTGAACTGTCAAACAAACCACTGTTGTAACTGGCACTTCACAACTCAATACTATTTTGGGAAATTGTGGTTTACTTCAAAGTAAGAGTGAAGACATTCTCTCCCCCTCCTCTTGCACATGGTGGGGAGGAAGAACATGCATACCGACTTGCGTTGCAATCTTATGCACATCTACTCAGAAGCCAGCCTCACCAAGTTCAAGGAGACTTACTCCCAGGTAAGTGTACATAGGATCATGGTCTTAAGTCACATGATTTAACATTATACCTGCACTGGGTCAGTGTTCTAATGACAAAGGTAATACCTACCTCACTCGCTTCAATAGTTCCCACATATTTAAAGATCAGATCATAAAGAGCATGGTGGACATACATCTGTGGAAACAAAGATGCATTAGACATGCCACATACGTAGGCTTACCATCGTCCCGGAATCGAGCCTCGCTTCGGCCTAGACAGGGCCTTCCGGAACTTCCGGTCGACAACGCAACCAAAGCTGGAACCCCGTTGGGCAGCCGCAGTGCACCCTTGGGAACGGCTCAGGCGCCGTCTAGGCCGAAGCCAGGCTCGATTCCAGGACGATGGTAAGCCTAACATACATATGAAATTCCCAGCAGCACCCCGATACTTACTTCCACGGCTTGTTTCATTAGATTCATCTGAGGTTCCTGCTTTGCAAGCATCCGCTAACAAAAATAAAGTCAGAAAATACGCAGCATTAGCAGCCTGTCAGAGCAACTTCATGCAGTAATGCAATGAAAACTACATATTACTACTCACAAGGTGAGAGTCTCTCAGTAACTGTTGAATGCATTTGGTATAAAGTGCATTAATAGAATCCTGAAAGACAAAAAAAATTGTGTACCACAATAGGTCAACAAGATTGGAGTAATATTTTAGTGTAGCTAAATACATCAAGGAGTGCTACTCCAGTTTGACAGAGTTCTTCCCACTTGTATCCATGCTTCAATAACATAGCTATAAAGTGCTTGCACATCGGTAGACCTACATTCATGCCATGCTGTTATGAGATACATACTGATATTTATACAGACCCAAATTCTACTCCCCCTAGGCAAGTAAGAAGTGGAGATACTGACTATGTAGTGTCGCAAACTTTTCCTGTCATGCTCCTTGGAAGTCCTATGGAAAGATGCAATGGCTTTATCAAATTTTTCTGTGTGCCTTCCCAAGAACTCTCTCACATCTTCAATACTTTTCAGGGCATAGGAATTTGAAGGCGCCAAGGATTCTTCTGAAATGGAAGGCGGTGGTCAGCGTATAGAAAGATACTCCTTCTAGAATGAATGGCAATTCATACGGTGCCATTTATACGGACAGAAGAGGTTTTAGTTCCTCTGAAACAAGGTTCATATATGGCTGAACTCTACAGCTCTGTCCTGGTTTCCAAAACTAGGCTCTACAAAATTATTTCACGCAAATCTGCACTGTTCTTCAACCTTGGGGTCGGGAAGCCTCATTTGTGGCGTCATGGCAACCAAAATGGCCACTGGGGGGCTTCCACAGGGATTTCATCCCCTCCTCCCCCCCTTTAGATTTGCGGGGGGGGCAGTGGGGAACCGTAACTCAGATCTCCTGTTCTAGAATGACCTCACCATACGTGGTGCGGGCCGGGTGAGCGCAGCAAGAGGAGACTAGAGCAGGGGGGTGGCAGCAACAGGGGTAGGGGTGGGCAGATCAGGTCCCAAGAGGGGGCGGGACCAATGGGGGTCCCCAGGCTCATACTTTATTGGGGTCGTGGCAGGGAAAAGGTTGAAGACCACTGCGTTAGGGCAAATCTAGCTCTTGCCATTCTTCCTGGAGCCTGTTATGCTTGCAACACTACCAACACCTGGTCAGCTGACTTGACAATGAAGCATCACTAATCACCTGTGCTCTCATTTTTTTCCAGAGAATGGGCTATACAAAGAATGTTAAAGCTCTCCTCTCTCTCATTGTAGAAGGTTTCCTCAAAGAGAATGGGTATTGAACAACGGTGATTAAATCCAGTCCCAAGGACAATCAGGTTTCCTTGTATGAAGATTTCCTGAGAGGGGAAGAAAGGGCCACAAAAGTGAACAAATCTATTTAATTCTTAGCTAGCTGTATAGCGCTAAGCCTATAAACCAGAGATGGCCAAACTGCGGCTCTAGAGTCACATGCGGCTCTTTGACATTATAATGTGCGGCTCTCGGAAATACGTTGGCTGAGCTCCTTTTTGCACAATATAAAAAGGTAAATAAGAAATTTTCAAGCTTTGATTTACCAGGTATAAACAGATTAAAACACAAGTTTAATGTTCATGGCGAATCAATACATTTAAGAATTTAAATGCTTCTTAAATATTGCGGCTCTCAAACATATATCTTGCAGCTTGCAAACACCTGAAATTTTATCATATGTGGCTCTTACGTGAAGCACGTTTGACCACCCCTGCTATAAACCATGCCCAAGGAAGCTCGATGCAACACCACACATGGCATTGCGGAAGGGATCTTTGAATGTCTGCCTTGTCAACAAGGCAGCACTGGGGTTCTGGGAGGCCCTTAAAAGGTTAGTCCACTAGGTTTACCAAGTTATACAAGGTTTGAGAGATTGCATTGGGCAGAGGCCTCCACTATCCATGCAAGACGGTGGCCCACACCCATAAAACATACCTTTCCATTCAAAGTTTGAAAGTTCTCTTCCACTGGTTTGAGAACATAGGAATCAAACTGGCATGCTGAGAGGACGTTGTTTGAAAGGCTCCCTTTGCAGGGCACTAGTACCTAGAGAAGTAGTAAGAAGTTAGGCCAGATCCTACACACCTAGAACCAACATCATTTAATAGCGTGATCTAGGAAAGACAGACACTGAAGTCTTTCCTGAACACTGAACAAATCTAATCTGCTAGAGCGCTGGGTTTTTTGTTTTTTAACCATCACAAACAGGGAAATGGAGTAGCAACCAATGAAAGCCACTATTTTGGATTATTGGTCTTAGCACTTCGACCCAGCCAAGGGCTAGAAAGGTTCAGGGAGCTAGAAAAAGACACCATTTAGTGGCAGGAGGTGTGGTCTAGTGGTTGAGCTGCTGCCTTGAACAACTAGGATGAGATCGGTTCGAGACAACCAGAAGCTGTCGACAAGCCGCGACCTCTCAGCTGACAAGCTTGCGATAGCCTACGCTGACCCTCTGAGAGAGGAGTTGCTGTCGGACAAGCTCGGAAGCCGTGTGCAGCCGGTCAGATACTACACCATTGAAAGGAAACAGCTGGAGAAGGACATGGGTTCCATGCAAATAGAACATTGTAAAAATCCCGGGGGGGGGGGGGGTTTAGAAAGGCCTGCCTGTGTAAACCAGGCAGGCCTTTCTTGAATGAAGTCAGAGGAGAAATCTGATGACACAGAAAGGTGATATATAAATAGATATTAATGATTCTCATAATACACTGGCCTTATACAACTGTACCAATACACACATTTTGCTATCCCTCCTCCCATGTAAAAGCTGCCAATGTACAATGGGGAAGACAACATTTAAGAATCCCTTAAGGAGGTTTGTCACCCACTTGTGTGTTATCACCTGCATCTCTAGTGCTCTTGCCAAAGATACGCAGCACTTGTGTTGTGCTGAACGGGACAGCATTAACAGTTACATTGCATTTTCCACAAAGATCCCCAGGAGGGATTTTTGGCCGTTTCCACTTGAGAAAACTCTGCCCCATGAACCTAAGTCTACACCCTTGTTCCCTGGCACGCTATAGGATATCCCATTTCATGTACTTACAATTCCATGCAATTCTGCAGCTTTCCTGCAGAAGTCAGGATGCCGTTTCTGCATTGTTAAATAGAAGGGGTTCTTCAAGAGGTCTTCATCATACACAGCCATATGGACCCCCCAAGAATCCAGTGCAGGGACTTTCTGAAAAGATCAGAGTGGGAGAAAAGCACAATGTTGGCACTTTCATATCCTCATAATTCACAGAAAGATGACATGAGGAGGCCAGAAAAAGGAACAAGATTTTCCAGGGTCATGGAATGTATTACAGCAGGGGTTCTCAGTCTGTGGTATGGGTACCCCTAGGGGTACGCAGACCTCTTGCTGGGGGTATGCCAAGCCCTGCCCCTTCTCTGCCCCATCAGCAGCTAATTAAGTGTTAATTAAACCGCTGAACCATGAGCTGTCGATCGAAAGGTCGGCAGTTCGAATCCATGACGGGGTGAGCTCTTGTTGCTTGGCCAGCTCCTGCTAACCTAGCAGTTCCAAAGCATGTCAGTGCGAGTAGATAAATAGGTACCGCTTGCGGGAAGGTAAACAGCGCTCCGTGTTCCAGCCGCATGCTACGCGCTGCGGCAAGGAGAGTCATGCCGGCCACATGACCACGGAGGCGTCTTCGGACAACGCTGGCTCTTCGGCTTTGAAATGGGGATGAGCACCACACCCTAGAGTCGGACACGACTGGACTTAATTGTCAGGGGTCACCTTTACCTTAACATGGATTTTAATTTTAATTATTTTCAGAGCCCTTCTGTCTCTGATTTTGGGAAGTGTGACTTGAAGAAAAGAAGAGATCCTTGCATGTGTGTGCGCCTCACACACACATGAGTTAAATAAGACATTTTTTCACATTTAAAATTGTTTTAGTACTTATTTAATTAATTACCTAACTAATTAATTGATTAATCCAATTAGCAGTTAATTAGCAGGGGGCACTTCAGAAAATTGGACTGTGATAGGGGTACCCAGGTCTCCAAAGGTTGAGAACCCCTGCATTACAGTCAGCCCTCACTATCCACAGGTGATCTGTTCCAGATAGCAATGATCCATGAATACTGGGGTCCAGGACCCACGGTGTGACAAATCCACGGGTCCCAAATCCAGATGGAAAGGGTCCACTGTATTCAGAATTAGGTCTTACATTGAAGTGGCAAGGACCACCACTTTGTGCCAGAATTATTAAGATGGCGGATCCCTATGCATGAGAAAGATCAGAGGCTGTAAAATCGTATTCCACTGAATGGACCACTGGCAAATCTGTCAGCTGCAGAACAAAAAGCCTCCTAGTCCTCTAGCAAAAAAGATGCCCAGTCGACCACTTCCAAGCTCTCCTTTGCACTGTGGTTTGGGAAAGATAAGAAACCGGACTCCTGCTATGTCCTCTCTCTACTGACATGGTTAAAAACCTTGTTCTAACGATTGCAGAGCACTTAGAATAGCCAGTCACCCAGAACACAAGGCTAAGGTTTAAAAAGCTAGACTGTTGTCAACTTATTCTCACACTGCGTGTTGATTAACTAATCTAATCTGCTCCATTTCTGAGTGTTCTTTTCTTCAGGGCCAGGAAGAACACAAGACAAGGAAACACAAGACAGCTTTCCCCAGAGAGAGCCCACTACAATTTCTTCAGTATAGCTACTTAGGAGCTACTCTCAAGACCATATTGTGACTGAGCCCTGGTCAGGTGCACCTAGGAACTACCTCGGCTTTGGGTGCAAGAAGTGCTACTAACCCAGTCCTCCTCAGGAGCATCTCTCTCCTTTTCTTTCCACGCAGCCCAGCTGAGATACCAGAGAAGAGAAAGTTAAAGCAGCCAAACACACCAAAGGAATGGGTTCTGCTGCCCTGTGAGTCCCTTGGACTGCTAGGAGATCAAATCAGTCAATCCTAAATGAAATCAAACCTGACTGTTCCCTGGAAGGACAGGTACTGAGGCTGAAGCTCAAATATTTTGGCCACCTAATGCGAAGAGAGGACTCTCTGGAGAAGACTCTGATGCTGGGAAAGATTGAAGGCAAAAGGAGAAGGGGAAGGCAAAGGATGAGATGGTTAGGCAGCATCACCGATGCAAACAAACATGAAAATGAGCAAACTCAGGAAGATAGTGGAGGACAGGAAGGCCTGGCGGGATATGGTTCACATGGGATCACGAAGGGTCAGACACGACTTAACAACAACAAAACCCCTTTTGGTACAGATGGAATATCCCTTATCCAGACTGCTTGGGACTAGGAAGTTGTCTGGATTTTGGAATAATTGCACTAGGAAGTTGTCTGGATTTTGGAATAATTGCACTAGGAAGTTGTCTGGATTTTGGAATAATTGCACAATTATAATGAGGTATCTTGGGGATGGACCCACATCTAAAACACGAAATCCATTTATGTCTCATACACCTTATACATATCGCCTAAAGGTAATTTTAAACAACATTGTTTTAATAATTTTGTGCCCCAGCATGCCAGCCAGGTGCTGGAAAAAGTTGTTTTTTTAAAATCATAGCCCCCAAAATGTCTGGATTTTAGAATAGTCTGAATTTTGGATGTCCGGATGAGGGGTAATCAACCTGTATAGAGCAGAACTCCTGTACACAAAGCAAGAACATGTTTGACACATGTTTGACACACACTTGCCCCAGAGTTTTGTTCTCAAGAAAACATCACTTTCTGTAAAGTATGTAAAGACATTTCAGAAGTTGCAAGCAGAGGGAAGGAGAAAGGGCAGCATAACAGCATGAACTAGTACAGCCTTATCTCTACATCAAGATCAGATGTGTTACCAGCATTACAAAAAGCCACACAAAGCTCATGTTTCACAGGCTCCTCTGCCTATAGAGCCCACTTTTGTTGAGAGTCAGATTCCTACAATAAAAGTTAAATGCAGCTCTTTAAAAAAAAATTCTGCCATCTCACCGTAGGCATTTCTTTAGACATCCCCTCCTTTGTGCAATGAGGATGAATGCCTTCAAGATAGTATTTTGATAATACAGAGGCAGGTATTAATTTTAAAGGGTTAAAGGTGGAGGCATCTTTTAAATCAGAAGTATCAACTAACAGCATAATCAATTCACATTTCCCCAGAATTAAACTCCACTGAATTCAAAGGGGCTTACTCCTAAATCTATACAACTGCAGCCTAGATGTCACAAGCAATTGTCACATACAGTTTGGTGCTATCAATCAAAATATCAAGTTATTCAAAACACTGGCATTTGCATCACCAATTCTTAAGGGTGAAGTCAATACATGTGCTTTTAACATGTTTATGAACGCTGCTAGTTTTAGTAAAGTGTGGGGTCTAATCCAACTGATCAAAAACAGAGAGGATTATAATACAAACCCGGGCCAGACCACAGTGACAGATGGCAGTTTTGATAGGAGCTCTGAAGTGATAATACAACTGCAATTCCCAGCATGCAGGCTTACACATTCCAAGTAAACTAGCTCTAAACTGCTTAGTGACAACAGAACAGATGTAGGCGGAGCCAAGCCAACAGTTGCTTTTAGGACCAGTTGGTAATTTCCTTCCTTTTCCCCCATCACTTCACTCCTACTTCCCCTTTAGTTTCTATTCAAGTGCAAATCCATGTTGAATTCTATTAATGGCAACGGGTTCTAAATAAGTGGTTTGAAGATGAGCCTGAAACCACACTGTGCCCATGAATTTGCACAAAAGATGGCATGGTGTGCATGCATGCTCGCACACCGAGTTTATTAACATGTTAAATTGTTTGACATTACGACATTGTTTTTCAGGCAAGTTTCAGGAAGTACAACCCATTCCTACCATCTCCTATGTGGCATTTGTCCCCCCCCCCACCTGCCTGCCACCTTTTCTCCAAGAAGCTCAGGACATTATAAGAGATCCACTCATTTTTATGTTTACAACTCCCCTGTGAGGTAGGCTCGCATGAGCGATAACAGCCAACTTTGGGTTAGTTCTTAAGATTCATGAGCCAAAGAACAGGAGCCCACCTACATGTGCAGTGGTACATGCTTTCTACATGCAGAGGGAGAGACATGGGCTAGCACTCGACCGTACCATCCCCAACCCACACTGATCCCTGGGCTCTGAAGAGTTAACAGTCCCAGGTGAAGAGCCTGAATATGAATGTAGCATGTAGCCTATATTTGCATTCCACAGAATCCTCTTGATATGAAAAGATTCCATCAGGTGATATTTGTTTTCAATAGCACAATACTCTCATTTTTAAACAGATTTAGTACTTCAAGACCAAACATGTTTTGGGGTACATTTCAAGGTCAATTAGATGTGGATTAGTCAACTTTTGGTCGTGCTATTTCTTCCCATTTCAAACAATACCGATTTGATGAAATACAACATAATGGATAATAGTACAATATCTAGCAGCTTAAGTAGTTTCAATTAATTTTTTAATTATGTATTTCGAAATAGTCCAACTCCAGCCCATCCCCCAAGATAACCAAGACAGGGCCCTGTCGAGAGAGTTTCGCTGCCAGCAGAAGTCGAGAGCAAGAAGCAGGGGCCTTTCAGTGGCGACACCGCAGTTGTGGAACTCCTTCCCTCATGAGTTAACTACCTCACCAATGTATTAAGTTGAATTGCACTTGCATACAGTTAAAAAGCAGGGAGTTAAAAAGCCCAGATCCTAGGGCTTTTTTACTCAAAACACAAAAATAGACATCCTACTAAATTAATAAAGCTTACTCTCAGCTCAATATGCACCCTCAACTAAGTTTGCATCCTTAGAGCACAATCCTACAAACTCAGAAGTCACACTGTGGTGTTCAATGGAGTTAACCCCCAGGAGTGTCCAAGATTGAAGCCTTAATAAATAATAAATTACACAGCTGGTACAAGAAAACACACTACATCACCCTGGACATTTTAAGGACTACAGGCTTTTGATAACCTTGCATACAGTTAATCAATACTGTTAATTTCCTAACCCAGAAGCAAAATACACACCAATTTTAACACATCCAGAACACACACTTCATTTGCTTCTTTAATAAGGGCAAAAAGTCCTCGCTAGTTTAGACACCGGGCTGCATCTTCCTGTGGCCTGAAAAACTACAGTGCACAAATGCCTTTTTTTATCAGACCTCGTTATCCCAGCGATAACCTATGGCTTACCCCACATTTAAGTGTCAATAGGGAGGCAACACCTTCAACTAGAGATCTCTCGCCTGGAGAAGTCTCAGGCAACACACAGCAAGCAAGCCATTACAGGTCCTAGCTGCCCCCCCAAAAAAACACAAATATACCCCCACTGACACACCCACCCCCTCCTGAAGCTTAACCCCCACGGTAAGAACAGTTTTAAGGGTAGGGCCACAGCCTCTTAATGCTTTCAGGGAGGGGAGAGGAAAGAGATGCATATAGATACACAGAGGCCTGAAAACTCTTCCCCGTGCAAAAAAAAGAAAGCGACACCGGACATTGGCGCTCACTCCGCAGGGGATGGTTCCTGCTACACACCACAACTCGTAAGTACGGCAATTGAGCAGCACCTTCCGAAAAGGCCTGGCTGGAGGAACCTGCACGGCCTTTGCACGGTCCCCCCTCTCCCAGCTCCCCCTCTTTTCCAAGCGGGGCTCGCTTAAGTAGCGTTTGCACTGCAGCCCCCCCTTCGCCCCTAACTTACTCAGGACGAGAACGCTGGTTCATTTTCTGGCAAGCCCCCGAGAGTGCCAAGCTCCCCCCACACTCCCCCCCCCCCCGGCGTCGCTCTGCAACCAAGCCCTACCTCTTCCTAGCCAAAGTGACCGACCGAGGCGGGCTCTGCCCAGCAGGCGAGCCAATAAGCCGGATTTCCCCGCAGCCGCTCAGGCCACGTCTGCTCAATCAGCAGCCGAAGAAGGTGGAGCTTTGAGGAGCCTCGCAGGAGGCGGCGGCGGCGCAGCAGTTGGCGAAGAGCAGCCAGCGCACCGGCGGAGAGCGCGCGGAGCGGAGCAAAGCTACTTCCTGCCGGGCTCCATGTGACTCTTCCAGGGGCGCCAGCTGTGCGCTATTTAACGCTAGCAGCCCGGGCGCTGCCCTGGGGAGAAGCGCGCTGGTGGCGGAGGGGATGCTGCGCGCTTAAGGAGACAGGCGCCAAGCTGCCGCCGGGGGACCGTCGGGGAGGGGACCGTCGGTCTCCCTCGCCCCCAACTTTTGCTGCTGTGTTCTCGGAAGGAGAGAACGGAGAGAAGAGCGATGCTTGTTGCCAGTCCCGGGCGCGGCGGGGCGACGGTGTGGCTCGCTCGCCAGGACCCTTTCCAAAGAGCCAGGCTTCCATCGGGCGCCCCGAGCGCGTGGTGGTGAGTTCCGGGCAAGGCGCAGATCGCGGCTCTGGCTGGCCATGTGTGCGGGGTCCGGCAGCGGCGGCGGCTCCCCGAGACGGCTGAGCTGAGCTGCCGGCGGCGGCGGAGTGGGTGAGGAGGGCGCGAACGACGATCGCCAACACACAGTCGCAGCCGCAGCCGGCGCCGGGCTGCCCTCGCCAGCGTGCGCGCCATGGCGAAGGACGAGTGCAAAGCGCTGCTGGACGCGCTCAGCAAAGTGACCGCCTGCTACCGGCACATGGTGCTGACCATCGGGGGCACCTCGGACTCGCAGAACCTGCGGGAAGAGCTGAAGAAGACCCGCCAGAAAGCCCAGGAGCTGGCGGTGGCCAACCGCAATAAGCTCACCACGGCTTTGCGGGACAAGGCGGTGAGCAAAGAGGACAAGGCGGAGTTCGAGAGACTCTGGGTCATCTTCTCCACCTGCATGGAGATCTTGGAGATCGACATGCGAAGGGCCCTGGAGCTGGGCCAGGAGTTCCCTCTCAACGTGCCCAAGAAACCGCTCATCCAGACAGGGATGAGCGGCGGCACCTCCGGGGTGGCCGCCCGGGCCATGAGCGTCCAGAACATGAAGTACGAGGCGGACAACAACATCGACGTGGTGGATTTAAAGGACTTGGAGAACGAGATCAACCAAGTGGGAGAGATGATGTACGAGATGGAGATGAAAGTGAACGTCCCGCAGTGGACGGTGGAGGCCAAACAGGACCCCGGGGCGGAGCTGAAGTCTACCGTCAGTGTGGGCGCCTCCTCCATTGGCATGATAGAGGTGGAGGAGAACAAATCCTTTTGTGATGTTAGCAAAGTCCTCGCGGGCATCATTTTCACCGCTGTGCTCCTGGTCGCGATCATCCTGGCGGTGTGTGTGGCAAAACTCTCCTAAGGACGGAGGGGAGGTTTTTCTGGAGGGTGGGGCAGCAAAGCATGTGTGCTCCCCAGGAGACTACAGGATCCCAAGAAAAGGATATGGAGCCGAATCCCCCCCCTGCTGGATTGGGGGTGTGGTCTGAGCAGATCCTACCTGGGGAGGAGGAATGGGATGTGGGTGTTATTCTGGGCAAGGACGCCGTGCCCGCCGCCGCTGGTCCCTTCGTGGTTAATAATATATGGGTATTACAGCTACCAGCCATAGTGGGGATTTGACTGCTATTTATAGACGGATGTGTTCAGTAACCAGAAACAAACATTCCTCCTGAATAGGAGTGGATGCTGGTCCATGTTTACAAATTGGTTATAAATTGCACAGGAACTGAAGGGCGCAAGGAGACTCGGTGGCAAAATGGGGAGACATGGTGGGTTGTTTTTTTTTTTTTGTCCCCTTGAAGCATGAAGCTGAGGATTTGTTTGCTCCCTCTAAAAGCTGTCTACTTTGTCTCTGGAAGCTAAGCCTGAGAGCGTATGTATGTGTCTGGAATCCAATGGTATATGGAGCTAAACTCTATCACAGGGAATCTCCTTGCATCTAATGCAAAAAGCAATCCAAGTCCGCAGGGAAGGAGAAAGATTAAGCACCATTTGCAGAGATCTTAAGAAGGAAAGATATTGGAGATCTCGGTTCACTGTTGCATAATGTGTTTTATCATTTCTATTTTACTGTGCGGGGGCGGAGGGGAGGCCCCTGCTTCAGATTCTTGGTTCCATGCCATTCCGTTTTAATGCTACACTGGCTGCGGTCTTGACCATACTGGCCAGAAAGTATGCTTTATTATACACAGTAAGACTTCCAAGGATATGTGTTTATTTCCATGAAATCAGTTAGGATGCATTCATAGGCATACCTCTGGACTTCGTGGCTTGTGCACTCCAGCTGTACAGTGAGATGTGCGGGTCAAGTAGAGTGTAACAAAAGCCTAAGTATGTGTACTCAGAAGTAAATCTCAGGCTACAATCCTATACTACACAGTTGCCTGGGAGTAGGCCCCACTGAATTGAATGGTGCTTGCCACTAAGTAGACATGCATAGGATTGGGATGTCACACCGTTAAATAGGATTTATTCCCTGGTATGTTAATACGAGTAGATAAATAGGTACCGCTTGCAGGAAGGTAAACAGCGCTCCGTGTTCCAGCCACATGCTACGCGCTGCGGCAAGGAGAGTCATGCCGGCCACATGACCACGGAGGCGTCTTCGGACAACGCTGGCTCTTCGGCTTGGAAATGGGGATGAGCACCACACCCTAGAGTCGGACACGACTGGACTTAATTGTCAGGGGTCACCTTTACCTTTAAGTGTGTTTGGGATTGAAGCCTTTAATGTTTGTATGCTAGTTTGTAGACTGAAACTTCAGGTTACAACCTTGAGCATATGGGAATGAATTCCCCTGTGTTTCAGTGGGATTTCCTACGGGTGTCAGGCTTGCTAGAATTCAAACACCACTTTGATTATACAATATTCTCACGTTGACTGTCTTGAGGCCTGCACATGTGCATCTCTTATTACTGTTAATGGGATTTATACATGTACCTGCAGGAATCAAGGAGATTAGGACCAATCTTATAATCTGGACATGTCAAAGTACTTCCACTAATGTGACTTTTGGTCGTTGGCTCAGATGGGGCCCTTGAAACTAGCGTAGAATTGTATAAACGTTGTGTAAACTTAGGGCATTTTCCCCTTTGGAAGGGTGTTCAGAAACATTGAGGTTTTTTTCTGAAAACTGGGAATGGACTTGCTTCTGAGTAGACATGCATAAGATTGCACTGCTGGTCTGTTGTAGCAAAAACAAATAGTTCTGTAACACCTGTAAAGACTTAGCAAATTTATTTCATCATAAGCTTTCTTGGACCAAGTAAACGTCATCAGACGCATACATGGACTGTAGTTTACAACAGCGTCTGCTGAAATAAACTGATTCATCTGTAAGGTGGTACAAGATTCTTTCAGTGTAATCCTATGCATGTGTACTTAGAAGTAAGTTCCACTGTGTTCAATGGGGCATACTCCCAGGAAATTAAAGGATTTCCCAGGAAATTATAGGATATAGTTATAGGATTGCAGCCTTAGTCATTTTTTGCATACTCCCAAGTAAGCATACATAGGATTGCAACCTCAGGCTGCAATCCTAAACACGCTTTTTGCAATCAGACTTGAGAGAAAGAGTGCTTAGGAGTTCACTACACGTGTACCACAAAGCACGTTTCTATGTAAGACTTGAACAGTGAGAATTAAAAGAGAAGGTTGACAGATCAGGTTTGATTCTGTGCATACATTGTGTGTGCACGTTAATGAACACGCTTATCCAAATCTGAAGTAGGGCTTACTGATTTCCTGAGGATGATGTGTATGCAGGGCCTGGACTGTATATGGTTTCGCATCAATCTTGGGAATCTCCAGTTAAATGTTCTTGAGTAGCAGGGCTGGAAAAACCTCTACCTAAGATCATGAAGACCAGTAGGCCAGTGGTTCCCAAACTGGGAGGCACAGCTCCCAAGTAGGGGAGCCGCGAAGTGCCACGGCATCCTCGCGGGAAACAGTGCCATGCCAATTGACAGGCATCGACATAATGTCAATGGGACCCGCAGCCAATGGTCACCAATGGTCGAGGGAGCCGCAGGTTGAAAAAGTTTGGGAAATACTGCTGTAGGCTATAGCTGACCTAAATAGACTTATGGTCTCAGGAGAATACCTGCAGCTATTCCCAGATTTGTTACATTTAATTAACAGATGCATCCATGCTATTTGGAAGTAGACCCATTCATTTCAAAGAAACTTCTATATCATGGCATGTGTAGGATTGGGATGCTAGTCTTATTACTGTCTTTGCATGGACATGTGCAGTCCAATCCTGTGTATGTTTACTTAGAAGGAATTTACTCCCAAGTAAGTCCATGCGTAATTGAGAGTAAGCTCTATCAAACACAGTCGGATTTTCTTCTGAGCCAACAGAAATATGAATGGGCTACAACTGAAAAGTGGTGTGTTTTACTTCTATATGCATGTGTTTACTTATAACTGTATAGTCCCAAGAACTAGGGTGTAAGCCCCATTGTGCTCAGTGCTTCTTGCTTCTGAGTAAATATATGCTTAAGATTGTATGGTTAGTGTTAATCTGCTCACAACTCCAATTAAGCGAAAATATCTGGCTTTCAGTCAGTTTGCTGGCCAGTCCAGAACACATGTACTTCAAGGGCTACAATCCCTCAGATACTTACAGCACAATCCTAGGCACGTCTACTCAGAAGTAGGCCCCACTGAGTTCAATGGGATTTCCTCCCAGCTAGGTGTGTACAGGATTGCAGCCTTACTCTTGCAATTCTAACTTACGATTCTAAGCAAGCTTGCTGAAAATGATGGAACATATTTGGGATAAATATATTCTGGATGGGTTTGTCTGTCCTGGTTTTTGCTGAAAGTACAGGTGGGCCCCCATATCCACTGATTCGCTATCCACGGTTTCAGTTATCCACGGATCGTGGGGACCCCCCCCCCCCAGGCTTTTACTTTTTTCCCAGTAAGCTTCGTTTCTTCCTTAAAGAAACAGGAGAAGCAGCCTCTGGCTGCTTATTACAGGCAAGTAGAACGAGACTAAGTACTAGAGAGGCTCTGCAAGGTTAACAGAAACCTTGCAGAGCCTCTCTAGAACTTAGTCTCGTTCTACTTGCCTGCAATGGAGGCTGCTTCTCTGTTTGTTTTAAGGAAGAAACAAAGCTTGCTGAAAGAAAAAGAAGAGCTGGGGGGGCAAGCATGCCTGCCTGCAGGGGAGGCAGGGTGGGGGGCCCTCAGGAAACCATGGAGGGGGTGTTCGCTCTTATCCACGGTTTCAAGTATCCACGGAGGGGCCTGGAACATATCCCCAGCGGATATGGGGGCCCACCTGTATTTCCTTGTAATGGGAGACCTGCAGTGCAGTCCTATGCATGTTTACTTGGAAATAGGTCTCAGTGTTTTCATTGGGGCTTATACCAAAAGAACTATATTTTGGAATTGCCTCCAGGTAAGTATTTCAAGGATGCATTTACTCAGAATCAAGTCCTTCTCTATTCAATAAGCAGGTTTGCTGAAGATGGCAGCCATACTCTCAAGTTATCCAAGTATTAAAATATTTGATTGTAAATATCTGTGGATTCATCCAAAAACGGTACTGAGAAACAGGGTTGGGATTTTATTTATTTGAGACTACAGGGATAATATCAAAAACTGTATGCTTTTACTGGTGCTAACGTGCCCATTGCTATATATGAAGATACACTCAAACTGCTGCTATTGATCCTGTGTATCCTTTCATCCACTGTTTTCTTGGAATTATTGTCAGCTGAGATGCGGTGATGGCTGTCTTTGCTATTTCAAGGGCTAGACATTTCTCTACAGTGGGATAGGCAGATTTTTTTTATATGGGAATATCTGCACTTAAAACTCTCTTAAGTGCTTTGCAGATTACATTACTAAACAAAGTGGCCGGGGGGGGGAGGGAGAGGAGAGAGAGAGACTACAGGAGTATCATAACCGTACACCAGCGGTTCTCAAACTTTTGGTCTCTGGAGCCCTTTAAACTCCTAAAAGGAGTCTTCGGGAGCCCCAGAGTGCCAGCATGGGGCAGCGCAGTACAGATGGTGGCCACTTATGGTTTCTCAGGGAGCACACTTTGAGAAACACTGCCCTACACATTTGGGTTGCTGCCAGGGATGTGGATCAAGTCTCTGACTCTAAAGGCTGATCTACACGACAGCGTCGCGGAGCGTTTTTGTAATCCGGCGGAGCCGCCGGACCTCCGCCCCACTGCCGCGTACTCCAAGTCGAGTGCTCTATTTTTTAGGGGGCGTAAGGCAGAGCTTGGAGGTGGCTCGCGGAGCTGCTGCAGCCTACCAATCACAGAGAGGGGGGGGAAGAGTTTAACCAATCACAACTGCGCTTTCTTAGGAAGGCGGGACAACATGAGGGGTAACAGGCTTGAAGACACTCCCCCCGCTTCCAGCGCGGAGGCGCCAGGCAGAGGCGACGGCGGAGCCGCGACGCTGTCGTGTAGATCAGCCTTTAGTCTTGAGTCCCAAGTCTTTGCCCCCAAGTCCTGAGTCTTTGGTTGCAAGTTGTGAGTCCCTGTTATCTATTTAATGGGGAAAACGGGTTTAAACCTGAATAAAATTCGACTTGTCATAAAAGGCTCCCAGTCTCGAGTCAAGTCTTTTGAGTCTTTTACAAGCGCTGAGTCAAGACGCAACTTGAGTCCAACTCAGTAGACTCAAGTCTACATCACTGGTTGCTGCTAACAGTATCTTAATCAGTAGCAACGTCTGTATTCTTTGCACATTCACAATTCCAGTTCAAGGGGTTTAAGAGTAGTGTGTGTTTTGGAACAATTGGGAAATCCAGATTCCATAACTGACTGTATTTGTCTAGTTACAACTTGAGTTGCAACTCTCCTTCCTTTATTCATTTGGCAGAAGTCTCAGGTTTATAAGGTGCAAATCTCTCCATTTTGTTTGTTCATGTCAAAGATTTGCTTTGCAAATGGTCCAAGATCTGTCTGTGTAAAGTAATGACTGTACAAAAGATATTTCAATAGATAATTCCTTATTCTCATGCATTTGGTTCAAGCTTTTTTCCTAAGAATGTTGACTTAGAAGTAAATTCTGGGGAAATCACACTGGGACCAGTTTTTTTTTTTCAAGTAAACGTGCATTAAGATGGCTCTGTTACCCATTTGTCAATCGGGAGTAGCAGAATATCACAGATTTTCATCTCATTAACAGGCAAGTTAATAAGATGAAAACCTGCACTATTCTGCTGTTTCTCAAGATCGTCACTACTATCACTGGGGCTTATGTTAAATGTCCATGAAATGTAAAGACAGACCCAAATCTGACACAGGATTGGCACCATCCGATTAGCTAATGTACCCGCACCATTAATCTCCCAATGTATGCCCAGCACAACAGTAAGCACACTGTGACATTGGCACAGCTGCCCATTTCACGGTTAACTAAGGTGACCAGATGCAAAAGAGAGTAAGACTCCTATACCTTTCTTTAACTATTATATGAGCCAGCGGGTGGCACAGTGGGTTAAACCGCTGAACCATGAGCTGTTGATCAAAAAGTCAGCAGTTCGAATCCACGACGGGGTGAGCTCTCTCGTTGTTTGGCCAGCTCCTGCCAACCTAGCAGTTCCAAAGCATGTTAATGCGAGTAGATAAATAGGTACCGCTTGCGGGAAGGTAAACAGCGTTCCGTGTTCCAGCCGCATGCTACGCGCTGCGGCAAGGAGAGTCATGCCGGCCACATGACCACGGACGTGTCTTCGGACAACGCTGGCTCTTCGGCTTTGAAATGGGGATGAGCACCACACCCTAGAGTTGGACACGACTGGACTTAATTGTCAGGGGTCACCTTTACCTTTTAACTATTATATAGCAGGGCAAAAATGGGCAGGAGAACGTTTTGTCATACAAGTGTCTGAAGAACTAAACCTGCTGAAATTCTGTCTTCTATGAAAAGTATAGGACACTTCTCTTTCTTTGCATCTGATCTCCCTGCTGTTGACAGGAAGAGAAGATAGCCAGCCTTCTCCTAATCCAGCTTGTTCTATGTATGTATAAATTATATATATTCACAACCCCCAGAAAGCAAATGATTAGTGAATTAACACTACAAGGTGCACTTCAGGTCATCCAGAACTGGGTTTCACAAAATCTGAACACAAGCCAGCACATCCTCAGTCTCTTCCAGAAGGGTTTAAACTTTAAAGCACTAGAGGCCTAGCTTGATTCCTGAACCACTTTATAGCTGGCTTTTATTTTTAAATAAATGTTTGTCATCGAAGATTTTCATTAAGAC
Source organism: Plestiodon gilberti rubricaudatus (assembly GCA_026170595.1). NCBI lineage: Eukaryota > Metazoa > Chordata > Lepidosauria > Squamata > Scincidae > Plestiodon > Plestiodon gilberti. Next base: position 11,381,862 of record JANXHW010000010.1, read on the forward strand.
TGCTGCAGCCACTAAAAGTATACATTATTGAGCTGCTGAATATCTTTTTTTAAAGACCATATTAATTCAGAATTACTGTAATGTTTGGCTTTTGTTTAAAAAACAAAACACTTTTTTCAAAAGCCTGATGATTATTTTATGTTTACAGCCTTAGCGTTTTTTTTTATTGTTGTAAGAATGTATATTTTCGTTGGAAAAGGGTAGGGAAGTCTTATATGTAAATAAGATTTTTTTTTTAAAAAAGAAAGTCAAACTTTGCTGTATTTTACAAAGTATGATATAGTTAAGCATTATAACTATGCTGGTGCAGGGAGTTGTAAGTGTTGAATGTTCAGTGGAAAATGAAAAAACAAACAAACCCCAAACCGGTTTTGATTTCCAGTATCCAGGTTTTACTTCCAAATGTTTCTCGGGTATGTACTACAGAATCATTTTTAGTATGAATGTAGAAGTATTAAATCATTATAATGAGCTGGCATCATACCTTCCATGCAAGAGTGTTGCTTTCTATGCTCAGGATAAAGACTGTTGCTATTATTTATTTAAAATAAAATCTGTCATGTTGACTTGCCAGCCTGTTTGCAGCAGTCCTCTTTTTTTTTAAGGACAGATGTCTGAGCATAAGATTATCGATCCAATTAAGGTATTCTCCACACTTCAGTCACTTTATGACCCAAACAACTTGATTTGCTACTATGCAAATCAAAGTGTTACAGGAGATAAGAGAGCCTTCTTAAAAGGAGGAGCTCAGTGACAATTCATACTGCTACACTCCTACTGAACCCAAGGAATCTACAGCCAGAAAAACAACCGTAGATACTGAATGTAAACGTGTGCATCTCAAACAAAAAGAATATAAATGTTTTAACTCAGCTGCTTGTTAGAAACTGACAAGCGATAAGCAGGAAGAAGGACCGGATAATGGGGGGGGGGGGATCTCAGAGTGAAATCTAAAGTAACAAAACTGGAAAAGCTATGTGGCATCAGAGGATTGTTTCTATATAAAAACAAAATCCAAAGAGTTCTTAACTTTTAGCCGGAAGGCCAGGAGCTTTCAAATTGCAGAATAATTTGTATATAAATAAACATTTGACGCTCCTCATCAACATATTTACCCTTCACAGATTCTCATTATATAAAAAGTCATTCAGAAAGACCAGTGGATTATAGCCCTCTAAATGCTTTCCCTCAATACGATTACGTTAGTCTTTTAATGCAGGCTGAGGTTTGCATGGGCTACACGTGAGCAGTTAGTTGCAACGGGGAAGCATGCAGCAGTACGGCTGGGATTACTGAAGAATGGTTACTGTCTACAAAACATCTTGTGTGCATCCGAGCCTCTGGCAAGTATCTAAAATAATATAATGGTAGGAAATTCATCCAATGCGCAAATACCGTATAAACCGTATAAATTTTCTTCAGACACCCTGTATTTAGGACCAAATGGAACTTTATATTTCCAGAATATGCAGGCTTCAACCCAGGAACGTGTAGAGCAGGTGAGGCACCCCCGCCCCCTTGTAGTTCCCGGTAAAACCGCCGCATCCTAACCGGGGAATTGCATGTGTGCTGCCAGCGTTCACTCGAGTAAGTGGGAAGTGCATGCTATTCCCCAGTTAGGCTGCGGTGCTTTACCGGGAACTGGGGGGGTGGGGTGGCGCACATCTCTGCTTCCTTTAGAAACAGCCCAGTGTGTGTACTGAAACTCTCATACCTTTCAGAGGTCGATTCACGTCTGCAAGAATACTTGATCTAGACTTTACAAGCCACAGACTGCTGAGGCTTCAACAACCTGTCCCCCCATCTTTCCTGTCCTTTGGCTTACCATCTGCCTGATGAAGAATCCTGTAGGAGAAAATCTTACTGTTGGATATTCTGTTACTTTGTGGTAGGATCTAATAAAATGGACCAACATGGCCACCTTCTATTTTGCTTCCACAGGTATGTGCTTTGGGTTGTTGGTTTTGTAAAGAAGACCTTGGTAAGGAAATAAAAAGGATGGTCGCTTTAGACAAATATACAGATATAGGACTACTCCTTTTTTTTTCTACTGAAGAACAGTTGAATGCTTTCATTAAACACAGAATCCTCACCGTTGGATTTTTGTTGTTGTTCAGTCGTTAAGTCGTGTCCGACCCTTCGTGATCCCATGAACCATATCCCGCCAGGCCTTCCTGTCCTCCACTATCTTCCTGAGTTCGCTCATTTTCATGTTCGTTGCATCGGTGATGCTGTCTAACCATCTCATCCTTGGCCTTCCCCTTCTCCTTTTGCCTTCAATCTTTCCCAGCATCAGAGTCTTCTCCAGAGAGTCCTCTCTTCGCATTAGGTGGCCAAAATATTTGAGCTTCAGCCTCAGTACCTGTCCTTCCAGGGAACAGTCAGGGTTGATTTCCTTTAGGATTGACTGATTTGATCTCCTAGCAGTCCAAGGGACTCTCAGGAGTCTTCTCCAGATGGGCAAAAGCAACAAGCCCTCACCTACTGTAGCTGATTCCCCTCAACCACAAAGAATTGTGAATTACATCACTGAACCACTTCATCAATCTAGTAGACAAGGGCGAATTGTCTACTAGATGGGAGAATCATTTTACTTTGAAGAACTGAAATGTCACTGAAATAACAAAAGGTTTCGGGTAGGATTTAAAAGATATTGCACAGAATATATACCGTATTGGTCTGAGTATAAGACTCACTTTTTTCTCCTAATTTAAGTTTTTAAACTAGGGGTGCGTCTTATAATCAGGCATAAATTTAATGCCAGTGATTTAATTAATTTTTTTTAATAGCACCAAACTTTAAGGGTGCGTCTTATAATCAGGTGCGTCTTATACTCGGGACAATACGGTATTTTACAGACAGACAAAGGAATATTATAATTGAATGGGTCACTTTGATATCATAGCCATGACATTAATACTGTATCATATTTATTGAGCATTTCATGTGTACCTAATTCTGCTTCCACATTCCTCCTAAAAATGACTCTCTGACAAAGGCAATAGCCTCCCACCTTGGATAAGATTTGCTCGTTTTCGGTGTGGTCCCGAGGTTGAACTTCCTGAAGACTGCCGGAAGCTAAGCAGGAGCAGTCAGTTTTCGTGCTGGAAGGGAGACCAGGAAGTCACTGATAAGCTGTCATGACCCTCGGTGGTGAGAGGAGTCGCTGTTGCGTGGTGCAATAAGAGAACAGGCTGGAATGCTGAGGATGTCAGTGACAGAGCAATGACACCTGGAAAAATGTTTCCCTGTTCAGCATGATCTGTGGCGTCCTGCAGAGAGCTCGAGGCTTGTGTTCAGCAGCTAGTGAAGATGACTACACCGTGGAGGAAACCAGCTGGAATTGTAGGGTTCTATACAGAACAATATTGTAAAGATCCTTATCGGATCTAGATAAGCCTGCCTATGTAAACCGCCTTGAATGACATCTGAAGAGCAATCTGAGGATAAGAAAGGCGGTATATAAATACATAAATAAATAAATACCTGTGCCTAAGGGCAACAGGAAACTATACTGCTGAACTTGAAACCAAGTCCGAGCCAGGTCTTCATATCCATGCCATGTCTTTTGCCAGACAACAGGAAAAAATTAACTTCGGAAAAGATGAAAGAAAAAAGGGAAGGAAAGCCAGGATTCATAAGAACATAAGAAGAGCCCTGCTGGATCAGGCCAAAAGCCCATCTAGTCCAGCTTCCTGTATCACACAGTGGCCCCACCAGATGCCTCAGGGAGCACAAGACAACAAGATAACCTGTTTCCCGTTGTCACTCCCTTGCACCTGGCACAGAGAAAACCCACTTCGAAAACCAGGAGGTTGCTTATGGCTTGTAACCTGTGATGGTCTTTTCCTCCATGAATCTGCCCAAACCCCTTTTAAAGGCATCTAGGCCAGGTGTCATCACCACATCTTGTGGCAAGGAGTTCCACAGATGAATTACACGCTGGGTAAAGAAATATTTTCTTTTGTCTGTTCTAACTCTCCCTCCACTCAATTTTAGTGCATGTCCCCTGGTTCTGGTGTTGTGCGAGAGGGAGAAGAATTTCCCTCTATCCACTCTCTCCATCCCATGCATAATTTTATACGTCTCAATCATGTCCCCCCTCAGGCGCCTTTTTTCTAGGCTGAAAAGCCCCAGATGCTGTAGCCTTTCCTCATAAGGGAGGTGCTCCAGCCCACGAATCAATCTGGTCGCTCTTTTCTGCACCTTTTCCAATTCAACTATATCCTTTTTGAGGTGTGGTGACCAGAACTGGACACAATACTCCAGATGCACGTTCCTTAGCACATCAGTTCCTTAGCACGTCAGTATAATACATCTCTTATAAAACATTTATATACAAATATAAAAAGCAGGGCCGGCCCATCCATGAGGCCAACTGAAAGCGGTCGCCTCAGGCAGCAGATTGGTGGTGGGGTGCCAATCCCTGTCCACCTATGGTACTTGCCTTCACTGCTCCTCCTCCTCCTTCCACTCTCTGGACTGGAAAAGGAAGAGGGGGACAGAGAAGAGGAGGAAACATGGGGGGGGGGGGAATGCCTAGCTACAACATTGGAGAGTGGGGAAGCAGAGGCTGGCACAAATCTCTGGGTAAGGGGGGGCAGCATTAAGGCTGAAGCACACCGGCCGCATTCTGCATGCGTGCAGCCTGTTGCGGCTGGCTGCGTCTGTGTTCTTTCCGGCCGGAGGGCCCACAATCCTAAACACACTGACTTGGAAGGAAGAGCAACTGGAATCAGCAGGGCTAACTTTCCATTAACATGCACATAGGCATGCTGGAAACCCGTGAACCAAAGCACACTTATTAGAAAGTAGACTCCACTGAAATCAATTAGACTTGCTTGGGAGTAAAAATGGCCTCATTCAGACTGTAAATAGCCTGCGGAGCTACGATGGACCACACAGAAATGACACTTATGCCTGCTTCACACTAGAGTTTTCCCGGCTCGCGGATCTGCGGAGGGTCTTGCGGAGCTGTTTTTATGCTTGCGGAGCAGCTTGCGGAGAGGCAGGAAAGATGGATTCCCCTCATCTTTTGAGGCAGTTGCGCTTGCAGAGCTGGGAATGCTTGCGGAGCTACGGCAGCCCACCAATCGGAGGAGCGCACTTCTGTTCACCAAATCACAGCTGCTCTTTCTTAAGAAGGCGGGACAGAAGGAGGGACAACAGGCGGCAAGACACTCCCCCAGCTCCAACCGCATAGACAAGCGCAGACGCAGGGGCGCATATGCATGAGACGAAAGGTCAACATAGTAGACGTTTAACTGACAGACACTCAACTGACAGCCATACTTTCAACTGACAGCCTGCTTTGGACTCTGTATCCTGGTATTCGTCTCATGCAGCAATATCCCTTTAAAGGTCAACATGGTAGACGCGCGATCTAGGCTTAACAAACCGTTTCTGCTTTTAATTATTCAATTACCGTTTCCCACGCTTTCATGTACTGCAGCTACAAAAATAGAAACGATGTTCTTCGAAAGTATTAACAGCTACCAGCTTGTCGCCGTGTTTGTTCACTGTTTTGATAAGGTTCCGAGTGAGGAACGAAACGTCAACAAGCTTTGAAATACAGGTGGGCCCCCATATCCGCTGGGGATGTGTTCCAGGCCCCTCCGTGGATACTTGAAACCGTGGATAAGAGCGAACACCCCCTCCTGGTTTCCTGAGGGCCCCCCCACCCTGCCTCCCCTGCAGGCAGGCATGCTTGCCCCCCCCAGCTCTTATTTTTCTTTCAGCAAGCTTTGTTTCTTCCTTAAAACAAACAGAGAAGCAGCCTCCATTGCAGGCAAGTAGAACGAGACTAAGTCCTAGAGAGGCTCTGCAAGGTTTCTGTTAACCTTGCAGAGCCTCTCTAGTACTTAGTCTCATTCTACTTGCCTGTAATAAGCAGCCAGAGGCTGCTTCTCCTGTTTCTTTAAGGAAGAAACGAAGCTTACTGGGAAAAAAAGTAAAAGCCTGGGGGGGTCCCCACGATCCGTGGATAACTGAAACCGTGGATAGCGAATCAGTGGATATGGGGGCCCACCTGTATCTGTATTTCTTCAGTTTTAAATACATGGCTGGAAAACCCATAAATTGTACTTCTCTAGTGACTGTAACAAGCCATGAAAATCTCCATTCTTCTTTCATGGTTCCTGCAAGCACCACCTAGGGGAAGGATGGTTTCTTATTGGTGGAGGGCCCAGAAAAGCTCAGCTCATTTCAGACTAAACATTAAGGGATCCCAGAAGGGGAATAGGGGGAAATAAGGAATAATATAGGATATTCATCACATCAAGTTACAAATCCTGTGGCTCCGTACCCCCAGTTATGCCTGTAAATTCAAACCACAGGTTTACCCTCCAGATCATCTTCCTTTCCGTAGTCAACACCCCCTCCCCAGTTAAGCAAGTCTGCTTTTCTTTTCTGCGTAGCCAGGCCTGATGAGTGCTCACAACTAAACTCAGATTCCCAGTATTGGCAACATCTTCCCCAAGGTACAAGAGGTTGATGTGAATTCCTTCCATTTCATTACTTCTTATCCCTAGTTTCTCCCAATTTTGGCGATATGAATACCGATATGCAGGATTCTCCCGCAGAGGCGTAGCCAGGCGCCCCTGCTACTGTGGCGGAAAAGCCCGCCGCCCCATTATGCAAATTAAACAATTAATTTGCATAATGAGTTTCGGGTTTTTTTTAAAGGTTTTTTTAAAGGTTTTTAACGCTGACGGGGCTTCTAAAAGGGTATGTGTGCTTTGCGCAAATTTATCTGTAGTTCTAGGACCCTCCAGCGACGATTAGGGGCGCAGATCGTCCCTCTGCAGCTCTACTCCCGGACGCGAACTCTGCAAAGCGCCCAGGAACGCGCTGCGGAGTTAACGCATGCGCAGAGCGACGATTGGAAACATAGTCGCTCTGCGCATGCGTTAACGCTGCAGCGCGCTCCTGGACGCTTTGCAGAGTTCGCGTCCGGGAGCAGAGGGACGATCTGCGCCCCTGATCGTCACTGGAGAGTCCTAGAACTACAGATAAGTTTGCGCAAAGCACACATACCCTTTTAGAAGCCCCGTTAGCATTAAAAACCAGAAAAAGGGGAAAAAAACCAAAAGTTAAGGAGGCTCCCGCCCCCCACGGAGCCTTTCCGCCCCAACGCCCTGGGGCCCACCGCACCACCGCCCCATATCAGACGACGCCCCTGTTCTCCCGCAAAGTTTCCAATTGCCAGGAAAGTTTGCTATCAAAAGGACACAGAATACAGATTACACGTTGCAAAGCAGTTGTCATTTATTTTAAAATAATTTAGCAAAAGCCATAATCACTGCAGTTCCAAAGTACAAGGTCTTACAGGTCATAGTGTAGACTTTAGGCACGAATGCACAATATCCAGAGTTCCCCAGCATGAAGATCCTGCTACTATCACTCCCCTAATCCTCCAGATTTCTGATGATAGATTCCACTAAACCTATGGGTATCGTTGTGAGATTGGGATTTGAAGACAGCACAAGAGCCCATCCCTGAAGCAATGCTTAGCCACTTCCCTGGAATGGTCAAAAGAAGGTCAACAGCGCCATCTCAGAAGTTACTCAAAGTGACGAGCAAAGTACAGCTCATTTGAGTTGCTTGCAGGAATCTGCTACTTAGATCCATCCAAATGCTCAAAGCTTGAACAGGACCTAGCAAGGGTTTGCTCCTGCAGCATATTCAAGCTGGAAGTCAGGTGTATCACCAGGGAAGGACTTTTCCCTCCCAATTCACAAAAGCGCCATTGTCTTTCTCAGAGAGGCGGCCAAGCGTGTTCAGGATGCTCCGCACACTCCCGTCCACTGTCATAGGGGCCGGTCCCTGGAAAGAGAAACGAGGTGAATGACACAAGCACTGTGCAAAGGATGATCAAAAATGAATGTGCTGGTGGTCAGAGAATTAACTTTACTTATGCCTCTTTTCGACATATTGAAGCAAATCTTCAAGGAATTTGGAATGCACCTGTGCTGATGACCCCAAGCCACAGAGAATTACAGCCCAATACTATTGGGGACTTTACACAGCTGTCACAAACGGTGACACACCATTCAACCAGCAGTCCGTCAATGACCACTGGCACTGGTAAATCAACTCAGGGGATGAGAATGAGAGCCGTTGCAGACCGCATGCCGAGGCGAATGAGTGAGCGCCGAGACGAGCGAGCGCGAGAGGAGTAGGAGTGTCTTCCCGCAAATAGTCCCTCCTTTTGTCCCGCCTTCTTGGAAGAAACCTCCACGGTGATTGGCTAACACACCCGATTGGCAGATAGCCACTCTCCTCCCCCTTGGTGGCTGCAGTAGCTCCGCTGTGCGGCCCCCTCAAACACGGCCCAGGAGGATTTTCAATCGTGCCGGAAATCGGGAGACCGCTCGCTTCCGCTGTGGTAACCAGACACCCCAGCACGCCTCGACTAAGCTCCTCAGGCATCCGGGACGAGCCGAGATTCGTGCGGTCTGCAGCGGCCTTGAGGCAGGGGCTGGACTGAATGGGGCGGGGAGGGAGAGGAACGGGGTGCAGACCAAGGTGGGTAGGGTCACACTTTGAGACTCAGCACAGAGTTGTAATTTTAAAAAGTATTTTTTTTAAAATACACTGAATTCTGCCTTGTAGTGGTCCAGTGAGTGGTCCTAGATTTTGTTGCTGGATCAGACTAAAGGCAATTCTTACATTTTTAAACAGACAGAGTGTCGCATGTGCTAACAGGAAGCTCAGATGCTGCAAGAAAAACAGAGCCACTCACAGACACAGTCGTGCTTTCTACCCAGTTGTGGGATTCCTGGGTATGCAGAAATGGATGTTAGTAAATTAAAAGAAGGAGACACCTTCCTCTCTGCTGAAAGCTGGTGGACACAGTGACTGAACATGTTCAGCAGTCCCCCAAAAGGACTCAGAATGTTGAGGTGTCAGGAAAAAAGTACAGCTGAACACTGAGAAACGAAATATTTTGTTGCAACTTCAAAAAAAATGTTAAAGGTTCAGAAATATTTTTTGAAATATTGCTTGGACAGTGGACCATGTACTGAAATATATTTAGTTTTATCCATGTTTGGATAAGAATCCATGATGAAGCACCTACCGCCATGTTTCCCATGTCTGTCTGCACCCATCCAGGATGCAAGGCGATGCACAGGATCTCGTCTTTTGCAAATCCCAGCGACATGCACCGGGTGAGCATGTTCAGAGCAGCCTGCGAGGGAGACATGGCAGAAACAAACAGGGTAGTGAATGATGCATCCCAGTTCAATGAGAAGAGAGCAGATCAAGCAGAGGGCTTGGGAGACCTAAGAGATTTTATTAGGGACATTTTCTAGGAAGGGTTGGAGGTGTGGCCTGGAGGTTTGAGCCGGTGCTCTGCCTGAAGAAGCTAAGCAGGGTCGACCTTGGTTCCCGCTTGGATGGGAGACGGAAGCTGCTGACCAACCTCGCAAAGACACTGAGAAGGCATCGTGAGAGGGTGGAATGCGGAGGAGTCAGCTAGAGAGAGAACATCTAAGACAACCGTCCGAGGGTGAACTGTGGTGAACTGTGAAACTTGCACTCAGAAGGGAAAACATCTCAAGCATGGAAGGTTCTATATAGGAATAGAAGAACAATATTGTAAAGACCCTTATCAGGTCTAAAGATAGCCTGCCTATGTAAGCCGCCTTGAATAAAATCTGATGAGAAATCTGATGGTGAGAAAGGCGGGATATAAATATAGAAAATAAAAATAAATAAAATAACCCCTGAGCTAGAAGACAGTGGAAAAAGATTTCAGAAAGAGCGTGTGATTGAGAGACATTCTCGTCTACTTGCTTGGATGCTGTCAATGGAGCTAACCTGTCACAGGTTGCTCCCCTGGGACGTCCATACCTTGCTGCAACGGTAAGAGATGACATGTCCTTTATCCCACCCAAGGAGATTTGTGATGGAGCCCGCTTCACTCGACATGTTGACAATGGCTGCTTTGCTGCAGCTCATCCCTTTCTGGGGGTTTTCCTGAGACCCCTTCCTCAGCAAGGGCAGAAAGGCCTGGAGACAGAGAGAAACAAATCAAGGCAGCCGTATAGTTTTGGGGCAGGGGTTGGTGGAATGGATGTCCCTTCATCACCGCAAGAGCAACACTGTGACCCCAAATGTGAGTCCAGCACTTCCCTGCCAGTGTTGTGCCCATATTCATCCATATGGCAGCTACTTGCAATCCTGATTCAATAGATGCAACTTTCTTCCATCGATTCACCTCCATATTGGGAGCAGCATCACCTGTTGAATTCCTGTATGTCATGCATTGTTGTATCGCCACATTGTCCCAAAAATTGGTGGGAATCCATGCATGCAGGGAGTGTGGGCCACACCAGGCACCACCCTCAGAGGGGGTGCCACCACCACGCAATGCCTGAGCTTCCACATGGCAATCTTCAGCCCTCCCCGGGCTCAGCCACCCCCTGCTCTCAACGAACAGCGTGTTTCCGCTACGCTTTGATGAGAGAGCGAGAGTGCCTGAGCCTGGAGCGGGGGCGGTCCGGAGGCGGGTTTTCGCATAAAAGCAATGCAAAAGCCCGGAAGGTTGGGGGCAATGTGATTACATCATTACATCACCCCCCAAACTTCCTGAAAGACGAGCTCCAAGGTAAGCGTCAAAGATAAGCACCGCTGCATGCATCATGACCCCATGACTAGGAAATACTGACATGGTAGGCTTACCAGATCTCCAACCGGGACAGAGTGCTAGACCTTTAGGAGAAGGAATGTGGGCAGGTGTAGCTTGTTAAACCTTAGAGCACAATCCTAGGCATCCATGGGGCTTGCTTCTGAATAGACATGCCTAGGATTGTGCTCTAAGGTTTAACAAGCTACACCTGCCCACATTCCTTCTCCTAACGGTCTAGCACTCTGTCCCGGTTGGAGATCTGGTAAGCCTACTCATCAGGCAACCTTGGTTCGCAAACGTTAAGGACATCTAACCCTACAAGAAGTTTCCAAGTAGAAGGGCCCTTGGATGATCTTACCTGGGTGACCATCATGGTCCCAATCACATTGGTCTGATACACTTCAGACATGCCCTCCGGTGTTTCAGTCTCCAGATCGGATAGCGTTACAATCCCAGCATTGTTGATCAGCAGATTCAACCCGGCCCCTTTCAGCTGCTCAGTGACTCGGGCTGCAGCACCCTTGACACTGGATGGGTCACAGACATCTACAGCAGCACAGAGAAGATTTCAGCAGGGATCAAAATCAGGTATTGGTAGCCAGGATCCATCCCAGGAGAACTACCTGTGCTACTACCCAGAGGCGTGGATAGACTGGAGCGAGCGGAGCAGCGGCTCCAGGCGGCATCTCGGCCCCGGGCGGCGCTGCTCCGCTCGCTCCAGTGTTTCCACAGAGCGCGTGCCGCCCGGTGGGCGCTCCGAGGCCTTCTCCCCAGCCTCGGAGCCGGAGAAAGCCTGGGAGCGTCCACCTCGACCGGTGGCCGGGCCTTTCTGAAGTCCGACTGCCGCATCACACTGTTTATCTTTGTTTTGCACATGCGCAAAACGTTCCTTCTCCTAAAAGTCTAGCACTCTGTCCCGGTTAGAGATCTGGTAAGCCTACTTTTAGGAGAAGAAATGTGGGCAGGTGTAGCTTGTTAAGCCCTTAGAGCACAATCCTAGGCATCCATGGGGCTTGCTTCTGAATAGACATGCCTAGGATTGTGCTCTAAGGTTTAACAAGCTACACCTGCCCACATTCCTTCTCCTAAAAGTAGGCTTACCTGATCTCCAACCGGGACAGAGTGCTAGACCTTCAGGAGAAGGAATGTGGGCAGGTGTAGCTTGTTAAACCTTAGAGCACAATCCTAGGCATGTCTACTCAGAAGCAAGCCCCATTGTGTTCAGTGGGACTTGCTTCTGAGTAGACATGCATAGGATTGTGCTCTAAGGTTTAACAAGCTACACCAAGCTGCCCACATTCCTTCTTCTACAGGTCTAGCACTCTGTCCCGGTTGGAGATCTGGTAAGCCTATGAAATGCAATGCGTATTATACACATGCATCATGCTGCAGCTGTCCTGTGTAAACACAGTGGCAAGCGCCGTAGCTCCTTCCCTGATTTATTCCACACTCTCCAAGAGAAGCTGTATCCCAACACCGTCATCTCTTCCGCGCTTGCAACTCAGCTCTGTTCCCCGCTGCTCCCTTCTCAAATCTGGGGGCAGGAGACGGAGCAGTGAGCCAGGAGGGCGGAGAGAGTTCCCTCCCCTCCACTGCCAGAAGCGACAGCCTCAGTAGACCTCCTGGATTTGGAATTGGGAGGACTGTGTTGGAGGGAAAGGGAGCTGCTTTGGGATTAAATGGGGATAGATAAACAAGCACACAATGAAGTACAGTATATTTTAAAACTAATTTCTAAAGTGTGTAGTAAGAGTCATAAGATGTAAAGAAAGAATGATAATATCCAGAAGAGGCTCTTTTTTTCTGAATGCTGCACTGATGCAAAAAGCAGTGCCTGCTAGTGTGACACACACACACACACACACACACACACACACACACACACACACACACACACACACACACACACACACACACACACACACACACTGCCTGGGAGGTGAACCACATTGATTCAGATACTAAAGATCCATTCTTTGACATCTCGGAAAATGGGAGGTCTCTGTCTGTGCATTGAGCACTACAAATGAGGAACCAACCCACATTTTATCTGCAAAATAGTAATCTTGTGCAACAGTATGAAACCTCAACTCCTGCCCCCAATAATGTATAAAGTGGCTATGGGGCAGAGGTGAGGCTAGCGCTTATCCTGCCCGGAGCTAGGGGTGTTGGCCGCCCTGAAGGCGGTGCGATTTTTTGGGGGGGGCGACCCGGAGGGACTCTGCCCCAGGTGCCCCCCGCCCGCCACGTCCCTCCCGGCTTAACTTCTGTTCCCTCCGGGTACGCTTGGCTCCGGAGGCCGGGAAAGAGCCTCCGCACGTCGTGCCGGCTCGGCCCCTACTGCCCAGGCCTTCGTCAGCGATTTCGTTGTACGCTTGTTGTACGTTGTACGTTGTACGCATGTGCGAAATCGCCGGCGAAGGCCTGGGCAGTAGGGGCCGAGCCGGCACGACGTGCGGAGGCTCTTTCCCGGCCTCCGGAGCCGCACGGACCCGGCGGAGCCTCCAGGGGCCAGTTGGGAGGCCTCCCGCTGCCCTGTATCGCTTGCTGTGTAGCTGGAATTTCCAGCTACACGGCGGGCGAGACAGGGCGGACGGCAACTCAGGGCGGTGCGGCGTTCTTCCCCTGCCTGATTTGCCACCTGGAGCCATTGCTTCATCCGCTCCGCCCAAGATATGCCGTTGCTGTGGGGGCAGGGGAGAGCCGCAGCCACATACCCAGTGGGACGATCACCACGCCCTGATGTTTAGCTGCCAAATTCCTCAATTCCTGAAAGATCGAAACAGACACTGTTACGCAAGAGCAAACCTGCAGATTCAATTGCAATGAGATGAAAGGCAAAACTCTTGGTGACTGAGACCCCAATCCGATCCAATCTCCCCATCAATGCACACCTTCCAAAGAGGCCCACACTGCATCCTATGGGGGGAGAGTTGCGGAGCTCTCCTCAGGGTAACGGAACTTACATTTCCTTAATTTGGGGGAAGCCTTTGCTTTCCGTTTGTGTCTCCTCGGTTCTACTGCACCAGGTATTTTGCTGGCACAGAACCAAGGAGAATAAGGGTGAGGGAATGGGAGTGGAAAGGGGTATACTAGGATACCCCCTACTCTCTCAGTAGTGGCACCAGCCTTATGGAATTCCCTCCCTCTTCACTTAAGTACTGCTCCCTCCTTGGAGACTTTCCAGCGAGGCCTGCAAACTTTCCTGTTTAAGGAAGCCTTCTGAGTCCTTTGCCTTTTTTAACATCCATCCTGCTGGTACAGGTGAGGTGCTGCTGTTTTTATGCTCTTGCTTTTTTAATGCAATGTGATATGTTTTTTATTAACGTTTAAATGCTGTTTTTTACTAGTTTTCGTTAACTGTTTTTTTTTATTGTTTTAAAAAGTGATTATTTGTTGTATTGTATTTTTTGTATTGTATTCTTTTTTTTCATGTTCTAAGCCGCCTTGGGTCCCTTCCGGGAGAAAGGCGGGGTAAAAATCCTGTAAATAAAATAGTAAATAAATACTAGGATGTGGCTGCACACATGTGCCTCTGATCCCACCCCTCCCATCCCTGTTCCACCTCCCACTCTACCCCCCTCCCTGCCCAGAAGCATCACTGTTCCTTCCACACCCTCCCACCTCCCTCCCCAGCACTGGCGTCACTGTAGCGTGGCGGGCGGGGCGGGCCGCCGGGGGGTGACGCGCGCCAAGGGGTGACACGCGTCACCCTCCGGAGGCCGGACGCTCAGAGGACGGGGAGCGTCCGGCCCGGCCGGCGCTCCAGGGCCTTCTGAAAAGAAGAGGCCCTGGAGCGCTTGCGTTAAAACGCGAAGTTTGACGATTTTCGCGCATGCGCAAACCCTTTTCTGAGGGCAAGGGCCTGCCCTCTTGCCCTCAGAAGGGTCTGCGCATGCGCGAAAACCTTCAAAGTTCGCGTTTTAACGCAAGCGCTCCAGGGCCTCTTCTTTTCAGAAGGCCCAATGCGTTTGCGTTAAAACGTGAACTTTGAAGATTTTCGCGCTTGCGCAGACCCTCCTGAGGGCAAGAGGGCAGGCCCTTGCCCTCAGAAAAGGGTTTGCGCATGCGCGAAAACCTTCAAAGTTCGCGTTTTAACGCAAGCGCTCCAGGGCCTCTTCTTTTCAGAAGGCCCTGGAGCGCTTCTTGGCCGGTGATGAGCGCCGGAAAAGGTAAGTCTCTGTAGGGGGGGTGATTCGGGGGGGTGTCGGGGGGTGAGTCGGGGGGGTGACGCGCGTCCCCCGCTCTGGGGAGACGCGCGTCACAGTGACGCCACTGCTCCCCAACTGCCAGCTCAGTTGGCACAGACGGTGGTCTCACCGCTGGCCCGAATGCGCAGCCACCAGCTATGTGCTGGCGGTCTCACTGCACTCGTTGGCAGAGTCGGCGAGCCAAAACATGCCGTATCCAGGCACTTCCCCCTGGATCCTGATGCTTCCACTGGTGGAAAATGTGTTCTGCCAGTAGGACTTTTTGTATATGATTGATCGGGCTGTGAATCTCACCTGGATTGGTGGTGGTGGTGGTGGTGGTGCTGCTGCTGCTGCTTCTGGTGCGTGCGTGCGTGCGTGCGTGATCCACGCCACAGGTGTATCTGTTGCATTCTTGTGAATTTACAAGAGTGTCCTTCAGAAAGTATCTTATGCTGAATCTTAAGTTTTGACAAGGGCCTTGCTCAGATTGGGGAGCATCCAAGTTATGTCAGGTCTAATGATAATCATTAGAGAATATTATCCGCAAGATAAATTCTGCAAACGCCCAACCTACCCACTCACTGGCAGCGTGTGCACAATCTTTCATCAAAATAATTATGGTGCTTTTAACATGTTCCAAGTTGGAACTTCCAACAACCAGTTAATGCCCATAAGTTCTCCCTTACCAAGCTGTGCGAGTCTTGTCCTCCATTTCTTCAGTAATTTTTAATGAAACAAAGGCAGTGATCCTAAGTATCTTGACTCAGCGGGAAGCCCATGTTCGATGGTTGTTATTGCTTAGTGATATTCATCCCCTTTTTTTATTTCAGAAGGTTTCATCTGGTTATTCTCATGCTTCCCAACACCCATTAAAATAATCCCATCTCTCTTGAACTGGTTTCAGTGGAATGGGAGAACTAACCCTTTTCCTGCTCTTTAATCTCCCAAATGGTGCAAAGAACTCAAGGCACATCAAGGGGCAATTAATCTGTTTTTAGTGAACATTTTAACATGCTCTAGTCTAGCACCATTCCTGCCCTGGGAATATTTATAAGAATGTAAAGGATAACATGAGGATGTTGGTCTTGCCAGAAACCTCCATTTCCCAGGGCACAATTTCCTTGGCCTCAAAAGGACGTCTCCCCTCTAGGCATCCTTTCTAAGGTCCAGCTAGCTTCTCCTTTGGACTCACCTGACTGCCTGTTCCTTCTGGGTCCCGGCAGGTGGCAAAGATCCATTCTGGCCGGTTGCTTTTCCCAACCAGCTGCCTGACCAGCTCCAAGCCGATGCCCCGGTTGGATCCAGTCACCAAAATGCTCCGTGGTTCCAGTGCTGCCATCTCTCTCACCTTTCTGTGACTGACAAGCAGAGCACTGTGCCCAACCTGCCTGCCCAGCCTTGTGTAACCAATCAGTTCCTCCTTCAGTTCAGATTCTGTATGTTGTAACACTCCAGCAGCACAGAGCTGCACGTGGTAGAGGAAAATGGAAGAAACCCTGGATATTCTTGCATGGTCCCTGCAGGCATCACAGAAAGGGGCTGGAGAAGGATGGCTCCTTGCTCACTTGTGGAGGACATTTATCAAAGTCCTGAACAAACTAATTTGGAAGAGAGAAAGGGGAGGGTGGAAGTTGCTGGCTGTATCTGCAGGCAGCCCCAGCAGCCACTGTGCTTAGTTTAGGTTGTGTATTTGCCAGAAGGGCAAATGTTCTTTTTGGATACGGAGACAAAGAACAGACCAGTGGGAGAAAAATTGAAGCCGGTAGTTAATACCTTGCAGGCGTAACAATTCCCTCAAACAGGCAAAACACAATACAGAATTCTTACAACCCTCCAAATAGAAGTGGCCCCTCCTTCTACTGGACGTGTCCTTCTTGTGGACAAGTTTGCATGTGGCCCATCTTCAGATGACCATATGCCATGCTTGATGCTTATCGAATGGCATCTCATGCCCCCTTTTATATCATTCTATGAGGAACAAGTAGCTGATGCACATTTCCAGGAATATGACTTCATCCAGGAGCATGATCTTGGCTTAGTGCCCAGAATGTCTCCTCACAAGATAAGGCAAGGGAGGCACCCTTGCTAACAGGTACAAACTAATGAATTGTGGCTCAGCACTTCTCCGAATGACTAGCCTAATAATAGAGGAACAGACTGACCATTGGGGAGAAACTATGCAGACCACTAACTCCTTGGCATACAATACATAGATCTTCCGCAATGTGCCAAGACAGGATGTCCACCTCTTTTTGGACTGTGCCATTTCAGGCTGCTGGAAAAGGTGCATGCAGTGAAATAGCCACTAATGAAAAACATTCCCACATGTAGAAAGATACATGTATCATGAAGTCTACACTGAGCCTTTATCTCAGAAATCAAAACCTTCTACAGTATATGTAGTGAACTTTTAAAATGCCAATATGCTCAATTTGTATTGTTTATGCAGGTCACAGAATTCGTTTCAGGGGGTTATTTAATTTTTTTATTTAATTTTTTTTTATTTTTTGGAATAGAATAGTCATATCATCCCCACCTATACAATCCAAAGAGGCAAAGTCCAGGTTTACCACTTTATCTGCTGCTTTGAGACCTAGGCTAAAGCTGCAACACCAGTCTCATTAATTCACATCAGGATTTCGGTTTTGGCCTCACCTGGACTGTTTATGGCTGAAAGGTTAGGAGTACAGGAGGATATTCCATGGTTGGGATGATACAGATACCAAAATGCAGACTTCAGGAGTTACAGGTTGTTGAATGGCCAGGATTAGCATAACCTGGGTAGGAGAGCCCTCTCTATGGTCATAGAGCCTCTCTATGGTCATTGGGAATACTGGAACAATGGGACAACCCTTAAAACCTGCCTTCCGCTCGCTCACAACTCAACCCAGTTTTGCAGTATGGGTATTTATTGTAAAAGAACTTAGCAAAAGCCACAATCTCCACCATTCCCAAGTACAAGGTCTCACAGGTTGCAGTGTTGGCCTCACAAATGATGACAAAATATGCAAAGTTCCCCAACATGAAGGTCCTGCGATGGCACCCCATAATACTCCAACTTTCTGGTTGTAGATTTAATAGAGCTATACACTACAGTTGTGAGATTGAGATTTGATGTTACGAATGAACATGACACAAGAGCCAAACCTTAGCCACCTCCCTGCAATGGTCAAAAGAGGGTCAGCAAACCTCAATGGCCAAGAAACTCAGGAGTTCTACAGACCCTGGACATAGGAGCTAAGCTGTGATGCGCATCACCCCCTGGCGGCCCGCCCCCCCGCCACGCTCCAGCAACCCCAGTGATCCCGTGGCAGCTGGGAGGGCCTGCGCTGGCCCTTGAAAACCTGTAGATGTTTCTAACAGAGGTCAGCCACTTGGGTGTCTGAATTAAGGTTCAACATTTCATAAGAGAAGACCAAAAGTGCCACTTCAGAAGCTGCTCAAAGTGACCCGCACAGCTCAGCTGAGTTGCTTGCAGGAGTCTCCTACATAGCTCCATCCGAATGCTCAAAGCTTGCACAGGACCTAGCAAGGTTGTAGATTTAATAGAGGGTTTGAAGATGCAATAGAGGGTTTGAAGACGCAATAGAGGGAATAGAAGATGCAAGGGTTTGCTCCTGCAACACATTCAAAGCTGGCAGTCAGGTGTATCAATAGGGAAGGATTCTTCCCTCCCAATCCACAAAAGCGCCGTTGTCTTTCTCAGAGAGGCGGCCAAGGGTGCTCAGGATACTCCGCACACTCCCGTCCAATGCCATAGGGGCCGGTCCCTGGAAAGAGAGAACAGGCGAATGACACAAGGACTGTGCAAAGGATGACCAAAAATGAAGGAGCTGAACTGAGTGGTGGCCAGAGAGCTAACATCTCTTCAAGAAAATGAAGCAAATCTTCAAGGATTTTTTGGGGGGGAATGCACTGTGCTGATGGCCATCATCCTACATGGCTTTGTACAGAGAATTCGATAAATTCATGAACGCTACAAACAATGTGAAGATTGGGCCCATTGGAGCTGTCTTGGGATGCCCTGATGCCTCAGACTTTCAAGGCAGGAGAGGATGGGTTGCTGCATCCATGGTCCACTGCCTCCCACAGCTTGCTTCCCTCGGCCTACTCAGGTTTCCATGGAGAATCAGTTCTGAGCTCCCTCCCTCCCCCCCCCCATCATCAGCTATGCCTGCCCTTTCGATAGCGCTGCACAGCTTGTGCAGTCATAGAAGGTCACTTTTTCTCTCCCAAGAGAGGTGTTTCTGGCAAGGTGACCATTACCTATTGTACAGAGTGAAAAGTATGCCCTTAAGTACAGAGTGAAATTAAACATGTGTTTCAGTACATTGAACTCTGCGTTGTATTTTGGCCAGTGAGCGGTCCTAGGTTTTGTCACTGGATCAGACTAGTACAGGCAATTCTTACATAGACAGGGTATCACATTTACAGCCCAATCCTATCCAACTTGCACCACCGTTGTAACCAGTGGTGCAGCAAGATCGGGAGGCCCCAGAACGGAAAGGGGATTCAAATCCTCTCCAAAGGGGGATTCAAAGGGGATTTGAATCCCCCTTTTTTTTCCTGGGGCCTCCCATTCTCGCTGCACCGCTGGGTTACACCGGTGGTGTAAGTTGGATAGGATTGCACTGTATGTAACAGGAAGCTCAGATGGCTGAGTGCTGGAAGTAAAATGGAACACACTGTCATGGTTTCTACACATTTAAGTAGAAATGCACACTTACATCCTGGGTACACAGAAGTGGATATGTTAGTAAATGAAAAGAAGGGGAAACCTTCCTCTCCTGTGAAAGCAGCCGGATGTGGACTGACCATATTCAGTGGCTTCAAAAAGACACGGGATGTTGAGGTGTCAGTTTGGAAAAAAGAACAGGAAAATTGTAGGAGATGAGAGATTGGCCTGCTTGGGACAACTGAGTACTGTACCAGCCTTGAGAAGATGCAACATTTAGTGGCAGGTTTAAACATAAAATATTTCAGTGTTTGAAAATAATTTTGAAGTATTACTTGGACTTCAGAACAAGTAGTTAAATAAATTTAATTGCATCTATGTTTGGATAAGGTTCCAGGACAAATCACCTACCACCATGTTTCCCATGTCTGTCTGAACCCATCCAGGATGCAACGCTATGCACAGGATCTTGTCTTTTGCAAATCCCAGCGACATGCACCGGCTGAGCATGTTCTGAGCAGCCTGGGAGGGAGACACGGCAGAAATAGGGCAGTGAATGACACCTCTCGGTCCAATGAGAGGACAGCAAGTCAAAAGGGAAGCTTAGGAGGTCTAAGAGATTTTATTTGGCACACTTTCTAGGGACAGAATTTTGTTTTTTGTTTTTCATGAAGAACTATACATGTCCTTGAACTAAGAATTCCATTTCTAAGTTACAAAACAGAAGTTATACAACTTATAATGCAGGAGGTCTGGCTCAGTTGGTAGAGCGACCATCTCATATGCCTGAAGATCTCAAGGACGTCAGTTCGGGATGGCCGGAAGTATCCGTGTTTGTCGGCATGCCAAGCTGACGAGCTGCAGAGTCTCTGTGGGGGAGAGAAACTGCAGCTGCACTTGAGTGAGAGTCAAGGTTGCCTATCAGCTGAAGCGTGAAGAGGTGAACGCCAGAGAGAGAGAGAGAGAGAGAGAGAGAGAGAGAGCTGGACTGTGAAAGAAACATCAAGAATGAAGGGTTCAATGATTAGAACATATTATTGTATTGGAAAAAACCCTTGGGGTTTAGAAAGCCTGCCCATGTAAACTGCCTTTGAAGGCGGTATATAAATACTGTACTGGTTGATTATTATTATTGTTAAGATGTTCCTAAAAGCACATTTTTTTTGCATTTCCATTGGTGTTACTTCAGTACGTTGTAGCTGCTTAAAATAATTCTCAAAAGTTTATTATTATTATTAACAACAATGAAGCAGAGCCCACTATTTGCAGGACCATCAATGTACATGATGCTATGCAGTTTCATATATACCACGGGTGGCCTACCTTTCAACATGCATGCTCCTGGCCGTTTAATGCTTGCATAGGTGAGGGCCTTTCAGCAGGTGCAGCTGCTTTAGCAGCACCATCAGCACTCGCAGCTGCCAAGATTCTGTCTTCTACACAACTCTTAAGAACGCAGAGGTCCTAATGGTGGAAGGTTGGCTACCCCCGATATATATGCAGAGAGGAGAAACAAACTAGAGTCCCTGTCCCAATGCATTTGCCTCCTATGTCTTCATAGTGGGGATGATGAAGACAATGGAACAAGAATTAAGAAACAAGATGTGACAGAAAGTCAGCACCTTCTTGCTTTGATGGTGTCAAGAGAGGCAACCCCTCATGGTTTGCTTGCACCCCCTAGAATCTGCATACCTTGCTGCAGCGGTAACTGAGGGCTTGTCCTTTCTCCCACCCAAGGAGATGTGTGATGGAGCCGGCTTCACTCGACATGTTGACAATGGCTGCTTTGCTGCAGCTCATCCCTTTCTGGGGGCTTTCCTGAGACCCCTTCCTCAGCAACGGCAGAAAGGCCTGGAGACAGAGAGAAACAAACCAAGGCAGCCGTATAGTTTTGGGGCAGGGGTTGGTGGAGTGGACATCCCTTCATCAGTGTCAAAGCAAAAGTGTCAATGCAAACATGAGTCCAGAAGTTACCTGCTGGTGTTGTGCCCATATTCATCCACAGGGCAGCGACTCACAATCCTGATTCAATAGATGCAACTTTCTCCCATTCATTCACCTCCGTAATGAGAGAAGCATCACCTGTTGAATTTCTGTCCGTCATCATGCAGCAGTTACAGGCATAGCCACTATGTCCAGAAAACTGGTGACTAGGAAATACTGACATTAGGCTACCTGGTCTGCAAATGTTAAGGGCTTTTATCATTATGAGAACTTTCAAGGAGAAGGGGCCACAAGATGCACTTACCTGGCTCACCACCATGGGTCCTATCACATTGACCTTATACACTTCAGACATGCCCTCCGGTGTTTCAGTCTCCAGATCGGATAGCATTACAATCCCAGCATTGTTGATCAGCAGATTCAACCCGGCCCCTTTCAGCTGCTCAGTGACTCGGGCTGCAGCACCCTTGACACTGGATGGGTCAGAAACATCTGCAAAAGCACAGAGAAGATTTGACGAGTTCAGCCATTCTAGCCCTGATACATCTCAGCAGAATCACCTGCCTTAAGAACATAAGAAGAGCCTTGCTGGATCAGGCCAAAGGCCCATCTAGTCCAGCTTCCTGTATCACACAGTGTGGCCCCACCAGATGCCTCAGGGAGCACACAAGACTACAAGATAACCTGTTTCCTGTTGTCACTCCCTTGCACCTGGCACAGAGAAAACCTACTTCTAAAGCCAGAAGGTTGCTTATGGCTTGTAACCTGTGATGATCTTTTCCTCTGCAGGTCGTCCCTCTGCAGCTCTACTCCCGGACGCGAACTCTGCAAAGCACCCAGGAACGCGCTGCGGAGTTAACGCATGCGCAGAGCGACGATTGGAAACATAGTCGCTCTGCGCATGCGTTAACGCTGCAGCGCGCTCCTGGACGCTTTGCAGAGTTCGCGTCCGGGAGCAGAGGGACGATCTGCGCCCCTGATCGTCGCTGGAGAGTCCTAGAACTACAGATAAGTTTGCGCAAAGCACACATACCCTTTTAGAAGCCCCGTTAGCATTAAAAACCAGAAAAAGGGGAAAAAAACCAAAAGTTAAGGAGGCTCCCGCCGCCCACGGAGCCTTTCCGCCCCAACGCCCTGGGGCCCACCGCACCACCGCCCCATATCAGACGACGCCCCTGTTCTCCCACAAAGTTTCCAATTGCCAGGAAAGTTTGCTATCAAAAGGACACAGAATACAGATTACACGTTGCAAAGCAGTTGTCATTTATTTTAAAATAATTTAGCAAAAGCCATAATCACTGCAGTTCCAAAGTACAAGGTCTTACAGGTCATAGTGTAGACTTTAGGCACGAATGCACAATATCCAGAGTTCCCCAGCATGAAGATCCTGCTACTATCACTCCCCTAATCCTCCAGATTTCTGATGATAGATTCCACTAAACCTATGGGTATCGTTGTGAGATTGGGATTTGAAGACAGCACAAGAGCCCATCCCTGAAGCAATGCTTAGCCACTTCCCTGGAATGGTCAAAAGAAGGTCAACAGCGCCATCTCAGAAGTTACTCAAAGTGACGAGCAAAGTACAGCTCATTTGAGTTGCTTGCAGGAATCTGCTACTTAGATCCATCCAAATGCTCAAAGCTTGAACAGGACCTAGCAAGGGTTTGCTCCTGCAGCATATTCAAGCTGGAAGTCAGGTGTATCACCAGGGAAGGACTTTTCCCTCCCAATTCACAAAAGCGCCATTGTCTTTCTCAGAGAGGCGGCCAAGCGTGTTCAGGATGCTCCGCACACTCCCGTCTAATGTCATAGGGGCCGGTCCCTGGAAAGAGAAACGAGGTGAATGACACAAGCACTGTGCAAAGGATGATCAAAAATGAATGTGCTGGTGGTCAGAGAATTAACTTTACTTATGCCTCTTTTCGACATATTGAAGCAAATCTTCAAGGAATTTGGAATGCACCTGTGCTGATGACCCCAAGCCACAGAGAATTACAGCCCAATACTATTGGGGACTTTACACAGCTGTCACAAACGGTGACACACCATTCAACCAGCAGTCCGTCAATGACCACTGGCACTGGTAAATCAACTCAGGGGATGAGAATGAGAGCCGTTGCAGACCGCATGCCAAGGCGAATGAGTGAGCGCCGAGACAAGCGAGCGCGAGAGGAGTAGGAGTGTCTTCCCGCAAATAGTCCCTCCTTTTGTCCCGCCTTCTTGGAAGAAACCTCCACGGTGATTGGCTAACACACCCGATTGGCAGATAGCCACTCTCCTCCCCCTTGGTGGCTGCAGTAGCTCCGCTGTGCGGCCCCCTCAAACACGGCCCAGGAGGATTTTCAATCGTGCCGGAAATCGGGAGACCGCTCGCTTCCGCTGTGGTAACCAGACACCCCAGCACGCCTCGACTAAGCTCCTCAGGCATCCGGGACGAGCTGAGATTCGTGCGGTCTGCAGCGGCCTTGAGGCAGGGGCTGGACTGAATGGGGCGGGGAGGGAGAGGAACGGGGTGCAGACCAAGGTGGGTAGGGTCACACTTTGAGACTCAGCACAGAGTTGTAATTTTAAAAAGTATTTTTTTTTAAAATACACTGAATTCTGCCTTGTAGTGGTCCAGTGAGTGGTCCTAGATTTTGTTGCTGGATCAGACTAAAGGCAATTCTTACATTTTTAAACAGACAGAGTGTCGCATGTGCTAACAGGAAGCTCAGATGCTGCAAGAAAAACAGAGCCACTCACAGACACAGTCGTGCTTTCTACCCAGTTGTGGGATTCCTGGGTATGCAGAAATGGATGTTAGTAAATTAAAAGAAGGAGACACCTTCCTCTCTGCTGAAAGCTGGTGGACATAGTGACTGAACATGTTCAGCAGTCCCCCAAAAGGACTCAGAATGTTGAGGTGTCAGGAAAAAAGTACAGCTGAACACTGAGAAACGAAATATTTTGTTGCAACTTCAAAAAAAATGTTAAAGGTTCAGAAATATTTTTTGAAATATTGCTTGGACAGTGGACCATGTACTGAAATATATTTAGTTTTATCCATGTTTGGATAAGAATCCATGATGAAGCACCTACCGCCATGTTTCCCATGTCCGTCTGCACCCATCCAGGATGCAAGGCGATGCACAGGATCTCGTCTTTTGCAAATCCCAGCGACATGCACCGGGTGAGCATGTTCAGAGCAGCCTGCGAGGGAGACATGATGGCAGAAACAAACAGGGTAGTGAACGATGTATCCCAGTTCAATGAGAAGAGAGCAGATCAAGCAGAGGGCTTGGGAGACCTAAGAGATTTTATTAGGGACATTTTCTAGGAAGGGTTGGAGGTGTGGCCTGGAGGTTTGAGCCGGTGCTCTGCCTGAAGAAGCTAAGCAGGGTCGACCTTGGTTCCCGCTTGGATGGGAGACGGAAGCTGCTGACCAACCTCGCAAAGACACTGAGAAGGCATCGTGAGAGGGTGGAATGCGGAGGAGTCAGCTAGGGAGAGAACATCTTAGACAACCATCCAAGGGTGAACTGTGGTGAACTGTGAAACTTGCACTCGGAAGGGAAAACATCTCAAGCATGGAAGGTTCTATATAGGAATAGAAGAACAATATTGTAAAGACCCTTATCAGGTCTAAAGATAGCCTGCCTATGTAAGCCGCCTTGAATAAAATCTGATGAGAAATCTGATGGTGAGAAAGGCGGGATATAAATACAGAAAATAAAAATAAATAAAATAACCCCTGAGCTAGAAGACAGTGGAAAAAGATTTCAGAAAGAGCGTGTGATTGAGAGACATTCTCGTCTACTTGCTTGGATGCTGTCAATGGAGCTAACCTGTCACAGGTTGCTCCCCTGGGACGTCCATACCTTGCTGCAACGGTAAGAGACGACATGTCCTTTATCCCACCCAAGGAGATGTGTGATGGAGCCCGCTTCACTCGACATGTTGACAATGGCTGCTTTGCTGCAGCTCATCCCTTTCTGGGGGTTTTCCTGAGACCCCTTCCTCAGCAAGGGCAGAAAGGCCTGGAGACAGAGAGAAACAAATCAAGGCAGCCGTATAGTTTTGGGGCAGGGGTTGGTGGAATGGATGTCCCTTCATCACCGCAAGAGCAACACTGTGACCCCAAATGTGAGTCCAGCACTTCCCTGCCAGTGTTGTGCCCATATTCATCCATATGGCAGCTACTTGCAATCCTGATTCAATAGATGCAACTTTCTTCCATCGATTCACCTCCATATTGGGAGCAGCATCACCTGTTGAATTCCTGTATGTCATGCATTGTTGTATCGCCACATTGTCCCAAAAATTGGTGGGAATCCATGCATGCAGGGAGTGTGGGCCACACCAGGCACCACCTTCAGAGGGCGTGCCACCACCACGCAATGACTGAGCCTCCACATGGCAATCTTCAGCCCTCCCCGGGCTCAGCCACCCCCTGCTCTCAACGAACAGCGTGTTTCCGCTACGCTTTGATGAGAGAGCGAGAGTGCCTGAGCCTGGAGCGGGGGCGGTCCGGAGGCGGGTTTTCGCATAAAAGCAATGCAAAAGCCCGGAAGGTTGGGGGCAATGTGATTACATCATTACATCACCCCCCAAACTTCCTGAAAGACGAGCTCCAAGGTAAGCGTCAAAGATAAGCACCGCTGCATGCATCATGACCCCATGACTAGGAAATACTGACATGGTAGGCTTACCAGATCTCCAACCGGGACAGAGTGCTAGACCTTTAGGAGAAGGAATGTGGGCAGGTGTAGCTTGTTAAACCTTAGAGCACAATCCTAGGCATCCATGGGGCTTGCTTCTGAATAGATATGCCTAGGATTGTGCTCTAAGGTTTAACAAGCTACACCTGCCCACATTCCTTCTCCTAAAGGTCTAGCACTCTGTCCCGGTTGGAGATCTGGTAAGCCTAGACATCAGGCAACCTTGGTTCGCAAACGTTAAGGACATCTAACCCTACAAGAAGTTTCCAAGTAGAAGGGCCCTTGGATGATCTTACCTGGGTGACCATCATGGTCCCAATCACATTGGTCTGATACACTTCAGACATGCCCTCCGGTGTTTCGGTCTCCAGACTACATAGCTTTCCAACCCCAGCATTGTTGACCAGCAGATTCAGCCCGGCCCCTTTCAGCTGCTCGGTGACTTGGGCTGCAGCAGCCTTAATGCTGGATGGGTCACAGACATCTACAGCAGCACAGAGAAGATTTCAGCAGGGATCAAAATCAGGTATTGGTAGCCAGGATCCATCCCAGGAGAACTACCTGTGCTACTACCCAGTGGCGTGGATAGACTGGAGCGAGCGGAGCAGCGGCTCCAGTTGGCATCTCGGCCCCGGGCGGCGCTGCTCCGCTCGCTCCAGTGTTTCCACGGAGCGCGTGCCACCCGGTGGGCGCTCCGAGGCCTTCTCCCCAGCCTCGGAGCCGGAGAAAGCCTGGGAGTGTCCACCTCGACCGGTGGCCGGGCCTTTCTGAAGTCCGACTGCCGCGTCACACTGTTTATCTTTGTTTTGCACATGCGCAAAACGTTCCTTCTCCTAAAAGTCTAGCACTCTGTCCCGGTTAGAGATCTGGTAAGCCTACTTTTAGGAGAAGGAATGTGGGCAGGTGTAGCTTGTTAAGCCCTTAGAGCACAATCCTAGGCATCCATGGGGCTTGCTTCTGAATAGACATGCCTAGGATTGTGCTCTAAGGTTTAACAAGCTACACCTGCCCAAATTCCTTCTCCTAAAAGTAGGCTTACCTGATCTCCAACCGGGACAGAGTGCTAGACCTTCAGGAGAAGGAATGTGGGCAGGTGTAGCTTGTTAAACCTTAGAGCACAATCCTAGGCATGTCTACTCAGAAGCAAGCCCCATTGTGTTCAGTGGGACTTGCTTCTGAGTAGACATGCCTAGGATTGTGCTCTAAGGTTTAACAAGCTACACCAGGCTGCCCACATTCCTTCTCCTAAAGGTCTAGCACTCTGTCCCGGTTGGAGATCTGGTAAGCCTATGAAATGCAATGCGTATTATACACATGCATCATGCTGCAGCTGTCCTGTGTAAACACAGTGGCAAGCGCCGTAGCTCCTTCCCTGATTTATTCCACACTCTCCAAGAGAAGCTGTATCCCAACACCGTCATGTCTTCCGCGCTTACAACTCAGCTCTGTTCCCCGCTGCTCCCTTCTCAAATCTGGGGGCAGGAGACGGAGCAGTGAGCCAGGAGGGCGGAGAGAGTTCCCTCCCCTCCACTGCCAGAAGCAACAGCCTCAGTTGACCTCCTGGATTTGGAATTGGGAGGACTGTGTTGGAGGGAAAGGGAGCTGCTTTGGGATTAAATGGGGATGGATAAACAAGCCCACAATGAAGTACAGTATATTTTAAATCTAATTTCTAAAGTGTGTAGTAAGAGTCATAAGATGTAAAGAAAGAATGATAATATCCAGAAGAGGCTCTTTTTTTCTGAATGCTGCACTGATGCAAAAAGCAGTGCCTGCTAGTGTGACACGCACACACACACACACACACACACACACACACACACACACACACACACACACACACACACACACACACACACACACACACACACTGCCTGGGAGGTGAACCGCATTGATTCAGATACAAAAGATCCATCCTTTGACATCTCGGAAAATGGGAGGTCTCTGTCTGTGCATTGAGCACTACAAATGAGGAACCAACCCACATTTTATCTGCAAAATAGTAATCTTGTGCAACAGTATGAAACCTCAACTCCTGCCCCCAATAATGTATAAAGTGGCTATGGGGCAGAGGTGAGGCTAGCGCTTATCCTGCCCGGAGCTAGGGGTGTTCGCCGCCCTGAAGGCAGTGCGATTTTTTGGGGGGGGGCGACCCGGAGGGACTCTGCCCCAGGTGCCCCCCGCCCGCCGCGTCCCTCCTGGCTTAACTTCTGTTCCCTCCGGGTCCGTGTGGCTCCAGAGGCCGGGAAAGAGCCTCCGCACGTCGTGCCGGCTCGGCCCCTACTGCCCAGGCCTTCGTCGGCAATTTCATTGTACGCTTGTTGTACGTTGTACGTTGTACGCATGTGCGAAATCGCCGGCGAAGGCCTGGGCAGTAGGGGCCGAGCCGGCACGACGTGCGGAGGCTCTTTCCCGGCCTCCGGAGCCGCGCGGACCCGGCGGAGCCTCCAGGGGCCGGTTGGGAGGCCTCCCGCTGCCCTGTATCACTCGCTGTGTAGCTGGAATTTCCAGCTACACGGCGGGCGAGACAGGGCGGACGGCAACTCTGGGCTGTGCGGCGTTCTTCCCCTGCCTGATTTGCCACCTGGAGCCATTGCTTCATCCGCTCCGCCCAAGATATGCCGTTGCTGTGGGGGCAGGGGAGAGCCGCAGCCACGTACCCAGTGGGACGATCACCACGCCCTGATGTTTAGCTGCCAAATTCCTCAATTCCTGAAAGATCGAAACAGACACTGTTACGCAAGAGCAAACCTGCAGATTCAATTGCAATGAGATGAAAGGCAAAACTCTTGGTGACTGAGACCCCAATCCGATCCAATCTCCCCATCAATGCACACCTTCCAAAGAGGCCCACACTGCATCCTATGGGGGGAGAGTTGCGGAGCTCTCCTCAGGGTAACGGAACTTACATTTCCTTAATTTGGGGGAAGCCTTTGCTTTCCGTTTGTGTCTCCTCGGTTCTACTGCACCAGGTATTTTGCTGGCACAGAAGAACCAAGGAGAATAAGGGTGAGGGAACGGGAGAGGAAAGGGGTGTATACTAGGATATGGCTGCACACATGTGCCTCTGATCCCACCCCTCCCATCCCTGTTCCGCCTCCCACTCTACCCCCCTCCCTGCCCAGAAGCATCACTGTTCCTTCCACACCCTCCCACCTCCCTCCCCAACTGCCAGCTCAGCTGGCACAGACGGTGGTCTCACCGCTGGCCTGAATGCGCAGCCACCAGCTATGTGCTGGCGGCGTCATTCCACTCGCTGGCAGAGTCGGCGAGCCGAAATATGCCGTATCCAGGCACTTCCCCCTGGATCCTGATGCTTCCCCTGGTGGAAAATGTGTTCTGCCAGTAGGACTTTTTGTATATGATTGATCGGGCTGTGAATCTCACCTGGATTGGTGGTGGTGGTGGTGGTGGTGCTGCTGCTGCTTCTGGTGCGTGCATGCGTGCGTTCGTGCGTGATCCACACCACAGGTGTATCTGTTGCATTCTTGTGAATTTACAAGTATCTTATGCTGAATCTTAACTTTTGACAAGGGCTCAGATTGGGGAGCATCCAAGTTATGTAACTGATAATTATTAGAGAATATTATCCGCAAGATAAATTCTGCAAACGCCCAACCTACTCACTCACTGGCAGGGTGTGCACAATCTTTCATCAAAATAATTATGGTGCTTTTAACATGTTCCAACAACCAGTTAATGCCCATCAGTTCTCCCTTACCAAGCTGTTCAAGTCTTGTCCTCCATTTCTTCAGTAATTTTTAATGAAACAAAGGCAGTGATCCTAAGTATCTTTACTCAGCGGGAAGCCCATGTTCGATGGTTGTTATTGCTTAGTGATATTCATCCCCTTTATTTCAGAAGGTTTCATCTGGTTATTCTCATGCTTCCCAACACCCATTAAAATAATCCCATCTCTCTTGAACTGGTTTCAGTGGAATGGGAGAACTAACCCTTTTCCTGCTCTTTAATCTCCCAAATGGTGCAAAGAACTCAAGGCACATCAAGGGGCAATTAATCTGTTTTTAGTGAACATTTTAACATGCTCTAGTCTAGCACCATTCCTGCCCTGGGAATATTTAGAAGAATGTAAAGGATAACATGAGGATGTTGGTCTTGCCAGAAACCTCCATTTCCCAGGGCACAATTTCCTTGGCCTCAAAAGGACGTCTCCCCTCTAGGCATCCTTTCTAAGGTCCAGCTAGCTTCTCCTTTGGACTCACCTGAGCACGTGCTCCTTCTGGGTCCCGGCAGGTGGCAAAGATCCATTCTGGCCGGTTGCTTTTCCCAACCAGCTGCCTGACCAACTCCAAGCCGATGCCCCGGTTGGATCCAGTCACCAAAATGCTCCGTGGTTCCAGTGCTGCCATCTCTCTCACCTTTCTGTGTCTGACAAGCAGAGCCCTGTGCCCAACCTGCCTGCCCAGCCTTGTGTAACCAATCAGTTCCTCCTTCAGTTCAGAGTCTGTATGTTGTAACACTCCAGCAGCACAGAGCTGCATGTGGTAGAGGAAAATGGAAGAAACCCTGGATATTCTTGCATGGTCCCTGCAGGCATCACAGAAAGGGGCTGGAGAAGGATGGCTCCTTGCTCACTTGTGGAGGACATTTATCAAAGTCCTGAACAAACTAATTTGGAAGAGAGAAAGGGGAGGGTGGAAGTTGCTGGCTGTATCTGCAGGCAGCCCCAGCAGCCACTGTGCTTAGTTTAGGTTGTGTATTTGCCAGAAGGGCAAATGTTCTTTTTGGATACGGAGACAAAGAACAGACCAGTGGGAGACAGATTGAAGCCAGTAGTTATTACCTTGCAGGCGTAACAATTCCCTCAAACAGGCAAAACACAATACAGAATTCTTGTTGTTGTTCAGTCGTTAAGTCATGTCCGACCCTTCGTGATCTCATGAACCATATCCCGCCAGGCCTTCCTGTCCTCCACTATCTTCCTGAGTTTGCTCATTTTCATGTTCGTTGCATTGGTGTCTAACCATCTCATCCTTTGCCTTCCCCTTCTCCTTTTGCCTTCAATTTTTCCCAGCATCAGAGTCTTCTCCAGAGAGTCCTCTCTTCGCATTAGGTGGCCAAAATATTTGAGTTTCAGCCTTAGTATCTGTCCTTCCAGGGAACAGTCAGGGTCGATTTCATTTAGGATGGACTGATTTGATCTCCTAGCAGTCCAAGGGACTCTCAGGAGTCTTCTCCAGCACCACAGTTCGAAAGCATCTATTCTTCGGCGCTCAGCCTTCCTTATGGTCCAACTCTCGCAACCATACATTGCTACTGGGAACACCATCGCCCTGACTATGCGAACTTTTGTTGGCATGGTGATATCTCTGCTTTTTATTATGCTGTCCAAGTTTGTCATAGCTTTCCTTCCAAGGAGTAAGCGTCTTTTAATTTCATGGCTGCTGCCTCCGTCTGCAGTAATCTTGGAGCCCAGAAAAGTAAAATCTGTTACTGCTTCCATTTCTGCCCCTTCTATTTGCCAGGAATTGATGGGCCCAGATGCCATGATCTTAGTTTTATTAATGTTGAGTTTCAAGCCATCTTTTGCACTCTCCTCTTTCACTGTCATCAAGAGGCTCTTTAGTTCTTCTTCACTTTCTGCCATTAGGGTGGTATCGTCTGCATATCTGAGGTTGTTGATATTTCTCCCGGCAATCTTTATTCCGGCTTGCGATTTATTCAGCCCTGCATTTCTCATAATGTACTCTGCATATAAGTTAAATAGGCAGGGTGACAATATACAGCCTTGCCGTACTCCCTTCCCAATTTTGAACCAGTCGGTTGTTCCATGGCCGGTCCGAACTGTTGCTTCTTGACCCGCATACAGGTTTCTCAGGAGACAGGTAAGGTGGTCTGGTACCCCCATCTCTTTAAAAATTTGCCACAGTTTGTTGTGATCCACACAATCAAAGGCTTTTGCGTAGTCAATGAAGCAGAAGTAGGTGGTTTTTTGGAACTCTCGGGCTTTCTCCATGATCCAGCGCATGTTGGCAATTTGATCTCTAGTTCCTCTGCCTCTTCGAAACCCAGCTTGTACGTCCGGTAGTTCTCGGTCCACGTACTGATGAAGCCTAGCTTGTAGGATTTTGAGCATAACCTTGCTAGCATGTGAAATGAGTGCAATTGTGCAATAGTTTGAGCACTCTTTGGCACTGCCCTTCTTTGGAATTGGAACGTAAACTGACCTTTTCCAATCCTTTGGCCACTGCTGAGTTTTCCAAATTTGTTGGCATATTGAGTGCAGCACTTTCACAGCATCATCATTTAGGATTTTAAGTAGCTCAGCTGGGATATTATCATCTCCGCTAGCTTTGTTGTTAGTGATGCTACCTAAGGCCCACTTGACTTCACTCTCTAGGATGTCCGGCTCTGGGTCAGTGACCACACCAGCGTGGTCATCAGGAACATTAAGATCTTTCTTCAATATCTTAATGTTCTTCTGTGTATTCTTGCCATCTCTTCTTAATCTCTTCTGCTTCTGTTAGGTCTCTGCCTTTTTTGTCCTTATGCCCATCTTTGCACAAAACGTTCCCTTGATATCTCCAATTTTCTTGAAGAGATCTCTAGTCCTCCCCATTCTGTTGTTTTCCTCGATTTCCTTGCATTGTTCATTTAAGAAGGCCTTCTTATCTCTCCTTGCTATTCTCTGGAAATCTGCATTCAGTTGTTTATATCTTTCCTTTTCACCTTTGCTTTTTGCATTCCTTCTTTCCACAGCTATTTGTAAAGCCTCATCTGACAGCCACTTTGCTTTCTTGCATTTCTTTTTCTTTGGGATGGTTTTCGTTGCTGCCTCCTGTACAATGTTACGAACTTCCGTCCATAGTTCTTCAGGCACTCTGTCTACCAGGTCTAATGCCCTAAATCTATTCTTCACCTCCACTGTATACTCATAAGGGATATGGTTTAGGTCATATCTGACTGGTCTAGTGGTGTTCCCTACATTCTTCAGTTTAAGCCTGAATTTTGCAATAAGAAGCTCATGATCTGAGCCACAGTCAGCTCCAGGTCTTGTTTTTACTGACTGTATAGAGCTTCTCCATCTTTGGCTGCAAAGCACATAATCTATCTGGTTTCAGTATTGACCATCTGGTGATGTCCATGTGTAGAGTCGCCTCTTGTGTTGTTGGAAAAGAGTGTTTGCTATGACCAGTGTGTTCTCTTGACAGAATTCCGTTAGCCTTTGCCCTGCTTCATTTTGCGCTCCAAGGCCAAACTTGCCTATTGTTCCGTTTATTTCTTGATTTCCTATTTTAGCATTCCAGTCTCCTATGATGGACATCTGTTTTGGGTGCTAGTTCTAGAAGGTGTTGTAGGTCTTCATAGAACCGGTCAACTTCATCTTCTTCGGCATCAGTGGTTGGGGCATACACTTGGATTACTGTAATGTTGAATGGTTTGCCTTGGATTCGAACTGAAATCATTCTGTCGTTTTTGAGGTTGCACCCCAGTACTGCCTTTCCCACTCTTTTATTGACTATGAGGGCTACTCCATTTCTTCTAAGGGATTCATGCCCACAGTAGTAGATATGATGGTCACCTGACTTAAATTCACCCATGCCCGTCCATTTTAGTTCGCTGATTCCCAAGATGTCAATGTTCAATCTTATCTCATTTTTGACCACATCCAGCTTGCCTTGATTCATAGACCTCACATTCCATGTTCCTAAGCAGTATTGCTCCTTGCAGCATTGGATTTTCCTTTCAACCTCAGACACATCCACAGTTGGACATCTTATTGGCTCTGGCCCAACCGCTTCACTCTTTCTGGGTCTACTTGGAATAGTCCTCCGCTCTTCCTCAGTAGCATATTGGACACCTTCCGACCTGAGGGTCTCATCTTCCGGCGTCATATCTTTTAGCCTTTTGGTACTGTTCATGGGATTTTCTTGGCAAGATTACTGGAGTGGGTTGCCATTTCCTTCTCCAGTGGATCACTTTTAGTCAGAACTCTCTGCTACGACCTGTCCGTCTTGGGTGTCCCTGCACGGCATAGCTCATGGCTTCATTGAGTTACGCAAGCCCCTCGCCACGACAAGGCAATGATCCATGAAGGAGACAGAATTCTTACAACCCTCCAAATAGAAGTGGCCCCTCCTTCTACTGGACGTGTCCTTCTTGTGGACAAGTTTGCATGTGGCCCATCTTCAGATGACCATATGCCATGCTTGATGCTTATCGAATGGCATCTCATGCCCCCTTTTATATCATTCTATGAGGAACAAGTAGCTGATGCACATTTCCAGGAATATGACTTCATCCAGGAGCATGATCTTGGCTTAGTGCCCAGAATGTCTCCTCACAAGATAAGGCAAGGGAGGCACCCTTGCTAACAGGTACAAACTAATGAATTGTGGCTCAGCACTTCTCCGAATGACTAGCCTAATAATAGAGGAACAGACTGACCATTGGGGAGAAACTATGCAGACCACTAACTCCTTGGCATACAATACATAGATCTTCCGCAATGTGCCAAGACAGGATGTCCACCTCTTTTTGGACTGTGCCATTTCAGGCTGCTGGAAAAGGTGCATGCAGTGAAATAGCCACTAATGAAAAACATTCCCACATGTAGAAAGATACATGTATCATGAAGTCTACACTGAGCCTTTATCTCAGAAATCAAAACCTTCTACAGTAAATGTAGTGAACTTTTAAAATGCCAATATGCTCAATTTGTATTGTTTATGCAGGTCACAGAATTCGTTTCAGGGGGTTATTTAATTTTTTTTATTTTTTGGAATAGAATAGTCATATCATCCCCACCTATACAATCCAAAGAGGCAAAGTCCAGGTTTACCACTTTATCTGCTGCTTTGAGACCTAGGCTAAAGCTGCAACACCAGTCTCATTAATTCACATCAGGATTTCGGTTTTGGCCTCACCTGGACTGTTTATGGCTGAAAGGTTAGGAGTACAGGAGGATATTCCATGGCTGGGATGATACAGATACCAAAATGCAGACTTCAGGAGTTACAGGTTGTTGAATGGCCAGGATTAGCATAACCTGGGCAGGAGAGCCCTCTCTATGGTCATAGAGCCTCTCTATGGTCATTGGGAATACTGGAACAATGGGACAACCCTTAAAACCTGCCTCCCGCTCGCTCACAACTCAACCCAGTTTTGCAGTATGGGCATTTATTGTAAAAGAATTTAGCAAAGGCCACAATCTCCACCATTCCCAAGTACAAGGTCTCACAGGTTGCAGTGTTGGCCTCACAAATGATGACAAAATATGCAAAGTTCCCCAACATGAAGGTCCTGCGATGGCACCCCATAATACTCCAACTTTCTGGTTGTAGATTTAATAGAGCTATACACTACAGTTGTGAGATTGAGATTTGATGTTACGAATGAACATGACACAAGAGCCAAACCTTAGCCACCTCCCTGCAATGGTCAAAAGAGGGTCAGCAAACCTCAATGGCCAAGAAACTCAGGAGTTCTACAGACCCTGGACATAGGAGCTAAGCTGTGATGCGCATCACCCCCTGGCGGCCCGCCCCCCCGCCACGCTCCAGCAACCCCAGTGATCCCGTGGCAGCTGGGAGGGCCTGCGCTGGCCCTTGAAAACCTGTAGATGTTTCTAACAGAGGTCAGCTACTTGGGTGTCTGAATTAAGGTTCAACATTTCATAAGAGAAGACCAAAAGTGCCACTTCAGAAGCTGCTCAAAGTGACCCGCACAGCTCAGCTGAGTTGCTTGCAGGAGTCTCCTACATAGCTCCATCCGAATGCTCAAAGCTTGCACAGGACCTAGCAAGGTTGTAGATTTAATAGAGGGTTTGAAGATGCAATAGAGGGTTTGAAGACGCAATAGAGGGAATAGAAGATGCAAGGGTTTGCTCCTGCAACACATTCAAAGCTGGCAGTCAGGTGTATCAATAGGGAAGGATTCTTCCCTCCCAATCCACAAAAGCGCCGTTGTCTTTCTCAGAGAGGCGGCCAAGGGTGCTCAGGATGCTCCGCACACTCCCGTCCAATGCCATAGGGGCCGGTCCCTGGAAAGAGAGAACAGGCGAATGACACATGGACTGTGCAAAGGATGACCAAAAATGAAGGAGCTGAACTGAGTGGTGGCCAGAGAGCTAACATCTCTTCAAGAAAATGAAGCAAATCTTCAAGGATTTTTTGGGGGGGAATGCACTGTGCTGATGGCCATCATCCTACATGGCTTTGTACAGAGAATTCGATAAATTCATGAACGCTACAAACAATGTGAAGATTGGGCCCATTGGAGCTGTCTTGGGATGCCCTGAT
This sequence comes from Plestiodon gilberti rubricaudatus, assembly GCA_026170595.1. NCBI lineage: Eukaryota > Metazoa > Chordata > Lepidosauria > Squamata > Scincidae > Plestiodon > Plestiodon gilberti. Next base: position 11,418,266 of record JANXHW010000010.1, read on the forward strand.
GCCTCAGACTTTCAAGGCAGGAGAGGATGGGTTGCTGCATCCATGTTCCACTGCCTCCCAGAGCTTGCTTCCCTCGGCCTACTCAGGTTTCCATGGAGAATCAGTTCTGAGCTCCCTTCCTCCCCGCCCCCATCATCAGCTATGCCTGCCCTTTCGATAGCGCTGCACAGCTTGTGCAGTCATAGGTCACTTTTTCTCTCCCAAGAGAGGTGTTTCTGGCAAGGTGACCATTACCTATTGTACAGAGTGAAAAGTATGCCCTGAAGTACAGAGTGAAATTAAACATGTGTTTCAGTACATTGAACTCTGCGTTGTATTTTGGCCAGTGAGTGGTCCTAGGTTTTGTCACTGGATCAGACTAGTACAGGCAATTCTTACATAGACAGGGTATCACATTTACAGCCCAATCCTATCCAACTTGCACCACCGTTGTAACCAGTGGTGCAGCAAGATCGGGAGGCCCCAGAACGGAAAGGGGATTCAAATCCTCTCCAAAGGGGGATTCAAAGGGGATTTGAATCCCCCTTTTTTTTCCTGGGGCCTCCCATTCTCGCTGCACCGCTGGGTTACACCGGTGGTGTAAGTTGGATAGGATTGCACTGTATGTAACAGGAAGCTCAGATGGCTGAGTGCTGGAAGTAAAATGGAACACACTGTCATGGTTTCTACACATTTAAGTAGAAATGCACACTTACATCCTGGGTACACAGAAGTGGATATGTTAGTAAATGAAAAGAAGGGGAAACCTTCCTCTCCTGTGAAAGCAGCCGGATGTGGACTGACCATATTCAGTGGCTTCAAAAAGACACGGGATGTTGAGGTGTCAGTTTGGAAAAAAGAACAGGGAAATTGTAGGAGATGAGAGATTGGCCTGCTTGGGACAACTGAGTACTGTACCAGCCTTGAGAAGATGCAACATTTAGTGGCAGGTTTAAACATAAAATATTTCAGTGTTTGAAAATAATTTTGAAGTATTACTTGGACTTCAGAACAAGTAGTTAAATAAATTTAATTGCATCTATGTTTGGATAAGGTTCCAGGACAAATCACCTACCACCATGTTTCCCATGTCTGTCTGAACCCATCCAGGATGCAACGCTATGCACAGGATCTTGTCTTTTGCAAATCCCAGCGACATGCACCGGCTGAGCATGTTCTGAGCAGCCTGGGAGGGAGACACGGCAGAAATAGGGCAGTGAATGACACCTCTCGGTCCAATGAGAGGACAGCAAGTCAAAAGGGAAGCTTAGGAGGTCTAAGAGATTTTATTTGGCACACTTTCTAGGGACAGAATTTTGTTTTTTGTTTTTCATGAAGAACTATACATGTCCTTGAACTAAGAATTCCATTTCTAAGTTACAAAACAGAAGTTATACAACTTATAATGCAGGAGGTCTGGCTCAGTTGGTAGAGCGACCATCTCATATGCCTGAAGATCTCAAGGACGTCAGTTCGGGATGGCCGGAAGTATCCGTGTTTGTCGGCATGCCAAGCTGACGAGCTGCAGAGTCTCTGTGGGGGAGAGAAACTGCAGCTGCACTTGAGTGAGAGTCAAGGTTGCCTATCAGCTGAAGCGTGAAGAGGTGAACGCCAGAGAGAGAGAGAGAGAGAGAGAGAGAGAGAGAGAGAGAGCTGGACTGTGAAAGAAACATCAAGAATGAAGGGTTCAATGATTAGAACATATTATTGTATTGGAAAAAACCCTTGGGGTTTAGAAAGCCTGCCCATGTAAACTGCCTTTGAAGGCGGTATATAAATACTGTACTGGTTGATTATTATTATTATTAAGATGTTCCTAAAAGCACATTTTTTTTGCATTTCCATTGGTGTTACTTCAGTACATTGTAGCTGCTTAAAATAATTCTCAAAAGTTTATTATTATTATTAACAACAATGAAGCAGAGCCCACTATTTGCAGGACCATCAATGTACATGATGCTATGCAGTTTCATATATACCAGGGGTGGCCTACCTTTCAACATGCATGCTCCTGGCCGTTTAATGCTTGCATAGGTGAGGGCCTTTCAGCAGGTGCAGCTGCTTTAGCAGCACCATCAGCACTCGCAGCTGCCAAGATTCTGTCTTCTACACAACTCTTAAGAACGCAGAGGTCCTAATGGTGGAAGGTTGGCTACCCCCGATATATATGCAGAGAGGAGAAACAAACTAGAGTCCCTGTCCCAGTGCATTTGCCTCCTATGTCTTCATAGTGGGGATGATGAAGACAATGGAACAAGAATTAAGAAATAAGATGTGACAGAAAGTCAGCACCTTCTTGCTTTGATGGTGTCAAGAGAGGCAACCCCTCATGGTTTGCTTGCACCCCCTAGAATCTGCATACCTTGCTGCAGCGGTAACTGAGGGCTTGTCCTTTCTCCCACCCAAGGAGATGTGTGATGGAGCCGGCTTCACTCGACATGTTGACAATGGCTGCTTTGCTGCAGCTCATCCCTTTCTGGGGGCTTTCCTGAGACCCCTTCCTCAGCAACGGCAGAAAGGCCTGGAGACAGAGAGAAACAAACCAAGGCAGCCGTATAGTTTTGGGGCAGGGGTTGGTGGAGTGGACATCCCTTCATCAGTGTCAAAGCAAAAGTGTCAATGCAAACATGAGTCCAGAAGTTACCTGCTGGTGTTGTGCCCATATTCATCCACAGGGCAGCGACTCACAATCCTGATTCAATAGATGCAACTTTCTCCCATTCATTCACCTCCGTAATGAGAGAAGCATCACCTGTTGAATTTCTGTCCGTCATCATGCAGCAGTTACAGGCATAGCCACTATGTCCAGAAAACTGGTGACTAGGAAATATTGACATTAGGCTACCTGGTCTGCAAATGTTAAGGGCTTTTATCATTATGAGAACTTTCAAGGAGAAGGGGCCACAAGATGCACTTACCTGGCTCACCACCATGGGTCCTATCACATTGACCTTATACACTTCAGACATGCCCTCCGGTGTTTCAGTCTCCAGATCGGATAGCGTTACAATCCCAGCATTGTTGATCAGCAGATTCAACCCGGCCCCTTTCAGCTGCTCAGTGACTCGGGCTGCAGCACCCTTGACACTGGATGGGTCAGAAACATCTGCAAAAGCACAGAGAAGATTTGACGAGTTCAGCCATTCTAGCCCTGATACATCTCAGCAGAATCACCTGCCTTAAGAACATAAGAAGAGCCTTGCTGGATCAGGCCAAAGGCCCATCTAGTCCAGCTTCCTGTATCACACAGTGTGGCCCCACCAGATGCCTCAGGGAGCACACAAGACTACAAGATAACCTGTTTCCTGTTGTCACTCCCTTGCACCTGGCACAGAGAAAACCTACTTCTAAAGCCAGAAGGTTGCTTATGGCTTGTAACCTGTGATGATCTTTTCCTCCATGAATCTATCCAAACCCCTTTTAAAAGCATCTAGGCCAGGTGCCATCACCACATCCTGTGGCAAGGAGTTCCACAGATGAATTACACGCTGGCCTTGCGGTACTCCTGGCCTTTCTGAATGTCAGAGAACACCAGAACCAGGGGACATGCACTAAAATTGAGTGGAGGAAGAGTTAGAACGGACAAAAGAAAATATTTCTTTACCCAGCGTGTAATTCATCTGTGGGACTCCTTGCCACGTCTTGCGCATGCGTGATTCACAGCGTGAACTCTGCAGAGCGCTCCTAGGCGCGTTACAGAGTTTGCGCCGGGGAACAGAGGAACGATCTGCTCCCCGGAAGAGATCGTCGGTGAAGTAGATCGTCGCTGGAGGCTCCTACAATCTAGTTAAGTGGCGCAAAGCATACACTAACTATTGCAACGAGCCCCCCTTTACGGAGCCTCGCGCCCCCCCTGGGGGGCGCGCCCCACTATTTGAGAACCGCTGCCCTAGGGGTACCTGTACCACAGGTTGAGAACCTCAGTCCTAGAGAACATTGCAAGAGAAACTCTGAAAAAGCCCAACCTACACCCTCACCGGGAGGGTGCGCACTAGCAATATAATCCAAATCAACAGTCATGTTTGTACATTTTTGTCATGTTTGTACCAATTGTTGGAATATTTGAGCATGTTCTAACAATCAGTTAGTCCGCTTTAATTGCCCTGAACAAGCTGTCAGGGTGTTTTCCTCCATTTTGTAAGTACCATAATGAAAGCAGAGGCAGTGATCCCTAAGCGTGTTTACTCAGACGTAAGTCCACATTCAATGGAAATTATTGCTTTGAGATTTTCATTCCCTTTTGTATTACAGAAAGTTTCACCTGGTTATTCTCATACTTTCCAACAGCCCTGAAATTAATCACATCTCTCTTTAACTGCTCTTCAGAGCAATGGGGGAATGAATCCCTTTCCAGCTCTGTAACCTCCCAAACTGTGCAACAAAAAAAGGGAAGGCTTATCAAAAAGGACATCAGGGGGAATTAACCTATTTGTAAGGGACCTTTGAACATTCCCCAGCACCAATCCTGCCTTGCTAATATTAATAATAACAACATAATAACAAGAATAATGGGAGACTGAAGAAGTCTTGCCAGAGCGCTCCACTGCCCGGGCACCGTTTTCTGGGTATCAAAAGGAATTCCCTTCTTTAAGCACCCACCACCCTAAGGTCCAGCGAAGTCCGCCTCTAGGCTCACCTGGGCTGCTGTTCCTTCTGGGTCCCGGCAGGTGGCAAAGATCTTTTCTGGGCTGTTCTTTTTCTCAGCCAGCTGCTTGACCAGCTCCAAGCCAATGCCCCGGTTGGATCCAGTCACCAGTACGTTACGTGGCTCCAAAGCTGCCATCTCTCTCCCCTCCCTGTGCCTGACTAGCAGAGCTCTGTGTCCAGGCCCTCTGCCCAGGCTTGCAGCCCTGCCCAAGAAACTCCTCCTTTGGGTGTGGCTTCAGAACTAAATGGGGATGGATAAACCATTTAAAACCTAATTTCTTAATTGTGTACTACTGTCATACATGTAAAGAAAGAATGATAATATACACAAAATGGCTGTTTTTCTGAATGCTGCACTGATGCAAAAAGCAGTGCCTGCTAGTGAGACACACACACACACACACACACACACACACACACACACACACACTGCCTGGGAGGTGAACCGTATTGATTCAGATACTAAAGATCCATCCTTTGACATCTCGGAAAATGGGAGGTCTCTGTCTGTGCATTGAGCACTACAAATGAGGAACCAAAACCCACATTTTATCTGCAAAATAGTAATCTTTTGCAATAGTTTGAAACCTCACCTCCTGCCCCCACTAAGCTACAAAGTGACAATAGGGGGCAGCGGGCAGTGGAGTCACGTTCCCAGTGGGACCTGGGACGATCACCACTCCCTGATGTTTAGCAGCCAAATTCTCCTCCAACTCCTGAAGGATCCGAACTGACAAACAAGTGCAAATCTGGCTAATGGGGCAGCCCCCATTACCTCAACTCCTGCCCCCAATAATGTAGAAAGTGGCTTTGGGGGCAGGGGAGAGCCGCAGCCACGTACCCAGTGGGACGATCACCACGCCCTGATGTTTAGCTGCCAAATTCCTCAATTCCTGAAAGATCGAAACAGACACTGTTATGCAAGAGCAAACCTGCAGATTCAATTGCAATGAGATGAAAGGCAAAACTCTTGGTGACTGAGACCCCAATCCGATCCAATCTCCCCATCAATGCACACCTTCCAAAGAGGCCCACACTGCATCCTATGGGGGGAGAGTTGCAGAGCTCTCCTCAGGGTAACTGAACTTACATTTCCTTAATTTGGGGGAAGCCTTTGCTTTCCGTTTGTGTCTCCTCGGTTCTACTGCACCAGGTATTTTGCTGGCACAGAAGAACCAAGGAGAATAAGGGTGAGGGAACGGGAGAGGAAAGGGGTGTATACTAGGATACCCCCTACTCTCTCAGTAGTGGCACCAGCCTTATGGAATTCCCTCCCTCTTCACTTAAGTACTGCTCCCTCCTTGGAGACTTTCCAGCGAGGCCTGCAAACTTTCCTGTTTAAGGAAGCCTTCTGAGTCCTTGCCTTTTTTAACATCCATCCTGCTGGTACAGGTGAGGTGCTGCTGTTTTTATGCTCTTGCTTTTTTAATGCAATGTGATCTGTTTTTTATTAATTTTTAGATGCTGTTTTTTACTAGTTTTCGTTAACTGTTCTTTTATTGTTTTAAAAAGTGATTATTTGTTGTATTGTATTTTTTGTATTGTATTCTTTTTTTTCATGTTCTAAGCCGCCTTGGGTCCCTTCCGGGAGAAAGGCGGGGTAAAAATCCTGTAAATAAAATAGTAAATACTGTACTAGGATATGGCTGCACACATGTGCCTCTGATCCCACCCCTCCCATCCCTGTTCCGCCTCCCACTCTACCCCCCTCCCTGCCCAGAAGCATCACTGTTCCTTCCACACCCTCCCACCTCCCTCCCCAACTGCCAGCTCACAGACGGTGGTCTCACCGCTGGCCTGAATGCGCAGCCACCAGCTATGTGCTGGCGGCGTCATTCCACTCGCTGGCAGAGTCGGTGAGCCGAAACATGCCGTATCCAGGCACTCCCCCCTGGATCCTGATGCTTTCACTGGTGAAACGTGCATTCCGCTGACAGGACTTTCCGTATATAATTGAACGGGCTGTGAATCTCACCCAGTTTAGAACTGTGTGTACGTGTTATTTCACCACGGGTGGACCTATTGCATTCCTTCCTGCTCCAGTCCTCTTGACATAATTTCACACCTTGCCTAATGCCTCAGGGTATCAGATCAGTTTACAGTATCTACTGCGCTAATGTCCAGCTCCTTGCACTACAGGGCATCTCTGCAGGTGCACAGGGAAAGCCACAACTCGACACACCCTGCTTGCTGAGTCTTTATCCCAGTCACTAAACTAAATCCAGTTATCAGAGAGTAAGTGATAAAATGACTCTCATGTCTCGCAGTGTCCTTGTGACAGGCTCCAGCCAGGGGATTGGACTGGAACTGGTGCGGTAGCTTGTGGAGATGAAAGACCCTCCGGAACACATCTTTGTGACCTGCTGTAGAAATAATGGATCCCAAGGAAAGGTTGGTAGCAAGTCAGTGCTCATCATGTTAAGGGAGAAGGCGATCTTGGAAGGTGTTTTCAGAGTTTCTTGGTAAATGGGCTTGATGTTGCATGTTCTTACCAGGGATGACGATCAAGTCTCTGACTCCAAGTCTTGAGTCAAGTCCCAAGTCTATGGGTCCAAGTCTCCACTCAAGTCTCAAGTCTTTGCCCCCATGTCCCGTTGGTTGCAAGTTGTGAGTCCCTATCTACCGGTATATAATGGGGAAAAGGGGTCTAAACCTGAATAAAATTCGACTTGTCATAAAAGGCTCCAAGTCTCCACTCGAGTCTTTCGAGTCTTTTACAATCGCCGAGTCAAGTCCGAGTCGAGTCATTGACGCGTCTCGAGTCCGAGTCAATAGACTCAAGTCTACAATCACTGGTTCTTACAAAACGTCTGTCCTCAGTGTTTACTATGGTGATGTTCATGTACAGGTTTGAAGCCATTGAGATAGCAGGATGTGCTGGGTGGGACATGTATTGCTGGGTGGGGCAGATGTAGTTGGAACAGCAAAAAAAGGAACAGGAAAACCATCAGGATTGCCAAGGTTGTCAAGCCCCACAAACCTGGGTAATGGGCATGGAAAGCTTCCCTGTGCAGACATGTTTAGAATTGCCAATGGATTAGCATCCAAGCACGACCTTGAAAATAACAATGTTTAAACTATATCACCATATGGCAAATCAAACAAACCAGCAACAAGGCAGGGCTTGTTTCAGAGTATTAAGCCATTATTAACCATGAATGCCAAGGCATTGAAAAAGAATAGGCAAAGGTATGGATCTGGATAGTGTGTCACTGATGCGGAGTCTTGGCTTGACCCTGTGACCTGCACAGGGGTGACTCCAGCGTCATGCAACGTGACTCCGATCTTTTCTGATCTGTTCTTTTTCTCAGCCAGCTGCCTAACCAGCTCCAAGCCAATGCCCCGGTTGGATCCAGTCACCAGTACGTTACGTGGCTCTAAAGCCTGATTCACACTAGTGTTTTCCCAGCTCGTTGCGGATCTGCGGAGGGTCTTGCGGAGCTGTTTTTATGCTTGCGGAGCAGCTTCCGGAGAGGCAGGAAAGATGGATTCCCCTCATCTTTTGAGGCGGTTGCGCTTGCGGAGCTGGGAATGCTTGCGGAGCTACGGCAGCCCACCAATCGGAGGAGCGCACTTCTGTTCACCAAATCACAGCAGCTCTTTCTTAAGAAGGCGGGACAGAAGGAGGGACAACAGGCGGCAAGACACTCCCCCAGCTCCAACCGCATAGACAAGCGCAGACGCAGGGACAGGGGCAAGGGCAGGGGCATGTGCGCCGGGAATACTCTAGTGTAAAGCCGGCTCTAGGGAATGGCAATATGACTGACAATATTCTCTGTTGTCAGGTCTTGATACAGCACTGGCTCTTTTGAGAAATGTTAGAGGTTAATTTTGATGGCAGACTGATGCAACTGCATACGAAGGTATTTAAAGCATTGTTTCCAACATTGCAATAAAAGACTGTTCATGATCATTACATGAATCTTTAATTTACAAAAAGGATTCTTCTGGCAAAAGACTACAGAATAGATATACCAAATCACTCTTCACTTCTCTTTGCTCGGCAAATCCACGTCCACTGCACTTCAACTCTGGGAAGCTTGTACTCATTCATGAATATTTCAGCATTTAAATACTTAGCTGTTAACGCCCATTCTCTAATAATCTATTTTACAGCTCACAGGGAAATGGAAAAAAAAAGTTTAAAAGCCACAGAAGTGCAAGATGCAGTCTGAATGGTTTTTAAATCAATACATTTCTTGCCAGAAATCAGATAAAAAGAACAATCTAGCATAGCGGTTCCCAAAGAAGCCAGGGCCACACACCACCTGTGTCCTCTGGCGGTGGGTCGTGAAGCCACTCCAGCCCGGGACAGGCCTTTAGAGGCCTCAGAAAGGCCTCCCAATGCGACTAAATTAGGAATTTATGCCAAAGAATTATTTGCAAGATAACAATCATTTTTCAATAGAGCAATCCTGTACTTGTTTATTCAGAAGCATATTTCACTGAGTCCAAAAGAATTTACTCCCTAGTAAATATGCTTAGGCTTGCTGCCAAATATTAAGATAAGCTGTGTGATCAACAGTACTTCCTTGCATATAAAACAATATCTTGCATCTAAGAGTGAACAGATGTCCACTTTTGCGTGTGTGTGTGTCCGATTATAGTTATGCTGACGTTTTGTCCCCATTTTTATTTTTTATTTTTAATATACTCAGCAAGCTGCCTGACCTCTGCCAAGCTAGCATCAGCATGAACTCAACAGTCCAGCTGCATGCATTAAACTCACAGCCTCTTCCAAATGAATTACCATGTACTGGAAAGGATTTCAACACCCTGTATTACAGTGTGAAATCCATACAGTGCAGCATAGTCTAGTGGTTGTAAACAAGGGAGTTGATACCCTGGTCCCTGCTACTGAGAAAGTGTGGAAAAAACAGCCCTCTGCTTTACATTGATTTATGGGGAAGGGGGGGATGCTGGTGGAAAGAACATAAGAACATAAGAAGAGCCCTGCTGGATCAGGCCAAAGGCCCATCTAGTCCAGCTTCCTGTATCACACAGTGGCCCCACCAGATGCCTCACAAGACAACAAGATACCTGTGTCCAGTCGCCACTCCCTTGCACCTGGCACAGAGAAAACCTACTCCTACAACCAGGAGGTTGCTTATCCCCATCATAGCTTGTAAGCTGTGATGGAATTTTCCTCCATAAATCTGTCCAATCCCCTTTTAAAGGCATCCAGGCCAGGTGCCATCACCACCAGAATTCTTTGCACTGTAAAGACATTTGTTTTGGGGTAATTGACTCAACCAGGGGTGGCCAACCTTCAACCGTTAGGGCCTCTGCGTTCTTAAGAGCTGTGTAGAAGACAGAATCTTGGCAGCCACAATTCTGCACCTGCTGAAATGCCCTCACCTATACAACCATTGTTAGGCCAGCGGGTGGCGCAATGGGTTAAACCGCTGAACCATGAGCTGTTGATCGAAAGGTCGGCAGTTCGAATCCGCGACGGGGTGAGCTCTCGTTGCTTGGCCAGCTCCTGCCAACCTAGCAGTTCCAAAGCATGTTAATGCGAGTAGATAAAATAGGTACCGCTTGCGGGAAGGTAAACAGCGCTCCATGTTCCAGCCGCATGATACGTGCTGCGGCAAGGAGAGTCATGCCAGCCACATGACCACGGAGGCGTCTTCGGACAATGCTGGCTCTTCGGCTTTGAAATGGGGATGAGCACCACACCCTAGAGTCCGACACGACTGGACTTAATTGTCAGGGGTCACCATTAAATGGTTATACAACCATTAAAGGTTCATGTTGAAACATGTATACCCCTGCTAACTGGGCAAGAGGCACTTTTTGCTGCTCCTCTTATATTTAGCAGGGGGAGAGTAACTGCCCCCCTTTCACCCCAGCACAGTCTCTTTTCTGGTAGCTGTTTGCTGGTGGTGTTCTGATCTTTTTTAGATTGTGAGCCCTTTTGGGACAGGGAGCCATTTAGTCATTTGATTTTGTCTGTAAACCGCTTTGTGAACTTTTTGTTGAAAAGCGGTAAATAAATACTGTTAATAATAATAATAACTTGGCCACCCCTGGACTAGACACTTGGGAACAGTGGTGTTCCTAGAGGGAGGGGGGATACTGTAAGTTGCGCACAGGTCTATTCAGCATTACATGGTGGCCCCGCCCACTCACCAGCGGGACCATTCTGAGCAGCAAAGGCAATGCGCTGGAGACTCCCAATCGGGACTTTGTTCGGCCCTTCTGAGGGCAAGGCTTCGAGCGGTGTTGTGCGCATGCGCCGCTCAAAGCCTTGCAGGCCTATTCAGAAGCAGCCGAGCCGCCGAGGAAGATGTGGCTTGGCTTGCCAGCTCCGGAAGTGACGCACTGGGATGGGGGTATGGGGGGGTGACGCGCCTGGGGGTGGGGGTGACGCACCAGTGGGGGGGTGATGTGCAAAGCCAGCCGACCCTGCACGGGGTGACGTGCCGGCTCGTGACGCCACTGATCCTAGGCATGTCTATTCAGAAGTAAGCCTGATTCTGTTCAGTAGAGACCTACAGGAGCATTTAAGAGCCTTATAGCTGCATTCTGCTGCGATCCTATCCACGCTTTCCTGGGAGTAAGCCCTGTTCAGTGGGGCTTACTCCCAGGAAAGTGTGGATAGGATTGCAGACCCGGTAGATTAAAATGGTTCAGAAATGTTGATTAAGAATCTATTTTAAAGTCTATTCTTTTATATAAATTTTATGCGTATCTTTATTTTATATAAACTGTATGCTTAATCAGGCCAGCGGGTGGCGCAGTGGGTTAAACCGCTGAACCATGAGCTGTCGATCGAAAGGTCGGCAGTTCGAATCCGCAACGGGGTGAGCGCTCGTTGCTTGGCCAGCTCCTGCCAACCTAGCAGTTCCAAAGCATGTTAATGCAAGTAGATAAATAGGTACCGCTTGCGGGAAGGTAAACAGCGCTCTGTGTTCCAGCCGCATGCTATGCGCTGCGGCAAGGAGAGTCATGCCGGCCACATGACCACGGAGGCGTCTTCAGACAACGCTGGTTGTCCACATGACCACGGAGGCGTCTTCGGACAACGCTGCTGCGTCTTCAGCTTTGAAATGGGGATGAGCACCACACCCTAGAGTTGGACACGACTGGACTCAATTGTCAGGGGTCACCTTTACCTTTTTATGCTTAATCACTATATCTATATGTATACATTTTAATCTCTACATCATATCTATATCATGATATGTTTCAATATCGCAGGGGTGGCCAGCCAAACATGCTGGAAAGTGGCTTCCCTAAGCAAGCAAGCTCTGTACTTTTACGGTGTGATGGTATATAAATACAGGTTGAACACCCCTTATCCGGACATCCGAAATCCAAACTATTCCAAAATCCTGACATTTTTGGGGGGGCTATGACTTAAAAAAAAAAAACTTTTTCCAGCACCTGGCTGGCATAGCACAAGGCAAGCTGGGGCACAACATTATTAAAAATATTATATAAAATTACCTTCAGGCAGGCTATGCGCATATAATAAAGGTGTCAATGAATTTCATGTTCAGACTTGGGTCCCAACCCCAAGATCTCTCATTACATTTATGCAAATATTCCCAAATCCAGATAACTTCCCGTCCCAAGCAGTTCGGATATAACATAAGGGGATATATCCAACCTGTATATTTTAATTTTACAGACTGCTCCCACCCACCAACACCGCGCCCTCCATCCCGTCATTGCGGCGCGCTGCGCTGCGCTGCGCTCTTCTCCCCTAGACTCCGAGGCCGCCGGGTGGCGATGGCGGCACCGGTTTGAGGGGCGGCGGCGGCAGCACAAGCAGCAGCAGGGACTCCGGACTCGCCCTTTTCTTCCAGCCGCCGCAGCGGGATGAACTCGCGGCTGCGACACTGGCGGGAAGCCGCCACGGTGCTGCTGGCGGCGGGTCCGTGCCGGTCCTCGGCGGTGCCCAGCAGCTCCTCCTCCTCTCCGCCGCCGCCGCCGCCGCGCGCCTTCGACTACAAGCTGCTGCTGTTGCGCCGGAGCCCGCGCAGCCGCTTCATGCCCAGCGCTCACGTCTTCCCGGGCGGCGTGGTGGACGCGGCGGACTTCTCGGCCGACTGGCGGGCGCTGCTGCCGGGGACGCCGCGCTGCGGGCTGAGCCCCGTCAAGGTCGGCGGGCCGCGGGCGCCGCTCTTCGCCTCCGACCGCCCTGAGCTGGGCGGCTCCGGGCTGCCGGCCGACGTGGCCTTCCGCATCTGCGCCATCCGAGAGACCTTCGAGGAATCCGGGGTGCTGCTGCTGGCTGAGGAGGCGGGAGGAGGAGGAGGAGAGCCGGCCCCCGACGCCGCCCGGCCGGCGCGCCTGCTGCCCGCCGCGCGCCTGCCCCCCGACGCCGAGCTGGCCGAGTGGCGGCGGAGGGTGCAGCGGCAGCCGGCCGCCTTCCTGCAGCTCTGCCGCCAGCTGCGCTGCGCGCCCAACATCTGGGCGCTGCACGAGTGGGGCAACTGGCTCACCCCGGTGGGCCGCGCGGGGCGAGCCGGACGGCGCTACGACACCGCCTTCTACCTCTGCTGCCTGGGCCAGGGCCCGCCGCCGGCATCGCACGACGACGACGGGGAGGTGACGGCCTGCCAGGTGGGCGAGAGCGAGGGCGCCCAAGGGTGGCTGCAGGCAGGCAGGCACCCTCCAGGCAAAGAAATGTGGGGGGGGGCTCAAGAGCGTGTGCATGCACAGACACACACGTGTGCTTGACCAGAGAAAACTTTCAGCGCTATCCTAAATGTTTTTACTGTACTGAGAAAGAAGCTCCATTATGTTCAAAAATTGTTTTTTCCCCCCGCAGATTTCTGTGTTTCACCAAAATGAAATAGCAGAAAGCGGTGCTATGTGGTTTTGTTCCAAATTTTTCCCATTTTTACAGGAAAGCCAGGCGGGATATGGTTCATGGGATCACGAAGGGTCGGACACGACTTAATGACTGAACGACAACAAAACGCTTTAAAAGTGTACTAGATAGGTGGTGTGTAGGTTGTACAGTGGTGTCAGCAGATGAAGAATGACACAGAATTACATGTGGTGTTGGGTTTTTGGGCAATTTTATGTAGCAGAAAGCGGTGTTATGTGCTTTTATTTTGTATTTACCATTTTCAAACACCTCCATCAATGGGGCTTATTTTCATGTCAGGATCGCTGCCAAAAAACGTTAAAAGTAATCTCAATGTTGTCATTCATATACTGTGTGTTTCACAACAAAAAAAGCACTGCAGACAAGCAGTCTCTTGCTCCTTGCAGCATCAGACGCTAAATAGTAGTATTATCTACAAGCAAACAAGGAACATTTCCAATTGATTTTTCTAAGAACTAGCACTGAGGTTATATAGCAGGGGTAACCAAACTGTGGCTCCTGAACAACATCCGGCTCTTTGACGTATACTGTGTGGCTCTCAGAAGTACATTGGCTAAGCTCCTTTTTGCATCACAATTAATATAAAAGGTAAATAAGAAATTTTCAAGCTTTATAATTATTGACCAGGTATAAACTGAGAGCCCACTGGATTAAAACGAAAGTTTAATGTCAACTGTGAGTAAATATATCTAAGAATTTAAATGCTTCTTAAATATTGCAACTCTCAAACATCTGAAATGTATTGTATGTGACTCTTACATGAAGCAAGTTTGGCCACCCCTGTTATATGTGACTCTTACATGAAGCAAGTTTGGCCACCCCTGTTATATAGAGACTAGTCTACAAGGACAGTTCTAAAGATAGTAAGAAGGTCTCAGAAGATCTCAAATAGTAAGAAGGTCTTGATGGTCTCAGAAGGTGTATTTTTTTTTTTTTAGTGCCAGCCTCTGAGCACATGAAGAAATGATAGAAAATACCTATTTGAAATGTTAAAAGGACCATAATGCCTGCTGCCTGCACTGGGCCTCATGCAGCTGTTGCAACTCTCAAATTCTACAGGAATGTGTTTGCATGGTTGGTGCCAGTGCACGAGATCGAATCACTGCACTTTGGAGCCAAGCTAGGGAATCAATATCATAGCCTCTTGTGAAATCGTGCTCTCATGTTCTGCAAACGCTGCCCCTAATATCTTGTCGCTCCTTTACAAGTCGTCCAGCTGATTTTAAAACTATGGCAGGAAAAAAAACAAAGGATTGTATTTTAAATGCAATCATGGCAAAAATCAGATATTTCAGAATATTCTTTTCTTTGAGAAGTTATTAACGATGCATATTTGCTTATTCATTCTTTTTCAGTGGTCAACACCTGCAGAAGCTGTTGAACTATTTAGGACTCAAGACATCTGGATAGCACCACCCCAGTTTTATGAATTATGCAGACTCTGCAACTTTCCATCACTTCATGATCTGCATAGATTTGGTTCTGAACGAGCGTTAGAAGGATGTGAACGTTGGATGTCTGTTCTGTTGGTGGCTCCAGATGGTCACATGCAGCTATTACCAGGTAGAGGAAAATGGGATGGATGGATTGATACTTTAAGTAGGAACAGTGCAAACACTAGGTTGGTTTGCTAGGGAGGGCACCAAGTCTGTATGGCAGATACTTCTATCAATGTAAAAGTACAGTGGGCCCTCCGTGGATGGCACCAGGAAGAGGAGGACCCACTGGAGGCGGGGGGGTGGCGCTACAGTACCTTATTCTGAAGCTTTTCTGGGGCCTGCTGGCCACTCCCCCGCTTCCTGCATGCCTTGCAAAGCCTCTAAACTACAGAAAAAAGAAGAAAAACGCGACCGGAAGTTGCTTCTGTTGTTTTTAGAGGCTTTGTAATGTGCGTGGGAAGTGGCCGGCGGACCTCAGAAAAGCTTCAGAATAGGGTATTGTAGCGCCACTTCACGGCGGGTTTCAGTATCCACAGATTTTGGTATCCGCGGGGTTTAACAGATATCAGAGTTTAGTTTGCTTGTGACCATCTGGAAAACTGATCACTGAAATAGGAAACGTTATGTGTCATTTAAGAGTAAATAATGTTACTTTTCTTTTAGGCGATGAGCTATATCCAGAAGATCCCGATTTTACAGGCGAAAGGAAACCAATTTTGACGACAAATAAAAAGATTGAAGATCTAATGAAAGGAGCTAGTAAACTTCACCGGATAGTGATACAAGATCTACATAATGTTGCTGTCCATGTAAATGTCCAACCCAAATATAAACACATCAGGCCAATAAAAATGGACTCCAAAGCAGGAAATAATGAAGATTGCAATAGCAGATTATAGTATTAATTTTCAGTGTGTCTTTTCTAAAATAGTTTACATATTTTTATATACACAGGCCCATATGGCAGTGCTGCCATTGAAGGTTCAAGTTTGCCAAAGAACCTGTATTTTGGGAGTAACAAGGATTAAAGGTTTCTTGTGCCTACATACCTCAAGCCCAATACAAATTATGTAGGCTTCCATTTATGTACCTTTCGTTATTACTCCAAATGTTTGTGCAAATGTGCCAGTTTTGGACATCTGTCTGCTAAGAACTTGACCTTAATCTACAATTGTATGGATTTAGGTCACTGAAGAGCCAGTGTGGCAGTAGCTGGCCATAGCTGGCCATTTGTCAATACTGGGATGCGCTGAAGTAATTCAGGATCAATATAGAGTAGTTCAATATCTTGGAACTATTCTGCTTTTCTCATTAAAATGTAGAAACTCTTATGTATGTTTACTTGGGAGCAAACCCCACTGACATCGCAATCCTATCCAACTTATGCCACCAGCTGAGCTCTGCTCAATCCTATCCAACTTATGCCACCGGTGTAACCAATGGCGCAGCGAGAACGGGAGGCCCCAGAACGGAAAGGGGATTCAAATCCACTCCAAAAGGGGAATTCAAAGGGGACTTGAATCCCCTTTCCGTTCTGGGGGCTCCCATTCTCGCTGCGCCGCTGGTTACACCAGTGGCATAAATTGGATAGGACTGAGCAGAGCTCAGCTGGTGGCATACATTGGATAGGATTGCACCCTGAGTTCAGTGGGATTCACTTCCAACAACTGTGTTTAGGATTGTTTTACATGCTTACAAATATTGTACGCACAATTGATTATATATATATTCAGAAGTTTTTACTTCTGGAAGTCACTTTGAGCACCAATGTTGGTGCTGTTTAAATTTAATCAAAAAATTCCATCGTGTGGTTTAGGGTTATTTCAGTTCATATATTTTGGAATCTCAGCTCATGCATTCACATTAGCTGTGTTTGCTAACTATCCATTCTTTGAGTTGTTAAAAATAAATATTTTCTGCAGTACTGGTTGCTTTCATCATTGCTGACATATACATGGTGGTCGTTGTTGTTCAGTCGTTAAGTCGTGTCCGACCCTTCGTGATCCCATGAACCATATCCCGCCAGGCCTTCCTGTCCTCCACTATCTTCCTGAGTTCGCTCATTTTCATGTTCATTGCATCGGTGATGCTGTCTAACCATCTCATCCTTTGCCTTCCCCTTCTCCTTTTGCCTTCAATCTTTCCCAGCATCAGAGTCTTCTCCAGAGAGTCCTCTCTTCGCATTAGGTGGCCAAAATATTTGAGCTTCAGCCTCAGTACCTGTCCTTCCAGGGAACAGTCAGGGTTGATTTCATTTAGGATTGACTGATTTGATCTCCTAGCAGTCCAAGGGACTCTCAGGAGTCTTCTCCAGCACCACAGTTCGAAAGCATCTATTCTTCGGCGCTCCGCCTTCATTATGGTCCAACTCTCACAACCATACATTGCTACTGGGAACACCATCGCCCTGACTATACGAACTTTAGTTGGCATGGTGATATCTCTGCTTTTTATTATGCTGTCTAAGTTTGCCATAGCTTTCCTTCCAAGGAGTAAGCGTCTTTTAATTTCATGGCTGCTGTCTCCGTCTGCAGTGATCTTGGAACCCAAAAAAGTAAAATCTGTTACTGCTTCCATTTCTGCCCCTTCTATTTGCCAGGAATTGATGGGACCAGATGCCATGATCTTAGTTTTATTAATGTTGAGTTTCAAGCCAACTTTTGCACTCTCCTCTTTCACCCTCATCAAGAGGCTCTTTAGTTCTTCTTCACTTTCTGCCATTAGGGTCTGCATATCTGAGGTTGTTGATATTTCTTCCGGCAATCTTGATTCCGGCTTGGTGGTCATTAGGCATCTGGTATTTTTATTACTTTCAAATGAAGAAGAGCTCTCATGTATTTGTCAGGTATTTTCAGGGTGTTAAAATATGATATTTAAAGCTCTTGTTATACTCAGAAGTACTGTACCACTGTATTCAGTGGGGCTTACTCCCAGGAAAGTGTGCACAGGATTGTGGCCTGAAGCTTGTAAGTGTTTCAAGAAAATGAAAAGAAGCAAAAGGCATACTTTTTTGTTTCTGGGGTACAATAGGGGTTTGCTTTCCATCCTCCTACTTACACACTAGAACAGGGGTTCTCAACCTCTGCCCGGCCTCCAGCACCACACTCCTGCTGCGTACCACCAGTAGTGACTGGCAATTACATCATCGTCAGTTACTTCCGGGTTTTCAGAGGCCAGAAAACGCAGGTAGAAAGCTCTGGGTGGGTGGGAGGTCACTTCTCAGTGTTCCCGAGAGGCTCGGCCAAAGGCAGGAGCCTCTCGGGAGTGAAAATGCACCACCGGAAGCGCTGCATCGGAGCGAGTACCACCAGCAGTCGGCCGAAGTACCACTGGTGGTACTAGTACCACACTGGTTGAGAACCCCTGCACTAGAACTAAGAAACTGGGAACAACAATAGGGGCTGATAATAAGAGAAGGATGTGGTGTTAACATCATCAGTAATGAAACTTCTAAAATTATAGATCCCTAGTTTTACATTTGGGGGGGGGGGGAGTAGAGGAAACAGCAAGAATGCATGAGAAGCAGTTAGGTAACAGACTGCAGCTAGCACAGTTACCTTGTCTGGCTCTGTTTCATTCTGTTGCACATTGGATTCTAATCTAGAAGATGAACAGAGAATTTGGGCTGTTAAGGGCCTTCTTGGGAGGAAAATCACTGCCAAGTTAACCACACACAAACATCATTAGGCATCTGATTCCAACAGTGCACTCTTGACAAAGAAAATGCAGTATCTCTTGGGCTTCTATTGTACTTGCTGTATTTATGGTTAGGCTGTCACTTTTTAAATAAGATATTTCAAATCAATAACCATTTTTATTGTCCAACCAATAAATCATAAGTTTGACAGTAACTACCTTGTAATTCCATAAAACAACCATTTCATAACCAATATATTTTGAATAAAGCTCTCAAAACAAGCTGAGATGTTTTCTGTTTTAAAACACAGCCTTTATTAAAAGTATTGCTGTTTTTCTTAAAAGTGGATCCCTGAGTGGTTTCATATTTTGTAATGCAGTGCATTGCATCACTTTATTTTGCAGCGGTTTCTGAAGATGAATATAGGAGACTGACAGCTACATTATGTTATGAAGTCATAACCTGGAGGAGAATTTGTCATTGTGAGGACATCTTTGCAACCATTTAAAAAGTGCATTTCTCCAATAAATACATGATTCCAATTAAAACATTTTTGTTGGAAGTGTGGGTTTAAAAAAGGGGGTGTCTCTCTTATGTTCAGTGAGGCTTGGCTAAACGGTAGCAACTAGCATCACTTTGCACTGCGCAGTAATTTCAGAGGGTCAGTTATATCCTGCTTTATCATAAAACTTCATAGAGGGCAACCCCACTTTATTTTATTTAAAGAATTATCCTATACGTACTTTGCTCATTGAACACATTCATGGACAGTCCAATCCTATGCATGTCTACTCAGAAGTAAGTCCTGTTCTAAATCAATAGGGTTCACTTCTTGCTTACTTCTCAATAGAGACGCATAGGAGGATTGTACTGTAAAGTACGATTGAACTTCATGGGTCTTTTGAGTAGACAGTAGACTAGACGACATGCTTAAGGCTGCAGCCTTACGTATACTGACTGCTGTGCTACAGTGAAGATCAAATGATTAGAATTTACTTCCGAGTAAACACGGCTAGAGTTGGGGGCTGCACATGGTCTTTTGCACTTACCGGCTTCTTCCGGCCAGGGAACCTGGGCGGCGCAGTCAACCTGCGCTAATAGCGTCATTGTCATTCCCCTCCAGTCTAGACGTCGCGCATGCTCAGTGAAAGCCAACGTTCCCTAACAGAGGCGGAAAGGGCAAGGTAGCGTGGCGGGACCGCAGGGGTTAAAATGCTCTTACTGCGCAGGCGCTAAACCTATTAACCGTTATTATGGAGGAAAAAACAATACACTCACTTATCATACATAATAAAAAACACAGACATATTTATTTATACGTTTTTTTTTCTTCATAATTTTTATAGGGTTAGCGCCTGCGCAATAACGGCGTTTTAACCCCTGCGCTCCCGCCACGCTACCTTACCCTGGCTTTCACTGTGTTACGTTGGCGCCTTCTGCCCGTTCCTTTAGTTTTATATGAAGCACGTTGGCTTTCCTTTCCGACCTTTCCACACATACGCACAACTGGAAAGATATATTTTTAATTTAAAAGGTGTACTGTAACTGTGCGCAATATGATATATACTGTACTGCTGTACATGCACTGCATACACACACAGTTATGACATGATTACGGTATTGCATAATACTTCGCGTGTATACAATTTCATGACCACCGATAATGACGTCATCACCGGGCGTAGGCGCCTCGCGCGAATACGGCCAAGGGCAGATAGTCACGGAGCATGCGCGAGAGTCGTCGCCTTGCCTTCTAGTTGAGCCACGTGCTCGACGTGCGAGAGCTGGCGGTTGATGACGAGAGGCAACTGTCGCCCGTGGCTTGAATTGGGGGCGTGGCCTTGGCGGCTCCTAAGTGGGTGGGCCTCAGTGGAGCAGCAGTAGCAGTAGCAGTAGTCCCCCCCCTTGCACAATCCAGTGCAGTGCTTTGAAGTAAGTCCCATTGTGTTCAGTGGGGCTTACTCCCAGGTAAGTGTCTATAAGGTTGCACCCTTGATCCCACTTCAAAGCCCTGCGAGATGGGGGCCAATGTATGTGGTCTGTCCTATTTCTCATGGTTGCTCTGCGATGGCCACAGGTGAAGGGAGACACCAGTAGGGTTCGAGACTCACAGTTGGGGTAGAAAAGAGGCATATCTAGCTTGCCTGAGAGGGGAGGGTGTACAAGGTGCTGAAGTCCTCTATTGCACCATTGTGAGTGGGGCAAGACTGTTTCTCTTGCAGGGCAATGTTATACATGTGTACTTGAATTAATTCCTACTGTATCCTGTCTCTTTGTCTTTATTAATCACAACACAACACACACCGTGTAAACTTGTAGTGGTAATGCTTCTGGTGTGTGATCCAGCAGGTCAGGGTGCTGGTAAGTCCTGACTCTCCTGCTGAAGACCAGTGCCCTCCAAAACCAAATCCTAGAAAAGCAATAATAAAGGCCAAAAACTTTTCAAAACAAGATGGAAGGTGCAGAAGAACTTAAAAAAAATGCCTTTTCTTGCCATTCAGTCTTTTGAAACTGTCATTGTGAAAGAGGTGGCTGATGGACTGCTGTTTATCCTGCTGTTTCTTCACACTACTTGCAGCCACGCCCACGACCCATGTCCAGCAACTGGCTTCTGCAGAGGTGGTTGCTGTTGGGGTTTGGATGATAACTCTATCAAGAGACACACTTTGTAGACTTACTTGCATGGTCTTTAAGGTCATGATTATATGCACGTTTACTTGAGAGGAAGTCCTGTTGAATTCACCTGGGTTTATTTGCTGTGTGGGGTGGCAGTAAATAGATAAGTACAAAAGGAGGTTTTGATAGGTTGAGTCAACTATGCATTTTGAATGGAATTGTCCTTCAAGAGAAATAACTCGGTTCGACAAACACAAAAGGAGCATACAGTAGGGCCCCTGTATCCATGGGGGATAGGTTCCTGCGCCCTTGCGGATACCAGGAACCCACGGATAGGGGGGAATGCTATCCTGTCAGGGTTAGCTCACCAAATGATCTAAAATTTCCAGTCTGAATAGTGTAGGGCCCTGATATTTGGGCAAGCATGGCTACCATAGACTCTCTGTGTGTGTCTCTCTTAATGTAATGTAAAGCAATGAAAAGTGAAATGGACAAGAAAAATGCTGAATCAGTGTGACAAAGCACCTGTGGAAAGAGCTGATACAATAGATAATGAGATGCATCAATCTCCACTGTGATTGGTGTAAAGCACTATATAAGGAGGCTGGCAGAGCCTACCTGGGTGGGTTGTTGTGTGGAGTTTGAGAGAGCTGGAGTCTATGCCGTGGAGTTGGAGTTTTGTATATACAAGGTATTGCTTTGCTGAAGCTGCTTATCTGTACGTATTTTGAAAATACAGTCTTGGTGGTGGACATCTGCCTTGTCTGTTTTACTTTCTGCGGAGAACGACCTTGGAGCAAGCGTGCCGTTGCACTCTTTACCATTCCAAAGATGGCATCACGATTTTGCCAAGACAGCACAGGAATGCAGTTTTCCTGTAAGGAATGGACGCTACCATATTGATGACCATAATTTATTTGCACAAAGTCAGGGTATGTGACTGATGAACAAGTAGTTACTAGAGTACGGTAATTTCTTTTCCTGCTTCTCTTGTAACGTTATGACATTATAAACATAGGCATGCATTTCATTGAACAGTCAAAGCACCTAGATTATTATAACCTGGTTGTTTAAGCTTCAAAATTCTACTGTACTTAAGAATTTTTTTAATCTTCTGAAAGCAGTTTATGCACTGGCTGATTGTATTTTCAAAGGTATATGAAGCTTCTGATTATCTTCAGAATAGATGAAATAGTCATTGGAGAAAGAAAATGTTTGACATCTTTATCTTGAAGGTATTGTGACTTTTTGATAAGTTTTTGGGTATTGAAGGTTTTGTGGTTTCAAAGAATTTGGGGCACATTTTTAGCATGTACAGGTGGGCCCCCATATCCACAGATTCGCTATACACGGTTTCAGTTATCCACGGATCGCAGGCCCCCCCCCCCCTGACTTTTACTTTCTTCACAGTAAGCTTCGTTTCTTCCTTAAACAAACAGGAGAAGCAGCCTCTGGCTGCTTATTGCAGGCAAGTAGAGCGAGACTAAGTCCTAGGGAGGCTCTGCAAGGTTAACAGAAACCTTGCAGAGCCTCTCTAAGACTTAGTCTCGCTCTACTTGCCTGCAGTGGAGGCTGCTTCTCTGTTTGTTCTAAGGAAGAAACGAAGCTTGCTGAAAGAAAAACAAGAGCGGGGGGGGGGGGGCGCGTGCACACCTGACCGCAGGGGAGGCAGGGCGGGGGGCCCTCAGGAAACCATGGAAGGGGGATTTGCTCTTATCCACCGTTTCAAGTATCCACGGAGGGGCCTGGAACATATCCCCAGCGGATATGGGGGGAGTACTGTATTACAATGACTCTTAATGATAAATCTTGATATGATTTTAACTATGGTTTGCTTATTGACTAGATTGAAGATCCAGGGTGCTTTTGGGGGCATATAAAAGGAGGTGGAAAGCTTGTAGACAAAGAAACAGAATATGAAAAACTTCAGACTGAAATGAATCTGTTCTATACAAAATGTTTTAAAAGTGTGGTTGAAATCAAGCCATCAGCATTAGAAGAAGGGCAGGTAATTTTTACATATTTTTGATACTGATATTTTTTATTGGTTTGGTGAATACAAATCTGTGTTGTTAGCATTTCTCAAAATGCACTTTTCTGCCTCATAAACTTGTAACAGCATGAAGCTGGAAGGTTGGATATGGTAAGAGTTATTCATTTTTGGAAACAATTTTTAATAGTTTCTTTGGGTTTAGACATCTGAGCCATCATTTCTACAGAAATATTTGTACATTTGTCACCTTTTTTAGCACCACATGGAAAATAAAACTTCTTACATGTGTTTCCTCCCTTATAATTTCACCGTGAATTCTGCCACTTACCTGTCTTATCAAAATCCAGTACAAACTTTCTGCAAACTTAAGTGTATATGGGTGTGTGTGTGTTTTTCCTTTCAGGTTTGTGCCATTTATTCTCAGGAACTGAAATCCTGGTGCAGAGCTGTTGTTAAGGCAATCATATCGTGTACAGGTTATTACCTTGCCGAGTGTTTCCTTGTGGACTATGCCAAGAGTGTTCTGGTGAAAACAGACAGGTATGTAATGTTGAGTAAAATTGGAGGGCAGTGCTTGTGTATAGCGCGACTTCTACAACCTAGGGCAGAATGTCTCCTATGTGCTGACCCATCTGCCCACTGATTTAGTGTGACCTTTCTGATGCATCAGCTGAGATGTGCCTCTGGATTCAAATCTCGGTTTAACCTTAGACTTGCTGGGTGGTCTTGGGAAGGTCACCGTCTTATTCTCACTTCCATATTTAGGAAATGGGAATAACGCCACCTATGTCTCAGGGCTGTTCAGAGGCCAAACCAGTGAGATTGTGTTCATATTTAGCGTTTTATGTTTTGCCTAAGCACTCGCTTATAAGAAAGTGTGTGTTTGGGTCCAGCTTAGTGACTTTGTGTTCTGCCATTTGTTTGCTTCCAAGGATTTGTGTTGCCTTAGAATCCTTTATGAGTCTGCCCTACAGAGCAAAGAAGTTTAGGCTATATTGCACAAAACCACTAACGCTACATGTCGACTACTTCAGCGACAATGCAGAGATAGTGTAAGTATGTCTTGAGAGAGAGATGATAGAATGTCTTCTGTGGCATTCTGTTTTCTATAGGACGGTACCTTACAGCCAGTACTTTCCATAGCTACAGTGAGAGTCTTCTCTGCATAATGGTATCCAATCTGTGGAAATGTCCCTCTCTTTATATCTGCCAGAGCACCATAACACTTGTATAATATTGTTGGAGTAGACATCCGGTTTTCCCTGTTGACTTTTTTTACTCTATATAACACTCTAAAGAGAAGGAATTTTTCATTAACATGGAATGTGTTCCTCTGCCATTGGAAGCCCAATTGGGGGTGATATGTGATGGAGGTCTTTTCCATCATGGCACCTCACCTCTGTAGCTCTCTACAACTTCGGTGCTCCTCCTCCTTTCATTGCTGGTATTTTGGCTGACAAAAGCATCTTTTTTTTCCTCTCCAAGCAGATAATTTTAATCTGCTTGGTGAGACAAAAGATGCTTTTGCCAGCCAACCATTTAATGACTGGTATCTGTCTCTCTTGTGTATTTGCTGCGGTATTTATCTATGGTTTTTTTATGGCTGGCTGTTGCTAGTTGGTTAGCAACAAGTTTAAAAAAATTAATTGTGCGCTATTGGGGATTCCTTTGAGAGTAAAAATAACTAGATACAATAAATGTTAAATTATGGTTAAATAGCAAAGTAATTATGTGTTTCTTTGCAGCCCTACTGACAGATGGGATGTTGCAGCTATCCAGTACTTCCAAAATCTCTTGGATGGTAAGAAATGATATGGAATAGTATACTATAAAATCTCAAAAGTACAGTACTCCCCCCCCCCATATCCGCTGGGGATATGTTCCAGGCCTCTCCGTGGATATTTGAAACCGTGGATAAGAGCGAAACCCCCTCCATGGTTTCCTGAGGGCCGGCCCCCCGCCCTGCCTTCCCTGCGGGCAGGCGTGCACGCCCTCCCCCCAGCTCTTGTTTTTCTTTCAGCAAGCTTTGTTTCTTCCTTAAAACAAACAGAGAAGCAGCCTCCATTGCAGGCAAGTAGAATGAGACTAAGTCCTAGAGAGGCTCTGCAAGGTTTCTGTTAACCTTGCAGAGCCTCTCTAGGACTTAGTGTAACGAAGAGGTTCACCCGGGGCCAAGCACAAGCCAAGGCCAGCACCCTAGATGAGCCGTCTTTGTTTTATAAGATATACTCCTGAACAAGGAGACACTCCTAAACAAGGAGAAAAAAGGTAGTACTGCCACCAGCTGGGTAAGGCTCCTTGACTCTTCCAGCTCCCAGCTGCTGGAAGGCCGCAGGAATTACTTTGGGCCAACTGGACTCCCTGACCAAGGGAGGCAGTGGCACAAGGCAAAGAGACAAAAGGTAGCGTATGGCTCAGCGTAAGGCTTCAGGATTTAGCCTGGTTGGTTCCAAGAAAAACACACAAGGTGAAAAATAGAGAGATTTTATTTAGACTATGCATAAGGCAAGCATAGAGCATATAAGAGCAGTGCAATACTGCAAGGCAATTTGGCATACATACATAATACAAGCCAACAGGGTATGAAAAACAAACTCTGACTCCTAACATCTAGACATTGTTTCTAGCACTCACCAAAGAGAACTTGAGGCCCATCGCTCTGCAAAGAGCTCTGGGGCTGCCCTCAGCCGATGGTGAGGCTGAGTGGTGTTCATCCTGAGAGAAAGGAGGAACAGGAACACAGGTCTCGCAGGTCCAGAGAAGGAAGATGAAAAGCAGCCAAAATGGTTCTCTGAGGGCCAGTTTAAATAGGCCTTTGGAGCACAGGTGATTGTCCTCAGAGAATTAACCAATGAGATGCAGAAGCACAGCGTAACTTCTAGAATATGATTTCATGTTACTCCTGGCCCCTCCCAACTACATAATCTGGTGATGGATTCACAGTACCCACTAATGAAACTATACTGCTTACAGATAATGCTAACGAGCAACACCAGTTCCTAGTACCCAGAGCTTCAAGGATGTTTGGCACATTTCCAATCACTGAGGCTTCGAGGCAGAGCAGAGCAGTTCCCAAAATGGAGTTAGAACTGCACTGAGATTTTGACTTTCATGACACTTAGTCTTGTTCTACTTGCCTGCAATAAGCTTCTCCTGTTTTGTTTAAGGAAGAAATGAAGCTTACTGGGAAAAGAGTAAAAGCCTGGGGGGTCCCCACAATCCGTGGATAACTGAAACCGTGAATAGCGAATCCGTGGTTATGGGGGCTAATGTGTTAGGAATGTTTAGAGCGATATTAAAAAATTTCAATCAATCTAATCTCAGAAGATTTTGCCTCATAAAGCATAGATGAATGGTGAACTTTATGTTCAAAGTTCAGTAGTAATTGGAATATCAAATAAAGGGCACTGATGAATATGTAAACATTTAGACTAACCTGTGTAAACCTGAAACAAATTAATTAATTCTAGGTTCAAAACCTGGTGGCTATTAATGTTTGGTAGCGAGTGGCAGATCTGCTCTGATGTAACAGCAAGTCTGGACGATACCGCTGGCTGCCATTGGTACTCTGATGTCATAGTGGGCAGCGGCCCAGGCAGCTGAGTGCAATAACGCCATAATGTAGAAACACAGTTGTTGCAGCCTCTCTATTGACATTTCATCTGTTAGATTTAAGAGAGAGAGAGAAAGAGTGCACCATTGAGATCTGGGGAAATACAAAAAGATAATTAATGCTTCCTTTTTGCTTTTATATTTAGCAACCACCCAAGTTGAGGCCAAGCTATGTAATGTCGAAGAAGACAGTTTAACTTTTGATGTTTATCTATATGTCACCATAAAGGGAGAAAAGGTAATCCGGCTCACAGTTACAAATCTGTTGCCATTGAATAGTTTAAAACAGATGTGCCATTTGCTGGAGATGAGTGGCAGCAATTCCCCCTCTCTGCTAATGAAGAAAAATAGTCTCCTGCTGTGGTACTCTTTCCTAGAGTTTGTGACTGGTCAATTAGCAGTAGAATAATACAGTATTACATTTCTGTCCTCGGGATGTGTTTCTTGAGGACCAGACTGGCTGTCATGATGTGCCTGATTCAGATGTCACATGGAGCCATGGTTTAATTCTGGTTCTGCACAGTGTTCCTAGGCCTTAGGCTCCCCTGTTCCCCTTTCCCTTTTGCACACAAAGGCAGGAAATTTTCTGCTTTTGTTCTCTATAGAACAAACCAGAACTTTATATGATTCTCTCCCCCCCCCCCCCCAAAAAAAAATCACAATTCTAACCAGAGTTTCTGAAAAAGCCGGGAGATTCAAGGTTTGGCCTGGAGAGTGAATAAATATATTAACCTAGAAGACCTCTTTTTTGTTTGTTTCAAGAGTGAAATTGCAGATTATAGATACAGTGTGCTTCTCCATAAAATTGAGGGCAGGGGTCCAGCTTCTTTCAAGCCTTTTGTTTATGAACCATATTATGAATATGGTGAAGAACTTGTTCTTCGCCATATTTTGGAGTTGCACTAAAGAACCCTGTAACAGATGCCGTTTAGAAACAGTTTGCTTTCATTTGACAGCTGTTCCAGCAGCTTAGTGCATCATCCTATGTGACTTCTGAATTGCATGGAGAACGTTCATGCTACTGCTGGTAAGGGAAGATTTTCATGCATGTGTCAGGCTACTTTAAATGATATGGCTGCTTTGCAATTATTTCTGATGGCTTGCAGATTTACATTTGGTAGTATATCAATCTGCCACTATTAAAACAAATCTACATGTTTTGATTGTTCTGAATCTTCACGGTCCCTTTTTTCTCCATAGGTATGTGTGAACGATGATCTTGTTGCAAAGAACTTTGCTTACTATGAGATGGTGAAAGAGAAAACATTTAATGTGGAGGACCAACAGAAATGGCCATCATTAAGACTCGACTCTCTTTCAGAGAATATCAATCCTGCCCTTGTTCTGTGGCCAAAGTTGTTGCAAATCAAGGAATTCAGGGATTCAAAAACATGTGAGTATAGCACAGCTTGGTTTTGGAGGGGTGGGGGGAGTAGTTTCAAGTGGGAGAAGTGCTCTTCTTCACTTTCTGATTTCCCCCCCCCAAGCCCTTCCCATATCAGCTGTTTTTACCCCAGTCTGCCCACAGAAGTGTAACTTTTGGCCCAGAGACACGAAAAAACGTTCATTATTTCCTTCATTTTCTGAAAGCTTCCCTGTGGTTATTTGCAAGCCTCTTCAAGTTGCATCGTGATCTGAAATCTAAAAATCTGCATTCCTTTGAACAAGCAAAGAACATGAAATCTACTTTAGATACAGTTTACTGAGCATGTGCAAATGGAATGTGTTTTGTGTCACCCTTTATATATGCATATATTTTCAATATTAAAGAACTACGTACATTTTGAGAGCCACTGAACAATGCAAAGACTCCATCAGGTCCTGATCTCCAGTTTGTGGGATTTTTGCCCACTCCCAGCTAAAATGAATACCTCTCTTCAAAACTGTACTTTTTCTTTTCTTTAGTGAAAATGCATATAGCAGAAAATGCAGCTTGGATGTTAGTACTGTACCTCAGAGTGGTCTTAATATGCAATAGGCAGTGGAATGTACTGAATTACAGCACAATCCTGTGTAACCTTGCACCGGTGTAAGTGCACTTATGCCAGTGTAAGTGAACTTACACCGGTGTATCTGCTGTTACACCGGTGCAAGGTTACACAGGATTGCGCTGTTAATCAGGTAGTTTTAGCCACAGTTTGAGATACCTATATATATGTATGAGAAACATGTCTAAATCAGAATTTCTCGCTTTATATCTGTCCCATCAACGGTCAAGGATCGTATCCCAGAAATATAGGATCCCAGTCCCAAAAATGTTGGTTAGGTTCCAAAGATCCATAGGACTAGTTTCATGCTTCCAAAGAAGTTTTGGACATGTGGATTGGAACAGCAGTTCTCCAACCATAGCCAGTAACTGCCCTTGAAACTCCCTTCAATTTGAAAAGTAGCTTGTGACATATCAGGGGAGTCTGCTGTCCAAACAAAACGCAAGCACTCCTTCTAGGTGTGCCCACAGGATGCCCAAAATAGCAGTTTTGATCCTAGTCTTTATGAGACTTGCATGCAATCTAAATGTTGAGCTGGAATCGGCTGTAAAAATGGACTTTCTCATCCCTGTGAAATATTAAAAAATGTATCCAGCCCTAAAAATTCACAAGAAAATTTTTAACAGCTAGGTTGGTTACAAGTTCTTACTAAATTAGATCTGTAAGATCCAGGTTCAAATCCCCGCTCAGCCACGAAGCTTCCTGGGTGACCTTGGGCCAGTCACTATCTCTCAGCCTCACCTACCTCACAGGGTTGTTGTGAGGACAAAAAGGAGGGGAGGAAATACGTACACCACTCTGAGCTCCTTGGAGGAAGGGTGGTATAAAATGTGAATAATAATAATAATAATGAAAATTGTTAAGTTTACTGCAAGGTTACATATCTATTTCCTTTTTAGCTGCTTCTGCTGCTGCTTCTGATGATGGTGAGAAAATAGCATGCAAGAATCTACAGGAAACTGCCGCACATAATGGAGTGGCTGAGTCCGTGAGTACTGATTGCTATCTTTCACAAGGGATTGAAATTAAGCTTTTTGTAAAATCTTTAGAAGATCAGGCCTGGTTCTATTATTGGGCAGACCTAGGTGGTAGCAAATTGTTGATTATTTAGATTATTCTGTGTTAGATTTAGATTAAGCCCTGGAGGGCTTTTCTGCCTCAGGTGCTAAAATTTCTTTAGCCATCTTTGAGGGGGTTACATTCAATTTGTTTTATTTCTGTTCAAAGCTACAGCTCCCCACAGTACAGAGTGCTATAGAAAAGTTCTAATGAATTCAAACCAAATACCATATATACTCGTGTATACGTTGAAACATTTAGGTCTGAAACAGGCTGAAACCGCGCTCTGGAAGCCTCTTCCGGGTCACGCGACTCCCCCTCCCTCTCCCAAAATAGTTTCAGAGTGAATTGCAATGCATTCTGGGGTGACCTTGGGAGAGGGGTCATGTGACCCGGGAGAGGCTTCCAGAGTGCGATTTCAACCTGTTTAAGCAAGAACATGCAGAGGTTTGATTCTAAAAGGTAAAAAGAAAATCTGCTTTTTTACTGCTTTTTCAAGGTGGACTTCGGTATCCGCGGATCCACGCTATCCACCGGGGGGGGATCCGGAATGGATCCCTCACGGATAGCAAAGTTCAGCTGTACTATTTAAAGATTTCTAGGCCATTCCATTCAACGGACCATAAAGGTGACTTTCAGTTCATTTGTTTATAGATTTATTCCTTGCAAAATGATTCCTGAAGCAATAGAAAACCTGAGGTGCCTTCATCCTCTGACCAGAGGATGCCTCCACTCACTTCTCCATCTACGATGGAGATCTGTAGTATCCTGTTTTTCTTAGGATAGTTGCAAGTCAAGGTTGCAGCTGCCCCAGGAGAGCCTCATGGTGTTGTGACTTGGCAGTCCCATACAATCCCTGGGGTGTATGGGAGTGGGGAGGGAAGTAGCATCAGTGCTAGCTGCTCCTGCACTTGTGCAGTTTTAGGGTGCAGTTTTGGGGAGTCATACAAAAGTGCTTTGCTCTCTATTCCAATTCTACAACGAGTTTAGCAAGAAATATGCAAGTCACACTTCCTACATCACAAAATCATGGGATGATCTTTTCATTTGTTTGCTTAGGATATAATGGTGGCTGTTCCCCCTTTGGAAAAATGCATAACTATTTCTGCACAGGCTGATGAGCAGACAGACAGGTAAACAGGCAGATAATCTCTCTCTCTCTCTCTCTCTCTCTCTCTGCTAGGACTTGTCAGCATATACCTAATGTTTTCTCAAACAAGTATGTGTTTCATTTCTAGGGACTTGTATAAGAAACCTGATAACATGCAGAAGGAAATGGAAAAGGATCTGGATGAGAAAAGTATCTGTGTGAAGTAGGTCTTCCCTTTCTGCCTCTTTGTCGTGCAAATTCTAAATGAATGCCTTGGACAACAAAAACCAAATCAGTGTGTCCAAATGTTTATAACCTTCAAGAGTAATCGCTCTTTAAACTCTAGATTTTAATGGTCTTCTGGTTCCTTGAAACTTATCCCCACCCCGTCCCTTCTCTTTTTTTGTCTTTGTTAATTTATACAGTATTCAGTTTTGGTTCTGATTGAGAGCAGGGGGGTTACTAGAGGGGTTGTTCTCTATTTTGTTAAGCATATTTGAATGAGTCAAACTTTTCATATTAAAAAACAGCTGCCAAACTTTAGCCTTGTCACTCTTTCTCTCAACTCAGCCTACTACATACTGAGCCTACTACTCAGCCTTTTGATGATAGGTGGGAATCTGAGCACTGTATATAACCCTGATGTCTTTGGAGGAAGGTTGTGATGGAAATATAGCACAGTCATGACTTAAAAGCTGAATAAATTGTAACAAATTGTAACAAATTGTCTGTATTTAAAAACTAACTTGTATGTTTTCAGGCTTCTACAGTTTTTAAATCCTGATCCTTTGAAAGCTGCTGATGGACAGGATGAGATCAAGGTACTCCAAGAAATTAACTTCTTGTTGTTCAGTCGTTCAGTCGTGTCCGACCCTTCGTGATCCCATGAACCATATCCCGCCAGGCCTTCCTGTCCTCCACTATCTTCCTGAGATCACTCATTTTCATGTTCGTTGCATCGGTGATGCTGTCTAACCATCTCATCCTTTGCCTTCCCCTTCTCCTTTTGCCTTCAATCTTTCCCAGCATCAGAGTCTTCTCCAGAGAGTCCTCTCTTCGCATTAGGTGGCCAAAATATTTGAGCTTCAGCCTCAGTACCTGTCCTTCCAGGGAACAGTCAGGGTTGACTTCATTTAGGATTGACTGATTTGATCTCCTAGCAGTCCAGGGGACTCTCAGGAGTCTTCTCCAGCACCACAGTTCGAAAGTCTTTAATGGCAAAAGAGTCACTCTTTTGACTGCTAGCTCCATATAACCAGATGAGTCCCAACACATGTTGTCTGAATAGAGAAGTACTTTACAGATACAATTTCAGATATTTCAGCCCTCAGTTTAAAACGTTCTGGATGACCTAACAGCTGTTAAAATTGTTAAAAACAGCTGTTTTTTCTGATAAACAGGTTTATGCATAGGTAGGGGCAGGAGAAAATAGGTAGGGGCCACAAAAACGTGGGGGGGTTGTGCATTCGCACCGTGGCAGTGCCCAAAAACGCCGGTGGCAGTGCCCCCCCTCCGGCGCTCGTCACCCCGCTGCCCAGGGGCCCACCACCCCTCTAACGACGCCTCTGCTTTAGTGATATTTTGAAGGGTGTAGACTTACTCGATGGCTCTTCCTAAAGGAGAAGAAAATGTAGAAAGCATTTGTCATGGCGTAGAATGTTCATTGCCAGCTTTTATATACTGTATGTATCCTGTTCACAATAGTCTCCTGATGAGCCTATTTACTGACTTCTAGGAGTTGCAGCTGAACATCAGTGCGCACCTTCCTGTTGTTCTTAGTCATAAAATAGAACCATGTTCCTCTCTTGACATGGCACCACTGTTTCCAGCTCTGAAAAAGGTAATATTCACTACTCTGCTATGGATAAAGAGATGGATCATATCTCTGAAAGCATTTCTTGAATGCGGACATTATCCCAAGTACTTCTGATTCTGCAAGGAATCATTGTTGTGATGAAAACACACCAGTACAAGTCTTGGACTCATGCTCCCCACTCCCCTTCCTCCCTCCTTCATGCATGGGGTGGGAGTGAGGGAGATTGAAAGCTTCCTCTTGTGGTTGTGAACAAACTAGTTTCTCCTGACATCCAAATTCCGAGGACTGTTAATCCAAACATTAACATATCAAACCATGGTTGTTTGTGAATGCAGCCATTATGCAGAACCATTGCACAGCCAACCACAATGGGAGCGTTGGCATTATTCTAATCATGTTTGTTTCAGTGTGACTTAGAGCCATTGTGATCTAATGGTCTGAATTTGTGAGCAGCCTAAGAGATTGAGGTACAAATTCCTGCTCTACCATACAGCTCTCTGGATAGCTTTGGGCAAGTCCCTGTCCCTTGACCTAATCAACTTGACAGGCTGCCTGTGTGAGGGAGAAATGCAACATGGACACATTAGAACCTGTCCTGAGCCCTTGAGATGGGACTATTGAGTATCTCAGTTACGAAATAAACACAGTGTTGCAGAACACTATTGCTGCTATTGCATTATAGTTATTTTGCAGGCACCAGTGATGCATTTGAGCGTGATATTATACATGCAGATATAGGCTTACCAGATTTCTGGCACCCCCAAGGGGGGTGGAAGTGACATCACGGGGCGGGGCAAGGAACCGTGATGTCACTTCCACCGGAGGCTGGAAGAAGACGCAGCACATTAGCGCTGTGTCGGGGGAATGTCCCAGCTGGCCGAGACAATTGAGGAGACCCACCGGGTGACCGGGAGTTGGGCTCCCGAACCTGATTGTCCCGGCCAGAACCGGGACTATGGTAAGGCTATGCAGATAGGGTTGATATGTCGGTCAGTTGGCTGCAATCAAGTATCCTTGAAGCCAAGAACATCTTTGTATAGGTGGAGCCCTAAGAGAGTACCAGACACTTTCTCTGCAGTGGGGGTGGCCATCCAGCCAACGTCCCGCAACACCCCAGAAACCACTTTGCAACCCCCTTGGGGGTCTCTACCCCCAGGTTGGGAACCACTGAGTTAGAGGTAACATTTCTGCTTCTGTTTTCCCCTGTAGGAGCTCCTCCGGAATCATTTCCTCGGTCCTAACCATATACAATCCTATTCCTGGCCCCCGATAGCTCGTGGATGCGATTCCGTTATCATTTCTCCTGAAAGTGACCCACTTCTATATCTTCTGCCAATTCTGACGTTTTTGCAGTCAAGAAATTGCTATGTATCATTGCCAGCAAGGAATGGAGTGAGTAGACTATTGGGTCTATGCGTGGGCACCTCCTGAATTTCAAAAGTCTCTTAAGAAATATAGGGTGGATTTGGTGATTCTTTCTGTGGCTGCTTTGTTGGGTTTGAGTTCTATGCTTAAATGTGCATCGCCTCGTGATGGAAGAAATCCTTTTGTGGGCCACCTCGCAACATACACCCCCTCTCTCAGAAAACCAGCCACAGCTCTCTTTGTCTACGTTCTTCCTTACAATCAGCTGTGGCCTACATAGCCTTTGGGTTTCCTTTTTAAGCTCTCTTCTGCCCTTTGCACCCCACTTTCACTTGAGATCGTTTGGTCTTGGCAACCTAGTTCTGATCCCTGCAACACTTTGCACAGAGATCAGCAGAAAACGATAGGTAAACTTGGCCCTTGGCACCCCCCCCCCCCAGCCATCTCATGTGTAGTCAAATAGATGACAAGCTTAGTGCCTCTATCTTTTCCTACTGTGTGTGTGAAGATTTTTAGTCTGTTTTTAGAACGCTTAGGGCCTGGTCATATGAATGGCTAAGGAACATTGCACTGCCTTTTTTTTTATTCCCCCTCCCTATAATTGTAAACTTTATTCCCATAAGAAAGTTCTGTTGTTGCACATTTACCCTTTTCTCACCCTGCTGAACAGTTGAGCTGTGCCATTGGCCAATGCACACAGTTCCAGCACATACAATAGATTCCCCCCTGTGCATATTGTGACAAGCACACCCAGTAACAAGTGGGAGTAGATGTGTGAGAGAAACCTCATAGAAAAGGGGCTCTTCTAAACTATGGTATGGTCAATTTTCTCGACATGGGCTTTAATGCAAATTAGACCAGATGTTTAGTCTGAACAATGAATTACATTTTTTTATCAATCTGTTCTTACGCTTCTGACTCAAACGGCATTTCTGATCTAAAGATGTATAAACTGGTGTGTTTCTTCTGTGTATCTAGCCGCTAGCATTAGTCCTATGCCCTGGACAGAAGAAAGCAGAGCAAGTGTTTGAGTTACTGGAAAAATATAGTCATTGCTCCAGGCCTCTTCACCCAATATTGCTCTTACTAGGGACGAAGAAGGAAGAAATCGACAATCTTCGGCTTCCAAGAGGATGTGAGGATAACTTGTTTGTTTATATTGAAAACGTGAATAATACAGCGCAGCCTATGGCCTAGTTTTATTTTGATCGCGGTCCTGTTCATGTGATATCCAGTCATTCAGTAATGTACATTTATTTAAAATAGACTCGCACAAGAATGGTAAAACTAGTTTGGACACAGTCTTGCTGCTCCAAAGGCAAAAAGTTAATTAAAAGGAACAGTGTTGTTAGTTTGACGGAAAGAATCCTCAGACTTAAGTCTAACTTGTCAGTATGACATGACACAACTCAGTTTTTTAAACAGTGTAGTGGGGTTTCAAAATTCTGTTCAGGACCTACACAACTCCTTGTGCATAGTACACATTGCTTTTACATTGTTTTAAAAATGATTGCTGAAGTTGTTGGGATTATGGCAAAATCAGATTTCATGTTCTTGGCAGCTATGCAGTTGTTTATAATTTGCTGATAATGCAACTTAAAGAGGTTTGTAAACAGCCACACTCGGTAACTGTCAGTGAGTAGGAATTGCCTCGAGTCTAGGTGATTCGACAGTGAAATTCTTGTAAACTGAGGTGTGTGTGTGAGAAATTGTAAGTTATCTCTTATTTGTTTAGCTAATGATTTAGCAAACATAGGCACTGTATATGTGCGGCAGCAGCTTTTTCCTGGCTGAAATTTAAGTGCGAACATTCAGTGACAGCCCTTCTTATGTTATAGGCGAGTTCATTGTAACAACCCCACATAGCCTTCTGCGGCTGCTTGAACACAACAGTTTTCTGTTCCTTCGGCTCTGCCACCTTGTGTTCGACGAGGTTGAGGTCCTGTTCTCTGAAGCCAGCAAACAAGTGAGTACAGCTTTTGATTATGCGATTGAAGCACGTTTTCTACGTGCAGTCTAAACCTCTTCTTAAAAAAAATGATACAGTTGCTGTTGGCCCAAGCCAAGTTGGCACTTCCAGTGAAAATCAGCTCTTATAGGGTCCGCATACCCAAATATGCAGCGGGTGGCACAGTGGGTTAAACCGCTGAACCATGAGCTGTCGATCGAAAGGTCGGCAGTTCGAATCTGCGACGGGGTGAGCTCTCATTGCTTGGCCAGCTCCTGCCAACCTAGCAGTTCCAAAGCATGTTAATGCGAGTAGATAAATAGGTACCGCTTGCGGGAAGGTAAACAGCGCTCCGTGTTCCAGCCGCATGCTACGCACTGCGGCAAGGAGAGTCATGCCGGCCACATGACCACGGAGGCGTCTTCGGACAACGCTGGCTCTTCGGCTTTGAAATGGGGATGAGCACCACACCCTAGAGTCAGACACGACTGGACTTAATTGTCAGGGGTCACCTTTACCTAAAAATATGATTAATTTTTCTCGGAGATTGTGAGGGAGAAGGATAGGATTGGGCTGTTAATCTCACGTCCCATGATTGCTGTTGATGGTGTTCTTCTGAGGGTGGATTTTGGATGCTGGGAAAGATTGAAGGCAAAAGGAGAAGGGGAAGGCAAAGGATGAGATGGTTAGACAGCATGCAACGAACATGAAAATGAGCGAACTCGGGAAGATAGTGGAGGACAGGAAGGCCTGGCAGGATATGGTTCATGGGATCACAAAGGGTCGGACACGACTTAACGACTGAACAACAAAAACTTCAGTTATTTAGCCTTTCTGGCAAGCAGTCGTCAGTCAAACCAATTTGACTCTAGCCTGGACCTTCTGCCACAACATGTGCTATTGGGTCATATAACAGCAAGCTTGAGTTTGAGAGTGGGGCATCGACTTTTGGATTTTAAGAGTGGCAGTAGTAGTGAAATGCTTTATTCTTCAGTGTTTAAAATTGTTACAGATGCCAAAGCTGGAGTCATGGCTCAAAGAAATGTTGGAACTAGATGGGACTCGGAAAATTTAATAAGATAAGGTCCTCGTTTCTTGGTCTCTATAGCTTGGACTAAAATACCAGATGATTGCAGTTTGGACCTGTCTATTTGTAATCCTGTATATAGTATGAGTGGAGCTCTCATGTTCTTTTCCTATCCCTCTTTTCCCTTATTTTCTTTTCCCACGGTCATTGTTGTCTTCACTTAAAATGGAGGACAGAATTGCAAGTTAGGGCTGGAGGTGGATCAGGGTTCATTGTTAGGGGTTGGTTTAATCATATTGTTCTTTATGGCAGTGGGCAATTTTTTTTAGTAAACTTCAGATTTTAAAAAAGGATACATAATTAACTATTCTTGTTTTTCCCAACACCATCTCTAGTATTAATTGTGGACAGTTAAAAAAGATAATGATGCAGTCCAATTCCTGTTTTTATAGATGTTTAATATTTTAGAGTATTACAAAAGCAACCTGAACGTTGAGGAGAGAGAATTTGCACCGCAACAGATAGTTGCTGTTGGAAACCACTGGAACAAAAACATACACACTTTAATCAAAGAATACATGAATGTTCCATATGTTGTGATCACATCCATGAAAGAAGCGGCCATATATGGGAATGTGCAGCAGGTAAAAGATTTGAAATCTGGGTTAGCTGTTCTATTGTGTTGGCTGTCGTTTGGATCTAGTAAGAGTTGATAGCTTTGTATTACAACTGACTTTAGGTGGTACAGGTGTGCCTCGAGTGTGACAGAATCTCTACATTACTTCAAATACTGGATTTTACTCCTACTGATACTCAGAAGACGTTGATTTTCACCAGCTCTGTAGAAGAAGCAGATATTGTTTACAAGGTATTTTTTTTCCTAAAAATAGTTTTTCGGGGCAACTGGTGTACTTTTGCAAGCTGTGAATGGATAGAGGCTTATTAGAAGTAAGATTGTTGGAAAAGGAAGCACCCCTGCCCCAAATTAAAGGATAAAAGCCAGGATGGTGTAGTGGTTTGGGTGTCGGACTTAGACCTGGAAGATCCAGGTTCAAATCCCCGCTCAGCCACGAAGCTTCCTGGGTGACCTTGGGCCAGTCACTATCTCTCAGCCCCACCTACCTCACAGGGTTGTTGTGAGGACAAAAAGGAGGGGAGGAAATATGTACACCACTCTGAGCTCCTTGGAGGAAGGGCAGTATAAAATAAATAAATAAATAAATTGGACTTGCTCTCAGCAAGTGTGTGGGTCTTTTGGAAATATTTAATATAAACTAATGTTTGGTATTCTATATACTTAAACATGTTCCTTTGTCTTATAAAATTTCTGTCATTATAAGCCTCTTTTTGACACTTATGTATAAGTATATTGTACAGTGGTTTAATTTGTGGGAGTGTATTGCATTATAAAATTTAATTTAAAAAGAAATGAATGCCTGATGCGAGCTCTCATTCAAAAGATTATTAAACCGTGTCATGCTGGAGCTGGAAAATAAAGATGTGAACAGCATTTTAATCTTGAATTTACTGTACTGGTGCTCCAATACAATTTAATAAAAAGTGTGGTTGTGTTCTTCAGTAATTGCCATTTTGTTCGTTTCGTAATCCTTGTTATTTGAAACCCTTCTTATTTTTGTAATCAGGCAGTGGAGAGCACTTCAATATTTTGCATGAAAGTGCACTCGGGAATTGGATTTCATTTTGATCAGGTCGCAAAGCAATGGCACAAAACATTTAGCTCTGGCACACACATTGTGTTGGGTAAGTGTGTTCACCTTAGGCGGGTTTCCTTTTGAGCTTCTTAGTCAAACTGCAAAATCCCAGATACTCTCAATTTCCTAGTCACAGTTTGTCTGTTTACTTTATAGAAACTTGTCCTGTTTTCAGGTAGCTAGTTTCAAACAATGCATAGTACAGTATGTACTAGTATTAAAGATCGGGAAAGGTTTACAGGAAAAAAAGAAATCTGTGGAACAGCTAACTACTGATTGTCCACCTTTCTGATGTCCTATGTTCTGTTTTATAGTTTCTCTGACTGTTTCCTCTGACTGTTTCCTATGTGCTAATTTTATGTGAAGGATGGGACAAGACATATTGGTGCTTTTCTCACAAACAGACTTAACGTCTAGGTCCTTTAAGAAGGGAAGTGACTTGCAGGAGTGTTCTCGTAGCTTAAAACTTCAGAAAATGTGATGGAGCCTTTGCTTCTTAGGCTATAGAACGTTGTATTAACAAATGTGGATGTGAGACAACTCTGCCTTTCAGTGCTTGAGAAGTAGCCCTCATGCCTAAGGGACGTGTCGTTGGTTGCTTTTGAATGATGCGTTTTCCTGACTTCTTTCCAGTTTTAACAGATGACTGCCTGCCAGCCCTAGGAATCACGGATGGCACACGTGTTGTCCACTTTAGTTTCCCTCCCTCTGCAAGCATCTTTGGTGCACGCTTATATAGCATGTCTGCTAACTTTGAACATTCAATAGACAAGGTCTGTACCAACTTCTTTTGTACCTTCTCAGTACCTGTCATTCCAGGGAACAGTCAGGGTTGATTTCCTTTAGGATTGACTGATTTGATCTCCTAGCAGTCCAAGGGACTCTCAGGAGTCTTCTCCAGCACCACAGTTCGAAAGCATCTAGTAAACCATTTTTTTTATTACTGAGAGCTCTCCTTGGGCTTGACCCCCCCCCTCTTTCAGTAAGGCCCTCCTCCTGCCTTTTGCTTCTCCAGGCTACCCCTCTGCGTCACCCAAATGTCTCCATTCAGTTTGCCTGTTCTCTTGCACCCCATAGTTGTATGGAACTCTGTCCCAGAATAGCTATGGTGTATCCCCACTTTCTCCTTCAAACCCACTTCTTCCATGATGGTTTTAGTATAATCCCCTTATTCCTAACTGAAACAAAGTCTAGATACATGCAACTAGATACGTGTCCGCTCACGTTGCTCCATTTTTGCCCCGCCTCTCTCCCTCTCTTTGTTGAAATTTTAGATTTGTATGGTTGTTGGGGCAGGGACCTATCTCTCAGCTATGACTCTGTAAAGCACTGTGTAAAGCAAATGTTCCATTTTTCTCCCTTCCAAGATTTCCGCTCTAGTACACAGACAATCAAAGGCAAAATCCATCCTATTATTGACTGAAAAGAACGCACGCCATGCTGTTGGAGTAGTGCGTTATTTAGAACGCACAGAAGCCAAAATTCCACCTGAATTGTATGATTTTACAGCTGGAATGCTTGAGGCCGAAGAAGATAATAAGAGTGGGAGGCCTCTCTGTCATTACCTTAAAGTATATGGAGTTTGCATGTAAGGAATTTCCAAAAGTTTCTTAGCTTTAGCAGCTAGTAAATCTCATGTAAAGTAATGGGTTTGTCCAGTTGGCCTTTAACCTCTTTAGAAACATTGCCTCTAAATGGGAGTTCCTGACTGATCACATGTGGCTTTTTTGCACTGTTTAGAATTATATACTTTAGTTTATTTGGGAAATACTTTTTTTTTTAAGGGAAGATTTAATTTTATTTTTGCAGAGGTTGTTTTAGAATGTCCTTTTCTATAGAAGAATGTATTACATTTGGGGGAGATTGTATGGTTTACTTTGATACATTTGAATAATGAAAGTGTTAAGATGCCATAATAAACCTGAGAGAGTGACTCGGGATCAAATACAATGTATGTGAAATTAGTTTTAATTCTTTAGAAAATCCACACTTTCGAGTGGCTTTCTTGCTCACGAAATATGAAAGCATATTTGAATTCGAGCGGAAGCTTTCATGGCCTGGTATCATCTTGTGAGAAATAGGATATACAGGTAAGGATGCCATGTAGTTTTTTCTTTAAGAAGCCAAGAATAATTCAAAACAATTTAATTCCAATCTTCCAATCCTTGAGATTGTTACCTTGAAAAAGTTCCTGGATAGGAACGAAACGTTGGCTTCTTGCAACATCTTCAGCTTCGGATCTTTTAATGTAATTTTCAGTCCTGATCACAGCCCTTTGAACGGACTTTGAGAGCTGCGTGTCAGTATTGTGGAAATTGTGTTTAATTATTCTTGGCTTCTTAAAGAAAAAACTACATGGCATCCTTACCTGTATATCCTATTTCTCACAAAAGCATATTTGAGTCGAGCGGAAAAGGGCATTGTAGTTATGGGCACGTTCCCAGAGACTCTCTGTCAGTTTGACGTACAGAAAGGGAAGTTGCATGTATCATGATGATTGCAAAAATGTAAAAGGGCAGAATGAGCCCGCATCTGGATAGGCTTCTCCTACTCTATCTTCAGAAAGTGTGGCGGCGTTCCAAGTGAGAGAATCATACTCTATAAAGGGTGGTAATATGGGAGGAGATTTCCAAGTAGCCATTACTGCACTTCAAAATGCTGGTGTGATTTCTGCCTCAAAATTAGCGTCCTTGCAGGAGTACCTCTAGATCACTCAGACACGAGGCGCTATTTTGAGCACGCTTTCTGGTGTGCAGGGGGGACACAATCTCTGTCCTGCTGTATGCATAGAATTTCTGCTGCTGCTTTGACTGATCCAGTCGCCTCCAGTGCAATCTTACGTAATGTAGAGACCCAACTGTGTACTTACCCTCAGTATTGAGGCTGATTGGAAAGAGGCAAAAACAGAGCAATGGATCGCATAGAAATGCAGTGGACAGATTCTTCTGTGAGCATATGCTAAGGGCCCAGAGGAGTAGATGCTTATCCTGGCCAGTGGCGTCGCTAGCCCTCCTGGGGCAAGGGCGGGGATTGGCCAAGCGCCCCCCGGAAGGAGCGTGACATCATCACGTATGTCACGTGATGCGCATGCTCCGCCCCCTTTTTTCCGTCGGCAGCTGGAGGAGGGTGGAGGGCGCAGCCGGAGGGCAAGTCGGCGGCCGGGTGGGAGCGTGGAAGTCGCCTGTGCTTGCCCGGCCGCCGGGGGAGCCGGCGGGCCGGACGGGCCACGAGGGTCGTCGGAGGAGAGAGGTCGGAGGAGGGAGCTACGGTAAGGAAGCACAAACGGCACCCTTTCACCGCGGAAATATTCCCCCCCCCCAAATGCACACACACGAAAGCTCCTTACCGTAGCTCCCTCCGCCGATGACCCTCGTGGCCCATGCACCATCCGGCCCGGCTCCCCCGGTGGCGATGGGGGTGGGGGTTGGCGTGCAGGGGAGCAACAAATCCCGGGCCTTTTGGCGCTCCTGGGAGCTGGCGCCCAGGGGCACCAGCCAGGGCCACAGGGCCCCCTATCAAAGAATGCCACTGGTCCTGGCTCTCTAGTGTGCCCCGGCGTTCTACTTGGGAATTGCTGCTCTGTTGACTTTCTGTGACTGTGTTCAACATAAAAAAATTGTCTGGTTTGCCGCTGCTCCTGGAAGCCCTATTGTCTAGCGCACCCCGTGCTTTATTTTTCGTTCCAGCCAGACACTGTCATTTTCTGAGCTGTGTGCGAAACCCCGACATAACAGCTGCGTTTGCTTCCTTAACATAGTTCATTCTTGCCTTTTTAATTCTGTCACTTAATGTGATCACACAGGGAAAAAAACTGCTGTCCAGATCGACACAGAGTTAACTTAAAAATAGATTTGCCCCGACACATGACTGAGAACACTCTGCCTACAGCTGGAACTGTAACAGTAAGTCAGTGTGTGTTTCAATTTTGCATTTTAGAAACAGGATAGTCGGAGAAGACATAACCAGATGGACTCAGATAAAAGCATATTGCTGTAGGTTTGCTGATTTTTCCAGGTATCATTTCCACAATAATTGCATTGTATCATTGGCAGAGTGTACAGGAGGGCCTCCATATCCATGGATTCGCTATCCACAGTTTCAGTTAACCACGGATTGTGGGGACCCCCCCCAGGCTTTTACTTTTCCCCCCCAGTAAGTTTCGTTTCTTCTTTAAACAAACAGGAAAACAGCCTCTGGCTGCTTATTGCAGGGAAGTAGAACGAGACGAAGTCCTAGAGAGACTCTGCAAGGTTAACAGAAACCTTGCAGAGCCTCTCTAGGACTTAGTCTCGTTCTACTTGCCTGCAATGGAGGCTGCTTCTCTGTTTGTTTTAAGGAAGAAACAAAGCTTGCTGAAAGAAAAACAAGAGCGGGGGGGGGGGGGGCACGCCTGCCTGCAGGGGAGGCAGGGCAGGAGTCCTTGGGAAACCATGGAGGGGGTGTTCGCGCCTATCCACGGTTTCAAGTATCCACGGAGGGGCCTGGAACATATCCCCAGCGGATATGGGGGGAGTACTGTACCTTTTTGTCTTTTAAGAGGCTTTCACAAGGATTTTCTTCCTCTCGCACGTGTTTGTCAACAGAGGTAAACCAGGATAGTCCAAATATCCCTGTATTCCCTAAACAGCAGATTAAAATATCGGAAGGTTTTGAAAGTTAGGAACAAATTGTGCAAAATTCTATCACCTGTAGAATACCTCCCTTGGCCACTCAGTCTCTCTTCTCCCCCTAGGTCACCTAGCCTGGGAGATGCTGGGTTCAGATCAATGTGGTACAACTCAATGTGCTCTTTAGTTTATTTTATGCCCATGGAAAGTCAAGCTGACTAACTCCCTCTTCTACCTGCAGTCCTCTCATTATATCCCACACCATTCCTGAGAGTCCTCCAACCTTTTGGGATCGGCCAGGGGGGTGGGGGGAGTGCAGCTTATGGCTGCAGCAGGAGGGGAAGAATAGGAGAGCCTCATCCTAAGAGCAGGACACCAAGTGCTTGTCTTTTGTGAGTGTTGACCTAGGAAGGGGATTTGAAGCTTTTATTGTTTCTGGAGTAGTGCCGACAGCAACTAGATGATGATGTTGTACATTAATCAACGTGATACAGGCTCGGCTTTCGGGCTGAGGACCAAACGAGACAGATTCATTTGCGTCATCCCATCTGCTACGAATGGTGTAGAAGGTGGAGCTGGGGAAGGTTTAAGAAGCAAAAAGAGGCACGTGAGTGGAGGGGACTGAAACCCTGCCCTCTCCCAGGGCCCCTCTCTTTCCTGACACTTTTCCAAGCTGAGACACCAATTCCAGAAGTGAGCTTGTTTGAAAGAGGAGCGCATGACACTAGAAAGGCATCGGAAGGGAAGTGGAGGGAAAAGGCAGAGGGAGATGAGTTCAAGATTCTGTGTCGGGCATGCATCCAGTGACTTGTGAAAATGTTTTATTCTCGAAATGTGCAGTGCTCCTTTTTGCATGTCTGCTCTTTCAGATCCTGCCCCTTTTTATTGTGAGTGCCACAAACTACTTTGGGCGCATAGTAAGTAAACAAAATGATCAATATGTAGCTCTTGCAGAAGAGATGAACCAGTATCATAGAGCCA
Source organism: Plestiodon gilberti rubricaudatus (assembly GCA_026170595.1). NCBI lineage: Eukaryota > Metazoa > Chordata > Lepidosauria > Squamata > Scincidae > Plestiodon > Plestiodon gilberti. Next base: position 11,462,627 of record JANXHW010000010.1, read on the forward strand.
ACAGTGCCATCTCTGTTGATACAGTGGAGAAGCTCGCGATCTATGGATTATATGAAGAAAGGTCTCTTCACAGGTAGAATACTTCATTTTGTTCTGCAGCGAAATTGCAGTGTTAATCTAGTCTGTGCTAATGGAACCACTCAGGCCAACGTAAGCAAAGGTACAACTACCGATGTAAAGCGTATGGTTTTTGTCTTTGTACATCTTCAATCTAATTCTGCTCATATTCAAAACATCAGAAGAGCCCTGCTGGATCAGGCCAAAGGCCTATCTAGTCCAGCTTCCTGTATCACACAGCGGCCCCACCAGATACCTCAGGGAGCACACAGACAACAAGAGGCCTGTCTCCTGTTGTCCCTCCCTTGCACCTGGCACAGAGAGAACCTACTAGGACAATTATTTCTTTAAAGAATGAAACTTTTTTAAGGAGCACGTAAACTTCTGGCTTTATTTTTGTTTAGTTGTTCAAATGCCCTTTTTTCCCTGTTCTCTTAAAGGGTTCAAGTATTGGAAGTGGCACCAAAAGAAGAGAATTCTCTGTTTCAGACTGTTCGAATCAAGTATATAGATGAGGGCAGAGCTGGTCAAGTTCAAAATTATCGTTTGCTTAACTTGCCAGAAAAGTTTCAAGCTTTGCCCCCTCAGGCTGTGGAATTTATTGTTTGTAGGGTTAAACCCATTGATAATGAAATGGAGTGGAATCCAAAAGTAAGTGTTTGGGGTATTTCTCTCCCTCCCTCTGAATTAGCTTGCTGCAAAGCGCATAGAGCCTATTTCATGCCTATTTCTGTATCGGAGGACCATTTCAAGTTTTTGGGGGAGCGGGTAGTTTCTTGATTGTATGCATGATAATGACCTTCTGCAAAAATCAACTGGGCTGGTCTGAATCCTTTTCATGTGTTAGACATTTTTTTAATGTATGGTGGTCAAATTCATGCTCCATAGCTTATATTTTCCCTTCTGGATAAGAGACCTCGGGTGTATTGAGCATAGTCCGTGATTAGTCTTTTCCAAGTACTGTATAACACTATTTAAAAAAAAACAAAAAAAAAAAACCACCCGGCTGCACATGTGTTCTGAATGTAGTAATGCTTCTCTCTTCTTTCTGAGCCATACACTGCCTGTGATCAGTATTAAAGCGATGCTTTTGTAACGGCAAGACACATAGTTGCTGTCTGAGGCTTTGTTTTGTTTTTAAATTAGGTTACTAGATATATTAATCAGAAGATCAGAGGAAAACCACATGAAGCAAAAATAGTATTTGCCTTGGGAAATACAATTTGGTTGGATCCAGTGGTATGTAATATGTTCAATTGCAGTTCAATCTCTTTGCGAATGGAAGAGGTCAAATATCTGATGATGCTGAGGAATCTGTCACTGCTTTTGAGAGAAGTATGGGACAACCCTGTGCAGTGGGTTGTCTTGTTACACTGTGGTTCTAAATGTTGACCTACCCTTAGACACAATGCTAGCATTGTGTCTTCTATATTGTAAAGCCTTGAGCATACAGGTCTGAGGAGCTATATGCTGACATTTGGAAGTATTCCCTGTCCCGTTCAAATCTGCTGCTATCTTGGACTTAACGGTTGATTAAATCAAATTATAGCATCTTGACAGCTGATTGGAGGCTTTTCCATTCAAAGCCAATTTCTTGGAACTAGACAAAACAGATTTCATTCTCTGCTGTTTTTCCCTGCGGGAGACCGGTCAGAAATGCATTTCATGAAGTGAGTACATGCAAATGGGGTTTGTTTTTTCTTCACTTTTAATCTCGGTAAGATTTTGGCCACCTAATGTGAAGAGAGGACTCTCTGGAGAAGACTCTGATGTTGGGAAAGATTGAAGGCAAAAGGAGAAGGCAAAAGATGAGATGGTTAGACAGCATCACCGATGCAACGAACATGAAAATGAGCAAACTCAGGAAGATAGTGGAGGACAGGAAGGCCTGGCGGGATATGGTCCATGGGATCACGAAAGGTCGGACACGACTTAACGACTGAACAACAACAACAAGATTTAAGCCACCCATTTTTCTGGGAAGGGCATCTGTCCTGGGTGCCAGCCTCAAGGAGATGCCCAACTGTACCTTATCTTTACTGTGGCTCCCACATTTACCTTCATTCTTCCTTATGTAGGCCATATGTAGGAGTTGTCCCAGGTTGATGGTTTGTGCAACAGGGGGAGAGTGTTGAAGCGGGGTAAGAAGGAGCAGGTCAGGATTATCCTAATTAGATAGCTGCAGGAGAAGTGGTGGTCTGAGGTAGCAGAGGATAGCAGCTGCAGCTTGCAGTATTTCAGAAATCAACACTATGTGTAATTAAATTCCAGGTCCAGGTCACCATACTTTTAGATCTGAAGACTTCTATCAACGAATACAATATTCGCTCTGAGATTCTGTCTACTGGAATGGGAGTTGACAACCCACAGCACGTACAAGAGCTCCAGAGGTTATTTAGAGATGCTGAAATGGTCCATGAGAAACGAGATTTATCTGCATTGTAAGGGAATAGCCTTGGTTTCTTCTCTTAAAAGAATGAAGCTGTTTTGGTTGTACAGTATAAGCAAATATTACTGCTAAATGGGGCTTGTGTGCACTGTAATTAGGAGGTGACAATTCAAGGTTGTAATACAGACTAAAGGACTGCATTACACTGTAACACAAAAACTGTTTATATTTCTAAATGTTTCTTGTACAATTCAGAGGTGCTGAATCCAACGGTACTCTCAGGTTTTTTTATCATGATCTTAAATTTTTGTGTTGGTATTGAAATGCTGTCATTCACCTTTACACAAGGGTAAACGTGGCTATGACATGAGGTTGTAAGCTCTCCCTGAGTAGCGTAAATTGTGGCTGAACTATTGAGGCTATGCCAAAAATAGCATCTTTAAAATCATACCAAAATTAATAAAGATACAGTAGTACATCAAAATATTCAGCTAAATACAATTATTCAAATTTTGACAAGGTTCTTAACTGTATGGGTTCTGCAGCCATGTCAATGTAAAAATAGAGAAATAAAATCCTTTACCGCTTTTGTTGTTTCTTTAGATTTCTTTATATTGTGCAGGTGTCACATACACAGAAAAGGTTTTCTTACAATAACAACAACACGGGATTCTACTTCCCAAGCCGACGTTTCACTCCATTCACGGAGCTTTCTCAAGGCAATTTGGCAGTAAAAAACTGCTGGATGAAAAAGAATGTTACGGAGTGGTGACAGTTAAACATCAGTCTGTTGCTCAAAGTTAAAGGGACCCACTACTTTTGTCCTCAGTTATTCAACACTTATTACTTTGGTTATTCAAAATTGGCATCCATATCCTATTAGCATATGTCATTTCCTGCTGGCGGTTCAGTAACTTTGAAGATTTCGTCTGGGAAATCATTAGAGCCTCCAAATTTAATCTGTGTTTTAATCTGGGTTCATGAAACAAGGCGCGTGCATGCTCAAACATTATCCTGTGTCCTGATTCTTTCGCGTGCAAAGCTACTGCTGATTTTTCTTCTTGCTTTGCATCTGTTGCTCTTTGATGTTCCCGTACCCGGACCCCTATTGGTCTTTTCGTTTGTCCCAGATAAACTTTCCCACATTCGCAGCCAATTTCATATACTCCGGGGTTACATAACGCTGGTCTGGGGTCCTTGGGATTGTGTAGCAGTTGCTCTATTTTTGTTGTTGGGCTGAAAATAGTTTTCACATCATATCTCTTAAAGATCTTGGCTATCTTTAATTGGCTGCAAATGTGGGAAAGTTTATCTGGGACAAACGAGAAGACCAATAGGGTCTTTACGTTGTCAATACATGTCAATACATTGACATGGCTGCAGAACCCATACAGTTAAGAACCTTGTCAGTTACCCACAGCCATGAAAATCTGCATGCAACATTATTCAAATTTTGTTATACAGTGTTCTTAAATTTGATCTCCATTGCTTCATGGCAGTGGATGTGTAATATCATTACTGAATCTGTTGAGGAGGTAATCTTCAAGAGAAGGATGAGGCGGGGTATTGATGACTATATTTATCTGGGAGGAAGGTACAGAGTACCCATATCTTTCCCCCCCAGGGTGAAAAAGTAGCTTCAAGTGGTTGGTTTTGAGCTGTAAAATTATAGGGTGAGGACAGCATTAAACATTCTTTCCATATCTGTCTGTCGTTTAGACATAGCCTTTCCCAAGCTTTGGGGTTAAACAAAAAATGGAGAAAAAAATCGCAGAACTCGATCCAGTGTGTCATTTGAGCCTAAACTGGTCTCCTGTTGGCTAGAGGCCAAGATCACCAAGTGTCTGGGAGCCATCCTTCGAACAAAGAAAAGGAGACTAGATTCTTGGTTTTAAGTGAAGTGCACAGCAGGTTCTCTTCCCCCCCCCCCCCTTTCTCTTTTCAGAGTACCATCTCTGAAACACGAAACAAGTGAGCCGGCCATGTCTATTTCACAGAGCATCTTGCAGAACAACCAGGAACAGGTTGCATCCAGTGTGCAGAGTGCAAAAGAGGGGGACGACATTTCCAGTGATTGTTCTCAAGCAGCTTTGCAAACTCCTTGTGGTAAGGTCCAGCAGTTCTCATCCTAAGTGGCTAGAACAGCGAAAGACGTTCCAAACATAATGCAAGTTCTACATTTCAAAGCTGAGTCTTCCCTTTCTTTGTGTAAGTCCACAATCGCAGGCACCTAATTTTACAAATGAACGTTTTCTGGTAGGTGAACCCCAATTGATGAACCCCAATTTCAATATTACAATTGCATAATTGGAATATCAATATTCTTGGTTGCATACTCTAGAACTAGAGCTTGCTTGGCCCAGGTGTTTACTGTGGGAAGTGTCGCAGGTTTTTTTTTAATTTGCTTCTTTTCTGGAACAGGCTTTCCAGTGCTGTATCAGGATAGTTAATGTTAAATTCTTTGATATTTTTAAACGCCATTGAACAGCTTCTGTTCAGCACTTTTAATCAGCCCACAGAAATGAAGCTTAAAACATCAAATTACAATTTAGCAGCATCACTTTACTGAAGTATATAGACTTATTTTTATCATGTTGTAAGCTACCTTGAGTTCCTAAAGGGAGAGGGGAAGGGTAGTTTTTTTTAATACAATATGTTCTGTAAAGCAAGCTTGTTTTTTTCCCCTTAATTTAGATGAAATGGCCAAAAATGAGGAGGAGGAAGAATCTCTTCAACCTTCTAATAAGTGGTACTGACATTTTTACTGAGTTGGACATCGTTCCAAGGTTTGGGGCAGAGGGGAGGGTTACCCTGTCTTTTCCTATCCCTGTCCACACTGTCTGGTTAGAATTAAAATACCTTGCACTGCTTCCGGAAGTTGTACAAACTCTGCCTTTTGAGTTTCATGGTGAAAAGAATTGCAAAGTTGATGGGCAGTCTCTGAAAATGAACTTCTGTGTACCCTTGTGGATTGCAAAGCACGCTTCTATTCAATATAAACAATGGAGATGAATGCAGAGTTGGGGCTAGTCTCTTAGGTACGTTGAGCCTGGGCTGCTTTGGCCTTTATGCATAATTAGGAAGCCAGGGCAGCTCATGAACATTGGTATAAGGGGCTCCAAATTCAGAAAATCGCCAAAATGTTCTGCACCGGTAGAAGCCTCTAAAATGTCAAGGGCAGCCCTCCATAAAGCAGAACCCAACTTGGACATTATGAATGCTTTGTTGGACCTGCAAGTGTGTGTGATCTGATATAAACACATTGATGGCATGTATCTTGCAGCATGTGAGTGGATTGGTAAGGGAGCCTGCTTAGGTCATGCTTCCACTGCAAGCACGTCCCAGTGTGGGGTCGGCCTGGATTAAGTTGCAGTGGAAACATCACCTAAGCAGGTTCCCCCAACCCTACTTTGACCAAACTCTGCATGGTTTTCTCTTTTGCTTCCTTCCGTATTGAACATTCCTTTTTTGACTGCCATCCTGATAACCAGCCAGATGCTCCTGGAAAGCTCACAAGCAGGACATGAGGATGGAGATGGCCACCCCCAAATGTTTTCCTCTTCACCTGGACATCAGAGGTATACTGCTGCTCAATATGAAACTTCAATTTTGGCTGTCCTTTTTGGTCTTCACTATTCCTTTTCACTGTACTTAAAGGGGATGTGCTGAAATCTCCATTGTAAAGTGAACTGGACGTTAAGCGATTCTTCAGCACCATCTAGTGGTCATTTTGGTATAGCGCATAAAGCTTATATAATGCACTGTAATACAGTGCAGTTGTAATAGGAAATGAATGGCAAGTACTCCAGACCATCTTTTTAAATCCCCAGCACATCCGCTGTTTAGCGCTAGATTAGTGCTTTAATGTTTAGTGCCTAACAGCTGATGGGCTGAGGATTTAAAAAAGATGCGTTTAAAAGGATTTGAAAAGGGCTGTGTGAGTGCTTCCTGCCTCCATTTTGTAAGCCGCAGCAGGCTCGAGGCAAGCAATAGCGACTTTTTGTAAGGTACTGTACGGCGGTCCCACAGTCGTATATGCGGATCGTCATTAAAAGAACCGTCGTTAACCGGGGGACACCTGTATTATTTAAGAATACTTGTAAAACTCATTCCCAAAGCGATTCCTTAGCAAAGGAAATGACGGCATTGTGGTATTGAGCAATAGCACCTGTCGCTCATAAACTGAATGGGATGACTCAAATTGATATGCCAGCATTTTGTTTGTCTATTTTAACCACAGTTGGTGTTTCTTCTTTTTTTTAAAAAAAAAAAATTCAGTTTCTATCCAGCAATAAAATGGTTTGAAAAGCAGGATGTCGTGGTTGTGAAGATAAAATTACAAAATATTACCGACTATGATTGCAAATTTTTCACACAGAGGATTGTTTTCAGGTAAGTGGAAACTCGTATTGATGCAAAAGAGCAAAACCATGGCGACTTTCCTTTGGTGTGCTCATATTTTTAAAACCCATTCAGTGCTTGTGCAGGAGGCAGGTCTTATTTAGCGGATATGGAGCTACGAGAAAATATCCTCAAAGAAAAATCCACCTGTGTGTTCAAGAATGGCGAGCCTGTGATTATGCTGGCAAAAGAGGAGCCGCAGCCTTGGTGTAACCTGCTGAAACACAAAGTAAGTTGTCTACTCAGATGCAACTTCCCTTTCTCAAGGCACTGCCATTGTATACTGATGTGTTTTTGTTCAATGATTCCCTTAACAGAATCCAAATGTGTCTTTTGACTTTGATTACTTGGATGACTCTGAAGAAAAAAGTCCCTTCCATGTTGGTGAGCCATTAACTTTCATGCATTCGCAAAATGCCTGTCATTTAGGTAAACAGCATGGAGGCAGGTCCTCTTGTGGATTAGGAACTGGTTGAAGACCAGGAAACAGCGAGTGGGAGTCAATGGACAATTTTCACAATGGCGAGAGGTGAAAAGCGGTGTGCCCCAAGGATCGGTCTTGGGACCGGTGCTTTTCAACTTATTCATAAATGACCTGGAGTCGGGGATAGGCAGTGAGGTGGCCAAGTTTGCAGATGACACTAAACTTTTCCGGGTGGTGAAGACCAGCAGGGATTGTGAAGAGCTCCAGAAGGATCTCTCCAAACTGGGAGAATGGGCAGCAAAATGGCAGATGCGCTTCAATGTAAGTAAGTGCAAAGTGATGCACATTGGGGCAAGAAACCAAAATTTCACATATACGCTAATGGGTTCTGAGTTGTCTGTGACGGATCAAGAGAGAGATCTTGGGGTGCTGGTGGACAGGTCGATGAAAGTGTTGACCCAGTGTGCGGCGGCTGTGAAGAAGGCCAATTCCATGCTCGGGATCATTAAAAAAGGGATTGAGAATAAAACGGCCAATATCATTATGCCTTTGTACAAATCGATGTTAAGGCCACATCTGGAGTATTGTGTCCAGTTCTGGTCACCACACCTCAAAAAGGATATAGTTGAATTGGAAAAGGTGCAGAAAAGAGCGACCAGAATGATTCGTGGGCTGGAGCACCTCCCTTATGAGGAAAGGCTACAGCGTCTGGGGCTTTTCAGCCTAGAAAAAGGCGCCTGAGGGGGGACATGATTGAGACGTATAAAATTATGCATGGAATGGAGAGAGTGGATAGAGGGAAATTCTTCTCCCTCTCGCACAACACCAGAACCAGGGGACATGTACTAAAATTGAGTGGAGGGAGAGTTAGAACAGACAAAAGAAAATATTTCTTTACCCAGCGTGTAATTCATCTGTGGAACTCCTTGCCACAGGATGTGGTGATGGCATCTGGCCTAGATGCCTTTAAAAGGGGTTTGGACAGATTCATGGAGGAAAAGACCATCACAGGTTACAAGCCATAAGCAACCTCCTGGTTTTTTAGAAGTGGGTTTTCTCTGTGCCAGGTGCAAGGGAGTGTCAACGGGAAACAGGTTATCTTGTTGTCTTGTGCTCCCTGAGGCATCTGGTGGGGCCACTGTGTGACACAGGAAGCTGGACTAGATGGGCTTTTGGCCTGATCCAGCAGGGCTCTTCTTATGAGGGCGATCCTTATTGCAGGGGTGGGGGTTGTATGGGGGGGCTAGCCGTTCACTTATTTGGAAGCCAAAAGGGTCCGCTCAAGGACACCATGGAGGTGATGACAGCGGGATCATTGGGGACTAGGGTGAGAAGCGGCTTTTGCCTCTTCTCAAACATGTGTAGCTGCAAGTCGCGAGAAGTAGTGGTTCCGCTTTACTCCACGTTAGTCAGACCTCAGCTGGAGCACCGTGTCCAATTCTGGGCACCTCACTTTAGGACAGATGTGGCTGAACCGAAACGGGTTCAGAGAAGAGTGACAAGGATGATCGCAGGGCTGGAGAGCAAGCCCTACGAGAACAGGTTAAGGGAACTGGGTACGTTTAGCCTGGAGAAGAGGAGGCTGAGAGGGGGTATGATAGCGCTCTTCAAAGACCTGAAGGGCTGTCATATGGAAGAAGAAACAAATTTGATCTCGACTGCCCCTGAGAGCCGAACTAGATCCAATGAGTACAAACTGCAAGAGAGGAGATTCCAGTTGGATATCAGGAAGAAATTCTTGACGGTAAGGGCGGTTCAGCAGTGGAACAGATTGCAGAGGGAGGTGGTGGATTCTCCATCTCTGGAAATCTTCAAGTAGAGGCTCAACAGGCACCTGCTGGAGATGCTCTAGGAGGATTTCCTGCTACAGGTAGGGGGTTGGACTAGATGACCTTTTGGGTCCCTTCCAACTCAATGATTCTATGTACTCTTATCTCATAGGAGCCATTAACAACCAGATCAGGCCCTGTCTGTGTCGGACTGGCCTGGGTCCCATTTTTTTAGCAATACTGAATTATGCCAGAATGTTGGAAACGGGCTTTTGTCAACTTTTGCATCATGGCCTTTTTACTTAACCAGGCACAGGTCCAAAGGATGTCCACCAGGTTGCTACTGTGGTGTGTGAGGAAGAGGAGGAATCTTCTGAAGAGAGTGATACAGAAAGTGATGACTCGTCCCTTTATTGATTCTGGTTCAGAACTGGGATTGGGATTCAGGATCTTTCAGCCCTTTTCACATGAGAACGCATGTTTACACCTTGCAGAACGTTTTGCAGGCTCCAAAGAGTATTACAGTGTACAATCCTAGCTTTTTAAACTTCAGGCTAAATTGTGCGTTTTGACTGATTTTGGAAGTAAATGTAATTTAAATCAGTTAGACTTACTTCTGAATAAATATGTCCAGTATGGAAGTTTTTTGGGTGGATATTTATGCAAATACACACATGCTAATCTAATAGTAACAACTGCAAAAGGGCAATTTGCTAGAAATCCTTCCAATGTTGCAGTTCTCCCCTGGAGCCTGTTTCACAAAGAGAGCGAAGCTTGTGGTCTCGGCATCACCAATAACAAAAGCTGCTATTCAAGCCTTGCACAGAACTTCAGAGTAAAAACAGGTTGAGGAACAAGAACTTGGAAGCGACATTTTCTTCCTTGTATGTAACTCTAGACATAGGTAAAGAAAATTAAAATACAGTGGTATTCAGAAATGCAAAATCATTCAACAGAATTAATACAGCCAAAATTTAAACCAGTTTGACAAGAGAGAAGTAATGAGCTTCTATTTAAAGAGAGGGGGGGGGGGGGAGATGATGCAACATATATCAGATTATGAGGTTTCACACATTTGTGGAAAGTTCAATATCTCATCTTTAGCTAATTTAGTTTGGACAATGTGAGGAGTTTAATCTCTTACAGGAACCTGGTAGAAGTAGTGGGCTGCAATGCAAAGCTGAGGCTAGGCATGAAGAATGGCTACTAACTAAGCGACTCTTACAGTGCAATCCTGTCTAGGACGCAGCGGCGCACATAAGACGCTTGCTGCATCCTGAGCAGCCTCCTTGGGATAAAGGGACATTTGTCCCTTTACCCCAAGGAACACAACAGCCGCCCCAAGTCTGCTGGCGCAAGTCCGAGAGCCCTGTGGAACAGCGGCCAGGTCTGGGAAGGGGGATAGGATATGGCAGAGGAGGCCACCATCGAGCCCTCCCCCTTTCTGGGCCCAGCCAACCAATTCCCTCCCCCCGGCAGGGACTTGCCTTTCGCTGTGGTGCCAGAGGAGCGACCCAAGCCTCTCCCCCGGTGCTGCTTACTCACTGAGTGCCACAAACATGTTTTACGTCATGTTTGCAAGACCTTAGACTGGCAGAGCAGCACTCCACTGGTCTAAAATGTAGACAGGATTGGGCTGCCCATTGCTGTCTTCTGTGACTCTGGTGATGCACAGAAAATGGCACATTTTATTCTTTCTAAGATGCCTGGTAAGCTGTTAAAGATGGTTGCTTCCTAAAAGAGAGGCCTGAAGTCAGAATTGTGCCTGTTTGTCGATAGTTGATTTGCTTAAAATGGATACTTGTTTGAGGCAGAAATGTTTCAAGCCCGTTGTGCATGTTCTTGTTCAAGTGTAGTATGTTTTGTGATGAATTGTAATGCAATGCCGGTTTCATCTTTTCTTTTCTTGACTGATGCTGCAATTAAAAATCTTATCCCTCAATCTGCCTGAAACTTCGGTGGGGAAAGTTGTTGCAAATCAGCTTGTCTTGTACACAATGTTGAAACCAAAAACGCGTGGATATGTTTTGACAACTGCAGCCATGAGTTTGGCTTAAGCATCTTTGGTCTCCATCTCTTGGCTTCTTTCTGCATATGGCCTGAAGTGCTGAGGTGACGACCTCCCAGCCTACTGTGAGATCATAGAGGTGAAGACAGTATGATAATAGGGCATGGGTAGCTTGCTGTACTAGTCATCCTAAGAGTAGAATAGAAAAAGTCACAGTAGAAGTGGCCCAATATTTATTGCACCCTCATGTGTAAAGTGAAGGACACAGAAGTGCCTAAATTTGACCGTCTCTTTGATAAATGTGGCAAAACATATTTCTACCGCTTTCATTGGTGGAACATGAATGGGGGGGACACACGACAAATGGCCTGTCTAAAGCAGCTCTCTGCAGGAAGTGGTATGTGCTTTGGTAATCTTAGAAGAGTGACAAAGACTATTGCGTCTTTTCTCTGGATGTTTATCCCAGCTTCCACCAAGCACCATTGCAATAAATGGGAAACTGTGAGGATTCGATTCAGAAAGAAAACTCCAGTGTTTGCATGAAAACCAGTCCTCCTAATCTATTCTAGATGGCAGCTTTGAGCAGCTGTAGGGTTAAAAGGAAGAACCTCAAGGTGCTACACGCTGAGTTGCCATCGCCAATACCGAGCCTGCCCTAGTCTGTTGGAGTCAGCAAGTGAATGAGCACAGTGCCCAGGCAGGCAGCACACCCTGTGCGCACTAGTTCCACATGTCCTTAAAACACCTGCGTCTGAGTCTCCAGTTAACTGTTACTCCCACTCTGTATGACACGGGTGTCACTGGGGCGTGGGGGGGGCGGGCCGCCAGGGGGTGAGGCGCGCACCCCCTCGCGCGTCACCTCCGTGACGCGCGTCGCCCTCCGGACGCTCCGAGGCCGGCCCGGGAGCCGGCCTCGGAGCGTCCGACCCCGTCGGCGCTCCAGGGCCTTCTGAACGAAGGCCCAGGCAGCGCGTCAATCCGGGTATTTCCCGGATTTTCGCGCATGCCCAGACCCGTTTTGAGGGCAAAAAGTCCTCAAAACGGGTCTGCGCATGCGCGAAAATCCAGAAAATACCCGGATTGACGCGCTGCTTGGGGTCGGACGCGCTGCTTGGGGTCGGACGGGGTCGGACGCTCCGAGGCCGGCTCCCGGGCCGGCCTCGGAGCGTCCGGAGGGGGGCGACGCGATGCGGGGGGGGAGCGGGGTGGCCCCCTCCCCCCGCGCCTATATCGTCGCGCCCCTAGGGGGGGTGACGCGCGTCCCCGCACCAGGGTGACGCGCGTCTAGTGACGCCACTGCTGTATGAGATCAAATAGACAACAGTGCAGCAGTTTGCTCTACGATGATTCAAGCCTCGAACATCATCTACAGTAGCTGTTCACAGGCATTGAGGGGAGGATGGTAGCAATAGTTTAGATGTTCCTTCAGGTGACACGGTTGACCCACACGGGAGTACAAATTCTCTGGAAGGAGGAAAGGGTAATTCAAACTCATGGGTCATGCCCCTCCTCCTTCACGAGTCAGAGCTGGTCTGCAGATTTGGACTCCTCCCCGGAGGGGGCATCCAATTCCCCAGTCTAGCTCTGACTCTCCAGAGAGCAGCTGGTCTTTTCGCAGGCTCTTAGCTCAGCGCTTTTCTCAGCAAGCAGATCTTCAATCTTCACCTTCTCCTTTTTTCTTCGTCCCTAACCCCCTCTCCCACCTACCGACCTACCTTTGGGGGGCAGAGTGCTTGGGAGGAACGCGGCATAGCCGCGGGACTGCAGCCAGTGGCGGCCTACCAGCCGCGCGGTGTGTCGCCTGGGACAGCGTGAGGAGCCTCTACAGTGCAAGTGGTAATGTTGTCTCCGTTTTCCTCAGCTCCAGCTTCTCATGCGATCTGGCCAGTCCCTGGGGGTCCCTTCTCCTTTTCCCAGCACGCACTACGCTAGTGCGGGGCGTGCCTGAGAGCCCTAGTATTGCCGACGATCGCGGGCCGAGCAGGCAGCGACGGGGCGATCTGCGCCTGGGCCCGCGGAGGGGGAATAGCGCTTGTTCGCGCTCGGCTTTGAAGTTGATTTTCCCGCTCCCACGCTACCGGTCTGCGGGCGGGGGGGGAGCCCTTGCCTCTTCGCCCTCAGCCTTGGCGTTTATCTCCCCGCTCCCACGCTACCGCTCTGCAGGCGGGGGGGGGAAGGCTTTGACTTGCAAACTCTGTGTCTCCGTTCTGGTGCTTATTCCCTCGCTCCCGCGCTACCGCTCTCCATACAAGGGGGGGGGAACTTGCCTTCTTGCCCAGCGAACGGCCATTACGATGGCGTCCAAGCCGGGTTCTGATTGCGACAAAGGAGGGGAAGGCCCCTCCACAGCTGCGGGATCCCTGGACCCTGCCCAAGAGGCCAGGATCCTGCAGCTCATCCAAGCCACTGTCACCAACCTTTTAAAGCCTTCTGCACCCACAGGTTCACCCCAAAAGGTTAAAAAAGATAAAAGGCAAGCACGCAAACGTCATAGATCCCATAGCACAACTGAATTCTCTACTAGCAGGGCCTCCGAGGATTATGTCCTACTACCTCGCAAACGCCATAAGAAGTCCTCGCATAGGTCACATAAGTCACACCACTCGAAGAAGGGTTCACACAGGAGAAGATCAAGGAATACTCTGTCCCCCATTTCATCCATGGAGTCCCCAGAGTCCTCATCTCCTAGTTCAGGCAGGGAAGACGGGGAACTCTCTGGGGAGGATGTGGAGGCTCAGCGGGAGCAGCAGGCCAGTAGACTCTTCCCGGCAGAGCTCTTCACTAGGGTACTGGGGAAGGCCGTTCAGACACTCGAACTACATTCCACTGACGCCACCCCGCAAGAGGCCCCAACGGCAAAGGCATCTAAAAATTGCTGCCACAAGGTCCCGTAAAACCAACTGTAGTACCTTTTCCGGACACCTTTAAAAGGATTGTGGACGCAGAATGGGCCACCCCCATTCACCCCAAACACTTTTCCAAACTAGTCAATAAGTTTTATACCCTCCAGGATCACATGATGACAGCACTCAAGACCCCCACGGTCGACGCCCCAGTTGTGGCGTTATCCTCGGCAGCCGTTATCCTGTCCGAGGGGGAGGGCGGGCCGAAGGATGCCTGTGACAAATGGGTTGAGGCCTCTCTGAAACGATCCTTCGAGGCGTCGTCACACACCCTCAGGGCTGCCACTGCCAATACCATCATGTCTCGGGCGGTCTTCTCATGGGCGGAAGATCTTGTGGCCACCGAGCCAAATTTATCCAGCCGCGCCAAAAGCTGTTTAAAGAAGATTGCCTTGGCGTCGGCATTCTCTGCAGACGCCTCTTTGGATTCCCTACAGTTTAGCGCCAGAGCCATTGCGTCCAACATCGTGGCTAGAAGGAATATTTGGCTGTGCCAGTGGGACTGTGACACCACTTCCCAGAACAGGCTGGTGGGCATCCCGTTTCAGGGTGACAAATTGTTTGGCCAGGCCATGGAGCCCATGCTGGTCGAAAACAAAGACAAACAAAAGGTCTTACCGTCGGGTAAAAAGGATGCTCCCAAACCAAAATCTACCTCCCAGCGGCCCTTTCGTGCTCCCTACCGCCCCCGGGACGGGGCACGAAATAAGAACAAATGGAACAAGGGCAGGGTCTTCCCCAAAGGTCGACCACAGGGAGGGTACTCCTCCAGTCCTCCAAATCCCAGAAGGAACACAGGGGGACCTGACGCCAGAGCAGACGCCTACTCCTTAAGTATCGGCGGGCGTCTCAAACATTTCGTGGTCCAATGGAGAGAGGTATCCACAGACGCTTGGGTGCTCAACACGGTTTCTCAGGGGTACTCCCTGGAACTCCTCAGGCGCCCCCGGGACCGTTTTTGGCACGTTCCTTTCTCTCGGGATCCGGAGAAGCACCGCCAGAAACTAAATGCAATCCAACACCTGCTCGACATCCGAGCTATAGAACCGGTGCCCAGTCAACATCGGGGGTCGGGTTTCTATTCGGTGTTCTTCCTGGTTCCGAAGAAAGACGGATCCTGGCAAGCGATCTTCGACCTGAAGCACCTAAATCGCTTCATGCGTCAGAGGAAGTTCAGGATGGAGACGTGGAGGTCAATTGCGGCGGCTTTAAACCAGGGCGACTTCATGGTCTCGTTGGACCTGTCGGAAGCCTACCTCCACGTCCCTATCCTGCCGTCCCACCGCAGGTTCCTACGTTTTTGCTACGGCAACCTCCATCTACAATTCCGTGCCTTGCCCTTTGGTCTCTCCAGCGCACCGAGAGTTTTTTCCAAATTACTAATCGCCCCTGTGGCCTGGTTTCGTCTGAAGGGGGTTTCCCTGTACCCCTATCTGGACGACATTTTGATCAAGGCACCGTCCAGGGAGCAGGCATTGAGGGACCTAGAACTAACGATGGAATGCCTGCGGAGTCTGGGGTTTGTTATAAACTTGGAAAATGCTCCCTGACTCCCTCCAGGACGTTGGTACACCTGGGCCTCCTGTTGGACACCGATTCCTTAAGGGTCTCCCTATCACCGGAGAGGCGGGAAAAGTTTCTCAAAGCGCTCCGCCTGGTTGGGGACTCCAAGCGGGTGGACGTGATGTCCCTGGCGTCTCTTCAAGGTCTCATGGTGTCCTGCCAGGACATAGTGGATTGGTCCCGGGCACACATGCGACCCCTTCAAAGGTTCCTCCTGCCACACCAGCATTTGATCGAGAGACAGAAACACCGTCTGTTAACCCTCCCGGGTCTGGTGCGCCGGAGTCTGCGGTGGCGGATGGACGAGGGCCGGCTGATGCAGGGGACCAGCCTCGTTCAACCAACACGCACGGTGGTGACCACGGACGCCAGCCTTCTGGGTTGGGGGGCAATCATGACATCTGCCATGACCCAGGGATCTTGGTCCCCCACGGAGTCCCGATACAGCATAAACGTGCTCGAACTACGAGCCGTCCGTCTGGCCCTACAAGCCTTCGGGGACCGGGTGGTGGGGTCGCACATCCTGATACGGACGGACAACACCACCACGAAGGCCTACGTCAACAGGCAGGGGGGGTGAGGTCTTCGCGGTTGGCAAGAGAGGCCGGGCACCTCGCGGCCTGGGCGGAGCTCAACCTAGCTTCGCTGCGGGCGGAACGTCTGGCCGGGGTGGACAACACCTCGGCCGACTGGCTCAGCTGGCGCGCGCTCCGGGAGGCGGAGTGGCAACTCAATCCACAGGTCTTCCGTCAGGTTGCTGGACATTTCGGAAAACCGCAGGCAGACCTTTTCGCCACAAAATACAACACACAGGTTCCTCGATTCTACTCGAGGAGCCCGGAAGCGGGAGCGGAAGCAGTGGACGCCTTGCATGCTCGGTGGCCGGAGGGCCTCCTATATGCTTTTCCCCCGATGGCACTTCTCCTGAAAGTACTCAGACGAATCATTCAGTTCCAGGCGGAAGTAATCTTAATAGCCCCGATGTGGCCAAGGAGACCGTGGTTCCCCGACCTCATAAATCTATCGGCGGAAAGTCCATGGGAACTACCTGTCCGGCCAGACCTGTTGTGCCAGGGACCCCTGCGCCACCCTCAGCCTCAAATGTTTCGGTTGACTGCATGGAGGTTGAGCGGCAGACATTGCGCTCCCACGGATATTCCGACAGGGTCCTAAACACACTCCTGGCTTCACGAAAAGCGTCCACCTACAAATCATATGGTTCCACCTGGCGTACATTCGTGGAATGGTGCCAGCCCAGGGGTATAGTAGCCACTCATCCCAAGGTTAAGGACATCCCGGAGTTCCTCCAGGATGGAGTTGACAAGGGGCTCAGTACGAACACGCTTCGGAGACAGGTTGCGGCACTGAATACCACCCTGGGAGCGAGCCGTAGCCATAAGGTCTCAACTCACCCACACGTTAAACGTTTTCTGCGGGGTGTGGCCTTGACTAAACCTCCGCCCGTACACAGAATCCCCAATTGGGACCTTAACCGCGTCCTGGTGGCTCTCACTTCGAGACCGTTCGAACCCATGGCGACGTCATCTTTAGCAGAGTTGACCCTTAAGACGGTTTTCCTTGTGGCGTTTACCTCGGCTAGGAGGGTGTCCGAATTGGGCGTGCTGTCAGTCAATTCGGGACTCTGTGTATTTCATAAGGACAGAGTAGTGCTATGGCCGGATCCTGCGTTCATTCCAAAAGTTAACTCTGTTTTTCATCGATCGCAGGAAATTGTCTTGCCGTCCTTCTGCCAGAACCCGTCTAATGCTAAGGAACGGCAGTGGCATTCCCTAGATGTCCGCCGCGCTCTCAGATTCTACACCGACAGGACAAAAGAATTCCGCGCTTCTGAGTCCCTCTTTGTTAATTATCAGGGCCACAGGAAAGGTCTGAGAGCGTCGTCGACGTCCATCTCTCGATGGCTGAGGGAAGCCATAGTTTTGGCATACCGTTCCTCCAGTTCAGAACCACCGGAGGGTATCACAGCACACTCGGTGCGGGGCACGGCGGCCTCTGCAGTGTTCGACGGGGCCGATTCCCTGGCGGATATCTGCAGAGCGGCTACATGGCTTCTCCGCACACATTCATCAAACACTATCGGGTGGACCTGGCGGGCTCCGCGGGTACACGTTTCGGTAGGCGGGTGCTACAGAGGGTAGTGGCCTAGATCCCGAGCCGCTATTCTTTGCCCACCCTAACTGGTACTGCTCTGGTACGTCCCATGAGTTTGAATGACCCTTTCCTCCTTCCAGAGAAAAACGGAATTCCTACCTGGGAATGTCCTATTCTGGGAAGAGGAAAGGGTCATTCAGCCCACCTCTATTATGTGTGGGCGGCTCGGGGGACTATCAGATCTTGAGGGTCTTACCTTTGTTCTGTAGAGGTTCCGATTGTTTTCCGTTTGGGTATTCGGGAGCCAGGACTTACCTTCCGTTGGGGTGTTTTTCCCTCTCTGTTTCTGTTTTCTCTCCTCCCTGTTTTCTCGTTTTGATACATACCTGTTCGTCGAACGGATGGCGGTGTTGGTGGAGGAGGACACCTTTCTCTCAGCTCTTCAGTTCCAGACTGGGGAATTGGATGCCCCCTCCGGGGAGGAGTCCAAATCTGCAGACCAGCTCTGACTCGTGAAGGAGGAGGGGCATAACCCATGAGTTTGAATGACCCTTTCCTCTTCCCAGAATAGGACATTCCCAGGTAGGAATTCCGTTTTTCCTTCTTGTTCCGAAGTGTAGTGGCATTTGTGAGAGCGTGCTTGTTTTTATTAAAAAAATAATATGCAAAGTGTTATCTTATTCTCAGTTGCATAACTATCATTGATACCATTTTACCTGTACACACAACCTTGGAACACCTGGATTTGTTTTGGGTAAGTATTAAATTAGACCTGATACCTTGAGGCCAGATGGGATGGTATACAACAGTCGCATGCAGCTGTCCCCCAGTAGGTATGTTAAAATGGAAGGTAATTGTGGGAAGTTGCCAAGTGGGGGTGGGGGGGACGACTGCCAAAGTCGCTATCTTCTAGTTGCTTTTTATTTCCGAATCCTCCCTGCATCGTTTTTCTACCCACAGAGGAAAAGATATAGGTACCCACTATCCTGGATAGGTGAAAACAACAGTTTAGGAGACTAGTACATAAATCTGCCATAACATCTAGTTTTGCTCTTGGCACATGTGGACACATTTTGTAGTGCAATTCTACCATATCCCAGAACACTGTTGCTTTTAAGAAAAGTGTCTTTTTGTAATGGACAAAATTATAGAGAGAGATGTGTTTTAAACAGCCCTTGGCTTTCTGTATGAAGTGCCATGAAAAACGTGTTTGTCGTTTTTAAAAAAATAAAATGTGCACTTTAGATTTTACCCCTAGCTTTGGGCGTCTTTAGAAGTTTATTATACAGAAAGTATAACCGTGTTTGTACATGGAACATTGGAGCCATTCACAACACTGATCATAATGCTGGAATACTAAGCTTTGAGAACCTACAGAAAACCTGGAGAAAGATATAAGGGGATGAGAACTTTCCACGTTTGTTTGCCAGCTGTTTATTTCCAAGTTGCTATTCTGTGCTTACAGCAGTATAAAATGCTTCACGCACAGGTTTGCCCTTGAGGCTTCTGCAAAGGCCTCTCTTGGGATTCTTACCTCTGGGGTGTACGACCCTTAGCTTTCACCCCCCCGGAACTGTAGTCTGCCCTAATAAGTGGAGGTGAATTGTGCCAGCAGCTTCAGCTCGCAGGGCACTGCCAAGGATTTCATGAAGCTGGAACAGCCCTTGCTCATTAGAGCTTGCATCCATGGTTGAATTTGCTTGCGCTCCTTGCTACTCAAAGGTGTCGTGTACAGGGCACTGAGGCCGAACCCCTCCTGCAGCGAGACTCTCGTTGACCTCCCTTACACTCAACATGGGCTAGACCAAGCCTGACGTATTTTGAGTGTGTGTGTGTCAGTCCACAGCCATTTGCCCCAGGCCTCATGCCAGAGAGGTATATATGGCGGGAATCCTCCGATAGACAATCCATTGAGCTTGTAACACAACTGCTTCCTTGCGGAGGAAAAAGCTATTCACACAATCCATTTCATGTTTCTTTGCAGTAGGACATACATCAAGGCGCTTGATGGGACAACTGGCCTGTGACCCTCAGCCCCTTCCGGTATAGTATTTTTGCTGACTTCTTCAACTTCTACAGAAATAGATTAAGGAGAGGAACATACCGGTAGCAGCAGTCGCTACAACCATCTTCCTCATATCCTCACCTGTCCTTTCCTTTGACTTTCTGAGATTTTATTTTCCTGCTTCCATGTTTGTTTGCTGATAGAGGGCAGTGTAATACTACCTGTTCCATTCTTTCACTCCGTTGAAGTACTTCCCGCTCTTAATGGAGGTGGAAACATTTTCCATTTTGCTGTCAATCATGTTTGAAGTCAAGGCCCTAGTCCAGAAATCCTCAGTTCATTATTTTTTTCCCATTCAGATATCATATTTTCTTAAATTGTTACAAACCTTTGAATTCCAAGTGCTGTATAAAAAAAACCAAAAACACCTATATGAGGAGGATGGAGAAGTGTGGATGAACCTTTTTCAAGACACTTCCTGCCACACAAGATGCTCCCTGATACTTCAAGCACTAGATCCATATCTGTAGATGTGATATGTGCCATGCGCACTGAGCCGTTGAGGAATCCTGCCTTTTCAACCATGGGGAAATGACTTTATTCAGTTCCTTCTTCTGGTGGAACAACTTCCAGAAGCATTTGGAGGTGCATTGTGATGGGCCCTGAAATACAAATATTGCCAGGTTTAGAGACCTCCTTTAGAAATGGATTTTACATTTACCTGTCAGGTTAAATGGGTAGATCATTTTGTCACAAACTCATCCTTATTAGATAGTGAACATTCTCCACTTACTTGAGATTTTTTGGGCCCAGCTGAATTTAAAGTGGATGAAAAGTACATAGAAGATAAGTCCGCCAAAGATAAACAGGACACAGTACAGGTACGGCAGCTCTGGCTGACTGATAATTGGCGCCAGGACCAACACAATGGAAAGTAACAGCACAATGACTGGGATGATTATAGGTACCTGCAAAATGGAGAAAAATGCCATTGTTAACAAAACTGCGTGTTCCTGGCTGGAACCGAACTAAGGGGGCTGGCTGGCACCATCATTCTGCCACCATAATCTGAGCAAACAAAATGGTTTGTTCTCGCACTCTGTTTCTGCACTGTTCCCCTGTGTTTCTGTTATACCCGCTGTTGCATCAGATATGGGCAAATGCTACTTCCAGGGTTATTATGAGAGGCTTCTGAAAAAAAAATGGCAGTATCTGGTCGAGTTTGATATAAACATCCTGCAGGGCTTTTTGGGCTCTGGCATGCTTGCTCAGGCATCTTAGGCCCTTCTGAAGGGTGGCAGTTTGATTTTCTGCATTTACTTCATGAGCTAACGATAATCATGATGACTCGAACAGCATCATCTTAGCAGGAGCCAAAATTGGGATTCTGCTGTAGCAAGATTGGGAGTAGCCCTTGGCTGGTTAGAGAACTTGTTAGATTTTTAATGTATTGCTCCTGTTGGGCTTCATTAGATTATTGTTTAGCACTCTTCTGTGTCAGTGATAAAAAGAAAAGGGTATAAATGTTCATAACAAGTAAATTAAACATGTTAGCAACACATTCTCTTAAAATTCTAAAAATGCAAGTGGCCTGCTCAGAGCCTGCTTTTTTTTTCTTTTTTTTCTTTTTTTTTCTTTTTTGGCTGTTGCAGAAAAGAATGCTAATGTTTGTAGACCTATTTGGGAAACTGGTACAAGCTGGGGAACAGGGCTGGGCAAACACCGCCCAGTGCCTGAGACAACATGCCAAATGTGTTGTCGTCGTTGTCCCCTTGCACAGTCCCATGCCACAGCAAATGCCTCTCCCCTCTGTGGTGTAGCAAGAGATCAGTTGCTGCCGCCGCCTCCTGCTCTTGGATTTGAAAAGGGAAATGAAGCAGAAGACAAAGTTTGAAGAAGAGGAGAGCAATGCGCTGGAGTGTGGAGTAGAGTAGTGGGCTAGAGTGCCGTCCCCTTCTTTCCCCTCTGCCTTTTAAGTCAACCATCCCTGAGGCCTTGGGAGGAAGGGGGGAAGAGGGAGCAGGGCGGGTACTTTCTAGAAATCTCTTCCGATGTGATACATACCCGGATGGGCCTTTTGAGGTCTTTCTTTGTGAAGCGCATGACAATAAGTCCGAGCACAGTCAGACCATAGAACATCCAGACTGCAAAGCTAAAGTAGTTGATGAGAGTGTTGACATCTCCAGGGATGATATAAATAATAGCTATTGCACCCTGAAAGCAAAAGAGAGACGGCAAGTGGGACAGGCATAACAAGAAATGCAGATTTTCCAGATTTGAAAATACGCCGATATAATGACTAATAGGACTTGTATGTGTTAATAATTGTGTTGGGAACCTTTCAGTCAAAGCGAGGCTGTAATCAACATATCATTTATTCAAGATTAGTCTTTATCGTCTCTTGCAGTTGTAATGCTTGGTTGCTTCCTTATAAGACAAGACCTCTGTGAAGATCCTTTTTGCATATATAAAGCGGAAGCAGGAATGTCGTCACAGAGCTTTGGAAGACATTTAATTTTGGAGATTTTTATGTCTATTTCAAGATGAAAGAGCTTATTTCAGCTAATCATACTTACATAAAATATGATAGCAGGTGCTGGAGTTAAACGCTTAACACTGATGTACGAGAGGACCTTTAGCATGTGCCCTTCACGCCCTGCCACATAAACAAGTCTAGGAAGGCAAATCATTTCGGTTATTTAAGTATTTTGATGAGGTGGTCAAATGCAACATCAGTCAACAGCTCTCTCCAAGGCGCCCTGCTTTTGAAGGACACCTGGGCCTCTGGCTAGCCTCTGTTGGAGACTGTGTACTGGGTTGTCTAACCTTAAGAACATAAGAAGAGCCCTGCTGGATCAGGCCAAAGGCCCATCTAGTCCAGCTTCCTGTATCACACAGTGGCCCCACCAGATGCCTCACAAGACAACAAGATACCTGTGTCCAGTCGCCACTCCCTTGCCCCTGGCACAGAGAGAACCTACTCCTACAACCAGGAGGTTGCTTTTCCCCACCATGGCTTGTAAGCTGTGATGGACATTTCCTCCATAAATCTGTCCAATCCCCTTTTAAAGGCATCCAGGCCAGGTGCCATCACCATATCCTGTGGCAAGGAGTTCCACAGATGAATTACACGCTGGGTAAAGAAATATTTTCTTTTGTCTTGAATGGCGGTTATGATGCTCCTAACCCCCATGTGCTTATCAGCACAGAGGTCTGCAAGTCTGGGTCCTATGAAAAAGTTTTAAAAGACTTCAGCATGTCCAAGGACTTGAGTGTTTTACCTGCCAGCAGTAAAGCAAGTCCCATTGGCAGCACCAATAGTCGAAAAAGCCACAAAGAGAGGAACGATCCACGAAGCGGGATAAAGAACCCTGTCTCCGAAGGTCTGTCAGAAGGAATGACAATGATGCACAGTTTGTTGACTGTAACATTTAACAGCCAGTCAATTGGGTATATTGTGATACAGTCATGGTGAAGTTTGTGTTTCTTGCAGTAAAAATAACATTTTTCTAGAAGACACCTGCTTAAATAATAAGAGACTCACCACAGCGACAGCTTGAGACTGCAGAAGTTCTGTGGATGTCATAACCGTGAAATATGAAATATTGATCAGGACATAACAAACAGTGACCAGCGGAATCCCAACAATGATAGACAGCGGTAGATTCCTAAATAATATAAAGAGACATGTGATCGTGTGTGTGTGTGTGTGTGAGAGAGAGAGAGAGAGAGAGAGAGAGAGAGAGAGTATTATATATATAAAAATCAGGGCTGTTACCTGATTAAACAGTTTAGTTCATGAACTGACTGATTAAGCAATTAAATCTGCGCAGATTTGCACGTGAATGATGACTCGCTCTAACGAAAAAAGCACACTTTGTTTTTAGAGAATGCCTGAGTATATCACAGCAGCCATAGAAGAGGCATTCCTTTCAAGTGAAAGATGGAGGAATGCCTTTTCAACACCACCGGCTACCTGTGGTTTTGTAAGTACCTCTATTAACAAATAAATAATTTGTTTATTTTTTAAATCTGCTGCCTGCTTAATCAAGTGTGTCTTTATAATCAAGTTGGATCAAACAACATGGAGCATTCCGTTTAGGGAAGATAAATTGCTAACATGTTACCGGCCAGATCATTGGTCTATCCAGGCTAGGATTGTCTACTTACAGCGCAATCCTATGCATATCTAATCAGAAAAAAGTCCCACTGAGCTCAACAGGCAGCGCTGGGAAAGACACCTGGCTGAAACCCTGGAGAGCAGCTGCCGGTCAGTGTCTGACAATACTGAGCTAGTTGGCCCAGTGACCTGATTCAGGCAGCAGCACCAGCTCCCAGTGTCCCTAACAATATGGTTTCTCTAAAACAGAAGCTCAAAATATATGTATCCTGATACTGGATTTTTAAATGACTATTGTATTCCCTTTGTCAACTGTAATGTTTGTTTTCATTGTTGTAAGTTGCCTTGAGGGTTTGTGTGTTTGTTTTAAAGAGGAGGGATTAAAAATATCCGTAATGAATACAAACAGCGAACAGAATGCCAGTGCAGCCGGCTGCGAGGTGAATGTTTCTTCCGTCACTTTATGTGGTGTTTTTCTTACCGATAAGGATTTTTGAGCTCCTCTGTGATGTAATTGAGTTGATTCCTGCAAGCAAAGAAGTGCGGAAATGTTACTTTGTAAGGTTGAGGTCCTGTGTACATTTTCCTTGGGGGAAAGCTCCAGTGAAGCTAGGGGGATTCATGTCCATGTGGCCATCACCACATCTTGTGGCAATGAGTTCCACAGATTAGTTACTCAACCTGTACTACAGCATCAGAAATATCTATTCCAAGATCTACCGTTGACTTGTCCTGGATGGACTTGTAAGCCTTCACTCTCGACCAATTCTGGATGCGTTGCAAAGTATACTATGCTCACAGGGTTGGCCCAGGAGTCCTGAGGTGGCATGCCAATCTAGTGATGGGTGCCATCTCTGTTCCCCCCCCCTCCTCACTTGCCTCCACTGCTGCCTGTTCCCACTCTCTGGACTGAAAAAGGAAGAGTGGAGGAGAGGACAAAACTGGGCTAGATGCGCTCCTCCACACTTCCTCTCTGCCCCCTCTTCCTTTTCAGACACCGGGACCTTGGACCAGAGACTGTAGTTTCTTCATTTGCTTCCTTGTTCTAACACTGCAAAATGCCAAACTGTCCTCTTTTCAAGCTCCTCTTACCACCATCTGGACTAGAAACTTATCTTAAAATCAACATGGAGACTCTCAGGGCTATGTTAAACATCCCTCCCATTCTCCGCCAAAAACAGGATGGGAGTTTTGTTTCCTTTCCTGTCTGCCAGTTATCAAAACTAAAGGGAAGTTCTTCAGTGTTGTGATTCTCAGTGGCAAAAACTCAAAGCTCCAGCATTTCCAAACAAAAGCTTTGTGTGTGAAGAGGGGAGATTAAAACTGGGTATAAACGGTTATACTTTAACTGTTAATGACAGTAATAAAAATATATTACCATCCATCATATGCCCAGAGTCCATTGTAAAATGCCAGGCTAATTGTTCCCACGTTAAGCGGGGGACCATCGAATGAATTGTTAAAGTTTTGCGTATTTCCTGCAAAATAAAACGGACAAACACTAATCAACCAGCGCTAGGTAGACCACTTCCTGTACCTGCGGATGGGGCTGTCTGTCGCAGTAAATCTGTTAGTCTTTCAAATGCTATAGAACTCTCTGCTGGTTTTTATAACAACCTCACAAAATTGTCTATGAACAGTGAGTTTAATATTTTTGCATAACACTTTTGGCATTTTGTTATTTGTCCCTCCCATCCCATTCCACCATCTATCTTTCAGACCCCTTGTGATTATCCCTTAGCAACACCCCCCTATATCTGAGATCAGTTCCCTCCTCCTACACATTTCATAACATGGAGCACAGTAGTTATGCAGGCCAAAGGCATAAACTTCTGCTTTACATAAAACTTCTGCTTTACATAAAAAAATATCTGCCCTCTGTTGATAACACAGCTAACAGTTATCATATGTAATGTTACATACTGACTCAAGAGGCAAGCCCAGAAGGCCTCTAGATGAGATTGGCCACGTGAGAGAACTGGGGGAACAGTTTTGCAGCGGAAGCCTATTCTGTGGTTGAGCCGGTATAATTTCATCAAGAGCCAGAACGGTCCAATGCCCAACTAGGCTAGAAACTAGAAACAATCCTCAGTTGTGCTTGTTTTTTATTCCCCAATATAAACTCTACACGCTGGGCTTTTCTGGTGAGTTATTAGCAATAAACGGCCAAGTTATTGAGAGAGGTTTGTCGTTTGCAGCTGTTGTCGCATCTCCAATCATTTTACTGTGCAGTTTTATTGTCTTGTTACAATTGGATGGTTTTAATCTTTGTCGTTAGCTGCCAGGGAAGCTTTTGTGCTGAAAGGCGGGATATAATTTTTTTTTTAAAAAAAGAATATTGCTTGCTTTTTCTTCCTTAAGCGATGATTGCCAGATAATTTTATGCTGGATTTTAAAATGCATTGGAATGGAATGTGATTTATTTAAAACTTGCATTTTATGTATGATATAGGTTTTATGTATGATGAATGGCTTTAAAAGTTATGCACAAGGAGAGACTGAAAATGTCAGTAATCCTGTTTCTCCCCCCCCCACCGCCGCCACAAGGAAAGCAAAACCCCTCAAATCAAACTCCCTTCTTCCAGAAGTAGCAGCTGTGCTTTCAAAAATATACATCTGCAGCAAGGATAGAAACGTACCTTTGGCCAGGAGAACGATGCCACTTATAATGATAATTACAACAATCACCATTTTAGCAGCTGTGAAAAAATTCTGAATGTAGCTTGCCAACTTCACGCTCAGCGAATTCACGACAGTAATGACCACTAAGAAAGTGGGAAGAACAGAGAGCCATCAGAAGCATCATAAAACACACAGCACAAGTCTCCACTTCTCATAAACTATAATGTTCATATTCTGTAGGAAGCTGCTGTATACAGAGTCAGGCCATTAGTCCGTCCGAGTCAGTATTGCTGACCCTGCTGGCAGCAGCTCGAAGACAGTTTTCTTGGCATACAAAAGGATTCTAGTTTAGTTAGTGGATGATTGCCAGAATCTCCCATTAAAAAATAATAATCAGGTACTGGTGTTAGAAAATATCTCTTGCTACTGTCAAACTAGACAGTACTTTAAACCCATCTTTAAGAGACCATTAAAAAGTAGTCCCTTTTCTTTAGCACCTGTTAAGCCCAGAACAGTCATGGCAGTGACCCAGATTTGATGCACTGTGGAGGATGGATGATTCACCTGCCATTTTTTCAGCAAAAAACTCCCCTCCCTGCAGCAATTTTTCCCCAAAGTGGTGATTTCTATAAATCAACACTTTGGGGGCAAATTGGCATGTGGGGACGTTTCACCATTGACGTTTCACCACAAAAACAGTGGAGGAAAACATTGCCCCCCCCCCTCATGTTACACTGAGCATTACACCAAATTAACTCCCCTCCCAGACGTTTGGGGCTTAAAACTAAGTTGGTACTTTTCCTGCTTTAAACCAATCTAAGATCCAAACTAGACATGATTTTTAAGTGTGTGTTTGTTTTTCATCCTAAAGGGCAGCCAGGCTGAGGGGCAGAATTTAGATCAGGCCCACACTGTGGAGAGGAGGTCCTTAGCCTTTTGCCCCCTGCTATAATCCTGATTTGGAAGAAGTTCCTCTGCAGCTGCTATTTAGGGCAGAAGTTCATTGCCGTCCACACTGCAAGGCAAATGGGAATGTACCTTCCACATTCAAACCAAGCATCGTGAATGGGCATCACAGCGGCCGCCTTGCACGCACCTTGCAATGCAAAGATGTGCCATGCATTGAGCTGGTGCTATTGGTCATTGTTACAGGTTCACATGGGATCTGCAAGATAGACGGTGGAATGGGATGGGAGGGACACACCTCCTCCTCAAAGTATGGCTCCTAATCCCGCGGTGGGCTTCCGCATGCGAGTTTCACTTGCTACATCAGGGCACCAAAGAATGACCATCACACAGGAGAAAAAGAACTTGTAACATTTGCATAGCACTTTCAAGCAGTCACAGGTGCTTCATAACCATTAAAAGGTAAAGGTGACCCCTGACAATGAAGTCCAGTCGTGTCCGACTCTAGGGTGTGGTGCTCATCCCCATTTCAAAGCCGAAGAGCCAGCGTTGTCCGAAGTCGCCTCCGTGGTCATGTGGCCGGCATGACTCTACTTGCCGCAGCGCGTAGCATGCAGCTGGAACACGGAGCGCTGTTTACCTTCCCGCAAGCGGTACCTATTTATCTACTCGCATTAACATGCTTTGGAACTGCTAGGTTGGCAGGAGCTGGCCAAGCAACGAGCGCTCACCCCGTCGCGGGAATCGAACTGCTGACCTTTCGATCGACAGCTTATGTTTCAGCGGTTTAACCCGCTGCGCCACCCGCTGGCTTTTCATAACCATTATCTTGTGGCAAATCCTTACAACAACCTTATAAGGTAGGTAATTATCCCCATAGTGCAGGTGGAGGGCTAAGTGCGTGCAGCTGCACTAAGGCCCCCCTAGAGAGTTTACAGTAGGGGCAAATTCTGAGATTCAAACCAGAGATTTCCTGATTCATCGCTCAGGCTCTGAGTTGGCCGTAGCAGTGTCCCAGCTCTCTCAGTTACATGCACCCCCTCGCTGCCCAGCTGACCCGCCAATTTGCACCAATGCAAAGCCAACCTCAGTCACCTGCAGGCTTTGCAGTTATCGCCAGATCCCACTGCTTGTTAGCTGGAGCAATTGCCGTGTATCTTCCAAGCAAAAGCCAAGTACTACTCACCAATGGCCGCCGCTGCCAGACACTTGATGACAGCGATGGGAGGGTCACATCCCGGATAAAACGGAGCAGACACGTACTCCGCGAAACTGAGGCAAATGATGGCAAAAGAACTGGGCTTGATGACGATTAGACTGGCCCAGGAAAACAAATATGCAGGGATTGGGCCAAACGCTTCCATGAGGTAAGGGTATTCTCCTCCTGATTTGGTTATCATTGTGCCAAGTTCGGCAAAGCATAGTGCCCCTAGAGAAAGAGGAGACGGCGTTTAAAAAGGACTTTAAGCTGCAGTCTTCTGGCCGCTGCTCGGTTTCTTGTTATCTTATTTCTATAGCTCCAGCTCAGTGCATGGCAGTTTATAGAAAAGAGGGCAGGTCTCTGCCTGAAAGGGCTTACAATTTAAAGATAGGCACAAGGGAGACCGCAGAGGAAGGGGATGGAAGATGCGGTCATGGAACATAAAGGAAGAATATGCAATTGATTCGGTTAGAGATGTACTGTAGTTTATGAGAAAGTACAGCAGGATATTAGGATTAGGAGGTTGTGCCAGCAACTTTTGCAGGAAAGACGAATTTCAATATCGGTTATTGGAAGGTGTGCTGGTTCTAGAGTTCTGCAGCAACACTATCGCCTCGCCACCACGCATTAACTCAGGTTCCAATTAAGTGTCAATTTTCTTGTTGGAAAGGGAACCATGTTCCCCAGCTTGTACTTCTGTTGTGGGCAAATTGTATATTCCCACTAAAACGCAATTTTGCGTTGCTGGGAAAATGATATTTACTCCTTCACAAGCGCCACGATTCCATTTGTGATCAGGGATGCCTACTGGACAGCATCTGTGACGTTATTTTTTTTGTCAGTCGGCGTCCCAGGCATGGATTCAGGGGCCGCAACTAAATAAAGGGCAACGAGGAATAGCAATTCTTGGAGCCGGTTCTTGCAAACATCGCTTAGTTTTCTCACTACTTGATTATTTGCAGCAGCAGAAGAATCAGAAACCAGGAGGACAAAGGGGAGATAAGCAGCTTCAAAACAACATGGAGTATTTGGCAGCGCGAGTGTCTTTTTTGGCAATTAGTTTGGCAACACGAAACAAGTTCATTTCAAAGCAAGTAACAAAAGTAGCAAAAAAAATCAACCATAAGAGGTCTGCACAAAGTAGCCCTTTACCAAGAATTCGTATTTTGCTTTTTCTTAAAGATTATTTACCTAGAGTAGCGAGAACTCCACAGGCTGCCCAGATGACTAAGCAAGGTCCAACTGCTCCAACATTAGCCAGTACTGCCTTGGGGGAAATAAAGATTCCCGAACCGATCACCGTTCCAACAATGACACAGATTCCACTTATCAGACCCACCTTGGAAATGAAATGGAGGTCAGTGAAATCAACAATGGTTTGGTTATTCTAATATGTTAACCACCTTTTTTTTCCAATTTTTGCCACCCCTTTTTTATTTTTAAAGAAAATACCACCACAGGTTTCCCATCCAAAAACAAACCAAGGCAATTCCTTCTTAGCTTCCTTAAGAAGGAAGCAGAGAACCACCTCAATCTGCCATAAGAGCTACCTTCTTTAAGTAGATGTATTCTAAAACCCAGCATATAAATTGAACCAGCCAGTAGGAAAGCACTTAATTTGCATTCCACTTGGGAACACAGTCTGGGGGGAGAGAAGGGGTGGTTTTGTTGCACAAGAATCTCTTATGTTCACTGTCAATGAAGTTTCTCTTTTTAGTAATAAATTAGGGACTATTTAGTCAGATAACTTACTCACCCTAACTTGGATGTAAATGCTAGAAAGAGGTTTATATAGAGATTTGGCAGAATTTTTTTTAATGTGGGAGTGAATCCATGCCTTATCAGCTGTAAATCAGGTTGAGAACCTCTGTTCTATACAATACAACAACAGAGCACACAGGCTAGCCTGGCAGATTAACATGAGAGCATTACTGAGTACAGATGGCTCTCTCCAGCAGCTATTGTATCTTCAAGGGCAGCCATGTCCCTAAAGAACAAATCTGTAGATTGTATGAGACTGCCAGCTCTCTTTTAAACAGAGGTTGTGAACAGCAAGAGGCAGTTGGGGCCGGCCCATCTATGAGGCCGACTGAGGCTTTTGCCTCAGGGAGAAGATTGGAAAATGGCAGGCGGCATCTATCTCCACTACCCACTCGGCTCCACTGTTCTGCCTCCCCCTCCCCAATCTCAGGGCTGGAGAGGAGAATGGAGCACAAGAGAAAGTGTGAAGGAGAGGAGAGTGGCGGACATACTCTAACCCACCACTCCTTCACACTTGTGCTCCATCTCCATTTTCCTTATCCGGCAGGAAGTGCGAGAAGCAGAGGCTAGCACATCACCTGGTTAAGAGGGGGGCAGCATTTGAAATACCACATCAGGCGTCAGAGGGCCTTAAGCCAGCCCTGGAAGTAGTCATACACTATACAGCCACTTTTTGCTGTTCTTCCAAAGACAACTCATTATGAAAGGCAAGAATATAAGTAGGCATACCAGATCTCCAACCGGGACAGAGTGCTAGACTCTGCACTCTAGGAGAAGGAATGTGGGCAGGTGTAGCGTGTTAAACCTTAGAGCACAATCCTAGGCATGTCTATTCAGAAGCAAGCCCCATGGATGCCTAGGATTGTGCTCTAAGGTTTAACAAGCTACACCTGCCCACATTCCTTCTCCTAAAGGTCTAGCACTCTGTCCTGCTTGGAGATCTGGTAAGCCTAAATACTGTATTTCTTCAATTCTAAGACGCATGTTTTTTCCCAATTAAGCATTTCAAAAAATGGGGTGCGTCTTAGAATCGAAGGTCTCCAAAAAGCACCCCAAAATGCTATCTTCTTACTTACTGGGGCTTGGGGGAACTTCAGGGAGACCTGTGCGACCCTCTGCAGGCCTCCCCGATCTTCAGTTCGGCAAAAACCGATGATTTTCAGCCATTTCCGGTTTTCGCGAAAACCAGAAATGGCCAAAAATTGCTGTTTTTTGCCGAACTGAAGATCAGGGAGGCCTGCAGAGGGTTGCGCAGGCCTCCCTGAAGCTCCCCCAAGCCCAGGTAACGAAGGAAATGGCAGTTTCTGGCAGGGCCAGAAATGCTATGCAAAGTCATCCTCAGCTGCAGGAGACATGCTGGGGCGAGTTGGTGCTGAGCGGGTAGATTCAATGAAGGGAGGTGAGTCTTACAATCAATGGATTTTTTTCCCCCTGCTGGTGGTACTGAAAGTAATGGTGCACCTTAGAATCGATGGCGCCTTAGACTCGAAGAAATACGGTATAAGGACTGCATTGCTGGATCAAAGCAAGGTCTAGCTAATCTTTTAGCCAAGCAGGCTTGTCCATGAGGTCTACTAAAGAACTTGCCTAAGGTAACAGATTGGCAGGGGCCATCGCTCTGTCCGCCTATCCCCACCACTCCTCCCGCTTCCTGAACTCATTGGCCCTGGATATAATACGACTGGATTAGATCTGATCTGGCCAGGCTCTTCTGATGTCCTTCACTGGATGATTCTGGATTTCTCGTAAGGAAAGTATCCCTTGTGAACAAAAATGCAGCTTCTGTCCAAATTCCCGGGGTCAGACCTAGAAGTTTGGCAAACCTGCTTTCCACCCAATCATTTTCTTCTGCCCCTGCACATTTTTGTACCTATAACAAGCTACTATGGCTCGAGGCTTTGGCAAGGCTACCAAGTTTCCCAGACAGGGAATAATAAACACTCTGTACTTATCATGAATGTTTCTTGGTGCGCGATGCCAAGAAAACCGTTCACAGATCTAATCCCACACTTGCCAAAAGCGTGCAGAGGGAACCGAACCACCACCACCACCCCAAACCCCACACCCTTGGCGTTTTAATCTCCATTAACAGGTAAGGCAGTACAAATAACCACTTGCACTGCAATGCAAACATTAACTAGACATTCCAGGGCGCAGAGAATTGTTGTGGGTTTGTTTGTGTGGATTTCACTGGGCTTCGTGATGATCTCCAGTTTTAGCAACTGACGTTCTACTAATTAACTCAGGTATAAACATCACAAGGCCTGTTTGTACCATTGAAACGGGATCAGCTAACTAGCTAATTTGCTGTTTACATCACAGGGCGTGCAACCCTCCATGACCAAGTGTAGTTACACCTCTTGGTGGAAGCAAGAATGTGTCTTCTAAATAGACTAAGGTCCAAACTGAATGTGGCCCTTCCACAGTTTTGGTTTTGTTAGGCTTACCAGATCGTCGACCGGGACGGAGCGATCGCGTTCTGGCCCCCCGCGCTCCGCCCCCTTAAGGGGAGATCGCTCCGTCCCGGTCGACGATCTGGTAAGCCTAGGTTTTGTGAACTGGTGGCCCCACTGTGACTGCTTTGAAGATTGAGGGGTGCGGTGCTTCGGGAAAGCGTTACAATTAGGGTGCCAAGCAGTGGTGTAGACTTGAGTCTATTGACTCGGACTCGACTCGGACTTGACTCGAGACTTGGAGTCAGAGACTTGATCCACATCCCTGGTGCCAAGTGGAGGCTCCCCAAAACGTGAGTTTTTGGAGTCATCACAATATGACATCACAAGGCTTCAAGGGCCTACCTAGCCAAGTGGGCTCTCTGTCAGGTAAGGGGTCCTCGACTAGGGCCTGGTCTGACCTACCCCAGATGCCCCCCCCCTTGAAAAACGAGGGGAGAAAATTGGCATTGGGATGAAGCATAAGGGTAATGAGTCAGATCTCAGCAACAGTCCGCAAATGGCCTGAAAATTGGCCTTGATTGAGAAAAATGTTGGAGAATCAAGGGCGTATTGGGCAAATGGGCAATCAGAGTTTTAAGTCAATATATGCAACACTCTTGCCTCTTTCTGTAGACTCGTGGATTTAGGTTTCTTGCTCTTGGCGGACAAGCCATCCGCTGCTTGATCTGAGCTTCGCGTTCTCCGTCTTGTGCTTTCTTCATCCATTCGGCTTACTTGATGCAAACACACCTGTTGATATTAGCAAATCCTGCAACCAGCACCGAAATAAATGTGGTTAGATCGTTAAGAAGATTCTTTCGCCTAAATAATATTTTGCATCTGAGAGTTCAAAGTGCTTCACATGAATTAGTGGAGGCAATCGTTATAACAACCCAATGAGCCAGGTATGAAAATATTGTTCCCATATTGCAGGTGGGAAGACTGAGGCTGAGACTCGCTTAAGACCTGTTACTTAAGTGCATGGCAGAGATTAGATCTGAACCAGAGAAGCACCGATTCACAGCTCAGTCTCTTCACTCACTATGCTTGTGAAATATGTTTCACATATTTGCCTATGATAATTCAGCGGCTGCATCGCTGATCCGTATGCCATGTGTATTTTATATGCTGATGCATTCTGATCAAGAGAGAACATCGTGGAGTGGTAGTGGACAGCTCAGAAAGTATCAGCCCAGTGTGCGGCAGCTGTGAAGAAGGCCAATTCCATGCTTCCATTAAAAGGGAATTGAGAATTGTACAAACAGATGGTAAGGTTGCATGTGAAGTGGAGTAGTGTGTCCAGTTCTGGTCACCACGTCTCAAAAAAGATATAGTGGAACTGGAAAAGAAGTTTCCCAAAAGGAGTTTCCACCACTAATCATTTTGGTTGCAGAATGATTAGTGGGCTGGGGTACCTCCCTTACAAGGAAAGGCGACAACATTTGGAGCTCTTCATTCTAGAAAGAAGGCACCTGAATGGGGACAGAACATATCAAATTATGCATGGATTGAGCAAATAGAGGGAAGTTCTTTTCCTTCTCGCACAACACCAGAGCCAGGGGACAGCCACTAACATTGACTAGTGGGGGAGTCAGAACGGACAAAAAGAAAAATTCCTCTACCCAGCGCATAATTAATCTGTGGAACTCCTTGCCACAGGATGTGGTGATGGCACCTGGCCTGGGTGACTAGAGATTGGACAGAGTTATGGAGGGAAAGTCCATCACAGGTTACAAGTCATAATGACTATATGCAACCTCCAGGTTTTAGAGGTAGCCTATTTCCGAATGCCAGATGTAAGGGAGTGCCAACAGGAAACAGCTATCATGCGGTCTTGTGTGCTCCCAAAGGCATTTAGTAGACCACTGTGAGATACAGGAAGCTGGACTAGATGGGCCTTTGGCCTGATCTAACAAGGCTCTTCTGATGTTCTTAAGGGAGTGGCAGCAGGATACAGGTCTCTTGTTGTCTTGTGTGCTCCCTGAGGCATCTGGTGGGGCCACTGTGAGATACAGGAAGCTGGACTAGATGGGCCCTTGGCCTGATCCAGCAGGGCTCTTCTGATGCTCTTATGCCTAACCTGAACATTTGTGGTCACTGAAATTCAAATCATTGGTGGTGTGGTAGCTCTGGAAGCTCTTTCGAATGATAGTTTATCATCATCTTGCTAACTGGGATAAATATGAGACGCATAAAGTACCTAGCTCCCCTTGCAGTGCAAAAGATTAGAAGTAAAATTCCTGCACAAAATGTGATTCAGTGTTGTGGGAAACAGCGTATCTTATGGCTCATAAGCCGGCCCATCGCCTGATGATTTTTATTATTAGTTTGTTCGTTTTACATTGTACATTTTCCAGCTCGTTGTATGTTTTATTCATTATGGTGTAGTGGTCTTGCAAGTCTCGAATTTGTTTTGCAATGCCCAATAGGCGCAAGCAAATAAATTATTGGGTATACTGAAGAAGAGCAAGGAAAACAGAACATGTCTTCATACAGCTCTAGGAGCACGAAAATTAAAAATCGACCAGCACAGCCTATATGTGTTTACCTGGAAACAAGTCCCACTTTGTTCAATGAAGCTGGAACAGAAACAGAAGTAGCAGAAGAGTTTGGGGTGCCTGACATAGAGCACTAGGTGTCCCCCCCAGTCCCCACACCTGCTCCTTGCTGCTGACGACGACGCAACCACCACCCTCCTCCTCCTCTTCCAAATACCTGGCTCTGCAGCAGGGCAAAACCCCCCCCTCCACTGCCCCCCTTGAGGTACTGTACTTGCAGGGGAGGAGGGAAGAGCAGAAGGCACGTGGAAAAGAGGAGAGGGCAATAAAACAGGCAAGGTAAAACAGCCAATCAATGCAGGAGCAAAGCAGCAATTTAACCAAAGTGTAAACACCTGGGATAATAAAAAAAAACCACCCATCTTTGCTTGACACTAGGAGGGTATCAAAAGTTGACAATAGGTGGGCCTCCCTGAGGAGGGCATTATTCTACCAGGAGGTGCTCCCTCCAATGGCCCCTCACCTCACCTCTGATGGAGGGCACTGTGTGGAGAGCCTCCCAAGAAAGATGATAATCACAGATGGTTAACTCTGGGACTTCCGGTTCACAGTTCTGTTTCTTACAGCCCAATCCTGTCTAGCAAGACACGGCGGCGCAAATAAGGCGCCCGCCGCATCCTGTGCAGGATGGGGCCTGCACCGGCGCAGCCAGAGGCCTTCTCGGGGAAAAGGGATGTTTGTCCCCTTACCCCGAGTAGAGCCCCAGCTGCCTCAATGGGTCTCCTCGAATGTGCATCAGCTATTTTGCTGGTGCACTTTTGAGCTAGCCGTGTAGAGCTGGCCAGGCCCGGGAAGGGGGATAGGATTTGGCAGAGTGTGCCGCTGCCAATTCCTCCCCACGTCCCTCCACCAAGCTGCGGACTTACCTTCCCCAGTGGCTGCAGCATTGCCCTCAGCGCAGTGAGAGTGGCGCCGGCCGCAGTTCTGGTGCTGCAAACACATTTTACGGCACGTTTGCAACTCCCTGGACTGGCGGAGCAATCGCTCCGCCAGTCGATTTCTAGACAGGATTGCGCTGTTAGTCGCTCTACCCCAGGGGTGGGCAGACTTCAGCCTCATAGGATCTATGTTGCTTTTTACTAGGTCTCGGAGGTCCAGCGACTGGAGCAGGGCGTGAAATAGTGTTGGGGGAAGAGCCAAGAGCAAAACGGTGCGTCAGAAGACAGAACCAAGTACTTAGTGCACTCCACGAGTCAAACACTGGAAGAAGTTCACATCTCCACCTGCGTTTCCAAGGTGCACCTCCAGGGTCATGGGGCCCTCTGCAAACTGCCCTTCATTGGGCCCCCTTCCTATCTCAGTGGGCCCCGAGAGACACTTTGCCATCACCACACAAAGGTGGTCTCAAAGATCAGCAGTTGTCCCTTGGGTCCTTGAGCCCTCACAGCAGTTGGCCATCAATGCCAACCCATGTGAGTTACGACATGACAGGGATTACAACACAAAACTCTAAAGCTGACCAACAATGCTGCAAAAACCTGGCCCAAAGTAATCAAGACATGCCCCCATTTTACAGGTCAGCACCACTGGGGCTATGTGATGAGCACAAGACAAGCCATTATGTGTTGTTGTTGTTTTGTACCCCCATCTTTACTTGCTATGGTTAAATGACCGAAAGTCCGAAACCCTTGTTGATCTACTGCAAATCATCCAGGGATCTGCCAGAAGATGCCCATCTACTTTCTGTCCGCCCTACACAACACTACGGTACCTCTGTAGGAAGAACACCAAAAGTGGCACCCCCTAAGTGCAATAAAGTCACTGAAACGGCGCCCGCCAAGTAATATCATAGTTATAAATCACCGCAAAGTACAGAGGGTGGAAAGGTCCTTCAATGAAAGTGCAATTCCTGAAGATGTGCCGCTTGAACCTGCAACACTGAATTTCCTCAGAAGTAAATCCCAACAGGTTTCCAAGGAAGCGTGAAACCTTAACTTCTTTCCCGGATCCTTTTGGCTGCATATACAAATTTCACAGACGGAATTCCGTGCCAGTTTCATTTTGTTTTTATCTTCGGAAACATTACTCTGGGTAATGTTTACACCCCCAAACTCACGAGTATTCACGCGTTTCCTTTTGTCTTTTCTCAGGATGCCAAGAATGGCCCTTACCGTGTTTGGCACTCTGTGTGTCTCCTCGAAACCACCGGACACCTTCCCCCTGGGATCCTCCTTCACTTTTTCCGGTGTGTTTTTCTAGTTGTTCAGTCGTAGAATGCCCATGTCGGAAAAGCGGGAGGCTGGGAAACGGCAACCACTTAAGTACAGAGGTTATAAAAGGTAATTATTAAACCCAAATGCTTCCAAGAAGCATTAAGAGACCAATTAATTTATCTGCAAAAAAATATGGCTTTGATTGGGTCCGCTGGTACAAATCCCACTTTGTTTATTCCCATAGTGTTTGTCAAAGTATTTGAGTGTGCAGCGCGCATGAATGCAGGCGCCAGAAAATTGCAGGTTGCTATGATTTTGTAAAACATCAAGGCCTTTCTGGGTCATTAAAAAAAAAGAAAAAAAAGATTGAACAAGGAAGTGATGGTTTATCCCAGAGTTGTAACAATAGACAATAGTTATTGTCCAAATTATTGGAGGCTGTATTGTATAGCTGCCATTACCCACTATTTCCACATATTTCATGTACACAGTTTCTTTCTTTCTCTGTACCCGTATGTGTGTGGGTGTGCGTGCATATGCAGATCTGCCAACCAAGAATAACAATGATGAATTGATTCTAGTTCATGAAAGTTTATGCCACAATAACCTGTCTGCTAGTTTTTAATGTTCCAGAAGAGTCTCTGGCTTGGTTCAGACCTAACATGAGACCATAGTTTGTGATAACTAGGTTGTCCAGATTCAATAAGGGACAGGGTGCCTATGCCTTTAACCATTGTAAGAAGAGGGAATTTGGGCAGGTGTAGCTTGTTGCACCCTTCCAGGATGAGCTGCAGCTGCCCAAATTCCAGTGGTAAAGGTATAGGCACCCTTATTGAATCTGGGCATCCTAGTGATAACCCCAGTTAAGAACTCACATCATGGTTTGAGCTCCCAGAAATACAAGAGGCCAACCGTGGTTTAGAGCTCCTTCTCTGCATTTGTTTCCCATCTGCTCAGGAGCCAACGACGTACGGTCAGAAGTCCAGTCCTGTCACTTATGGTTAGGCTTACCAGATCTCCAAGCAGGACAGAGTGCTAGACCTTTAGGAGAAGGAATGTGGGCAGGTGTAGCTTGTTAAACCCTAGAGCACAATCCTAGGCATCCATGGGGCTTGCTTCTGAATAGACATGTCTAGGATTGTGCTCTAAGGTTTAACAAGCTACACCTGCCCACATTCCTTCTCCTAAAGGTCTAGCACTCTGTCCCGGTTGGAGATCTGGTAAGCCTACTTATGGTGCAACAGACAGCAGTTCAGAGAGAGAGAGAGAGAGAGAGAGAGAGAGAGAGAGCGAGCACACAATGGCAGTAACTGTGGTTTATTTATGGTCTGTATATTCAGGCATTATGCAAAAACCACAGCACTGAGATTTGCAAGCCAGCATCAAAGCATGGTTTCATATTTTGGACTTGAAGGAAATGAAATGGAACCACACATGTATTCTGGGAGGGAGATCTTTCCCAGCAGTGAAACAGTCTGCCTCTTGCAGCAGTGGGCTCCCCCTCATTTCAAGCAGAGGCTGGACAGCCATCTGTCAGGTTTGCTATTGCAACTGCCTTCACCAAGCAGGGGGTTGGACTAGATGACCTCCACGATCCCTTCCAACTCTTAAGACTCTATTGTTCATGCATAGGGGGCAGCAAGGGAGAATAGGTGGGCTCCTTTAAGGCAGCAGGAGACCCAAGGATGGTAGAGCTGCAAGAGCAAAACTCACAAGTATGGGGTTGTGGCAAGAAACGGGAGCCAAGAACAGACTGGAGCAATGTCACAGAGAGAGAGGTTTAAAAGAGAGCTTGTCATCTAACAGCTGTCAGCTGTGCTTGCCTTGACAAAGTCCCACGTGAGGGAGGAAACATTGGCAGAAGATCTAAAGCCCTTGCTTGTCTGCAAACTGGATAATCTTTGTATGTGTATAGCTGGATGGTATGTGCCTTAAAAGAATTTCCAGACAAACAGTACTAGTAAAAAATTTCTTTATTTCTTCAGCTATGAATTTGGACATGACTGATAATCCCATAACTCCTGTATCGTTGAAAAAAGTTTAAAAGATCGTCCTAATCCTCTCTCTTTTGCATCTTGAAGAATCTTATATTTCACCCTTGGTTTTTTCCCTTGCCAAATAAATTTAGAAATGTCTTTCTGCCATTCTTTAAATGGTGCATCAGATATAATCACTGGTATCGTTTGAAATAAGAACATCATTTTTGGCAGTACATTCATCTTAATCACCGATATCCTTCCTAGTAAACAGAAGCGTCGCTCCGGTAGGGGTGGGGCTGTAAGTATCGCTGCGGTTACAGTCGCTTTACCGAGCGAGGAGGAGGCAGCCCTGCCCCCTCACTGTCCGAGCCAGTCCCCTGCGGAGAAAGTAGCAGGCAAGAGACCCTGCCTGCTGCTTTCTCCGTAGGCGAATGGCTCGGACAGTGAGGGGGCGGGGCTGCCTCCTCCTCGCTCGGTAAAGCGACTGTAACCGCAGCAATACTTACAGCCCCGCCCCTACCAGAGCGACGCCTCTGCTAGTAAAGACAATTTCAATCTTTCCCATCTTAACAGATCTTTCTTAATTTCATTCCATACTTTAACATAATTATTTTGAAATAATGTACAATTCATACTCGTCAATACAATTCCAAGATATTTAACTTTTTTTTCCACCTTAAATCCTGTTTTATTCATCAGTTTCAGTTGATCTTGAATCTTCATATTTTAGTCACTATTTTTGTCTTCTGTTTATTAACTTTAAATCCTGCAAGAGATCCAAATTCTTTTAATTTACTCATCAACAACTCTATATCTTTTAACGGATTTTCCAGCATTAGTACCAAGTCGTCCGCAAAGGCTCTTAACTTGAATATTTCTTTCTTAATCTTCACACCATGTATTCTTTCATCTTGTCTTGTGTTCAATGGGGCATGCTTCTGAGTAGACATGCCTAGGATTGTGCTCTAAGGTTTAACAAGCTACACCTGCCCATATTCCTTCTCTTAAAGGTCTAGCACTCTGTCCCGCTTGGAGATCTGGTAAGCCTATATCTATCGCTTTAGCTTCACTATTAGAGCTGAAGCATGTTGGGCAATGCTGTTCAATGAGATGGATTCTCCAAGGAAAGAATGGCATGGTTAATGTTTGGTCAGCTTGGTATTTACAGCACAGACACATTCAACTTTAGATCAGTCGCTCTCTGTAAGAACATCACATACCTGCCACCTAAGGCTTGCTGGAGACTCCTGAGTCGTCGCAGCTAGAATTCTAGAGAAACTTTAAAAAGGTGCTCCTGATCTCAGCCGCTCTCATAACTTACCACTTCACTGCCCATTTCCTGCCTTCTATTTGAGGCTGTTCTTTGACGCATGGCAACAGTCGCTTTCTTTTGCAAGTTGAATGTTGAATAACTGGATTGTAACCCGGGGTTGCCAAGACACCATCTGCTCCGAGCCTCCTCTGCTTGCACAAATGCAAATACCAGCTGTTGGGTTCGGCTGTGCTATATAGGTAGGCTAGGAGCTCTGAGAGCTAAATGGATCCTCCGTGTTCACAAACAGTATACCTCAAAGCACTCGAATCTAGGGACAAACAAGAGGGGGGGAAGGGCTGGACTCTCCCTGTCTCCTTATGAGCATCCCAAAGCCTTCTGGACAGCAACTTCTGAAAGTAAAATGCTGGACTAGCTAAGGGCAGCTTAAGGTAAAGGTAAAGGTATCCCTTGACGATTAAGTCCAGTCGTGTCCGACTCTAGGGAGCAGTGCTCATCTCCGTTTCAAAGCTGAAGAGCCAGCGCTGTCCGAAGACATTTCCATGGTCATGTGGCCGACATGACTCAACACTGAGGCGCATGGAATGCTGTTACAGTCCCGCTGACGCGGTACCTATTAATCTACTTGCAATTTCTTGCTTTCGAACTGCTAGGTTGGCAGGAGCCGTCGCACGGATTTGAACTGCCGACCTTTCGATCGATAGCTCATGGTTCAGTGGTTTAACCCACTGCGCCACCCGCTGGCTCAAGGGCAGCTTAGGTCCAATCCAATTCAGCACTGGAGCCCTTGCGCCACAAAGGCGACCTTCCAAAAAGCCCTGCCCCTGCAAAATTGGGGCACAGCCCAATTGTTTTGAAACAACTTTGTCAACTACCTCATTGCTCTTGGTGGATGAGAACCCACAAAGGGACTGCATATCAACCGATCGCGAGCCATTCCACTCACACCAGCACCATGTTCTGGGTGGTTGTTACTTTTAAGAGAAAGCAAGAGAGGAATTGACAAACCGAGGAAGCCAGGAGATGATTCGCGGATACAAAGGAGGAGGAGGAGCCTTGTTGGTTCTTTCACTTTCATAATTGTGCAGAAGAGAGAATCTCTACAGGCTTGCAATTTCTCACTGAGTTCTGCACAAGTTGAACCCGTCAGTATCCGTTTATACAACCACACAAGATACAGATGCAACAGCATAGCGTACCTTCCCCGCATCTGGTGGGGGAAGCTCTGCTGAAGCCAGAAGTGATTGGTGTGGCGTGATGATGTCATCACGCCACATCAATCACTTTCCAGTCACAGAGCTATGTGACCCTGAAGTATTCGCTCCACTCCAAGCAAGTCCACTCCGAGTGGAACAAAGCTTAAGGCCACGAAGGGGTGACAGCCCCTTCGCTGCCTTTGGCTTTTCCTACGAGCCAAAGGTGACTCGCACCTTCGGCTCGCAGGTAGAAGCCACAAGAAAAGTCAAAGGCAGCGAAGGGGTGACAGTCCCTTTGTTGCCTTCGGCTTTTCTCGCGGCTCCTGCCTGCAAGCCAAAGCTATGCAAGTCGATTCCAGCTGGCAGGGCACAGGCAAGTCCCCGAACTGCCAAGGGGGTGTCACCTCTCCTGGTGAAGGGTGACACCCCCTTGGCTCGGCCATTTTCTGCCACTCCAGGTTCCTTTGTGTTCTCGCGAGCTTTCCTCTGCTCGCGAGAACACAAAAGGTACTCAGAGAGCGGCCAAAAATGGCTGCTGATTACTCTCTGGGAATGTTGCGCAGCACAGGTGACACCCCATGGTATCACCCCAAAAACTGGTGTCACCCAGTGCGCCCCGCACTTAGCGTACCCCCCCCAAAAA
This sequence comes from Plestiodon gilberti rubricaudatus, assembly GCA_026170595.1. Taxonomy (NCBI): domain Eukaryota; kingdom Metazoa; phylum Chordata; class Lepidosauria; order Squamata; family Scincidae; genus Plestiodon; species Plestiodon gilberti. Next base: position 11,505,105 of record JANXHW010000010.1, read on the forward strand.
TGATGCCACTGTACAGCTGCTCTGTCCTTCTCTGCATCTGGTTGAAACCTTCTGCATGCAAAGAGGATCATCTATCACTGAGCTACACATGCTCCTAAAGAATACATGAAGTCAAAAATGAATGGGCAGCGGGAGCATGTTGAGAACCGTGTCGGAGAGCACAAGGTGCCTTTCAGCCATGGCTCGATTTGTAGAGAGCAGCTCTGCTCCTCCCAGGACACACAGTTGCTAAGCTGCAAAGCACCAGGTAGGTCTTACATCTTAATCAATATTTCACTTGTTCAGTTCCTTCCTGCAGATCAACTTGGGTCGGAGTATCTTCCTTCTGCACTGTGCTCTGCAGGGGGGGAAAAAATCTTTCTTTGCATTTATTTACTGTTGCTCTCAGAGTTCTTAATTTACACTACTCTGAAGTCAGACAGCTGTTTTTCCAAGATAGTCAAACGTGCTATATTAGTGGCATTGTTGACATCCTTTCGACTTTCATCTTTGGGCAAAGAGACTTTGGATATGCAGGAAGAGGCCATAGCTTGGCCACAGAGGAGCACATGTTTTGCATACAGATGGTCCCAGGTTCAAGTCCTGTCATTTTCAAGCTGAGCTGAGAAAAACCACTTGTCTAAGACCCTGGAGAACTGCTGCCTGTCTGTGTTGGCGATTCTGAGCAAGACAGACCAAGATCTGACTCCGGAGAAAGCAATTTCATGTATTCTGTAGATGCTCTCTCAGCCTCCATCCAACATACATTCCTTTAGTTTTAGCCAAATCACATCCTCTCCCCCCCCCCCAAGATTTTTTTTTTTATCAGCAGCTAAAAGGACTGGCGCAAAAGTGAGGGACCAGGGTCCCCTCTGAATAATACCATATAATAAATAAACTTGCATCATTATCATCACCTTATTGTTGCAAGGATTAGAGAGATAATGCATGTGAATTCTTGAAACACTCTGAAGCACAATACAGTACAATTTGAAATGCTAAGTAGTATTGATATTGCAATTTTCCAGTCCTCGTGGTGGCCAAGATTTAAAAAAAATTGTAAAAGCCTGCACAAGTTTTCCTAGAAGGAAATTGCCCAGGATAGGTATATGAACACACACATGTGACTCTTCTGCAGAATTTGAGTCTTCCGAAAGTAAATCATAGGGAAGTTTAGAATATCTGTAGCTTTTATACACAACACTAACATAGTCAAATCCCCACTGGCCTCTTCCTAGGGCAAAACCTGAGCTTAATGAGCACAATGTTCAAAACTATGAGATACGCACAACATTTGCATCGTTTCCTTATGACTGATCAGTATATTGCAGGCAATGACGTTCTCAGAAATGGAAGGAATTAGTTTTAAATATAATCCAGGGACGCAGGCTGTAGCAGCTATCTGTCCTGGAGACTATTATCCCTTTCCTGAAAAATAAATATATGACTCATCTATAAGGAAGGGCCAATTCCATCCCAGAACCACTGAATCAAGCTGTTATCTTGCTATCTCTCAAGTTAAAAGTCCACAATTGATGGTAATCCTGATGGATCAGCATGGCAACATTGGTTACCAGCCTGAGTTCAAGAACTTCCAAGACTTGGAAGGAGGCTAACTAACTGAGCAGCTAGTGAACTTGCTTTCCCAGATAGCGTGTGGCGTAACGTGGCTCAGTTGCCCGAGTGATCTGCATTGTCTTACTAAACTGCGGTTGGACTGCAGCAGGCACTTCTGGGGTGGAGGCATCTTATTTGTTTCAGGTTGAATGATGCGAGCATGTGAGGGCTCGCATCATTCAACAGCTGCATATTCTTGCAGCTGTTTTGCATGACGGGTTACTAGGAGAGGATGTGCAAGGATACCAAGGGATGAATGTAAACCAAAGCAGTTGCCCCTCAGTTTCAGCTGGGCAATTGGATTAAGGACTTAAACCAAAGGCCTTGTGGAAGAGGTGGGATTTGAGGATAAGTCTGAAGGAAGAGAATTCTGAGCAGTGGTGGCGTCGGACGTTGGCCAGATGGGGTCCACCTGGACAGGTCACCCCTGAGTAGCAATGGAAGTGGTAGCACCCAATGTGTCATTACGGGCAGGTGGGGAGTGCCAGAGAACAGTCCAATGTAGGGCTCTGCCTCAGGGCTCCAAATAATCTTGGACTGGCACTGGTTCTAAAATCAATTTCCAGGCCTGGCTAGAGAAAGCGAGAATAGGCTGTGTTAGGGCGCAATCCCACCCAACTTTAGAACGGCGGAGCGAGCACTCCGCCATTCTAAGCCGCCGCAAACGTGCCGTAAAGCACGTTTGCGATGACTGGAGAATAAGGAGGCTGGCGCAGAGGGCCGCCGACGAAGAGGCTCTGCCTGCCTCTTCTTTAAGCAGTGGAGGTGAGTGAGCAAATGGAGATGGGTGCTTCCTGAAGCAACAGCCTCAGTTGGCCTTATGAACGAGCCGGCTCTGGGAAGGCTTTGCATTCCCAAGGTTCAATCTCCAGCATTGCCCGAAAGAGCTAGGAAGAGGCTGCCTTGTACCTGTGGTCCATCTATGGACCACAGGTACAAGTCAGCCTCCCACATTCCTACACTCATGTGGAGATAGGGTGATGAGTAGACCTGTGATGGACATCAGAGCAGGCTACTTGGGAGCTGCTTATTCCGAGGTCCAGCCTCAGATTTGCCATGGCATTGCTAACTGCCTGCTCTTAGCCGGAGTTCCTAAATTCTAATCACGTCTCTCCCTTTTAATCCAATGAGAATTTTTAATTACGCACCAGAGAAAAGGAAGCCCTGTGTTCTCTTGCCTCCCAGACTCCAACCTTGCTAATTGCTACCATTTTTCCTCATTTGTCACTGGGGTTTGAAATGAAAACAAAGGAGCTTGTAATTTGCTTTCTTTGAGCAAATGAGTGCAAAGCTTGGGGGGGGTGGGGAGATTCGCCTGGGATTAAAGTGGGAGGGAAGGAGCTTGTTCTCCTTTGAAACATACAACCCCCCCTCCCCAAAAAAAGGGTGCAACAAATGCTTCGGGGCATCTGCCAAACGTCAACCCTGTTAGGCACCTGTTATTCAGGCCCCATTTTTCAACAGCGTTCTCAAGGAAAGAATTAATTAAAGGATTAATGCCTGGAATAATGCTGGACTCATGGCCTGGGCCCCTCAGAGATATTCCAAGCCCTCTTCCCTGAAATTTTAGCAAAAGAAATCTGTCTGCTTTTTACTTGTAGGGATAGAAAGGAAAATGTGCAAGCAGGTAAGCAAATATTTCCATATTGCAGATGGGAAGACTGAGGTTGAGAAGGGGGTGGTTTGCCTAAGGCAGGGGTGGCCAACCTTCCACCATTAGGGCCTCTGCGTTCTTAAGAGTTGTGTATAAGACAGAATCTTGGCAGCTGCTATTGCTGAGGGTGCTGCTAAAGCAGCGGCACCTGCTGAAATACCCTTGTCTATACAACCAAGGAGAGTCATGCCGGCCACATGACCAGGGAGGCGTCTTCGGACAACGCTGTCTCTTTGGCTTTGAAATGGAGATGAGCACCACACCCTAGAGTCGGACACGACTGGACTTAATTGTCAGGGGATACCTTTACCTTTTATACAACCCTTAATTTAAAGGGCCAGGAGCATTCACGCTGAAAAGTTGGCCTCCCCTGGCCTAAGGCCATCTAGTGAGAATTCACAGTATGAGTGAGATTCAAAGTGGGGACTTCTTAATTAGAGGTTCAGTCGCTTAGCCTCGCTCCAAAAGCCTCTGTTGGTTTTACAGGTTTCTGGGATCTGGGGTGGGGAGTCAGGAACCATGAGAGGTTTTCTGATGAGTTTCAGAGGTTTTCTGAGGCTTTGATGCTTTTTTTGTTAATTCTGCACTTGATCTGAATTGAGTTCTACTTGGATTCTGTTAGCTGCCTCAGACTTTTTTTTTTTTTACACAAAGGTCTGGGAGGGTGAGTGTCTTTTAATTAAATAACTACAAATGTCTCAGTGTACCCACTTTTGCATGTTTGAGTCTACAGTTAGAGCCTGCCAATGACTCTATTAAACTTCAAGCAAATCTTCCAATTACAGATAAAGATCCATCAAGTCAGGGTTTCTTTGCTTAAAGAAGAGTCTGGAATTAAGAGACTCAGGAGGTCACCCGAGGACAGGATTAAATATGTTGAAAGCAAGTGAGGCTAGCGAAAGAGTTTTGCCTCACCTTTCCTTGCATGCCTGACAGCTGCGCTTCCTGCAGAGTCAGAATCCAGGTGAGCGATGGAGGCACCTGAACTCACCCAAGTTTTGGCTTGGGGGCTGGGGCTGCTTCACACAGTACATTCGAAATCACAACTGCACAGCTCTTTGCATCACTGCAAACATATAATGTAGGAACGCAACAAACCAGAGTTTGCAAACCCAAGGCAGTCTTCGCAGATAGCGAGATAAAACCGCAGATACGGAGAGGTAGGTGGCAAGAAAACTGACTGTACTCTTAATAAATGGTACGGTTGCATGTTAAAAGCACTTCACGTACACTCTCTGTGTGATCATTACGACACGGTGAGTCAGGTCAGTATGATTATCCCCGTGTTGAAGACGGAATATTGCATGGGGGTGAGCAGACAGAACCCAGATACAAAAGGAATGAAACATAAAACACGAGGGGACGCAAGTGGAGAGACTTTTTGGGAACACAGTGAGACCGACTTCTGAGGATTGTGCTGTAAAGTTCTACAAAAAGCCAAGTCAGGTAAGAATCTGGGGAGCCACTCACGATATAAACACAAAAGGCAGCTGAGTGATTAGATAAGAGATTCCATGCAGGAATGCTGAAAGCAGACAAACTGTAAAGAAATGGTGATTTTTTTTTTTAAAAAAATGTCTTTGCAGCAAAAGAGCTGAATAGGACTCCTAACCCTAACCCTCTGCCCTGATTATCTTTTTTTTCCCCCTTGTGTCAAACAGAGGTGACAAAGGATGAAGCTCTAGAACTAATGGGCAAATTAAAAAGTAACAAGTCGCTGGGGCCAGATGGCATTCACCCGGGAACTTTTTAAAGGACTAAAATGGGGAATTGCTCAGCTATTAACTGAAATATGTAACTGTAGGTCAGCTGCCTTCGTGATCGACTGGAGAGTGGCTGACCTGTGCTGGGGCCCAGTGGTCACCTTTCTGTCCTGGTTGTCTTCCCAAATGCCTGGAAATGCAGAGAGGAGCAGCGTTGCATATGCACCTGGTCGTCCTCCTCCACTCCGGTCCCCTTGCCAGAAGCACAGCATCCCTTCCCCTTCTGCTAAAATAGGACCACTGAGCACCAACACTGATCACGGTGTAGCCTCTACGGCGGCCAACCCCTGCACAGTGCTCTCCCGCCCTGACTCCTCTTTCCCAACCCCAGGGTAACTGGAAGCCTTAGGCCACCCATAAGCTAGTCATAAGAACATAAGAGCCCTGCTGGATCAGGCCAAAAGCCCATCTAGTCCAGCTTCCTGCGTCTCACAGCGGCCCCACCAGATGCCTCAGGGAGCACTCAAGACAACAAGAGACCTTTATCCTGTTGCCACTTCCCTGCATCTGTCATTCAGAGATAGAATTAATAGTCAGGTCCAGGGTTGATAAAAGTTTTATTAATAATTTTGTTATAATTAAAACAATAATTTCATTAATAAAATAATAGATCCAGAGTGAATCCTGGACAATGGACAACGCACCACCAGTTTTTAAAAGAATTTCCAAGGAACTGCAGACCTGTCAACCTAACTTCTGCGTGAGCTAAACCTGCAGAGAGTTTTGCAAGTAACATTAGATTTCTAAAACGTTTGTGAGGCAAACCATTTCATAGGGCAGGAGGTCTGGCTCAGTTGGTAGAGTGACCGTCTCATATGCCTGAAGATCTGAAGGACGGCAGTTCGGAACGGCCAGAAGTATCCGTATCTGTCGGAGAGCTGTTGGCACGCCAAGGTGACGAGCTGCAGAGTCTCTGTGGGGGAAGAGAAGCTGCAGCTGCACTTGAGTGGGAGTCAAGGTTGCTTGTTAGCCAAAGCGTGGTGGGGCAAGATCTGCATACCCGTCATAACTGGTGCGGTTGGTTTTTTTTTGGGGGGGGGGAAAGAAACTTACCTTGGATATTAGAGTACAAGTAGAAAATATTTGGCAAGGACTGGCCCTTATTCCCCGATATTTCCCAGAAAGGGCCACTGGAACACAGTCAGGTTTGAAGGTCCTGTAAGTATCGGAGAATAAAATTTGCACTCCTCTCTCCAGGAGGAGGTCAACCTGAGTTTTTGAACTGAATGTGGAGCTGCTGCTCTCCTGATACCATATCTCAGGAAAAGCAATTGTAGTCTTTGCTATCTACAAATCCTCAAACAAACAGGCTCAACAAGCAATGGTTTTGAATGTGGACGCAAGGACGGGAGTGAAACGTACATAGCATCCGCAAGGTCAGTGGTTCAACTGAACTAAATTGGTTATGTACGGTAATTGGATAAAGCAACGGTGGCACTAGTCATTGAAAGGTCTGCAGCTCAATAGATTTCTAGCAGTGCACCTGCTCTCCTCCCATCATGACAACCAATGGCCTTCCAATATGCAGCCAATTGCATAAAGAAATTTGAACTCCACCAATGAGGTCCTGCTTTATGGATCCTCCCATTTGGATGCCAGGATAAATGGTCGACTCTACAAGAAGCAGTGCCTTTTTAGGGATAACCCCAGAGCCCTGGAATGCCCATCCATGGGTTCTTCACTTAGTTCCTTCATTGATGTTGTTCTGAAGGACCAATAAAGACATACCTGTTCTGTCGCGTTTTCAGAAGTCGATTCCTACTGACTGTTAATTTTGTTTTGTAGTCGCATTGATTTTTTTTATTGCCTGACTGAACTGTTTCAATTGTTTGGTTTTTATTGATTGGTTGAAAAGCAGCATGAAAACGTCATAAATAAATGAAGTACTCAGCCTGAAGCCAATGTCATATATATATATATATATATATATATATATATATATATATATATATATATATATATATATATATATATATATATATATATATATCTTTGTTCATGACATTCGCGAAAAGCCAGATCTTGTTTTCCTAAAAATAAGCGGAGACTGGTGTGGCGACTCCTTCACCCTTATAAAACCCCCTCGTTGCCTGTAACATCCAGGGCAGCTTTCTCCAGTTTTGACCTCTGCATATCCACCAGAACAAAAAATTGGACTTACTGTGCATGTTCCTTCTTGGCAGTGGATGGAGAACTTCCTTGCCCAGATTGTTCCTCCTACTTGCTCCTTAATAGACAGGACCACGTGATGTTGAATCTTCTCCCTGCCTCTTGAGTTGCCACTCGCCAGTTCTGGGCTTGTGGGTGAAGGCAACAGGGCAGCTGCCTGCTGAAGTTTTGCTTACATAAAACTCCCAATGGTAAAAGTCCCAATGGAGGAGACAGTAGCAAGGAAGCCAAAGAAGGCTGAAGTATAAGACGCAACTCATATTTCCGTTTCTGAGTGTCAAGGCAACGGATGGATGTTCACATGCTCTCCTTCTTCTATGAGAAGAGACGGGAGGTGGGGCCAGGATATCCTCCATCCACCGCCAAGACAGAACATGTCACGATAACTCCAACATTGGTTCTCTGGAAGTGGAGGGAGGTATCCTTGCATGTGTACAGACGTGGGATCTATGGGATTTTCAGCCATGCGAGTTGCTGAGTGTTCTTCTTTTTAGCTTTTGACAATGTCCCAAGGCGGGAGGAAACAAAGCAGAGGATTAAATAATTATTTGTGCCTGTCTGTTCTGGATAATCCTTGAAAGCGGCACCCATATCACTGGGGACCGAGTAGAAAAGGAATTTCTTCAGGCAAGTTTTGGACGATATATTTCTTTATTCTTCAATTTCTAACAATTTAACATGGCTGAAAATCCCATAGAACCCACGTCTGTACAGAAAATAAGCCATGAAAACCTGCATGCCATCCTTGCATGTGCTGTCCAAAAACAGTGAAATCTGTAGGGTGGGCTCTTTTTCATAGGGGATCTACCTAAATGACCATCTTGTGGCCCCGCAAAGGTTTGAAAGAGAGCTTTTCTCTTGCCACTATCAACTTGTGTTGGTCCCGACTTTCTGCTTGTGGGGAAGCAACCTTGCTCCCTCTCCCCAGCCTTTCTGTGGACCCAAGAAAGCAAGAAAATAGTGGCAGCCAGAACATCTAGGTGTCCGGGCCAAACACCAGTGTCTCCAGAACTGTCAACTGGAACTGTCATCAGCAACCAGCTTCGCTCTTAGCCAATGAGCCATCTTCTGGGAAAGGGCCAACCAGACTACAGGCTCAAACTGCTCTGTGACAAGTGCTTCTGGGCTGATAAGCTTTTTGTGCTTGTCTGAAAAGTCGGTGCAAGATGCCAACCTCTGAGACTTGAGCCAAGAGATGAATGAACTATGAAGAACAGAAGCAGCTATGAGTCAGCCCATCTCGCCCTTTGAGAAGCTGGAACAAGGAAGGTTAAGGTGTGAAGCGCTTGTGTTTGCACATGCCAAATGCCAACTTTGTGTTCCTATCATAAACCATCTTGAGAGCCCAGATGGCCAAGAGACGGTCCATTAAATAAAGCATGAGACTTCTCTAGTCGCACAGGATGAGAAAGCCTGCGGTGGTGGATCATCAGGGTGCTGCTGATTAAATCTGTTGCAGATGCAGTCTTAATAGAAAATTGACTTTATTTTTAAGCTGCCAAATGCGGGGGGGGGGGGAGGAACAAGGCTACTTTCTTTCATAAGCCGCAGGATGTCTCTCAGCAGAAATATCCTTTCTAATCATTAATTCTGTTTGTATAATTAACTCTATTTTATATCTCGAGCTGTAGCAAAGATGCCGACAGTCGCTCTTCATCATGATTCATCTTTAATCTCAAGTGGTGTCAACGACTGAGATTTGCCCTTTAAAGTCCAATTAACCATTTGAACAAATCAGTAGTTTAAGTGCACACAGCATTGCGGGCTCGCTGGGGTTTTCATGAGGTTGTATTGATTTCGCCACAGCTATAGCAACAGCAAGCAGTCGTTGCTATTTCACATGCCCTTAATGTTCCACGTTCCCACCGGTGGCACGGTACGAAAAGAACAGTATACAACCCTCCATTCCTTTTAACATAGGAGGATTATTTTATTGTTACAAATGTAATGGTTCAAGAAAAATACATATTTGGCAAAGATGCAAGGGCTTGGATAATTACACAGGCAAAGTAATATTTATATAAAAAACAAACATTTAGCCAACAGTTGGTCCTGTTTCTGATATATAGAAAACATTTTTTAAAAGTGTCTGAAACAGACCTCGTGCAAGCAAAAGAGATGGGCGGACATTTATGCACCATAACCTATCCAGAACCATTCTGGCACATTAGGCTGCTATGGTTAACACACACCAGGTTTCCAAAATACAAACATCTGACATGGCTAGTAACATGTTCAACTCCTCTTTCTCAGTATATCAAGCCCATGTTTTTATTCTTATGGACACGTTGTGCAGCCAGCCGGCAGAAGACCCACATGAGAGTAAAACTCAAAGACCTATGCATATGGTTACTGCACACTGGACTTGTGCGTGGAGAGATTAGCGGCGCAATCTAGTTGGGTTGCGCTGGCCACTCCACACGCTCCTGGGTGTTGTAAACGTGCCGTTAAGGCACATTTCCAACACCTGGAGTAAGCGATGCCGGCACCACTCACTCTCCACCGGACAGAGGACGCCGGCAGCGGACACAGGTAAGTCCTGCGCCATGCAGCGTGGGGGTGTGTGTGGGGAGGGTGGAGTGGGGGAGGGGATTGACCCACCAGGCCCGGGAGGGGGGAAGGACACTCGGTGGCACGCTCCGTCAAATCCTATTCCCCGTCCCAGGCAGGACTTACTTACATGCTTAGCATTATGTCATCCAGCCACAATCCAGTGTTAACATGGATTAAGTACCAGTGTACAAAGTGGAGCTTTGTAATATGGAGCTGAGTAAATATGCTTGAGACTGGGCTGCATCTCTCTCACCGTGTCTCCAGGTGCCTTGTTGCATCGCCTCAGAATACTAGAAATTCTGTTAGGCTCTTTGATCAAGGATTAGGTGTGAATTGGGGCGAGTAGCTTGTTCCTCCATTTGTTCCAGCCTCAGCTATGTCAGGTCAGTCCAACAATTATAGCACCCAACTCCTCCTCAGAGTCCCTTAATACATTCCCTAATTTAGTGCCCACAGTTCAACCGCGGTAACTCTAGCTGCACCACATTTTTCTTTGGTTTAAACAACTAGATGGCTTTACTGACAGTATATAGATAAACGGCAAAATTTAAAGATCTACACAGCAGAGCTTCAGGAGAGCCTAACACTTTCATGATTTTATTTTTGTGTTACCAGGGATATTCTACATTATAAAAAGCTAAAATTCTGTGCCCAGGAAGCTGAAGTTTCTCACTGGGCATAAGTTAAGCACATCTTTATTATATATTTGCCTGCTTCATTTTGATTGCACATGTTTTTAGAGGGATTTATAGTTTTCTTCTTTGGACCACAAACTGAAGAATGAAGGCTGAGATCAAGAAGGTTAAGATCCTCTGGAAACAGGTCCACTAGGCGGTTTCCTTTTGTGAAAGGCCTGTAATACATCTATGATTACGCCCTGCAAATACACAGAGGGACTGTTCTGATCACTCCTAGCCCAAGAGACTACAGAGATCAGTGGAGGTAATACAGCAGCACCATAAGGCCACTATGTGGTGTTACTAGGGCCAACTTGAGACCTCCCAGGGCACGCAACGGAGCCTTACCTGGATTCAAAAAGGTAGATAGGAACAGAGTCGAAGAGAACACCTGGTGGAGAATGGTGGGCTGGAGCGTCTCCACAATTCTTTGCTCACGCTTCCACCTCCACCATGTTCCCCTCTCCCTCTTTGAATCCAGGAAGCGGGAGGGAGCCACAAAAAGGTGGGCATCTCCCACCAACGCACCACATCAAACGACTTCGTCAGTCAGCCTCATGGAGGGACTGACCCTAGGAGTCGACATCATGCTAGCTAGCACGTCATCCTAGAAGATACTGAAGAGAGAGAGGAAAAGTGTTACCATTGCTGGGAGAAGCAGTCACCTACAAACATCAAGAGCTAGGCAGACAATGACCGGGGTTTATGCTGAAGGAATATTTGCCCAGTCCCAACTACTGGAAGCTCCAACCAATCCCGATTCTTTGTGAGAAAAGTATCTAAGAAACTGCTAGCATGTTTTCAGCAGATTCTATCCTAAGATTTCCTTCGTCTTGCAGAAGAAGCTTCTTCCTCAGTTGCAAGAACTCCTTCCAGAGGCAGAAGGAAACCTTAGATACAACCCAATATTTTTGCTGCAACAATAAGGGCTAGATACTTGCTTTTTGAAATGAACGCTCAGGATCTTGGACTTATGGGGTCATGTTCCTTATTGGACAATGCAAATCACAGCCATGCAGATCTCTAGAAAGAACAAACAGTCTCCTTTGGTAGATCACGTTTTGCTGATGAACAAGTGAAGTCCCTCTGCCCTGCAATAAACAGAAGCACCTGTGTTCTTAGCACACAGGTTCCTGTAGGGTCTGGGTTTTAGCAGGCGGGGAAAGCTCCACATCACAGTAGCTAAAACCATATCCAACAAGCAGTTCTTTTGGAGAAATGTCAGCTAAATGTGATTCATAAGGTCTGACAGGGCTCTGTGCGTTTTTCTTCTCCAGAGATTTATGCAAGAGTTCCTTCAGCCGCCTGTTTTCTTTGGTGGTCGATTCCCAAATTATTTCAAGTTCACCTTCCATTTCTCTGGGAAGAAAAACAAAAACAGGTTTGCTAGTTTTCAGATGCTTCATTCCTGTGCTTTTAAGAGTACCTTTAAGGCGAGCCATCAAGCAGTACAGACAGAACAATTAAATTTATTTTAGTATCTGGAGTGTTGCTCAAGGAACGCTGCGTGCTCAGAACAGAGAGAGTGATCAGAGGGTCTCCAGGCTACGTTTGAACAAAAATGCACATGTTTAACCAGCCTTTAATCTTCCTCTCACTTTGAAAGCATGACTAAAGAAGAGATCCACTCATTCCCCTACCACTTATTCAAACAGCAGGGATCAAAATACAGCCAGTACAAAAGGACTTGCCATTCATTTAACATTTCAAGGACAGGTTTGGTAGACGTCTCAACTAAAGCTGGAGTGGATCTGGCTCCCCATGTCACACGCAGTGAACGAGGAGTCCTTTAAAGTCCAGTCATTTCCAAACGCGTCGTTGTCAGGGAAGGCACCAGGAGAAGCCAGGCTGTGGAGTAGCACCTAGTGGCTAGCACACATGCACCACTTCTTGCTTTCCCTGCACTGGGTCAGCAGCTGAATGGAGGAGAACCTTGGTAATTTTTAAACACAGCCACCCTCCCAAGCTATAAAAACCAGGCAGGGAAAAACCACCCTCCCAAGAGAGCACTGAACCCCAAGAATTCTCATTAAAAATCAGAATCACAGTAGAGTCTGAGAACAGTCACACGTGACAACCCACTGCATTACCTGTAAATATGGACTAGGAAGGCAAGATTCAAAAGATAAACAAGTTCATTAAAAATCTAGAAGAAAATGAATTAAAACAAGTGGGGAAAGGGCGGGGGGAGGTGTAGAAAAAAAAATACAAGCAGGCTGATGGCAAATGCCTGAACTCAGCTGGATGGACACAAAGAAACGTATGAGCATATTAGGTTCATAACTGGCAATACCCAGGAGATGGAACTGGGATGCTACTTAAGAGCGAAGTGCACAAAACCCCAACACATAGCTAAGAAGGTGAAGTAGGCAGGTTAGTTTCGAGTGGAAAGTACAAAACAAAACAAAATTCCTTAACGTTTCTAGCTAACCCACCTGGCCTCTTCATTCCACCCCTTTACCAGACAGACAGGTTTGGCTTCATTGCTTATCCAGTTGGTAATCAGTAGCCAATCAGGAGGAGGAGGAGCTGCTCCTGACAGGGAGAAAGACCCCGAATCTATAAAAGTACATGGCTGGCCAATAATGGCGTTTCAAACAAAGGACTGTAGACTGCCCCACTGAACACTGCAGGACTGATCTGCAAGTAAACATGCACAGGATTGCACCATACATGAAGGAATGTATTCTTTTCAGCAGCTATCTCAGATGGTTTTCCTTACCACTTTTCTCACCCTATTACTGGATTTTGTCTGTGCGTTTTTAACCAGTTAAGCTCACAGAAATTTGGGAGTATTTTCCAACTGAAAATAGCCGATGTCCACAGTGGTACCTTGTAACACGTTCTTGCAAATTTGACAGCATTTCACACTCGGAATTGAAAAGTGGTGGGTTTTTCCCCCTGTGAAACGCATGGGAGAAGTTGTGAATGCGGCTGAAGAGCAAGTTTTTGTCTGGTCAAAAGTGAAACAGTCCATTTTCTGCAAAGGTTTTGCAGGTCACATCGTCTTGCTCACGACACAAACTATTCAAAAAGGAGCACGGTGTGCTCTGCAATTTCTGGGAGCTGCGTTGCTCTTCGCCTGGGACAGAAGCATCCTTTGCAAAGAGGTCTTAAAAATGGTAAAGTCTGAACAGCTAGAATGACTAAAGATGCTTCATACGTTGGTCTCGGAATGATGGCAGCACAGACACGGAACACAGCTCATTAAAGAGGCGCTTCTTGTTGCAGAGGTGAAGAGATGCCATTGAGATGGCCCCTTTATAGGTGAGCCACGGCTCCAAAACAAAAGCACCTTTAGACAGCTCTCAAGTATAGCTCAACTTCCAGTTTTGTTCTTTCAAATAGGAGAGGATCCACAAATTGCTGTCACTGCCCCCTTCCTACATGAATTAGGTTCTTCGTCAAAATGTATATCCTGCCTTTCCAAGTGCAAGTTAGCTCAGTGTAGCTCCCAACAGAGGTTAAAAAACAAACAAGCAAGCACTAAAACCAGCAAAACACACAGGTTACACAGGAAGCTGCTGCCTACTGAATCAGACTAATAGATCCTTGTAGCTTAATACTGACTACTCTGACTGGCAGGATTTCACAATCCATAACACTTGAGCAGACTAAAAACTCGTAACTGGTGGAAGGCTTGGTGAAAAAACCAATTCTACTACTGGCGTTTGAAAACAGAATGAGTGTCAGACAAATCTCTTGGGGCAGGGAGTTCTATATCTTGAGGCCACCACAGAGAAGGCCCTCATATGCCACCAACACATGAATGTCTGGAACAAGGGGATATGCAAAGAAAGCCTTCTTAAAGATTTTAGTTTCGGGGCAGGGGGGAAGACAGTACTTTATGTAGAATCCAATTTGTGATTTGTAATATTGTTAAAGGGAAGGTCTGCAATGCTCTTTTGGTCTTCAAATCTGTCTCTGCTTCATAAATCATTCAGACAACCCTTCCTGCAAAGCAGTCAGAGATCTGTTCCAGTCCTTTTCCCAGCTCGTAAATGTTGCATTGTCTTGTCCTAGTTCAACCCCTTGGCCATCTAGCACTCTAAGGCTGTAGTATCGACTCTTTTCAGCATGTCACGAAATGGTTGGTTTTGAACACTATTATACAAAGATGAAGACAAGGCAAAAATAAGTTATGCAGATGGTGCACTATTTATCCTGGCTACAGCATTTGCATTTTCTTGGTTCAGAATTCAAAATAAGTTGCAACAATGCTGCACTCTGCTCTGCTTCTGGGTTCTGGATCAGATGTCCTAATGAAATCTTTTACATAGCACTTAACTGCTTTCATGAAACAAAAGTGTCAAGCATACAGTCTTAACACATTCCGCTTGCACCCAACCACACATTTGCAGATCTCGTGTGCAGTACTGAGGTTTTCTCTGCCCTTCCTAGTTTAAATGTGTCAGGGAAATTTCTGTCTACTGGGAACAATTTTCCAGACTACAAATTTTCTCCTTGAGCAGCGCTGATGGAAATGAACCTACATCAGTACGTTACTGGCCCAGCACTACCGATTCTGGTTGCCAAGTTACAGAGGATTAGTGACAAGAAACCCACCAGTAATTCCTGAGTTTGCGTTACTCTTCCAATGGCGGTGGGGGCAAGTAAGAAAGGAGAGACACAGAAGAACCTTTCAAAAAGACAGAAAGCTGCATCACGGACCTGAGACCAGGGGAATACATTTTTGTTTGGTAGATGGATGTATAACATCTCAATATAATCATTAATCCTGAAGCCGTTTTTAGATATTGATACAACTGTAAGGAGAATGCTGTCAGGATGAACAGAACCTGGACTGAATCCAGTGCTCGGGAAATTTAGTGAAAACATATGTAAAAGCATTTTAGCTTCCTAAACTGAGGTCTGCATAGTCTAAAGTAGGGTTCTCAACCTGTGGCACGCGGACCAGCAGTGGTCCACGGACCGCCAGGAGGTCCGCCACGCCAAAGGGGTTGAGAACCCCTGGTCTAAAGAAAGATCAGGATGGAAGTACTCGCTTTGAGTTGCCCATCAGGGTCAAATAAATAACTAAATAAAAGAATAAGTATAAAATGGCAAGTCCACAACCAAATAGTTTTATCTCCTGCATCCTTATGGTTGACATGGCTTTAGCAAAATTATGATCCATATTACCAGTACCAGCCTATGCCTGTCTACTCAGAAGTAAGCCCCAATGAGTTTAATGCAACTTACTCCCAGATATGCGTGTATAAAATGACAGCCTCCATCCTATAAAACGTCTGGCAAGGGCTGAAGACTTCCCTTTTCTACCAAGCCTTTTCTTCTTAATTAGTTGCTTTGGGGTTTTGTGATGGGATTAGTTTTTTCCTTTACTGTACTATTCTTTATGATTTTTACACTTTATATTTTGTTCCTACTATGTTTTGCTCTATGCTCCTTTTATCCAGAGGGAACGACAGGGCATAAATCATTTAAATAAAGATATGAGGCCTCCAATTCCTTAATAGCGAAGTATATTTTATGCAAACTATGGTATATAACACTTCCACCCTCTTTTGCTTGCCCTAAGAAAGTAAAAAAAAGAAAAGAACCCCCCTTACAAAATTAGCTTTAAAATACACCATTGTCAAATGGTATGGTAGGGGTTAGTTCTTTGTCTCAGCATGAAGACTATTATTAATTATTATTATTATTATTCTAAGAGTATTTATAAGAATATTTATACACCACTTTTCAACAAAGAGTAGTTCCTATGATAACCTTGTTAAATATGCACGGCAAATGCTCAGTCCTCTAGGTGAGGCTCAGGGCAATGATTCGGAGGTTCACAGCATCCACTCCGGAGCATTTTATCCATGGCCACAAGGCACTGGGGAAGGGTTGGATTGTGTAGAAGGGACCTGAAGCCTGAAAGGCTCCTGGATCAACGTCTAAGTCAGCACTATCATGACAGAGACCATAAGCAGCAGACCGCAGGGGCCGTGAAGGCTGGCAGAGTGGAAGATGGATTGGGCAGAAATCGACCTGGAAGTTTTCTTCCACAAACCCCACCGAAATCAACAGGAGAGCCATTTGTTTCAGCGAGACGGATACAGAGAAGCCTACCCTGGGGCCCGTTTAAAGAGCTGGTGTGTAGGAGAAGGTTGCATTTTCCTACTCGGGCATGAACACATTTGGGGTGGTCTGTATTCCAAACCCATCTCAAAGCAATGGCAACATCATCTCAATGCCATCTTTTCAAGACATTTTTCCAGGGTATGGGTGGACATTTCAGCACTGCCACACACAGTTTTTTCAGTGCAAGATGTGCCACACTTCTACTACACACACACACACACACACGAGCCAATACCTCAGTCCCTGTCACTGCACCAGTCTCCTGTCGTTAAGCACAGGTGGCATTCATACAGAGAGCGCACGTACTTGCAACAAAGTCAGCAGTGATCTCAGCGTGCTCTTTATCCTCTAATGGGAAGAGCCGACACTACTGACACAGATGGCACTCGCCTCGAGTTCTGCTTTCCGTTATTTTATCTCACAATACTCGAGATGATCTGCAAAATAAATTGCTCAATTAGCCATCCCCTTCAGTGCATTTTTTTTTTACGTTGATAAAAAAAGGACCAGTCTATGAAGCCCTTCCTCCATTAAAACCTCTTTAGGAGGTTCTCTCAACACTCATCGCAATGCTTCAGCCAAGACCTGTCCCACTCTTTGCCTTTTTCTTTCAGTGATCAGAATCCTCTCCACCTACAACACGTTGCTCTTGTCAAGCTTTGTTAGCCGACTGCTCTCATTTCCTGCCTGTCACCGACCTGTCAGTCGTGGACTTCATCATTCCTCGCTGGAAGAGGTTATTAAATCAACGAGCACATGACCAGCAATTCACTCTGGAGAGAATGATTGGAAGCTCAAGTGAAAAGCTTGTGTGTATTTGCTTCCCTTCAGGAAGATGCGGTAACCAGCTAGGAGGATTGTTAGAAGCTGGCTGTCAGCACTCACAATCAATTACTTCCTTCAAGTATTTGTAGGCAAGGTGAAGAGGGGGGAGCGGAGGAGAAGGAGAGTGAATAGAGTCGGCTGCGAGGAAGAGATTGGTGTTTTCGATCCAGCAAACACACAGGCAACGGAAAACAGCCAGGGCACAGCAGAAGGGGCTCCTGGGCAGAGAATGTGCCTGTGTCTGCCTTCACTTAACCAGGCAGAGATAATTGGGGTATTGAAGGCTTAGACTGACTTGCCTTTTCTGCTGCAGCACTTCGTCAAGGGTTTCCTGCTTGTCTTGCAGCAGCCGCTGGAGGTGCTTCATCTCTCGCTGGTACTGAGCAGCCTTCCCAGCAAATGCCTTCTCTTGTTCCGTCACTTTCAGGCTCATGTCTCCGAGTTTCCCAGCAGCGGTCTTTTTATACACCTGTGAGAATGGGAGCAGAGCACCATTAAGAGCCATGCTGGGGTTGGATACAACTGGCAGGCTATAGCCAGTGGAAACATGGTTCGGCCTTACGGTGGCTTCATCCTGAAACTGGGGGTGCCTTGCTCAAAGAACAGATCAGGTAGGCTGGAAAGAAGCAGGTCTCTTTATAGCATGTCTATCGCATGTCCTTTTGGCTGCATACAGCAAATGTGTCACTGTATAACGTGTTATTTTCATGCCTGTCTTCCTGAAAGATCATTATAT
Organism: Plestiodon gilberti rubricaudatus; assembly: GCA_026170595.1. Lineage (NCBI taxonomy): Eukaryota > Metazoa > Chordata > Lepidosauria > Squamata > Scincidae > Plestiodon > Plestiodon gilberti. The sequence goes on from JANXHW010000010.1 coordinate 11,523,165, forward strand.
AAAGCCTCCAATCCAAATAGGTTTGGCTTGTCAGGACACCACGCCAGACTTTAAACATGTTGCTGAACAGTAAGTTCAACAATCTGGTTTTAATTATCAATGAACATGCAACAATGAGATGCTATTAGATAGTGTGCATTTTATCAGCCCTTTAATCGTAGCACTAACAGAGAAAAACAACCACCACCCAGTTTTGTTATCACACACACACACCGGGGGGGGGGGGGAGTTGTTTTACAAATGCAGGCTTTGAAATCCATCATGGTCAAATGCCACATTAGGGTTAATTCTTTGTCTAAATTGGTAAATGAATTTTACTTCTGAATGATAACATTGCTATATATGCAAGGACAAGCACTAAATGAACCTCAAAAAGGAGAAGAAAAAATGTTCTCCCTTTGAGAACAAAATCTCAGAGAAAAAGTTTCATTCAGAAGATTAATCTACAATACACATGAAAGAAACCTTTGCTAGAAGCCTGTTTTGTGGGTGCCCTGTCCTTTTCTTCCAAGTGAAACTGACATGTAAAGAATTGCAACAAAGACCACTTTCTGCGCAAAAATTTAGATGCGTTTGGTTACCAATTACTCTCTAACCGATTATCAGAATTGCACATTCTTGCCTCAAACCACCCCACGGTCTGAAAATGTACTTGGGAATTAATATTCAGCAGACTTTCCAAATTCAGACTCTTTGCACTAACACTGTAGGAATCTAAAGGAAACAGAATCGCCCAGAGCAATAACTCGGCTAGTACGATGTTGGATTCGATCCTGCAGAAGTCTGTGCATGCTTAAGTGCATTAAATATTTAAACAGACGTCAACAGGACGTGGAAAATCTCGTTTGGAAACACTAGTGGGCACCATTCCCACCCAGTCCCACGGCTGATACTTCATGGTTCATGGAGGAAAAGACCATCACAGATTACAAGCCATAAGCAACCTCCTGGCTTTAGAAGTAGGTTTTCTCTGTATGCCAGGTGCAAAGGAGTGACAACAGGAAGCAGGTTATCTTGTTGGCTGTGTGCTCTCGGAGGCATCTGGTGGGGCCACTGTGCGATACAGGAAGCTGGACTAGATGGGCCTTTGGCCTGATCCAGCAGGGCTCTTCTGATGTTCTTATGTTATGTTCTTATGATCCATGGCCAAGGAAGATGCAGCACAGGCTGCGGAGCATTTGCCTACCTGGAAACAGGAGTGCAACTGTCACCCAAGATTTCTGAAAAACCCAATCCCTGTCTAACAACAGTCAACATTTAGAAATCTGCTTCCGATTCTGAACAACGTCCCTCGCTTTATAAGATCAAGCCCATAAATGTGTCCTGGGCTGCTTGGCTGGCATATCGGTGGGAGGTTGGAATAATACTTACTATCTGATTTTTTGTAGCTTAATTTAATCTGGACTACATGGGCTAAGAGAGGGCTGGACAATCCTTCAACATTAGGGCTCCTGCTGTACCTTTCTCAATTGGGCAGAAGAAGGTACCTGAGCAGGGGACGCTTGCTTCATTAATGCCCCGCAGGGATTCAAAAGGCTGTACCTGCCCACATTCCCACATCTATAGAACAATTAAAAGGTACAGCTGCCCTAATTTTGACAGTTGGCAACATCTGGTCTCAAAAGTGGGAGGAGAGTGGAGCGCGTGGAGCAGCTGATCCAGGCGCAGGCGGACCTACCAGTCTTGTCGGGGCACAGCGTTCGTCCTGGCGCGGTGTGCGGCCCTCCCGCCCTCCCTGGAGCCCGTATGGCTCCGAAATAGGTAGGAAACCGGCGGGGGCGGTAGGCCCCGCCCCCTTCCTCCGGGCGCCAGGAGGCCTAGCTACGCCTCTGTCTGGTCTAACTAGTTGCATGCATCCAAGTTGTGACTAACACGCTTTGCATGCAGGAGGTCCCGGGTTCAATCTTTGCAGGCTCTCCCACATTAACTGCTCAGTTATCCAAATATGCACAGGACATTATTTGCACCGCTCTCTGACCGCTTTGTGTGATTCCATCCCCTTCCGTTTCATTATCGTTTGGGGACACACCGGCTCTCGATTTCCCACAGGATAAAACTGGGTGGCGGGTTTGTTTTGTGGCATTAGAAATGGAACTAGAACAGAATAGCCCCAGTCGTATCCCAGGATCAGATGGTTGCATGAGAGATTCTCTCCCCACCACCCCCAACTGTTTAGGTTTCTAAATATACTCAGAAGATCTATGCAGCGCTGAGAAGCTGTCCATCAACTCAGACTGGCCTACAATCTAATGGAAACTTGCAGTGCTTGTAGTGAAGAATTACGCTCCATTTTTATCACCTAGCCTAGATGCACACTGCTGCCTCAAATGCTGGGAACCAGAAATAAAACTGAAGCCGTATTTGACCACCTTCCAGTTCTTTACACAACAGTAACAGAAACATAAGCCTCTACTTATAAACTGGATGTCTGCTCTCCTTGGGTGGTGAAGACAGGCTTTGCAGAGCTTCCCACAAAAGAGAAAGTCATCTATTCCTCTTAACAAAAATCCTCCGAGAAACGACATAACATAACTACAGCTGCAGATAGATGGATTTCGGGGGTTTTGCCCCCTACGTTAAGCTCATTTGCTTATGCAAAATTTCACCCTAGGAAGAAACTATCTGAAAAAAAGGTTTCAGACCTGACGATAGCCTCTTCTGACAACCTTAATACAGGGGTTTGGAGGTGGATGTAGGAAGATAAGGAAGAAAGCTCCCCCCCCCCCCCAACAGCAAGGACCCAGGCTGTTTATGACTTTAAAAGTCAGGACCTGTCGTTTGACTCGAGGCTGGAAAAACAGACCGGCAACAAACATAGCTGTTTTAAGACTGGTATAATCTGGTCTGTCCATGTTTCTTAGACAGTATCCTGGCTGCTGTGTTTTGGACCAGGCAAAGTTTGTGGGCAGTCCTTCAGAGCCGGCCCCACACAGGGTACAGCGCAGTAGTCTAGTCAAGACGTAATCAAGGCACTTTTTTGAGTTCAGCAGGGCATAATTTCTGCATCTGAATCTAGACCTGGAGGGTGTATTCTCCAGCCATGTCCCAGAGGTCAGTTGCTGCAAACTGGAGCCGGAGTTAGAAGGTATCGGACAAAAGCAAAAGGTCGGGCTCCTAGTATCTAGGCTCAGTCTGGTTCATCCAGGGCAGGGACTGATGATGTACATTCAGATTTCCTTCTGTGGCTGGAGAGCGCTCTGAGGCTTCAGCACAACGTGAGATTTCAAATCCTGGAGATCCCCGATAATATTGACGACACTGGTTTTGCATCTGGAAGTGGGGAGCAGGTGGGAAGGAAAAGTGGCAGCAGTGAGGGGAGTGTTCAGTTGAAGGCTAAGCACCATCCTCCCAACCCAGTGGCTCAGCCCAACAGCATGGCATCACTTTGAAGTGGAGAAGCGCTGGCTAGGGTTCAACACGTTGGGCAAGCAAAATATCACTCTGCTCTAGACCGTTCACAGCAGTAGACAGGTTTGCTCTCTGTACCTGGCAATAGCTTTTCCCTACACTGTGCCTGATGAAGAGTTCTGTGTAATTTCAAAAAGTACGGGACCCACACTTAGGGGCCTTGGTTCAGATCTTATGAGCCAGAAAGAAATTCCATCCTGGCATGAATCTCAGGCAGATACAGGTCCTTCTTCCTCACTATGGGGAAGTAGTAGTAAACTAGCTGGGTTTGAACCCTGTGATCTGAACACAGTATCACCCTAGCCAAGCCACCCCAATCCTTTCCAGAACACATTTTCTGTACGAAAGATTTCCTTATTATGGCATGACAGGTTTATAACAGGAGTATTTTATTTTATTTTTAATCAATGTGGACAGGTTTGTCAGCTTCAGCATTTCATTTGAAGCATTAGATCCAGGAGAGGCTTATCTGGAACTGGGATTTCAAAAGCCTGTCTTTTCCATTCCTATTTAATCTGTGCCAAAGTAAAATGACAACTTGTATTAAAGCAGGCACACACATACACAAGTTGAGAATGTTTGCTGTTGTGAACAGGTTAATCTCAAACATACCATAGTTTGGCTGAGAATTACAACACACAGCAGCGACCCACATCCCTATAATCTTGGGACATGGATTATGTGGTGGATCCTTTGAAGTCTGGTGTGGGGCCTAACCTAGCTAACTGTCACTCATGTCTTGTTATCAGATTAGACTACAGGAATCAACTCTGCATGAAGCTACCTTTAGTCAGAAACTATAACTTGGTTCAAAATGCAGCTGCCAGAGTATTAACTGGAGTTCATCTCCTGGAGCACAAAACTCCCAATTTACGTCATCTTCACTGGTTTCTGGGCCCAATTTAATGGGATGGTTTTGATGACTAAGACCCTAAATGGTCTGTGGCCAGGGTATCTTAGCCTTGAGTGCCCTTGCTGGGAGAAAGGCGGTGTATACATTCTTTAAATAAAATAAATAATATCTTACAGACTGCCTCCTCCAATATGGACCAGCCAGGCCACTTGCACCAGATGCCCTGCTCTGTGCACCCCTGCCATCAGAGGGCCCAGCAGATGGTCACAAGAAAGGGCCTTTTCGGTTGCAGTGTGTAACCTTTGGCACTCTTTCCCAAGAGAAATGTATGTGGCCACCACCAGCCTGGAGGGGAAACACACAATCCTAGATAAATGCTGGTTTCTAAAATAGAAACAAAGGTTTGGTCTTAGTACTATCAGTGACAGAGAGCTGGCCATATAAATCTAGTTGAAGGATGATCTCCTTAGTAGGGAACAATCTATAGGATAGCTGGATTATATTCACTGTTCTGGAACAATGAATATACACTAATCTGGAACAGTCCTAAAAAATAAGACTATGTGTCTATAAGCGGTGCAAACAGGAGCTGCAAGATTGCCTTTATTTACCAGGATGAACAAATGCACATTTCATGTTTCCTGGTGTTGCACCCGACTATCTACTCCTGACATAAGCAGCATGAGTAAGAGAAGGCATAGGATGGACCTACTCCCCAGTGTTTTGGAGAACGACCTAGCTTTCCTGAGATCGGGGGGGGGGGGGGAATATATAAAATTGTTTTTAAAAGGATGCAACTAAATGTGGGTTCCACATTCAAGCTCACAGAATTGTCTCTAATAAAATTGCCTTTGTTGTTGGGTGTTTTAACCTTGCCGCTTCCCATTAAAATTCCATTACCGCTGCACAGCATTGCGAGGGTGATGAGCTGAGACAGAACCAGTTCTGTTTATTAGGATGTGCAAACAGAAATGAAAGCACCTTTTCAAGTAAAAGAGGGGGACGACGACTGTGAAGCGCACAGTCACACCTATTTACTCATCAAATCCTCAGAGCTTCACAGCCCTGCATTCTGAGCAATCAAAGAAATGTCACAGGGAATCAATAGGTGGGTTTGGTTGGGGTTTTTGTTTAAATGGTAAGTAATACCTCCGCTCCACAACCTTTAATTGAGAGTGTCATTAAAATGAGCAACTTGGAAGTCTCCTCTCTGTCAAGCTTACACACAGGGGCGCAGTGTTGCAGGAGCATTCAGGCATGACAATCAGACCCATCTCCAAGGCAAAGCAAACTCTAAATACCCGTATTGTCCCGAGTACTAGACGCACCTGCTTATAAGACGCACCCTTAAAGTTTGGTGCTATTAAAAATAATTAATTAAATCACTGGCATTAAATTGCAACAGCCTGCTTATAAGACGCACCCTAGTTTAAAAACTTAAATTAGGAGAAAAAAGTGAGTCTTATACTCAGACCAATACGGTACTTGTCAAGGTTCAGTTGTAGCAACGGGCCTACTAGTCTCCGGGTTATATATCCTCCGCCAAAAGGTAGGTGAGCGAAGGTGTGCCCATGTCTTTCCCAACCCGACAGAGAACTGCAGCACCGAAATATTGCGGATGAATAACTGCTACTTGTCACAGCTGACGTGCTAAGTGTGATGCAGACACTTTTCTGCAAGTGTCCCAAGATAGTTGTGTGTAGGGAAAGGGGGTTCAGGGCGCAATCCAAACCTACTTAGGCCACCGTTGTAACCAGCGGCCCAGCAAAAACGGGAGGCCCCAGAATGGAAAGGGGATTCAAATCCCCTCCAAAAGGGGATTTGAATCCCCTTTCCGTTCTGGGGCCTCCCGTTTTCGCTGGGCCATTTGTTACAACGGCGGCCTAAGTAGGTTTGATTGCGCCCTCAATCTCCCCCCCCCCAAAAAAAGGTAACAGGGAATCATATTCAGGCTCTGATGGGAGAGGCAGTATGGTATAGTAGTGGATGAACATATGATGCTATTTCATACTGAGTCAGATCCTTGGTTCATCTCGCCAGCATTGTTGACGCTGCCTGGAGGAAGGTACTCAGGGCAGCATTTCTACAAGGTTTCAGACTGGGGAGGTTTTTCTCAGTTCTACCTGAAGGTGCCAGAGACTGAACTTGTGAGCCTCTGCATACAAAACATGTGCTCTAGCCACATGTTTTACCCTACCCTGTGTGCTCTACCCACATGTTTTACCCTACCCTATGGCTCCTGCCCAAACATGTGCTCTACCACTGAGCTATGGTTCCTGCCCTCAAATGATAAAGTGGTGGACTTGAAACAGAGAGACAGGTTCAAATCCCTGCTCAGCCCTAAAGCTAATCTTTCCTCCTTCCAGGGTTGTTGCAAGGACACAATGCAGGGCAATTGCAGCGTTGCTCCCTCACATTCCTTGGACTTCTGGTGTTCAAAGCCCACATTTTATCACTCACATTCCATCTTCCAAACTGGAAGAAATGTAAAGTAGGCAGAGCTCAGCAATATTGAATGTCGGAACCCTGCAGCTGGACAAAAGCTGGTTTCAACTGGGAAAGAAAGCCAAACAGAAAATCGGTTTTCTTCCAGCACTATTCTCCATCATTTCTTTAGTGAAAACAACACAGGAAGGTAAGTTGGACAAAGGCCAGATGCTCAAGGGAATGTCAAACACGCCCTTGCTATCTGTGGACAGGGAAAGCAATTTCCCGTAGGATAATTTGAACGGTAGTGAATATTCTGCCCACATTTAAGAAAATGATACAGAAACAAAAACAGGATACTTATGAGGAGACATAACTCGTTTTAATTTAACCACTGCTATCCATTTTTCCTGCACTTAAATGCAATTACTGAATGCACCCTAGAGACGACCACTAAGAAGGCATTATTAAAAGTCTGCAGGAATTTATTTCTCTTCTGACTTCTTTTGCAGTGTGCCTAATTTAAAGATGCATTATCCTCCAACAGAAGGGGAAGACAAAGTACTGAACGAGGAGTTGGAATGTAAAATCTGTTACCAAAAGTTTAACGTTCACAGCCGAAAGCCCAAACTCCTGGACTGCCTTCATAGGGTATGTGCTAAATGCCTGACCAAGATCCTCCATGTTGGAGATGGCTCCCTTGGCATTAGCTGTCCTTTCTGCCGTCATGAGACCGAGCTGCAAGAAGAAGTGGAAGGACTCCCCAATGACACAAACATTATGTCCAAACTGACGACGAAAGACAAGACAGCATGGAGTTCAGACTGCAAAGAAGTGGTCCTGACACCAAAAAACTTGGCTTCTTCGAGCCCTTCTCAGGGGTCCTCAAACTGCTTGGTGATCACCATCATGGAAGTGCAGAGAGATTCGACAAGGACTCCCAGCCAAAACACCCTCTCAGATTATTACACAGATCACAGCCTCGACTCTGCGTCGGTTAACTCTCACAGCCAACAAGACCAAGATCTCTTCTCAAAACTTTGTAACCACGTCCCCAGAATATTAGTGTGGCTGCTCGGATTTTTATACTTTGGTTCTTTGCCGCTTGGAATTTATTTGTTGGTGATTCAGAAAGTGACCCTTGGCATTGTCTGTGTCAGCCTTGTTCCATCCAGCCTAACTGTGTGTCTAGTGTATGGCTTCTGTCAATGTCTTTGCCAAGGAATGTGTGATTGTTCCTCTAGAAACTGACTTAAAAAAAATAATTTTGTATATTGTTAACTATATATCTTCAAAAGTATGGGCTATTAAAAGTCCACTATGTGATTTTTTTTAAGTCTGTTTCGCAAGAAGCAGCAACAATTTATATACATGCCACTTCTCAACATTCCACTCTCTCTCTCTGAACATGTTGTCACTCAACAAACCAAATCCAGGAGAGTCCTTCTGGTCAAAATAAACTCTGCAATTTGAGATAAGGTAAAGGTAAAGGTATCCCCTGACAATTAAGTCCAGTCGTGTCCAACTCTAGGGTGTGGTGCTCATCCCCATTTCAAAACCGAAGAGCCAGCGTTGTTCGAAGACGCCTCCGTGGTCATGTGGCCGGCATGACTCTCCTTGCCGCAGCGCGTAGCATGCAGCTGGAACACGGAGCGCTGTTTACCTTCCCGCAAGCGGTACCTATTTATCTACTCGCACTGACATGCTTTGGAACTGCTAGGTTGGCAGGAGCTGGCCAAGCAACGAGCGCTCACCCCGTCGCGGGAATCGAACTGCCGACCTTTCGATCGACAGCTTATGGTTCAGCGGTTACAATTTGACAATTGTATCGGATCGTGAACCCGTGGATAGAAAGGGTCCACTGTATAAAATAAAATGTAGATTCCTTTGTGCCTACAGTCTGAAGAACAGGCTATGCAAAAAGCTATTTAAGAACCCCTAACCTTTAGCATGTCTAGAATTTGCAGACAAAACCTGGGAAGAAAAAGTATATTCTTTAAATAGGGTTGTCCGATCAATGAAGTACCAAGATAAAAGAACTAGGGGTAGGGCTGGGTGTTCTGTAAATGGTTATGAAACAGAGATCCTCTGAAATGCAAGGTCTCCACTGTGTTGTATGGATTGTTCTGTTCTTGAATAATGTGCTTTGAAAAAGAAAAATCGAGGGGCAACATTTCTGCTAGAACACAATGTCACTCATTTTTTAAATCAATACACAATTGCAAGTGGGAGAAATATGACTTTTGCAAATCATGCCAGATTTCATAACTTTATCAACCTGTACACACCCTTAATGGACCCTTACACAGAGGAATCAACGGCAACATTATGTACTTTGATACCAACGAGTGATACTACCCGCCCCTTACTTGAAGTGACTGCCACTAAAATTGACTCACACAGTCCAGTTCTTGGGAGGACAGGCTGCATGAAATCCCAGAAACAGACCCACTAGGGCAGGAGTGCACAACTTGGAAGTAGGTAGGGGCCAAAATGAATAGACTAAACTTCTTCGGGGCTGCACGGGGGTGTGTGTCAAGGAACCGTGATGCCACTTCCTCAGGAAGTGACATCACAGGGGGTGTGTCCATGAGCCGGAAAATATCCGGAAAAGCAACATATTAATAAATAAATAAAGATATTTACAGAATTAAAAATTCGGATTTGCCCTCCTGCCGCGAATCCGAGCCTCCTCCTCACACGGAGCAGCGACAATGCCAACGGGACAAGCCCCCAAACCTCCGCGCCCGTTGGCACACAAGAGGAGACGTGGCTCTTCCAGCTCCTGGCTGAATGCCAGGAGACTCCAGCTGATCAGCGGTGTTCAAACGCCGCCTTCAGCAACGGCCTCAAAGCCTCCGGGCCAATGGGCTTGCAAGGCTCAGTAACTTCGTCCTTCTTGCTCGGTGACCCGAGCAAGAAGGCTGCACAGCTACGTAGCTGGAGTGAAGACATCGGAGATCCCTCGGCGCTCTCTTCATAAGCAATGCGCACCAAGGGATCCCCGATTTCTTCGGGGGGCACCGGAAATCCTTCAGAGGGCCGCAAGTGGCCCTGGGGCCGCATGTTGTGCACCCCTGCACTAGGGGATGTTTGGAGTTTTCTGGGTTTGGGTGACGAATTCAGTTCTTTCAAGGAGAGACTGGAGCGGTTTTCCTTATCATCTAAAAATAACCAAATCTTTTAAGATGGTATGGAAGGCAGCTCTGGTCTGTCCCTGAAATAACTGAATTGAAGTTGCTCTTGACCAAGCGTCACAATGATCAAAACACACTGGACAATACACCGTCTTCTCTGCATTTTGTGGCTTCCTGCCACTTTGTTCCTGCAGAAGTGTCTGTACCAAAATTGCCCTGGAGCACGAAACACAATACTACCAACATTCAAATCCAGCCTTCAGGAACTGTGAGTGGGTGGGAACCCCACCTCCTGTATTTGCACATTTCAGTTCATTGTGGAAAAGCAAGAGGAGGCCACTTCTACTCTTAGCCAAGAATTCCAGGAGGAATCTGTCTAGGTGTGCAGGTTACTCCTGCTGGGACTGAGAGTCTATGCAGGATCCAACCAGATCCATGCTACTTCTCAAGGAGAAGGGGGTAGGAGCTGGGTCAAGTCAGGTGCAACTTCCATTTGCAACCAAGACATAATCAGAAGCAGCTACTTTTGAGATTAATATAGTATATTGTCAAACGAACTGATAGATATTAAGTTTAACAAGAAAGCTTCTAAAAAAAAGGGTTTCCAACAATCATTACACAGCAGAGGTAAGATAGATAAGATATGCAGTCTTTTCTTGGAACAAAGTAAGAAGAGTTTTGCAAAATCTGATTTCCGCCCCAAGAAGAAAGGTCTGAAGTGCCCATCGCACCTTGAAAGATACTAAAGAGCAGGAAACAGCATTAATGGCAGTCAATGAGACAAGAAATACACTTTGGCAAAGAGCCAAAGAAGCTTCTGTGCAAAGGACACAGGAGGGGAGGGGCGTGTGCCAATTCTTCCTTCTGGTCCAAGCCCTTCCCTACCTTGGTTCATGATCATCAAGGGAGAGTTTTTCAAGCAGTGGGAGAACCTATGTTAGAAGGGGGGGCTGAGAAACTCCAGTTTGGGACCCAACTTTTGTACGTGTACTTTTGCACTGCCAATATAGGGTATTGATATTTCTCTTACACAAACAGAGGTTGCAATTCTATGCATGCTTATTCAGAGTAAGTCCCACTGAACTCAATGGAACTTACTTCTGGAGGAAACATGCATAGGGTTGCGCTGTAAGTCAAGCTAGTTCAAAATGGGTTGGTTCCAAGTAAAATAATTATATATTTAGGTTTTCTGCCAATTGTACTTGATACCAATTACACTGTTTTAAAAAAATGAATTTTATAGTTCCAGTGTAAACACGTATTTTTAAAGCAGATTTTTTTTAAAATCGATCAGATTTCAAAACTACAGAGATACATTTGCTACCTAAATTGATTTAAGCGGCCACTTAACAGGTGTTCTCATAAAGCAATGTTCTCATCTAGGTAAAAACACACTGTGGGTGTCTTTTTTACTGTCAATGTGATCTTTTTAAGCTATAAATATTTACAGTTTTACGAGGAAGACTGTTTACTTACCGGTTGGTGTGCACTTAAAATCAATTTAGGTAGCATATTGTACCGTATCATTCCAAAGTTGCAGAGCAATGGCAGTTTTGCAAACCACCAGAAACCAGCCTTGGGAAGAACATGTTCTCTCTTCCCCATTCAGGTACGAATTCCTTTTGGGAATTGATCCCGGTTTTTCCTTTATTGTTTGTCAAATCATAATGCATGTTTATAAACAGAATAAATAGACTTAGAGGTACTAAAAAACAAACCACCTCCACAGAAAAAAACTTAATCACAAGTTTCATCTGCCCTTTGATGTTACTTGTTACACATGATTGAGCCACTCAAAGACCATGTTGTTAATTAATAAACTTTCATGAAAAAAATCACTATAGCCATCAATTTCATTCATTTTCATGAATGCCTTGCAAGATTTCTATTAAGAGGAGAATTTATTCAGTCTTAGAATCCCCCACCATTTCTCCATCTATTCTTGCAACATGCGGCCAAGTATAATTTGCAGAATCTTGCAAATACTATTCTTGCAGACACTAGGCCTACACAGTTCAGTATTGTATCTGTAACAATGCTAACTACCATATGGTCACACTAACCAGAGTCCCCACCTGAAACAGGATTGGAAGCCAAGGTCTGAAACACATTTGCAAACCCAAGGATAAGAGGAAACTTAGTTCACATCAACACTGATCCAAACCTATGACATGATTAAGACTGACAAGGGAAGGGAGATGAACAGCGATTCCTGAAGCTAGCGCCCAATTTGCAAGCTGCAGGGAGCAAGTGTTATGTCTGCACTGGATCTCAGTGGCTCACTTGTGTCCTATTGTGACCTATCAGACACGTCAAGAAAGGCCTCTATTTTTCAATTGTGCCATAAAAGCAAGATGAGGACATGCATGGAAACGTCTCTTGAGCAGCTGCCCACTTTGTGTGCACCTCCTTCTCTTACTGCCTGAGCACAAGGTTTTCAAAAAGCATTGCAAGGTCTCCTCCTTTTGTCTAGCTTTTTGTGGTCCTGGGTGAAGCGAACGTGGCCGATTCTCCACTGGAGATGGACACAGCGCTATTTACTGTTGCTTATGGGAACAGTCAGGATAGCTGGAAAACAGGCTTTCCTTTTTAACACCATGATTCTTCAACTTAGAATCCGCCTTCTGCCTTTTATAATGTGTATGGAGCACATTTATGGGGCTCAGCATAAGCAGAAATTGGTAAAAGCAGTACTCTTCAGGCTGCTTCATACTGGGTATGGCAGACACGTTTGCTACGGTGAACACAATGCAGCAGCACGGAGACACACGTCTGTAAAAACACTGGGGAACATGTGTTGTGAAGCTACCAGCAGCTTCAGCTCCCTGGCACAAAATCGACCACATGTTTATAGATATGTACACATCTTTCCACTGTGCTTTCCAGTTCTCACTGCAGCAAGCATCAGGCTGCATGTTTACAATGGAAAACATCACCTAGTTCTTTATCTATTATAACCTGGTTCTTTATACATTATACATTATCTAGGAAGTGAAATACTTTCTAGTTTTTCTCTACCTCAAGCAGATGTCCACATGCATGCATGGAGTACAAGTGGACAGGACTGTACAGTATTTTTCTCTCAGTATTAAATACTTAACTGCAGACACTTATAAGTTCAAATATCTCATCCATATTTATGAGGGATTAAAAATAATTTTATTTTGGTTAGCAGAAACATACACTCCGCTACAATTTTTCTCCCAAGACTAAATAGAGAGAGAGATAAACAAAAATTAGGCTGGCTGCCAATTTAACTCCAGGGCTCTCGCTTTTAATCAAATATTTATCTTAAGGCTAAGCAGAAGAAAGAGAATGCCAAACAAGTTGGGGAGACTGAAAGGGCAAAAACTGCCCCAGTTTGAAGCAATTTGATGCTAAAAGGTTATGATAGTTATCACTACAGTGATTGTTGCAGAAAAATTAAATTGACACTTCTTAGAACAACTACACTGTAAGTTAATTTTTGCTGCCATGATACAAAAAAAATGTAATTATTACAATAGCACTTAAACACGGTAATGAAAAATGTGTCCTCATAGCTAACTCTATGGTGTCTTTTAACATATATGGAGTTTGACAATCCTTGACATAGTTATCTGGCAGGCCCACTGAACTCGGCGAGACTTGCTTCTAAGTCGACGTCCATAAGATTGCTCTGTAATAATGTTTATATACCACTTTTCGATAAACTCTCACAAAGTAGTTTACATAGCTAAATAAATGGTGAGCAATTTTGGGACTGAGAATCATCTAAAATGATGGAGAAGAACCACCAGCAAATAGCCACTGAAAAAGTAAGGATTGCAAGATAATACGTACACATAAAATGCCTTGAACACTTGAAAGCACCATACAAATGTCAAACGATATTATTGTCCAGGTTTATTATGCTGTGTGCATTAGATTTCTGTATACACCTCAGCCAAATATGATGTGAATGCTGCAATTCTTTTTAAAAAGCATACAGTATTTTTATTCATTTGGGGATTTATTTGTGTGCTGCCTTTCCACTTCCTAAGAGGTCCCCCAAGGGAGCTCACATTCTGTTAAAACAAAATTTAACCAAAACATTATAAAAAACAAACAAACAAAAGAAATACATGACATAACAAAAAGGCAAAAAAAGGGGGGGGAAGCTCAGCCAAAACCTTGTGTAAACAAGTGGGTTTTCACTTCATTTAGGAATAGGTGTTCAAAATACAGAGGCAAAATATAAAAGTAGCGTTGTATTATTTCACATATATATTTTAAAACCTACTAACCTTCACTTTCTCTTCTAATCTTCCTAGGCGTATATTTCCTTCTACTATTTTGTTGAGAACACCATGCTTCTCATTTTCCAAACAACTGGCCTGGAAAAAAAATGGATAGAAGAGTTTGTAAGGGAGTTCGCTTGTCCCTCTGACTTGAAGACCATTAGTGGTTGAGATATCACACTACTCCATTCAACCTGAAAAGATCATTAATTTAAAAGGAGACTTGTGGGCCTTAACAGAAAACAGCCAGGAGGCTCTTGAATGCATCCGACCAACTAAGAAAAGCTACAGAAATTATATGTGATCTGCATGGCAGAAAAACATTTGAGAATGAACATTTTTGTCAATTTCAAAAATACAGACATCCAAAATGTGACTACTGTAATTAGCCAGAATCAAACACTTAAGTAGCAGATTTCAAAATCACTCTTACAACAAATGCTTTGCATGCAGAAGATGATCTCAGGTTTGATTCTTGTGTCTCCAGGCAGGGCAGGAAATGATCCCATCTGAAACCCTGAAGACTATAATAAACTAGATGGACCAATGGCCTGACTCACGACATATGCCGTGTATGAACAATACGGAGTAGTAGACTAGAGATCCTCCATTATTGCTCAAGAAAATACTCACTGTGTTCACTAGATTCAAAAGAATCATTTGCTTATCATGCAGGGGGAATGTAAATGCCAGTATACTGTGTTTAGAACTGCACTTTGTGCAAAGGTCTCCGACACTATTTTAGCCTTAATGGAAAACTAATGAAAATGACAAAATGAGATGAGCAGAATAGAAGATGCAGAAAAAAAATCGCTCTTGTTCAGCACTGAGGGTCAGTCTGAAAAATTGTAACGAATAAATATAGCACGTCTACTGGCTAGATTCTGGCCCCCTTCATATTCAAGAAAATGTTAATCAGGTCCAATTCAAACAAACAAGTTGGTTGCAACAACGACGGTTTTAAAAACATTACCAAGTTTAAAAGATGGTCACGCTCTTGGGTTATATGTTCTGCCAAGCTAATCAGGTTTGCTAGGTACTGACGCGCTGTCATTTCTTTCTCTGTCGCTTCTTCCAACTGCTGTTTCAAAAGACCCATCTTCCTCTGTGATTGCCTAAAAGGTTTTTTGTTTTTTTTTTAAACACAGAAAAATATCCTTAGGGGGCAATTTAGGATCACTAATGTTCTAATTCAATTCCAGTGCAATTCAGCATCCACATGGATTTCAGCAGAATTATACCAGTTTACACAATCACTTAACAAATCCCAATTATATTGCAAGTAATAGGTTAGAACAATCCGTCATTCTGCTGGAGAACTGCACGCTAGAACTGGTTCAACAGCAACACGTGCTAGGTCATCTACAGAAAATCCATAAACAAAAGGCAGTAGTGGGGTTCATAGTCACAGAGAGCCTGGCCACCCAGGGATATTAGTTTTCAGCCTACATTTTCAGATATTTCATATTGAGACAGCTTTTTGGCATAAGACAAAACGTTCAGTAATAAACAAAGGTCTGCCCACGTTCTAGTACTTTGGTCAATGAGTAAAAGGCACAGATCATTGACAAGGAGGAAGTACGTATTTGTAAGTGTCAGACATGCTATTTATATTCATGCAACTAAGGGTGCAATCCTATCTGGCTGCTAGGCAGGCATAGGACCTCAGCGCCAACCCAGGATGGTTGCAAAAGCTGCCGTAAAGCTGTTGTGCTGGCCCTGCAGGTCGGATCTGGACAGTGTGCAGCCCAGGTAAGCTGTAGCTGGGCTGAGCGGCACAGAGGCAGAGGGAGGGCGTTCCAGGGCGGGGAATGGGCAGATCAGGCTTGGGAGGGGGGCGGGATCGGCAGCAGCAGTGTACGCTGTATCCTATCCCCCTCTCTGGCCCGTTTCTCTAGACACGAGCAGCTTTGATTTGCGCCACCAAAATGGCAGGCGCAGGTCTAAGGAGGCCTGTTGCGGGGACTGGAGCTTTACCTGGGGTAAGGGAACAAAAGTTCCCTTATCTCAAGGAAACCTCCAACCCTGCCTACTGTTCAGTGGATCGCTGAACAGAGTATAGGATAGGATTGGGCTGTAAATGGTCTTAAAACATGTTAGCCAGAATTTTAATGCAGGTAGCCTATATGGCATTGCTTTTCCCTCCCTGTTCACACCTGTAAGGGTTCAACTAACCCTTACGGCCACCTTGCAACAAAATTTCTAGGTATTCCGTAAAATATTTATATTCTACATTACCCTTATATAACTCTGGCAACAATTCAACAGAAACATCTTTTTTTAAAAATATTTTATTATTATTATTATTATTATTACCCACAAACACACACATACCCTGCAATAGGAGAAAAATTGTTCTAGACTGGCCTATACAGTAGAAAGTGCATCAGGAGTATTTCCTCAGTGACAATTGGTTACATTTGCAGTCATGTGAAAAGGACAAACGCTTCACCCTGAAGGGTGCAGCAAGCAAGCATCACTACACCATCTGTCAAGGTGACCAGGTTATCGTGTCCTTTTTCAAAACACTTGTCAAAGATTTTCCAAGACATGTGATCTAGATGCACTCTGGAGAGTTTAAGGCCAGATCAATGCATGCAAATTCAAAACAAGCTGACTGAAGAGGTCGGGGGGGTTGTCCTCTGAAATCGCCCCACCCTTTTGCCCTCAAAAGCCAGAGTAGGAGACAGTTCACTTCATGAACAGTATGACACTTTCAAACTTTCTCCTCAACTATTTGGACTAGAAATGTTTTTATTATTTAAAACTTAAGCTGAGGTTCCCTTGATTTTAATGTTTCAGTCATTCAGGTAAAACTCTCAGTTTTCCAAGGCAAACCATGCAAATTTGGTTTTTGGATGCTGGTGCTACCAAGAAAGGTCTTTTGCTTGGATAAAATTCATCTAAAAAGATTATTTGGACAGAAAGGAAATCGCCAAACCTCTTTGTCTTCTGTGCCATTTCCAGTTCAGCTTCCAGAGCCTTATTATCAGCCCCCAGGTTATTTTTCTCGATGAGAAGGCTCTTTTTTTCTGCCTGCACAGATGCTAGCTTTCCCATTAGCTCCTGTAATTCAGTCTCTCTCTTTTCCTGTTCCTGCTGCAACTGGCTACAAAAAAACCAATAATGAAAATCAGGCATCGAATAAAAGTACCATTTCCCATCTAGAAATGAACAATTAGAATTAATATAATTGTGGAAAAGTACAATTATTTCCTTTGACGAGGTTACTGTTGCAGACATTAACAGCTACAATTACAACCAAGCTATTCAAACATTCCGCCCCATTCTGAAGAGTACATAGAAAGAACTGCCTTAAAGTGGTACGAAGGGGGGCTGCGCACCCAGTTTCGGCTACTATCCAAACAGGCTGAAATCAGACTAATTTGGACTCACAGAGGCAGCTCGCACTGCCTTCCTCACGTTACTACCATCACCATTTTCTTCATGCCACCTTTGAAAAACTATGGTTGCAACGTCTTAAGCAATGAAGTTCAACAGTGAGGAGATCAATAGATAATAGATCAATAGTGAGGAGGGGCGTTGGAGGAGAGGGTACTCTAGCATCTACATTGAAGCGTACATTGCTGGTATCTCGCTAAACCTGAATTATTAATTATTATTAATTAATATAATTATTATTATTATTATTATTAATTGGTTTGCACTAAAGCACAGTTCTGAATTTGCATGCAATGCAGAACTGCAGTGTAGCTCAAATGAAAGTGGAAGCTTTAGATCTCTTTCTCTCGCACATGAAAGGGGAGAGGAGAGGCAAGAACAAGCTTGCAGTTCTCCAAGGCTCAGTCTTGTACCGTTTTCCTGCAATGTCTGAATCAGGTCAAAAGAGAGGTACAAAGCTATTGCCAGCTACAGGATCCTTTCAAAGAAGGTCCCTTGAAGTTTTCCATTACAAGACTCCTACCTTTTTAACTGATTTACCAAAGCAGCATGCTCCTTCACGGTTATACAATCTTTAATGCTGGCTTTGAGCTCTTTGTATGCACAGCGTAATTCTTCCAGTTGCTTCCGACTCTCTTTCTTCTCCTCCTCTTGATTGTGTTTCTCAGCTTCCAAAATCATTAGCTGTTTTGTTAATTTGCAAACTTGAGAAAGGCAAAAAATACAGGCATTTGAAGCAAAGTAGGGCATTCCCTTAGGAAACAAACAGAAAAAAAGGCTGCAATCTTATACATACTTACCTAGAAGTAAGGCCAACTGAATTTAGAGGGGTGTTATATCTGAGTAGACATGCATAAGATTGTGCTGAAAGTTGTTCACTCCTTGGATAATTTGCAGACATTTTTTGTTCATTGTAAATCTTATTCAGTTGGTTCAGGGGCTATTATACCATTTTAATCTACAGCAGTGGATCCCAAAGTGTGCGTCACGGGGAGCCACGGTGAACCTCCAGGGGCATCACGGGCTGCATGCCGGCCAGCAGTGTGACTGCAACAGTCCGCAAAGCAGAAGCTCTGCTCTGCGGGTTGCGGGTTGTGCATGGTGTTTGAGGTCTGTTGGGCCCTCCTGCCCACCTTGAGCTCCTTACTGCTGATTTCAGGGTTGCTTCCTGGTCGCAGAACCTGGAAGTAAGTGCTGATGGTGTCATCACGTTGCGCGTCACCACGCTTACTTCCGGGTTCCGCAACCGGCGCCAGCGGGAGGGAGTCGCATCTCCAGTAAGTCTGGGAACCACTGATTTACAGTATTGTAGTTAAATAAATGGTACATTTCACAAGTTCCGAATGTCAATGGAAATTTGTTAGAAAATATTAGAAGGGCTGTCAAATTAAAACCTCAATAAAGTATTAAATTCTCCATGGTCTATGTAACATTATAAAGTATTAAATTCTCCAAAAGACTATGTAACATTACAAAGGCTCCATTTCCTTGACTGAAATTTCTATTCCCCCCCTTAAATGTTCTTCCTTTTATCTCACTAATGATAATCATCTGTAAATGAATACAAATCTATGCAGGATGCTATGAAATGTATTTTAGACTCTGACACTTTGGACAATGGCCAGATGTCATTCCACTATAATCAAGACTGAGTAGAAAATAAGTACCATATTAAAGATAAATAATTAACTTCTGTAATTTTTTTTAAGTGTTACAAACCAAAATAAAGACTCCTTGTAAGGTTCTACGATAGAATCAGCAATCAAATGGTTATTGATTAGCAACACCTCTCATTCTGAAAAAAGGGCTTACAAAGTTGAATATTTGGCATCGATGTTAGCTTACATTTCTGATCACCTTCTGGTCACCCTCAACAGGCAACTGCTCCTGTTGAATGCAATAGCTGAAAGTAGCAACTAAGATATTTTACCTTCCTCAACATGCTGGTTGTGGTTTTCTTTTGCTTTGGTTTCCTGTATTTTAAGCTGCTCCATCAGTAGGGCATTTTCCTCCAATACAAGCTTGGCTTGGCCTTGCAGCAACTGCCTATAAATGACCATGGATTTAAAAAATGAAATGCCATTCAAAGTTCTGCAAAATGTACTAAGGGAAGAAACACAAGTGATGCCTATTAGGTCAGGGAATCCCAATGAACCAACACGGATGCTTAAAAGTGTGCATACATCATTCATGCTTTGGGTGTGACACTGGCGTAACCACTGTCCGGGAATCATTCTGCCGCTAATAGATTAACGGCACAATTCTGTCTACTTACCAGACCGGCAGAGTACTGCTCTACTCACTGCAGGTCCAATGGAGCACCCACCAGGGAAGGAGAGTTCCCTGCCCGGCAGCGGAGAAACATGGGAAGGTAAGAACAGGGCATACCGGAAGGGATTGGGCAGCTGGGCCCGGGAAAGAACGGCGGTGGCTTCCTATCTCCCTTTCCGGGCCTGGCCGCCATTACACGGCCCTCTCAAATGTGCACCAGCAAAATAGTTGGCACACATTCGAGTAGACCTATCAAGGCAGCTGGGGCTCTACTCGGGGTAAGGGGACAAAAGAAACCAAAGCTATTTTACTGTATGTCCGTATTAGTTATTGCACTCAAGTCAGTTTGATGCTAAGCATCATGATTTTAAAGTTTCCCAATTTGATTGAAGTTTATCATGAATTGTTACCATAACAAGAAATCATGTAATAAATTTTAATGCAACACACTTACCATTCTTTGGTGGTAAAAGAACTATTTTTACTTAGTTGCTGGTGTAACTGTTCGTTTTCCTTCACTACCTCTTCAACTTGTGCCTTAAAGTTCCTCATGTCCTCCTGAAAAAGAAACAGCAAAAACAATCAAAACATAAATGACTTGTTTTAACTTGATACTGTTGGACCTACTGGGGTTAACATGTATGAACACACAAAGGAAAAAAGGAGAGAGTTGCGAGCCAGTCAAAAATGTCACAATCAGAAGTTGGACAATGAGATTCAAAATGTGTCTAAATACTCAGGAAGTCAGAGGAGAACAAAGGTTCTTTTTTTTTTAATCAACAGTACTTCTTCAGCCTGAACAGCTAAACGAATATCAAATTTCTAACTGAAACCACAAAATAAAATATAGATCTTAAAAACATCCAGACCTACCGTGTTTCCCCAAAAACAAGACAGTGTCATATTATTTTGGGCTCCAAAAATGCAGTAGGTCTTATTTTCAGGGAGGTCTTATTTTCCCAACCTGTGGCGCGACCCCTCCCCCCAGCACTTACTTTGACCGATTAAAGCTTAATTCTTTCCCGAGGGTGCAAGGCCTGCACGACCTGTACTCAAGTCCTCCACCATGGAGACGACATGCTAGAGAGACTCTAAGGATGCAACCTCCTTGCAGGCCTTCCTAGCACATCGTCTCTATGGTGGAGGACTCAAGTACAGGCCGTGCAGGCCTTGCACCCTCAGGAAAGAACGAAGCTTAAATCGGTCAAAGTAAGTGCCGGGGGGGGGGGTGATGGGGGGGGGGAGTCGCGTCCGTCTGGCTGATGATCCTAGCTAGGTCTTATTTTCAGGGGTGGTCTTATATTTATGAGTGCCAGCAAAAATCAAGCAAAAATGATGGTAGGTCTTACTTTCGGGGGAGGTCTTATTTTCAGGGAAACAGGGTATTCACCTTTACTTAAAAAATAGTGAAGTTTATAAAAAAGAGCCATTTCTTCAAGATGATATCTTTGTATTTGATGTACTTTTATTTTGGAATGAGATCTTATCAAGCACTAGGACTTTCCAAACTTCATGGACCAGTTAATATAGAAAGCCGCCTTCTACGGAGTCAGGACATAGACCCAACTGGCTCAATACTGTCAACACTGACCGCCAGCAGCTCTCTAGGATTTCAGACAGCAATTTTGCTCTGCCCTACCTGGAGACTAAACCTGGGATCTGTCACATGGAAAACAGGTGCTCTATCTCTGAGCTACCATTGAGCTCCTTAGAGACTAGGGGCAAGGTCAGACGGAAATTTAGCCCACCTCAATCTGGCGGCTCGAAGAAATTTACCTGATCGGAAGCGATGATCAGTTTAGTGATCATCAACAATATTTGCAGAAGTATTTGCTAGTTCTAGTGTTAACCATCTTTAAAAGCATTACGTCTGCCAACTTGCCTCGTGTGCAAGAATCAAGTCTTCCTTTTCCCTCATTCTATCTTCGTACGCCAACAGGAGAGGAGACAAATATTTCATATCCAGCTAAATTCAAAACAAAAACACAACATTTCAACTCACGGAAATGCCTCTCAAAATTATAAGATACTGGAAAGCTTTGCATTTCAGCCCCATTTTTCAGCTTTACTGCGAACAGCTTCAAACCTTCACAAACAGAAACGAATAAATACTGTCAAAATGGAGTGAAATGGAGGGGGGGGGACCCAATTTTATTGTCTTCCACAGGAAGGCTGAAGTAGAGTATGAAGTGAGGACTCAGCTCACGTTAATTTGCTACCATCCGAGTAATTCCAGCTGGCAAATCAAGATAAAGAAAACAACCCCCCACCCCCACTGTTGTTAACCTCATGGGAGCCCTGGAACAAAGACCCTGAACTGGGACACCACTACCACCACCCCCATGTGTCAATGCACAAGACATAGAAACTGAAAAAAGACTAGCTTGCTACTTACCAGCCATGGGGGTACTGGCTTTTTCATTGGCAGACTTCCAAGTTTTAGACCCTATGATAATAAAAGCACAAAAGTAACAAGTTAATATTTGGGTCCCCGACCTCCAGTACCGTTGTGTTCCACAGTCTTCATTTAGAAGATATTCTTGAAACGTGTCTGTTTTTGATTGGTCCTCCAATCCTGGTGCTATGAACTGAACATGGAACAAATGCTTCCAAGTATCCTTCTTGACCATTTCTGGGATATGTGAATGCAACAACAACAACAACAACAACAAAAGACACCTGTGCTTTGAGCTATGGGTGATCAGCACTAATTTCCCTAAATTTATTGAATATTTATGAACTTGCTGGTTTGAAGCTAATTTGTCCTTCACTACCTCTTCAACTTGTGCCTTAAAGTACTTCACGTCCTCCTGAAAGAGAAACAGCAAATTTATTCAAATTTATTGAATAAATTTATGGAATATTTATCCAAGCTGTACTGGTTTGAAGCTCATTTGGTTGCCTTTCAGATTCGGTTGCATTTGGTTGTTTAGGGCAGGATATGTCTATTTGAAAACAAGTTCAACCGAGTTTATTAGGGCATGCTCACAGTGAAGACACCAACAAGCCCTGATTTTTCACTGCAACCAATGGGAAGGGTGGATTTCAGACACCAGTGCCAGAATACCACCATTTACCTATTTTGTTAGTCCCCTAAGAAAGAAAGTTACCTCATTTGGCGAAATGGGTCTGTATTTAGCCTGGTAACGACTCAATTCCACATTTAAACGATGAACGGTCATTTTCAGACTGTCATTTTCATCCACCAGTTCCTGGGCCTGTTGTCTCAGTGAAAGCAGCTCTGCAAGTTCCTCTGCGTTAAACAAAAGTTAAAATGAAAAATGCACCACAGTGTCTCAATAGGTCTTGTAAACAAAGAGCAATGCAGGATATACCAATTCAACAGTACTCTGGTGTACTTGAAATGAGAATCACATCCTCGTGCAAACGTGATCAATTCATCACCTTGTCAAGTGAGCGCCTACCTTCGCTGTGCGAATTCTGTGCAGCTTCTCGTAGTCCTCGATTTTCTTTTTCCACTTCCTTAGCTTTCAACTGAAGTTCCTTCATTTGTTGCTTTGCCTCCTCAAGCTGTGAAAAGAGGCTCCGATTTGCCTCATTCAAATGCCAGTGTTCTTCCTGTAGTCTCTGAAACTTTTCTCTAGGAAGGTTTACCTGACCTTGCTTTCTACGGACGGCTACGTCTGCCAATGAAATGGAACGGAGTGCCCGCCATCAGTCACACAAATATCTAAGACTTCCTCACAAGGTGATATTCCCAAACGTAATACGTGCGGCTATTAATTTATGTGTACAGAGCCATCAATGAATATGCTGCATCTTGCAACAAGAGGGGGCAGGTCCCTGCCCTGAGGGACTTACAGACACAAGGAAAACAGAGGAAGGAGAAGAAAATGGAGAGAGAAGAAAATGTGCAATTGTTTCAGTTACACATACTTAAGCTTAGTAACAGTACAGAAGGAGAACTAAAGCACTACGTCAAATCTTTCACAGAAAAGGTGAGTCGTAAGGAGGAATATAAAGGAAGTACGAGAGAAGGCACTGCACAGGTGTTCTAGGAAACAGTTCCAGAATAAATTCAGAATAAATACTTCTTGGGATTAAAGGGCTCAAGGTCTCCTTGGGTATTGTTCATTATAATTCTAAACATTTCGGTTTGCTTATTATCACAGCCTCTAGCTCCAAAACGGGAATATGCAACCATTGTTTGCTCCAACAAAAAACAAAAAACAGTCTCAGTATAGCACAATCAAACATAAGCAACTCATATGAAGACATTTAAGCTACAATTGTATTTATAATTGAATTCAGATGAAAGAGATTTACAATAATCACAAAACACCAGAGAGTCAAATACCTGAGGATGATGGAGGCTTTTCATTCAATAGATTTTCTGAGGAGAGCTTTTCTACCTAGCAAGGAAAAAATAATAATAAGACATTGGAAGTAATTGCCTGTCATAGCTCTCCTTCTCTACAAACTTAATTTACTGAACACTTAAAATTCCTTGCAGTTACAATTTCTGAAACTGTTTATAGAATGAGTATTCTACAACAGTAATGAGAAAATGGGGGGGGGGGGGACTATAAATACAAGTACTGTATGTTTAATCAGTGGAAGACACTTGGGCCCTTGGCTGAGATACAAAGAATAAATTTAGGTATGCCAAGGACTTGGAAATGCCGAGAAGTATTCTTTACTTTTTCCCTGTGAGCAACAGACCCATCCTCTCAGGTCAAATCCTATACGGCCCATCATGCTGCATCACAAACTACTTTTGAAAACTTCTCTTCCATCTGTGGAAAACAGAAATAGTATTGGCCAGCCTTATAGGGCTGTTGCAAGACTGAAAATAATGCAGACAGTCCATTCGTTAACTGCACCAAATTGTAATAAAAGTTTCCTGAATGAAAGTAAAGCCAGCGTCGTTCATGCAAATGTTGATCAACAACTGTGCTATATAATACTGCCTCACTTGAAGTGGTCAATAGGTTCTTGGAAACTGAAACTTTAAGCGAAACGATTTATAATGAAACCAATTTAACCGTAGGCTAATTGATACAAATAAACAAGAGTTTATGACATATTTCTAGTCACAAAAACCATCACCAAACTTCTAAATAAAGACCCAAAACACTTCCAATATTACACATTGGTATAAATGTGAGCTTTCCAGGTCAGAGAAGATCCACTCAGACATAGGGAGAACGTTCAAACTCCACACAGACTGGCCCCGGCCAGGAATAGTGTATTTTTTTTCCTCAACAACTTTAAAACGAAACGACTTTAAGTGAGGACTTGCTGTACAATAGTCTTTAAATGCATTCTCTCAAAACATGTCATGTAAGCACGTTATTTCTTTCCTGATAATCTTACCTTAAATTGCACATCAGGAGGCTCAACTTCTGTAAAACAAGAGGAAAACATAATTCTTACTGGGCTCTTAAGATGGTTTTATCTCAATAGACATTTTTTACCCAGAGTTTAAGATTAATCTGGCCTGCTCTCTTTAGTCGAGAGGGCCCTTTTGGATGTGACACCATTGAGAGAGGTTGGGGGATGGTGGCCAGAAACAGGGCCTTCTCGGTAGTGGCACCTGTTCTATGGAATTCCCTCCCCTTTGAGCCGAGAATGGCTCCTTTACTAGAAGCCTTCCAGCAAGGCCTGAAGACCTTCCTATTTCAAAAAGCCTTTGAAATCCAGTAGGGTTTTTTAAGGGTTGTAAACTCATGTTCGTTGCTTTTTATTAATTATTCAGTGTTATGACCAATGGTTTCTATTGCTGCTGGTTGGCTTTTAATATGGTGTTTTATATATTTTATACTTTTAATGTATATGTATTTTTAAATGTGTTGTGAGCCACCTTGGGTGCCCTTCAGGAAGAAAGGATAGGGAAAAAAATCCATCCATCCAACATAACATGATAGAGCTGTGCTTCCCACCTTTGTTGTTCAGTGCCAATTCTGAAATGTGAATTATTTTGAAAATTCTGTTTAAAACTCATGGTCTCTCAACAGAGGATTTCATTGCAACAAAAAGTGGCTTTACCTTCCACTTGAACGTCCGGATGAATGAGACAAGTAGGTTCATCTTCTTGACCCTCAGTACTAGAAGTCATCGGGAAGTCTTCCTAAGTAAAGAGATTGCAGTATGAACTGTAAGTGTACTGTACCGTACATTTTACAAACAGCCTGCATACTTGTGTACATGATCGCATGGAACTTACCGAAATGACTAGCTAAAGGCACATCAATCCAGAGAACCAGAGGGTTGTGCACCGGGACAAGCAAGGGTTCTATCTAATTCTCTGTCTCTCTCTCAGCCCAGTTCATTATATCTGTCCACAAGTCAGTGGTGTCCTCCAGTCACCATCGAGTCTCCCTTGCTCTCCTTCTACGCCGCCTTCTCCCTCCTTCACCTGCATGCTGCAGATTTTGTCCATCCTAGCGTCATTCTTCCCCCTCTTTCAATGACCTTGTCTGAAACCTACAGTGCCATTTGGCTCCTCCACTCCCAGAACTGAATTTCACAGAACCTGAATTTAGTTTTCTCTCTCTTCCCTTTTGTAATGTCTATGACATCATATACCATTATTTGAAGCTGTGAACCACTTTGAGCGCATTGGCAGAAAAGCAGTACTCGTACTATATATAAATGTAGACAATATATTTACAATAACTGTCTTGGACACCATGTTGCGATAGAAAGGTGGGGTTAAATATTACAATATAGAGCTCCCTGTTTATCTTTATTGCCAAGAATTTCATCAGCAATGCTTCCAGACTGAGCTTCACACATAGGACTGCACTGCCTGGAATGGCTTTTGTCTCTTGGGCAAGACAGAGCCAGGAACAACTTTTATATTTATTTTAGGGCTGATAGCAGATTAAAGAAATCTTACAGTGCAGTCCTATGGACGCTTTCCTGGGTCTAAGCCCCACTGACTTCTTTTGGAATAAGTCTGCGTAGGACAGTAATCACTGTATAACATTAAGAACTTTTGCTGCTACCGTTTCCCTGAAAATAAGGCATGTCTTATATTAATTTTTTCCACCAAAAAACGCAGCATGTCTTATTTTCAGGGAATGTCTTATATTTTTCATTTACAACAATTTGCCGGTACATTTATTCAAATACCGTGTTTCCCTGAAAATAAGACAGGGACTTATAATTTTTGCCTCCAAAAGATGCAGGTCGTCTTATTTTCAGGAAGGTCTTATTGTTCGCAGCCGAGCCGGGCTGAACAAACACAATCAGTGTGGTTCAATCAAGAGTTGAAGATGCAATCCCTCCCCCACACACAGCAGCAGCCGCTTCGCCCGCTCACCCTCCAACTCACTCTCTCAAAACACACACTGATGTGGATGTAAGGCTGTGTAATTTTTTTTCAACCACCCCTTTTCCTCCCGTTTGGCGGTATGTGAAGCGGACTCCCTGCTGCTAATGTGGGGGGGGGGGAGAGAGAGAGGAGGTGGCTGAGGGGGAATTGGGGGTGCGTTGCTAACGTGGGGGAGAGAAACTCATCCATCAGCGCATCCAAGCTGAGAAAGTTGAGTGAGTGAACAAGCGCGCACGCACGCACAGAGAGAGGGAGAGAGGAGGAGGCGAGTGCAGAGAAGCGCCTGGGAAGTTTATATCAAGCTAAAAGCCAAGTCCCTCCCTCGCGAGCCAGAGAGAGGCAGAGTTGAACTGTCACCAAGTTGAACTGTAACTGCAGATATTACAAAAATTTAAGATGCTTACAGTTTGGATCCAGATAGCTGATAGAAGAACGCACCTGAAAGTTTACCTCTTTAGTTTTGTGTGGAACAGCATACGAAGCATCACTGCTCATGCTTGTGTTTTTATCATCTATAACCTGGTAGTTTGGACCTGGTTCTTTTTCTGAGTCTGAAGCAAATGTGTCCATGTCTTCATCTTCACAACAACTACCAGATACTCCCAAAGACTGAACGCTCTTATCATCGCCATCACTCTTCCAGTTTCGACTGCAAGAAGAATCCACATTAATACATACAAGTCTCACTTTGGCTTACTTCTCCAAAGGAGAAGAGAACTCAGGAGAATGCAAAAAGTTAATCCACATTTCTAATGTATTATTGATAAATGTGATGGCAATGTATTTAATTTTAAATAAAAAGACACCTGGTACCACAACTCCAAAGTCTGACACTTTTGCCTACATTGCTGATAAAATCTTACTGCATTAGCAGTATAACCTGACAAGGCTTTATCCACTGTAACATTCAATCCCAAGATCAGGCTGTACCTGAAAATTGTAATTAGTCAGCCTCCCTGTTGTGGGTACCAGTTTTCTCCATACCTAGGATCTACGTCCTTGTCTTTCCCTCACGCACTCCAATTCCCTTCCTAGTTCAGACAAATCTTAGTCCAAACTGGACAAACTCTGCTTTGCACAAAACCATAGTTTGCCTTGGTTTGCATAGTTTGCAAGGCCAGCGGGTGGCGCAGCGGGTTAAACCGCTGAACCATAAACTGTCGATCGAAAGGTCGGCAGTTCGATTCCCGTGACGGGGTGAGCGCTCATTGCTTGGCCAGCTCCTGCCAACCTAGCAGTTCCAAAGCATGTCAATGCGAGTAGATAAATAGGTACCGCTTGCGGGAAGGTAAACAGCGCTCCGTGTTCCAGCTGCATGCTACGCGCTGCGGCAAGGAGAATCAAGCCGGCCACATGACCACGGAGGCGTCTTTGGACAACGCTGGCTCTTCGGCTTTGAAATGGAGATGAGCACCCCACCCTAGAGTCGGACACGACTGGACTTAATTGTCAGGGGATACCTACCTATAGTTTGCCTTCAAACCAGTATTGGTTTTGATAAAGTGAAAAAAGCTGTGAACTGTGAATCCATGGCCCCCGATGGTCAAATGTGTGAACTGGGCCAATGTCTAAATGGACTTTTGCACTACTGACAACGTTTGTGGAATCTTTAGCCGCAATGTTAAAATATGTGGGAAGAGCTCAAGAACTGGCAATGATTTGAACTATTCATCACCACTGGAGACAGTTGAAACCTTACACTCTGTTTATACTGAAGAAATCATTCCACAACTCTTCGCTTTTCTAATCGAACTGCTGACAGAGTGTGCCAAGATGTGCAGTATATCCTACCCCATTCGTAACTCAGTGATTGTGGCATATGGTTCAATACAGCTTTCCCGGTCCTGCAAGGTGCTGGCATCACTTTCCGAAAGAGATCGCTGACGAGGTTGAGGGATGGCAACAGTCCGCCCAGTCAGGGTTGTCACGAGAATAGCTGCTGCTAGAGCAGATCTAGAAGACAGAGAACATCAAATTTAAAAATTGAAGCTTTCTTCAGGGCTTAACTTTTGTAATACACCTTTATCCATCAGGAGATTAAAATGAACAGCTCTGCTTCAAAATGAGATGAGAACTGAGTGAAGCCCTAAAGCTAATGTCACATGCGATGGAGAGAAAAAAAGAGACCTTCATGCTTTTGAGATCATCATGAAACTGAAATGGTATGGTTATGCTGGTTCACCAGATAGTGACACTTCAATTACTATTTTTATTTGTATGTGTAAAAACCCTGAAGATTTTTTTGTGCTATAAGTTACTAACAAGCACGCACATGCAGACCAACTTTGGGAAGAAAGAGAGCCCTGCGCTCACTTGCTGCTTTCACAGAACGCTACATGTGGGGTCTGAAGTGTAGAGTTTGCCTTTGGTCCAATGCATACGCCAAGTTCCAGGCACACAGGGCTTCCCCCAGTCTATTATAAGACAGAAATGCTCAGCTCACACAATAAAGAATGGCCGTGCCCATAAGGAAAGTTTCTCTCCCACAGAAAAATATGGGAGACGCTTGCATATGGGACTGGTTCATTTGCACCAAGCATTACGACGTTTACCTACATTATTTAAACTACCAGAACATAAGGAGATCTCTACTTTAGAGCTCAAGTCCTAAACACACTTACTGGGAAGCAAATCCCATTGAACTCAGTGGGACTTACTTCTGAGCAAACATGCTTAGGCTTGCTCTGTCATGTTTTAAATTCTAATGCCATTCAAAGTCTAGTGGTTTCTAGGACGTTGAGCATGTAAACATCACAAATTTCACGTAGATCAATGTTTGCCATACATATACAAGGCGGACCATAGTGCAAGCAGTGCACCGATTCGTCCTTTATTACCTTGAGGAGATTCAAGCCAGTTAGCACGACGAGGAGAATCCAGTGGTAAAGAGTTTTCCTTCTGCGGACAGTCTATGGTCGTCCAGTGCAGAAAACAATTTACCACTGGATTTTCCTGAAAGTATAAACTGGCACTAAAAGATGCTGCTGAACTGTTTTGATAAAGTGAAAAAAGCAAGATTAAAAAGAGAGAGAACCAGAACAGAATCAGAAAGCAAGATTACCAGAAAATGACTTCAACAGCCCAAAAGAAAGGTTATCAAATAAGGTTATCAAATAATGTATAAGTTTATGCAAATTTTACATCTGTGGTACTTGCCTTGTCACTCAACAGATGCTTTTAGCCATCCTCAATGGGCAATGTCAAATTAATACAAAATTAACACATGTAAAACGAACAACCACTGTAGTGTCACGATCCTTCAAGGCCACAACCATACTGCCTAGTAACATGTATCAGGCTTATCTAAATACTATATAGGCAAGATACAAATATGCGATTGTCTATTCAGTTTTATTAATTACTTTAATTCCATGTAATGATTGGTAATCAAGAGATGAAGAACATTAAAACCTACCTGGGCCTTTCTGGAGAAGGGTTTGGACTACGAGGGGGAGGGGTGCGGGGGACAGCAGGTTTAGGAGCTATGGTAGCTGCAGGGACCAGGCCATGAGCTATATGTTTCTAGACAATTTAAAATAAAGTTAGTTGGCAATGGCTGAATGAACACAACAAAGAAACACAAAACTGAGCATGCACAAGGACTAACAAAACAACACAAAAGGGAGAACAATTACATGCAAGTTAATGTATGCAGCATGGATCTAATTCTATAGATGATTTTATCACTAATAGCAGTTATATATGGACATATGCAAGGAGTGTATATATATGCATATATATATCCCTTAGCAACCTATACATTTAGTCAAATGTACCCTGCTCCATTGCATAATAAACAACCTGTCACACTATATGAAATAACTTCAGCTTCTCTGAAATATGAACTATAGATTACTATTTCCAGAACCAGGCCTTTCTAATATGATTTTTATATAAAATATCTGATTTTTATATAAAAAACTTATCTAGAATTGGCAAACACCCTTATTTTGCCAATTTGCTTATTTTAAGCAGACTTGATTGCCCTGTCGGGAGAAAGTTGGGGTATATATTCTTTAAATAAATAAATATTTTAAAGAGCATCTTTACACAGCATCGCCATGGATCACAACGGCTACCCAGACTGGGGGAAAAATGTGTACGTGAAAATTTCAAGTGTCTGGGTTCGGGATCTAAAGAGCTACATACAGTACAATCCTATACGTGTCTACTCAGAAGTAAGCCCCATTGCGTTCCCAGGTAAGCGAGGATAGGACTGCAGCCTAAGTTACTCCCGTTGCATCCTGATTATTCCCCACACGCTCTGCTGCCTTGTTCATTCATTTTTTTTTAAGTTAATTCTCCCTCCCTCCTCCACCAACCAATCACCACCGGGATGAGTTCCCTGGTCGCCATGGCAACCAGGACCACTCTCCCCTGGACCATCTTCTGCGACCACTTCCGGAAAGCAATCAGGGACCTCTCCGCCCTTAGAACTCCGAAGGCAGAATACTCACAAACGGGCCTCTTCGGCCTCTCCTGAAATAAGACGCCATGGGAGCGGAAGGGCCGAGCGAGGAGGCAGAAAAGAAACGAAAAAGAGGCAGAGCGGAGGAGGTTAAGAGCAAGGGAGGGAGGGGGGAAGAGAAGTCCAGCCCTGCCACTCCCCCCACAGAAACAAGACGCTTCCTCCTTCACGACCACTCTGCAACAAGCTACGTGTCAATTGGCCGCGCTTTCGCGCTTCCACCAATCACCGCTTGGTGTACTGATTCCGCTCATCCCTTAGCAACCAGCAGCCGTTGAAGCCGTTGAGACCTTCGAGGAGGGCGGGGCTTTCGTTCTGATTGGCCGGCGGGTGCTATAGCTCTGCTTCCGCGCGCGACGGATGAGTGACCTCAGGTGTGCGCGTGGGAAGAGGCGCCCTTGTTGAGGAGGTTTGTGATTCCCAGGAAGATGCGGGGATGGGCAGCAGGGCAGTGTTAATGCTGCTAATAATATGGTCCAGCGGGTTGTAGGGTGGAAAACACGCGTGCACATTTGCACGCGAAAAGGGGCGTGTTCACACATGCAGTTGGATCAACCGTAGAGCTGTAAAAAGTTGCCTCACGGTATGAGGTTCACACGTGTATGTTTTTTAAAAAAATCTAAATTGGCATTTTGTGTGGCTTGTTGGCTCAGCAGTGTTTTGACCACTACAGTAAGAAAATCTTGCATCAGTACATGTTGATAATAATAATAATATATAATATAATAATATGCAGTATTTATATACCACCTTCTTGGTCATTGGATTTCTCCTCTGACTTTAATCCAAGGCGGTGTACATGGGCAGGCTGTCCTAACCCCCTTTGGGTTTTTTTACAATATATATAAATGTCCAATGTCTCATGAACAGCTACTTTCCAGGTGGTATCCTTTTACAGTCTGACTTTTTTCTGCTGGCTGGCGCCTCCCACACTCGACCGAAGCAGCTGGAAGCTCTTATCTCTCCTCCTGGAGGCTTTCACAGCTTTTTGCTGGCGGCGTGTCTTGAACTTATCAAGTTCACCGATCTTCAGGTTTTGAAGGCAGTAGCTCTCCCAACTGAGCCAGACTCTTCTGCTATATATTATAATAATATAATAGTAGACATTATTTACTTAGTTGGCTGTAGTCTCACTTGGTAATTTGCACATCTGCATGACACATTCTAAAAAGGTTGCTGTGTTTGTCACAGCAAACACACATATGTCCACAAGTCTTGTGGCATAGCCTGGATTGACCCAAGATCTCCTGATGCTGGAGATAGTATACCAAATGCTGCCCCCCCCCCCCGCTTAACCTGGTGATGTGCCAGCTGCTCCTGCTTCCTCTCTCTGGATTGAAGAAGTGTGGAGGAGAGCAATGGAGATTAGGACTCTCTAGCCCACTACTCTATACATTCTCTTCTCTTCACTTTCCAATCTGGGGAGTAACTCCGCATCGGTTATTTCTGTCATCAGAAGTTCTTATGGCAGCTGATGCATAAGGAAAGCTAGTAGAACTCTTGATAAAAAGGTGTATATATATGGTATGTATATATGTTGTGTTTGATTCCTATATCTCGACAATAATGCATGTTTCCCTTTGCATAATATGTATAAGGGTTAACAAACTGGTGGCAGTTCCGTGATGGCAAATGAAACCACTCCTGTCCGAGCAGGAGCTGTGAGCGTCCCTTATGGGCATGTGATTGGCCATGAGAAATGGAAAGGCTCTCAGATTGCTCAGGAGATGCAAGGTAAGTGTGCTAATGAAGAACAAATGGAAAATGTAGAGTTCTGCTTTCCAAAAATATATCTTATTTCACTACAAGAGATATTCATTGTGGGTGGTTTTATTCATATTAAATTGAAGAGTGGTAAGGGCCGCCTGAGTCATTTTCATGGGAGATGTTTGGTATTAAAGTAAGTAATAGTGGGCCCTCCG
Source organism: Plestiodon gilberti rubricaudatus (assembly GCA_026170595.1). Classification (NCBI taxonomy): domain Eukaryota; kingdom Metazoa; phylum Chordata; class Lepidosauria; order Squamata; family Scincidae; genus Plestiodon; species Plestiodon gilberti. The sequence goes on from JANXHW010000010.1 coordinate 11,556,612, forward strand.
TATCCGCGATTTGAGCATCTGCGGATTTGTCTCAGTGCGGATGCTTGTGGATACGGGGCCACTGTAAAAACCTTTTAAAAAGGTTAAAAATAGCATTTCTTACCTTTTCGCTGGCAAACGGCTCCATTTGCAGGGCTTTTGAAAGGGAAATCACGCTCCAGAGGCCTCTTCTGGGTCGCTCAACTCCCCCCTCCCTTACCCAAGCTCGCCCCATAATGCATTGTGCAATCATCTTATAAAAAGAGCAATGGTCATGTTTTTGCAGTTAGTTATGACCTCTTATAGACTACAGGCCTAAATATAATAGTAAGTAACAACAAATATACTTGAAGATAAATCTCATTGAATTCATGGGACTTTGAAACCATTTTTTTAAAACAGGCAGCCTGCTATAGTTTTCCCATTGTTTCTTGACTTTTTTTTTTTAAGGAAAAGTTAAGCTAATTCTAGAAGATGGCCTGGGACTTGTAGATTTTCATCTTTCCAATAGATCCTGCGTTCTTTATGTTTCTGAAGCAGACCTGGTAGCAGGAAATGGCTTCAAAAGACGACTTGTCCGCTTTAGAAATGTAAGTACTATCCAATGTAAAGAGGGTTATTTGTGGCTGTTGTGTATATGATAATTCATATTGGCAACAAGCTGATTACCAGCGTTCAATTTTCACTGACCTCATGGGGGGGGGGGTGCACAAGCTGCCGCATCGGTGGCAATTTGGCAGTGGCAAAAAGATGCTTTTTCGGTTTGGGGGGGGAGGCATCGGCGCCCGCAGGGCCCCTAGTACCTTTTAACTGGTGAAAAACCGTCAGGGGGTGGTTTTTTGCCGGAAAAGCTGCTGAAGGGGCGGGGCTTGTGACGTCACGGGGCTGCCCCCCGCAGAAGCTACTGTATCTATGCCACTGTGCAAACCCACAGTTTGCTCGTTTGGATGTAACTACAAACTATGCCTTTCAGTAAAGCAGAAGGGAGTTTGTGTGGGGAGGAGGACGCATGGGCACAAGTTTCATTCTTGTAGTGTAGTATTATGTCTGACGCAAGTCATTGCCTCAGATCTTGATGATGATTTCCCAGGCTATTGGAAACCAGGCCTGAACTGCCTTGTCTCTTCCAGGCCTGAACTGCCTTGTCTCTTCCATCTTCTTCCCCTCTATACTTTCTACAGTGCAAGAATAATAACAAGTTTGCACCCTTGCTGGTGTACACACAGATCGGTGTAGATCTCTCTCACGTGGGCACATACAGAGAGCGTGTGCGCGTTGTGAGGACGGGCATTCTCATCCCTTTTGAAGGGTTGGTTTGAAATGTACGTTCTTGGAAATGTACGTTTTTGCCTACCATCTCGGAGCACTGGTTGTTGAATGCCTTTAGCTCTGGATGAGGGCATTGCTATACTAGTTATATGGATGTTTTAGAAACACGGTTAATGGGTTTTGTTCCTTTTGGCTATTCTTGTTAAAGGCCAGCAGCCTTCAAGGAATTGTGATAGTTGAAAAAACCCAGATAAGCGATCAATATTTCCCTGCGGTACAGAAGTTTGTTGTTCTGGAGCTTGGGATGACGTTGCTTCCGGTGGCTGACCAGGGAGAGGCAGCACAGCTTATTATCCAACTAGTAAGTATCTTCTAGAAGTGCTTATGCTGGGGAAATGAGTCTTGGTCTGGGGTAGTGCTGTTTTTCAAAAAGCAAATGCTTCCGGTCAAACCGGAAGCCACTTTAGAGAAGGGTTCTATTATGCTGGATATGGGTAGCAAAACGGGTGGCGAAATGAGTAGAACGGTGCTTGGCAAGAACTGTGAACAGTTCAGTGTGCCTTTGTGCTTTTTGGGGATTGTCACACAGCCTCTTGAGCCAATCTTAAGGGCCTGGGTTTTTTTTTGGGGGGGGGGGGTGTCTCCTTATTCACTTGTAAATGAGTAGCTTCTACCAATTGAAAAAGCACTGGAATAGAAAATGGGAGGGGGGGAGTATTGGCTGACGCTAGCTTTAAAAGAGAATGAACTGTATTTGTAGATCGGGGGTTCTCAAACTCTTTAGCACCATACCCCACCTCGTCCCCCATGGTGGGTTGTGGCGCCAGAATGACGTACCGGGAGGGCGGAGAGACCTCTTCTGGGTCGTGCCAGGCCGGCGACCCACTGCACAGGCCTCTGTGGGCCTCAGAATTGGACACAAACCGGAAGTGGCTTTCTGAGGCTTCTGTTGGTCATTCTGAGGCCCACAGAGGGCCTGGGCAGTGGGTCACCAGCCTGGCACGACTCAGAAGAGGCCTCCCTGCCCTCCCGGTACGTCATTCAACTTCCAGAATGGCTCCAATTTGGAGCCAAACTCGAGGGAGGGTGGGAGGGCCCACCCCGTGTGGCCTCCGTGACCCACTGAGTGGGTCACAACCCACACTTTGAGAAATCTTGTAATAGAGAATAGGTTGATCAGTATTGGCCCTAACAGCTAAATAGAACATTTTGTGTTCAACATCAGTGTGCCCTGGAGTACCAGGTGAGGAACACAAATACCTGGGGATGGCTCTTGCCATTATAACCTGCTTGCCAGCATCTGGCAGGCTGCAGTTGGGAGACCTAAATTAAACGAACCTTGACCTATTCCAGCAAAAAAGTTCAAGTGTAAGAATATTCTTGTCCCTGAAAGAAATGCTTCCCTCTCAAGCCAGTAGAGGGCACTCAGGTTGCAGTTTTGTTCTGTTCCAGGTCCGGCAGCAATCTAAAGATCAAGCCAGCAACCCGTTCCTTCGTAAGAAAGCTCCCCAACTTTTGGAGCCGTTTGTGTTCCAAACAGTTCAGCAAATTCCAGGAGTCGGGAAAACGAAAGCTTTGCTTCTACTCAAGCGGTTCGGAAGCCTGCACCAGCTCTGTAATGCTTCCATCCAAGAGCTCGAGCCAGTAGTTGGGCACGCACTAGCGCAACAGATTCATACGTTTTTCACCCGAACCAAGTAGCATCCGTCTATTGCAGTGGTTCCTAAACTTTTGGGGCCAGCGGCTCCCTTGACCTACTGGACCACTGGCCGCGGCTCCCCATCAGGGTTACAAACTTATACATTGCATAGGGTGGCGGGTTTTTCATGGGGATTCCGCGGCTCTCCTGGCTGGTTTCTGCGGCTCCCTAGGGAGCCATGGCTCACAGTTTGGGAACCACTGGTCTATTGGCATCTGTCTTGGAGGAGTAACTGACTCTCACATTTATAGGTGAGGTAAATTTTGAATAGAAACCTTTTGAATGCAAAGCTGGACTCCTCTTTGCCTAACACCTCCACGGAGGGGCTGGAATCGCATCTATTGAGCAAAAGAAACTACCAAGTGACGTTGAACTTTCCCCATTATTGCCTTGATGTTTGTTCTCTGTGGATATGAGCTTGGAGTTTAAATTGTGAGGACAGCTGGCTGTGCTACTTCACAGTCACTTTGTGGATAGCACTGAAGTATAGATGCTGAGTGTGAGTGTTATGCTCCCCCTTTTTTTTGTTGCGGCAGCACAATCCTGGAAGTGCCGCCGTCTCCCCCCCCCCACACACAGACTTGCCAGGGGGGTAAAAGTTTGGGAACCTCTAGCCTATGGGAAGAAGTGTCAGTGATATTAATGTTGGAATTCTCTGGAGTAACACCACGGTGGACTCTGGACGAACAACTTCGTGTGTTTGTTAAAATTGATAGTCAAATTACTACAGTATTTTCTTCAATAGAGACTTGCAAGCACATTTGTTTAATCATTATTAGACTAATGTCTCTGACTTGGATGACGCATTAAAATAAGACTTCTGCTCTCATTGGTGTATTCAGATTTGCCTGAGGGAATCAGTTTTCAGAAATGGCACTATAGAGCCCAGAGCGCAGATGCTTTTTCAGCCTTGTTGCATCAGCTGTCATTCACACCTGACCTGTGCACCTTTGGAACTTGCTCAACATAACTCACCTTGCTTCAGGTGGAATAGAACGTAACCTGAAACCGGCTCTTTCAGGAGATGCCAGAACTGCCAAGCTAACATGTGTAGGAGTGTCAGAGCTGCTGATTCAGGCTATACATTTTGCCCAAGGCATTCTGCATAGCATTGGGCGGAGTCATGGAGCTCAAAGGTTATAACCTAGCCAACCCTGGGAAAGGTCACTACATGCCATTCTTATGCAGAGGAAGTGGAGACACAGGGCAGTCTACCTGTTACCATTTTTCTCCCTTCCACCCAAAGACCATACCACAAGTGGGTTGCATTTAGGCTATGGATGAATATACTTAAGTTTTGATTCCTTCATCCTCACAGTTTTATAAGTTAAATGTTGGCTGCGCTTACAGGGAGAGTGGGGCACTAACCGGATGACACATTCATTGATATAAAAATTAGAGTAGCTTTACATGGTGTACTTGAGGGCCTTTTCAGATTTGGAAGATCACCTCTTAAAATCTTGGTGTGAATAAAAATGACATCTTTGAAATAATAAAAGGAAGCATTTTTCCAGGTTGTTCTGGTTGTTTTATTTAGTTAACAAGAGATTTCCTAATGTTTCGCTCCTGAACGATGAGGAGCATTATCAAAGGAACAGCAACTTGCTGTCTGCTCTAGTTCTTCTTAGTATAAGTTGTTAACAGTTGTATGTTGTAAAAAATGACATAGTTATGCTATTACTGAAATCGTGGATTTCAGCCAAATCAAAGTCCAAATATGCACATATTCATCCCCTATTACCCCCTTCCCTTTTAGAAGTGTGACCTAGATCAGCTGTTCTCAAACCCTCCCCGGCCATGACCCACCTTTGCAGTGGAGGGCCCCGTGACCCACCTCGTATTCTCCCCCCCCCGGTATGGGCCTCCAGTGGGTCCCCACAGGCCTCGGAAAGCAACCGGAAGTGACTTCCATGTACTGGGAACTTTCCAATTGCTTCTTGGAGGCCTGCAAAGGCCTAGCAGGACAAGCCTATTTGGAGCCAAACGAAGGCCAGGGTGGGTGGGCCCAACTCGCAACCCACAGTTTGAGAAGCGCTGATATAGATCAAGGGTTCTCCACCAGGGTACTAGTACCACCAGTAGTACTTCGACCGACTGCTGGTGGTACCCGGACTGCATGAACTCCACTCCGATGTGGCACTTTTGCCAGCGCATTTTCGCTCCTGAGAGGCTCCTGCCTTTGGTTGAGCCTCTCACAAACTCTGAGAAGGGCCCTTCCGCTTGCCCAGAGCCTCCTACCTACGTTTTCTGGCCTCTGAAAACCTGGAAGTAACTGGCGATGATGTTGTCAGTCACTTCCGGTGGTACGCAGCAGGAGAGTGGCGCCGGAGGTGGTACGTGGCCGGGAAGGGGTTGAGAACCCCTGATCTAGATTGTAAGAACCTTGGCTCTGACCTCTTTTTATTTATACCACTCCGTGGTAGTTGCCTGTACACTGGTACATTATTGATAATTGCTGGATATGTTTTACAATATGTGGGAACAATCCTGCCTACGGTTAGGAAATGCCATTGATTGCAGAGCTGTTCTAAGACTTCCAGCAACCTGTGCTTTCCCTTCCTCCCCCCCCCCCCCGAATGGTGCCTCCCCTTTATCTGGCAGTATGCTCCCATCCAGTGCCACTCCTTTTGCCAGTCTAGGAAGAAGAAACATCTGGCACTCTATACTCCATCCCTCCACACTTCCTGATCCATTGCACTGTTCCTTTTTGAATCTGGGGTGGTGGTGGAAAGAGGCATGAGAGAGTCTGGTGCTTATGCCCCGTACCTCTGGAAGCATTGAGCATATACAGGTGGGCCCCCATATCCGCTGGGGATATGTTCCAGGCCCCTCCGTGGATACTTGAAACCGTGGATAAGAGCGAACACCCCCTCCATGGTTTCCTGAGGGCCCCCCCCACCCTGCCTCCCCTGCAGGCAGGCATGCTTGCCCCCCCCAGCTCTTATTTTTCTTTCAGCAAGCTTTGTTTCTTCCTTAAAACCGAGAAGCAGCCTCCATTGCAGGCAAGTAGAATGAGACTAAGTCCTAGAGGGGCTCTGCAAGGTTTCTGTTAACCTTGCAGAGCCTCTCTAGTACTTAGTCTCATTCTACTTGCCTGTAATAAGCAGCCTCTGGCTGCTTCTCCTGTTTCTTTAAGGAAGAAACGAAGCTTACTGGGAAAAAAGTAAAAGCCTGGGGGGGGGGGTGTCCCCATGATCCGTGGATAACTGAAACCGTGGATAGCGAATCAGTGGATATGGGGGCCCACTTGTACTAAACATTTATAAAATTTATTATAAGTGTTTAGCTGAGTGAAACCGTGCTCTGTTTTGATCATGTACTACCACTGGGAGCTTTCGAATCCGATCCAATCGAGCATAGAACAGAGCTCAGGGTTTGGCTTTTAACCGTTCATTTAGATGTTGCTGTACTAGGAAGTTGCCTAGGTGTCAAAAGCGCTCTTCACAGGCCAGAGAGCCGAGACACGACACATCTGAGCAGGAAGGAAATGTAGTTAAAATAATTGACATTCTTCTCCTTACACCTTGAGGTGAATCATCAGGAGGGCAAAAGCACTGTGCCAATCTTCCTGAAATGAAAGATAACAAAAACTGCCCTAGAGGCTACATACTTCTCCAGAAGTATGGGGTCATCACACGCACAAGACATCTCTGACAATTGCTAGTTTCTAGGTAACCAAATGTTTCATGTCTACAACCTTAGAAATGTAGGTCATCGTCACAGATCAGCTAAGAATTGTTCCTGCAGTACTCCGTTTGAGTTCTGATGGGCGGTGATAGGTTCTAACCTAACAACTGCTGATGCAACATATTAGCCTCAGAATTAGAACTGATTGCCTTGTTTAACTGAGTAAACAGCAGGCAGATCACACATGTGCATACACACATGCATGTACCCCATAGATCAGGACCACAACAGCAGGGGTAGGGGTGTTTTAACCCTCTTCCCCCATATAGTTCATGGTCATGATCCAGATGAAGGGGTATGTGCTTTTCAAGAAGGAAAAAAAAATACTCGTTTGGTGCTAATGGGAACTTCATATTTATTTGAAATCATAGAATACAGTCAATCTTTTAAAAACACTAGTAACAAAAGCAGCAGCACATGAAATTGATGTGGGTCAAGTCTGACTCCGAGTCCCAAGTCTCTGGGTCCGAGTCACCAGTCAGGCACAAATCTTTGCCCCTTGAGTCTTTGGTTGTGAGTTGCAAGTCCCTGTCTATTTAATGGGGTAACCTGTGATGGTCTTTTCCTCCATGAAGGTCAGACACGACTTAACGACTGAACAACAACAAGGCCAGGTGCCATCACCACATCCTGTGGCAAGGAGTTCCATAGATGAATTACACGCTGGGTGAAGAAATTTTCGTTTGTCCGTTCTAACTCTCCCTCCACTCAATTTTAGTGCATGTCCCCTGGTTCTGGTGTTACGCGAGAGGGAGAATAATTTCCTTCTATCCACTCTCTCCATCCCATGCATAATTTTATACGTCTCAATCATGTCCCCCCTCAGGCGCCTTTTTTCTAGACTGAAAAGGCCTAACCGCTGTAGATGTAAAGCAAGCATAACAAAACTCTTCGTCACAATGGATCTTGGTTGGGTGTCGTTTCTTGCCCGAAATGCATGACGTTTGGCTTCCTCGCCGGTTCCCAGAGGGGAATCAGCAAAATCCCAGTGAGTGCAGAAGACCTTTTGCCGTGACAGTAGGCTCTGAAGTGCTCTGCACCCGGCGAAACGAGAGGAAAGTGCCCAATGTTCAACCCAAGAACCCCTCCTGCTGTGCACCTCCTTTGCTCCCTACACACCTGATGACCCCCAGGGTTGCCACTGAGAACAGAGCATGGGCAAAAAGGCAGCTGCCAGAAGAGCTGCCAGAAGAGTCTAGTGGTTAGCGACAGCCCTCTCACCCGCACTCTCCTTGCTCCTCCTCCCATTGGTTGGCCTGCAGGTAGTGGGGATTTGGGAGGATTCTGTGGCCACAAACAACACACTTTGCTTTGAAAACTCTGACAAAACGCAAAAACCCTTGGAGAACTGCTGGTCGCTCCCTGCCCCTCTTTTTTCCTGGTGTTAAACAGTCTTCAGTTGAGGGAGCAACATTGCACATGAAAGAGGCCGGTCACATGCAGCACGAAACATGTCCAAACCAGTTCTGAAACCACTGGGTAAAGTCAGTGATGGAACTGGAGCAGAACCGGACTCTCAACCACCAGAACCCAATCCAAATGTGAAAAGGTGCTGGATGGGATTTGGAGCAAGATGCTTCGGAAGAGGCAGGAGCGACCTAGCAGCGTGTTTGGGGAGTGGTTGTGCACCCATAGAGGCCGCAGCCTGAGCAATGAGCCTGCAGCTCCAATGGTTACTGGCTGCTAGGACTGATTCTTGAGTGCAGTGATGATGCAGGAGGGGTGGCCACCTAGCACATCCACCCGCCTCTTGTGGGGTGGGGGTAGGACCTTTCCCACAGAAGCCCTGCTGCTGGCCTTTCCACCCTCCAGGGGAATCTCCCAAGAAGGAAACATCGGTGGCCTGGCAAGGAACATGCGCTCCTTGGTGACAGAAGCGAGCTATTGGCTTGCATCAACTCCAGAGCTAGAGGCATCAAGAGTTGGGAGGGATGTGGGAAGAGACCCAGTAGAAACCGTGGTGGGGGAAGGGTCGGTCGTCTGGTTTATTCGAGGAGGAGGAGGAAGATAGATCCAGGTTTGACAGGTGAGGAGTTGCCCTCCAGACAGCAGAACCTGGCAGCCCCCAGAGGAGCCCTGGCCACTCCCCAGTCAGTTGGCTGGGGACACGCCCCCCTTGTGACATCACCTGTCAATTGCTGGGGGCTGTATAAAAAGCAGGGACCTGGAGAGGCTCAGTGTGGGAGATTAGTGGAGGTGGGAGGAGAGAGGTGGTTAGTGGAGATAGGAGGCTTTGATTTAATCGATTTCTGAGTGTGCGTGAAAGGAGGTGTGAAAGGTAGTGTGAATTGAGACGTGTGGTGTGAAAGGTGTGTGCAGAGTGAGTGGAGAATTATCTTATTTTATTTTATTTTTTAAACCTAATTTTCTTTTATTTATTTGTGTGTGTGTATTTATTTTTTATATTTTTTATTTTGATACATTTTATTTTATTTATTGTTATTTATTTTGATCCATTTCTTTGGTGTGTTTTTTCTCTTTTCATTTTATTTGGAGCTTTCAGGGAGGGACTTTATTAACTCAGGGTTAGGGTTAGGTGAGAGAGGGCTTTAGGGAGGGGTATTTTTTCTTTTTTATTTGGGGGCCTGGGGGAGGGATACTTTTTGGGAGGGGGGAGGAACAAACTAGATTTTAGTATGGCTAGGGTTAGTATTAGGGAGGGTCTAACTCAAGTCTGGACCAGCATAAAAGTGTAAGTTGGGTCTTGCAGCCCCCCCATAAGACTTCAGGACAGACCCCAGGGACCTCCCTTCGGGAGCCAGACCCCTTAGTCCCCCACCTCCCAAGGGCTGCCTAGGAGCCCCTTTCTCACCAGCTTTTCTCCTCTCTCCTCCAGGTTTTGCTGCTTCTGCCCTTGGGGCAGGAGGGCGCCACCAGCTTCCCCACCCCCTGCCAGGGGATGGCAGCGGCGGCCCAGATACGTCCGAAGGAGCCGCAAAGTTGGCTTGGGAACTGTATCAGCAGCTGTATCTATTAAGACCATTTTCCAGGCTGCAGAGCCCACAGGTAAGGAGGTGTTCCAGGCTAACGGGGAGCTTCAAAGCAACGCAGGCCTGCTTGCACGCAGGCTTACTAGGGGGAATAAGGACAAGATGCATTCGGGGGGAGGGAAAGAAGGGTTAACGACCCCAAAGGGCAGCTTTCCTTGCCCAGCTTCTAACTTCTGCACTCCCAGCTTCCTGTCCATGTCACAACCACAGAGGTTGGTTGTCTCTGAAGCTCAGGCACTGGGCGGGATCCCCGGTTAAGAGCGTGTGGAGGGGGCTCCCCGTATACCCCCAGAGAGCGGGTGGGCTGCCTCACGGTTGCCCAGCCTCTTCTTTGCCAAGGCCCAAGCAAGGAGTGGCCTCCTTGAGGGCCAACCAACCGTGTGTGTCTCTTTCTTCTCCCCTCCCAGCTGAGCCGGTCCAGCTGGAACAAACAGCAAGTGCCCTGCTGGAGAGCCAGGTAAATTCTTGAACGTCTCCCTCCGGTGGCCACGACGAGGCCTCCTGGGGCGGCTGTGCTCCCTCCTTCCTTCTGCGCTGCGGACCCAGTGGCTTGTCTTCTTCACGGAGACTGGAGCCAGTCTGGGCAGGGGGTGGTCCAGTGGTCAGAGAGCTGGTCTTGCTGTGCCACGAGCACTTGGGCCGCCTTCTCCCCAACCTTCCTTTCTCCAAGGGGGTCCTTCCTTTGCTTCTCATCTCTTGCCTTCTCCCTCCTAGGAACCAACCATCTGCCAAATGCTGGCTGCAATGCCGACGACCGGCCGACTTATTGAACTTGTGGAGGTGAGTGTCTTGGAGAGATGTTGGCTTCTTGCGGAAAGAGAGGCTAGCAGGAGAGATGCCTGCCTGGCCCACCTGGGGGCAAGCCTGGACTTGCGGAGGGTTTCAGGGGGTCCTTGGTTTCTTCTGGCTGGCCCCGCTGCCTGCAGCACGACTAGGGGGCAGGAATGAAGAGATGGTGCTGTGGTCCAGTGCAATCGTGCTGAGATGCTGCTTTGTCCCACAGCCACTCTGGAGGTCCTGGAGTGAGACCGGCAAGCAAGAGATGATGGAGGAGTACAAGGAACTCCTTCAGTCGGCCTCCAGGCTGCCACATGTAAATGTAAGTCTCCCACCTGCTGCCATGGCTGCAGCTGCCTCCTCCTGTCCCCAGGGTGAGGCTCCTGGGATGGAATGAAGCTCGGAAAGGCACTTGGTGTCCAGTTCCAGCTGAGGCTGCCTAGCAACGCACTTCCTGGAGGGGGGGGGTATTTGGGCCCATTGGGCTCATGAAGGGCCCCCAAGGATGGCAACGATGGCAGGAATACTGGAGAGCAGGGGGAGGCTGTGGCAGTTGGTCTCCAGTTCCAGCTGGGGTTGCCTAGCAACACACTTCCTGGAGGGGGGTTATTTCCAGTGAGCAGGGGAGAGGCTGTCGCATCACTTCCCCCCACCCCCAGCTTCCCCATTAGCCGGGTTCCATCTTCGGGAGCCAGACCCCCTAGTCCCCCACCCCCCAAGGGCTGCCTAGGAGCCCCTTCCTCACCAGCTTTTCTCCTCTCTCCTCCAGGTTTTGCTGCTTCTGCCCTTGGGGCAGGAGGGCGCCACCAGCTTCCCCACCCCCTGTCAGGGGATGCCGGAGGCGGCCCAGATACGTCCGGAGGAGCCGCAAAGTTGGCTTGGAAACTGAATCAGCAGCTGTATCTATTAAGACTATTTTCCAGGCTGCAGAGCCCACAGGTAAGGAGGTGTTCCAGGCTAACGGGGAGCTTCAAAGCAACGCAGGCCTGCTTGCACGCAGGCTTACTAGGGGGAATAAGGACAAGATGCATTCCGGGGGGGGGGGAGGGAAAGAAGGGTTAACGACCCCGAAGGGCAGTTTTTCTTGCCCAGCTTCTAACTTCTGCACTCCCAGCTTCCTGTCCATGTCACAACTACAGAGGTTGGTTGTCTCTGAAGCTCAGGCACTGGGCGGGATCCCCGGTTAAGAGCGTGTGGAGGGGCCTCCCCGTATACCCCCAGAGAGCGGGTGGGCTGCCACACGGTTGCCCAGCCTCTTCTCTGCCAAGGCCCAAGCAAGGAGTGGCCTCCTTGAGGGCCAACCAACCGTGTGTGTCTCTTTCTTCTCCCCTCCCAGCTGAGCCGGTCCAGCCGGAACAAACAGCAAGTGCCCTGCTGGAGAGCCAGGTAAATTCTTGAACGTCTCCCTCCGGTGGCCACGACGAGGCCTCCTGGGGCGGCTGTGCTCCCTCCTTCCTTCTGCGCTGCGGACCCAGTGGCTTGTCTTCTTCACGGAGACTGGAGCCAGTCTGGGCAGGGGGTGGTCTGGGCTGTCAGGGGGCGCTGGTCCAGTGGTCAGAGAGCTGGTCTTGCTGTGCCACGAGCACTTGGGCCACCTTCTCCCCAACCTTCCTTTCTCCAAGGGGGTCCTTCCTTTGCTTCTCATCTCTTGCCTTCTCCCTCCTAGGAACCAACCATCTGCCAAATGCTGGCTGCAATGCCGACGACCGGCCGACTTATTGAACTTGTGGAGGTGAGTGTCTTGGAGAGATGTTGGCTTCTTGCGGAAAGACAGGCTAGCAGGAGAGATGCCTGCCTGGCCCACCTGGGGGCAAGCCTGGACTTGCGGAGGGTTTCAGGGGGTCCTTGGTTTCTTCTGGCTGGCCCCGCTGCCTGCAGCACGACTAGGGGGCAGGAATGAAGAGATGGTGCTGTGGTCCAGTGCAATCGTGCTGAGATGCTGCTTTGTCCCACAGCCACTCTGGAGGTCCTGGAGCGAGACCTTGGAGCGAGAGATGGCGGAGGCGAGCTACATGGCGCTCTTTGAGTCGGCCTCCAAACTGCCGCACGTGAATGTAAGTCTCCCACCTGCTGCCATGGCTGCAGCTGCCTCCTTCTGTCCCCATCGTGAGGTTTCTGGGATGAAATGGAGCTCGGAATGGCAGTTGGTCTCCAGTTCCAGCTGGGGCTGCCTAGCAACGCACTTCCTGGAGGGGGGGTATTTCCAGTGAACAGGGGAGAGGCTGTTGCATCACCTCCCCCCCCCTCCCCAGCTTCCCCATTAGCCGGGTTCCATCTTTTGGACTCCCTCGCTTGGCCTTCAGTGGGATCCTCTGGCCCTGTTGGCCACTTTGAGCATCAAGTCTCAGAGGACGGAGATTAGGAATCAATAACATGTGATTTTACCTTACAGCTGAAAGCAGTTGAGAGTTTGTGGCTGCAAGAAATCAGAGATCTGTGGATCAGGGAGCAAGACAGCCTCTCCTCCTCCTCCTCCTCCTCTTATGGTAAGATCCATTTCCCAGGAAAAGGGGAGGGCAGGGCCACGACCCAGGACAGGCGTGAGCCACTGAGTGTGTGTTCCAGAAGCCGTCACCCGTAGCCGCCTCTGTTGTCCAAGGAACCTGCAAGTTTGCTCTCTCCTTTCTGATTCAGAGCTCCCAAGTGGGCAGGTCTCAACATCCAGAAACTGCCTTGGGGGATGCTGATGTGGGAATTTGGGATTTCTAAATGTAGTCCTCACAACCCAACTGGAACCAGCAGTGCCCACTAGGATATCCCCACCTGAAGCACAGCCATGATGCCTGTTTCCATTCCTCGATATGGGCACACCCTCCGTCCGACCCCTTTCCAAAATCCCATCAAACAGTCAGATTAACTTGCTTTTCTCTTCTCTTCCATGCAGATGACCTCCTGATGGACGATCTGGAGTAGGGAGCCTCAGTAGGGAGTCGGGAGCCTCAGGAAGCCCCTCAGACCTGGGGTGGCAGGATCAGGCCTTCCTCTGCCAAAGAAAGCAGCAGCCCTCTGCAGCCCCAAAGCAAGACGAGGGGCCCAGGCCAGAGGGAGCGTCAAGCACTGGCTTGTCTAGAGGCCCGTCCTGGCCTGAGAAGTCGCTGACCGGCGCTTGGCCTGGCCTGAGAAGACCCCTAAGTTCCCCACCTTCCCAGAGACTGCTGAAGATCTCAGGGGAAGAGTGAAGAAGAGTGAAAAATTCAGACAGGAGACGAAAAACGGGAAGGAAGAGAAGGGGGGGAAATGGAGGGCAGACAGATGGAGCCGAAGCTGTTGGAAGGAGAAGAACGAGGAGAAGGAAAGAGAAAATCAAGAGTTCAGACCTGCAGAAAAAGAAGACCAAGGCTGGACAGGGAAAGAGAATGCGGAAATAGATAGGAAGGCAAGAGGACAGAGAGACAGACACACACTTGTTGGAAAGAGAGGCAGAGGTGGAAAGGAAAAAGAAGGAAGACCTGGGAGGCAGACAATGGCAGGGAAAGAAGCAGAGGAAGACAGACAGGAGGAAGGGGGCGCACATGGAGGAGCGGCCCAAGGATTCTGGGACCTGAAGCAGGGGGCCCAAAGTCGCCCCCATCTCCCACCCCCTTACCTGGCTGCAGTGCAACGAATCCTGATCTTCTCTCCCACGCCTGAACCAGGTCTTCTGCAGGGCCTCCTGCTCGTGGCTTCCTGGGCCACCACTTACCCTTCCTGGTGTCACTCGCCGGTGGGCTGCTCCAGCTGGTGGTGGGCTTCAAGGATGGCTAGGAGCCTGGCTCCTGACCCCTGGCTTCACTCCTCCATCCTCCTTCCCAACTTCCTCCCTGAGTTGTTCTGGTGGCTCCTGCCCTCACTTCGGCTGCTTCAGCGGGTGGCTGGCTCTGCTCCCTGACGCCCGGCTCTGCTCCTGGCTTCTGGCTCGCTTCCTGGTCCTGGTCAGAGTAGTTGGCTTCGGCTTTTGTTCCTGGTTCGACTCCTGGTGTTCTGGCTTCATCTCTGGCTCCTGCCACTTCCACCGTGGCTACTCGCAGCCCAGCTCTCACACTGCATTGATCTCAGTGGCATCATTCGCAAGCATGGCTATGGCGTTTTCCTGACCACTATCAAGGGGTGAAGGATGAGTTAAAGGGGCAATTGGACTCGCCCAGCGTGGCCTCTCTTGTACTCCTCAGCAGACTTTTCAGTCACCTCTTTTGCACTCCTTCGTCTCTCGTCCGTCACCAAAACCGGAGCCCAAACTGTGGAGCCCATCCTGTGAGCTGGTGGGTCGATCGATGCAACAGAAGCTCCTAGAGAGACTCAACCTGGCCCGAGAAGACGGTTGGGGCAGCCCCTTTCCCACCTTCCCAGAGACCGCTTAAGATCTCAGTGTCCTCAGGGGAAGAGTGAAGAAGAGATGTGCAGGCCGGAGGGCCTTAGAGCACTGGTCTTAAGGGTCCTTCACCAAAACCGGAGCCAACACTGAGCAGCCCATGCTGTGAACTGGTGGGTTGATGCCACACGAGCATAACAAAGACTGTCATCACAATAGATCTTTTTATATATACAGTATATCACATGGGCATAATAAAGCCTGTCATCTTTATGTACCCGGAACTCACAATGTTTCTTGTCCTTCCTCCTAAATTCTGCTGCATGGGAGGGAAGCCCCAAATGTTCACACCAAGAATCCTTTCCTGATCTGCCCCGTCCTTTGCTTCCCACATATGCTAGGCTTGTCAGTTTTTCCCAGTGGTGGAAGAGAAATTGGGTACAACAGATGAAGGCCCAAAAAAGGGAGAACGCCTTAGCCAATACTGAGCTAGACAGACAAATGTTCTGACTTGATCTGAGTTTGCTTCACATGTTCAGATGAGTATGCTGCCAACTGTGGCCATACCAGCCTTCCACAACATAAACAACTGCCCCTTCATACATGTGTCATACGACAACCCTCCTGACTGGGCTTGGTACCCCTGCCCCCCCGCAACCACCACCGATATTCTCCAGGTCACTGTAGAATTCAAACATTGAATCAATGGACATTGTTGGAAGCACATGACTAGAATACCAGACCCCACCTGGAATACCGAGTCCAGTTCTTGGCCATTTGCCTTTGGCATAGGGAAGGCGGGATATATTTTTTAAAATAAATAAATAATAGTTTAAGAAGGATGTTGACAAACTGGAGTCAGTCCAGAGGAGGACAGCTAGGATAGTACCAGAGACCATGTCCTAGGACAGCTTGAAAGGAGTTGGGTATATTTACTCTGGAGATGAGATGGTGAAGAGGGGACATATCTACAAATATCTGAGGGGCTGTCGTGGGGAAAGAGAGTGGGTTTGTTCTCGGTTGGTCTGGAGGGTAGGACCAGGACAAATGGGTTTAAATTACAATAAGGGAGATTTTGATTCAATGCCAGGAAGAACCTCCTGATGGCACAAACTGTTTGGCAGTCTGTCTTGGAAGGTGGTAGACTCTCCATTGTTGGAGATCCTTAGGCGGAGATTAGATGTATGGCTGTGTTTTTGCCTGCCTGGATTTTGTTCTCAAATTGGGAGTTCTTGCGTACCCAAGAACTGATGTAGTGTGATCAAGACTTTAATCACAAGGGATATTGTGCAGTGTTTCTCCAGTTCTCATTCAAAATAATGAAGCGATGTTTCCATAGCAACCCTCCGCTGCCGGCTAGGAGTGCAGTTTTATATCGCCGCCCATGCCCTTACTACAGGGATAAGAGTCCAGATCCCAATTATGAAATTGCTAAAGTGTGACTGGTGAATGGATAAAGGCCTCTTGCAACAGCAGGGAAACAATTGCTACGCTGGCATTATTTGATTGCATAAACGTTATGTAAACATTTTACATTCCTTCCCTCTGGCACATCTTTTCCCAATGCACATGGTGTAACCGTTAAGATGTTTTGGTTTTGTGTATATTAAATATATTCACTTATTGTTTCAAGGCCTTGTTCATTATTTAAACGGCTGGCCTGTTCGAGTCGATTAAGTAAACCAGGGATATGACTAATTAAGAGCAAGGCTGTTACTGCTAATGAAGCGGAT
The DNA here is from genome assembly GCA_026170595.1 of Plestiodon gilberti rubricaudatus. Classification (NCBI taxonomy): domain Eukaryota; kingdom Metazoa; phylum Chordata; class Lepidosauria; order Squamata; family Scincidae; genus Plestiodon; species Plestiodon gilberti. The sequence goes on from JANXHW010000010.1 coordinate 11,573,034, forward strand.
GTCTTATCTGCTAATCTGTTCGATTCTTTGTTATCGCAGTTTGTGAAGTGGCCCTACAGCTCCTTTTGAGCAAGAGGGGTGGGGTTGTAAAGATATGTAACTCAAAAAGTTATGTAATTCAAAGCAATTTTTCACAAGGGTACAGACAGATAAGGCTAAATGGTGATTATTACGTGGCATAACAGTCTCAGTTTGGAGAAAAAGCAGGTTTTGAGAACTAATTGTACAGCTGAGCAAAAACAGCAGGGGGGGGGAGAGCAGAATGTATTTGTGGCACCTGTTTTCCTGTCTCGATCTAGCAAGTGAAAACATGCAAGATGCAATCAGCGCACCACTGTAAACTTTAAATGAAGCTAATTCCCTACTACTGAAGTAGAGGCCTGTAACTGTGAGAAATATTACTCCCCAAGTCGTGCATTCCACCATGAGTATAAAAAGGTAAAGGTATCCCTTGACAATTAAGTCCAGTCGTGTCCGACTCTAGGGTGTGGTGCTCATCTCCGTTTCAAAGCCAAAGATCCAGCGCTGTCCAAAGACGTTTCCATGGTCATGTGGCCGGTGTGACTCAACATCGAGGCGCATGGAATGCTGTTACTGTCCCGCTGACGCGGGTACCTAGTAATCTACTTGCAATTTCTTGCTTTCGAACTGCTAGGTTGGCAGGAGCCGTCGCACGGATTCGAACTGCCGACCTTTCGATCGACAGCTCATGGTTCAGTGGTTTAACCCACTGTGCCACCCGCTGGCTCATGAGTATAAAAAGGTAAAGGTATCCCTTGACAATTAAGTCCAGATGAGTATACCCTGTGCCAATCACGTAGAAGTGTCCTTGCACACGCTGATCATGCACGCACGTAACCCTAATCTGAAAGTACAACCCCTCCTATGCAGACTTAGCCATGAACAAGCCATGCTTTGTGAGACTGGACATTACTGGACACTATTTTATAGATAAGCATATAAGGTGGTGAGAAGGCAATAGGCTAGAAAACACCGCAAACAGGAGGAGAAATTGTTAGTTATGCATGACGATTGGCTTGCTATGCCTCGTGATCGGGGCCCACAGACTTTGAGATGCAATATCTGCTGTGTGTGCCCAATCATCCTGTTTCTACTTTTTGTTGCTGTGCTGTGATTAAACACCGAGTGGCTAGATCTGGGTATTGCACTACTATTGTATAAGTGGAGCCACATGCAGGGCTGGCCCCTCCATGAGGCCAACTGAGGCAATCGCCTCAGGCAGCAGATTGGCAGGGGGTGCACACTTCTGTTGGCCACTAATTCTCCTCTTCTTCCCACTTCCTGAATTGGAAAAGGAAGAGTGGGACAGAGCCGAAGTGTGGAGAAGAGTGCTGTGGGCTACCCTATAACTCTCCTCCTCCACATTTGTCTGTTTTATTCCCTTCTCCCTTTTCAAATCCAAGAGACAGGAGCACCATGGCAGCAAGAATAGACTGCTGTGTAACAGGCAGGATGGCATTTGGTACACTGCATCAGGTGCTGGATGGTTTTGGATGAGGGCTAAGACACTGGAAATAGCGGTGGGATGCACATAAGTTTGCTGTGTTTAAAACATGGTACATTACTGGCCAAAAAGTGGGATATAAACCTTTACAATTAAAAAAAAAACATTACTGACAATCCAGCCCTACAGTAGGTAAAGGTAAAGGTATCCCTTGACAATTAAGTCCAGTCGTGTCCGACTCTAGGGAGCGGTGCTCATCTCCGTTTCAAAGTTGAAGAGCCAGCGCTGTCCGAAGACGTTTCCATGGTCATGTGGCCGGCGTGACTCAACACCGAGGTGCATGGAACGCTGTTACCGTCCCGCTGATTAATCTACTTGCAATTTTTCGCTTTCGAACTGCTAGGTTGGCAGGAGCCGTCGCACGGATTCAAACTGCCAACCTTTCGATTGACAGCTCATGGTTCAGTGGTTTACTCCCCCCATATCTGCTGGGGATATGTTCCAGGCCTCTCCATGGATACTTGAAACCGTGGATAAGAGCAAACCCCCCTTCCATGGTCTCTCAAGGGTTTCCTGCCCTGCCGGCAGGCATGCACGCCCCCCCCCCCCGGCTCTTGTTTTTCTTTCAGCAAGCTTTGTTTCTTCCTTAAAACAAACAGAGAAGCAGCCTCCATTGCAGGCAAGTAGAACGAGACTAAGTCCTAGAGAGGCTCTGCAAGGTTTCTGTTAACCTTGCAGAGCCTCTCTAGAACTTAATCTTGTTCTACTTGCCTGCAATAAGCAGCCAGAGGCTGCTTCTCCTGTTTGTTTAAAGGAAGAAACGAAGCTTACTGGGAAAAAAAGTAAAAGCCTGGGGGGGGGGTTGTCCCTGCAATCCGTGGATAACTGAAACCGTGGATAGCGAATCCGTGGATATTGGCCCCACCTGTATTGCTAAAGTATACACAAAATAATCCAAAAGACACTCATTCAACTTGCTACACATGTTTTATTACGCATTACGGTTGATTCCACAGTGTCTTCAGATATTGCACAAGAGCAGCTGCTATTTACAAATTTTGTTTCCTTTTACAGAGGAGCAGGCATCAAGCAAGTGGGTTTAGAGACATCTTCTAAATAAACAATCAACAGTAAAGGATTTGTACTGTTTCATCTTGTTTGTATTGAAATGAAAAGGAAGTTGTTCCTCACCAGAAGATGGCTGCAGGACTCATTCTTAAATAAATTTTAAACATATTTACATCTATCATGTATACAAACATAAAATCCGAAAAAAAGAAACATGAGTTGATACAAAGTTGATGCTCCAGGCTTTCCAAATCCTTGAGAAAGTTTTCTAAAAAAGGTTTCCCTCAAAAAGAGGCAACCCCAAATGTTGTTCCATTTGTTAGAGTTCAAATTTCGTCTATTTAAAAATGTATTGGCTAGTAATCACCACAAGATCTACCCTGTAGACAATGTCATTCTAACACTACTGTGTTAGCAACCCGCAACTTTAAAAAAGAATCGAAAGTACAGCAGCAATTAAAAAGAAAAAAGGTTGTTACCTGTTGGATGAGTTCCTGCATTATTGATGTACATACTCCTAAATTACTTCTCTCAAGGAAGAGCTAGTTATATTGCAAGCTCTTTGAAAAAGATTTAATTCCCAACATGGTGGCACTGTAGAGGGTATTACTGGGAGGCAGCCATTTCAACGCTAGAAGTGAACTAGACATTTATAGTGAAAATTGGCATGTGTTGGGGGTTTGATCTGGCTCAAAAGAGGCTGTTCTATTCCACCACCACTGTAACTCTTACTGTCAAAGTTTCAGCATAGTGAATCTTGGTATTCCTATTTTTAATACTATTACAAAATGCCATCTTCACGATAATTATTGTTTAACTGCCGATATCAGAAACCACACTGAACTATGCAAATAGGGTCATGCCCAACTCTTGAAATATTCGGACTGCTAAACGCCTTTACTAGGGTGGAATAGGATCTTCTTTTAACCACTGTTCTCTCTATGGATTGTGGGACCCTCTTTTAATGTGCTCATTCCATGGCACTTGTGTAACATTTAAAGTTACCCACAATCACATGGGTAGGGCAGATAACGGAAGCTCTTCCCACACAGCTAGTGGCCTTTAGATAGTACTGTCAAGGAGAAAAACGCATTGAGAACAACAAAATGTGGAATATCAAGCTCTCTCATGGAAAAGTGCATCCTATAATGCGTAAACCCCACCCTAGGTGTCATGACGGTATTCTTCAGTTTTAGTTTTATTCAGCTTACACTTTGTAAAAGCCTTTACATCATTGGAAGAGGCATCATTTTGAAAAAGGCAGTTTGTCAAAGTCTCCGTATGAAAGCAAGGTCATGTCTACTCATGAGGTGGGGTAGAGCAGCCGCCTCAGGCAGTAGGCCAATGGAATGACCCACATGCCTGCCTGCTGAGAAAAAGGGAGGAGTAGAGTGGTGGTTGCTCTAGCTAGAGCGGCCCCCACTCTACTCCTCCCACTTCCTTTCTCTGGTCCCAACCTGAGCTGTGGGGGCATGGTGTTTTGTTACAGTGCATTTCAAGCACTTGGAGGGGGGGGCAACACACACTGCTGCCTCAGTCAGGGAGCAGGCTTGAGACAAGCCTCACCAGTTTAGGACCTGTTCTCTTATAGGGGAGATCTTATCCACTCGCAATCACATTGAGTGGAGCCATACTAGCATAGGCAGCAAGTGAATCAGTTCCCCATTGCATGCCACCTCCATCTTAGCAAACCATTCCCCATTTCCAATTTTCCTTCACTCTACCTCCAATTAAACTATTGTTCATCACGGATACTGTGCTATAATTTGACATTAAGAAAATCCTTCATAGTCTTCTTGCACTGCAGCATAAAGTAGATACTACAAACCGCTTTGTCTATCATTTTACAAGTTAGGATAATGAGGACAAAAGCATACAGAAATTTCAGAGGAACCCAACAGCAACTTAAGATCATATCTGTTTTCTGCAGAAGTGTCTCAGATTTTTTCCTAGATAACACCACGTTCCTTCTCCAACAGTAGAGGATCCTTAAAATATTATGTGGCATGGGCCAGATTCACGCCTGCAATGCCGTAAATCTGGGGTTTACTCCAGATCTGCATGGTTACAATTCAGATTTATGGCACTCATTCAGGGAAGCCTCCTGGACCTTCTTTTCAAGTCTCAATATAAAGAGCTGTCCGTATTTAGAAGTGTAAAAGGAGACATGAGTTTCTTCTTAGTTGGGGAGCTTCCAGTTACAACGGAAGGGAGGCAGAGGGTGCTGGCTGCTTTCTGCCTGTTCGTTCTCCAACTCAAAAAAGACAGCTTAGGAGTCACTTTCTTAGCCTTAACTATCTTGTCTTCTTCCATGGCCAAACAGATCAAAGAGTACGTCTTCTGCATTCCCACAGAGTATGTTGCGCTTTTGTTGTGCTGCAGGGGGAAGGGAAAAGCATTGGGGGAAACACACAAAAAACCCGGTCATCCATGATGGGTCACCAAATTCAGAGGGCAACAAAAGGGCACGCAGTGCCCATTTTCCGAGACAGACATCACCATTCTTCTGCATTAATTATATTCCCTGTTGAATGGAGGCCACTGAACACCAATAATTCTGCTTATTAGGTCTGAAGGAGTCTCACAGGACACACACTCACACACACACTCGTGGGATTTGCCCAGTCATACTTGTGTCTGAAAAGAGCTCTACGGTGGGGGTTAAGTTCCCAAATAAATGATCATGAGCAGGATGGAAGCACTAACTGGAATGATCACGAGCAGCATCTTGGAAGAATAACCCCTGTGCTATAATCTCGTTGGCATGGAGACCAGGATAAAATGGAAATATCCCCCTAGTTCCTGGACTATGTATAACACTATCAGCCCACAGTTCAGTCCTGATAATTTCCAGAGACTTCTCCTCCCCTAATTGGAACCTTCATTCTACACTCTTGTTATCCCTAAAAAGGACTCTGTTTTACAAAAGCAACTTAGGGAGTTCGCTGCCCAAGATACGGTTATGGCCACAGGTTTGGATGGCTTTACAAGGGGATTAGATACATTCCTGGAGAACAGGTCTATCGGTGACTATTAGCCATGATAGTTTGATGGAACTTCACGTCTGGAGTCAATATGCCAAACGATACGAGTTGCTGGGAGAAAACCAATGGGGTAGCATCTTGCTCTTTTCAAGTTGTATTTCTGGAAGTATCTACGAAGCTGGACTAGATGAACTGTTGGCCTGACCCAGCAGTGTTTTTATGTTCTTATGAAAAAGTTTAAGTTAAGCGTTCGAGAAGCGTTCGAGATGAGTGTACATTAACAACGGAAGACGGTGGACAACCCCCTTCCAAAGATCCAGACTTGCCCATCCATGGCCTCAGCATTTCCTACCTGTGAACACACACACAGGCTGTTGGTTACGCATTGGCTCCTTCTAGAGCCAACTTTGGTGGCGAGCTGGAGTAGCCTCACAGCCAAAATGTGAACTCTGATCCAGGAGACCCAAGAACTCAATCATGAGCTTGCTCAGATGCCACTTATCTTTAGACCTCTTCCTCTTCTACAAAATGGAGATATTACTTATCTATGCCATCAATTTGTTTTAAAGATAATATACAAGAAGTGCTTTCAATGCTCAAAAAGGGCTGCATAAATGCTAAGTACCCTTATTGCAACTAAAGGTCCAATCCTATTGCTGCATCCTGCAGAGGCAGAGTGTGTGTGTGGGGGGGGGGGGAAGGGGGAGTCATGGATGCCTCCTCAAGGTAAGGGAATGTTCCCTTACCTTGGGGCTGCATCGGTGCTGGAAAGTTGGATAGGATTGGGCCCTAAGTGTAGCACAGTGATTGGCTAGTTCTGGAGAAACTCAAGTTCGAATCTCCACACAACCATAAAGCTTTTGCCTCACTCACAGGTAACTTTTGCCTCACTCACTCATCTCTTATCCTATTGTGAGGATAAGATTAGAGTGGGAGGAAAGAGGGAGACCAGGTGCATCGCTCGGAGCTCTTTGGAGAAAAGGTGGGTTAAAGAGAAAAACGTTGTTCAGATCCAATGGGAACAGATACAAGTTCTTACCATAGAAGCTGTTGTATCCTGGCAGCTGATCACCTGAATCTCAATCTCCTCCTGCTCTCTCAGGCTTTTGAGTTTTTCCAAAACCTCACTTGCTCCCAGCCATTTGCAATCCACGCCTCCGATAGAAACCACATAGTCACCTTCTTTCAGGCCTGCCAACTGTAAAATAGGGTGCAATTTAATGTCACCTGGGATTAGGCTTTCTGTATATCCCTCCAAAGCCACGTGAAAGGCGGAGCTCTATAAACCAGTGTTTCCTCAAACTGTGGGTTGGGACCCACTTGGTGGGTCACGACCTGATTTCTGGTGGGTTCCACGTGATGGAAAGATCAGATAATTGCCACAAGCTCTGAGGCTATTCAAAAATCAGATAGCTACTAATTGCCCTGCAAAGAGCTGAGCTCCTGCAGTTTGCAAGATAGCTGCTAATTACCCCGGAAGCAGCTGGGCTCTTTACTTGTAAATACATTTATTTATTAATTTAAGTCTCGTAAAGCTAGGTGGGTCCCGATAGTGTGTCATTTTAAAAAGTGGGTCCCGATGCTAACAAGTTTGAGAACCACTGCTCTAAAACGATGAGACGCTGGCTCTCTGGAGTCGAGCAAAAGCGGAGCTCCAGCACCTTTTTGTGCAGCAGCAGCAGCGATGACAGCTGCAGAAGCGCTCAGGTACTGCCTTTGAAACTTTTTCCAAAGGATCTTAGCCAAGTAGCAGCAGCAGCAGCAGCAGCAGCAGGATCAGCAGAAGGCAAACTGAGAGGTCTGCCTAGGGACCTAAATTAGGCCTGGGGTTTTCAACCCCCCCCCCCAACCCAGCCGTGGAAGTCCCCGCGTACAACCGAAAGTAACTAGAAATGTTTATACCAGTGTTTCCCAAACTTTTTTGACCTGCAGCTCCTTTGGTGACCATTGGTCGCGGCTCCCCATTACATTATGTTGATTGGCATTGCATGGTATTCTGAGAGGATTCCGTGGAACTCTGTGGCTCCCCTGGCTGGTTTCCGTGGCTCCCCTGGGAGCCGCGCCTCCCACTTTGGGAACCACTGGTTTATATGTTTGTTTCAGAACTGCTGCAATCTACTCCAAGAGTTTGCATGAAATGAACTAGATCTTTAAGCAAAGTTGTAAAATAGAAGCATGGCAGGAAAAGAAAACACTCCAATGAAGAAATCTAAGCTTAATTAAGATTAAAAATGATTATTGGAGCATGGCTATGCTGGGGGGCATCAAAGCTCTCTGCACTTTAAAACGTAGCACTACATGACAGGTGAAGGACCAATCCAATCAAAATCATGGGGATCTTTAAGTTGTATATCGGGTCATACAGGGAAGTGGGGGGCTCACAGTTGAGCAGCAACACACATTCTTTGCAGAATGACCCCGTTACATCCAGGGAGACTTAAAAGTGTAACACAAGAACCCCCCTTAAGCCAACAGGAGTTAAGTTGGCGGAGTTCAACAGCTATCGCGCCGTCTGTGTCAGCGGCGACGGCCTCTTGGAGGCATGCTCCTCCACTGCGCTAACCGCTGACAAGGAAGGCTGCTGGGCAACGTCGCAGCACCTAGCGGCAAGGGCCACTTCCTGCCTTCAGGACTCCAAGATGGCGTCACTCCGAAAAAAGGCACACGGTGAGGTTGTTCCTGTCCGGCGTGGCCGAGACTGGGAAGCGCATGAGGCCCTGCCTTTCATCCCCGGCCTGCTGAGAAAGGAGGGGAGGAGAAAGACCAAGCGAGGGGGAATTCCAGGTAAGAAAGAAACAAAAGGAATGAGAAGGAGACGAAAAAGGAGACAAAGGAAGCAAAAAAAAGCCTGAGCCAAGCTTTAGCTGGCTAAAGCGTGACCTGCCTGCTAGAAGGCAGGGCTGGAACTGGGGAGCGGGGAGCCCCTCCCACGGGGAGGAGACGTCTCAGCTAAAACCGACCCTGCCTTCACAGTGGGACTACCCACATGCCCTCTTCCTCAATCAAGAGAAATGGGATTCTCTTGCAGTAATTATTATTATTTATTTCAAATGCATTATGTCCAATGCTGGCATGTTACTCTTGTTAATGTTTAATCTATTTTATATTCTATATAAATATGTTTTATATATTAAAATATTTTTTTATAAAATATTGTAGAAATAATAAAATAAATGTAATAATTTATTAATAAAATAAATGGAAATATTTAAATATAACTCTGGTTTTGCCACGTTACTCCTCTTCAGGTGATGGCATCATAGCACAGAGCTGAGGTTTCGAGCAGAGCTGAGGTAAACAAGAGGAAGGCACATGACACGAGAATCCGACTTACTGTTGCAGGACTAGCGGGGTCGAGACAGTAAACGTGAGCCGGTGGGCCTCCTTTCAGGGAAAAGCCCAGGCCTTCAGCTTCACAACGGAATCGGACCACGCGAGGAGACGTCCATCTCTGCTTTGCTGAAAACACGGTCAGTGGGCCCTAAGAAAGACACAGCAGGAAGTTAACATAAGAACATCAGAAGAGCCCCGCTGGATCAGGCCAAAGGCCCATCTAGTCCAGCTTCCTGTATCTCACAGTGGCCCCACCAGATGCCTCAGGGAGCACACAGACAACAAGATAACCTGTTTCCTGCTGTCACTCCCTTGCACCTGGCACAGAGAAAACCTACTTCTAAAACCAGGAGGTTGCTTATGGCTTGTAACCTGTGATGGTCTTTTCCTCCATGAATCTATCCAAACCCCTTTTAAAAGGCATCTCTCAGTCAGTTAAATGGCTCTCTCAGTCAGCACTCCGCAAACAGCTTAAAACCAAGCTGCAGAAAATCTGTTATACAGGCAGTACATCTCTGAATACCAGCTGCCAGGGTAGCAGTGGAGAGAGAGAGAAGTCAGCCTCTTTGCCCCTCTCTCCTGCTTGTCAGCTTTCCACAGGCAGCTGGTTGGTCATGGAGGAAAACTGGATGCTGGAGTAGTTGAGCTTTTGGCCTGATCCAGCCAGGCTTTTTCTTATGTCTCTATGCAAACAGTTGATGTCAATTATTTGAAAAGCCTTCCTTAATGAGAGATTAACACTTCAAGAAACTGCTGGTTTGCTTTCAGACTGCAGTTAATTGCAAGAAGGAAGTCACATTCATTAACAACGAAGGCAAGCCAAAAGTAAAACAAGCAATGTAGCTTCCTACTACATACCAGCCTCTCAAAGAAGTCTTTTACTTTCACCTTGGAGAAGAGAGGACCAATCATTTCTATTTTATGGTCTGTCTTTGCTGTAGCAAAAAAAAAAAAAAGACAAGCTTAGAAAAACCTGACAAGCGAGATCATATGAACGACAGCCCCGTCCCCAGAATACCCTGGTTCTGTATTTTTTTCCCTCTTAACCCTACATGGTTCTGGGGTATTCATTGAGCCTGGAAACAAGCAAACCACCAATTTAAAAGTACTGTCATCAGGCTTTGAAGTCCTGAATAGAGTTAGACCAGGGGTTCTCAACCTTTGGAGGCTCGGGTACCCCCTATCACGGTCCAATTTTCTGAAGTACCACCTGCTAATTAATTGCTAATTAATTGGATTAATCAATCAATTAATTAGCAAATTAATCATTAAATAAAAAGTACTAAAACAATTTTAAATGTGAAAAAATGTCTTAACTGTGTGTGTGTGTGTGTGTGTGTGTGTGTGTGTGTGTGTGTGTGTGTGTGTGTGTGTGTGTGTGTGTGTGTGTGAGTGAGAGAGAGAGAGAGAGACACAGACAGACAGACAGGATTGCATTTAAGTTCTAATTAACAAGTAATTAACTATTGATTGATGCTGATAAGGGGCAGGCTCTGGCGTATCCCCTGCCGTTGGTCCGAGTACCCCTAGGGGTACTCGTACCACAGGCTGAGAACCTCTGGTTTAGGATCACAACATGACTTCCTCCCCTTTGAGCCCATCCAGGAATTTTCATTTCAATAAGCGTTTGACTTTTGAGCTTTAAGTCACGGAGTTTGAAATACTCGCAAGTCATTTTCCTTTAAACTATTGTTTAAAGCAGGGTGTTTTTTTTTTTTAAAAAAAGAGAAGTTCTTACGAAGGATGTCAGGAGCCTGCACCAAGTTCAAGAAGTCATCTCCCCAATCCTGCTGCGGAAATTTGAGACGAGATCGCTTGTACGCGACAGACAGAATTTCCTGGAGGACCTCTATATTGCGAAGCTTTTTGCACATGCTGCAAACCCGCAGAGCTTCTTCATGGCAAGCAAGAGCCCTCTGCAAATGCAATTTCCCTGGAGAAGTAAAAACAGAGGTCCATGAACCCTGTGTGCACACAAGCCCAGATTTGCTATTAGCAGTCACAGAAAAGGAAAACCAAAATGCCGGTCTAAAGTGCTATTCTACCTCAAGCAGAATGATTTGGGTACCAAGCAGTCCTAATTGCTGCTGTATAACATGGACAAGTCTCCCTCTTGAAAGCACACTCGCCAGTTTTGGGAGGAGTGGGGAAGCAGGTAATGTTATGCTGAAACAGAGTTGGTGGTCGAGTGAGATTTCCAGGATCCCACTTGTTAGGGAATCTTAGAATTGGTATGGACAGGCAGCCCAATCCTATGTAACTATATGCGACCGGCCTAATGGGCTGTATCCTAGGCCTGGGCTGTATCCTAGGCCCATTGCAACCTGCACTGGCACGGGACCACCTTGGTGTAAGCGGCATGGGCTGCAATGGGCCTCCTTGGATGCACGCCATCTCTGAAGCTGGCGCACAACCGGGGAGGTCATGTAAGGCCAGTCCGGGCTGCGTCGGGGCATAGGATATCGGTGTAACTCAGCACCGATATTCTCACCCCCTCCCAGCCCGGGCTGGCCAATGGCCCTCCTCCTTTGCCCTCCCCACACACCATCCAGTGCCAACACTCACCTGCGACGGCCAGTACAGGTAAGTTGCAGAGGGAACGGTGCCGGCGCCGCTTACTCTTCGGGTGTCAAAAACGTGCCTTATGTTTATGACCCCCTAGGCTGGCGGAACACTAGCTCCGCCGGCCTATAGTTACACCGGATTGCGCCGTAAGCAACTCCTCAGAAGCTTTTCTCGTCATTCTGAGGCTTTATGAAACAGGACAGCCTCACAAGGACTCATTCACGGGCTGGCCTAAGCAAGTCTAAACAATGGCTTGCCCATACGTTTGAAAGCTCAAATGATTATTTGGGTTCTAGAGTTCGGCATGATGTCGGAATGAAGCCAAGAGATGGAGGTTTGCCCTTACCTAGTTGTTTGCGCTGGCCCCGTTCTCTTAAAACAGTTAACGGTGTCAACCCTTCCGGCATGTGATCATACAGCTGGGAGAAGACTTTCTCCTGTTGGTCTTCATCATCGTTCTGGTGTACTAAAATGGCATAAATAAAGGCAAATGAAAGACAAATCTTTGTTTCATTTCCATCTGCATCAGATTCCTCCAGGAAGGGTGTGGCCTGTAGGGCCAACAGCAATCTCTAAAACGTGTCATCTTAGTACATTGCTATTTGCGTTAATTTGATTGTTCATAAGCTTGTTTAACAGTCAGATGCCTGCGTGGCAGGGATGTCTGGTTCCCAAAGGCCACTTGATGTATTAAACACACTTGTTCCTCTTCAAACCCGTTTGCAAATGCTGACTAACCATAGGCTAGCATTCATAGCCAGCTTCATGTTTCTCAAGTCTCCATTCCCTGTGCCAGTGTAGAAGTGAAACCAAAACAGGATCACCCGCAAAGATGATGAACGTTTCTAGGTACTCCCTGAACTCCAGAAATTTGAAACTTAAAACAGAGAGCCAAGGATGACAAAAAAGTCCAAAAATGCTTTTGCTCCCAGAGTAGCCAAAGGTGTGTGTGTGTGTGTGTGTGTGTGTGTGTGTGTGTGTGTGTGTGTGTGTGTGTGTGTGTGTGTGTGTGTGTGTGTGAGAGAGAGAGAGAGAGAATATGTGTATTCAGATTCCTAGAGGGGCATCACTCCCTTCTGGGTGGGAAGGAAAAGTATTTTCAGTTTCAGATTCAGTTTCAAGTATTCACTGGCAGAATGGCTAACTTGGTGGAAGGAAAACAGACTGGCAACTAGTCCCATTCGCTAACCACTACACCACCCACTACGTAAAAAGGTAATATATACATAAAGCAGGGGTTCTCAACCCCTGACCGACCACGTACCACCTCGGGCGCCGCCCGTCCTTCACATACCACTGGAAGTGACTGGCGATAATGTCATCGCCAGTTACTTCTGTGTTTTCGGAGCAGGGTCAGGGCAGGTGGGAGGGTCCTTCCCAGCGCTCCCGAGAGGTTCGGCCAAAGGCAGGAGTCTCCCAGGAGCGAAAATGCGGTCATAATGCCGCATCAGAGCAGGGTTCCGGCAGACCGGTGGTCCATGGCCAGAGTACCACTGGTGGTACGAGTACCATCGGTTGAGAACCCCTGGCATAAAGCAAAAGTTCCTTCCAGAAGCTGAAAGCGTCATGCTGTCAACAGACAAAGGAGTTCAAAACAATTCTTACGCTGATGGTCGCTCAGAATAGTTGCAACGAAGTAATGCGCCAAAGCTTTGAAATGGTCCGACTTGACTTGGGCTAGTTTTGACCAAGAGTAAGGGATGTTCTCCTTGACCGGTGTCTGATTCATTGCAGTGTTTACAAGAGTGTATGTTTCTCCGACCTAAAACACAGAGCACAAGGTCCACAGATGAGGCATTTTGTCTTCCATTAAGAGCCCTGTCATTTGTGGGTAATGACCACCTTTTGCGAACAGTCAGTGGGTGTGTGTTGCGGAAGGAAGACGGTAGCTTGTCAAGGGTGCAAATTAGTAAGGATTAAGGAGGAAAACACAATCCTGCATATTTTCTCCATGTACAGTCACGTTATCACAGAATCAGAAGGGTGAAATTCTGAGACTGTTAACCCAGTCTTTTTAAAGGCTTAATGAGTCCCAATTCTTTAAGAATTTTAAAAAAAAGATACTAGCCCTCATTGTTGCAGAAAAACTGGCTGCAGTTCAGGAAAGCACAGGAGGAAGAGGAATTCTCAGGAGGAAGAGGAATTCTCCTTGGGCAATGTTGTTTTCCTGCTTCCTCCTTCCTTCTGCAGTCCCTTGTGTTTATCAAAGAGTACTCTTTGGTAAACTTCAGTTTATCACTGAAGGTAAGGAGCCCCTCCAAATGGCATGGGAAGGTGGGGAATCAGCAAAAATCAGGTACCAACGCTAGCAGAAATGCCGTTCACTTGCACAAAAGGCCCTGTGGATCTTGCCCATTGGTACTAAATAAAGGCAATGTATGGGGACGTCTCAAGGAATCTAGGAAGGGGGCATTTCACTACCCCATCTCCATTTCTTGCTTCTTGTGCCACCTCCTCAAACCGCCACGTTTTAAGTTTTGAAATTTTGGGGTGATAAGAAAGCACAGAAAGTTAAAGTCTATCAGAAAGGAGTATACATTTGCACCATCTATATGAAATGAAAGATTCAGATTTTTCTGTGTATAAATTGGATTGTCTTTGACATGACTGAATGCTGCTTTGCTCTTCAATCAGATATGTATTATGAGATATATCAATATTCTATCATAGTACAGTGGAGGCTGCATAACTGATAAGTACCGGTAAATCTTTCAGTAGCCTTAATGAGGAGGAGAGTTATTAGCAGACAGCTGGCTTAGCAAACAGTGCTTTGCTTTCGAAGAGCTAGATTAAAATCAGGATATAGGCACTGAGTGTAACGAGACAAGCCAGTGAAAGAGCTTTCAACGTGGCAAGACGTGTTTGGCATGGAGTGCCTCAAGTCATGCGTTTGGTGACCTTCAATTGCTGCTACTGACTGATCTTCTGGAAGCTATTTTCTTTAGGTTTACTCACTAGACGACATGGAATTTGGTGATGAAATCCAACCTCTCTTTGGATCTAAGTAGACATCCTTTTAAGCATACAATTGAGGTCAGCTTGTTTGTTTGTTTTATTCAGTAAATATTAGGCCGACTGAGAGCCTTGTGGATTGGGACCATGGTCCTGGGGTGGGGAGGAAGGGCTTGACCTAGGTGGCCACCATGGTCCTGATCGGTCCCCCTCTGACCTCACACAGCTGCTCTTCACCCTGAGGAAAAAGCTTATTTGGTGCTAATGGGAACTTTTTATTCCAGAGCAAGAAGCAGCTGGGGGTGGATGGGTGGGAGACTGTGGAGGGGGTAGAGGGTTAACCCCTCTACCCCCATGATCCGGATCCCACTATTCACTGTTTGTTTTTAAACATACCAGTCCCGATCGTGTGCCTAAAGCAGTTTCACCCTTAAGGACAATTCTCATATCGCCCTTCCAAACAAGCTAATGTATGGCTGGAAGTCATCCTCCGTCTATTTTGCAATTGCATTCCAGAGAAAGGGAAGGGACTCCTGACCACTAGTTCTTTCTCAGAACAGAGAAAGACTCCCACCGGTACATTTCCTCACTAGAGGGGCAACACGTAACCAAACTTCTTTTTACCCCCTCTTCTCTTGAAAGTGTTTTTGGGCAGTTAAACACATTCTTTGAAACTTGATCCACTACAGCCAAAACCATTCCCGCTGGCAGCTACATACAAACGCTGGGGAGGAGGCCTAGTTCTGATCCATTGGCAGCATCTTTTCCCCATGGAGACTGGTAGTATGGATAGCACTACCAGCATCCTGGAATCAAGGCTGGCTTCGGCCTAGAGCGGACCCGAACCGCTCCCAATTGTGCACCGCGGCTGCCCAATGGGGTTCCGGCTTCTGTCGTATCGTTGACCAGAAGATCTGGAAGCCAGAACCCCATTGGGCAGCCGCGGTGCACACTTGGGAGCTGCTCGGGCCTGGACTAGGCCGAAGCCAGCCTCGATTCCAGGATGCTGGCAAGGTTAAGTATGGACATACTATAGAAAGACCTCCCATCTGAAACCATGGATAGCTGCTGCCAGTCAGTGTAAGCCAAACTTTGCTAGACAGAAATAGAAGGCCGCTTCCTAGGTTGTATATCGCGCATGCAAGTGGCCGGTTTAGGCTACCGTCAACTAGCAATGGACACGTACGCATGCATGTGCCTTTGCAGCCTACCTTAGCAGCTTCCTGGGCCATCTTCATGAGCGTGAAAAACTCATTCTGTATTCCAGGAAGGCAGAGCTGTTCAAAGAGGCATTCCTGAGCCTGCGCAAGCATCATCTTCACGAGGACGCTCAGCATGGCGGGACTCATGTCGTAACTCGGCGTGTGGGTGAAAGTCTCTTTTAGGTAATTAAGAACTCCTAAAGGGTTAAAAACGAGGAGGGGAGGGTGAGAAGCTACTAGTGCCGCTAATATTCGTGATGAATATTTGTGCCGCTAATATTCGTGATGAATATTTGTGCCGCTAATATTCGTAATATTCGTGACGAGTTCATGATGAATGGCTAGCAAAACACCAAGTTTCTACGAAGACTCTCCAAGGATAAAAAGGTTATGCTGCATTCACTATCCAAGCGTTTCCTGCTTGATTTAATAATGCCACGTGGACTCAAAACTGCCTTAACACTAAGAAACGAAATCACACATTTATAAAGAGAATGAGGTGCACAAGACAATTCAACTCTTATAGAATCCATTTCTAATGGTGAAAAATAGAAACCAAGAAGGAGCAGGAATCATAAGCAGCGCTAAAAGAGGTCTCCTAAGCAAGGCGCCTCCTTCCGCCGGTTCCAGCTTGATTAGACCTGGTGGGGGAAAACACAACATGCAACGCGGAGGCAGTGGCGTCACTGCAGGGGGGGCGGAGCTCTAAGTTCTGCTGAGATCGGAGCCTCCGTTACACGGAGGAACGAAGCGGCCCCGCCCCCTCTCCTTCGGAGCCTTTCAGGGAAGCGAAAGCAGAGCTCCGCCCCCCCCTGCAGTGACGCCACTGTGCGGAGGTGCGTGCACATAGAAACCAACTCTTTCTAGCATTCTCAAAGTAGCAGCTCCTCTTCAGCAACCCAAACTGTGTTTGAACCCACTGTTGGCAAAGCATGCACCCCACCGGCCCCATTTGTACTTGAAAAAGAAGAGGGATGAAGAGAGTAGGGCTAGAGTGGCAAGGAGATGCCCTAGCTCACCGCTTCCCCCCCCCACTTCCTAATTCTTCTGCTCTGTTCCTCTCCTTTTCAGATGCCAACGAGGCGGCTGAGGGGGGGGGACATGATTGAGACGTATAAAATTATGCATGGGATGGAGAGAGTGGATAGAGAGAAGTTCTTTTCCCTGTCACACAACACTAGAACTAGGGGACATCCACTCAAATTGAGTGGAGGGAATATTAAAACAGACAAAAGAAAATATTTCTTTGCCCAGCGTGTAGTTCATCTGTGGAACTCCTTGCCACAGGATGTGGCGATGGCACCTGGCCTGGATGCCTTTAAAAGGGGATTGGACAGATTTATGGAGGAAAAGTCCATCACAGCTTACAAGCCATGATGGGGAAAAGCAACCTCCTGGTTGTAGGAGTAGGTTTTCTTTGTGCCAGGTGCAAGGGAGTGGCGACTGGACACAGGTATCTTGTTGTCTTGTGCTCCCTGAGGCATCTGGTGGGGCCACTGTGTGATACAGGAAGCTGGACTAGATGGGCTTTTGGCCTGATCCAGCAGGGCTCTTCTTATGTTCTTATGAGGCAAGGACACACATCCTTCTTCTGCCATCGAAGCAGCAGCACATGGCATTCCCCCTGAGGCAGCTGAAGATCTTCGATCACTCTAGAAATGGCTGACAGCGCAATCCTATCCAACTTACACCACCGGTGTAACCAGTGGTGCAGCGAGAACAGGAGGCCCCAGAACGGAAAGGAAATTCAAATCCCCTCCAAAAGGAGATTCAAAGGGGATTTAATCTCCCCTCCCCTTCAAAGCTTCCCGCCCTGCCCCCTCCGGTGGTGTAAGTTGGATAGGATTGCGCTGTGAGAGAGATAAGGAAGAAGGATGGATGGAGCATTTGGAAATCTGCAGAAGAGAAATCCCTGAGCAAACCCTTTTAGGAAAACATCCCGAAGGGAGCAGAGGTGCAGCCAGCGCCGTTCCAGAGCAGCAAGCGAGGCAGAACCGTGTGATTGACAGAACAAAGTTAAGACGACATTTCGTTCCAAAGGTAACCATTCTTTTGAAAATTAAAACAAACATTTACTGTGGCATAAACACTAAGTGACACTCACTTGCAGGGGCTGAAATCTAATCTCAAATATGCATCTCGCCTAACCGGTTGGTCAAGTTTTACCTGCAACTTTTAATTGCCCAACACGACTGAAAGTGGATCTCTGTATTGTTCAGTGTTGTGACCCTCCCCCCCCCCCAGTGTCACACTATATTTATTACAAGGTGGCTGCTTTTGTTCAGCTCATTATTGCCAATTGTGAGGATAGAGAAATGGTTAATACTGAACTGCAGGCACCTTGGCCAACTATAGCATGTTAATCATTAACCACCATATTCATTTTGTCTTTTCTAAACGCGCTACTCAAGTAGCAGCCCCAGTTGTGTGGGGCAAAAACACACCGTTTAAACTAAATTTGAAAAGGAATGTTTAATTAAAAGCCTGTCCCAGATCCTCTTTGGACTTTAATCCTGCCTCTCTCTTGCAACCAAAACACCATGAAATTAAACCAAGCGCTTGAACTAAGCAACCCTCCAAGGGTTTGGGGGAAAACACCACAGCTCGGGCCTACCTGCAGCTTTCTGAAATGCATCAACCGCCTTTTGCAGTCCATCCTGCGTCTGTCGATTGCACCGTGTGCCGATCTGTGTGTAGAGCGCTCCGATATTAAATAAAATACTGGCTTTTTCAAGCAACAAGTTTTTCTGGCAGACAGGGACACCTGTGAAGGAGTCATACCTTAAGGGGAAAAAAATCATAGACATATTAATGAAAAAGAAGAACAGGAAACAAGGGACAGTATGGTACTTTTTGCTATATATTTTTGTATGGTACTTTTTTATTATACTTTTTGCTTAAAAAAATTCACATTTTTATACCACCCTTCCTCCAAGGAGCTCAGGGTGATGTACATAGTTCCTCCCCTCCCTCCCCTCCTTTTCCTGCGCAGAGACTCCCAGGCTCCAACCAGCTAAATCAAATTCCAACACACTGTGAGAAGGCAAAGCAGCTTTCTAAGTTCGTCAGAACTGAACGTTAGACTAACAGTATTAATCCCCCCCCCCCCCCACACACACACACACCAAGAACTTACCAGGTAAATAAAATCCCCAGATGTCTGCTGGGTGAAAAAAACCGGTTCTCCACAAAGCCAAGTTGCACAAAATAGCTGATCAACATCTCAACTCCAGATTCATCTCTGCTGGGTGTTCGGCAAGCCTTAAAATAAAGGTAAAGGTAAAGGTGACCCCTGACAATTAAGTCCAGTCGTGTCCGACTCTAGGGTGTGGTGCTCATCCCCATTTCAAAGCCGAAGAGCCAGCGTTGTCCGAAGATGCCTCCTTGGTCATGTGGCCGGCATGACTCTCCTTGCCGCAGCGCGTAGCATGCAGCTGGAACACGGAGCGCTGTTTACCTTCCCGCAAGCGATACCTATTTATCTACTCGCATTAACATGCTTTGGAACTGCTAGGTTGGCAGGAGCTGGCCAAGCAACGAGAGCTCACCCCGTCGCGGATTCGAACTGCCGACCTTTTGATCGACAGCTCATGGTTCAGCGGTTTAACCCACTGCGCCACCTGCTGGCCTTAAGCCTTAAAATACATAACGTTATAATCAGATTTCTGGCTCTAGTTGCTGGAGGGTCTTAAAGATATAGCAGGTCCATGCAAAACAGGCCTTAGGAAAATGGAACCAGGAAGAGCTCCAGGGAGTGTGGCTTCTGCTCCATCGGGATGCAGATGTGAGAGCGCCCCTGGCAGCCAATTCCTTTTTCTCACAACAGCTGCAAGTGGCAGCACAGACTGGGGGAGACGAGATCCTCAGCCCAGCCCAGGTGTTCTGGGGGATACTAGTTTCTCGTTTTTATTTTTTTAAAATTGCATTGCACTTTCAATAAATTTACATGATCACTACTTAAAACAAAAACTACAAAGAACCCATAAAACCAACTACTAGTAATAAGGAGCAGTGCAATCCTATGCATGTCCTCTCAGAAGCAAGCTCCACTGAGATTAAGGAGATTTACTCCCAGGTAAAGGAAAGCTATGGCAAACTTAGACAGCATAATAAAAAGCAGAGATATCACCATGCCAACAAATGTTTGTATAGTCAGGGCGACGGTGTTCCCAGTAGCAATGTATGGTTCCGAGAGTTGGACCATAAGGAAGGCTGAGCACCAAAGAATAGATGCTTTCGAACTGTGGTGCTGGAGAAGACTCCTGAGAGTCCCTTGGACTGCTAGGAGATCAAATCAGTCAATCCTAAATGACATCAACCCTGACTGTTCCCTGGAAGGACAGGTACGGAGGCTGAAGCTCAAATATTTTGGCCACCTAATGCGAAGAGAGGACTCTCTGGAGAAGACTCTGATGCTGGGCAAGATTGAAGGCAAAAGGAGAAGGGGAAGGCAAAGGATGAGATGGTTAGACAGCATCACCAATGCAACGAACATGAAAATGAGCGAACTCAGGAAGATAGTGGAGGACAGGAAGGCCTGGCGGGATATGGTTCATGGGATCACGAAGGGTCGGACACGACTTAACGACTGAACAAAGCATGTATGTATAGGATTGCAGCCTAAGGCTCTTCATGCAATTTCACAAATAACCATTAAAGTATGAACTTAGTGGATGCTGGTTTTTGAGGCAGGTTTTTGAGGTTTTTGAGGCAATGTAAATTGCCCCCAGGAGGAAGCCAGCAGTGGGCAACTGTTACGCCACAAGGGCTTCAGGGTCTAGGCTTCTCTAAATAGAACACGTTTTGGCTTACAGGGTTAAAAAATGGAAAGAGATACTGTAAGTATTTGTCAGCATCTCTACTGACGGAATACGCAATAGTTTCTAGGGAGACTCAACTTACTTGTCGTAAATCCATCAGATCTGCAATTTCATTCTCGTACTCAGAACCGTCTTCGCTGTAGTGCTCAAGGATAAAGTCCTGAAAATGTAATTAATTTTTTTTAAGAGACTGAAGGGGTTTAAATCTTAAATCCAAAAGCCAAGTTTCTTTAGCCCAACCCCATAAGTGTTCAAAAACCATCCAAGGCACTGTCAAGATGAAAGATTAGGCTCGGAAGGGACTCAACAGAGTTAAGCCACCCCTGAAGTGACAAGCGCGTGTACATTTTGTATGTCACCATTCCTCCAACGAGCTCAGGGCAGTACACATTGTCCTTTTCCACCATTTTATCCTCACAACCACCCTGTGAGGTAGGTTAGGTGTCTGTATATTCCCTATCTCAGTGGTTTTCAAACTGGTGGGTCGCAACCCACCACGAAATCCGGAAGCAGTCTCTAACCCTTAAGGGGCATGGTGATGTGTGGTGACAGCAGTTTCAGAGTTCCGCCGCAGAAAAACGGGTATTTTCATGCCGATCCTCCGATGCCCTCTATCCCACCCCCACCCTTGTGCCTCAGAAGAGCTTCCAATCGCGTTTGAGGGCTACTTTCTGTTTTCGTAGCTCCCAAACACAATTGGAAGCTCTTCTGAGGCACGGCGGGGGGGTAGAGGGGGCTGTGGCCCCCCCTGCAACCCCTGGAGGGCCAGCGTAATGCCCAGAAAATTAAAAAAAAATTTTTTTTACATGGCACCAGCACCCTGGAAGTGCCGACAAAGACATCATCGCAAAGTCCACAATGACTTACAGGTTCCCTTACTCATCTGTAAAAGTTTGAGAACCACTGCCCTATCTATATTATATGGGAAAGTAGATTTAGACATTATTTCCTAGGTGTAGCACTGGAACAGTCTGCCTCGTGAAGTTACAGGCTCTTCCTCATTGGAGATTTTCAAATACAGGCTGGATGGTCAACTTTCAGAGACGCTGCAGCAGTTGCCTACACTGAACAGGGTGTTGGTCTACATGGCCTCCAAGGTTCCTTCCAACATTCTAGGATACTGTGACTTCAATCAACGCCATGGTGTCCTATTCACCTTGCTCCCATGACAGCCAACGGCTGGCCTGCCCATTATAGCCTGCCGATACTTGGCGAGGCTAAAAGGTGGCAACTCAAATAAAAAGGTAAAGGTGTCCCCTGACAATTAAGTCCAGTCATGTCCGACTCTAGGGTGTGGTGCTCATCCCCATTTCAAAGCCGAAGAGCCAGCGTTGTCCGAAGACGCCTACGTGGTCATGTGGCCGGCATGACTCTCCTTGCCGCAGCGCGTAGCATGCAGCCGGAACACAGAGCGCTGTTTACCTTCCCGCAAGCGGTACCTATTTAGCTACTTGCATTGACATGCTTTGGAACTGCTAGGTTGGCAGGAGCTGGCCAAGCAACGAGCGCTCACCCCGTCGCGGATTCGAACTGCCGACCTTTCGATCAACAGCTCATGGGTCAGTGGTTTAACCCACTGCGCCACCCGCTGGCTCGGCAACTCAAATAACAAGCCCCAAATGCTGGGAGCAATTGCTAATCAAGTCATTTACTTCCTTGGTTAAGTGCCGTTTTCTACGTCTGATATTTCCTCGCCCACTGGCAAAGGCTTCCGTCTGTAGTTCTAGTTCATCCTCCAATTCAGGACACAGAAATACAAGTGATGTGGACTATGAACCTTTGGTTTTAAAGACCAGGAGGGGGGGAATGCAATAAAGCAAGGATCAGGAGTCAAACATGCCCAGTATTGCTGAAAATAACATTCTGAAAATAACGTGCTCATTCAAAGAACAGGCGAGGCAGGACAAAAACCCAGCATCTGATCTCATTCATGGTGTAAATATTTGCACAGCTTCCTAGCACACCAGACGGAATCTTGATAAACTTCTCTTTTAAAAAAAGGATGTCACATGATCTGCAAAATGCACAGAAGCAGCAGCGGCTGCATTCAAAGTCACAAGTCAAAGTCCGCTCTCAGCTCAAAGATTTGCATGGTGTTTATAGCAGGAAGTGGAGAATGAGATCAATTCTGGCTTGTTTTGAATTGCCAGATGGGAATTACTTTGGGGGTGGGAGGGGGGTGGCCAGGGCTGGGAGTCTAGATGCACAGCCTGAGGATGCCCTCCAAAAGCTTGAGAGCCTCAAGTCAAAAACCCAAGATCCAGCAACCCTAGTGACTGAATGCAATACAAGCGTCTTGATTCGACAACTCTCAAGATGCTATTATCTTCAACCAGCTTTTGTGGGTTGAATCTCATGCTGGAATCATTTTCCGAGGATTACACAAATAAAAGTTAAATCATGAAAAGATAGGTTTGAATCTGCGTAGTATTACAATGGCATCCCACACTTTTTGCTGTCAAGATATTGCTTTTAAAAAGAAAACCTACCTTTAGAGGGGAGCCAAAGTCGACATCCTTGGACTCTTTCAAGCCAAGTGGTATCAGAGGAATGCTAAACGCCTCTCTGTTTTTAAAAGAGGAAGCAAAAGGAATTAAATCCCTTAACGTCTCTTGAGCCACATAGTACAGTCTTTTATTTCATACTGCAGAAAAGAGATGCCTTTTTAATAAAAAATGTACCCCCCCCCCATAACATTCCTTGCAAATAATAAACTAGCACAGCAGGGGAAAAGATTCTAGTCCAGGCTACTCCCTGGTGTGGTGATGTATTCCAAAATGTGATCCTTTCCACCTGTAGTCTGACAGGGTGTCAAAATGTGCAGCTCAACTCCTAATATCAAAAGTTGGGAGGCTAGGTCAAGGAAAATTTATTTATTTATTTTCCACATTTATACCGCCCTTCCTCCAAGGAGCTCAGAGTGGTGTACATATTTCCTCCCCTCCTTTTTGTCCTCACAACAACCCTGAGAGGTAGGTGGGGCTGAGAGAGAGTGACTGGCCCAAGGTCACCCAGGAAGCTTCGCGGCTAAGCGGGGATTTGAACCTGGATCTTCCAGGTCTAAGTTCAACTCCCAAACCACTATACCACCATCTTCCAAGTTCTAAGCAGCCCTGAGCATTTTCACAGGACCAAGAAAATCTCTACACTACACTCTACAACCTCAGATTTCAGGCAGTCCCATAGCACTCTGCCCTCCATGGGCCCACCTCCTACCCGAGTGGTCCTCTTCTTAACTGGATGCCCCCCCCCACAAGAGTAATTTCAACACCACCAGCAGCAAGCAATGGGCACAGAGATCAGCAGCGGACCCTGGGCAGATGCCCAGCAATGCCAACTCCTGAAAGTTGGCTCTTCTTCCCTTTTGCTTCTGCTCAACATTTTACTTGCAACCAAGCAAGAAACAAAGCCCACTATTATTATTCCAAAGCACGCCACTTTCAGAGGAAAACAAACAAAACAAAAACAAAAGGTATCCCAAAAGGCCAAACCAAATCCCTGGTATTAGCCAAGACATTGAAATGAGCCCCTTGCTTATTGATTTAAAGCATTCCCCCACGATCCATCTTTATTAAGTTGCCAAGTCTGTGCAGAATTTCCATGGGCACCGGTCGTCCTGCCAGCTCCAAGATGAATGTGAAGTGGAATTCAATCTCTCATTGTGACCATTTGAAATGCCAACCTCATGGGGGAAAATAATAAACTTCTTTATTGTGATTGACAGGGCACAAAAACCTTTGCAAAATGTCCCTTCAACCTATGCTAAACGACAGGCCTGCCAAGACGATTGATCGACAAAGGGGAAGGGAAACGAAACACACACACACACACACACACACACACACACACACACACACACACACACACACCCTGTGCTTCTTGGGAGGCTCTCATTTCTGTGGGGGTAGTTCTTCAATTCCAATCTCCCGCATCTGTCTCTAGCGGACACTTAATGACTGATTGGTTGCCATTGTTTGAAAAGCGTCTTGAAATAATCCCTCAGCGGGGATCATAGCTCAATAGTCAAAGCCCTGAATTGCACACAGAAGATCCCAGGTTAAAGGAGCACTGATCTGAAACCATGAAAAGCCATTGCTGCCAGTCAGTGTTGACATCATCAAATGACGCCAGTGTTGACATCATCAAATGACACTAACCAACGGTCTGACTCTGCAGAAGGCTGCTTCCCAGGCTCTCTCTCCGGGCACAGGATTTGTACCACGCACTACTGTTCTGCCATCACAATGCCCTGCTCATCAGTAACAGCAGGAGCTTCCTCTGCCCCTTTGTTGCCACTCAAGTCAGTAGCAGAATAGCACCTTCAGGGCATACGGTAGTTAAGTGAACACCGAGTTAACAACACATGGCCTGCAGCAATCTCAATGCAGCCACCACTGTCCAAAACAGGCCCGACGGTTAAGAGAGGCGGACCAAATTAGAATTTGGACTCTGGGATGAATTGTTATTTATTGGCTAGGGCAATTTATTAAGCGAGATGAATCCATTTTTATATAAAAAAAATGACTGCGTGTTCTTTTGTCTGTCCGTCCCTGGGGCCTAGTATGAATGGCCTCCCTAGTGCAAACCTTTGTGGGCTATGAACCAATTCATAGGAGGGAAACATGCCTTGGCCTCCTTTGGTGTTCCGCACTCAGGCCACCTCCCAGAAGGTATTTCTGAGGATTAAGTATCAGAATTAATTATTTTTAATACTTTTCCTCAAAGAGGAAGGTTAATACCCTTTTCTAATCCTCAGTCAACAGCCAAGTCAGACCAAACGTTTTCGACTGTTAGCTGCACACTTTGTTCTTTGCTCCTTTTCCACCTCATCCACATATTTGGGTTTTATTGCCAAGCGGTAAACAGAAATTGGGACCATAATGCAAGCATTCCCCCCCCCCCATTACTTACTCAGTATTCTGATAGACCTCAACTGAGATATTGAGTCCTTCTAGATCTTCCTTCAGGATCTGCAGATTTGAGTTTATGTAACTCAGCTCGAGGAGCACCTGATCCCTCACTTTATTGTTGGTTGTCACTCTGCCAAGAGAAAAAGGATACACCTTTGTGAATGCTTTGAGAACGAGCCTCTTTATTGTAGGGTATGGGTCAGTTAAGCTCTCTTATTGGCATTCTCTACATTGCTGAGATTTTTTCCCCCCTTTAAGAACCGATATGAAAACACTTGTTTCAGAAATGACTTGGGCGATGTCCAAGAAAGAAGGTGGAAGAGCTTTCAGGCAATATAGGAGCCCAGATGCTTTTGTGTAATATTTTTGTTGAGGAAGACAAAACAGAACCTCCTGGCACCAGAGACAACACACCAAATGCTACTGCCCCTTTCACAGCAACTTGCTATGCCAAATAGAAATGGTGACACACACACCCTCACCCACTATTCCTCTTCATCCCTGAATTCAAAG
Organism: Plestiodon gilberti rubricaudatus; assembly: GCA_026170595.1. Lineage (NCBI taxonomy): Eukaryota > Metazoa > Chordata > Lepidosauria > Squamata > Scincidae > Plestiodon > Plestiodon gilberti. The sequence continues at coordinate 11,598,846 of JANXHW010000010.1, forward strand.
AGGAAGTGTGAAGGAAAGAAGAGTGGTGGGCTAGAGCGTCCCAGACATTCTAGCCCATCATTCTCCACACTTTCACTTCCTGGATTTGAAAAAATAAAGCGGAAAATAGCGAAGAGAAAGGGAAGTGGAGGCTAGCAGAGGTGGGAAGATGGATGGATCCAATCTCCCACTGGAGATTCTTCTGGCCAATGACAGAATGTGCTGCCCTTCAAGTTTGCATAGGCTTACCATCATCCCAGAATCGAGCCTGGCTTCGGCCTAACCTGGGCCCAAGCCACTCCCAAGGGTGCACTGCGGCTATCCAACGGGGTTCCAGCTTTGGTCGCATCGTCGACCGGAAGTTCCGGAAGCCCACTGGATATCCGCAGTGCACCCTTGGGAGCAGCTCGGGCCCAGGCTAGGCTGAAGCCAGGCTCGATTCCGGGATGATGGAAAGCCTAGGTTTGCAGTCCCAGGGCAACCAGCAGTTGGAGCAGAGAAGAGTTATTTTGGGCAAGGAGCAGAGAAAACAAGCCACCAAGCCCAGCTAAACCATGTTGCACTAGACTATTCCCAGTGATAATTACAATTTGGTTCCCAACTATGCCTTCAAAATAAAAGTATTTGAGAATCAGTACATACACAGCCTTCAAATCAAAGCATATATGCACAAGGCAGTGGAAGCCTTTTAGAAGAACAATTTCTTAGGGGTGGGACATTATTAAAAACCATGACAACAAACTCGGTGCAAAAATGTCCAGTCACAATTTCTGCAGTAAGATACAATGGGAGCAACTGGACAGCTGGCTTGAATCGGGAGGCAGTTCCTGTTGGAAAGAACAAAGGCTGCATTTTGTTGCTGGGGGCAGAGAAGGGGGATCGTGGGAACATACCGTAGAAGATTTTCAGCGCCTGCTCTCATCCTCACAGTTTTCAGAATCTGTTGGTTCAGGGCGGCTCTTTGATTTTGCAGTTTGCTCCGTCCAGTCTCAGCGAGAGGGTTACATCCCTGGATGACAGAAACACATTGTTTATCAAAAAGAAAAAAAGGAATGGGAGAATAAAAAAAAACCAGATACCTCCTTTAATGGATGAAGCAGATCTTCAGGTTTTTAAAACCACACAGGTCATCTATCACAGTCCTTACAATCAGGTTACCAAAGGGGAGAGACTGCAAAAGTTGTGCCTTTGCCTAAGTCCTACTTCTTAACTTGAGATCTGCTCTATGCCTTCTGTTGCTCTTGTCAATAGCTCCTTATAACTATTCCTCAAATACTTATAACTCTAAAACTTAATCTTACAGTGGTAAATTTTTAAGTGCAAAACTTCAACGTGACACCTCCTCCCAGCCACATCCCATTAAGACTATAAACAAAACAAAATCAAAACCAGCTTTTAAATGTCTTCATTAGAATATTTTCTTTTCCTGCCACCGCCACGTATCCATTTTGAAACTTCTTATACTCCATTTAAAGATCAAGATCAAGAAATATCCCAAATATATGTTGAAATGCTTGCCTATGAAAGTTTATTCGGAAATCGCACTGTGTTCACAAGGCTTTACTCCCAGGTAAATATGCATAGGATTGTAGCCTTAATGTCACATAAATTACATACTGTCTCAGGCAGAAAGACAATAGTCTAGAGAATCTAGATATTAACAAATGCCCCTGGGCAAACTTCTCAAGTTGCCTCCTAATGGGCCTGATGCTTCTTCTCAGCTACAATCCTTTGAAAAGAGTTTCAAAGGCAGAACCCGAGTACTCCTGCTGGTGACATCACCACTTCTGCTATAGGAGAAGTCCTGGAATACTACACCCTCAATTACACTCCTGGTGTCATGCAATAATTAATACACACACACATGCATCATTCGTCTCTTTTTAAAGACAATTGTGGCAATATCATTGTTTTTAAAAGTGTCACCTGATGAAAGAGTCATGAACCTACTCAACGGGCACTGGGATTTGAGATCTTGCATGAAACTGAACCTAAGAATCTGCCATATATCCACTGGTCCACATACCTTAGTATTGTTTGCAGGGCTCAGAATTTGTAGGGCTCCCCCTGCAAAATCTCAGCCAGAGGTTTCCCCCCAATCTGAATAGCTTTAACTAAGGAGCGAGAGACTGAACCAGAGACTTCCTACATGCAAAACATGTGGCTCAACCACCAAGCGATTGTCCTTTCGAGAGAAATGTTACCTTCAAATGGGTTGGTTATCTCGTTTCAGACCCAGCAACAAACCTCCTTGCTGGAGGGTAGGAGGCAAGCGTAACTGGCCGGCCACAGAGCAAGCAGTCTTTGGAAGGTAACCACCTCCACTCACTGGAATCCACCTACAGATCCACTGGCCGTCAGCCTCTGAATACCAGTTGCAGGGGAGCAAATGATGGGACAGAAGAATGCCTCTCTCTCTCCTGCATGTGGGCTCCCCAGAGGCAGTTAATGGGCCACTGTGGGAGACAGGATGCTAGACTAGGTGCGCCTCATTCAGCAGGGCTTCTCTAATGGAAAACCTAGCAACCCGCACTAACAAGATTGTAATATAGCATCCTTCAAAGACCAAAAAAAAAAAAGGGACATGATTTACAAAAGACGGTACCCGAAAACAAGGACAGTCCTTGGCAAACAGGACAGGCAGAGTGTGTGTTTGTGTTTATCTGTGTGTATGCGAGCGCGCACACAAATGCACACAGCAATCCAAGAATTTACGTAATCATATCAAGGAAGCACCATGTTTCCCAAACTGCCTGAGCAAGATGTCACCATGGATTAATAATCTCTAGTTACTGATGTGCTTTGCACTGAAAACAACAACAAGTGAGATCTGGAATTCAAATCTGTAGGCCTAGTTTAGGCATTACTGCCTGGGAAACAATTCTCAACTCAGCGAGAGTCTCGGGTTAAATTGTGCCTCCTCCCTGCACCATGAGGAGAGAGTACAGGCTGATCTACATCGCACGGGCTGATCTACACCGCACGAATTCCGGCGCGTCCTGGGCGCGTGCAGAGCAGTGTGGCTTCCTTTTTAACCGATCGCCACGGAACATGGGAGAGCGGCACTCTCCCGTGTTCCGTTGCGATCGGTCGTAAACCATGCTGATGTTTGACTGTTTTCGGCCAATCAGAAGAAAGTGAGGGCGGGACGTGGAGCGAAGTATTTCACCAAGAGGGGGGCTTTCAGCCAATCGGAATGCACTCAGCAGGGACAAGCAGGTAGACAACGCGTTGGAAAAACTGGTGGAGCCAGGGCAGCGTCTCGGGGCAAGGTGTCCTGTCCTACACTCGTGTAGCCTAACATTAATGGCAAAGAGATGGATCTGTGAATCAGGACCTCCTGGGTCAAACCTCTTCTCTGCCATTAACTCACTAGGTGGCCTCTTCGCCTCATCTGCAATATGGGGAGAATACTACAATATTTATCGGTATTTACAGGTTGTTGCAAAGACTACATCAAATAATGTGAACCCTTTGCATGCATTATACAAAACATTGTCTTATTACAATCCAATTAAGGACAACACCTTGGCCCCATCTAGGCAATATCCCAGTCTTGACCTCGATCAGCATGTCATGTTTATCAAATAGGTCAAAGCAAAATTGCTGAAGCTAAACAAGAGAAGTCAAACATCTTCCTCGGATTGCATACAAACTTTTAACTATTGTCTTAGCAATTCACGGTCCATGTGTACAGAATTTAAAAACAGGGGTTAAGAACCGTGTCAGTCACTTAACGTTTCACTCCAAAATTTGCACGGGGCTTCTTCAGAAGTGGATCAAAGGCATACAGACTCTTCTTTAAAGGTTGACGGATCCAGAAAACAGTGTCCTAATCGGTCAACTATTCAGCCAGCAAGGTACAGTATTTGCGTTTAGTATTGCCAGGGGGTAGGAGGTATTTGCAATTGATATTGTGGGTGTTTCAGCTGATAAGCTGAGACACACATTAATTGAACAGAGAAGGTGATATGGGGTTGAAGCTGGGTGTGCCACAGTGGTTAAACGGAGACATTCAGTTCCACCCAACGTAACTGTCCTACCTCCAGAGCAAACAAATGGCTGGCACAGTAAATACTTTCATGCACACAAATGGTTGCTTAGGCAAGGATTCCACTAAGTCCTTTGCCTGCAGTCCTCCAGGAGCAACTGTTTTCAACTGGGACCCACCCCAAACCCAACCTGCAAAATAGGACTTCATGCACCAATTGGCAAACACTTGTGCTACTCTCACCGGTTGGTGGCCAATCAGCATATGCGCTACTGTGTCATTCTGGACCTTCTTCCCTTCCAGGTCAATAAGAAGGAGGGGAGGGGCAGGGAGTAGCATGGCAACTGCATGTACTCACTTCTGAAAGACAGAGGGAGAGAAAGACTGTTGCCTTCATACCCTACTTGTGAGTTTCCCAGAAGCATATGTCCCGCCACTGTGGAAATACAGGTGGGCCCCCATATCCACTGATCCGCTATCTACGGTTTCAGTTATCCACGGATCGTGGGGACAACCCTCCCCCCCAGGCTTTTACTTTTTTCCCAGTAAGCTTTGTTTCTTCCTTAAACAAACAGGAGAAACAGCCTCTGGCTGCTTATTGCAGGCAAGTAGAACGAGACTAAGACCTAGAGAGGCTCTGCAAGGTTAACAGAAACCTTGCAGTGCCTCTCTAGGACTTAGTCTCGTTCTACTTGCCTGCAATGGAGGCTGCTTCTCTGTTTGTTTTAAGGAAGAAACAAAGCTTGCTGAAAGAAAAATAAGAGCTGGGGGGGGGCAAGCATGCCTGCCTGCAAGGGGGTAGGGTGGGGTGGGGCCTCAGGAAACCATGGAGGGGGTGTTCGCTCCTATCCACTGTTTCAAATATCCACGGAGGGGCCTGGAATATATCCCCAGCGGATATGGGGGGGGGGGGGAGTACTGTACAGCAGTGATGGGCCTCAGGTCAGATTCAGCCAGCAGGGTTTTTCTTACTCTCTCCTCTGAACTAGGTCATCATTATTCCTGTTCTACAGAGGAGAAACCGAGGTTGAGAGGCAGCAATTTGTCCAAGGCCACCCACCAAGTCTATGAATGATCTCAAGTTTGCCTTTTTCGGCCCCTCAGGTTCCACACCCGATTCAATGGAAAAGTACCGCCTCTGAACTGGAAACAAACAAACAAAGCAGCCTTCTTTCTTATATGAGATTTTATGCCAACAATCTCTCATCGACTTTCTCCCCATTACAGCTGAAAAGCAGAATTAGGGCTATTTTTAATGTGTGTGTATGTGTGTGGGGGATCACTTTCTTCAAATCTGCCCTTCCTTTATAGCTCAAAGAGGAACACAAAACTGAAGCATTACACTGATACACCTTTCTTTTCTACAAGTGTGTGTGCGTGCATATGTGTAATGTTATGCTTTAAAAAGCCCAATGTAAATGCAGAAAAAAAAGCAGAAGAACTGAAGCTGAATGCAAGACCAGTCTGACCATGAGGCTAACTGAAGTGGTCGCCAGAGGCAGTGGGCTGGTAGGGGCACCTGCCTGCCTCCGCACTGCTTATCCTACTACCTGGTTTCAAAAAGCAAGAGGGGAACAGAGAAGTGTGGAGACACTCTAGCCCACCAGTCTCCTCTCTTCCACACTTCCCCTTCTCCTCTTTGAATCTAGGAATTGGTGGAGGAAGTGGCAAATTGATGAATCACAGGTAAAGAGGGGACAGAATTTAGCCCACTGCCCCAAGCACCAGGGAGGTCTTGGCTCAGCCGTGCCCTGCGTGTGCCTTGATACTTAATCCACATAAAGAAAAGAATTACATGGATTCACTCACTGGCGGTTTCAACTGAACTATTAAAACAAGAAAATTGAATAAATCTGAACCACCAGTTTTCTTTCCCTCTATACAGGATTTTCTTTTTTCAACGGAAATGTACTGTCCACATGTTCCACCCAGCTGCATATGTACTGTCCACATGAAACCTGGTTATAAACATTAACAGCTATTTTACTCTCCTGATGCCCCGTGTAAGTATATAGCTCGACACTCAGAAATGAGGAAGTTAGGAGTCTCTGGCTACTTGCCATAGAGTGTGTGTTTGCACACCATGTGCTAGATCCACTGCACCCATGGTCGTGTCATAGCTGTGACTAATATCTGGGCTCTCCCCTTCAACATGCTGGGATGATGAATGAGAAGAAACTCTCTCTCTCTCTCTCTCTCTCTCTCTCTCTCTCTCTCTCTCTCTCTCTCTCTCTCATATATATTTGCCAACACTTGGAAATCCATGCAACATAGTTCTAGGTTTCCCCCTGCCCAGAAGTCCCTACTCATCTCACATTCAACCACACCCTGGCACATAACAAAAACTAGGGCAGCTGTTTACATTCTTTTTAAAACACACACACAATAAGGAAGTAATTTAGTTAAATGAAGGCATTTGATAAAATATTTTAAAGACAATTATTTTTCTCCTCCTTTCTTTCATTAAGAGGGCAATTCTATCTATGTTTGTTCTTCTTCTTCTTCTTCTTCAGTCGTTAAGTCATGTCCGACCCTTCGTGATCCCATGAACCATATCCCGCCAGGCCTTCCTGTCCTCCACTATCTTCCTGAGTTCGCTCATTTTCATGTTCGTTGCATCGGTGATGCTGTCTAACCATCTCATCCTTTGCCTTCCCCTTCTCCTTTTGCCTTCAATCTTTCCCAGCATCAGAGTCTTCTCCAGAGAGTCCTCTCTTCGCATTAGGTGGCCAAAATATTTGAGCTTCAGCCTCAGTACCTGTCCTTCCAGGGAACAGTCAGGGTTGATGTCATTTAGGATTGACTGATTTGATCTCCTAGCAGTCCAAGGGACTCTTAGGAGTCTTCTCCAGCACCACATCTATGTTTACCAGGGAGTAAGTCCCATTCAACTCAGTTGTATTTACTTTTGAGGAAGCATGCATTGGAATGTGATGTAAATGAACTGGAATGGATCTCTTAAAAAAATCCTTGTTTTTCTTAGCCAAAAAAAGTCCTCACAAGGAGCTCTAGTTTGATCTACCAATCAGCTTGCAAAAAGATTGTTGCCACCATGGCTATTGTTCCAGAAGTGTCAAGACTGGAGGGAAAAAACCCCTTTGTAAAAAAAACCTTTGTAGCTCTTTGGAGGAAGGAAAGCAAACTTTTAAGGCGGTAGATAAAATTTACATGGTGGGGAAGCAGATTAGCATATCACCATAGGCTGATAGTGAAGAATTATTTCTTTCACTTCAAACAATTTGCAGGTTTGCAATAGCCTGGAGAGTTGGGAAGCACCTTTCTTTGCCACAAAACATTCAATTATCACCCCCAAGGAAGATCTGATCTAAAGATGTAAAGCAACGTCTGTCATCTTTCCTGGGCACCTGTCTGAAGGTCATTTCCTTGCATTGTTTTTTTTTCCAAACTCAGATGACACTTTTAAAAAACCCCACACAAACAACATGACCCTTGCTGCTGAACAATTATGCAAAAGATTATGGTTATAATGTTTTAGATGAGAACTGCCAGATGGGAGTTGCCATCTAAAACATTATAACCAAATCACACAAACCAAATCGCTACGCATGGACAAAAATAGAAGCATGCAAGGAATGTCCAGGCCAACTTGGAATTCTTTAGCCAACCTTTCCTACAAGGAGGCTCTGGGCAGCGAATATGGTTTCGCACAATCACCCTGCGAGGTAAGAGAGAATAATGGATCCAAGATCGCATAGTGATCTTTGTGGGCTACATAGGATTTGAACCCTAACACTCTAGGCCAGGGGTTCTCAACCCCATCCTGGCCGAGTATCACCTCCAGCACCACTCTCCTGTTGCGTACCACCGGAAGTGACTGGCGATGACATCATCGCCAGTTACTTCTGGGTTTTCAGAGGCCAGAAGACGCAGGTAGGAGGTTCTGGGCAGGTGGGAGGGCCCTTCTCAGCATTCCTGAGAGACTCGACCAAAGGCAAGAACCTCACGGGAGCAAAAACATGCCGCCAAATGCACTGCATCGAAGCAAGGGTCCGGTGGTCCGAGTACCACCAGCAGTCTGCCAAAGTACCACTACTTTGGGACTAGTACTAGTCCCACTCTAGGCCTGCCTGCTCTAGGCAATACCCCACATTGGAAGCAACAACTCTTATGCAGAAGTAACCCAGAGTATGTACAGATGATTCAATCCCCTCCACCATCTGTAGAGAAGAACATCTGCACATCAGGGATAAGGTTATGGTACATGGTAATGCATTATGTGTAGGAAATTTGTCATGTTGGTTCTACTGTTTAATTTGGAAAGGGTTCAGTATCTCCACGTGATTGAGGCTTGATGTTACCTTACGCATAGTCATTCGAACTGCACAGAGAAATCAGCCATGCACATAGGGCAGTCCCTTGCATAACTTTCCAATGAGGCACCTGCTGAAACCTGTTGATGTCAGAAGCTCACAAATGAGCTGCAGGCTTTTAGAAGTGCCCTAAATTTAACCTGTGTAATCTAATCCAGGGGGAGTGGTTCGCAAGTTTTTAGGTACTCTCTTGTGGCTATTTGCTCTATTGTCAAAGAACCAGAGCAGGCTGAAAAAAATGCTGGGCCCTAATCTCTACGCCCCATTGCATTTCCTTCGAACAGATTTGCTTTACAATCTCAGAGTAGGCAGCTTCTTTTATTGTTTGCTTTTAGTTAAAGTTAACTCCAGTTTCAGAACAGATCTGATAACCCTCCAGAATTCAGGGAATTTGGGTGGGGGGAATGTTCTGATGGTGATTGGGTTTGCCAGGTGCTTTCTACAATCTGGGCCTGTGATCCACATGCCACTTAAGCAAGAGCACAGATTACTTTTTGTTTCATCTATATCCCATTTCTTCCATGGAAATAGAGGTGATATACATGAGATTCCCAAGTGGTCTCCTATCTAGGCACTAACAAAATTTGCTTAGCCGCAAGGTGGCCGCAACATTTGTTTTCAACTGGATTTAGCTTTTAATGAAAGTGTTCCCTCTCAAACTAGAGGGGGGAGGTAGGCAGCCCTGAATGAAAGCCAGCCCCCTCCCCCCCCCTGTTTTCAAGCACTGCTCCCAAGTTTAACCAGCTGTTTACAACCTCTCCAGGTTAAGTGGCTTGCAAATCTCTCACTGCACTGCAGAAAGGCTGGAAGCATTGGCTGCTAAACTCCTTGCTCCAAAGTCAATGAAATCACTCCTTGGTCTATAAGCTGCAGCAATGCACTCTTTGGACAAAAATTAAGCTGAGTGGGCTCCCAGAAATCATGCAAGGTTGCTTTGTCGCAAGGCTAATCACTTTACTTATTAAGAGGTCAAGATTTTTGTCCGACAATGTCAGAGCAGAGGGTACTTCTGCACCAACACTAAGAACTGCACCAGGGGAAAGAATGTTCACCCCACATGGGAGTATAACACCCCTTACCGTCCAATAAGGCATTTTTACCCAAGGGTGTATATATGCAACAGGAGTTAAATGTGTACACCTGTAGGCTGGGAGGAAATGGGTTTGTTTTTTTTAATAGGGAAAGGGTTTTGTTGTTGTTTAATTATGTGTACCAGTTGCTGGTATGTACCAAATGAACACTGTACTTAAGCATACCATCAAGCTGTACCTATTTGGTAGTTATAATAGGAACCTTTATAAATAGGACTTAAAGCATCTGATGTGCAATGCATTTCAACATTCTGAATATGTTCGCAAAGCAAACACATGATGAGCATATAGTGTGAAAAGGGGGAAATGCAGACATTCCAGGGGTTTCGAAAAATGGTCCTTTTGAAAGGTTGGAAACCCTATGCACACTTACACCTGGGTGTAAGTAACACTGAATCCAATTCGGTGGCGCTTGCCTTTGGAGTAAACATGTTTAGACTCAAGCTACACAAGCTCTGACAAATGAAGAACACCAAACAATGTTCCCAACGGATCTCATAGAAACAGCTGCCGCTCTGTCTGCCTTCCTAGCCTCTCCATCGCATAAAATAAGTTGAACCTTATTTTTTATTTTTCACATTTTTATACCACCCTTCCTCCAAGGAGCTCAGAGTGGTGTACATATTTCCTCCCCTCCTTTTTGTCCTCACAACAACCCTGTGAGGTAGGTGGGGCTGAGAGATAGTGACTGGCCCAAGGTCACCCAGGAAGCTTCGTGGCTGAGCGGGGATTTGAACCTGGATCTTCCAGGTCTAAGTCCGACTCCCAAACCACTACACCATCCTGGCTAAATATTAGAGATGATCTGTATTCAGGGGTGGACTCTTTTTTTGACAGGGCTCTGTGCGACAGACCAAATAGGCCCTTAAAAGTAGATGGAGAGACAAACTTTCAACAGCTGTGTCCCCTGCATAGAGATAGGTGGTCAAAGCTGCCCCCGTTGAATTGCTGTCTGTCCAGTGGCTCTTTAAGACATCAAAAGCTCTCTTAGGAAAAGCAGTGATATCTCTAAAGATGTGCATTATCGGGGGGGGGGGGAAGGGGTATTTATGGGTACCACCACCATCAGCCCTCTCTATTGCCCCATTTATTTCTGCTTCAAGGAGTCAAAGGTAGTTGCAATGCACAGCAAAATCCTCAATTGCCCTCCACATAAATATAATGTGATAATCAAGCATTATTAAACCACTTTTCCCCCCAAAGGTTCACAAGAGAAGGTGTGTATGTATATATATAAAACTAAGAAAAAAACTAGAGAACTAACACCCAACAAAATCCAAATGAAACCATGCTGACCAGCTAATTAAAAAAATGGTAACATCGACAACAGAAAGAAGGCAACGCAAATCAACCTCCGTATGTATCCAAAAAGGAGCCAGAGGAACAACAAGTGCTCCGATAACAGCGTCGTCATCAGCCAGCCTATGTATATTTACACAGCACGAAGTCCCGCTGTGTTGAAAAGCGGGCTTCTTGCCCCCGACTAAGTGGATTGCCGCCAGAAGAAGGCAAGCCCACTACCACGTTCAAGGGGGCCGACTCCCGAGCTAGGGCGACGACTCCTAGGCAGCTTTACTGGGAATGCAAGCCCCATTTGAACTCAACGGGGCTTACTTCGGAGTCGAGCGTCCTGGCACAGCGCTGCGAGGTCGATGGCGCCGCCGCCGCCACGCCTCCCCATTGGGATGCTCCGGTCCCAGGCTCTCCTTACCTTTCGGAAGTAGCAGCAGTCTCCGCTCGGGTCCGCCGCTCGGCAGCCCGAGGACAGCACCGCCTCGGTCATCTCCTCCAGCTCCGGAGAGGCTGCAGCGCCTTGCACGGGGGAAAGGATGATGCGTCTCTGGGCTGCCACTCCAGCCTCCGCGCTGCGCTGTTTACCACCCCGGGGATTTCAGCCACCGCCGCCTCCTGCTCCTGCTCCTGCTCCTGCTGTTGCTTCCCCACCCAGGAGGCGAATGGCTGAATCCAGCCCGCTCCCAGCTGCCCTCTACAGTCCAGCCTCTTGGCGTCGTCGCTCCTCCTCCTCTGGCTGGGTGAGACCAGGGGGTAAAACGCTGCTCTTGCTGTGGGGTGGTTTGGTTTGTAGGGCCAGGCGGCCCACCCTGGCAACACCTGATCAGCCCACCCTCCGCAGGAGGGGGGGGGGAAGGTAGCAGCCTGAAGGCAAGGGATCAGCATCTGCTACAGAGATGGGGGAAGCAACGCTGTGGGTCCCCCCTTGCGTAGCTACGCCGCCCCACTATATCCGTTTAAGGCTGCGATCCTAACTGTACATTTAAAAGGTAAAGGTGACCCCTGACAATGAAGTCCAGTCGTGTCCGACTCTAGGGTGTGGTGCTCATCCCCATTTCAAAGCCGAAGAGCCAGCGTTGTCCGAAGACGCCTCCGTCGTCATGTGGCCGGTATGACTCTCCTTGCCGCAGCGCGTAGCATGCGGCTGGAACACGGAGCGCTGTTTACCTTCCCGCAAGCGGTACCTATTTATCTACTCCCATTAACATGCTTTGGAACTGCTAGGTTGGCAGGAGCTGGCCAAGCAACGAGAGCTCACCCCGTCGCGGATTCGAACTGCCACCCTTTCGATCGACACCTCATGGTTCAGTGGTTTAAAGGTAAAGGTATCCCTTGACAATTAAGTCCAGTCGTGTCCGACTTTAGGGAGCGGTGCTCATCTCCGTTTCAAAGCTGAAGAGCCAGCGCGGTCCGAAGACGTTTCCATGGTCATGTGGCCGGCATGACTCAACACCGAGGTGCATGGAACGCTGTTACCGTCCCGCTGACATCTATTGATGTCTGACACCTGGTGGCCTGACACCTATTAATCTACTTGCAATTTCTTGCTTTCGAACTGCTAGGTTGGCAGGAGCCGTCGCACGGATTCGAACTGCCGACCTTTCGATCGACAGCTCATGGTTCAAACTAGGGCGTAAATCCCAGTGAACAGAGAAGTGCTCACTTCTGGGTAAACACGCTTAGGGGATTGTACCGGAAGAGGCTTGTGACACACCTGAAAGGCGAGCAGATTTCCAGGGCCATCCTAAACAGGTCTGCTCAGAAGTCTCATTGAGTTCAGTGGGGGTTACTCCCAGGTCGGTGAGTGTGTACAGGATCGCAGCCCTCGGGTGGTGGCAGCAATTTTGGGCCATTGGAGCTCATCAGACGCAGGAAGGGTTATCCAGGGGGGCCATTCAGAAGAATTTTATCAGGGGGTACAACGTTTATTTTAGGCCCTTTCCCTACATATGAATTTGGCTCCTGGGCCCCCTTTTTTACTCCAGGGCCCCCTTTTTGACCCATTTTTCACCCTGGGCCTGGGTACAAATTACCCCCTTAACCCCCCTCTCAGAGGCCCTGGGGTTATCCCTAGGTAGAGAGGTGGATACAAACTGTTAACTGGGGTAGGAGCAGTTTTTAAGCAGCCTTCTGTTTATTAGGGGGAGAGCTACCTACCGCCCCACTTTTACCCCAGCATTGTGGCCGTTTGCTGCTGTCCCTTTTGCACTGAAAAGTGTCATACACCTCATTAATTAATATGAATAGTAGTTATTAAGAGCCATTATTAATAGGAAAGAGTCCTGCCAGCTGCCACACCTTAGGGACTGCTGCCCGCTCTTCCAGGTGGCACTTGGCTTTTGGGACCCACCTGGGTGAATTGACGGGCCGGCCTTGCGGAGCTGTCTTATTCCTTTCTTTTTCCGGTCTTAAGGCCGTTCTATACTACACAAATCCCAGCGCGGAGGCCTCTGCCCCTGCCTTCGCGCGCAGAGCTGGTCGGGAGGAGTGTCTTCCCGCCTGTTGTCCCTGTTGTCCCACCTTCTTAGAAAGCGCAGAGGTGATTGGTTAAGCATAAATGCAGTCCGATACACGAGAGGAGAGAGGGGCAGGAAGGAGAGAAAACTAACGTAACAATTTGTGCCGGGAATAGAATTCATCTTGCTAACTTTTGTGAGGAGAAATGGATCCATGAGAAATCGGAAACTCGAGTGAGTCCCAATTGATTGACAGCCCCTTTCATCCCGCCCTCTCATCCAATTGGTTGGCTGCAGTAGCTCCGCGAACCTTCCCCTCAAAAGATGGGTTTCCAGCTTTTTGTACACGCTGGAAATCGGGATATCGCAGCTGCTCCACTTGCTTCCGCAATGGTGACAGAGAGCTCCGCAAATCTCCGTAACGTGCCGGGATTCGTGTAGTATAGAACGGCCTTTATTCCTTTCCTTTGTAAATGGCTTTGAAAAACTTTTTGTTTAAAAGCAATTTATAGCCACATTCTAAATAAATAAATAAAATAAGTGTTATCCTCAGTTGGCAGGGGAGAGAATTCTTTAAAGGGCAAATGCAGCTGAGAGAACAACTCAGAATAGGGATCATCGCGCTAGGGGAAAGGAGCATTAATGCTTGCAGGTATCTGGTTGTCTTGTGTGCTCCCTAAGGCATCTGGTGGGGCCACTGTGAGATAGAGGAAGCTGGACTAGATGGGCCTTTGGCCTGATCCAGCAGGGCTCTTCTGATGTTCTTAAGGGGAGTGGCATCAGGATACAGGTCTCTTGTTGTCTTGTGTGCTCCCTGAGGCATCTGGTGGGGCCACTGTGTGATACAGGAAGCTGGACTAGATGGGCCTTTGGCCTGATCCAGCAGGCCTTTCCTTATGTTTTAATATTTACAACCACTATCTATTTATTTATGAAAGCCAATAATTTTCACCTTGCCTGTTTCTATTTAGTTATAAATAGCAGCCGCAGGAGGAGAAGAAGAATCAGGACTGTGATATGCAGGGAGGGAAGCTCAACTTTTTCCCCATGAATCATGGTCCCAACATCACCCCCCACCCCCCCAGATACTTTTATCTCTGGAGAGAAGCTGCCATTGATGCTAACTAGGCCCTGGAGAGAATAGACAGCACCAGGCAAGATGGCTCAATGATTGCATTCAGTGTAAGACAGCTTCATATGTCCTTAACTGGATCTGAAGCAAGCTTATTAGATCTCCAGGGAAATCTAGGTAGGGCGGGTTTAGTGCATAGAGGGTTCTCCATGCTAATGATCTCTATGTTCATGTGGCCAGCTTTTCGCAGAATTAATCACCTGGTGAGTAGACAGCGAGCTATGATCTTTAAGAACGTAATTCTGGAGCTGATTCAGAGCAAACATTTCAGTGCCTCTAACACAGCCTAGCGACCATGGGTAGTGGCTGTGATTTGTGCAGCTGTGTGCATCAGAGGACAACAATCAGTTGCCAGGAAACTTTTCCCTGCTGGAAGTGTCCCTCCCTCCCCCTGGTGCTTTAGAACAGATCCTTTTATCATCCAGTTGTCTCTATTTCTGGAGAGGAATGTTCTTTCATTGGTTTCTCTTTATCTTCTGCAACAGGGGAGATAGTAGTGTGCCCTCATGGTGCTTCCTCCTCCCACCCCCCTCCTTTATGACTGAGTAATTCTTTGGTGTGTGGGGAGTCTTTCCAAAGGCTACTCATTCAAGATACATTACAACATACTTCCGTCTAACATTCTTGGGCACTCAGCATTGTTCCAGTTAAGGGGCAGTGCGTGTTTTTAAAAAGCCTAAGATTTTATAGAAGTCTGTAGAAAGCCTAGATCAGCGTTTCTCAAAATGTGCTCCTAGGAGTCCGGGGGGCTCCCTAAAACCCCTTCAGGGGCTCCACGAGCACACCATAAGTGGCCGCCATTTGCCCACTTTGGGCTCGGTGCTGTGCCATTCCTACCACTCAGTGCATTTGGTGGCGCTCTGGGGCTCCCCAAGTCTCTGCACACGTGTCGGCGGGGCTCCCTGAGACTCTGTTTAGGAGTGTAAAGGGCTCCGGAAGCCTAAAAATTTGAGAATCACCGGCTTAGATAATTGTAATGTGCTGCACTTGGGGCTGCCCCTGAAAACAGTCTGAAAGCTTCCGGTGCATCAGTCTGTGTCCTCTCTGGGGCCAGTTGGTCTGACTGACTGTATTAAGGTAAAGGTGACCCCTGACAATTAAGTCCAGTCGTGTCCGACTCTAGGGTGTGGTGCGCATCCCCATTTCAAAGCCGAAGAGCCAGCGTTGTCCGAAGACGCCTCCATGGTCATGTGGCCGGCATGACTCTCCTTGCCGCAGCGCGTAGCATGCGGCTGGAACACGGAGCGCTGTTTACCTTCCCGCAAGCGGTACCTATTTATCTACTCGCATTGACATGCTTTGGAACTGCTAGGTTGGCAGGAGCTGGCCAAGCAACGAGAGCTCTCCCCGTCGCGGATTCGAACTGCCGACCTTTCGATCGACAGACCCAACTGAAGGTGCTGTGGTTGTAACCTTTAAAGTGGCTTTAAGGGCTGCCTTCTCCATATGAATCTGCCCATGCACTACGTTAATCATTGGAAGCCTTGCTGTGGGTCCCACCACCTGGTGAGGTGTGGAGGTGAAGCCACAATCAAAATGTGATGCATATATTCATCAGGGATAGGTGCTCAGTCATCTGATTATCACCAGGCTCTTCAGGAGTCAACTCTGCAATAATAATAATAATAATAATAATAATGAGTACTGTAAGAACAAACATGGAGAGTGTATTTTCTTTGCCACTGAATAGCCACGATGAGCCTGTATCACAGGATTATGGAGATCCTGTATAATCCATAATCACAGGATTATGAAATAGTCCTTGCCTTTTTTAACATCCTGCTGGTACAGGTGAGACGCTGCTGTTTTTTATGCTCTTGTTTTAATTGTAATAATGATCTTTTTAATCAATTTTTAGATGTTGTTTTTATTAGTTTTCATCAACTGTTTTTTACTGTTTTAAAATGTGACTTTTGTATTGTATTTTCTTTTCTGTTGTAAGCCGCCTTGGGTCCCTTCGGGGAGAAAGTCGGGATAAAAATACTGTAAATAAAAAATAAATAAATAAATATGGAGAAGGGCTTTTGGATCAGAGGGTTGAGCCCCACCAACTCCCTGTTTCAGAAATTACAATCTAGCTCCAACATTTTAATTTCAACTATACAGGCCTCTAATAGGTTTTTTTTGCTAAAGCATTATTAATTATCTTTCTCTGTCAGTGCATAGAGACACACCTCTGACTCAATGGGACTGATGTGTAATTGTGTATAGCAAATCCAATATAATCAATCTCAGCTTGTTTGCCTTAACTGTTATAAATTACTGTTAATGTAAGATTTATGTATGTGACGCTGGTGAGTAAGGCACACTGCTCCAAAGGTCAGGCAAAATCTTTTATGCGTTGTCCAGTTGATATGGAACATGCGGTGAGTGAGCTCAGATGACTGAGTAGATAATAAGAAATTTCTTACAGTTGCCAACTTTTTACTGGCCCTGCTCCTGTGCCTTTAACAGCAGCCCAACATATAGAAATGAGACAAGTGAAAAAATGTATCTGGCACAAAGAGACAGGAAAAGCTACTTTCTTACTGGGGTGATGTGATCCCATTGAGCAGCCCCAGTTAATAACCTTCGCTAGTTGAAGCTTCTGAACCCTTTTTCATGGGCAGCCCCACACAGAGGGCATGACGGTAGTTAAACAAATTTGCTTTTTTCCAGTCTGAAGCCATGTTCTTATCCAGCTATTGAGGGGGTGCTATGTTGGTTAGTGACATATTAGCTGCTCTGGTTCATGTAAATTTGGAAACTGTTGTCATGCTGCATAGCAATTGAGCGTTAACCTGAAAATGAAAAACTCTTGAGTCATTAATTCTGAAAGTTGTGTATATAAGTAGGTGTGTAATCAAAGGGGAGTGGAGATCTAGGACAACAGGAACAGTGACACCACCAGGAGTGCTCAGGTGCCACCTTTGAAACTTTTTTCAAAGGGCCTTAGCAGAGAGGAAGCAACAGGCTCAGCAGGAAGCAAACTGAGACATTTGCCTAGGGGCATAAGTTAAATGTCAAGTTCATTCATAAGAGCTGCCTGACAGTATGTAGCTCATGTTACATTAACAGCCCAATCCTATCCTTCTCCTCCACTGGTGCAGCCAGTGGGGGAGGGCAGAACGGGAAGCTTTCTGCCCTCCCCCACTGGCTGTACCAGTGGGGGGAGAAGGATAGGATTGGGCTGTAAGGTGACATTGCCAGGATGGTGTAGTGGTTTGGGAGTCGGACTTAGACCTGGAAGATCCAGGTTCAAATCCCCGCTCAGTCACGAAGCTTCCTGGGTGACCTTGGGCCAGTCGCTATCTCTCAGCCCCACCTACCTCACAGGGTTGTTGTGAAGACAAAAAGGAGGGGACGAAATCAAATATGTACACCACTCTGAGCTCCTTGGAGGAAGGGCGGTATAAAAATGTGAAAAATAAATAAATAAGGCTACAATGCAAATTTAGCTGGTACCGAACACAATAGGAATTAAAACCAGAGTAAGTATGCAGAGGTGAGCACTCTAACATACCTTTTATTATTTGATGTATTTTTCCACTGTTTCCATTTCCATATTTTTCTACTGTTTCCATTTCCATATTTTTCCATTTCTCTACTGTATTGCAATGCTCTTCAGAACACTGAGATAAAATGAGCTACATATTGAAGCCGCCTTGATTGCCCTTATTGGGAGAAAGGCGGGGTAGAAATCTATTAAATAATAAATAATATTGAAGTGAAATATAAGAAGTTTTAAATTAGGAATAAGTGGCAGAAGAAAACACTCCAAAGAAGAAACTTCATTGGACATTTGGAAGCCTTTTTAAAGATTTATGCATAGATTGCTTATTAACATTTTATAGATTGCTTATTTGTAATCTTTATGTATTTTATTCATATTAAGTATTTTCCTTTTTCTTTTTATTCACTAATAAAGGAGGGGGAGAAGAAATATAAAGGTTTTTTGTTGCTGTTTTATAGTCTTACAGCGCAATCCAACTTCCTGCCGGTTTAACCAGCGGCGCAGCGAGAATGGGAGGCCCCAGAACGGAAAAGGGATTCAAATCCCCTTTGAATTCCTCTTTTGGAGGGGATTTGAATCCCTTTTCCGTTCTGGGGCCTCCCGTTCTCGCTGCGCCGCTGGTTAAACTGGCACAAAAGTTAAGTCAGATTGTGCTGTTACGGTACAATCCAATCAATGCATGATTATTCAGAGAAGTACTGCCATGTAGCTGGTATAGGATAGCAGCTTTAGTTGGGTGTGGCTATGGGGGTAGTGTCACAAAGTGCTCCTGCATTTCAAAATTTACCACTATGGCATTGTGTACACTTATACAGTAAACATTTTGACCCACCAGGACTACTGGGCAGTGGCCACATCCTTAACCCCCCCCCCCCAGAAAGCACATGGCCCATGACTTGAGTGCCCTCTTCTGGCCAATGTACAACAGAGTTTAGGAACATAATGCTCTCCAGTGTCATTGTTGACTTTCAGCACAATAGATCTGGAAGATCCAGGTTCAAATCGCCGCTCAGCCACGAAGCTTCCTGGGTGACCTTGGGCCAGTCACTCTCTCTCAGCCCCACCTACCTCACAGGGTTGCTGTGAGGACAAAAAGGAGGGGAGGAAATATGTACACCACGCTGAGCTCCTTGGAGGAAGGGTGGTATAAAAATGTGAAAAATAAATAAAAATAAAATAAATGTCTAGTCTCAATAAGTCTCATGGGGTTCAATGGGGCTTACTCCCAGGAAAGTGCATATAGGATTGCAGGTTTTGGCTACCATACAATCCTATATACTCACTTTCCTGGAAGTACGCCCCAAAACGAACACAAATCATGCGCCAAACTGAACACAAATTTGAACACATTTCCCCACTGAACACAAATGGGGCGCCAAAAAGTGAACACAAATTTGAACTCATTCCCCACTGAACGCAAATGGTGCACCAACATAAAAAAAAAGAAAGCATTTTTTAAATAAATAAAAATTATTTAATGAAAAATAAAGTACGTTTTTACATTTTTTTTTAAAAAAAATTAAATTAAAGCTTTAAAAAAAGCACTCCTCTTGCAGTGCGCGAAATTAAAATATAAAGACAGTATTAAAAAAACACACACACCCATAAAATAAAAAGATGAGGTGATGAGCGAAAGGGAGGGAACGAAGCTGGCTGGCTGCAGGCCGAGCCGAAGGAGCCCGGCTCTCCCCGCCCACGAGCGGAGGCCGGGCCGGGGCTGCGCGAGGGGCGAGGCCCAGGAGGCAGAGGCGGAGACTAGGCCTCAGCAGGCTCCGCCCCCTCGGAGGCCCCGGCAAGATGGCGGCCGGCAAGAGCGACGAGGAGGAGGAGGAGGGTCTGGTGGGCTTCGGCACCCCGCTGGAGCCCCTGGAGGAGGGTGAGGCGGCAGCCGCCGCATGTGCTGCGGGGATGGGGCGGGGCAACCCCTTACTCGCAAGTAAACCCCACGCGCTGCACTGGGATTTCCTTGCTAACAAGTCTGCGTTTAAGACGGAGGCGAGAGAGAGTCGCCCTGTGGGAAGGGAGGGGGGGGGGCAGAATAGCAGTATGGGGGGGGCAAAGAAATAGAGGCTATGAGGGGGGTCGTACTTTTTGGGGGGAGGGGGAGAAGAAAATCCCAAATAAGAGGATGATGATGATGACTGTATTGCATTCCAGGCGCAGAATCAGCCTTGCTTGTGTTGACACAAAATGAAATTGACACAAAATGACACGCAAAAATCAGTATTCTGAGGTACCCTAGGTTATGGTTATGATTTTGCAATACTACTAGGTAACACTACCCTAATCACAAGTAAAGCTCCTCTCTGATTCTGAAGTAGAGGCCTACTTTATGGTGTACTACATTCTTCACTCACTGGCACTTGTAGCCCCCACATCTGGCCCTCCAGATGTCTGCAGGAGGGCCACTTTGTACACTGTATTGCATTCCATTGTATTGGGTTTCAGAGCCTAGGGCAGTGATGGCGAACCATTTGGGCTTGGTGTGTCAACATTTTTGAAAATGCCTAACTTGACTCTGCTGGTGTGTTGCTCCCCCCACCCCCAAAAAAAAACTTTTAATAGTATTTTGGCTATTGCTACTTTTAATAGTAATATTGAACTGAACTGAAAACTATAGAACACATTGCATTTTGTTTAACATCAATTAGTGACTTTTTTGTTGCTGAGTTTTAAGTAATTTGAAAGAGGTCTGCCAAAATCCCTGCCCTAAATGTTTGAAACAAACCTGTAAAACTTTTGCAAAAATGTAAGGTGTGTCAGGGCCCTGGGGGAAACACTGGCGTGTCACCCAAAATGACCTCGCGTGTCACCTGTGACAAGCATGTCATAGGTTTGCCATCACTGGCTAGGGAGAGCCCTGCGAATCCAGCATCATCCCACATACCCCTCCGCCCTGCTGTCTCTGGAAAGCCTGCAAGAAGTTGGACACAGAGGTGCTGCTGCTCCTTCCGCTGCCCCCTTGCGCTGCAACGTTTATCGTTCTCAAAAGCTATCTTACAGATTCTGAACTTGAAGGCTCTGTGGCATCATCATTAGGCTTACCTTAGAGCACAATCCTAGGCATCCATGGGGCTTGCTTCTGAATAGACATGCCCAGGATTGTGCTCTAAGGTTTAACAAGCGACACCTGCCCACATTCCTTCTCCTAAAGGTCTAGCACTCTGTCCCGGTTGGAGATCTGGTAAGCCTAATCATCATGGCCAATAAATGTGGATAGATCTGTCACCTGTGGTTTTTTGTCTAATTCCTAGCAAGGCTTTATAGCTGTGTCTGCTCTAGATACCGTAAGCGATGCCTTCGCTTTGTTGATATGAGCCAGGCCATGTGCTACTTCTGTAGAGTTTTGAAGGCCTTTCCTTCTTCTCCCTGTACAGCTTAACATACAACGGTAGATTTCTTATAAAGGGAACCCCATTCACAGGGCTGGCCCATCCCTGAGGCCAATTGAGGCATTTGCCTTAGGCGGCAGATCGGCTGCAAGTGCCTACCTCCATCCATCCACTGGCCTCCATTACCTCTCTGCCTGCTCTAGCCTGTTGATCTCTTCTCCTCTACACTTCCTCTTCTCCTCCATCCCCCCCTTTCTTTTCCAGTCCAGAGCAGGTGGTTGGCACATCAGCAGGGAAGGGATTGCATCATTTGGCCCAGCTGCCTCAAATGTCAGCAGATCTTGAGGCAATCCTGCACGTCCCCTTCTCCCGAGGTGCTCCCAGGCTGCCCCAGGGCAGTCCGGGAACAGCCTAGGCTACAGCGACCGGCTCTTTAGGCTGGCCGTGTATCGTTAGGCAGGATTGTGCCAATTGTGAACTAATGTTCTTGCCTTTCAGTTCGCAGGTTGCAGCAGTTGCTGTGTGTACCTAAATTATTGCCTCTTTCTACCTTTCAATTCACTCTCCCGATTAATACATGCCCTTTTGAAATAATAATTGCAGGTGAAAGAATTAAGAAACCAATTCCTCTCCAAGAGCAGACGGTCAGAGATGAGAAGGGGCGGTACAAGCGTTTCCATGGAGCATTTAGTGGTGGATTCTCTGCTGGCTACTTTAACACTGTGGGTTCCAAAGAAGGTTGGTAATCATTCACGTCTCAAAGTTACTTGCATTCTTGAGTGACTTAACGCTGCGGGTGGTTATTGAAAGAGTATCTAATATATGTGTGTAGAAAGTTAGTTGACCTTTTCCAACTTGTTCCTCCTAAATGTCTTAAAATGCAATAGTTCTTCAGCTTGTGTAGGCTTTTGGAGTGTTCTAAAGCTGTGGAGCTGCTTGCTGCACACAAATCCCTTGTAGTTCTGACTCCACACAGGGAGGGGACCACCAGGGCGCTGTGGGACAAAGCAAACGAGGTGCTTTGTACAGTATGAAGGGCTCAAGACATTTTAAGCTGAAATCCTATATGCACTTAGCAGGGGAGTAAGCCGCACTGAACATTGTGGGACTATGTATCAGATTATGCTATTAGGGCACTATAGGTTAAAACTAGCAGCTTGAATTGTGTTCTAAATGCTGCTGGAAGCCAGTGCAAATGCTGGAGTGCTGGTGTCATAGATTGTAAATCTAACCTCTCAGTTCTGTTTTGAAACATTGCACTAAGTGTCGAGTCTCATGTTTCATAAAGATGGGTTGGTGTTTTTTTTTTTTAAAGGATGGGCGCCGTCGACCTTTGTGTCATCACGTCAGAACAGAGCAGAAAAAACAGTCCTTGGGCCAGAAGATTTTATGGATGAAGAGGTAACTTGGCAAAAATGTGTAATTAAACTCTTGGAGTGTTGTGGTTTCAGATGAGAGAGAGCTGGTGTAGCATAGTGGCTAAAAGACTAACAGCACAACCCGACTTAACTTTTGTGTAACCAGCGGCGCAGTGAGAACGGCAGGCCCCAGAACGGAAAAAAGATTCAAATCCCCTTTGAATTCCTTTTTTGGAGAGGATTTGAATCCCTTTTCCGTTCTGGGGCCTCCCGTTCTCGCTGTGCCGCTGGTTAAAAAATGGTATCCCCTGACAATTAAGTCCAGTCGTGTCCGACTCTAGGGTGTGGTGCTCATCTCCATTTCAAAGCCGAAGAGCCAGCGTTGTCTGAAGACGCCTCCGTGGTCATGTGGCCGGCATGACTCTCCTTGCTGCAGTGCGTAGCATGCAGCTGGAACACGGAGCACTGTTTACCTTCCCGCAAGCGGTACCTATTTATCTACTCGCATTGACATGCTTTGGAACTGCTAGGTTGGCAGGAGCTGGCCAAGCAACGAGCGCTCACCCCGTCGCGGGAATCGAACTGCCAGCCTTTCGATCGACAGCTTATGGTTCAGCGGTTTAACCCACTGCGCCACCCGCCGCCGCTGGTTACACCGGCACAAAAGTTAAGTCGGATTGCGCTATGAGCTACTTATCTGAACTTATCAGAACTTATCTGATTTGAATCTTGCCTCTGCTGCGAATTCCATAACAGCACAATCCTATGCATGTTTACCCGTTGTGATCAAGGGGACTTACTCCTAGGAAAGTGTGTATAGGATTGCAGCTTGGGTGGCCTTATGCAAGCCACTCTCTGTGTGATGCATAGACGTGTCGATATGGCTATATAAGCCTCCTGGTTCCTCGTTAGTATGAATTATGTATATAGTGCCTGGTCTGGATAACTAATAAATATTAATTATACCTTAGCCAGGAGACCATGCTTTTAATGATGGCATCACAATGAAAGTGCTCTTTTTTATTTCAAGGCTAGTATTTCAATATTTACATGGATCTGAGGAAGAATTCTTTCCAATACGAAACCTTTTTCATCTTGCTTTTTTCATTTTCCCTCTGAAGGACCTTGGCGAACATGGGATAGCACCTAAAGAAATTACCGTTTCGGATGAATTTTCTTCCAAAAGCAAAGATAAAATAAAAGAGAAGGCCCGACAAATTGCTGGAGCTGCTGCCCCCATTCCTGGTGCCACAGTTTTGGATGAATTCATAGCACCTGCAAAGTGAGTCCCTCTTAAAGGAAAATCCTGTGTTTGTGTTGATGAGTATATAAATTATTATTATTATTAACTGTATTTATATACCGCTTTTCAACAAAAAGTTCCCAAAGCGGTTTACAGACAAAATCAAATGATTAAATGGCTCCCTGTCCCAAAAGGGCTCACAATCTAAAAAAAGATTTTTTTTTATTTTTTTCACATTTTTATACCGCCCTTCCTCCAAGGAGCTCAGAGTGGTGTACATATTTCCCCCCCTCCTTTTGTCCTCACAACAACCCTGTGAGGTAGGTAGAGCTGAGAGATAGTGACTGGCCCATGGTCACCCAGGAAGCTTCGTGGCTGAGCGGGGATTTGAACCTGGATCTTCCAGGTCTAAGTCCGACTCCCAAACCACTACACCATCCTGGTGCAGAACACCACCAGTAAATAGCCACCAAAAGACACTTTGCTGGGATGAAGGGAGGGCAGTTACTCTCCCCCTGCTCAATATAAGAGGAGCACCAATTGAAAAAGTGCCTCTTGCCCAGTTAGCAGGGGTAAATACTGCTGTTTTGTATACATTTCTCAGCTCTCTTGTAAGGACTGGCTTGTGTATTTTGGGGCAGGGCGCGGAACACCACATTTTCCATCTTTATACAAACTTAGCTTTTGCTAAAAGTAAGGCTCTGCTTTGAAGATTTGACCCACTTTTTTCAGGATGCTTGCCGCTCTTGTTAGTGGAACAGGAGCACTTGCAGTAACCATTTTGTGTGTAAAATTCCTCTTAGAATAACTATTGGTATTGACTTGTTGCAAAAAATGGGCTGGAAAGAAGGACAAGGAGTTGGACCTCGAGTAAAAAGAAAGCCACGGAAGCAAAAACCTGGTACGTTTCCCTTTAATGTATTTGTTTTTAGGTAAGGGAATATAGCAGTGTGGTCTGTATATCCTAGTCCAGGGGTTCTCAACCCCTTTCCGGCCAAGTACCACCTCCAGTGCAAATTCTTCTGCTGCGTACCACTGGAAGTGACTGGTGATGACATCATCGCCAGTTACTTCTAAGTTTTCAGAGGCCAGAAAATGCAGGTAGGAGGCTCAGGGTGAGTGGGATGACACTACTTAGCGTTCCCAACAGGCTCGGCCAAAGGCAGGAGTCTCTCGGGAGCGAAAATATGCCGCCGAAAGCGCCGCGTCAAAGCGGGGTTCCAGTGGTCTGGTGTTCCGAGTATCACCAGCAGTCAGCCGAAGTACCACTGGTAGTACTAGTCCCACTGGTTGAGAACCCCTGTCTGCTTGAGAACCTTTTGGACAAACCTTTACTGCTCTTCACCATTCTGTTCTGTATAATGACCACCTACACTGGTGTTGCCCTACTGACTGCAGTGGAGCTGTAGCGGCCTTTTAAACTGAACATGTAACGAAGTAGAATAGCAGTTTTTGAACCTCATGTCGTCATCGTCGTCTTCTTTGATTGCAGAGCCTGATGTGAAAATATACGGTTGTGCTTTGCCTCCAGGATCTGAAGAATCTGAGGTATTTTCTGCAACATTTGTGTCACTTTTTAGTATAATGTAGGGTTTTACAAATAAAACAAAAGAAAGAAAAATTCAGTACATTGTTAATAACGATGTTAATAACGTTGCAGTAACCATTTGTGTGTAAAATTCAATGTTAATACATTGTTAATAACGACAACAAAAAAGGATCATTTGTAATGAATGTGCTATAGACTACTAGAGTAAAATGACTCCAAAAAGGCAGGTACCTACCCCACAAAGCTTACAATCTCAATTTTGACGTTGCATTACAGTGGGTGGAGGGCAGAAGCCAGGAAAATAAAGTGGAACAAATGTATAAGGCCTTAGTTTTCACTGATTTTATAATTGAACATTATTACTGTAGTAATGTATGGTGATCTCCTAAAGGACGAAGACGACGAATATCGGCCAGAAAATGTGACTTTTGCACCCAAAGATGTAATGCCCATAGACCTGACTCCTAAAGAGAATGTTCATGGACTTGGTTACAAAGGTCTGGATCCCACCAAAGCCTTATTTGGAACTTCAAAACAGCCCTTAAACATCTTTAGTCCCAGTTCTAAAAATACAGATCTACTTGGCGATTTGAGGCACAATCAAGGACGGAAACTTGGTATCTCAGGCCAGGTAAAACGTTATGCTTAAAGGTTTATGGCTGTTAAGATGGATAAGCTTGTAAATGATGCCTGGTGAAATCAATAGAGCCAATAGAGGGATTGAGGGGTGGGGTGGGGTGGGGGAACTACTTACGGTGTTCCCAACCCTCGTGTAAAGTTTGGGCACCGCTATTGTAAAGACGATTACCAAGCTTCTTAAAATGGTATATATCAGGGGCTCTCAACCCCTAACCGGTCGCATACTACCTCCAACGCTGCTTGTCCTTGGCATACCACCGGACGTGACTGGCGATGATGTCGTCGCCAGTTACTTCTGGGTTTTCACGGTTTTTGGAGCCAGAAAACACAGTTAGGAGAGTCAGGGTGGGCAGGAGGGCCCTACCCAGTGCTCCTGAGAGACTCGGCCAAAGGCAGGAGCGAAAACGTGGCTGCGTTGGAGCGGGGTTCCGGTGGACCGGCGGTCCGCATGCCACCTCCGGTCAGACAGAGTACCACTAGTGGTACGCATACCACCGGTTGAGAGCCCCTGGTATATATTTGTAACAATTATGTCGTTTTTCTTTAGGCTTTTGGTGTTGGAGCTTTAGAAGATGAAGATGATGACATTTATGCTACTGAATCATTTTCTAAATATGATACTGTTCTGAAAGACGAGGAGCCAGGAGATGGACTATATGGCTGGACAGCACCTAAGCAGTATAAAAGCAAACAAGGCATGCATTGGGGGCTGCAGGGGGGGCTGCAGGAAGTGTTGCCTTGTGTTTTCCAATCCTGCTTTACTTGTTTGCTTTGAAAAGTACTCCTAAATTTCTATAATTGCTTTCTAGGGATAGAGCGAGAACTTAAATATATTGGGAAGATTTTGGATGGTTTTTCCCTGGCATCTGCGTCAGTGGCTTCCCAAAAGGTAAGTAAATCATTTTCTTTTACCCTGAAGAGATTGTCCTAAAGAGTGACGGTTACCCTCTTTTGTATGTTTAAACAAAGGGGGAGGGGGCTCACAGAATTTTGCTGAAATTCGCATAGGACAGGAAATTGAAAAACCACATTGGTGGATCACTACAATCCTCCCTTTCTTTCAAGCAGCCCAGGCATATGTATGAATGAAAATAGTTCCATCTGCAGTAGTATCCATTCATCCACCCGTTCAATTTACCCTAAGACTTTTTAAAGAATTAATGCAGGGTTATTAAATCAGTCCTATTAAATCAGTCTCAAAATGTTCAAATTGAGTAGCTAGCGGTAGGCATCGAGTGATACCGGGATTCTGTAAGAATTGTCTACCACCCCAGAATTTCAGAATGTGCAGAATCCAATTGTACTTGCTGTTGTACCTGCCTGGTTTAGGATTAAACTTTGTGTTGTTCCCAGTGACTTTGATATCTTCATTAACTGTATCTATTGCTTAAGACTAATTCAACTGTGTATGCCAAAGATTGAGTGTGCTGTATTGCTTTTTGTTTAGAAGATTTATCCGCCTCCTGATCTACCAAAAGATTACAGACCAGTCCATTATTTCCGACCTGTGATAAAAGCTAGCAATGAAAACACCCATTTAGTGCAGGCCTTGGCAGAATCCACCGGCAAGCTCGAGGGTGATGCAACATTGCACAGCAGACACCAGAAGTCTGCGTCTCAGAGAAGGGAACTGCTTGGTGAAACGCCTCTTAAAGGTACCCAGTATGCTTTACCTTGCATCAAACATGCTCCATCAATGTCGTCTAGGTTCGCTTTTATGTGACTATTCTTTTATGTGTTCCATGAGTGAAAAATCCTGTAAACTCTTATTTTTATGTTGGTTGCCAGAATTTTCTACCTTGTGATGTTTCTTTCCTTTGTTAGGTCCAACAACTTCTGTCCTAGACTATCTGTCGGATAAAGACAAAGAGAGAATCCGCGGAGTGAAGCAGCAAGTGGAGCAGCAGATGAAACCTCCAGCGCTGCCCCAGCAACCCGCCCTGAACCGACCGCTGGCCCCTGCTTTGCACAATGTTCCGCAGACGTGGCCATTGCAGCTGGGGACCCAGTTACCCACGGTCGGTTCTGGCGACTTCAAACCATTTGCAAAGGAACCAGAAAAACAAAAGAGATACGACGAGTTCATAGAAAATCTTAAACATGGAAAGAAAGGTAATTAGTACATGGGCATGCCCCTCTTTTTCCCTGTCGTAAGACAGATCCTGCATTTTGATGCAACCCCCGTAAGTTGCATCAAGTTGCGCATCCTCTGTAAGTTTTTTTTTTTAAAAAAAACTTTTTCCTACTGGCGGCGCAATCCTGGGAGCGCCGCCGCCACCAGCTCACCTCCACAAGGACTGACGACTTCCCCAACTCATGGGGAGAACTTTGGGAAATGCTGCCGTAATGTATATTCATTAGATAAATTTTTTAAAAGTTAATTTGTTTTGTATTTCAACTTAGTTTAATGGGCTGTTAATTACACTCTTTTATCTTCCATTAGATACGCTAGAAAGCTGTTTCGATCCGAGTATGACAGAATGGGAACGTGGAAGAGAGCAAGAGGAGTTTTCTCGTGCTGCAGTGCTCTACAAATCCTCCAGCTCTATCTTGTCTTCTAGGTTTACTCACGCTAAGCGTGAAGATGACACTGACCAAGTAGACGTTCCTCGCGATCAAGAGGTGTGTTCTTGTTACATTCTACAGTAACCAGCCACCTGTGAGGACTGACTTGTCAGCCTCCACAATGCTAATTTATTTAAAGTGCTTTCCCAGCGTTAATCCTGTTTTTCTAAACAGGCCGTCAGAATTTTGTAATTGAAAGTACCGTATTGGTCTGAGTATAAGACTCACTTTTTTCTCCTAATTTAAGTTTTTAAACTAGGGGTGTGTCTTATAATCGGGCTGTTGCAATTTAATGCCAGTGATTTAATTAAAATTTTTTAATAGCACCAAACTTTAAGGGTGCGTCTTATAATCAGGTGCGTCTTATACTCGGGACAGTACGGTAACTTGACTTTGCTATCAGTGATCAGCTAGTACTTTGTTTTCTCTCTAGCACTGTAGGCACTAATCTCGGCATGGTTTGTTTTAGACTGATGTTGATGACAAAGAAGCTGCTGCAAAGATGAAGATGTTTGGCAAGCTCACGAGAGAGAAGTTTGAATGGCACCCTGACAAACTATTATGCAAAAGGTTTAATGTTCCTGATCCTTATTCAGAGTGAGTTGGTTGAGTATTTCAGTACTTAGACAAACAGACAGACAGACAGACGTTTTAGGTAGTTGCAGAGTAGACTTTTGGAGACTTCTCGAGAAAAACAGTCATTGATCTCATTCTTGTGCGAGTTCCGCTGTTGTATTATTGTTTTAATGTTTAATTATTATTTAAAAGATTTTATATTCCATCGTTCTCCTGTTGGAGCCAAAGCTCAGTTTCAGAACCTTTATTGGCATCAAATATACAAAACCACAAACCTCCTTTGAATCCCCCTTTTGGAGGGGATTTGAATCCCCTTTCCGTTCTGGGGCCTTCCGTTCTCACTGCACCGCTGGTTACACCGGTGGTGTAAGTTGGATAGGATTGCGCTGTGAGTCAGGAATGGGCGCAGTTGGCGCACCAGCCGAAGCTGAACAAGGACACTCAGATTGCTCCTTCAATGGGAGCACAAGTCATCCGGAGCAGGTGGATACACAGTTACCGAATCGTTGAGTCTCCTGACCAGGAGAACGTCTGTCTTGTTTGGACTTAGACATTTCTAGGCTTTCCTGGTTTTCTTGCTAATTGTAGTCTTGATTTGTAGAATGTTTTTAATTACAAATGAAATCAATTGTAGACATTCCTTAATGAACAGTGTTTTTTTTCATTTTGGATAAAAGTTAACCAGAAAACTTGACTAAGGTATACCCACGTCTTTCTCATCAGGTCATGTATTGTTGGATTGCCTAAAGTGAAACGCGACAAGTATTCTGTATTCAATTTCTTGACCGTATCTGAATCCACAGCAAAGTCATTGAGTCAACCCACAAATGTAGGAGTACAACCAAGTAGTACCCTGAGCAGTAAGTGGTTTGTTGCTTGTTATATTTACAGTAACCAAATTGATCTTACACAGACTCTGTGTTAGTTGTGGGATCAGTGAGCATATTTCTCGTTTGGTCAGTGGTTCCCAAATTGGGAGGCGTGGCTCCCAGGGAAGCCGAGGAAACCAACCAGGGGAGCCGCGGAGTGCCACGGAATCCTCTCGGGAAACAGTGCAATGCCAATTGGCAGGCATCAACATCATGTCATGGGGAGCCGTGGCCAATGGTCACCAATGTTCAAGGGAGCCACAGGTCAAAAACGTTTGGGAAACACTGGTCTAGTCCATAAACTAAACATTCCTCATTGTTGATTACATTTTTTAAAAAAATTATAAGCATTGATGATGAAACAAATACAGTATATTTGGATGGATGGAGGAAGTATGATCATTCACATTGGAACTTTATGCACAATCCTTTTAAGAACCAAAGAAGCCATCAAGATGGGATGTATCTGACCAAGAAAAGAAGAAGAAGGATTCCATTAGCACGTACATAAGTTTGGCTAGATCAAAGGCTGATGTTCAGGATCAGCAATCAACACCAGACAATGCAAAGGACAAAGCTGGGATCCCTGAAGCTGTTTCCAAGAAGGTATAGCAGCTTCCAAATGTTAGTTGACTTCAAACATTTTAAGAGGAGTATGACTTCTGTATTCTTTAACCTTTTCAGATCCATATCCGGATCCATTTAACTTCAGCCTAACTTGTTGTAGACCACAGACTTACCGTATTGGTCTGAGTATAAGACTCACTTTTTTCTCCTAATTTAAGTTTTTAAACTAGGGGTGCGTCTTATAATCAGGCTGTTGCAATTTAATGCCAGTGATTTAATTAAAATTTTTTTAATAGCACCAAATTTTAAGGGTGCGTCTTATAATCAGGTGCGTCTTATACTCGGGACAATACGGTATTTAATTAATGTTCATTTTGTGTTTTATCTACTTGAACGCCTACTAAGTGTTTTACTTGTGTCATTTCAACTGGTTTTAACATTGTGTAAGAAATCCTTTTGTACCAGAAGGTGAGACAGCATAGAATTATATTATTTTTATTATGGGTCAACAGTCTGTTGATTTTTAGGACCCTACATTAGCTCTTGAATTTCTTGCTCTGTGTATAAATAATGGAACTATTAAGGCTCTATGCATTATCTTTTGCATAACGTAATGGAGAAGTATATTATTTATCTTTCTCCTTTACCCTTTGCTCTGTTGTGCAGGCAATCGGTGAAACTAGTGATCAGAATGAAGAAGCTGAAGAAGAAAGCAGGCCGTCAATGGATTTATTTAAAGCCATCTTTGCCAGCTCCTCAGATGAAAAATCATCTTCATCTGAAGAAGAGAGTGATGGAGAAGAGCAGTCAGCAACAGTCATTGAGCCAGTCTCTGAACCTACTGAGCATCAAGATCTGCCAAATGCCCCTTTACCAGATGTACAAGGTAAAAGTTAGTAACTCAGTTCAGACATATTGCCAAGTCATGATCTGGCACTACAATAACAAGTGGTGGTACTTCATCACTTCAATCAGCTATTTCCCAGCTCAAGCACATCATAGTTTTGCTGTTACATGATCCAAACTAGCAAACAATGGTTTTGCTTTCCCTCCAAACCAGGATTGCAAACCATGGTTTCTAATCCTGGTTTGGAGGGCAAACAGAAACCATAGTTTGCTGGACTGGATGTAACAGCATACTATGGCTTGTTTGAACAAGGAAGTAGCAAACTGAAGGGGAATGAGCAAGGAAAGGAGGGAGCACATGAGAACAAGGCTTATCCCTATCATGCCAAACCTTGAGAACCAGTGTTCTCGGCTTACCTTTTTAAGTGATGTGGAATTGGTGACAGGATGAAGTTTAAGGGGTCAGCAATAGGTTAAAACTTGTTGCAAGAAAAAATACATATCTTTCAGAAGTTTTCATCAAGCCAGTTTATGCTTTGAACAAAACAGATGGTGTAATAAGCTGATTCAGGTCCTGTTGTTGCTTATAAGAGCCTTTGCTGTCTCACTAATGTAGAAGCAGGATTCCACATGGGCTAACAAATCAGCGGGCCAGATTGTCTGGCTGATTCTCATTATGGGCGCAATCCTATCCTACTTACGCCACCGGTGTAACCAGCGGCGCAGCGAGAACGGGAGGACCCAGAATGGAAAGGGGATTTAAATCCCCTCCAAAAGGGGAATTCAAAGGGGATTTGAATCCCCTTTCCGTTCTGGGGACTCCCATTCTCGCTGCGCCGCTGGTTACAACGGTGGCATAAGTTGGATAGGATTGCGCCCTATGTTATCTTATTATGATTTAAAACACACATTAACTTCTAAAAATTAATTATGGCTTTTGTTATTCAAGAGAGTAAGGTCATCCCACCTGAGTTTCCCATTACCGTAAAGACACCTTCAAAGGAAATAGTTGATGAAGAGGAATTTGGACCAAGGCTTCCCCCAGCTGTTTCCGGTAAATGCTGACATTTCTGTGTGTGTGTGTGTGTGTGTGTGTGTGTGTGTGTGTGTGAGAGAGAGAGAGAGAGAGAGAGAGAGAGAGAGAGAGATATTTGTGTGGACTTTCTAAGTTTATATTTTGAAAGGATTGCGCGCAGGAATGTAGAGACTTTTATTTAATGCCTTTACAGAAACAAGCTGGAACCAATTCTGAGATTGGTGTAACATTGTGGGTATTAGGGTAGATTCCTAAACCTTGTTTTCTTACTTTTTGGCAATTTCTTTTTCCTGTTCAAATATGTCATGACTT
Organism: Plestiodon gilberti rubricaudatus; assembly: GCA_026170595.1. Classification (NCBI taxonomy): domain Eukaryota; kingdom Metazoa; phylum Chordata; class Lepidosauria; order Squamata; family Scincidae; genus Plestiodon; species Plestiodon gilberti. Next base: position 11,631,504 of record JANXHW010000010.1, read on the forward strand.
GTGTGTGAAACACTTTTAGGATGAGGGAGGGCAGGGAAGATTACTGAGTGTTAGGAGAAGATTTTTCGTTGAGTTTCCATGTACCTAGTTCTTATAATATTAATACTTCTTTTTTTCCCAAGTATCTTGCTCACTTAGAAATAGGCTTTAAGGAATGTAATAAAAGCTTGCTTCTAATGGTCTTTAAGGAAAGTACTTGAATTAAAAATGCTCCTATTTGAACCACAATGACTCCTGGCCAAGCAGAACTGGAATTTGTTCGCCCTGCTAAGGCTCCGTACAAAGTCCAGAATCAATATTGGGTCTAGAAAAGACTGCTTTTTTCAGTGTATGATTCGAATAAAGGAAGAAAATGTTAAATAGGTGTGTGTGTGTGTGTGTGTGTGTGTGTGTGTGTGTGTGTGTGTGTGTGTGTGTGTGTGTGTTTTGGTATTTTTAAGAGGACTTCAAAAATATGCAATTAATAATACTGAAAGTTTTAGGATGGATCTTGATGGAATATTTTTCTCTGCCTCCGTGTTGTGCTGTAGACACTCTTCTGAAGCTTGGGGTTGTACAGCCAACCAGTTCTCCTGAAGCCACTAAGAAAGAGAAACCCAAGAAAAGCAAAGAAAAACACAAGACCAAAAAAGAACATAAACACAAAAAGGAAAAGGTGATTAATTTCAGTAAATGGATTCGTTAACCTCTTGGCCGAAGAAAAAGGATCACCCTATGCAGAATTTTTTTAGTTCTTCCCCCAAGCATGGGATTTGTAACTGATCAGCCCTTCCTCTTCCAGACGTTTATGCGCTGAACTTCATGTTATGCTGATAGTTCCCAAGTATGAAGGCTTCTGTGCAAAAAGTGATTTGGGGCCCAATCCTATACAGCTTTCCAGCGCTGATGCAGCTGTGCCAACAAGGCATATGCTGTATTGTGTGGTGGTAGTGGGCAGTCATGGAGGCCTCCTCAAGGTAAGGGGATGTTGGTTCCCTTATATCGGGGCTGCATCGGCGCTGGAAAGTTGGATAGGGTTAGGCCCTGAGTAGTGTACAGATCTGAGGAGGGCGACATGCTATGGGTGCAAGGTAACAATGGGGGAGACACAATCCTGACTAAATCCTATGATTGATGGGGATCTGTATGTCATAAGGACTCATGATTTTAGAATCTCTAATGGCATTAAATTCCTACAACTGTTGTTAATTTCAGAGTGAAGGGGACGCTAAACTTCCGTAGGCTATAATTTTTTAGGCACTTATGTAGGAATAAGGGCTGCCAGTACAACTTACTTTCAGGTAAACGTGCATAAGGTCAAATTACTGTATAGTCGGACCTCGCTATCCGCGGGGGGTCCGTTCTGGAACACACACACCCCGCGGATAGCGAAGATCCACGGATACCAGGGTCCGTGCTAAAATCAGTGAAAAAAGAGGGGGAAAGGCAAAAAACGCGGGGGGGGTTACCTTTAGCAGCAAACCACGCTGTTTCCAAGCTAAGCTTACTGACCCCCTTCCGGGTCGCGTGACCCTTCTTCCCAGACTTGTCCCAGAATGCTCTGCGATAAGGCTGGGAGTAGGGAAGAGCCTTTGCGTGACCTGGAAGTGGGTCGGTAAGGTTAGAGAGGCCCTCCAGAGGCTTGGAAACGGATTTATTTTTCTCAGGTAGAAAGCGAGACTCTCTTATTAGACTTGAACTTCTTCTTTTTCAGAAAAAGAAACACAAGAAACACAAACGCAAGCACAAGAGTAAGAAATCCGAGAAAAACAGTGACTCAGACACGGCTGAGAGTAGCGACAGCAACAGTGATGAAGAGATCACAGATATACCGCCACAAGAACTTCTGAAAAGGTAACACGGCGTAAGAGGCTGGACACATGTATCTGACAGCACATGCAGCAGAGTCCTGGCGGCTTGTTTTAAATATAAAGGAAGGGAAGATGCTTTGGGAGGGGGCAGTTTTGGAGCAGAGATGCTGTGGAAGGGGAGGGAATGCTTCACGTTTCCCCCCCCCCCCCCATCTACTGCTTCTCCACTCCAAATTGTTCCACTTGACAGGTTTAAAAAATGTGTTTACAAAGGATTAGAGCAAAACTAGATGTGACTTGCATCATGGGCCTTCTCATCATGCTTTTTTGTTTGTTTTTGTAAACAGCACATAGGAGAGGAGGCTTTTATTCTGCCACACCCCACCCTGTAGCGGGTCTGATCCTGATTTCCCCCCCTCCCTGCTCCACGTGTGCTATTTGCTCTGACGAAAAAGGCTTCCAGTCGGGTTGTTTCTTTCAGAACAGAGAGCACTGTGGGGTGAGAGGGATCAGAACTATAGCAGATGCCCCCTCATCTCCCTGCCACAGTCCCCCAACCAACCATGTAGGGGAAAAAAGCATGCACACTAGGGCAGGTGATATTATTAAAGTTGCATTGAGTTTGGTCCCAGGGCTTTAAGTTCTCTTGCTAGTTTACAAAACAAATTTAAAAACTCGCTGCAATGAAGTAAGGATCTCTAGAGATTTTTGGCACCAGAAGAGAGAGACTATCATTACTATTCACACATGTGGAAGCCCAGTGTTTTGGGATAGTTTCTTCTTCTTCTTTTCTTCACATAGATTAATAGAAGTAATGGCTTGTAAAATTAAGCCCGATTTTACAGGCTGATTTGTTGCTCCCAGGAAGCAGTAGAAGAAATATCTTTTCACACATTTCGGCGTGAATGTGTATTCATGACCGGACTTGTTCAAACTCACATTTTGAAGATGTTGTCAGTAGTTGGATTATCTCACATTAATAGTTGATAGAGATGACAGCTCGTTTTTCAGTTTTGAAATGTTTTTCCTTTGTTTACCTACTCAGTTATTTTCCTTCTTCCCCCTCCTTTTTTCTTAGGCTGAAACATCTTCCAGTTGTAAAGCGGTAGCCTGGATTCTTAGACCTTATTCATCTTCTGATCTCCTCTGTGATGGCAGATCAGCAATATTAAGCATATCTGAGTGTCCTGTAAATACTGTATTTATGTTGGATCTGATAACATAAAAGCATAAATATTAATTTTGTGGTTTCATAGTTTAAGAAAAAAAACACCAAATGAGATGTGGAATGGAATGCTGAAAAACGCCCTTCAACTTTCTGTGTTAAATTCAAATATTGTAAAATCAAAAAGGAATCATGCAAGTTCTGCATTTTAATAAAGATGAGCATGAAGAAATTTTAATAAAAGTTCACTAATGTTATGTCTATTAAAATCACTTCCTGGAAAGTATATGTGGATTTGAGAAGATGAGAAGCAAGGAACGATTGAGATCATTTGTTTCAAATAATGTATATGTTGCCTCTTCCCTGAGAACAGACTTCCAAGGTGGGTGAAAGTAAGAGAAAATTAACTCACAGTAGACATAACAGGATTAAAAGACGGTGACTGATGAAGACACTGGGAAATGATGATGTAAAATGTCATCACTTCAACTGTTGCTCTTCAAGGTTCTGCAGTGTGTGGGGGGGGGGCCTCCACCCACCCCCCGGAAATGTGTTACCTGGCAACCAGGTTTAGATACCCTGAGACGCCTGACCTCTGCGGTTTTTCTCACCTGCATGATTTACAGCTCCTGGCCCTTCCTTTTGACAGTATGGCCGGACAAAGACACTGGAGTGATAAAGATGTACAATATCCTCACATCAGTCCTTAGATGATACTTTTAATAAAAGTTTACTAATGTTATGTCTATTAAAATCACCTTTTTACCTTTGTTGAAGTCTTGGGCCATTGAAGCACTGTAATGATAGTTTTAGCAAGGTCGAGTATCCCTTATCCGGACTGCTTGGGACGGAAAGGTGTCTGGATTTCGGATTTGTCTGCATTTTGGAATAATTGCATAAATATAATGTGTACATCACAGAGCAGAGAATAGCACTTGCAGCCTGTTTCTGTCCTGTCCAAAAACAGTTCACAAGTGCTCCTTGTTTTCACAGTGCGCTCAAACCTCTGTTCACACTTGTGATCCTTCTGCAGTCCCCAAAATCCCCGAAGGCTTGTTGCGCTTGCTGAGCCCGTGAAAAGTGTAAGCAGCAATGTGCTGCCCGCTTGGCTCTACCCTTTGCCACTTTCTACCCTCCCAGAAGTCACAGCGCGGCTGGCTGCCTCTGTCGCCTGGCGCGCGAAAAATCCCTGCAGGCTTGCAGCGCTGAGCCTGCACAAAATGTATGAACAGCCTGCTGAAATGCACCCCATAATGCATACCGCTATGGCCTGCTGCCGAAAACGTCCCTGCTGGCATCCTTGCTGGGTCGTGCTGAGTGCTCGAAAACTGCCTACAACAAAAGTTGTAACTGGCTTTTTCTGGACTGGGACCTCAAGACGTTTATGCATGTTTCTGTGCTCAAATTTGCTGCATACAGTATGATGAAAATGTTGAACATGAAATGCATTGGGTTGGAAGAAGGCAGTATGCCAATGCAAAATAAATCTTGTGCGTTCACTCAGACCTATCTGTTCTGACTCACAGGAAATAATGGGGGGGGGGGGGGAGAATACTTCATACACCAGGAGACGTAAAGGTATCCCCTGCTCGAATGCCAGTCGTGTCCGACTCTAGGGTAAGACTCTAGGCCGACTCTAGGTAAGACTCCCTTTCTAAGGCCGAAGAGCCAGCGCTGTCCAAAGACGCTTCCGTGGTTCATGTGGCTGGCATGACTAACGCAGTGCTGTTACCTTCCCACCGCAGCATTACCTATCTACTTGCAATTTCTTGCTTTTGAACTGCTAGGTTGGCAGGAGCTGGGATAGGAGATGGGAGCTCACTCCGTCACAAGACACTCAGGTCTCAAACTGCTGTCCTGCCGACCTTCCAGTTCAGCGTCTTAACTTGCTGCCTAATCAAGCAACATACCGTAGTTTCCTATTACCTCATTCATTACTCTTTTTTGTAAAAGAAACCTTCAACTGCCCTATGTGTTTTAATAAAATCAAGCCCTATTTGAAGTTTCCTTTATTGATGTCTGATATATCTGGGACGTCATTTCCGCAAGAATGTGACATGGATGGTCAGCATCTCACAGCTAACTCCAGCTCAACAGCTCTGAAATTCAATTGTTGTGTAAACCTTTGGTCGGCTTTCCAGCATGCATGATGAGTCCAGTTTTCTCAAACATACTAGGCAAAAGGACATGTTGTATTTTTGCCTCATACAGCTGTTTGAATGTGATATTTCTGGCAACGGTCAACTCCAGAAAAGGCTGGTCTATCTTGGTTAGGCTTTGCTATCCCACATAGGAGGACCATGGAACAGAACATCCTTTTGTGTTTTTGAGTCACATGTGGACTCAGTATGTGGAACAGGTGTATTTATTGTCCCTTGAAATAATTATTCAGTGGTGTAATGCAAATGTTTCTGCTGCAGGGGTAAGTAACCCCAGAGTGGAAACTGATTTTGTATGAGTTAATAGACACTCCATGGGCCTTTATGATTTCAGGTAGGGTAGGGCGATGGCTGCAACAGATCCAGAGAGAGGAGGAGGTACCAAGGCAAAAGTGGAAACATAATTATAGTGAAGTGGGAGGGGCAGAGAAAAGAAACAGGGAAATTATTACCGTAATTTGAATTATTTACATACTGCTTTTTTTTAAACAAAAACAAAGATCACAAAGCACTTTTACCTAGCAAAATAAGTAAATAAAAAGTTCCCTGCTCCCAAGGAGTTCACAACCTGCAAGTAAATAAAAAGATGTAATGTAAAAGAGAAGCCAGCAAACCACTACTGGGACAACAAAAATAAAAAATGCCAGGCTGGGCTGAATGGGCTGAATTTATCTCTGTCCCTGGCAAATATAATTCCACCTAAAAAGTGCTCTGGCAGTGGAGTCCTAAGCGTGTCTACTCAGCAGTAAGCTCCACTGAGTTTAATGAGACTTGCTCCCAAGTAAGGACAGCTCCCCAACTCCAGGGCTGCAATCTTCCTATCTACACACCTTCCTGGGAGGAGTAAGCCCTAACATTGAACATAATGGGACTTACTTCTGATTAGACCTTGCATAGGGTTGCTGCAGCTTTGTGCAGACTTAGGTCAGAGACTAAACTCCATTGCACACAGTGTGGGGCTTACTTCTGAGTAAGCATTCCTAGCATTGCGCGCTTAGAGCGGTTAGCAGCAGGGGGGTTGGTGTGGTTCGAGGAGGCGGAGGACGAGCCCGGCCGGTTGCTAAGCTCGAAGGGGGCGGCGACGGCGTCGGGTGGGGAGGAGAGGGACTCCCGGGCCACCCCGCAGGATGCCTCCGCCGCCCAGCAGCCGCAGCGACCCCTTGACCACTCGCGCCCTGGCGGTGAAGCCTTTGGAGGAGGGCGACCATGAGCGGCTGGCCAAGGTGCGATGGAGCAAGAGAGCCAAGCCCGGTTTGGGGCGCGGGGGGGGGGCTTGGATTGGGTCTGTGGTCAGTGCAGTGCCAGGAAAAGGCGTATTGGGGTGGGGAGCACAGAAGGGGTGAAGTACATTTCCGGGAGGGGGCTAACCCACCTCACAGGGTTGTTGTGAAGATAAAAGGGGGGGTGTAAGTGGGAAAGAATAGCCATCATGTACTGTACAAGAAGACCCAGCAGGATAAAAATACAATGCATAGATGCATGGGGAAAAGTATATTTGTCCATGCAAATTCATTGCATTTTTATCCTGCTGGGTCTTCTTGTACAGTAAAGGTAAAGATATCCCCTGACAATTAAGTCCAGTCGTGTCCGACTCTAGGGTGCGGTGCTCATCCCCGTTTCAAAGCCGAAGAGCCAGCGTTGTCCGAAGATGCCTCCGTGGTCATGTGGCCGGCATGACTCTCTTTGCCGCAGCGCGTAGCATGCGGCTGGAACACGGAGCGCTGTTTACCTTCCCGCAAGCGGTACCTATTTATCTACTCGCATTAACATGCTTTGGAACTGCTAGGTTGGCAGGAGCTGGCCAAGCAACGAGAGCTCACCCCGTCGCGGATTCGAACTGCCGACCTTTCGATCGACAGCTCATGGTTCAGCGGTTTAACCCACTGCGCCACCCGCTGGCCTCATGATGGTTATTCTTACCCACCCACCCATTTTATTTTCACAACAGATTTAAAGCAACAGCTACTGCCCAGGTTTCACATGAATCCGTTCTAGTGAGTGTATGAAAGAAAACTTTGCAAGGGGGGATAAGGGAGTGGGTGCTGTATAGAAATAGAAGGTATTTTAATTATAGAAGGTTATTTCACGTTCATAGTCTCCTCCTAGGTTGGTGTACCTGCCAAAAACATTGACTGAAGAGGACAAATTACATCTTTGTTCTGTTCAATTACAGATTCATTTTAACATCCTGAAAGGACATTCGGATTCTGTGACCACCTGCCACTTCTGTTTTGATGACACAAAAATTATTTCAGGCTCTTATGACAGCACCGTGAAACTCTGGGTAAGTTGCTACAAGGCAAAGTTGTAGCAACTAGGCTTAGTGATCGCACTGCTCTAAAGTCTAAACCAGGGGTTCTCAACCGGCGGTACGTATACCACTAGTGGTGCGCATACTGTGCACGTACTGCCCTAGCAGTCAAGATGGTGGCCACCAGGGTGCCCGTACCACCCCACGCCGGAGCCCGGGAATGGGCTGCTCAAGGTCTGACCCTGGCGGCAGGCCTGTAGGCCTCGAGTCATGGGTTCCCAGGGCTCGAAAAAGGTCCTCCCGCCCGTCCTGGTCTCCTGCCTTACCTTTCTGAGGCCTCCGGCGCGCCGGTGACGTGTCAACAGCACTTACTTCCGGTGGTACACAGCATGGCGGCCTCCATAGGTGATATGCCGCACCGCCAAGGTTGAGAACCCCTGGTTTAAGCCATTGTTGATCATATTAAAACAGGTTGAATGCTCAATTAATGAAAAACCCAAACAGATGTTCATGTTTCTAAACTGTCAAATGTTTTTAATGTGTTAAAAAGAAGGGTTTGTGGGTCTGTGGAAGAGAGAGAATATCAATGCAAATGTGCAGAATGCATGCCACATGCATTGTGGATCTCATGAACCTGGAATGTAGGAGTGGATGGCAGGAAATTAAACCCACAGTTTGTGCCCGATGTAGTTGTATCTTCCTTTTAAAACATCTTAGAGTGGGTTTTGTGGATGAGAAATTATGGGCTAAATTGGCAAGGAGATGATCTTGTAAACAGAGAGCTTATCGGAGGTCACACTGCCAACTTCGCTGGCAGAACAAGCACAACTGTTAAATATGTTTTACTAAAATCTATGCATTTGAAGACAGTTCTTACAGTTTTGATGTACCACTAAACAATGAAGCTTGTCTTTATTTATTGAAGGACGTTGACCACCGTGTCCCCATTCAGACGTTTCAGGACAAGCATACCGGTCCGATTTCTGAATGCTGCCTCAGTCCTGATAACAAAAGGTGACCGTTTTGTTTCATGTTCTGTATCTGTGAGTAATAAAACGAAACTATCTGTTGATCTGAATTACGGTATGTCTTTTTGCAGCACTCGGGAAAAGAATGATGGCAAAACGTAATATTCCTCCCTAGGGAAGTCGTGCATGTTTGATGCCTGTTGAATTTGGTGGAGTAACACTTTTGCCAAAAGATTCAACCAATGCCTTGAAATTATTACACAACCCAACACACATATTGTTGCCTTAAAAGTTAGACCTATTCTTGGGTATATTTGAGGCGCTGATTCCAAAAATGGGGCCAGTTTTGCCCTATCAGCTCTAGTTTTGGAGATAACGGCATAGCCACCTGATATGTTGAAAAGCGGTATATAAATACAGTTAATAATAAATAATAATATGCTGATTCAAGCAGCTCCCTCGTGAGAATGCCAACACCATGACTTCTTCATAAAGAAGCTGCCACAGTGCTATACCAGGTAATACCTCTTGCTGCAGTCAGTCTCTAGGCAGTCTGCTGTATACATTTTGAGAACTGCAGGCATATATACTAGAATCAGAATCAGAAGACCTTTATTGGCATAAACAGATCAACAGACGTAACATACAACACAAACACACAAGACAGCACCAACCACAAACAAGGGCAAACCGTCCCAGAACCTAGCGTGCACTTCCCACATGACTCCCACCACGCCTCCCCACAATCTGCCTCAAGCAGATCGCAACCCTCTCCACCATCACCACATCCGCACCCCACAAGACAAACCGGACCCCATCCCAATCCCCCCAATCCCACCCACCTGACAAGGCCAAACACAAACACTTCACTCGCAAATTATACAGTGGGCAACAACAAAAGAAAAACATATGGTGTGGAGACTCCACCCCTCCCACAGCACACAAACAGCATCTCTCCCCAGATGGAATCCCTCCACACCTCCCACAAGAAAACTCCGATCACATGACACCACACCCCGGCATATATACTAAAAGCATGTCTGTGCAACAGCTTCATCCACTCGCTGTCTGGCACTTCAGCGCAAAGCAAAAGTGAGAGGCGCAAACACTCCAGAATTTCAGAAAGCAGCTCCTGTGAAAAGGAGGTATCATGAGACCTAACATTTCCACCCCACCCCCCCAAGGATCACATTTCTGGTGTAGTCACCCATAACTGCTGCATCTTCCGTTGTGAACAAGCGGTGGATTGTCACGGGGGGGGGGTGTTGTACAAATACCATGTCACTCATAGAGATCAGATGCGCTGAAGAAGTGCACGGCTGCATGCGGATCTCTGAAGAAGATTCCACTTGGAGATGTCCTACATTTCAAAGCCAGTCCTAGGGAAACATGATAACAGGTAGGCTTACCAGATCTCCCACTGGGACAGCGTGCTAGACCTTTAGGAGAAGGAATGTGGGCAGGTGTAGCTTGTTAAACCTTAGAGCACAATCCTGGGCATGTCTAATCAGAAGCAAGCCCCACTGAACACAATGGGGCTTGCTTCTGAGTAGACGTGCCTAGGATTGTGCTCTAGGACTTAACAAGCTACACCTGCCCACATTCCTTCTCCTAAAGGTCTAGCACTCTGTCCCGGTTGGAGATCTGGTAAGCCTAATAACAGGGCAAGCTAGATTGTGGGAGCTCTGATCTATCCTTTGCCCACTGTTGAAATTCAAGTATCTGATGAACCGTTGTTGGATTTTGTTAGAGAGCCGGCAAAGGAATATGGAGAATTCCCGCAAATTACATTCATTTTAAAAAGGTTAGCGCCTGTAATTAAAACAATGTTCTTGTATTATGGAAACTTAATTAAGAGGAGAAGAGACATTAGCTATCTAATCTAGCTATAGATAGGAGGGAAACAAAAGTTAATGATAATAAAATTGCCTGTTCAGGGTCTCAGCGTTTGGAGTTTCTTGCTTCCTGATTTGTTTATTATTATTACAACTAATTTAAAAACCTGTATTGAAATATGTGTATATAGTAAACTCTTGCTTTAGCAGAATAATGGGGGGAAGGGGTCTGTTAAATCCAGACATCTGTTCCCCTCTATTAGTTCATTAAACCTCTACTTTAGAGAGCTCCATCAGCCCTGCCGCTCTGCTCTTTCGCCAGGGAGAGCATCCGCATTCCTAGACTTCCCTGGTGGAGAGAGGAACAGCAGTGCTGATGGAGCTCTCTGTGGTAGGCGGTATGGAATGGGGCTTGGCAGTGGCACCTCAGCTCTCCTTTCTGCCCCTGAGCAGGGCGCCAGAGGCGTAGCTAGGCCCCCCGGGAGGGGAGCCGCACCCGTCTGTGACACCCCCCCATGATGTCACTTCCGGAAGTGATGTCGCTCCCCCCGTGACGTCATCGACGTCCAAAAAGGTACCGCGGGGGGGGGGGCCTCCCCAAGCCTCCAAAGTGGCATCTCAAATTTCACATTCTCTGGCCCTACAAACACTGGAAAACTGGAGTGAAGAAAACTAGAGCCATTTAGTATTTGAAGAGGCTATCGGTGATGTCACCTCTTTTATCTGGGTATATACCGTATTGTCCCGAGTATAAGACGCACCTGATTATAAGACGCACCCTTAAAGTTTGGTGCTATTAAAAAAATTTAATTAAATCACTGGCATTAAATTGCAACAGCCTGATTATAAGATGTACCCCTAGTTTAAAAACTTAAATTAGGAGAAAAAAGTGAGTCTTATACTCAGACCAATACGGTATTTGTCCAGACTAGATGAGGACTAACGATGAATACACTGTTAGTTTTGCTATCTCTGAACATGTGAATGTGCTTAATTTGTAGGCTGATAACAGCATCGTATGATAAAACACTAAAGGCTTGGGATACGGAAACAGGAAAAATGCTTGTATGTATTGATTTTTGTGTGCATGTGTCTATTTACTAACTAGAAACTAAACGTTAGTGTTGCTTTAAGGTGGAATCAAATATTTACCCTTGTAAACATGCAACTGAAGCCCCATGTATAGGGAAAGTAGTGAGAGTCTATTGCAGGCAGGGTTAAGCACCTTCTCTCTCCGCCCCATTGCTTTTCTGTTCCATATCAATCTTGCCTGAAGAGGGTTTTCTTCAAATAAAAGGGCCGTCCAGGTTTTGTCCAGGTTTTGTTACATGTGTTTTTGCATAACGTTTAGTTCTGCCCTAAAGCCCTCATTAAATTAATTAACTTGCTAAGGATTTTGATCACACTGTTAAAGAAAAGGCTGTAAAAAGTAACGATTACAGAAAATAAAAATGTGTTCCTCTTTATGTTTTTATATTTGATTTCCAGTCCAAGCTCTGACCCAAATTAATCTTGGACCAGCTACTTAATGCCTCTGAGTTCCCTGCTGAATAAGATGGGGGGAAAAAACGATCTGCATCTCATCTAAAACCTCATTAATGTTCTGAGGCCTACATAATCTAATATTTAAAGGGAAACACCAAGGTGGTTTTTCTTTACAGGAACTATAGGCAAGATCCAGTCTTTGCCTTTGCACAAAGTTTGGCACATGTGGGAGGGAGAGAATTTGGATGGATTATTCCCTAGATTTTTTTCAAAGTCGTGTATTTTGACATTTGTGCTTTCTTCTGCAGGCCATAACTTGGTGTCCATAACTTCTGTTTGTACAGTATTTTACAGCACAATCATATGCCTGTCTACTCAGAGATAAGCCCCATTATAGTAAATGGGGCTTACTCCTGGGTAAGTGTGCATAGGATTGCAGCCTTCATTGCTAATGTTTATATAAGATTGAGGGCTCAGCTAATCGTTGATCTTTAAACCTTTAATCGTTGAAGCGTAACCCTTATGGTTTTTGTTTTCATCTATAGTGGTCTCTAGAGCAAGATGGCCTTTTAACTTCCTGTCATATTTCTCATGACGGCAAATACGTCGTCTCTGGTTCGGATATGGAAAATGCCTTATTCATCTGTGATGCAGTAAATGCTAAACAGGTGGCTTTCATCAAAGGTAACGTTTTCAAAATTACTCTAATTACTTCTTCTTCATGGTCCCTGCGCAGTTATGCTAGTAGGATCTGCACCTGCAGAAACATGAGACAATTCTGGAGCCCGACTCATTCAAGTGGATATATGCAATTACTCTAGTCCAGAAAACATGTGGGTCTCTTTCTTGCACACAGGAGATGACTTCTTCATCCTTGTGGGAGGAGTAGATCTGTGTAGATACTGTTTAATATAATGTTTACTTCTGCTTTTACCCATGTTTTCCCTTTTTCCCTTAGTTATCAAGAATAACTTGAATAACCGCATAACACATCTGGAATTCTCAATAATTCTTGATATATGATTCACCTTGATCATTCATGGGTATAGTTATAAACTGAAAACATTCAGGGCCCAATCTTATCCAACGTTCCAGCGCAGCTGCAGCTGCAATGCAGCCCTGAGGTAAGGGAACAAGCGTTCCCTTACCTTGAGGTGGCCGCCATGACTGCCCCCCCCCCATGCTGAATGTGGCACGCACCCTGTTGGCATGGTTGTATCAGTGCTTTAAAGTTGGATAGGATTGGGCCCTAAGTTAGTTTGCAGGGTGCCCAGAGAGAGAGGGGGGAGGGGGAGGGGCCCCTCAGGCTACATTCTTGTGGCAGAAAACAGTTGGGCCAATTAAATGAATACAGTGGCTCCGATTAGCTTTGTGATGCTTAAACTAGCTAATAGTGGAGTAAATTGAAAATTAAGTGATGGGCGGGTCACTTAAGCAATTCCAGAAACCTCAGGGTGGTAGTATTGCCGACACTATTCTACCATTGCTAAATTGCCACATTGCCCCATATTCCTTGCTTCGTATACTTTAGCTCATCGCTTGCTGAATGCAAGAGGTAGGGTCTGAATTCTGTGCTGGGTTTTATATACTATAGAAACTTTGCATTTTTTTTAAAAAAAAATGACAGTAACAAAGCTGAAACTCTGTTGTGAGATACCCTCAAAATAGCTCCTATTCTGCCCATGGATTAAAAATATCTCTGCCCCAAAGAGCCTGCAGTCCGATATCGTCAGAAGTGCTGAATTACCTGATACTTGGGTTTTTTGTTGGGTTTAGACCATCACAGAAGCACAGTGAGAAGATGCCGTTTTGATCCTCATAACCAGCGAATAGCGACAGTTTCATCCGACATGTCTATAAAGTTCTGGGATATCATAGCACAATCCACTACGATCACACTTGAACAGTAAGAGGCAATGAGGCAACTAATGATGTGGCTGTCATTAAGGGTACAGTCTTACACATACTTACTTGGAAGTAAGTATGGAACTGAAAGGCCAATCCTATTGGTCTCTACTGCTGCCAGAACTAGTGTTCCGGCAGCGGTAGATGGCCGTCGTAAACGGTGCTCCGGAAGTTCTCAGAGCCATGTGTTTCCGGACTGTCACTGGAGAGGCAGTGGGGAAAGGAATGCCCACCCACAAAGGTGAGTCTGCCGGGGGTGGTGGTGGGTGGCATGTTGGGGGCGGGCAACCTTCTTTGGTGCGGCCTGTGTGGGGTCCTAGCTCATCCTTCTTTCCTTTTCTGCCATATACACATTGTTGTTGCACAACACAACTGCACAACTGGCGTCTCCAAAACTAGCTGTATTGGCTGAGCGGAGAGTGAAGCGGGCAGTGACGTGCCTCGGAGCCATGAGAACATCCAGGAAGACCAGTTGCTGGCCAGTTGGGATTGTCTGCAATCCTGGTGCTGAGGTCGAATATCCGATTTTCCCTATGGATGAGTAAACCCAGGAAATGTTGTCTACGCCATCCCAGTGTTTGTCGCATGTCTTTCAGGGCACACACCAATGCTATTGCAGACTGCTGCTTCTCCTCGGACGGCCATTATTTATGCACAGCCGCTTGGGACGAAACCTTAAAATTATGGGATGTCAGAACAGGGGAATTCCGTTCTCATGGGCCCATTCTCCTGGAGCAAGGTCACATAGGCATTGTCGGTTGCTGCGATCTTAGCAAAGATGGTGAGTCGTGCAAAACACCATATTGCAGCCACTTGAGGGAACGTGTAGGATGTTTGTCTTTCAGATGACTCACAAGGGTCGCATCCAGACAACATGACTCATTCAGTTCTCAACTTTCAAAATGAAATGCTTTTCCACTTTGATTAAATGGTTGCTCGTGTAATTGAGGGAAGCTGAACTTGATGGCTTGTATTGCTCTTTCATCAGCTTTCTAAAATACTCCTTAATTGATATACTTGTTAAGATTTACTGTTGGAGGACATGACTGAGCAAGGACTAAAATGCCAAGTTATATTATATGCGGAACGCCCACTCTATTTTCTTTCTTTCTTTTTTTTTTTTGCCAAAGGACCAGAACCAATATCGTACCAGCACTGATGTAATGCTGTGTAAAACAACATTAACAGCACAATCCTATGCATGTCTAGGTAAAGGTGACCCCTGACAATTAAGTCCAGTCGTGTCCGACTCTAGGGTGTGGTGCTCATCCCCATTTCAAAGCCGAAGAGCCAGCGTTGTCCGAGGACGCCTCCGTGGTCATGTGGCCGGCATGACTCTCCTTGCCGCAGCGTGTAGCATGCGGCTGGAACACGGAGCGCTGTTTACCTTCCCGCAAGCGGTACCTATTTATCTACTCGCATTAACATGCTTTGGAACTGCTAGGTTGGCAGGAGCTGGCCAAGCAACGAGAGCTCACCTCGTCGCGGAGTCGAACTGCCAACCTTTCGATTGACAGCTCATGGTTCAGTGGTTTAACCCACTGCGCCACCCGCTGTCTACGGAGGAGTAAGTTCCATTATGTTCAGTGGGGACTTACTCCCAGGAAAGTGTGTATATGATTGTGCCCTCAGTAAGATAATTAGCTGGTGGATGGAATGAATTATCATTCCATCCAAATATACATCATTTGGTCTCACCGGCCAATCTGGCATTTGCTGTTTTACAATGTGTTGCTTGATAGTTCCTGGCTGCATCACAATATATCATATATATCAGTGATAACCTTTTCAGCCCACGTACCACCTACATGGACCTCCGGCCAGCTGCGTACCACTGGACGAAAATGCAGATGATGTCATCGGCACTTATCAGCGCCTAGAGACACAGTGCCGTGCAGCCAAGATGGCGACTGCCATCTTGGCTGCAGGTGGCCTGCGTACCACCAGCCTGTGGTCCACGTACCTCCAGTGGTACACATACCACAGGTTGGGAACCTCTGATATATATGACTGTGAGCCCAATCTTATGCTTGTCTACTCAGGAGTAAGTCCCGTTGTCTTACTCTCAGGAAAGTGTGCATAGGATTACAGCCTGTACCAGATGATCATATTGGGATGACTCGGATTTATTTTGACTGTGGGACGATATGCCCTGATCCCGCTCGGTACTATCAAATAAATAACTTTATTGGTGGGGTGTAATGATTGTTGTTGCACCTGTGTAATATTGCCATCTGTGGGGTCATAAACTGACACCCATGCATTATACAGTAGGCCCCCCCGTATCTGTGGGGGATACGTTCCAGGCCCCCCCCACGGATACATGAAAACCACTTCCGTGGTTTTCTGAGCCCCCCCCCCACGCACGCACATGGCTCCCCCACAATCCGCACAATCCGTATACAATCCATATAAGTGAATCTGCAGATAGCAGATCCGCGGATAGCAGCCCCCCCCGTACACTTGAAAGAGATTTGCTCTCAGGAGTAACATGCTAGTTTTCTAAGTGCAAGGAGTTTTTAGAAGGGTCCATTCAAACCTGCAACTCCTATACTTGCAGAAATGTACCACAAGGTTACTCCAAATGGGTAGATATCCTTTGAATTTGGACATTAGAAAACTCCCAGAAAGGAGCCTCTGATAATATGCTGAACTATGACTACTCTTCTTTAATGCAGGATTTCAGTCCTATTAATGGTCAGGTGTCAAGTGTCACCTGCGTGAACAGAAGGCAGTGACACGACATTGTAATTTTATCTTTCAGGATCACTTGTGGTGTCTGGAGGCTACGACAAAACAATAGCTGTCTGGGATTCAAGTGAAGCCTATAAAAAGATAAGTTTAAAGGTGCTATGTAAGTTTTTTATTTTGCTTTGAAACTTTGCAGGAGGATCAGTTGCCAAATTATTGATAAAGATTTTTAAGAATGCTCTTTCTATGAGAATCATTCAATAAGCACATAGGAGCTTCCCTTTTGTAATCTCATTATATTGATATACAGTAATAAAGAATATCGGTGCAATCCTATGTATATCTACTCAGAAGTAAGCCCCACTGAGTTTAATGCACCCTCAAGCAGTTATCTCTTAAAGAACTGAACCTGTGCCTAGATATTACATTCACATTTTTTAAATTTAAAAATAGCAACATCATACCCAGGAAGTTCCCTTTTTGCCTAACACCTTAAAAAAATGTTTCTCTGCAGGGTCATAAAGACTGGGTGACAGATATTGCAATTAGTGGTGACAAGAAAAAGCTTGTTTCTTCCTCAAAGGTATCGGTGAACTTATAGAAGTAATTTGGAAAGTATGGAAACTATTGGAAAAATAGGGAAAGGCATACTTAAAAGTGTGGATGCTTTTGTGTGCCCCAAGAAATTGATGTCTAAACTTACTGAAAAATGCTTGCAGCCCATGAAACGTGGTGTTTTTTTCTGGGAGTAATGGTCTTTAAAACACTTCTCACACTGGACCAAATTTGGGGAAATATATGATTTGTATACAGACCCACAGGCTTGTCAGTAAAACTGTACTTGTCAGTAAGACCTATACTTTTAGTGAGGCAGATAAGGGAATGTAATTCTGTGCATGGATTAAAATGCTGGTAACATTTCAGGACTGTACTTTGAGATTATGGAACATTGAAAATGCAAATGAAATCCCTGTGGTGATAGAAGCTATAAAAACAAGAGGCTCCAAGCTAGCAACGGTTAGTATATTATTCATCTGATAGATCGTATTTGCTCTCCAAGAATACCTGCCTAATAACTCACCATGCTCAGACTTAGAACTGGTTTTGAATGTCAAGGCTAAGCTCTTGGACATGCAAAGCAACAATAAAGAACATCTCTCTCTGAGCATGTCAAAACTACGCTTCCCACACTATAGAGCAGTGGTTCTCCAACTGGGAGGCATGGCTCCCAGGGGAGTCGCGGAAACCAGCCAGGGGAGCCGCGGAGTGCCACGGAATCCTCTCGAAAAACAGTGCAATGCCAGTTGGCAGGCACCAACATCATGTAATGGGGAGCCGCGGCCAATGGTTGCCAATGGAGCCAGGATGGTGTAGTGGTTTGGGAGTCGGACTTAGACCTGGAAGATCCAGGTTCAAATCCCCACTCAGCCACGAAGCTTCCTGGGTGACCTTGGGCCAGTCACTATCTCTCAGCCTCACCTACCTCACAGGGTTGTTGTGAGGACAAAAAGGAAGGGAGGAACTATGTACACCATTCTGAGCTCCTTGGAGGAAGGGCGGTATAAAAAAATGTGAAAAATAAATAAATAAATAAATAAATAAATAAATAAATAAATAAATAAAAATGGTCAAGGGAGCCGCAGGTCGAAAAAGTTTGGGAAACTGCTATAGAGTGACCAGACCCTTTCTCCACGTACCTGGAGTCAGACTTCAGCAAGAGGGTATTATTTGCACATTTTCTTGTAGAAATCAAAATATACATGACTGATGGGACAGAGAAGGTGGTGAGCAGTGGGGAGGAACAGAAAGAATCAGCATAACATACCATTTTTAACACTATTTTTTGCCCTTAGATTAAGTACGAGAGATTTCTGGGATCAGTAGGAAGTTGCTGCAGCTATATAGGCCACTGAAACTAAAGCCCATTCCTCATTCTCATTCAAGGGCTGACCTTAGGAAAATGCCCTTCCCCAAGACGGTCTGGCACATTCTCTTGCCCTGTTCCCCTCACCTGGTCCACTTCCAGGATAGCATCAGCCTTCCTAGAGAGTCAGATTGTCTGCTTAAAAGGATATAATACAGGTATACAGAAAATGCCTGTCCTGTATATACATGTATGTTGTTACCCTAATTATAGCATTATTATCTCTGCATGGGCCTGTTCTGTTCCTGAAAGCTGCCTTTGCAATGTATGCAGAATGCAATATACTGTACTAATGTTTTTAAAGACAGTATGCTATACTAGCAGGTGAACAAAATTATACATACAGCCTACTAAAAATTGGGAGAACTTAGTGCATCGACTGTAGACATTACTGCTAGTTGGTTGCAGTTTAGCAGTTGCAAAAACAGATCTGCTTCTTTCCTGTTTGTTTTTAGTGTTAAAATATCGATTGCATTTGAATCACTCTCATGTGTTCTTTTTTGTGTGCAAAAACTCAGTGTGAAGAATGTGAGAAGCCTTTCTTAACCTTCCAAAATAACGAAGACAAACTGGAAACTAAATGCATTTTCTGTAGACTTGCATCTCAAAAGAAAAGCGTTTTACCAGTACCCCCTCCACTGGCTCCTGATTTCTAAATGAATCAGTGGCGACCCAGTCTTACAATTCTTGTGGGTGCTGCTGCTGTGTGTTTTTTAAAATGACTGTAACAGTACGTAGAAATTATTTGCCTAATGTAATGTACAGTCTTTCAATAAAATGTTGTTTTTTACTCAGTGAAGAGTAATGTTGCCTAGTATACCTCCTCTATTTCCTATTAATTAGGCATGATTATTGTTCAGTAGAAAGTTTTAAATAGGCATGTTATGTAGTTCTAGAGTGATTTTACAGAATATTTACAATATGTGATGGGATGCAGTTGGTTTTAACAGGAAATATTAGAGTGCAGATTAATTTGTAAATTTAGGAAAAGCGTTAGCCTTGATGTAATAAAATGATATTTTAAGCTGTTTGTCTGTGGTTTTCTTGCCTTGTTTAGCTTTCAAATGGAGAGAAAAAAACTTTTCCAGAAAACTCTGAAATCAATTGCACAGATATTTGTCTGTGTCTTCATAGGTAGTGCAAGAGTTGTGTTGGATGGCCAGGAAATCATTTCAAAGGGTATTTTACTCTACTAATTAAGACAGACAAGCACAACGAATCCAGTCTTGCTCAGTCGTATCAGGCTGCAGTCCTATACTCACTTTCCTGGGAGTAAACCTCATTGAACACAATGGGACTTACTTCTGAGTAGACATGCCTAGGATTGTACTGTCATTGTGTGGCCGCTGCTACTATCATAACAGAATTAATTAGCTGCTAGACAAAAGGCACAGTGGCGTAGCTGCCTCCACTGGCACTTGCGGTGACTCGCAATGTCACATCCCCCCCCCTCCCGAGTGCACGGGTATGGAAGTAATTGGCGGTGATGTGCTGACGTCACCACTACCCTGTTTCCCCTAAAATAAGACCTCCCCCAAAAGTAAGACCTACCATCATTTTTGCATGATTTTTGCTGGCACTCGTCAATATAAGTCCTCCCCGAAAGTAAGACCTAGCTAGGATCATCAGCCAGACGCGATCCCCCCCGGAACCCCCCGTGACTTTGACCAATTTAAGCTTCATTCTTTCCCGAAGGTACAAGGCCTGGAAGGCCTGCACTTGAGCCCTCCACCATGGAGACGATGTGCTAGAGAGACTCTGCAAGGTTGCAGCCTCCTTGCAGGCCTTTCTAGCACATCGTCTCCATGGTGGAGGACTCAAGTGCAGGCCCTGCAGAGCCTTGCACCCTCGGGAAAGGATGAAGATTTAATCGGTCAAAGTAAATGCGGGGAGGGGGGTTGTGCCACAGGTTGGGAAAAAAGACCTCCCTGAAAATAAGACCTACTACATTTTTTGGAGCCAAAATTAATATAAGACACTGTCTTATTTTCGGGGAAACAGGGCAATTACTTCCGGGTTATGAGCCATGCGGTGGCAAGAAGGCGGAAGCAGCCAAAAGGGTAGATACGATGTGGCCGCTCAGCTGCCCCCATGAAGGGGGCGGCGGGCAGCCACATTGCGAAGCCAAAGTGCTTTGATTGATCATGGCGGCCAACTGCAATTGGCAGCTCCCACTGCGATCGATCAAAGCACTTTGGCTTCACGATGTGGCCACCCCTTGCTCCAAGAAGCAAGGGGGTGGCGAGTGGCCACATTGTGATTGAAGCACCTACCCTTTTCGCCACCATCTTTTCACACACACCCAGCCAGATCATGGGCCTGTTACTGCCTGCCAAAGAGGGGGTGCCACTAAGAAGCGGCTGCCATTTTGGCTGGGCCTCGTGGCACCCCTTACGTGACTCTCCAGCCTAGCACCCCTGGGGCGATCCGCACCACCGCGACCCCCCCAGCTACGCCAATGAAAAGGCAAACAGTACAGAAGAAGGGGAATCCTAATCAACCTGAGTAATGGAGAAAGCCAGACCCATTTCACCTCCTGGCTGTTTCTAAGCAAAGGTGGACAACAGTCTCGCCCCTATGCTCAGGCAGTACATTGTGTAGCAACAAGGCTTCTCCAAATAGCTCTGTGTTTAAAAGACATGTGCCCAGTTTGGGTTAGTCTTTGGGTGTTTTGCACCCCTTTTAATGTGAGGGTGCAGATCTGACTCCTGAACCCCATAGTATTACTGTAATTTCCAGAGGGGTTGCCCTGTTTCGCTGCTGCAGCAAAACAACTAAATCTCTTGCGCACAATAACTAAAAACCAATCTGAAAAATCCTAAATTACTAATGTCGCCATATAGGGGCATGAGATAAACGTTTGAGCGTCTTTTTCTGGTGTGTTTTCCCCCCAAGTCCATGAATGACACTAGTGGGGGCAAGTTAAGGCTGGATCACATCTAAGCCCCTCAAGCCTTGATGCCATTAGGGCTGCCTCATTATGAGAAATGGATGGAGTTTTTTTTGCAAATAAATAAATACACCATTACTTGTAAATTAATAATAAATATTATTTCTTTCCAGATCACAATTTTTTTTTAAGTCCGGTAAAGCTAGTTGGGTCCTATACAGTTTCGTTTTAAAAAGTGGGTCCCTCCCGGTGCTAAAACATTTGGGCACCACTGCAAGAGACCATACGTGCGTGCAACAGCTTTGCATCCCTTCCGCCCGTTGCTCGTTTTAATGTGTTGTAATTGCATCCTTAGCTTAGCGCCTTGCAAAAGAACTGGAGGATGCAAATGCTACAGGGCGTAGCAGCAGCAGTAGAGGAGACGCGTCTGCGCTTTCCGGAGCAAATCCTCGCCGTGGGGTTTTCTGGCATGTGGGTCTCTGTGCCATCAGCCGGCGTTCCCATACTTTCTCTTTCGAAAGCAGCCACTCGGACGGCCCTGGGAGATACATGAAGGCTGCTCTGCTGCTCACCCTAGCGGCTGGCGCCGTGGCTTAGTTGGTTAAAGCGCCTGTCTAGTAAACAGGAGATCCTGGGTTCGAATCCCAGCGGTGCCTGCGGAGTGGTGGCCTCTCTTTTGCGCGCCAGTGGGCGTTGGCTTTTTATGCCCACCCTCGGCTCGTCTGGGTGCAGAGAAGCAGCTGCGGCCGCGGAGACAAAACCTCTTCTTCGCTTGCTTGGATGCCTGTGCGCTCTGAACCCTCACTTAACCTTGCACCGTTTGCCCTTTACAAACCCCTGTTAGTAGCAACGTAAGCAGCAGCCCTGCAAGAAATAAATGCCTTACACAAAACTAGCCTGGGATGTGCTGAAGCTGACAATCAAGGTGGGTTGGTTGGTTTAAATGCATGCACGTACCTACACACACAGAGAAAATACGCTTTGTTTTTCAAATTACTACACACTGTATTAGATTTGGGTGGGAGATGGGAAAAGGTTTATGGAAGGTGTTTTTTTCCCCCTTTGTAATTATAGCACATCGACATTTACAAACCCTGAAATCTGTACTCCCAAAAGATGCAGACTGCGTGCTGCGTGTTCTGTGTCGTCTCTTTCTCATTTAGTACACTTACTTATTCCTACCAAGTAAATTTCGGTGCTACTTTGGTTTATATGAGCCTTGTAGCTAGCTAAGCCCAATCTTCTTCCAAAGCTGTGGGCCTTCTTCTGTTAACATTGTCTTCATATGTTTATCCTTAGAAATGTTTTCATTTACTTAACTATAACTTAATTAATTTACAGTCGTTTGTGTTTACTGCAACCAGAACAAGACAGATATACTTTTGTTGTCCAGTAATGCTACACATTACAATTATAAATTATAAATAGTTAACCTGTGAAGGTTATAATTATAATTATATTATAAAGAGTTAACCGATGAAGGGGGAAAAAAGTATAATTGTATTTGTTTGAACGTGTGCACTGATAGACACTTCCCAATCAGTGCCCATGGCTCTCATGCCTTGCAAGAAGATAAAGACTGGATTGTCTTGGGCTGCTGTCTCGGTTCAGCAACAGAATAGGAACTGGCATACAAATACCTAACAATAATGCTTTTTAGATTTCCAACTTGGTTTGGTGCCCGCTCTTTAGATGCCAGCAACAGCTGTTATCTGATCTGCACGTGAACGACAGGGCTGCTTTTAGTGGATGGGAGACCAGCCGGTACTTCACCTACATTTCTCTGTTTTGCTTTCACTGGCCCAAGGTGGGGGTGGTGTGGGGGTGATATGTGTGTGTGTTTGATCCAGACGTTACACATATGGACATATTCAGGACACAGCTTAAAAACAACAAGGGAAAATGCAATCATGACCGTAGGGCACCTCTACTGGCCCATTACCTGCCCTGCATCATTCAACCTGCCTACCACCACTGCAATCCTCCTCACTCTCCAGAAGGAAAGCAAGAGATTGTGGCGGCAACAAAGCTGGAAGAGGAGGTTGAGCGCTACCTCCCATGATGCTTCTCTTCCTCACTCTCTTTCCCTCCATTTCAAAAAACAGAGCCAGAGGACAAGGTAGGCCTCTGCCACCGCAGTCCCCTTCTCCATTATTCTTACCTGCAGAGGCTGGCGCCAGAGTGAGTGGTGCCGACCTCTGCGCCAGCGCCGCTTACTCACAAGGAGCGGCAAACGTGCTTTCCGGCACGTTTGTGACTCCTTAGGCCAGTGGAGCGCTTGTTCCGCTGGCCTAAAGTTAGGCAGGATTGTGCCGTAAATTAGGTGCATGTAACCTGCGAGGAAATAAGGGGGTAAGGGAAAGTGCCTTCTAAGGGAGTCTAGCTTACTTGAAGGGAAGCCAGGTTGACATTTCAAATACAGTACATCACATGTTCTAAAGAAACTAAAGGCCATAGTTGTAAAGCATTTTGAGTAGTTAATACTGGAAAGGCTGTAGATAATTAAAACCAAAACTACATTAAGTATATAATGGAAATGAATTCTTTGGTTGCATAAATTCAGGGGCGTTCCTAGGGCTTGCGTCACACGGTGCGGATATTCAGTGCATCACCCCCATGATGAACCTTCTCCCATGCAGTGAGTGGGGAAAACGCATCATCGCCCCGCCCCTATGCCATTGCCCCACCTCCCGCTTAATCAAAATTACACCTTTAAATTTACAATATTATATGCACAGCCTAAGGTATGTTTGCAGCCTAAAGAGAGGCATCACAAGGGTTTGCATCACCCAGTATGAGAGCATTAACTTTATTTTTTTTAATATATAACAGTACAGATAACAGTAACAGTAACCAACTCGACTCTAGAACAATCAGTCTCATTGGTCTGTTTTGAGTTAAGGAAATCCACTTTTTGTTACACAAGGAAGTTGTGTTTTCTGTTTCTGGTTATTTGATCATAATATTTGATAGGATACAGATATTTCGCAATGGTTTGTTTCAGTTCATTCTACATGAGAGTACGCATCAAATGATATATAACATGATGGTATAATTCATATAGACAATGGTATTCACAATTTTGACCACTAGTGATGTCACCCCCTGAGGATGTAGCATTTTCCAGGTTGTTCTGGTCGTTTTATTTAGTTAACAAGAGATTGTCCTAACGTTTCGCTCCTAAACTATGAGGAGCATTATCAAAGGAACAGCAACTTGCTTTCTGCTCTAGTTCTTCTTAGTACAAGACGTTAACGGGAGGTTAACTACTGCCTTTGCCAAGTTCCTTTTATTAATTCAAAGATATGTACCGGTCGTGAAAACCTCAGAACATACATTATGGACTTCAAATGATTTTAACTTTGTTTGAAAATTTGAATCTTGGGCTCTCAGAACTGGTTTCCACCCACAAGTCATGGTGAACATGATCACAGGTGGGTAGGGACCCTGTGAAGGTGAGTTGTTTAAAAAGGGTTTGGACAGATTCATGGAGGAAAAGCCCATCACAGGTTACAAGCCATAAGCAACCTCCTGGTTTTAGAAGTGGGTTTTCTCTGTGCCAGGTGCAAGGGAGTGTCAACGGGAAACAGGTTATCTTGTTGTCTTGTGTGCTCCCTGAGGCATCTGGTGGGGCCACTGTGTGATACAGGAAGCTGGACTAGATGGGCTTTTGGCCTGATCCAGCAGGGCTCTTCTGATGTTCTTATGTTGTCTCTAAGGTTGGGTGAACTGATCACTCTCTTCCCTCCTCTCTGCCCACCTTGCTGCCACGATGACATCATATGCTAGTATTCTTCTTGCCCCCGCATCACAATCTTCAGGGTTACCATAGGGACAGCTATAAACAAATGTGCCTCATCACCTGTCTGTTGTCCACTCTTTACTGGTCACTTGATCAGTTAGGAGCACTGGTGAACTCTCTCTCTCCAGAGATTGGTGAACTATTTTCTTGACTTGTCTTATCTGGACATCTTCTTTAACAATGGCAGGTAGGAAACTGTGCCATCTATATGATCAGAAGTATCCCTTATTTTCCCAGATGGCTAACAGTGAAGCCACACATGAGGTTATGGAATCATAGTTGGGGAAGGCATAAAGTCTTTGGAGAGGTCAGAGAAGGAAAAGCAAATTGAAGTGGAAGCTGTGCTAGAAGGTAAGCAGTAGGGGAGCAAGAAAAACACAACTTGAAAGACACAGGGCATAGTCCAGCAAAAGTAGTCATGACTAAGTCCCCAATAATTTCAAAAGGATTTAGGTGAACTGGGATTATTTCAAGGCTTTCCATGTGATTTACAGCAGCTTGACAATCCTAGGCATGTCTACTGAAATGTAAGACCCACTGAGTTCAATGGGACTTACTCCCATGTAGGTGTGTATAGAATTACAGTGTTGTGACTAATCTTGGTAGATTGTATCCTCTGTCTTCTGAGTGACATGCTTTCTGCTCCCCTCCTCTGACTTCCTACTATAACCTTCTGTCCAAAGACTTTATCTTTTTCACTAGAATATTAGATAGTTTATTCCTGTGGAGCTAGCAGAAGCGAAAGAAGCAGATTACAATTACAATCTAAATATTGCCAGTGGTTGTGACAGTACCGAAAGGGGAGGGAAGGAAGAAGCATGAGAAGGAATATGCAGAAATGTCATCTTATGCCTCATTTAACTAACCAGACCCACACGGTCATTCATCCTTGCCCATATGGCTGCCGGTCTTTCAACCAGTATCCTTGAATGAATCTGTGGAAAAGTATTTTCCATGGTGCTCATCTAAAATGTAAAGGACATTGCAGGGGTTAAGCTTAATGGCTTCAGTAGACAAGATGGTGTTGAGTAGGTGTTGGAAAAAAGAGAGGGAGAGAGGAAAAGGTCCCACACAGAGGTTCTGAAAGTGCATTTCACATAGGAGGGGGCAGCAAAGGTCCATGATTGGAGCAGCCTAAGAAGGCAGGGGACTTTAGGATGGCTGTCAGTGGTCGAGCTGGGGGGGGGTATGTGTGCAAAGGAGCCCTCCATGATTGCATTTTCCCTTCTGCAAACTCAAGCGGGTTTGTAAATGACAAACCCAATGACTGTAGCTACAAATTGGCACTGGAGATTTGGAGTAGAGATGGGGGCAAAGGAGATTGGTAATTCTGTATTAATGAATCCAAAGAAAAAGGCAAACCTTGGCAAAAAAAAGAAGCAAATAATTGTGTGAAAAGAATGCACTCTTATAATGGATTGCATTTCTTGTATTATAATAATACTCAGCGAATGTAACAGGTATTGATTTTAACAAGTGCCCATGGCTGAACTGAGAATCTAAATTAATCTGTTTGCATTTGGGAGATGCCTCCTGCAGGTGGAATGTATGCATCTGCTTGTTTCTGAACTTGTTACGATTTGATTTACTGTACTCCCCAGCAAACCTAACGGACTCCTGCCTTCAGCTCAGGCCAAGTGCCCTTTGGATTCCCTTTTGCATTTTAGCATTCTCAGGCCTCCTAGAACCTTGGGGGTTACCGTGGAGATAGGAGTAAACAATTTGATATGATCACAGTTCTGTTGGCTCCCAGTTCACTCCGTTGGCTTTAGTGGATGCTAACATGGGTTGAACCCCACAGAGCTGGTTTCTCGGAGGACCAGTGATAACTGAAGGCCATTGCTGGTGCAAGTCTGCATTGACCTGGGAAGGTGGATCAGATCTGGAAAGGGGTTTGGGATTCGGAGTGCACCACTGCCGATCCCGCCCCCTCCCGGGCCTGCCCTCTTCCCTGCCACATCACCGCCCACCTCCTCCCCCATTCCGCCCACCCCGCCCCATTCAACCCCCTTCCCACCTCCCCCCAACCCCCTGCATGGGCTTACCTGCTCCGGCAGGACTCCGTGGGTCTGCCAGTGCGCAGGAAGCTACTCCGACTACCCCATTGCGGGTCCACTGCATGTGTCAGTGGAGGCTGTTTTGCGACTGCTGTAAAGCAGCCTCTGCCGCTGCAGTGCTAGTTACGCCAGAGGGGAAAGGAGATAGGATTGGGCCGTAAGGCTGCAATCTTATGCACACTTATCTGGGAGTAAGTTTCACTCAAATTACTGGGACTTAATTCTGAGCAGACACTTGTGAACACTTGAAACTTGCTTCCTTGCCTTGCTCTAAATGACTACTACTGTATTTCTTCAATTCTAAGACGCATGTTTTTTCCCAATTAAGCATTTCAAAAAATGGGGTGCGTCTTAGAATCGAAGGTCTCCAAAAAGCACCCCAAAATGCTATCTTCTTATTTACTGGGGCTTGCGGGAGCTTCAGGGAGGCCTGCGCAACCCTCTGCAGGCCTCCCTGATCTTCAGTTCGGCAAAAAACGGTGATTTTCAGCCATTTCCGGTTTTCACGAAAACCAGAAATGGCCAAAAAAACGCTGTTTTTCGCCGAACTGAAGATCAGGGAGGCCTGCAGAGGGTTGCGCAGGCCTCCCTGAAGCTCCCCCAAGCCCAGGTAACGAAGGAAATGGCACTTTCTGACGGGGCCTGAAATGCTATGCAAAGGCAGTGCACTCAGACATCCTCAGCTGCAGGAGACATGCTGGGGAGAGTTGGTGCTGAGCAGGTAGATTTAATGAAGGGAGGCGAGTCTTACAATTGATGGATTTTTTTTTCCTGCTGGTGGTACTGAAAGTAAAGGTGTGCCTTAGAATTGATGGCGCCTTAGACTCGAAGAAATACGGTAATTCATGATGTTTTAATGCCATCAAAAATAATTTTTTAAAAAACCCTTTATTGGCATAACTTTAATGCCATCACTTAACTGGGTAGCGAAATGACCAATCTTTTCCCGGAGTTAACCTAACAATCCTGAAAGGATTTTTGGTCCTATAAAAAGATGCCAAAGAGATGCAACAACCACTCCAGAGCCACTCCAGATGCAAACCACAAGAGAGGCCTATGTGTGTCCTGTGAGGACCTCATTATTGCCAGTGACCAGAAAGTCTGTAAGGGAAGAGAAGTCTAACGTCCCCAACAGGGATCAAAAGCTTGAGGAGCCTAAATCTAAACTGCCTGCTACCTCCTTCATTGGTAAGGGATCATTTCCACAGAGACAAAAGACTGTGTTACCTCCAATAGCCTTTGCCCCAAGACGTCACCATTTAGAGGAAGAAAATAATTCCACCTCTGGACAAGGGGTTTGTGAACGTGGAGGCACAGCCTTTGGAAATGCATCAATCCCTGGCCCAACTTATATAATCGACAATGGAGGCCGTCCCACCCCCAAAACATCCAAGGTGACAAGCGACCTCCAATTAGGTAAAAGGAAAACCACTTTAAACCGGCGAAGAACTTTTATGGAGGATCTCTGGAAAACTTTCAGGATTAGACATGCCCAGACCCAAAGGAAGCACATCAGGGGCCAAGAACGTTCAGAGACCAGAGACCACGAAAATTACATCAAAAGAGCAACTCAAAGACAAGGCCGAAGCAAATGCTAATCCAGCTGGGGCTAAGCGGAAAAAGAAAGAAGCCAATATAGAATCCAAAACTGTAGAACACATCCCCTGGAGCCACCTGGCTTTGCACGTGAAGGAGTCTGTTGCAGGTCTTCAACCCACTGGGGAAGAACAATCTTTCTGCCGTGCCTAGCAAAAACATTCCTTCAGTGACTTCTCACACAATTTCTGAAAAGACACCAACCATGTTGCCAAGGCCTCTTCCGCAGCCCCTGCCTAAGCCTCTGCCAAGCACATTGTCTAGGCAACAGCCAACGATGCTGCCAAAACCGCCATCAAACTCAGTACCACAGTCAGGCTCAGTGGTACAAAATCAAAACCATCAAATAAACATTCCAACTAGCGAAACTTTGCAAGGTTTATTTGATGATTTTAATTTTTAACACTATTTTGTGTTAATGTGTGTGTGTTTTTAATATTCTATATTTTAATTTTTAACATAATTTTAAGTGTTAATGTGTGTGTTTTTTCTTGCACCTGATGAAGTGGGCTGCAGCCCTCAAAAACATGTGCTGAAATAAACTGGCTGGCCAGCCACAAATAATAATAATAATAATAATAATAATAATAATAATAATAATAATAATAATAATAATAATACAGTATTTATATACCGCCTTTCTGGTCATTGGATTTCTCCTCCGACTTTATTCAAGGCGGTGTACATGGGCAGGCTGTTCTAAACCCCAAAGGGTTTTTACAATATAATAACGTTCTAGTCTTTCATAGAACCCTTCATTCGAGATGTTGCTTTCACAGTCCAGCTTTCTCTCTCTCTCTCTCTCTCTCTCTCTCTCTCTCTCTCTGTGGCGTTCGCCTCAGCACGCTTCAGCTTCAGCTGCTTCAGCTGCAGCTTCACTCCCCCACAAGGACTCTGCAGCTTATCAGCTCGGCGTGCCAGCAGCTCTCAGACAGACTTCCGGCCGTCTTGAACTGCTGTCCTGCAGATCTTCAGGCATTTGTGAGAGACGAACGCTCTACCAACTGAGCCAGACGTCCTGCCCTGGATGTGTGAACAAGAGGACAATTCAAGTAAACATTTAAGCCATACCTACACTGCACGAGTCCTGGCGTGTCCTGGGCGCGTGCGGAGCTCGCGCAGATGTGTGGGTTTCGTTTTATGAGATCGCATCGGAACGCGAGAGAGCGCAGCTAATATAAATTAACTTACCTTTGCTGCTCCCGGCGCTGCTCCCCGGCCTCCTGCTGCTCCTGCTTGCCGGAGGCTCGCGCCGCGCAGGCAAGCAGGCTGGCCCGGTCTCCCAGCGGCACCGCACGGAGCCGCTGGGACCGGGCGAAACAGACTGCTTGCCCGTGCGGCGCGAGCCTCCAGAGGCTTGCGCCGCGCGGGCAAGCAGGCTGGCCCGGTCTCCCAGCAGCTCCGCACGGAGCCGCTGGAAGACCGGGTTGCAGCCTGCTTGCCCGCGCTGTGCGAGCCTGCCGGAGGCGCCACCATCTTCTTTTAATTTTAAACTTACCGGGCAGCAGCTGCATCTTGGATCACGAAATCTCGCGTGATCCAAGATGTCGGCGCCCAAATCTCGTGAGGGCATCATGCCCTCACGAGATTTGGGTGCCGACATCTTGGATCACGCGAGATTTCGTGATCCAAGATGCTGCCCGGTAAGTTTAAAATAAAAAAAGAGATGGTGGCGCCCATTCGTCCCCCAGGACCGGACCGGGAATCGAGCCCGATTCCCGGGACTGTCCCGGCGAAATCGGGACGAATGGTAAGCCTAAACATAACATAACTGAAGATTCATGTACTGTACATTCAAGATACACTACAGGCACTATGGTGACTGGAAAAGCTCTCAAGCTTTTCAAGAAAGAACTTCACCACTTAAGTGCATTTGCAATTACTGTTATTGATTCTGTCCCATTCCTGCCTCCTTAGTCGCTGGGGTAAAGGAAAGGTACATGTACAGTATTTCCACTAACAATACCTTGTTAAAAGCAGAAAGATAAGGCTGGTGGCACTGCTTTTGCTGCTACAGACTGAGGCCTGCTTCAAATGTTACCTTTCTGACATGGCCTGATCCCTTACAGTTCTGTTAGCCTTCGTAAAAAAGCACCGTGGGACATAGGCGTCCCCAGATGGGGGGCCCTGGGGCGGTGGGCCCCAGGGCGCAAGGGCGCAGAGGCTCCTGGGGGGGCGGGAGGCTCTGGGGAAGAGCGGGAAAAATTTGAATTTTTCCCGCTTTTTTTGCCGATTTTCGGCGATTTTAAGCCTAGAACTGGGGTTTTTAGTAAGTATGTCTGCTTTTACCGGCACTTTAGTGATATTGGACGCTCCCTCGACGATTAATAGCCTTCTCCCGGGCCCGCAGCTTCTCCGTGCACCCGGCCCGGGTCTCTGTACAATCTTCGTAGTTTGCGCATGCGCAAACCCACGGAGTCTCCAGGGACGCTCCAGGGAGCAGTTTGCGCATGCCCAGAACGTCCCTGGAGACTCCGTGGGTTTGCGCATGCGCAAACTACGAAGATTGTACAGAGACCCGGGCCGGGTGCACGGAGAAGCTGCGGGCCCGGGAGAAGGCTATTAATCGTCGAGGGAGCGTCCAATATCACTAAAGTGCCGGTAAAAGCAGACATACTTACTAAAAACCCCAGTTTTAGGCTTAAAATCGCCGAAAATCGGCGAAAAAAGCGGGGAAAAACTAATTAGCATAAATTATGCTAATTAGTTTTATGGGGGGGCGGCGAGGACCCGGCCCCACACCCCAAATCGGCTGGGTACCCCTCTGCCGTGGGATGAGATGGTTAGACAGCATCACCGATGCAACGAACATGAAAATGAGCGAACTCAGGAAGATAGTGGAGGACAGGAAGGCCTGGCGGGATATGGTTCATGGGATCACGAAGGGTTGGACGCGACTTAACGACTGAACAACAACAACAACATGGGATGATAGACTGTAAATGTTAACTTGTTTATCTAAGAAGTCGTGGGAAATGAATGATTATTTGAAATAATTTCAAATGTTCCTTGATTGCTCAATTACAGCAAAACCTAATAAAATTATTAGTAGAAACACGCAGGGGAAACACACACACACACACACACACACACACACATACTTTAGATGAAGTGATTGCACACATGGTGCAAAAGGGGGGCAAGGAGGCTTCCCAAGGGGGTGGGCCTGTTGCATGTGTTACATGTTACAGCATAATCCTATGCATGCAGAAGCGTCGCCTGATATGGGGCGGTGGTGCGGTGGGCCCCAGGGCGGAGGGCGGAGGGCTCAGGGGGTGGGGCGGGGCTCCTCCAGTTTCGGTGTTTTTTTTTGTTTTTTTTCGCGTGTTTTTAACTATTTTCGTGGATTTTTAAGTCTTAACGGGGCATCTGTATGTATATGTATGCTTTCGCGCAGTTACCTTGTAAATGTAAGGCTTCCAGCGACGATCTTCTTCCAGCTCCCGGGCGCTTCTTCTCCCAGCGCCCGGGCGCGAGCTCCATAAAGGCACAGGAGGTCGGCTGGAACAGCTTTGTTGTTCTGCGCTTGCGCGAACTGTGAAAGACATCTTTCATCAACAATAACTTTTCATCTAGCAGCTGTCAAACTGCGAATGCCTTGAGAAAGCTCCACGCGAGGAGTGAAACGTTGGCTTAAGAAATAAGGATCCCTTGCCCGTTGGTATGAGTCTGTGTGTGTATTAACTCCTGTTGCACTTTAAGTTTTTAAAAGTTTTTAAATTTTTAAAGAACTCATTGAACTACAACTGCGGTTTTAAGGATTATATTTCTTCGTATTAAATTGTATACATGGCTATGGAACCCATACTTCCCAATACAATTGCAATCGTATCCAGTCATGAAAATCTCCACGTAACATAAGTTTAATGTTCATGGTGAGTAGAGTAAATATATTTAAGAGTTTAAATGCTTCTTAAAATATTGCGGCTCCCAAACCTCTGAAGTTTATCGTATGTGGCTCACAGCGCAATCTGACAACTTTTGTGCCTGTTTAACCAGTGGTCTAGCGAGAATAGGAGGCCCCAGAATGGAAAAGAGATTCAAATCCCCTTTGAATTCCTCTTTTGGAGGGGATTTGAATCCCTTTTCCATTCTGGGGCCTCACGTTCTCGCTAGGCCACTGATTAAACAGGCACAAAAGTTAAGTCGGATTGCGCTGTTAGTCTTACAATAAGCAGGTTTGGTCACCCCTGGTGTATAGGATTGTAGCCTTACTCTGTTGCAGTAGCAGCAGCAATGAGTTTTGTAGGACGGACGTACCACCGTCCTTAGAGATGACAAGCTTTCCTGGATTAGAGCCTCCATTTCATGAGACAGTGCTGGAGACCATAGTCACAAAAGCTTAAGATGAACTAATGCAGGGTAGCATTTGTGGGGGAGAAGGGTGCCTTTTTCTCCTGCTTGCAGACTTCCCAAAGGCAACTGGTGGGCCACTTGCGGAAACAGGATGCTGGTCTAGATAGACCCCATCTTTGGCATGATCTAACAGGGATGATCTATCTGACATATAGTCAGGGCGATGGTGTTCCCAGTAGCAATGTATGGTTGCGAGAGTTGGACCATAAGGAAGGCTGAGCGCCGAAGAATAGATGCTTTTGAACTGTGGTGCTGGAGAAGACTGCTGACAGTCCCTTGGACTGCTAGAAGATCAAATCAGTCAATCCTAAATGAAATCAACCCTGACTGTTCCCTGGAAGGACAGGTACTGAGGCTGAAGCTCAAATATTTTGGCCACCTAATGCAAAGAGAGGACTCTCTCTGGAGAAGACTCTGATGCTGGGAAAGATTGAAGGCAAAAGGAGAAGGGGAAGGCAAAGGATGAGATGGTTAGACAGCATCACCGATGCAACGAACATGAAAATGAGCGAACTCAGGAAGATAGTGGAGGATAGGAAGGCCTGTCGGGATATGGTTCATGGGATCACGAAGAGTTGGACACGACTTAACGACTGAACAACAACAAAACAAGGCTTTTCTTGTGTTCTCACTCAGGCTACTTTTTAATTGTGCTGGATGCTGGCATAGATTGGTCAGGAATGTGTTGATGCTTCTTGGAATACAAAAGAGGACACTACTGAGCAGATGCCCATTAGCGATGCATCATTCTACAAGGAAGACTCTCAGCAAGGTATGGTATATACCTCCTTGTCAGCCATAATTCTAAAACTGCACTTGCCAGCTTTGGTATCATGGCTCAGTTTGTTGTTTATTGTTACAAAATCCTACGTATTTAAATCACCCATGGTTTTGTTTGGTGGTGGTGGTGGGACTTTCAAATTCTTATTCTTTTAAATATTTATATACTGCTTTTCAACAAAAGAAATTCACAAAGTGGTTTACACAGAAGACATTTTTTTAAATAGTTCCATGCCATATCCCAAAGGGACTCACAGTCTGAAAAAGACACAAAAGACACACCAGGAAACAGCCACTTTAGAAGATTTCTGCCAACCTAGCAGTTCCAAAGCATGTCAATGTGAGTAGATAAATAGGTACCGCTTGCGGGAAGGTAAACAGCGCTCCGTGTTCCATCCGCATGCTACGCGTTGCAGCAAGGAGAGTCACGCCGGCCACATGACCACGGAGGCGTCTTCGGACAACGCTGGCTCTTCGGCGTTGAAATGGGGATGAGCACCACACCCTAGAGTCGGACACGACTGGACTTAATTGTCAGGGGATACCTTTACCTTTTTATGCTAGGATGAATGGGGATAGTTTACCCTCCCCTGCTAAATATAAGAGGACCACAACTTCAAAGGTGCCTTCTAGCCTAGGTAGCAGGGTCAGGTTATCATAGTTGTGTCACCCATCCCCCAGGTGTCCCACTATATCCACATACCAGCAAGTGGTAACCTTGCTTCTTGTTGTTGTTGTTGTTGTTGTTGTTGTTTTCCCCTCGAAACTGGAAATGAAAGAATTCTCCCCACAATAAATCAACACTGGGAAATTATCCATCATTCAAGGTTGATTATAAAGAAAATATTTCTTTATATTTGCTTTATATATAAATATTTCTTTATATATAAATATCTGCTTACACCTTTATAAGCTAAAATACTGAATGAGACTTTTTCTCCTGAAATGCACAGTCCTCAGAACGTTGTAGAGGAAAATGTGGACATTGCAGTAAGTAGATGTAATTGTTTCCAACTGCATCATTCTACTTTCAGTAAATCTACGCCCCTGGGACAGGATATTTAAACCTGGCACATATTTAGCTGTCGGGCACAAGAACCTCCTTTTTAATGGATAGGACGGCTCTGTAATCGTGTTATAAAATTCCCAAATTAATTCAGATACAGGAATGCAATGTTTCTCAAAGTGCTATTAGTGAGACTTTCCTGTACACAGGAAAATATCACAAGTGCATTTTTTAAAATGTTGTTTAGCCTGCTAAAGTTCTATTACTAGTACTCGGGGTTGTCAGCCGAATAAACTATATAGCAGAAGCAAGGCTGGCCTACCCATGAGGCCAACTGAAGCAGTCGCCTCAGGCAGCAGATTGGTGGGGGGCACCCTCTCTGTCCACCTACTTGTCTCCACTATTCCTTCTCCCACTGGCGTCGACGGGGGGAAGCGGGGGGGCTGGCCGCCGGGGGGTGTCGCGCGTACAGGGGTGACGCGCGATTTCCCCCAGTTACATTTTCGAAGGGAAGGTGGGCCCGCCCGCCCTCCCCTGTGTCCGTTTGGCTCCAAAATGAGCCGAAAACGGAGCGGGGAGGGCGCTCTGCTCCTGCGCGTGACGTCACGCGCGGGGGCGGAGCCTCCCCCTTAAGGGCGACGCGCGCCCCCGCTCTGGGGTGACGCGCGTCGTCGCGACGCTGCTGCCTTCTCCTTCCATGTCCTGGATTAGAAAAAGAAGGGGGCAGAGAGAAAGAAGAAATGTGGTAAAGAAGAGAGTGCTGAGCTAGAACATTGGAGAATGAAACCAACAGTGCCTGGCATATCATTGGGTGAAGGGGGCAACATTTGGCATGCAGGTGTCAGGAGCTCTTGTGTTGGCCCAAGTGTTGACAATACCAGTCTAGATGAACTGTCTCAGTAGTAGACGTCTACCTGTGCTAATTGAACTTGGACATGCTTATATTATTTTGCCTATGGTGTGGCTACATTTAGAATGCTTTATACCGTTCTGGTCACCACCTCTGAAAAAGGATCTGGAGGAGGACCAACCAAAATGGTTGGAGAACCTTTCTTACAAGAAAAAGGTTACAATGTTCGGGGCTTTTTAGTTTAGAAACAACAACAACAACCAAGAGGGGAGCGCAATGGAGGTTATAAAATGATGGCTGACAAGTCCAGAGTGACCTTTCTCTCCTCTCACTAGAACAGGGGTGGGGAACCTCCGGCCCGCGGGCCGGATCCGGACCGTGGGACGATCCGGTCCGGCCCGCACTGGACCGGCCTGATCCGGCCCGCGACCGGAGGCTCCGCCACCACCCGCCGATGCCACCGTCTTCCCGCGTCGCTTCCTTGTAAAATCGCCCTTCCTGGATCTGCGCAGAGTGCGATGCCGGCCAAGAGGGCAATCTTGGCCTCAGCTGCGCTTTGCGCAGGTCCAGGAAGGCCGATTTTAAAAGGAGGAGGCGCCGAGGTGACGTCACCTCGGCGCCTACTCCTTCTGAAAGCGGCCTTTCTGAACCTGCGCAGATCGCTGCTGAGCCCAGCGGCGATCTGCGCATGTACAGAAAGGCTGTTTTGAAATGGAGGCGGTGCGGGAAGGCGGCAGTGGCGGCGGCCCGGAGCCCGGTAAGTTGGAGAGTGGAGGGAGGGGGCTCTGGGAGGGCTGGCTGGCTGGGAGGCGGGCGGGCTGGCGGGCTGGGCGGGCTGGGAGGTGGGCTGGCTGGTGGGAGGGAGGGAGCTGAGCGAGCGCGCGCGAGCGGTGGGTGGGCGGGCGGGCGGTGGGTGCTGTAAATTCGCGGGGGGGGGTCAAATTTGCGGTGGGGGTCCCAAAAATTTCGCCCGCCCTTACGGGCGGCCCGCAGCCAATTTTCCCCATGAGAAAATGGCCCCCCACCCCAAAAAGGTTCCCCACCCCTGCACTAGAACTAGAGGGTCATCCAGTGAAATGGATTAGCAGGAGATTTAGGATGGGCAAAAGGTAGAGGTACTTTTTCATGCAGAGCTACGGCATTCTCTGCCACAAAATATGGTGATGGGCAGCCACTAGCTTAGATGCCGAATTAGCAAATTCATGGTGGACAAATCTAGCAATGTCTGTTAGCCAGGATGGCTACATGCTTATTGAGGGGAGAGGATAGGTTACCTCCTGCTTGTGGTCTTTCCCAGAGGCTGTTGGACCACTGTGGGAAACAAATGCTTGACTTGGTCTAACAACCCACCAGGGCTCTTATATTGTTGTTGTTGTTTTATTATACTATGGTGTCCATACTCCAGGTGTTTGGACTGGGTTTTTTGGGTGCTCTGCTCACTAGTTCGAACTCCACCCAGCGTTTTATGAACTGGTGAGATTGGATATCATCGTTCAGTGTTCCTAGTAGTGTGGTTTGTTGCAATTGTTTTAATGTTCTCTTGTCTGTATCTATGCTGGCCAGATATTTCTTAAGGGCTTTGGGGATTGCACCAAGTGCACCAATGACAATAGGGGTGGTTATGATTATTATTAATAAGAATATTTATATACTGCTTTTCAACAAAAAGTAATACGCAAAGCAGTTTACATAGCTAAACAAACAAATAAATGGTTCCCTTTCCCTAAAGGGCTCACAGTCTAAAAAAAAAAAAAGATACAGAAGAAAGACCAGCAACAGCCACTGGAAAAGATACCATGCCAGGGTGAAGAGGGACAGTTGCTTTCTCCCTGCTAAATATAAGAGGACACCACTTTAAAAGGTGTCTCTTTGCCCAGTTAGTAGGGCTTGTTTCATATTATACATCTATTAGATTATTTTGAAGGCAAAAGGAGAAGGGGAAGGCAAAGGATGAGATGGTTAGACAGCATCACCGATGCAACGAACATGAAAATGAGTGAACTCAGGAAGATAGTGGAGGACAAGAAGGCCTGGCGGGATATGGTTCATGGGATCACGAAGGGTCGGACACGACTTAACGACTGAACAACAACAACAACCCATTGTTTCCTAGTTTATTCCACTACAATCCAGTTTCAAATGTATGTATCTTTTGCTTCATTGATATTTTTTGTTAAGTTAGTTTGTTCTAAATAAACAAGCCAGTGTTTTCTGAATTCTTAAGTGGCGTACCTAGACCCCATTTGACTTCAAAGGAATCCCTGTGCTGCACAGTGTTTAATTCAGTCAAATACAATAACAGCAATAATAGCAGCAATGTCTCCATTTTTTCCCCTTTGTTCTTGGTTCATAGTCACAGTCAATTGATCTTTGGCTCCTTAGCAGAGCAAATTAA
The DNA here is from genome assembly GCA_026170595.1 of Plestiodon gilberti rubricaudatus. Classification (NCBI taxonomy): domain Eukaryota; kingdom Metazoa; phylum Chordata; class Lepidosauria; order Squamata; family Scincidae; genus Plestiodon; species Plestiodon gilberti. Next base: position 11,669,409 of record JANXHW010000010.1, read on the forward strand.
AGTCCACTTTCAAAATGCTTGCAGAGCCATTATTTTTTAAAATGCCCAAACAAAGAACGTGCTGCAAATCTGGCATAATGTTTCTGCGAGGCTGATCCACAAACGGTGAAGGGAGGCAGGAAAACCCATTCAAGGAGTCCTCAAGTCCCACAGGCTGCATCCAAGTTGAGGTATCCACAATCATTCTTCACAGACGCAGCTGTGGAAGTTTCAAAGACAGCCACCCATATTTCATATGGTAAGAGGCTGCAACCAAGGAAAAACTTTGCAGCATTTTTACAGGGAATGACATGACAGCATTTGAGAAATTCTGTGTGACAATTACGTATTTGTTGCTCCCTACATTCTACTCTTAAACATGGAGGTTCCATAAACAGTGGCGTTCCTGTGGTAGGGGCTCGACAGTAAGTCGCGCCCTGACCTACTACCGCGTTCACGAACCAGAGCGAGGAGGCACCGCCCCCTCGCTGTCAGAGCCATTCCGCGCAGCGAAGCTGGAGGGGGGAGGGGGAGGGGGGAGGGGGAGGGGCCTCCTCGCTCCAGTTTGTGAATGCGGTAGTAGGTCGGGGCGCGACTTACTGTCGAGCCCCTACCGCAAGAACGCCACTATTCATAAAGTCCTTATTATACCTAATAGCTACCTATTCTGTTCCATGAATTTGTCTAGTCCAGGGTTCTCAACCCCTTCCTGGCTGAGTACCACCTCCGGTGCCACTCTCCTGCTGCGTACCACTGGAAGGGATTGGTGATGATATCATCTTCAGTTACTCCCGGGGTTTTGGGTTTTCAGAGGCTGGAAAACACAGGTAGGAGGTTCTGGGCGAGTGGGAAGGCCCTTCTCAGCGATCCTGAGAGGCTCGGCCAAAGGCAGGAGCCTCTCGAGAGTGAAAACATGCTGCCGAAAGCACCGCATCGGAGCAGGGTTCTGGTGGTCCGGCGGTCCAAGTACTACCAGCAGTTGGCCAAAGTACCACTGGTTGAGAACCCCTGGTCTAGTCCCCCTTTCAAGCCATCTAAGCTAGTGGCCATCACCACCGTCTTGTGGCAGAGAATTCCACACATTAATGAAGCATTGTGGGAGGGACTTCCTCTTGTCTGGCAGGACGTCTGGCTCAGGACGTAGAGCGTTCGTCTCATAAATCTGCCTGAAGATCTGCAGGACAGCAGTTCAAGACGGCCGGAAGTCTGTCTGAGAGCTGCTGGCACGCCGAGCTGATAAGCTGCAGAGTCCTTGTGGGGGAGTGGAGCTGCAGCTGCAGCGCTTGAGTGACAATCAAGGTTGCCTGTGTTATCTGAAGCTGAAGCGTGCTGAGGCGAACGCCAGAGAGAGGGAGAGAGAGAGAGAGAGAGAGAGAGAGAGAGAGAGAGAGAGAGAGAGAGAGAGAGAGAAAGCTGGACTGTGAAAGCAACATCTCGAATGAAGGGTTCTATGAAAGACTAGAACGTTATTATATTGTAAAAACCCCTTGGGGTTTAGAACAGCCTGCCCATGTACACCGCCTTGAATAAAGTCAGAGGAGAAATCCAATGACCAGAAAGGCGGTATATAAATACTGTATATTATTATTATTATTATTATTATTATTATTATTATTATTATTATTATTATTATTATTATTATTGTCTGTCCGAACCTTCCTGCTCAGGGCTGACCCAAGACCTTCTGACGCCTGAGGTTGCATGCCAGATGCTGCCCCCCCCTTTACCCAACGATGTGCCAGCCTCTCCTCCCACTCTCCAAGGTTCTAGCTCAGCACTCGTCTTCCTGTTCCAGGCCGTGATCCATCACACATGCATAACTGTATTCCCCGCACAACACTCACAACAGCAATGGAACCCTAGTTGAAGGCAAGGGGGGGGGGAGTGGAAATCCCCTTTTGCCTGCAAACAATATTGTGGTTTGAATGCTGGGAAAATTCAACATCCTTACAATGGATGCATTATCTTGAGGAAAGTCATTTGGATCATGCCCAATTAAGTGCTATGATTGCATGGGGGTGGGGATGTCCTGGAAAGCCCTTAATGGAAAACAGGTTGGTGCTGAGTGAGTGCCCAGCACAAGTGCAAAATCTACAGATTGGACGTGCTTTGCTGTGAAATGGCACCTATTCAGAGAAATGTCGTCAGAATGTACTTACAGTAGCTTTTGTGTATGCCTGTATCTTGTATGTACTTAAAAACATATAATCATCTGACTTACAGATAATAAGAATCATTGCCAAAATATTGCACAGACTTATTTTTTCGTAAATCTGTCGGGTCAGCCTATCCATCTTTCTGTCAGTTCTGTCATTCCATCTATCTCAGGGGTTCTCAACCAGTGATACGCGTACCAATGGTGGTACTTTTTGATACCTCCGGTGGTACTTGGACTGTCAGAACCCCCACAGCCCCGCCAGAACCCCCGCAACCGCGTGAAAACGTGGCACTTTCAGTGCAGCATTTTCGCTCCCAAGAGGCTCCTGCCTTTGGCCAAGCCTCTCGGGAGCCCTTAAAATGGCCCTCACGCCCACCTGGAGCCTCTTACCTCTGTTCTCCAGCCTTTGGCATGGCCTCCAGCGTCCGAAAACCCAAAAGTAAGCGGCAATGACATCATCGCTGTCTACTTTCAGTGGTACTTCAATGGAGGCCAGCTCTAGAGGTGGTACGGCGCCAGCCCGGCCGGGGTTGAGAACCCCTGTTGGCCTGCTTATCATGGCTATCTGCCTGTGTTTCAGTCTGTCTGTCTGTTGTGTCAGTCTGTCCACCTATATCTGTCATTGTCAATCTATCTGTCCGTCTCATGTCTGTCTGATTATCTACTTGTCCATTTTGTCTGTCATGTCAGTCTGTCAGTGTAATTGTTTGCTGTTGTCAGTTCATGTCTGTTTGTTGTGTATATCTGCCTGTTATGTCAGTCAGTCAGTCAGTCAGTCAGTCTGTCTGTCTGTCTGTCTGTCTGTCTGTCTGTCTGTCTATCTATCTATCTATCTATCTATCTATCTATCTATCTATCTATCTATCTATCTTCTCTGTATATGAACCCATGACTCAGAAGTTGGACTGTACAGGGGGAAAGGATTTGCAATAAAATAAATTAAACTGCCTGTATTCTATTAACTATTAAATACTTAGAAGCAGACAAAGGAAACAATAAATGCCACCTCTTGAAGCTGACCAGAGTGCCTTCACAGTGTCACATTATGAGTTTTAAAATGGGTGAGTAATAAAAACCTGCAACCACGCTATAAATCTGTTGTCAGAATAAGCCATGACAAGGAAGCAATGAAGTCTGACCCATCCTTGCTTCGATGTTGGCCTCTGGGCGGTAGGGAAAGATTTCTATGTTGCTGTTGGGGTGGGTTATTTGGAAAGACTCACAAAGCATTACTGCAGTGCCCTTGCTGATAGATGTGTGCTCAATAACCTAGAATGGCTCAGCACGTACATGCCACGATCTGTGCCGGCACCAGAAAATAATATGGGAGGGACATAAAAGGGGCAAATTGCATGTTGGTTCCAGGCGACGATGACTTCAACCTACATGTTGGATTTTTGAAAGAGAAATAACAGTATATTTCATGTTAATGCTGCCATCCTAAATGCATTTGATCTGAAGTAAGCCCTGTTGATTTTGATGGAGGTAAGAACTGCAGGCTTATTTGAATTTCCAGTTCATGAATTAGCAATGGACGGAGGGGGGGACGGCTACGTGGCACTGGGGGTAGCCAGTTTGGGCACTAGCTGATGACCCATGCCCTTCAGAGGGTCTTCATGGCTAGGTAAACTCCTGCACCTACAGGACTGGTAGCAGTGCCCAATGTACCATTGGGAGTGGGCGGGGACACTACAAGAGGGCCCCCAACAACCTGTCACTGGTTGAAGGCCGCCAACCCCTTGCCCCCTCCCAAGTGTTGCTTATGTCAGTGTTGCAAGACTCCGAGGTTACTACATGGCGTAAGAAGACAAGCTACCTCTTCTGAGCCTCCCAATTCCAAGTAAATGTTTAGGTTTAAGGCAGTGGGGCTCCCCATGAGGGCTACAATCCATATATTGTATAGGGTGGCGGTTTTTTGTGAGGATTCCGCGGCTCCCCTGGCTGGTTTCCGCGGCTCCCTAGGGAGCCACGGCTCACAGTTTGGGAGCCACTGGTTTAAGGTGTGAAGTACGGTTATGGGATGCAGTTGGTCAATGTACTCCTTAGTAAATGACACTCCTGGTTAACCGAATGTGATGCAGTGGGAGCTTAAGGGAGCTGAGAAATCTAATCAGGTCTTCACACATATATGAGGATCTTAACAATACGTACTTTTAACAAGAAATTTAAAAGACAGATTTGTGCTGCCTTGGTAACAATTAATGAAGGCTACTGAAACCTTTCAAGGGAGAAATGATTTTTTCCCCCTAAGCAATTGCCTGAAAGTAATTGCTAATCTAAATCTGGTCTGCTGTAATATAAATGCTGGCTTTGGTGGTGGAACAGTGCTTAGTTTCTAGAAGAAGAGAGAGCAGGGGCTCCCAACTCCTGGTGTGTAGTGACGGGTTGGCGGAGAGAGCCCACCTCTGTCTGCTTGCCCTCGCTGCTCCTGGCCCTCCCATTCCCTACATTGGAAAAGAGTGAGGGAAATGGAGCGGAAGACGTGAGGAGAAGAGAGTAGGTGGGCTCCCATATCCACGGATTCGCTATCCACGGTTTCAGTTATCCACGGATCACAGGGACACCCCCCCCCCCGGCTTTTACTTTTTTCCCAGTAAGCTTCGTTTCTCCCTTAAACAAACAGGAGAAGCAGCCATGCAGGCAAGTAGAATGAGACTAAGTCCTAGAGAGGCTCTGCAAGGTTAACAGAAACCTTGCAGAGCCTCTCTAGGACTTAGTCTCGTTCTACTTGCCTGCAATGGAGGCTGCTTCTCTGTTTAAGGAAGAAACAAAGCTTGCTGAAAGAAAAACAAGAGCTGGGGGGGGGACGTGCCCGCCTGCCCGCAGGGGAGACAGGGTGGGGGGCCCTCAGGAAACCATGGAAGGGGGGTTCGCTCTTATCCACGGTTTCAAGTATCCACGGAGGGGCCTGGAACATATCCCCAGCAGATATGGGGGGGGGAGTACTGTAGCTGGGCTAGAGTGTCAGAGATGGTCTAGCCCTCCACTCGCTGCTCCTCCATACTTCCCTCTTATACTCTATTCCCCTCTTCCTTTTCATAACCAGGGAGGGAAAGAAGGAAGAGGGATGGCAGAGGGGGCGGAGCAGTATTTGGCCTTGAGGAGGGTCACTTTCACTTACTCTTGCATGTTCTGGGCACTGAAAACAGATGGCAGTCAGCCCTGGCACCAATTCAAACCTGTGGTGAAATATGCAGACTAGCTTATGGGAAGGAATAATCTCTCAGGTTCATTCATGGTCTCCCAGTTTGGAAGGGTGGGATGGTGAAATAAATTGCTAAGTGCAAGGTCAGAGAATGTCACACTGGGGACACTGCAGAGATCAGATGTCTGTTCTTGTGTGTCTTTCAATTAAGCTCCAGTGTTTTTTAAAATAAAAGGCAACACAACACACTATCTTCGAAGAGCTTTCCTTTGTCTGCCTGTGAATAACAACCCCTCCTTCGAAACAAAGAACTTGCCTTAAAAATAAAGGACCACCAACATTAACAGGCAGGCACATTGAATCACTGACATTCTAGCCAAGATGAGCCATGTACATATTTATATGGATTGCCAGGTTGGATGTGTTCCAACACCTGAGATTTCTGAGGCGGGGCCTAATGATGTCACAAGGCAGTGACTGATGATGTCAGAAGACATCATTTGAAAAATGAGAGAGAAAATGTTGTAGTGGGGCAGAATCTCGTGGTGGCCTCAGAATTCCCTGAGATCAAGCTTTGGTGCCAATCTGCATGAGAAAAAAAAAGGCAGAAACAGGGTCATTTTAGGCACACTGGCAACCCCTATATATTATATACGGTATTCGGTAACACTAGGAGGAGGGCAGGTTCGCAGGTTATTTCATCCGATAAATATACAGGTGTCTTGATCAAGATACAGGTCTCTTGTTGTCTTGTGTGTTCCCTGAGGCATCTGGTGGGGCCACTGTGAGATACAGGAGGCTGGACTAGATGGGCCTTTGGCCTGAATCCAGCAAGGCTCTTCTTCTGTTCTTAAATATGAATTGCCATCAATTTTTTTTTCCAGGCCCTTGTATTGTACGTAGATCATCCAGGCGCTATTGAAAAACATAGTTGTTCCTTGTAAAGTTTAATCGTGATTTATTTTACCATTGCACACATTTGAGGTGTTTTATTTATCAGGGGCAATTTCTAGGACAAGAAGGTGCCTTACTGAGTTGAATAACTGGCAGTGGCTCAGCTCTAAGATTTGCAGCAAGGGTCTTTTCTAGTTAATTTTTTATTGCTATCGTGATATTGTGTTGTGTGTGTTTTTTGTGAGGAAAGTTTTGAAGAAGTTTGCAGAGCCCTAGGACTGTGACTGTACGTTATATACGGTATATTAAAAAAAAAATCCCAGGGAAATGAATTCAATAAAAGGGATTTCAGCTGGCAGAATCCAAAAAATTAAATACAATATAGTGACATTTGGAAGGGAGGATCTAATGAAAGAACGAAGGAGTCAGACAAGCAATATGTGCCTGTACTTGAAAAAGATCAGACCAAAATTACTGCCATAATCCCTAATTTTTATTGCTGCAGTTTTGTTGTTTTATCTTGCTCTCTTTTACTGCTTGTGTTGAAGAAATTGCACTGCGGAGTTGTGCTTAAATTATAAACATGCTACAACAAAAACATAAATACATATTTCTAAGAAACGCTGTCAAGGTTTTTTTAAACCGGTTCCTACCAGCAAAGGCCCTGGTTCCTGTGAAGTATTTTGAGTGTTTTTAACAGTAGAACTGTATTTTGAAGCAGATCCACACAAAATACACAAAGGGCTTGATTGTGGAGATGGACACCTGAACGTAAAGGAATGTATTTGAACATAAAGTGCTTGTGATCCATGCACGAAAAAAAAACCACCCTTCTGCAGTGTAAGGCTGCTTCACACAAAATGCAGTTCCTGTATGGAAACCATGCTCCTATGTGCAGCTCATCAAGTGCATGGTCTAATTTGCAACATAAACACATGATTTTTTTAAAATGCAGCATGCATAACAGACTGGCTTACATTCACTGTGCATGATAAAACAACACACAGAATGGTGTACTGGTTTGGGAGTCGGACTTAGACCTGGAAGATCCAGGTTCAAATCCCTGCTCAGCCACGAAGCTTCCTGGGTGACCTTGGGCCAGTCACTATCTCTCAGCCCCACCTACCTCACAGGGTTGTTGTGAGGACAAAAAGGAGGGGAGGAAATATGTACACCACTCTGAGCTCCTTGGAGGAAGGGTGGTATAAAAATGTGAAAAAAAGTGAAAAAATGACTGTGTTTGATTGAAAAAAAAGTCAATTTTTTTGCGCAAGGTGTAATTACTTATGGAATTTCATGCCACACAATGTGGAGTGAAGGCCGCTACCTTAAGCTGGTTTAGAAAAGAATTAGAGAAAAGTTAAGTCTATCAGCTGCGAGTAGCCAGGATAGGTAAGTGGAGCCTGCATGTACAGAGGAAGTATATCTTTGAATAGCAGGTGCTGGTGACAACCAACAGCAGGGAAGATGTTACATTTATGCCCTATTTGTGAGCACACAGAGGGATCTGGCTGTCGGATCTTGGCTTGTTCCAGCAGAACAGTTGCAGTGTTTTTAAGTTCTTTGAAGATAACCTTACATGAACCACAGCAGGCTACCATGTTAGGAATGAGCAGGTCATAAGTGTTTTTGTCCCATAAATAATTTAGCAACATGAATTGATTCTGCTAAGATCAATATTCACGCGATCACAATATTTCAGTTGTGTTTTTTGGCGAGTACAACAAATGCTTCAATAGGTTGCGAGGACATTAACAATTCCTTTTTAAGAAAAGACCAAAACAACAACAACAACACCCAACCCACCTCCAGAAAGGGATAAATAATGATGATTAATAGATTAATTAATGGAGGCTCTATCTTTTGTGGAATATTTGCATTGCTAGTGCTCTGAACCATCATTTATTACTGCTCAAATATCCAGGCAGCAATGATTTTACAATCATGGGCCCATAAAACGTTTGAGAATTGGCTGGTTAGGTGAGGAAACGTAGGTTTAAATGAAGCGGCCCATGATTTACAGTGCAATTTCAGAAATCCACTGTAATGTGTGCTTTCAAAAAAGGGAAGAATCTGTTCTGGGCAGTTTTTGGAGCAGTGATGATACTTCCTTAGAAAAAGAAAGAACATTGGTTTGGAAGAGTGAGAGAGGAGTCTTTGGTGAACCTCTTTCAATATATAATATATAGATATTTTAAAACAACAGAAATATTGAGGTAGCTGTGTTGGTTCATCTGAAGCCACAATCTTGTCGAACCTTTATTAGGACCAACCCAAAAGACAGTAAATCTTAAACAAGCTTCTGAGTTCTCCAGAACTCTTCATCAGGCTGATCAAGAGTCCTGGGCAGCACGAAAGCTTGCTTGAGCCTGATGAGGAGCCCTGGAGAGCTGGAAAGCTTGCTTAAGCTCTATGAGGAACTCTGGAGATCTGGCCAGCTTGCTTAAGTCCTGTGAGGAGCTCTGGAGAGCTCAAAAGCTTAAGATGTTGTCTTTGGGGTTGCACCTCATCAAGGTGCAGGAGCTCAAGAAGCAGAGCTGTTTGACTTGAAAAAAAGCCTCTTTTTGTCTCTTCTGCACAACATGCATGTTCAAAAGCAACCCAGTTCACTTTCTTTTAAGGCTCCTCCAGCTATTCAGAGCCAGGCAGGAGGAAGAAGAAGGGGTGCACTCTGCACATGCTCTAGGGGGGGCGACCCTTTTAAGGCTCCTCCAGTTATTCAGCAGCCAGGCAGGAGGAAGAAGAAGGGGTGCACTCTGCACATGCTCTAGGGGGGGCGACCCTTTTAAGGCTCCTCCAGTTATTCAGCAGCCAGGCAGGAGGAAGAAGAAGAGAAGGGGTGCACTCTGCACATGCTCGGGGGGGCGACCCTTTTAAGGCTCCTCGCTCGGCCTTCCCCAGCAACTGAGCACGAGAGGATCCTCCTTGCTTCCCTTCGCGGCGGGCGGAGCCGGGTCGAGCTGCCCGCCTCCTGCCCGCCCAGGCCGGCCCTGCCCTCCGCCTGCCCCCCGGAGCCGCGGCGTCACGCGGGGCCGGGCCTCGGCGGCGGCGAGCGTCTCCCCAGTCGCGCTGCTGCTGCTGCACGGGCAGAGCCCAGCGAGCGAGCGAGCGAGCGAGGCCGGCGGCCATGGCCAGGCGACGGGATGCTCTGTGGCCGCCGCCGCCGCCGCCGCCGGCTCGGCCAGGCGCCGGCTCGTCTTGCCCGGGCGCGGCGGCGGCGGCGGCGGCGGCGCTGTGAGTGCAGAAGCGGCCGAGGAAGCCGCGGCGCACCCGCCTCTGCTGCCTCCTCCTCGCCTGCTGCTGCTGCTGCTGCTGGCGAAGCCTGGGACCCGCCATGGACGCGGCGTCTGCGGAGCTCCGGCCAGCGGGCACGTTGGGGCCGCTCGCTGCCATCTGCCTGGGTGAGTCGCGAAGAGGGAGACCCAGCGCCCGGCACAGCGCTCCCCCCTCCCTCCCCGTTCTTCTGTGCATTCATTACGAGTATATTGTTATTTTGCATTTATTTTGCAAGGGGTGGCGGAGCTTGGCTTGGCCAGGTGGGCGCCCCAGGCGAGAGGTGCAGGCACTTTGCAGGGAGGGGAGGCAAAGGGGCTGCTCAGCCCACTGGGGGGGGGTTGTCCAAAAGGCACATAGACATAATAGCCCAACTTGGGGCCCCCAAGCACTGGATCATCCTCAGTGTGGTATAATCACCCTTAGGGACTAATGAGGTGAGGAGGGGGGCCAAAAAGCCATACAGGCAACTGGACAGATGGCCAAGCAGCTTTGCCCGTGTGTATGTGTGTGTGGGGTATAGAAAAGCACACCTCATGTATATTGAATTGGGCTCCTGGAGGATGCACGTTGGTACTGGTGCAAGAGAAGGGGAGTCTGAGCAGGGGCGATGCATGCGCATGCAGCCCCCAGCTGAGAGCATTGGGGGTCCTCCTCGCATGGACCCTTGGAGATGAGTTGCAGGTCGGTGCAAGAGTGCCCATGCACACATGCACCGGCTGGCCACAGCCCCCATGCCTTGGTGTCATGCAAAAGGCACTGCAGAATACAGTGACATCAGCCCTCTCTCTCTGCTCAAGGGAATGCATGTCTTTCTGCACCCAGGTTATGCTCCGCATGGCAATGCTGCTAGGCTTTGGGTGGCGCCGGCAGCTGTCGTTGCATTAGTGATCTGTGGTTTTTGCCTGTGGTTCTTGAGGGCGGCCTTCAGTCTCGCTGCAGCTGGAGGCAGTTGCATTGGCAAAGTTAGTAGTGTGTCGTCAGTAAGATAAGCTGGGTGTTTGCTGCTCACTTTTCTCCTCCGAGCAAGGTGGTGCAGTCTGTTCCAGCAGCCTGGTTTTTCGTGCTTCTTAAAATGCCGTCCCCTGCTTCTGGGGCATGAAAAGATGCCTCCAAGCATAGGAGGTAATCTATGTACAGGAAACACAAGAATGTTTCTATATAGTCATAATAACGCACTCTGCTCGGTACTTTACTGATGAAAGAAACTTCTTTCAGAACCGAAATAATTTAGACGGAATATTGCAAATGTCACTTATATCTTATGTCTGTCACTGGATAAAAAGGGACTCTAGCAATCTGCCTGGCTGGAGTAGGTGCAGGAAATCTGAAAATGAGATTTGTAGTCTTCCTGGTGTTGACACAGCCTGGTCTTCCTGTGGGCCTGGACTCTTGAGCGTCTCTGTTGAACTTTAAAATGATCTACAGCAGGAGTTCTCAACCCCTTCCCAGCTGAGTACCACCTCCAGCACCACTCTCCTGCTGTGTACTACCGAAATTGACTGGCAATGACATCATCACCAGTTACTTTCAGGTTTTCTGAGCCCAGAAAACGCAGGTAGGAGGCTCTGGGCGGGTGGGAGGGCCTTTCTCAGCGTTCCCGAGAGGCTCGGCCAAAAGCAGGAGCCTCTCTGGAGTGAAAATATGCCGCCGAAAGCACTGCGTTGGAGCTGGGTTCTGGTGGTCCGGCGGTCCAATTACCACCAGCAGTCGCCCCAAGTACCACGGGTTGAGAACCCCTGATCTACAGTACAATTTAACTTTGGTTATTGACAGGTTATTGATTGGTGCATGCTCAGTTATTGTACGGGGTACAGTTCTACCTCTTTGAGAGTACCGTAATTAAGAAAAGCCATTGTATTGGTAGGAATAATGCCGAAATTCAATACTGCGGACACTTAACCAAATGTGCCTAGTTGCACCCTTAACTAGCCCTCCTTTTGGTGGCAACCTTCTCATCCGCCCAGGATGGGAATGGGTAGCATTTTGCCAGAGTTCTCATCTGGTTGAGAGTAGTTCACTAGTAGTGTCAGGATGAAGAATCCTATTTTTGCGGCTTTGACCACGTGTTCGACCCCTCCCTGTTTCCTTCTACCTACAGCAGTCTTTCCCATTTCACTCTCACAGCAGGTTTCGACTTATGAAATGCAGATGCAGTGCACATTTTTTTTTTAATCGGCCTCACATTTGTTTTGTCATCATTCTCTTGACAACGCTCTTTTTAAGAGGAGGCTTTCAGTCCGTAAGTGGTAGCGAGTTCTTAATGTTCTCTTACCCTCCTGTGTTCCCTTTCCCTCTGAGATAAAGACACACTGACAGGGGAGAGATCAATGGAACTAACTCCAAGGTAATTAGCGTCTGCTAATCATTTTATACCTGCCTTGTTCTATTGGAAAAGTGGAAATAAATACCTCCAAGTGATGTGCTGAGCTATGGGGTGAGAAGGGGACCTGGAAGAATAAATAAATTGCTCGACTTCTGAATGGTGGTGATTATAACGTAAAATACATTTTTAGAAAGGAGCCTTTTGTTTTATGCCTGGATATGCTGACTATTAAGATGTTGACAGTGTGCATGCAGCCTGGAATCTGCCATTGGGGGAAAGGCCATAGCTTGGTGGTTTGTACTCTTTCCTATTATTACCTGTTCCTCTGGCCCGGTTTATTCCTTTTCTGTCCTCAAAAGCAGGGATGCTTTGGAGCAATGTGCTAAGGCAGGGGTTCTCAACCTTTGGAGGCCCGGGTACCCCCATCATGGTCCAATTTTCTGAAGTACCCCCTGCTAATTAATTGGATCAATCAAATAATTAATTGGGTAATTAATCATTTAATAAAAGTACTAAAACAATTTTAAATGTGAAAAAATGTCTTCTTTAACCGTGTGTGTGTGTGTGTGTGTGTGTGTGTGTGTGTGTGTGTGAGTGAGAGAGAGAGAGAGAGAGAGAGAGAGAGAGAGAGAGAGAGAGAGAGAGAGAGAGAGAGAGAGAGACATGCAAGGATCTCTTTTTTCTCCGTCACACTTCCCAAAATCAGCTCCTCCCTCCCCCACAATTTAAAATCCATGTTAATTAACACTTAATTAGCTGCTGATGGGGCAGATAAGGGGCAGGGCCTGGCGTACCCCCAGCAAGAGGTCCGCGTACCCCTAGGGGTACCCATACCACAGGTACCTGTACCACAGGTTGAGGACCCCTGTGCTAAGGGACATCTGTTGCCCCATTTCGCAATGTTAGATCAAGATTTCCTGCACTGACGAGCCCTTGCAAAGTGAATAAGGCCACTCTTGATATTAATTGTTGACTGCTGTCTTTTGGAAAAGCAGCTTCCTTGTATTCTAAAGAGTCAGGATTTTTGTAATACCACTCTGCTATACACACTAACAGGCCAGCGGGTGGCACAGCGGGTTAAACCGCTGAACCATAAGCTGTCGATCGAAAGGTCGGCAGTTCGATTCCCGCGACGGGGTGAGCGCTCGTTGCTTGGCCAGCTCCTGCCAACCTAGCAGTTCCAAAGCATGTCAATGTGAGTAGATAAATAGGTACCGCTTGCGGGAAGGTAAACAGCGCTCCGTGTTTCCAGCCGCATGCTACGCGCTGTGGCAAGGAGAGTCATGCCGGCCACATGACCACGGAGGCGTCTTCGGACAACGCTGGCTCTTCGGCTTTGAAATGGAGATGAAAACCACACCCTAGAGTTGGACACGACTGGACTTAATTGTCAGGGGTCACCTTTACCTTTCTATACACCCTAACAGCATAGGCTTAGCTATGTTGGAGGCCATCTCCTGTTATCTCTCCCAGGCTGTTGTCTTCAATCGCACACTACCCACAGTTTGGAGAGCCCACCCTCGTGTCTTAACGTTGGCGGGCTGTGGGTCTTTACTGGGGCAGTATTGTGGAGACTTTATTCCTTGCGGAATAGTGTTTGTTTTTCCCAGGTTGCTCTAAAAGGTGTCTGAAGATAGTTTTGCTTTCCTGTGGGTTCGAACCCCTTCATGTAACTAACTTTCAGCCAAATCTTCCAAGGCGACTAGCAAAAGAATAATAAAACAGTTTTAAGATAAATCAAGATGGGAATATCACAATAAAAGTGGCACTAAAATGGCAGTAAAACCACGAAACCTGCAATAAAACCACAAAACCAGCAATAAAACCAGAAACTGTCATAATAAAATTATCTGCTAAAAGCCTGGGTGAATAAGAATGTCTGTACGTGGCATTGAAAAGACAAAAGAGTTAACAGCAGCTGCATATCCTTGGAGAGAAAATTTCTTTTTAGAGCGAAAACTTTCATGGCCAGCAACAATTTTCAAAGAATTTTCAAAGAACAATTTCCCACAATTTACATGGCTTTTAAACCTGTACTGCCCACTTCTTAGAAAATGTCTTGTTTTTTTTGGGGGGGGGGGTCACTGTGTGCCCCTTATCATATCGTTAGGTTTTCAAGTCTACATTTGGTGACAAGGGACAGAGGTTCACCTGTGAGCTTTTTCCCCTTTGTGTGGAGCCCCAAATACTGTACTCATGAGTTGATGGTACAGGGGGATCACTTAAATACTATGGAGTGATTAAAAATTCTTCCATTGTATAGTTGGAGGGGCTAGAGTAGACCTGTCAATTACTGGTGTAATTGGCACCAACAATCATTTTGTTGTTCTAAGTACTCTTTGGATTGTTGTTGTTGTTGTTCAGTGTTAAGTCGTGTCCGACCCTTCGTGATCCCATGAACCACATCCCGCCAGGCCTTCCTGTCCTCCACTATCTTCCTGAGTTCGCTCATTTTCATGTTCGTTGCATCGGTGATGCTGTCTAACCATCTCATCTTTTGCCTTCTCCTTTTGCCTTCAATCTTTCCCAACATCAGAGTCTTCTCCAGAGACTCCTCTCTTCCCATTAGGTGGCCAAAATATTTGAGCTTCAGCCTCAGTACCTGTCCTTCCAGGGAACAATCAGGGTTGATTTCATTTAGGATTGACTGATTTGATCTCCTAGCAGTCCAAGGGACTCTCAGGAGTCTTCTGCAGCACCACAGTTCGAAAGCATCTATTCTTTTTTTTTTTTTTTTGGATTACCATCCACAAACCGTTTATTTGCATTCAGGTGATCCCAGACCGTCAGTCTGTTGTGGCTATGATTTTATTGTTGGTGTTGGATAAGACTTTCAACCTGATGTATATTTTAAAGTGTTTTGCGTGCAGGCAAAACGTAAATAGCAACAAGGCCTATGCATACCATAGATTTTGTATTTAAATATTGGTCTGTAGTTTACGTTACAGGCAGGTGTCTGTATGATTTTCAGCAAGTTTTTGCCTTCAACTGTTTTGTTTCATGGGAGACTGTTGTCTTTTCAACAACTAAGAATGGATTTATCCCTTTCTAATGCTTCGTGTTTATGTAGTGCATTTTTTTGACAACTCGAAGTGCTCACATACATTATCTCAGTGGGCTGAATCCCCCGATTTTCCTCCTATTGTCTGCATTTTTAGACACTTTTAACAAGTTTTAACAGCTTTGTTTTCACTTTGGAGCAAACCACTGTTCTGAGTTCTGTACTGACTCAAGGAACTGTGGTTTGTTAAATAACTGTTATGAGCTAAACCTTATTCTTGTTGGAGAGAACACTTATTTTCAAAATGTATTTTGTTGTCAATAACTTGTTAATTGCCAACTGCTTCCACCACCATTGTAATCTGTAACAAATTCTCCCTACCCCCCCTTTTTTTTGTCTTTCAAAACAGTAAATCTCTTCTTGTCTGGGAAAATTGAAAGCGCTGTCCCTTCATTAGGTAAGATACTTTTGTTTTTTAAAAGTATTTTGTTTTTCTATTAGCATTGGGGTTTCGTTGTGTTGCTGATAGCCGAGAAATAGCTTTCAAGAAAGTTTCGTGTTGAGAAGGAGTCCTTATTGTTCAAAACGGTGCAGTCATTCTGATATTGTACAGAACCAGAACTGTCCCAAAGATCTCAGGCTGTCTAATGTGGTGTGCCAAACACTGTGTAGGGCCTGCGGCAAAAGGGGGGGTCGGCGCAAGTCCCCTACTCCAGATGTGGGCAGACACCCTCTGGAGTCACTGGTTGCTTCTCAGAGCGCAGGGCAAGGCAGGGACTCAGAGGGTCGGCTGGGAGCGGGTTATGGCTCCCACGTTCCTCCTCCAGCGGCTTCAGCTGGGTCCTTCCCTGGGCATTTGCTTTGGCAGCCTGTCGGGCCTTCTACTGGCACCAGGTGCCCTTTGGGCATCTGCCTCTTCATCATCGACCAGCCGCCTGTTCCCCATCTCCACCCCTTCTGAGCCGCCACCCCCTGCATTCATAAGGCTCCCACCTGTTGCCCAGCTGAGTCTTGCTCCACAGGAGGGGTGTAGCCCATCCAGCCGCCACCTCGCTCCTCCCCTTCCTGCTCACAAGAAGGCTGTGGCCGCGTCACTCCGACCCGGCTGGGGAGAGCCGAGTGCGGCTTCTGTGACAGAGGACGCGGCCTCGCTAAGTGGTGCGGCCCGCGCCTTCTGCAGCCAGGGTACGGCGGTCTCGTGCCACAGCCTCCTGCTGTGTTGCTCGCCGCTGGCCAGTAGGAACCCTTGCCACCCAAACTGCAAGGGCGCCATTTAGTTTTCGTACTTGCAAAAGCTGTCCTCCAAGACGAAGCTGCAAAAACGTTTTTCAACACTGCCTTTTCATTTGAGCAAATTGGTGCAAAGTTTTTCATCGCATGCTCTTGGCAGGCTCTTTAGGAGTATTGATCTTCTCTTTGAAGATCCTGTTGAACTGCATTTAAACCACGACACCAAAGTGTAGTCGAGTAAAAGGGGCAAGAGAGGGTAATGAAAAGACAACACTGGCAATGATTTTTAAGGATTGGCCAAAGGCATTATGGCAGAATACGCATGTAATTTTTAATATTTAGCATTTTGTTATCGTTGACAGCTGCATGCAGTGGAAAATTGGAGCAGCACACAGAGCGACGTGGGGTCATCTATAGTCCTTCGTGGCCGCTAAACTATCCTCCAGCCATCAACTGCAGCTGGTACATTCAAGGTGATCGTGGAGATGTGATAACTATTAGGTAAGGACTGGTGATTTTTCCGTTCTTTAAAGGAATATGTTGTATACCTTTGTATGCAAGAAACAAAACTTTGGGTCTAGCATAGCAGGCCATCCTAAGCTTGTGAATGAAATTTTTTTTTACCTTTTCTCCAGGGAGATTAAAATATTTTTTGAAGTCTCACAACAACCTTGTCATGTAGACTAGGCTGTGAGAGAATAGCTTGTCCGAGACTACCTGTGAGGTAGCACCCCGGGGGGCCGCCTAGCTATGCCCCTGGCTGTTAAAATACTAGCTGGGTTCGAAAGAGTGATTTCAAGTGAACTGGAGAGATTATTTGACACTTTGGGGAAAGATTCCCACTAGCAGCCCCACCAGTTTGTCAAATCACAAGCATCCTTTTGAGACTGCTGCCTGTTTTACAAATGGCTTGCCAGGTGCGGTACGGTATCCTTGTAGAACTCTCATTTGTTCTGCTGTGTAGGTGAACTTCCTGGCTGATTGTGCCCAGTAGGCCTTTGACAGAGAGTGGCTTGCTGACCCGCCTTTTGATGTCTGTTCCCATGTCCCTTCGTAGGAGCAACAAGTGCTCCAAGCTTTGCAAATCAGGCCCTTTGTGCCTGGCGTAAGGTTACACATCACGCCAGTAGCTGAGCTGGGAATACAACCAAGGCCTTCGAACGGCCCACTCCCTTGTTCTAAACAGTTAAGCCAAATGTTTTTAATGAGCCAATTAAGGGTTCAGCTGTGTTCACAGTCTGCCCTTACTTAGAGGGACCTAGCAAACAACAGCGACTTCTCTTGTTTAATTGGCTGGTATAGTTGCTTTACTAATGGTATCCATAGCTGTTGGCTTTTTCCCGCCCCTGGACATGTAATGTGTTTGCTGGCAGGGGAGGTGAGCCTGCACTTGCAGCTTCTGCTGAGTTCCAAACATTTGATTTAGGGCTGCAAGCGTTACTCAAGACTCCTGCGATTGATTAGTCAACAGATGCTTTAGTTGATAAATTGGTTGGTGCCAATTTTAATTGGCTGGGCTTTGAGTTAAGGGTACCCTTTTGTTTGTTTATTTATTTACTGTATTTATATACCGCCTTTCTCATCATCAGATTTCTCATCAGATTTATTCAAGGCAGTTTACATAGGCAGGCTATCCTAGACCCGATAAGGGTCTTTACAATATTGTTCTATTCATATATAGAACCTTCCATACACAAGATGTTTCCCTTCCGAGTGCAGCCCTCCTTCTGGCTTGTGCTTTGCACTTCCAAGCTTCACAGTTTACCGCAGTTCGCCCTCGGATGGTTGTCAAGATGTTGACTCCTCCGCATCTCACGCTACCTTCTCAGTGTCTTTGCGAGGTCTATCAGTAGCTTCCGTCTCCCATCCAAGCAAGAACCGAGGTCGACCATGCTTAGCTTCTTCAGGCAGGGCACTGGCTCAGCCTCCAGGCCACACCTCCTCCTGTTTGTTTGTTTGTGGCCCTTTGGTTTCTGGTGTGTAGCTGTGGTGGGAATGGCAGAGAAAATATAAAAGCTTGTGTGTAAGAACAAAAAGTGCCGAAATCCTGCTGAATCAGACCAATGTCCCTCTAGTCCCGCATCCTGTTTCCCACTGCCTTTAGGGCGATTCTAAAGACCTCGTCATTTACATCCTGCATTGAAGGTTTCAGTGATATCAGTTAAATATCATTTTCTCAACTATCAGTGTCTCCCTTCTGCATTTTTTTTAGGTGTGTTCCTCTTAAAAATAAGAATGAGTCCTTTCATGCATGTGTTTTGTTCTTTGGGCAGTTTTAAGAACTTTGATTTGGAAGACTCTCCGAAATGTTCAGTAGACTGGCTCATGATTGGCCCATCTTCCAAGCGGGAGGAATACAGAGTGTGTGGATCCTTCATCCCGCCTTCGTTCATCTCCGCCAGGGATCACATCTGGATATTTTTCCACTCGGATCCATCAAGTTCAGGGCAGGCTCAGGGATTTCGCCTTTCTTACATCCGAGGTAAAAGCTCTATGGTTTTGTTGATGGTTGGTTATTGATGAACTTGGTTGTCAAACCTCATTTATTTTAGCTTTTGTCATGTTTCTGTGTGTGATGTATATGGATAGCCTTACCAGCATCCCGGAATCGATGCTGGCTTCGGCCTAGAGCGAACCCGAGCCGCTCCCAAAGGTGCATCGCGGCTGTCCAATGGCTTCTGTCGTGTTGTTGACCGAAAGTTCCGGAAGCCCATTGGGCAGCCGCAGTGCACCCTTGGGAGCAGCTCAGGTCCGCTCTAGGCCGAAGCCAGCGTCGATTCCGGGACGCTGGTAAGGCTATACATGGGTGTTATCCAACTCTATCCTCACAGCACTACCTACAAACATAGAGAACCCTGCTAGATCAGGTCAAAGACTTGTGTAGTCCAGCATCCTGTTCACTAGCGTCACTGCAGGGGGGGCGGAGCTCCAAGTTCCGTCGGGCTCTGACCCTCCGTTACACGACGGGAGAAAGCGGCCCCGCCCCCTCGTGACCCACCACTTCAGATGGAAGCCTTAAGGGGCGTGCCTTTGGAGCCATTCTGGCCAACGAAAGCACTTGCTTTCGTCGGCCGGAATGACTCCAAAGGCGAGGGGGCGGGCCGCTTTCTCCCGTCGTGTAATGGAGTGTCAGAGCCTGACGGACCTTGGAGCTCCGCCCCCCCTGCAGTGACGCCAGTGATCCTGTTCCCCATCGTGGCCCACTAGTTGCCTCTGGGGAGCCCACACACAAATATACCTCTCCCTCTCTCCTACCATTGCACCCCTGCAACTGGTATGCAGAGGCTCAATGCCACTGAACTCGGAGGTAGCGCATATCCATCATAACTTTGTAGCCATCGGTAGACTTGTCTTCCATGAATTCATCCAATCCTCTTTTAAAGCCCTCCAGGCTAGTGGCCATCCCCACATCTTGTGGCACCATATTCTATGCATTAATTTTGGTTCCCGCAAGTTGCCATGACCCCACAAATGAGGCTTCGTGACCTCATTGGGGTCCCGACCCCAAGATTGAAGAACAGTTGTACAAATCGATGCTAAGGCCGCATCTGGAGTATTGTGTCCAGTTCTGGTCTCCGCATCTCAAAAAGGATGTAGTGGAACTGGAAAAGGTGCAGAAGAGAGCGACCAAAATGATTAGTGAGCTGGGGCATCTACCTTATGAGGAAAGGCTACAGCGTTTGGGGCTCTTCAGTCTAGAAAAAAGGCGGTTGAGGGGGGACATGATTGAGACGTATAAAATTATGCATGGGATGGAGAGAGTGGATAGAGAGAAGTTCTTTTCCCTCTCACACAACACTAGAACTAGGGGACATCCACTCAAATTGAGTGGAGGGAGGATTAAAACAGACAAAATAAAATATTTCTTTACCCAGCGTGTAATTGGTTTGTGGAACTCCTTGCCACAGGAGGTGGTGATGGCACCTGGCCTGGATGCCTTTAAAAGGGGATTGGACAGATTTATGGAGGAAAACTCCATCACAGCTTACAAGCCATGATGGAGATAAGCAACCTCCTGGTTGTAAGAGTAGGTTTTCTCTGTGCCAGGTGCAAGGGAGTGGCGACAGGATACAAGTATCTTGTTGTCTTGTGCTCCCTGAGGCATCTGGTGGGGCCACTGTGTGATACAGGAAGCTGGACTAGATGGGCCTTTGGCCTGATCCAGCAGGCCTCTTCTTATGTTCTTATGTTCTTAACAGTGCTTGATCCTATTTGAGATACCGAGATACCATGCATTGCAGTAAGTGCTCGCAGTAGTTTCTAACGGTCGTCTCTCATTTCACAGGAAAAATTGGGCAGGCTAATTGCCAGTCTGATGAATTCCATTGTCTGAATGGCAAATGCGTTCCCAACACTTGGAAATGCAATTCCATGGATGAATGTGGCGATAATTCAGACGAGAAGAATTGCACCATCCCCCCAACGGAACCCCAGTCCAGCATCTGCCCTTCTGGAACATTCCAGTGTAGCGTAGCCCCTTCCACCAAGTGCTTGTCGAATGAGCTGAAATGTAACGCAGTTAAAGACTGCAGCGATGGTTCGGACGAAGAGAATTGCCCCGATCTTTCATGTGGCAAGAGGCTTGGTAACTTCTATGGGTCTTTTGCTTCCCCGGACTTGTTCCGCTCGGATCGCAACCGGGCGGACCTCCGCTGCACATGGTATGTGGATACTCAAGACAACCGGCATGTTCTCCTTCAACTCGACTTGCAGCTTGGTTACAACGACTACGTGAAGGTGTACGATGGGTTGGGGGAGAGAGGGGATAAACTAATGCAGACACTTTCATATCATAACAACAGACACTCGGTAAGCCTAGAGTCCTCCAGGGGGCAGCTCACTATATCCTATCATGCGCGGTCTAAGAGTACCGGCCATGGCTTCAACGCCACCTATCAGGTGAAAGGTTATTGCCTGCCTTGGGAGCATCCTTGCGGCAATGACGAGGAGTGCTACACCGACAAGCAGCGCTGCGACGGTTGGTGGCATTGCCCCAATGGCAAAGACGAAGAGAATTGCCCCGCCTGCCAGAAGAACGAATACCCTTGCGAAGGGAACAGCGGGCTCTGCTATTCGCTCCTCGATCGGTGCAATAACCAAAAGAACTGTCCCGATGGCTCGGATGAAAAGAACTGCTTCACTTGTCAGCCGGGCAACTTCCACTGTGGCACTAACCTCTGCATCTTTGAGACGTGGCGCTGCGACGGCCAAGAGGATTGCCAGGACGGCAGCGACGAGCACAACTGCCTGGTGATTGTGCCCAGGAAGGTCATCACAGCCGCGCTCATTGGGAGCCTGGTCTGTGGGCTGCTCTTAGTGATAGCGTTGGGATGTGCCTTTAAGCTCTACTCCTTGCGAACCCGGGAATACCGGTGAGTAGAAATGGTGTCTTTGCGTTTTTTTCTAGGCAAAGGTAATGTGGGTATCCAAGTGAGTCTTGAAGGGTAGAGTTTACAGGTGGGTTTACAGTTGCTCTCTTTTTTAACTTTTTCTACTGTGCAACCCACGCTGGCTCTACTCATGTCTGCTATTTGAACCGGCAGGGATTGGCGCATCTCCCCCCCCCCCCCCCGCAAAGTGAGCATATTGCTCCAGCAATAAAAAAAATGAAAAGCAGTTTTTTGTGTGGGCAACTCTGTTGAAGGAACTGTGATCTTTCCAGAGAAGTGAGGGCTAAATATTTTCACGAAATCCTATTGCTCTGCCACAGTTTACATGAATTTCCCTCTTCTGCAAACACCGCCAGGCAGAGAGTTTCTGTGCTTGGCCCAATAAAGCCTCCAGTTGCAGTGTATGTGTTGTGTGTGGGTAGCGGCAATTGTCACTGCTGCCCTGAGTGACGACAGATGGAAATTGAAGAGGAACCAACCCTCCTCCTGGCTTGTTTTGCTCTTGGCAGTTTTCTTCTTTTCCCACCCCCAACGTTTTCACTCTGGTTCCAGGGCGTTTGAAACCCAGATGACTCGTCTTGAGGCTGAGTTTGTGAGGCGTGAAGCTCCACCTTCCTACGGACAACTGATTGCACAGGGACTCATCCCGCCGGTGGAAGACTTCCCTGTTTATAATGCATCGCAGGTAAACACAATTATGTATCATCGCCTTTCAGCTTCGTGCAATAGAAGTAGACTATGAATCTGAAAGCGCCTCTTTGGGCTAACGGTGAAATATCCTTTAGGGTTAAGATCTAAATGTTGCTGCTGCAATCTGCTTTGCTTGGCTCGACAATTTCATACCACTCGCTCCAAAGTATCCTCACTCATTTCAGTGATGCTCCTCCAGAGTATTTTGGAAAATCATGACCTCCGCACTTAAGAAATTTTGTTTTGCGTTTTTAGAGGGAAAGTTTTATGTTCTATAAATGGAGACACTGGGTGGAAGCTGATGGCTTAGTGGACGGGTGGGTTAAACCGCTGAACCATGAGCTGATCGAAAGGTCAGCAGTTCGAATCCGCGACGGGGTGAGCTCTCGTTGCTTGGCCAGCTCCTGCCAACCTAGCAGTTCCAAAGCATATTAATGCGAGTAGATAAATAGGTACCGCTTGCGGGAAGGTAAACAGCGCTCCGTGTTCCAGCCGCATGCTACGCGCTGCGGCAAGGAGAGTCATGCCGGCCACATGACCACGGAGGCGTCTTCGGACAACGCTGGCTCTTCGGCTTTGAAATGGGGATGAGCACCACACCCTAGAGTCAGACACGACTGGACTTAATTGTCAGGGGTCACCTTTACCTTTACCTTACTGTACAAGCCACTTATATGAAAATTGGGGGCGAGTGACGCACACGTTCCTCAGCTACTCCTATCAGAATTATTTTGGCTTCCATCAAAATTGCACCGATGTTTTGTTCTAGAACCTACTGGACAAGCTATGTGTTAAGTGAAGCGCATCCTTGCAGTTGACCTGCTTGGCTGTGCATGTGCAGGGGACGGGATACACCAGCCCTTGACCCCCAACCATAGTCCAGATCCTCTCCCCCCTGCTGCTTTTGTTCTGGAATGAAGACCCTTTGGTGCCATGTATGGGAGTTACGGGGCAAAGAGCCGTTGTGGGGGGGACGGACCCAGTCTAGTTTGGGGTTATGGTGGGGGCAAAGTCTTAAGCTCCCTTCCCCACTTCACAGTCTCCGTCCAGATTCCACCCATGACTCCTATTTAGAAAAGCAAGGGGCTCCCATTCTAATGATGTAGCATGTAGTTTAGCCCTTCGAATTTTGCTTTGGTTGAAATTTCACTCGCAACTCTCGTAAAAGCACACTTAGCCCAAAAGCACCTCTTGTTTAGCAGTGACAGCCGCCGTGAAAACCTGTTTGTTTGTGAGAGAGAGAGGCAGCTGTGAGTTATTTGCATATGCTAGCTATGCAGTTGGCACAGTTGGTACAAAATTACACACCTAGGCTGTGTTCCAGCCTCCGCTAGGTAGCTTCCTTGTGTTTCTTCTGCCCCTTTGTGCTGTTTCTAATGGGCAATTAGGTTAACAGGGTACTTTGGAAGCAGTTCTTCATTTAATTTCGTTTTCTTTTCTTGAGAGGGAATGTGTCGATGGTTCTTAATGGTAAAGACAGACCTTTGTCTGATTGCGTGTGCGGCATTCAAGGATTGCATTCAAGGATTGCTAACTCCAAGCATTCCCTTTCTTTAATTTGCAAAGTGGGTTTGGCAAAAATGTGTTTTGGAGAAAAGAAGAAACTGGAAATTTTTGCCGAGATCTCCAGAATGTTGTGGGGAAAATGTGTCCGCAGGTTAGTGAATGCATCTTGTTAGACCATCACAAGGGCAACCAAACCCCGTTTTTCCCCCCCTAAGAAAACTATGGGGCGATACCTTTTATTATACTCCTAGACAGCTTTGCTGAGCGATTGGTTCATTTTTCATTTTCTTCAGTCCTGTCAAATGTGTGTCGCTCTATGTAGCAGGATCCTGTTACGCCTGGCGGATGCTCCATTTGTAATGGCAAATGCAGCGAGGAGATTTGAAGCCTTTCTTTAGTGCAGCAGGTCTTTGCGGTGATGGAGGTGTTCGATTTTAGGGTTGGAACAGAGGAGACTGATGATAATTCAGTGTTTGTGGGGGTCGGATTCGAGGGAGAAAAAAGACATATTGGGAAGGGTGTTTTGGTGTGGGCTGATTTTGTTTTCAAGACGGCATGCAAGAAAATGTAGCAGCAGGGTGTTTGTAAATATCTTTCCATGTAAATGGAGGGGAAAAAGCTACCGTGTTCTGTCTTTACAGGCCTCTGTCCTGCAGAACATCCGGACCGCCATGAGGAGGCAGATGAGGCGTCACTCGTCAAGGCGCAGCTCCTCTCGCCGGCGCCTGGGTAGGTTGTGGAACAGATTCTTCCACCGGCCACGAGTGAGAGGTCAGATCCCGCTGCTAAACCCCGCCCACACTTCCCAGACGGTGCTGGGGGATGGCATCATCAATCGCACAGATGGGGCGACTACCCAGAGTCTCCCAGCTTCTCCTGAAGCAACTAATGTTGGAACAGAGACCTGTAGCCTGAGTCGGGGAGTCCAGGAATCCGAAAGCAGCAATTTGCAGTCGGAGACGGAAGCGGCGGAATCGTTGCCGTCGGATCTTTTGTCGAGCACTTGCACCGCTGCCCTGGCGGACTCCGAGAACGGACACGATGACAAGCCTTTGGGCGCCGAAGATGCCTCCAGTGGTGAAGTTAGACAAACCAGCAAAGCTGATTCAGGAAAAATATTTAGAGACCCTCTGTTGGAGAGAGTTACGGAAACACACCCGCACAGGGGGTCTGCACCCAGCAGGACTGTTGCAGAGAGCCGATGTTCAAGCAGGAATAGCTTGCTGAGCGAAGAGCTGTGTCGGCTGCCCCTTAAAAAGTGGGGGCCCATATACTCTGAAAGCCCAATGAATGTTCCCATTCAGGTGGATGGCCAACACTGCCATTGCCCTCATCCGTACTGCGAAGACCCCTTGGGCATTCACTCCGCTTGTAGCCATTCCATGGAAGTGCCAATACTAGATTCCCCTCCTCCTCTCCCGGAAATCAGCCCGAGCGATGATGAGTCTTTATTGGTTTGCTAATGGGATTGTGTTGAACGTTTTCCATTATCTTGTGGCGCACGCCATCCATAACCAACATTCCCACCTCTCTGCTATTTTTGTTACAGCACCATGACCCCCAGAGAAGCCGAGTGTTAATAGACAGCAAGGTTAAAAGGACAAACTCGGAACCTACAGCTGATAAGGGTTGTATTCACGTGCTTGCATTTTTCTTCTTATGAAATGTGGTTTGTTTGTTTGTTTTCAACTAACTGTACACTAAAGGCACAATTATTGTTCCCAAGGGGCTCCACAATCTGAAATATCTTATTATCTTACCATCTCCCCTTTATTTATATCCCATGCTGAAGTCATCAAAAGACGGCAAGATTCTTTTGACACCTTAAAGACGTATTGTGGCATACGTTGTGGTCAGACAGCGATTATAGGTGTATATCGGGGTGGCCAAACTGTGGCTCCTGTCCTGAGCCACATGTGGCTCTTTGATGTATAATGTGCAGCTCTCAGAAATCTGTCGGCTGAGCTCCTTTTTTTTTTTGCAACACAATGACACAATTAATTTAAAAGGTAAATAAGACATTTTCAAGCTTTATAATTATTTGCCAGGTATAAACTGAGAGTACACTGGATTAAATCATAAGTTTAACATTCGTGGTGAGTAAAATATGTTTAAGAATTTAAATGCTGCTTAAATATTGCGGCTCTCAAACATCTGAAGTTTATCATCTGTGGCTCTTACATGAAGCAAGTTTGGCCAGCCCTGGTATATATCATGATGCCTCTGTGATGCCCCTATTTTGCAAGCTATACGTGGTTGCCAGGGAGAGAACGGCCCCCGGGGATTCCTACACAGCTGTAAACTCCTGAGTGCTGCTTTTGCATCTGCGAGGAGGAGAAAACTGCACAGCTTTGCATCTATCCCCCACTGGGTGCTGAAATGACTTTGACATATAGTGTTTTCCACCCATCCTCGATCCATGAATGTGTGAGCATCTCCCCCTGAGCAATGACCTGTTGTTGCAGCTCGACACTTCCCCTAGACTCCCTTGTTCCTTCTGTTTGTGAAATTGCTTTCCCCCTGCGTCCAGAGACCTGAAGTCCACTTTTAGGTTTCCATTCATACGCTGGAGGAGATTCCACTGATAGGGAAACACAAACCATTATTACCCTGACTGGAAATATCCAATTATTGTCAGTTTAGATATTTGTTTAAATTAAAGCTGCGTTTACTCTACCCTGGGGTAAATTGCTTAACAGGACATTGAGCCTGTGGAACATCACTTCCTTTTGTTAATTAAAAGAAGAAAGAAGCAAGTTTACGTTGGCTCCCTCCATCATGGTCTCCGTAGTGATCAAGCAATGCCAGTTGCAGCCAAAGGTTGTGTCAACCACATACAGAGAAAATAATTATGTTTTCTGGGTGCTGGTGCTGACGTAATAACAAAGAAGCCAAGTTTTGATTCTAGCGGGGTTTCATCCAAACCCCTCTTGGCGGTGATGGTTTTTCATTGGGTTCTAAGTGGTCATATCAGTTTTACAGAGGCATTTGTTGAGCTGCTCTTTAATGTGGCACCCTGAACCCTTCGTTTTTTTTTTTAAAGGAGTTATCAGTGGTAGTACAGAAAGCCACGGAGTCCCAAGTGCATGTAACACTCGGAAGTGGCAGCGGGAATTCCTTGGTAGTTTATGCTAAACAAGCCAATGGCCAGTTTGATTGGTCAGTTTTCACACCGTCTTCTGGGGGAACCTGGAATTTCTTAGTAGCTGATCAGTAGTTCTTCAAGACCCTGATCAGTAACGGCACGGATGTTTAAGCCGGAGCTACATTGCACGTGTTCGCATTCCGTATGTGTCTGGTGTCCCGCCCCCAGGTCAACCAACAGGCTCTGATTGGCTGAACGTAACGCAAATGCAGCTAAAGTCGAGCCCAGCTCGACTTTGGCTGCATTTGCGTTTCGTTCAGCCAATCATAGCTGGTTGGTTGACCTGGGGGTGGGACACCAGAGGCATACGGATCACGAACTCGTGCAATGTAGCTCCGGCTTTAGGGTGGGTAGCTCAGCAGTAGAGCACTTGGCTTTGTACAAGGTCCAGGTTTGATCTCCAGGTGGAGCTGGGGAAGATTTCTGTCTGAAATGCCGGAACTCCACAGCCAGTAGGTGTAGATAGACAATATCAGTATGGTGGGCTAATGGTCTGAGTTGGTACAAGTCAGGGTCACGTGCCCAAGATTTCCTGAGAGAGAGAGAGAGAGTTTGTCCACCACAGCTGAGCTATGCAACGGCAAGACGAGTTTTGGATGTCTTCTGTGGGTGAACTCTGAGCTTACACTTGTTCCCTGCACCAGTGGCGTGGCTCTGGTAGGGGCGGGGCCGTAAGTATCGCTCCGTCCTAGACCCTTTACGGAGCGAGCAGGAGGCGGCCCCGCCCCCTCACTGTCGGAGCCTTTCCCCTGTGGAGAAAGCAGCAGGCAGGGTCTCTTGCCTACTGCTTTCTCCGCACAGGAATGGCTCCGACAGTGAGGGGGCGGGGCCGCCTCCTGCTCGCTCCGTAAAGGGACTAGGACGGAGCGATACTTACGGCCCCGCCCCTACCGGAGCGACGCCACTGCCCTGCACAACCCAACTATTGCACCTTTGAACTTGCCACATTATCCTCTGCAATGTAGGAGGGTTTCCCTGTAAACAGTCAGTGTGGAAAAGGTGCAGGTAGAAAGCTTTTGAAAACCCTGGTTGATAAGTGCAAGGTTGTAACCTGAACACACATGTCTTAGAATAGCTGGCGGATTTTTGTTGTTGTTTAAATGAGGGCTTATCTGTTGAAGTTAACTATCATTATCTTGAAGGCTGATATTGTGGAGGCTCAAGTACTGTGTGTGGATTGGTGCCTTTTGCTCTCTTAAAATAGTGATATTTTTTAAAAGAAGAAAATATTGTGACTGGACATGACAGCTCCGCTGGAGGTACAGAGCAAGCCTTTTTGCAATGGCTTAGCCTTGGCGGTTCTTATGTTTGTTTCGAAATGTTATTCACATGGACCCGGTCCCACCCCCACCAGAGTGCTGTAGTTGTGTCTCCTCCCTAGCTGAATCCCATGCTGCTGTGGTAACATCCGTTGGAAGCCACCATGGGTCGTCATCAGCTTGGGTGATATACAGTTTGGAGTAGTGGACTTGGACCAGGGAGATCCCGGTTCAAATCCCCACTGAGTCATGAGGCTAACTGAGTGGCTTTGGTTGAGTCACACATACTCTGCCTAACCTACCGTATAGGGTGGTCGTTGGGATAAAATAGGCAGGGGAAGAATCGTATACACCTGAGCTTCTTATACACAAAGGGCAGGATAAAAATATAATGCAGGTTGAGTATCCCTTATCCGAAATGCTTGGGACCAGAAGTGTATTGGGTTTCAGACTTCTTAGGATTTTAGAATATTGACATATACCGTATTGGTCTGAGTATAAGACTCACTTTTTTCTCCTAATTTAAGTTTTTAAACTAGGGGTGCGTCTTATAATCAGGCTGTTGCAATTTAATGCCAGTGATTTAATTAAATTTTTTTAGTAGCACCAAACTTTAAGGGTGCGTCTTATAATCAGGTGCGTCTTATGCTCGGGACAATACATAACGTCTGCTTGGCTCAGCTTCCCCCTCCCCATTGTAGCCAGCCAAGCCGGCAGGTTTGCTCATGAAGCATGGCTGCCGTGCCACGGTGTCATGTTTCTGTTCCTCACTCGGCTCTTCTTCACTCAGCCACCGCCTTTCTGCCAGGCTAGCCGGGTACTGGGCCGCCATTTTGCAGAATACAAGTGCTGTGCCGACCCCTAAATGCAGCAGTACGTGGGGGGGGGGAAAGAGGGAGGGAACGAAGCTTCTGGGTCTCTGCGACTGCCTTTCTGCGGATCTGAACAAAGACCTGTTGGCATCGCCAAGTCCACATAGAGAAGAGGCCGGCCAGGGCGCTTCTGAAGAGGCCGGCCAGGGCGCTTCTGAAGAGGCCCGCCAGGGCACTTCTGAGCGTTGTCAGCGCTCAAAATGTCTTGGGATTTTGGGGCATTTTGGATTTCCAGATTAGGGATGCTCAACCTGTAGTTAAATAAATGTAGGTAGGGGCAACTTTCCACACTAGTATCGCAGACTGCTTCAAGGGGGGGCAACACTGGCTGTAGAAAGTTGTGTCACCTACGCTGTTACTTGAGCAACGTGATTCCAAGAAGGGAAGGGACACTGCATCTGTACCACTCCAGTAGTCCTTGAAATGGCGCCAAATGCATTCTAACCTTCATTACAATCTTCCCTACCACCTTCTCTTTCCCTTTTTAGCACATTTGCTGCTTATTTTCCATGACCGCAATGCACTGCACTGGTGTTATCTATCTTGGACTCTGTAAAATCAGTGGGATTTGCGCACACTTGCCTGTGCAGTGGATCGTCGCCAACGCAGCTGTCAACAACTGCTTTCCAGATTGCCGATTGCTTTTAACAGTGTAACCAACTCCCTCTCCAGCATCTTGTCGCTTACTACCTTTTCAGTGTAAACCAAATTAAGGGCATGTGGAGCGGTGATGATGGAACAATCTGATACGTCCAGAGCGATCCCTAGTGCCTGAAGACAATTCACTCTCTTTAGACTCTCATCGCTTAAAGTTAATGAGACTGGAAACAGTTTCTGGGGTTTGGATGCCCTGAAATGGCTACCTGAATTAAGCAGGGATGGTGTAAATTGGGATGTGCTGTATCAGCAAAATACTTTTTATTGTGAACTTTAGAGAGATCCTCTGTTGGTTTCCCCCCACCCCCCAACAATTAACCAAGGAAATTAAAATGTGTCACCTATCTTTCTGTAAAACGTCAAAGGAAAAAAGTAATAAAATTAACTTAAAATTGCCTCTCCGTTTGTGAGTCTGGATGTTGTACGGGATAGTGCTGTTTCAGTAGTTTCTGAAGCATTTACTACCTTTGTAAACTTGGAGCTCAGACACTCAGGACAAAGCAGCAGAACTGGTATGTCTTACTCCACTTAAAATGTACTATTACCAAGATTGTTTCCTGGGGCTTTTCCAATTTTTTTTTTTTTTTGGAAGGACATTATCTTTTATGATTCTCTTCATCCAGGGAGAGATCGATCAAAATTCTGCTCCAGAGTAGTCCAAAAGAAGCACAATTGTTTGTCTTATATTAATTGTGGAAATGAATTACATTGGTGTGATTTCCCTTGTTCGTATTCTGCTGCTTATAGTGCTGACCAGAACGCAGCTGGAGATTCTACTGAACCATTCCTCAGGATTCTGAGATGTCATCTTGTGCTTCAAGGATATTTGAAGGTTTGCTCTTTTGTAATTGAAAGGTCTGAGATTCTTGGGAAGCTAACGTCACAATCTGCAGATTGACTGTGCTTTGTGTTCTCTTGCCCGCCCACCCGTCAGCTGTATTTTGGATAGGAGTAGCAGTGATGTAGGAGTAGCTACTCCTAAGAAAGAAAGAAAATGAAGCTGTGCATTCCAAGTGCAGATTGCATGGCCTTTATTTCGAAAATAAAATTGCAGCATCTTGCTGCTATTTGTCACTGTTTTAAGAATTACGTCACCGCACACGCAACAATATCAAACCAGTGCAAGTCAGGTGCCTTAAAATCTTTACCCCAGATGCTCTTGATAGACAAGCAGTTTTGCTTGGTTTTTAACTGGTGAATAAGTGTGAGGGGGTGATATAGGTGGAGGGAAAAGCACTGAGAAATTGTGTGTCTGTCTGTCTTATGTTGCTGAGCAACACTTCGCAAACCCAAACTCCTTGCTGGCATTTGGTAATGCTGAGTATGCAGAGTAGATGGCATTTGCATGCATGACAAGGTACTGGCCAAAAAGGACAACAGCCGAGATGCTGCCATATTCCTGCTCCAAACCTGGTGGTTACACCTTTGTGAAAATGTTAAATCTTCCAACCGCCAGCTTGGACCTCCTGCTGAAAAGACAGGGTTGTATTACTGTCTCTTTCCAGATCGACTCTCATAGGTACAATCGGAGAGTAGGAATTCTCTGCCTGCTTAATTATCTTTGTGCATCTCTTTCCTCCTGCCTCCCCTCCTCTTCCCCAGTTTTGTATTGTAGGTACCCTCACCATGACTAAGAAGTGACTGGATGGGAAGGAAGGAAAAGTTCAAGCAAGTTGGTTTGGAGACGCTGGATTGGCAGCTGTTTTTAAAACATGGAGAGGGCTTTTGGCAATCTGCATTGGAGACTGAAATTCTGCACCAAAACAACCCAAATTATGAGCCAAGACCAGTGGATTTATGTGACAGGTATAAATTATGCACCACGGAATAAATTTCCATGTACGTGTTTTGCATAATTTAATACAGTACTTCTGCTAGGCATTGCGAAGGGAACTGAAGCCCCCGTCCTCTGATGAATCCTGTTCAGCTTTCCCTGGATGTGAGATTTCTCAAAGTACCATTGGCATATGTGAAAGACAAAAAAGAAGGTAGGACTGCCTCAGAACGACGCTCAATGTAAAAAGAGTTGTGCCTCAAAACATTTTGGTGCATTGGCTTTTGCAGGGCCAAAACGATCCCTTCCACTTAACGGTACGTAGTGGCGTTCATGCTCTTTAACTCTCACTTTATTTTTGCCATAGTAATAAAGATGGCTGGGTTTTGATGCCAAGCGGGGTGAAAGTCTGACCATGCCAGAAGTTACTTTCAAACAGCCGCCATGGTACAATGGTAGGTGGAGCTCCACTGCACACTCGGAGTTTCACAATCGTGAAGGTGCAAGAGAAGAGAAGTTGGGCATGATGGCCATTCTCTGACACACCGAGCGGAATGGGGCAGCCCCCTTTGTGGCGAGACCTATGCATGTGAACAATTCCAGGTATGCGCTGGTGCCTTGGTGTGTAAACAGGTGATGCTAAATCCTGACCAATTGTTTTAACTCCTTTGGCAGGAAGACCTCAGTCCCAACGCAGTTTCCAATGGAGACAAAAATTCATGTCGATTTTGCTTTACGTGAACAAGGAAGCGCCCACTGAAACCCAACCACATCAGCTGTTTCCAGTGCATCCTCAACTACAAAGTCCGAGTGGAAATGCAGGTACGAGCCATAGCAAATCTCACAGCTTTGTTGCTAAAAAGGCATCAATCGCACCGCATAGCACGTTGGTGCCAAAGGATTTTGGTTTGCCAGGTAGCTAATGCAATTGCCAAGGGGGGAAATATTTTTAAAATTCTGATTGCAGGGACTAAAAACCAGGTTCTTGCAGCTAAATGGTAGGCAGGAGTTGACATCTTTCGTCTCACTCCTATGCTTGCCTACTCAGAAGTAAGACCCATTGAGTTCAGTGGGGCTTACTCCCAGGAAAATGTGCATAGGATTGCAGCCTTATTCAACACTACGGCCAGTGTCTTGTTTTAAAAGGGCCATTTAGCAATTGCCAACTCAGCATTGAATTAATCTACGTAAAACAGACTTTGTGTAACCGTTTACTGTATATTTATATACGGTATGTGTATACACACACACACACACACACACACACACACACACACACACACACACACACACACACACACACACACACATGTACATCCAAAGTGGGATGTGTGTGAATTTTTATCATTAACTTCTGCTATTTGAAAGTGGCTGGGTGGGCGTACACACAAAATATAGATTTGAAATGCAAAAGTCAGAATTTCCTGTAAGTGACTTCCAATGTATAAAGCGGCTTGTACAAAGAAAAGATATTTGACAAACTGCGTAAACATAGCGTATGAGTGTGCCACAAATTCAAACTCATTTCAAAACTGCTTTAACTGCCAAGGTTGCTAGAGAATAACCCTTGAATTGTAAGATCTCCTAATGTGCAGCACCTTCCTCAGATTTGCTTTAGGGGAAGTTCTGACAGTGGTGTCGATCCGGGTTTAAACTTGTCACGTAGCTGTGTCCAAAGATATCCAAAGGCAGCCCATTCATTTAGCGATACGGTCATCATTAGGAAACACTTTCCCCCTTAGTTTTTTCTTTATTGAGATTTCTAGAACATGTTTTTGTCTACAAAAGTGCCTTACAGGTTTGTGTTTTCATATTTGACATGGACAAGTCATACTCCTTTGATCTCACCATGTGGAATGGTGAACAAATCATGTGACTTTCACCCGTTGCTCATATTGGAAGCCAGGGCATCTTTGCAAAACGCTGGTTGATCTGAGATGTCCTGAAGTACAATGTGGACACACGTTGAAACTGTTGCTGCCCTACTTTGCCTGCACCTCAAAGTCAAATGGCTTTGCCCACTCCCCATCAAACAAGAGTCCTCTCTCTCTTTGTAACCTTCAGTGTCGGTGTGGACGCTGTGTGGAGCCTCTGTTATGCTGGGAAGGTGGCGCAGCGGGTTAAACCGCTGAACCATGAGCTGTTGATCTAAAGGTCGGCAGTTCGATTCCCGCGACGGGGTGAGCACTCGTTGCTTGGCCAGCTCCTGCCAACCTAGCAGTTCCAAAGCATGTCAATGCGAGTAGATAAATAGGTACCGCTTGCGGGAAGGTAAAGAGCGCTCCGTGTTCCAGCTGCATGCTACGCGCTGCGGCAAGGAGAGTCATGCCGGCCACATGACCCCGGAGGCATCTTCGGACAACGCTGGCTCTTCGGCTTTGAAATGGGGATGAGCACCACACCCTAGAGTCTGACACGACTGGACTTAATTGTCAGGGGATACCTTTACCTTTTTTTAAGTTATTTGCATATGATGGAGGAGAAAAAGGTTTGGTTACCCGGGCAACCTGTAGCGCCAGGGGCGGCAACAAAGAGAAGCGTGTGGGGCGGGCCGCCCGGGGGTGACGCGCGCACAAGGGTGACGCACGTCCCCCCGGCACTTACATTTTGGCGCTGGAGTTGGGCCCGCCCGCCCGAGTGTCCGTTTGGCTCCAAAATGAGCCAAAAACGGCGCGG
This sequence comes from Plestiodon gilberti rubricaudatus, assembly GCA_026170595.1. Lineage (NCBI taxonomy): Eukaryota > Metazoa > Chordata > Lepidosauria > Squamata > Scincidae > Plestiodon > Plestiodon gilberti. The sequence continues at coordinate 11,703,384 of JANXHW010000010.1, forward strand.
GGGGTTCTCTGCGCCTACGCGTGACGTCACGCGCAGGGGTGGGGCCGCGTCATTAAAGGTGACGCGCGCGCCCCGCTCTGGGGTGACGCGCGTCCTTGTGACGCAACTGTGTAGCGCATTGTTGGCAAGATTATGGTTTCAATCTCTGGTTTATGAGACACCCCTGGTTTGTAGTGGTGCGCGTATAAACCATGGTTAGAGAAGAAGGAATGCTTGCTTACTGTAGGCGAGAGCAGCATAACCCATCTGTTGAGAGCATGTTACATTGAGAAATTTGTATTGAGCTGGGGCTAATGGGGTGCCTGGAAGCAAAGTGGTGACAGATGGAAGGGGGGTGTAGAATGGTTCACTTCCAGACACTCTTCCCTTGCAAACCTCCCCCCCCCCCCCCAGCCAGTTTTCTCCTCCTGGGACTCCAGAACTGGAAGTAAATACCACTGGTAGAAACATGGCTGTGGTGAAGGGTTGCAAGAGAAAAATCCCCTAATATTGGGGGAAGGGCTCAGTCTCCTCCCATCTGTTACTTCTGGAGGGTTTGTCATCCCCTCCGCGTCATTATACAAATGTTGCGATTTGCTCTTAACAGATGGGCTATGCCGCTATTGCACACGGTCAGCTCTACAAAGTTCTGTGCTGACAACACCATTGATAACATGGAGCCACAACTGCTGCCGAGCAAGGAACTTGGGTTGCAGTCCTGGGGGATGCTGCTGCTTGAGCAGCTGGCAGAGGTGTCGCAAGCCTTATTTGCATAAAGCGCCAAATTGTTTGATGGCTCCTGGTGCATGAAATACCTCTGTAGCTCCACAGAATCAGCCCATAACTCTTGTTCTCAACTGCCATTGTGTGCAATACTTTCTGATCAAAAATACTTGCCAGACGGCAGGCTTTTGGGGAGAGCAATTTACAGTGCAATCCTGTGCAGGTCTACTCAGAAGTAAGTTCCATTGTTCTATGGGGCTTACTCTCAGGAAAGTGTGTACAGGTTGATTACCCCTTATCCGGACATCCGAAATCCAGATATTTTTGGAGCGACGACTTTTAAAAAAACAACCTTTTTTTCAAACACCTGGCTGGCATAGCACAAGGCATGCTGGAGCACAAAATTATTAAAAATATTGTGTAAAATGACCTTCAGGCTGTTTGTATAAGGTGTATATGAGACATAAATGAATTTCGTGTTTAGACTTGGGTCCCATCCCCAAGCGATCTCATTATATTTATGCAAATATTCCAAAATCCAGACAACTTCCCATCCCAAGCACTTTGCATAAGGGATACTCAACCTGTTATACGATTGCAGCCTTAAAGACCTTTTTAACACGGATCCGCATATGATCTGAAGTACAAGAATGGGTACAAGGATAAACCATGGTTAGTTAGAGAAGGATGCTTAAACCATGGTTAGTTAGAGAAGGATGCTTAAACCATGGTTAGTTAGAGAAGGATGCTTAAACCATGGTTAGTTAGAGAAGGATGCTTAAACCATGGTTAGTTAGAGCGTTTCATTCCTTCCTGTGCAAGTTAGTATTTCAGACTCATATAAGGGGTTTTGCTGTTGTGCACACAGTGCATAAAGGAAAGCAATGGGCACTCTTGCACACATGTGTGTGTATATGAGAGTGTTGGATTACAGCTCTTGCCGTAGGCAAGCCTGGGACAGTGGAGAGCACTGGTAGCTTTGCAACTGTGGCATTTTGAGAGGTGACTGCTGCCTTATCGTAACTCGCACTGCTACGCTATTTCTTCCGAGTTGAGACAGGCCCTCATTTTTAAGCCTCCCCAAATCCCCACAGTAGTTCACCCCCAGGGTTGTCTGTTTCTGTTCTGAACGCACCTGCCTGACTAAAATGCACTGTTGGAAACAAAACAACCGGCTCGTTTTATTTTATTTTACTCTTTTTCTTTCCTTTTTTTTTTTTTAAAGGAAAAAGAGCTAAGTGCTATCAGCTGTCCACTAGAGCTGTTGCAATGGTGCATCTCATTTTATGTGTTTCACTATTTGATTTCTAAAAAAAAAATACACATTTTCAAGATTTTTCTTTTTTCCAAAAAAAAAAAAGTAATCATGTAAACAACAACAAAAAAAATCTACTTCTCTTGTGGAAAATACATTATTATTTCTTCAAGGTCTTTTCGTTTCCTGGGAGGGGTGAATGAGTGAAAGGTAGATCATCTTCTTCTGGGGAGCCCCCCTGGGGGTAGACAACAAAACATACCTTCTGGCCCCAGTGTGTCAAAGATTCTGCAAAGAACAAGCAACCCGTTGGTCAGTCCAACTGGAATTAAATTGGCCATCGTACAAAAATGTGGCCACGCTGGACCAGCCTAACTCAGTGGGCACTACAGGCACTGATCTGAGGGGCCAGGATAATGGAAGTGCCTGACTAGGAGCCTAAGAAGCTGCTTTAGACTGAGTCAGAGTAGTAGTCCCTTCAGCTCAATCAGGGAAGAATCCAGCCACTTCCTTCTATTCCTTTTCCACAAAAAAGGAAGTGCTTCCTGGTTTGGTTAAAAGGCTGCGCAAGGAAGGAGTGAGGTGAGTAGGTAGAGAAACGGACTGATGTGGCTCCGTCTGCAGCAGGCGGGAAGGAGGGAGGAGGGCAGACTCGGGTACCAGGACCTCCCACATCTGCCGCTTCCCTTGATGTGAGCGGCATCGTTCGCATCGGGGATGGGCTTGCCAGGAGCTCAGTGTTGTCGAGCCTTCCTGGCAGTGCCTCCCAAGTTTCAGGTGAGCCTCTCTCAGACTCATATAAGTGATGCTCATATAAGTGATGCTCATATAAGTGATGCTACATGGTGATGCTGCCTAGACTCTTCTGCATGCGATCTTGGAAAAAACATGCTAGGGAAGGAGGTGGCCCATTGTTCTAGGCAGAGGTTCCCAAAGTGTGCATTGTGACGCCTTCTGTTGCAGAACCCGTGCCAGCCGAGCCACTCGGCAGCGGGACCGTGATGCGGAAAACCGCGGAGCAGACGTTCTGCTCCGCCAGCTGTGCATCACTTTTTGGGCCTGCCTTTACCTCTTTTATGCCGATTTTTCAGTTCTTCTTAGACTGCGGAACCCAGAAGTAAGTGCCAATGATGTCACCGGCACTTGGTTCTAGCAGAGGGTGTGTGTGTGTCGTGAGGCCTGTAAGTTTGGGAACCACTGTCCTAAAGCATTCCCAACTGCAACCTCTTTGCTCCACTCATTTATAGAACAGAGGGAAGGAGTCGTAGTTGGAGAACCTTTGAGGGGAGGGGATATGGGAACAACACCCCCCCCCCCAGATGCTGGGTGTGGAGGCTGCAGCATGAGACTGCCTAGGGCAGTAAATCTACCTTGAGCCTTGATGCCATGTGGACGAAACTGTCAAGACTTTGGACAGCCCCGAGTTCCAATCTTCCAAGTTGCCTCCACTGTGGATTGTGTTATAGCCTGATTAAATTGGGTGATAACTCTGAACCATGTGCTCTCTCTGCTTTGGATAATCAATGTAATTTATTCCCTCTTCATAATAGTTTCACTTGTTTACTTTTCCACAGTGGGTTCTTACCTGTTATCCTATTTACACACTTTGGTTTGTTTTTCCAGTACACTCCGAGAAAAAACACTGGCACTCCAGTTAATATGATGATCAGTCCAATTCCACAGACTACTGGCTCAGAATATAAACTGAAGATCAAGAGAAAGGCCCAAAATATCAGGTAAGTGATTGGAACCAGGAGATTTACCTAAGAGGAAAGAAAATATTAGAAGTGTACAGAAGCCTGTTATTTCCGTCCTAATTCCTTTGCACCATAACGAGTCAGAGGAGGGATACTTTAACTAGACCAAAGCAGTTTATGGTCTAGTTCAGCGCTTCCCAAACGGTGGATCGCCAAGTTGTGCTCCCCTGCCACCCTTACGTCTGGTTGGCTCCAAATTGGAGCCCCCCCCCCGGATGCAATTGGAGGCTGCTCCCGGGTTGCGCCAGGCCTGGGATGTACTCCCTGGGCTTCAGAACGCCTCCGGAAGAGACTGGAAGTTGCTTCCAGTTTCATGGAAGTCACTTTCGGTCGTGCCAGAGGTGTTCTGAGGCCCAGGGAGTGTGTCCCGGGCCTGGTGCAAGAGAACAAGGTGAGTCGTGGCGGGAAAGAGATTGGGAACCACTGGTCTAGTTAATTTACCACTGGTCTAGTCAATTTAACTTATAAGGGAAACTTTTTAAAAAAGGTTTAATGCTCTTGCCTGGTGTGTTTCTCTCTCTCTCTCTTTAAAATTAGGGCTTATGAATGAATAAGTCCTCACCCTTTCACGTATCTATTAAAAAAAAAAAATCCTTAAAGCCAGTTCTAAAATGCTCGAGGCATAAGGGCAGAGAGTATGAATTTGTGGCTCAGCTTGGACACTATTCCAGATTTTCCCAAAAGCCACACCAAGATGTACCCATGTCTGTTTGCAGTGCTGCCGGGATCGAGTTTCATCTTCTTTCAGTTATTGAATGCAGAGCTAGAGAAACCTGTAAAACCAGCTTTGTGGCAGGATAGCAAAAAAATTAAAATGTGTTGTGGTAATTGATACATCTGTGTTTTTTAAGAAAACGTGCCAGCTGAATTGAATTAGGGCCACAGTGGTTTTGTTTTAACTCACCTTAAGCCATTTTCCTGCTGAAATCTCTCTCTCTCTCTCTCTCTCACAAACACACACACACACACACACACACACACACACACACACACCCAGTGTGCTATATTTTCCAAAAGCTATATTCCTTTAGGGACATTTAGTAGCTTGGGGGGGGGGGCAAATTTCAGGTAGGAAAATGCCATGACAGTCATCAAGTGTTGATGGGGTTTAGAGGTAGCTTATTTCTGAATGCCAGATGCAAGGGAGTGGCAACAGGATACAGGTATCTTGTTGTCTTGTGTGCTCTCGGAGGCATCTGGTGGGGCCACTGTGAGATACAGGAAGCTGGACCAGATGGGCTTTTGGACTGATCCAGCAGGGCTCTTCTTATGTTCTTATAAGTTAACCTGTTTTCCCCCCATCCCCATGTGTGCCAATTCTGGTTGGATTGCCCCCTTTGCTTGCTTTTTCTTAAAGAACAGGCAGCTTTGGTTTGTTAATGATGTCTTTAAGGGAATGTGTAGTTTGGCCCTGGATGCAGTTTCCATTTGGGCAGGCTTAACAGATCGTCGCCGGGACGGGGGCAGTCTACCCTTAAGGGGGCGGGGCGTGGGGGGCCAGAACGTGTTGCGTTCTGGCCCCCCCACGCCCCGCCCCCTTAAGGGTAGACCGCCCCCGTCCCGGCGACGATCTGGTAAGCCTGCATTTGGGCTCACAGTGCAATCTTATAAATGGGAAGACTGAAGTTACGGTGGCACAGCACTGTATTTCCCCATCCACTGCACCAAGCTCTCCTCCTGATGGAGATGGGTTTGTGATGATGGGGTGGTTCAAGGATATATGGGAGCAAACCATGCCCTTGCTCCCAGAACCATGCTCTCGCTCCTAGCTGTAAGGAAAGCAGCTGTAGTAGCGTTTCCATTCCTTCCATCCAATGCAGCATGGAAAATGCCTTGTGGAAGTGAATAGAGAACATAAGAACATAAGAAGAGCTCTGCTGGATCAGGCCAAAGACCCATCTAGTCCAGCTTCCTGTATCTCTCAGTGGCCCCATCAGATGCCTCAGGGAGCACACAAGACAACAAGATAACCCGTTTCCCGTTGCCACTCCCTTGCACCTGGCACAGAGAAAACCCACTTCTAAAACCAGGAGGTTGCTTATGGCTTGTAACCTGTGATGGTCTTTTCCTCCATGAATCTATCCAAGCCCCTTTTAAAAGGCATCTAGGCCAGGTGCCATCACCACATCCTGTGGCAAGGAGTTCCACAGATGAATTACACGCTGGGTAAAGGTGCATGCATTTGCTTGCCTGGCCCCCAAAGCACAGGCCAGCCTCTGTACAATGTCATTCAAGAAGCCCCAATATTTTTCACCTTGATAGGTCTGAAGACTTTGGGTTTCTTCCAGCGTAGCACAATCAAGCCGATTATGGTCACTCCGTAGCAGAGGTAGTTAATAAAAGACACATAGTTAATTAATGTGTATGTCTCCCCCACAAGCATGATGACGACGGTAGTCAAACACTGGGAAAAGAGAAGTGTATTTGTAATTGAGGCAATGTATTATTTATTTATTTATTTATTTAATTTATTTATTTATTTATTATTATTATTATGATTATTATTATTAACAACAACTATATACCGCTTTTCAACAAAAAGTTCACAAAGCGGTTTACAGACAAAAATCAAATGATTAAATGGCTCCCTGTCCCAAAAGGGCTCACAATCTAAAAAAGATGCAGAAGAACACCAGCAAACAGCCACCAGAAAAGACACTGTGCTGGGGTGAAAGGGGGGCAGTTACTCTCCCCCTGCTAAATATAAGAGGATCACCAATTGAAAAAGTGCCTCTTGCCCAGTGAGCAGGGTGTAAAAACAAACTATAGCAAAAAATAAACAAAATTAAGCACCAAGCAGATTTTTTACTTTTTATCTGTTTGGCCTCCGTGTGCAGGTCATGATGCAAAACTTTAAAAAGAATCTAATGAAGAAACTAAAAACTAATCTCCTTGATTTTCCCCTTATCTGGTGCCCATCTGCACAGCAAGGTTTCCCTGAAAGATTTCAGAACAGAAGAAGTTTTGCCAGATCACCTCAATAGATAAAATCTCCTTCTCACATTGACTGCCACTTTTGTTCATCATCACAGGTATATGCAGGGGCGTAACTAGGGTGGGGCCTGAGGGGCAGCTGCCCCAGGCGCAATGCCAGGGGAGGGCATAACCCTCAGGCTCCACCCCCTAATGGCTGCCCTCACGTTCAGCTTGGAACACACCAAGCAGAACCCAAGGGCAGCCATTTTCCTGCTGCCTTCTCGCACTGCCCCTTCCCACGATCGTGAAGAGAGAGGGTGGCGCACAGAGGCAGCAGGCAGTCGCCCTTGTGTTCTGCTCGAAGTGCTCTGAGCCGAACGCAACTGCTGAACCCAGAATGATGTTACGTGATGTCACTTCTAGGGCGCAGCATGCTAGCACTTCTATGTCCCAGGAAGCATGGGAGCTTATTATCACAGGTAGGGCTTTTACCTGACCATTCTTAAGCCCTGTAAACTGCTATTATGACAGGAGGAATGAAACTCACGCAGACGAGGAGGGCTGGGATTGGAGTGCAGTGTTTGACGTGAATCATAGCCAGCAAACTGGGTAAATGGCCTTCTCTGGCTCCTGAGAAACACAACCTGGAAAGAAGAACCAAGAATACCACCAACCTTTTTAGTTATTTATTTAATCAGGTTTTTATCCTGCTCTTCCCCCCCACCTCATGGGGTACCCAGTAGGATGTGTACAGCCTGAAACATTTTGGCATATGCGCAGTTGGGTCTTTCCTCTGGCTATTGAAAGATGCTGCAATCAATGAGGGAAGTCTCAAGAAGCGCAACAACTCAATGAGCTACTGAGCAGGACTAGAATCTCATCAATATTTCAAATACACACACCATCTTGGGAATGCACTATCAACAAATTTCTACATAAACTACAGTTTGTTGCTATATACGTGGATCATTCATATAATAAGGCTTGTGATGGAGATGCACCAAATTTAACATGTTTGAAGCAAACAAAAAATGTGCTTTTGGAGGGGTGCTGCAAAAGAACAAGACAGAAATATATCCACAACACTATTTACACTTTCCTGCACTGTTTTCCTCAAGAGGCAGTTGTTTCAGCCCCAGTTTTTTTAAAAAAAACAAAACAAAAAACAGCTCAGCTTCCTCATTTGCTTTTATCTCAGCGAGTTGTTGTTGTTGTTGTTATTATTATTATTATTATTATTATTATTATTTGGGGACCATGCATCTATAACATAATACCACAAAACCAACCGCACTACCCCTCACCATGAAGCCTCAATCCAGCTCTAGAAACGGGAAGGCAATTTGAAATGTCTCCCCAAGTACACAACATCGCACTGAGAGCAACAAAGTGTGAATAGATAATATCCATTTCTTGATGTGTATCCGAATGTGCATTTGGTACATTGCATCATGGCGGTTTCATTGTTGCAGCATAGCAAGCCAAGAAGCGTTGGGCCAGTCCAACACTTTGTCCGCTATGCGCTGGTGTTCCGAGGATGGCGCAGAACCGTCACTGGAGCAGAACACCACTATGCGCATAAGTAGCTCCTCCCCCCATCCTGGTCAGAGTCATTCCCAGTGGGCAGAATGGAGCCGCCTATGCGGTAACCGATGCCTGCTGGGAATGACTGAGCGGTGAGGGGGAGGGGCCAATTACACACATGGAGCGGCATCCTGCTCCAGTTACGGTTCCGCACCACCCTTGGAACACCAGTGCCGCTATGCTAACTGCCCATCACATGTACCGAGTACAACATGAATTGCAGGTGAACATGCCTGTGTCACAAGATTCACAACCTCTTGGCCTAACCTCACAGAGCTTACCCCACCAACTTTATCCTGAGCTCCACGAAAGCCAAGATGGGATACAAATAAATAAATAAATCAGAATAAAGAGACAAGGAAAGAAACTGTTCTGTCAAACGCAGCAGAACAATCTTAACTTGCAAAGTATACTGTATTAGTCAGTGTTCCCCTCCCCGAAATGAGAAAGCATTCAGAAATAAAACCGTACTTCGTCTAACCTTGATGAGGTAAAAAGGTATCCGTTTATTCCTCCAAATGTAGACAGAGCCACAGAGACAGGCATAACCCAGGAAAAAAAGCCCAGTAGCTTTTCACCGAACGTCTGAAGCAACAGAAGGCAGAGCCATTGAAACAAACTGCAGTGCACAGGGTCAGGAATAATGTGGTTTAAAAACAACAACACAAAAACAACTATATTGTAAACATCCAGGTAATGTTTTACTTACTACTGCAACAGCGTTGGAAGACAAGAGTTCTTGGGGTGACATGGCAGTGAAATATGCAATATTGGTGAACGTGTACACAAATGTCACCAATGGGATGGATATAAATATGGCGCGAGGTAGATTCCTAATAAGAAAACCAGGAGGGTCGATAAGAATTGACATGCACACAGCCTTTGGAAAACGTCGATCCTTGCTGGATCGGTTTTTGTACAGACAGAATAATGTTGATGGAATTAAAAAAAAAAAAGCCTATGGAATTGATTGGTTTAATCCTTCATAGCTTCATTGGGACCCACATCCATAACTGCTGCTTAGAGCCCAATAAGCCCAAGCAGAGGTGAAACAAAGGTGGAGCGAAGGCAAGTAGTTCTGCAAGACTCTGTTACACCAGAGTCAGCGGCCCCTCCCCCTTGCTGTTGGAGCCATTCTGGCAGCAAAGGCAACACGCAGGACACTCCCCTGTTGCTGCTGGAATGGCTCCAACAGCAAGGGGGAGGGGCCGCTGACTCCAGTCTAACGGAGTCTTGCAGAACTACTTGCCTTCGCTCCACCCTTGTTTCGCCTCTGAGCCCAAGCCGGGGTTTATTTTCTATAAAGCAAGGGATGCCTGCAGCTGTGACATAGAAGTTCTTTTTATCCTACTCCAAGAGATGCGAATCCACACATTTTGGCTTGGCCTTGTCACCAGCCGATCCTGCTCTTTCCCCACATCATAAGAGCCCTGCTTGACCAGGCTAAAGGCCCATCTAGTCCAGCTTCCTGCATCTCACAGTGGTCCCATCAGATGCCTCAGGGAGCACACAAGACAACAAGATATCTGTATCCTGTTGCCACTCCCTTGCACCTGGCATACAGAGCAAACCTACTTCTAAAACCAGAAAGGGAGCTTGTAAATTGTGATGGACTTTTCCTCCATGAATCTATCCAATCCCCTTTTAAAAGGCATCTAGGCCAGGTGCCATCACCACATCCTGTGGCAAGGAGTTCCACAGATTAGTTAGTCTTTTCATTGGAAGACACAGTCTTTCATTGGAAGCTGGCTTGTGCCAGTGTCGGACTGTTGGTCCATCTAGCTCTCTGCTGCTTCCTCTGGTTGCCTGATTTTCAAATATTTTCTTTCCAGCTGTACCTAGAGATGCCAGGGATTGAACCTGCGACCTCATGCAGAGCCAGAGGCTCTAACCACTGCTCCTCCCTTCTCCTTTTGCTTTGAATAGGAAGTCAGAAACAAGATACAGTACAGCTATGCTGCTTCTGCTTTTTTCCAAAACCCAACAAGAGGGAAAAGCCTCCCCCCCCTTCTTGCTCTGTGATGAGTAGAGAACTCAGGAGAGAAGAGTAGAGGGGCTCTCGCATCGTTCTAGGTATGCAAGGAGAAGCATTTGCCAAGGCTGAACTTTGAATTGCCATTGGCAACTGTCTACTATGCGTAGGCTTACCAGATCTCCAACCGGGACAGAGTGCTGGACCTTTAGGAGAAGGAATGTGGACAGCTGTAGCTTGTTAAACCTTAGAGCACAATCCTAGGCATGTCTATTCAGAAGCAAGCCCCATGGATGCCTAGGATTGTGCTCTAAGGTTTAACAAGCTACACCTGCCCACATTCCTTCTCCTACAGGTCCAGCACTCTGTCCCGGTTGGAGATCTGGTAAGCCTAACTATGCGAACCATGGATTACGATGGTCATTATCAATGGGAGCTATAAACATACATTTGAGAAAGCAAGTGGGGCTATAATCAAGGAGAGAATTGGGGGGGGGGGGGGATTAAACACATCTGCCCAGTGCTACAGACATTGATGAGCCAAGTGTCTGGGGCTAGGAACAGCTTTTGCCTCCCGCTAAGCATGTCTTGGGTTGGAGCTCATTGATTTTGTCCCATCAAACTAATGGGGAAGCTCTGCGCCCACCATAGTCCAATAGCCTCGTCCTGGATTCCATTCCTTGGCCTTATTGGAGAATGGACAAAAGCCTTGTGCAGCCAAGCTAGGCAGAAGGATACGTGTAAAGGACGAGACTGAGATCACACATGCTTGCCTTGTCCCTGCTTCTGACCCCCATGTATGGAACATAACGTGCGAAGGGGCGTAGGTGTGTACACTCCAGCATGTATAAAGCCCTGATGTACAATCTGTAAGAGATTGTACAGTCAGATATGACACATGTTGGGGTGTGTATGTGCATCAGTCCCTGTGGCAGAAGTTAAAATCAAGGGCAAGGCTAGGTACAGTACGATCCCTGATCTTCTTCCCTCTTCCGTGCATACATTTCGACCCAGTTTGGCCATCTGTACAAGAACAAGGAGACAGAATCGTAAGCTTGCCTGCAAAGCCTTAATGGTCACAGGCACGCTGTAGCCTTTTAAAAAGGGGGAGGACGGATGGACAGGGTACCCACAAGAAAAGGATGGCACAGCAAGAACAAAAAGAAAAGAATGCAAATATTATATACAAATCAAATAGTGAAAATGTTCTCACATGAAAATGTTCTCACAAGGTGCATGAATGCTAGCTGATATCAAAAGAAAATACTCGAGCAACTCAACACATGCTTTGAAATTATTAGAGGCTGGCTGGAGTCTCCAGTGCTTCAGCAGTGTTCATTCTCAATCCACTCTGACCCTGCACATTTACTCCTCATAACCCCGCCCCCCCCGGTCCTTCTGGCCTCTGCTATCCTACTGTCCATTTGTGTTCCTACCCCTATTTCCCCAAGCCCTAAAAAACAAATACATTGGATTTTTTTTTAATCCCAACACAACGTGTGAAACCAAACATGCAAAATTTAAAACTGCAACATTGCCTGTTTTGCATAATTGCTTCCACTCCCAGAATTTGGCCTTCGTATTTGCAGATTGGTGCCCTTTTTCAGTATGGTACTTTAAATGCCCAGGTAGAAAGAACAGTGCGATAAGACAGATGTGGGTGGCTTCTCTCCAAACCCAAGTCGGACTGCAAATAAATACTTGCCTGCGAGGATCAACTAATTCTTCTGTCACATAATTTAGGAAGTTCCACCCACTGAATGCAAAGGAACCTTGGAGGAAGGCTAAGGCTAGGTGTCCCACCGATGGAGTCATCCAGAAATTGAAAGCATTGCTGGGGAGCAGTTCTTCATAGTTTCCTACAAAGCAGAGCAGAACACAAAAGTAGATGGAGACGAGTTGCACATATTAGCATAATTAGCACTGTGTGTCGTACACATTGAAGAACAAGGAAACGGTCCCAAGAACGAAGGCAGCATTTTTTTCCTCTGGACTGGACTAGTTTGAGCCTTGTCACTGCCAATTGTGATAGGGCTAAGCTGCCGCCCCACCTAGAGGCACTTTTTCAATGGGTGCTCCTCTTATACTTAGCAGGGGGAGAGTAACTGCCCCCCTTTCACCCCAGCACAGTGTCTCTTCTGGTGGCTGTTTGCTGGTGGTGTTCTGCATCTTTTTTAGATTGTGAGCCCCCCCCCCCCCTTTTTGTCTGTAAACCGCTTTGTGAACTTGAGAACAAAAACTTTCATGGCCAGCTACAATTTTTAGAGAAACAGGAAATACGGGTAAAAGAGCCATGTAAAAAAATGCTTGCGCTCTTCGAATTCCTCCAACAATGACTGTTCCTAGTAAATGTTTCCAGATTTTAGGAAACGAAACGTCGGATTTTAATAGTTTCTGCTGTGGATTTTAATGAACTCTTGCCTGCTTGCATTGTTGGAGGAATTCGAAGAGCGCAAGCATGTTTTTTACATGGCTCTTTTACCCGTATTTCCTGTTTCTCTAAAAATCGCTTTGTGAACGTTTTGTTGAAAAGCGGTAAATACTGTTATTACCGATAATAATAATAATAATAATAATAATAATAATAATAAATAGAGCTCTTGTGACCCACTGCACATGGTTGACCTCCAGCAGCACTTCCAAAATGATGCATTCAGGCTCTCTCGAGGGAAGGAGGCTGGAACTGGGGCACTTGGGGGTGCGGCACATTTGGGAAAAACGTTGAACCAAATTTGTTGTCATTAACTGCAACTCAAACCCTTCCTGACTTGAGGCGGGTGTTGAGCCTTCTTGTACCTAGTTCAAGTGGGAAACCAGAAAGGCCGATGACACCAGTCCTGCAATGATACTGTATGGGCCAGTGGGGTCATACGAACATACGAGCCCAGCTTATGATTAGTAGCCCACTTTCAGCAACCCACCTTTCAGGCCATGTAGATAGGGTTGGCTCCTGTGGACTGGTCCTATATCGCTGTGTTGAGCAGCAGCCCGATAGGCAGTCGTTTGGTGAGGCTGCTGCTAAAAATGGTCTAACTCTATTCAGGATGTCTAGACCACTCCCAAAGCTTTGCTTCCTACGGTTCCCTGGGGATAGGAATTGGCTGAGAATTGGCCAGTTTAATTCTGTAGTTCAGTGCTGAATTGGCCAGTTTAATTCTGTAGTTCTGTTCCGAGTTGTCTGCTAGTACTTTATCGAAATGAAACATCTCGTAAAGACACACAAGAAACATCACACAAAAAACGGCGGGGTGAGCTACCTGTATTTTCTGAGGTGGCTTTGATTTGGATATGGGGACATGCAGGGGGTTTTGTGTTAAGTACCTTTGAAGATCTGGACAAAGCCCACAATAATGATGAGCCCCAAAGCCAAGAGTTTTCCTGCAGTAAATATATCCTGGATGCGTGTTGCCCATCGGACCCTGGAACTGTTCACCCAGGTCAAGAGCACTACAGAGCAGAAAACACAATACAATCGAAAGATTTGTGCCAGATGCATTTGAGAGCAAACATTTTAGCATTTGATTGTGCTCTGCTTTGGAAACATTTTGCCGACAAGCAGATTTATCCGTGTTTTTTAAACAAATAAAATTAAACATTCCCCCTGTACTAAGCAGCTATTTCTGTAGTAGTAACAATATATAAATTGCTTGCCAATGTGAGTCAGAGATTTGTGAGTGTAAGCAGAAAACACCGGAATATTTCATCTGTGGCATTCATCGAAAAGAACGAGGGTGTTGTGGTGGGCCAATGGCCTGCAATGGGGTCCCTGACCTAAAGTAGGTCGCATCCCCCCATGATTATCGTAAGTAGAGATGGGGGGAGAGAATGAATAAGAAGGAAAGACAAAGGGTTTTATGCCAGTCTGTGGTATTGCATTACATGAATGAGGCTTATAATGAATGAAACTTCCCTTTCCCCTTCCGTGTTTTAAACAGTTACTTCCTTATTTAGTTATTTAAAATATTTATACCCTGTCTTCGTCCCCAGTGAATTTACAGCAATTAAAACACCACAACACGTCAATAATTAAAAAGCAACAGCAATAATCCAAAACCAAAACAACAAGAAGTGATAAGTCGCAACTGAACTGGGAGCAACAGAAAAAAAGAAGTCTAAATGATAAAATGAATGAAAACTCAGCTGAAAAATATGGGGTTAAGACTGGGCCTGCTATACTTTCCTGGGGAGTGTGTACTACTGCCTGGGTGACACCACAAAAAAGGCCTTGTCCCATATATCTATCAAATTGACTTCCACAGTTGATGGGGCCACAGCAGGACCGCCTATGACTGCCACACGTGGATAGATTCATGTGGGAAATGGCCAGCGCCACCATGCAGGCCAGTGTGTCCCAAACGTTTTCAACCTGCAGCTCCCTTGACCATTGGCCGCGGCTCCCCATTACATTATATTGATGCCTGCCAATTGGCATCGCACTGTTTTCTGAGAGGATTCCGTGGCACTTCGCGGCTCCCCTGGCTGGTTTCCGCGGCTCCCCTGGTGGCCGCGCCTCCCAGTTTGGGAACCACTGCTGTAGGGTTACGCACTGCACAGGGCACCACAACTAAGGGTGCAATTCATCTAGGAAGGAAGAGGAATGCCAGCAGAACATCAGTTCTGGCAGAGAGGAAGGGGCGCCTTTTTCTGCTGCGCACAAAGGAGCCTTTTTCTAATGCGCTTGAACTACGGGCGGCCCTGAAAATGGCAGTGGACTTTTGCTGCATCTGGAACTAAATAAGGAAGTAACTGTTTAAAATGCATCAGGCTGGTCCTTTTTCATCTTCACTGGCTACCAATACGTTTACAGGCTCAATTCAAGGTGCTGGTTGTGAGCCTTAAATTGAGCCTGTAAACGTATTGGTAGCCAGTGAAGATGAAAAAGGACCAGCCTGATGCATTCTGACTAACAGACCCCAGAGAGTTCCTGGGCCACCACATTCTGAGCCAGGTCGTTTCCAGAGCCTCTTCAAGAGCAGCCCCAGGTAGAATCTGCTGCAGTAGTCTAGTCCAGTCGGACAAAATATCATTGGTAAATACTCACATAAACACACCATGGAGAGGACCCTGGAAGCATTGTAGGGTGGGATACAATTCGGGAACACCGGCTGTAGGACATAGTTTGAAAAGGTCAATGCGATAACAGCCAGGCTTGTGGGATACATGATCAGTACTGCGCTCCATAGCAATAAAAACCTGCAATCAAAAGAAACCCAGATGAGATCTCTTATTAGACCAGAAGGCTTTCAAAGTCACGCAGTTCTGAAAATAAACCAGACCTGTGGACATCCAGCAAAATAAATCCACTACATTAGGAAATAATCCAGATCAACTGGATTATTTTGCAGGATTCCACTGGATATCTGGAGGCAATGTGATAGTTTACATTAAAAGGGGACAAAAATCTATTGTTAACTCATCCAAAACCTTCGGATTGGGGCAGGCTATAAGGTTAAATATTTGCATGCAAACTGGGTGTTGGGTATGTGTATCTGTAATTCAATGGAGATAATCGATTCTCAGTTTGTTTCATGCTGAGATACAGTGCGTGTGTGTGTGCGCCCATTTTAAAAAATCAATTACATTTCACGCCGAATTTCATCCGAGGATTACAAATCACAAGCATCTAACAAGGATTTCAAAGATCAAATAATAAAAGGGAAAGAAGCACAAGGAAGAGTTTAGATGCATGTTAACCTTTGTGATTGCCCTGATTATTGTCAGGAGAGTTATAATGAAATACTGGTCTGTAGGGTGGGATTATTAATACCACGCAATTATAGAAGATACCATCACGTTTCCAGTTATCTACTGAACTCTCCACAACTGGGAGCCCGGGGAAAGCAGAGAGCCTTCTTCCACAAGATGAATTCAGTCTAGGAAGACAGATGGGCAAAAACTATGAGATGCTTGATCTCATAGTAGGTCAGGTTCATAGATCAAATATGTCCCCCTTGCTTGGAGAGGAGATGCCTGCAGGAATCAGTCAGCTCAAAGAGTTTATCCACTGCCAAGTGCCGGTGATGTCTCCAATGTTATGTAACTGATTCCCCCACCTCCTTGGCCAAGAACAGCCAGGATCAAGCCGAGTTATGCATGAGTTATGGTTTGAAGCGCAATATGTCACTGGCCACCTCCCAAGTCTGGTGAGTCAAGCTTGTTTCTGGCATATCTTGTAGCGTGCAGTCCTTGAAAGCTGACGTATCAGTGGATGTGATGTTTCAAACAAGAAAGAGGCCAAGAGGGGGGGGGGGAGAGAAAGAGAGTCAACAGTGGCAAGGGGAATCTTGGCTATGATTCGTCTCAACTCCAAGACTCATTCACACAACCACTTGAGACCACGGCAGCTGGATTTTTCAAGTTTACCACGTGGGAACTGCCGGCTGTGGCTTGCCACGGGGATGAGCTGAGCTTGGATCAACTGATTGCTCGACACAGATTTTTTGAGCAGCTGCGACGCTGTATGAGGCTCAACCCACGTCAAAATGGATGAAAGTCAGCAGGAACTAACAAAACCTACTGCTGCCACAGTTGGATAAATAAGTCCTCGTTCAGGACTGTAGTCTGTAGCATAGCTGCAAAGCAGCTTCTCTGAAGGCAAAAGGACCCTTGTTCACTAGTATCTCCAGGGAACGCCCACTGGGAAAGACCATTGTCAAGCTTTGGAGAGCTGCTGCAGAAGAGCACAGACAATGCGAACAGATCAAAGTTAATGTGAAGTAAGTTCGTATAGTCAGGGCGATGGTGTTCCCAGTAGCAATGTATGGTTGCGAGAGTTGGACCATAAGGAAGGCTGAGCGCCGAAGAATAGATGCTTTCGAACTGTGGTGCTGGAGAAGACTCCTGAGAGTCCCTTGGACTGCTAGGAGATCAAATCAGTCAATCCTAAATGAAATCAACCCTGACTGTTCCCTGGAAGGACAGGTACTGAGGCTGAAGCTCAAATATTTTGGCCACCTAATGCGAAGAGAGGAGTCTCTGGAGAAGACTCTGATGCTGGGAAAGATTGAAGGCAAAAGGAGAAGGGGAAGGCAAAAGATGAGATGGTTAGACAGCATCACCGATGCTACGAACATGAAAATGAGCGAAATCAGGAAGATAGTGGAGGACAGGAAGGCCTGGCTTGTGGGATATGGTTCATGGGATCACGAAGGCTCGGACACGACTTAACGACTGAACAACAACAAATCCCACTTTTCTTCCAAACAGGTCAGCAGGGGTGTTCTTCCTTCTAATTTTATCTTCATAGCAACCCTGTGAGGTAGATTAGGCAGATGGAGGAAAGTTGGCCTTAGATCGCTTAGGGCCCAATCCTATCCAAATTTCCAACGCCAGTGCAGCCACAATGCAGCCCCGAAGGTAAGGGAACAAACGTTCCTTTACCTTGAGGAGGCCTCCGTAACTGTCCACAGACCACAGGATGCAGCTCATGCCCCATTGGCATGGCTGCATCAGCGCTGGAAAGTTGGATAGGATTGGGCCTTCATGGCTGATAGGAGATTTGATGCTGGTTTTCCCCTGTACTAGCCCAGCACCCTAACCACTGCTCAACATTTTTCCCCCTGCCCTGAAATTCTAGAGGGGTGTTGTGGGTTTTTCTCCTGCAATACGCTACAAAAGTTCCTTGAGGCACCTGTAAAATGTAGCAGATTGATTGTGGTCGGAAGCTATGGTGGAGCAGAGCCCACTGCATCCATGGCAAATCTGACCAACTAGCTCTGTCCACAAAAGTTAATAAAATAAAATAATAATAAAATAAATAACAATAAAACAATAAAACCCGTTGATCTTTACAGTGTCTGAGATTTGAAATGATGCCCCTTAAGACTCGACTTTGCAGAATCTCATAATACTGAGCTCTGTTTTCTCCTCTACAGAATGTTTCATTCCATGAAAGTTGCTGGCAATGTCTTGGTTTAACTATAATAAAGAAAGCATTAGATGAACCCTCACAAGCTGCAGAGACGCGCAAAGGTTGCAAGCAATTACAAACCTCCCAAGACTCCTTCAGGGTTTAGTATTCTTGGACAGATTTGTAACCCAAGTTAAAAAAAAAACCCTGCTGATTATGCAGTCCCCCAGTGATTAATCTTCCTTTACCTTCGTTTTCAAAAGAAATTAAAAAAATACAGTTTACCTGGACTTGGGTGGTAATGAGAGCTTGGGGGTTTCATGAAAAGGTTATTAAATATGCAAGTTAATTAACTCTGGGCCACAACAGGATTGCTAAGGTTATTTTATGGGCCGCCAAAATGCTAAGTGGAAAAGCATTATTTAAAATCTCCTTTAGTTTTAATTTTAACACTTTGTTGTTGAAGTGAGCTCCAACAGGACTGAAAAATAAATAGAACATGTATGCGCCAACATTTTGCAGATGAAAATAGGAACATGGCTGTCACACCCCTATTCATATAGTAGCTGGCCATCAGAAGGATCTCCATCTAGGCAGTGCTAAACTTCAGTTTATTGGCCCTCTTTTGGCCCACTACCGTTCGGCAGACACTAATGTAGTACTCCTAGCTGAATAGCTACCTGTCCTCAACTCTCAATTACATGCCTGTTTATTTACTAAAGCCATGATAGGACTTTAAAAGGTAAGTACAGCACATTGAATTGTGCCCAGAAACTGACCAGAAGGCAAGATTATCCCTCCAACGCCCCCAATAAAACTGTCAAAAACCTATTTTTGACAGTTTTATTGGGGGGGTGGTTCCGTTTTTTCAAAACGGTTTTTTTTAGCGATTTTTTAAAGGTTTTTTAGGGGTAACAGGGCTTCTAAGTGTATATGTATGCTTTGCGCCACTTATCTTGTTTATAGGGGCCTCCAGCGACGATCTCCTCCACCGACGATCTCTTCCAGGGGCGCAGATCGCTCCTCTGCCGCCCCTGGCGCGAACTCTGTAAGCTCCGCAGCGTTACAGAGTTCACGCATGCGCATAGCAAACAGCCATCACGCATGCGTGAACTCTGTAACGCTGCGGAGCTTACAGAGGTCGCGCTAAGGGCGGCAGAGGAGCGATCTGCGCCCCTGGAAGAGATCGTCAGTGGAGGAAATCGTCGCTGGAGGCCCCTATAAACAAGATAAGTGGCGCAAAGCATACATATACACTTAGAAGCCCCGTTACCGCTAAAAAACCTTTTAAAAAACCCAGAAAAAAACGGAAAACAAGCAAAAAAACCCCCGAAACCTAAGATGTCACCCGCCCCTTCAGAGGCCCTCTCCCGCCCCTCCAGAGGCCCTCCGCCCTTGCGCCCTGGGGCCCACCGCCCCAGGGCCCCACATCAGCTGACGCCCCTAGTTGACTGGTCTCAGTTCGTAGCCCAGTGTATTTTGAACGACTGGCAGTTTCTAAGTAGTCTTCAAGGGCAGCCCCCCCCCCACGTACAACACATTACAGTAGTCTAATCTGAAGGTTACTCAGGAATGGATAAATGTGGCCAAGCCGTATCCATCCAACCTCCTCAGCCCCAGCTGGCGAAAAGCATTTTCTGCCAGGGACCCCAAATGAGCCTCCTGTGACTATGCTGAATCTATGAGCTCTCCCAGACTGTGAAACCTGAGTGCAGTTCCATGCAGAACAGGTTGCTCTCCACCTCCCCGAACAGACAAACCATCCATCAGTAGGATCTCTGTCTAGGCCAGTGATAGCGAACCATTTGGACTTGGTGTGCCAAAATTTTTGAAAATGCCTAACATGACTCTGCTGGTGTGTCAACCCCTTTAATAGTACTTTGACTATTCCTACTTTTAACAGTAATTTTGAATTGAACTGAACTGAAAACTATAGAACACCTTGCATTTTATTTAACATCAATTAGTGACTTTTTTGTTGCTGAGTTTTACTAGATAATAATTTGAAAGAGGTCTGCCAAAACCCCTGCCCTAAATGTTTAAGACAAGCCTGTAAAACGTTTGCAAAAATATAAGGTGTGTTGGGGCCTTGGGGAAAACGCTGCCGGGTCACCCAAAATGACCCCGCGTGTCACCTAGTGACACGCGTGTCATAGATTCGCCATCACGGGTCTAGGCAGTGTTAAATTTCAGTTTATTGGCCCTCATTCAGCCCATTATTACTACTATTATTAAGAATATTTATATACCACTTTTCAACAAAAAAAAATTCACAAAGTGGTTTACAGAGAAAATAAAAAACAACACCTAACCATTCCAGACACTAATGTCGGACTCCTCCTGATTCCAATTCTCATCTGAATCAGACAAAGGAGGAATAGTTGGGTGTCATCATTGATAACACCTCGCTCGTTCCAAATCCCTAGCTAACCTCATTCAGTTCAGCAGTTTCATATAGATGTTGAAAAGCATGGAGGATAAATGCAACCCTGCAGGATCCTGTCGCATACATCCAGAAGACCAAACAGTAGGCATTTTTTTCACATTTTTTTTATACCGCCCTTCCTCCAAGGAGCTCAGAGTGGTGTACATATTTCCTCCCCCCCTTTTTGTCCTCACAACAACCCTGTGAGGTAGGTGGGGCTGAGAGATAGTGACTGGCCCAAGGTCACCCAGGAAGCTTTGTGGCTGAGCGGGGATTTGAACCTGGATCTTCCAGGTCTAAGTCCGACTCCCAAACCACTACACCATCCAGGCATGGCAGTATGTCTGCTCAGTTCCATCCCAAGGGCAAAGAGCTCTGACACATGCAGTTCCCAGAGCACCCGACAGCCACAGCATGGGAACCTGGGAACTACTATGTTTCCCAGACTCCCCAACACCTGGGATACTGCTGTGGCAGCAATCTAGGTGCCACGGAGGAAGGCAAGCCTCACACAGAGGTCTCCAGCGACATTGCCCCTATTGCTGCCCCCCCCCCACTGCTTCCAGGCAAGTTGGGCTCCCAGTTATGTCACTGGAGTGCGATGGGGACCAAATTCAGAACTGGACCAGAAGGAAAAAAAGTTATTTCCTGTTTTTCATTCTAAAAATAGCTCCATTTACCAAACTCAATTCTGAATCAAGGCAAGGAGAAATTTGGTTAACAATACATGAGTGAATGGAGTTTACGGGTTTATTGGCCATGGTCCAAATTAGAACCATGTCTCCATTCACTCATGTATTGTTATTGCTGGCCACGCAAACCTGAAATCCTATCTAGAAATTTGGTTCTTAAATTCTTTAACAGCAGCATTTACATGATACAATAACACATCCCACTCCTGCCTCTGGTAAAAGAGGTTTTGAAGGTGGGCCTGTTGTGTTGAAAAAACCTGCAAAATCTGTTTGATTAGAGACGAGAATTGGACCCAAGAAATGCACGTGGACACCAAGGGCAAACATTGCCTCTGTCATACCACTTTCCGCTCTCTTAAAAACCAATGTCTGTTTTCAGCTTCAATAAGAATGGCCTTCTGAAGATAAACGAAGGTTAAATTATCTCCCAGCTGAATTATTGCTGGCCTGAGGGAGGATTTAATAGCTTGAACTTTTTGGCACAAATGGAAAGGTTTCAGTTTTTACATATTTATTTACAACTCTTGGCTTGGTTTCCATACAATAAATATGTTTATAGGAGATGTTTGGCCCTGCAAAATGATCAGGAGTTGCAGAAAACACTTTGTTTTAGTTGCTTTTAAATCTTACGGAGGAACACTTGCATGGAATTGTAGCAGGCTGGTCTTCTTTCTGAAACTTGGTCTTACGGTGCCCTAGAAACACTCGTTTGTGCTGGCTATTTTCTGCACAGAAATGAAAACTCCATCTGTATGCAGACGCTGTCTGCTTAGTTATGCTGCGTCGGCAATTCAGGATGCAACAGAAACACTCTAGTGAGTCCAATCAGATGTAAATCAAAGTAATATGCTTGCCCTTACAGTGAAATGATGTGTTTTGAAGTTTATTGCATCAGAAACATCCACTTGAGCCTCCTTGACATGAATAGGAATTTTTGCAAGATGCAATGTGGTGCATGCGTAGGAGATATCTGTCATGAATTTGCCCCTAGAACGATGCGACATCGTGACAAAATCTCATACAAAAGGGGGCTTCTGGAGGAAAAAACGGCAGCTGCTGAGAACCGAGAAATTTGTCAGAATTCCTTGACTCCCCCCCCCCCCGGCTGAAACTGCCCCGCCTTTTCACCGCATGAGAATGAGGTGGGGATGGGAGGGGGCCATTTCAGATAAGACCTATAAACACAAAATATTATTGTTGAAGCAACACTTACCCAGCTAATTCACCAAAAATCTCGGTGACATAGGAATAATCCCCTCCTGATTTAGGGATGGTAACTCCTAACTCAGCGTAACACAGTGAACCAAGGGCTGCGATCCCTCCGCCGAGCACCCAGATTATGAGAGCAAGTCCTACTGACCCAGTGTGCTCGAGTACTCCTTTGGGTGAAATAAAGATCCCGGAGCCAATAATATTTCCTGGAAGAAATTAAAAGGTGGAGAAAAAGCTACATTAATAAATGCACCTTCTTTCCTTTCCTAGAACGATTCTATTAGGCTTGACACCAGTGTTGTACTTTTAATGTGCAGACCATCGTATGATTATTTGCTCATTCATCCTGAAAATTGCCCTGCGAAGGAGGCTGCCCACCATATCACTTTGCTTCCCTTCCAATGTTTCAGTTGATAATAGGGACGAGCTTTTAACATCCCTTTTCTCATACTGGGGGACCCCACCCGCTACGTCGTATTGGTGAAGGCCCTTTGGAGCCAGGTTCAGAAACAAACAGAACAGCGCACTCAATACAACGTTGGCATGATGTGTTCTTTCTGAACGTTGAGTGACGATCAGTATATTTTGCACCAGTTGCAGGTTCCGAATTATCATGCATAACGTCCATGACTGTTTAAGTACATGCTTTGGAAGCAGCTTGTTTTTTGAAAATATTAAAACAGCAACTGGATCAGGCTCCTCCAGGAATCAGGGAAGGAGGATTAATGCCTACAGCCATTGTAGTTCTGCTCTAGATTACCCACCGTGGCTGCTATGTGCAAGGAAATAAGCTCTTATTGGCACCGAGATTGGGTGCCGAGGCATGTACAACCCCCCCTCCGGCATGGCCCCAATCCACAGGGGGCCCAGTCTGACCGCTGTGTTAACTTTTTTTAAGTACGTTTTAGAGCAGGGCTTCTCAACCTGTGGTACGGGTACCCCAAGGGGTACGCGGACCTCTTCCTGGGGGTACGCCAAGCCCTGCCCCTTATCTGCCCCATCAGCAGCTAATTAAGTGTTAATTAACATGGATTTTAAATTGTAATCATTTTCTGAGCCCTTCTGTCTCTCTGATTTTGGTTTTGGTTTTGTACTTTGGAAAATGTACTTTGGGTGGGGTGGGGGAGGGAGGAGCTGATTTTGGGAAGTGTGACTTGGAGAAAAAAAGAGATCATTTTGCCCCCTCCCCCACTCACACTCACACTCTCACAGTTAAATAAGACATTTTTTCACATTTAAAATTGTTTTGGTACTTTTTATTTAACAATTAATTACCTAATTAATTAATTGATTAATCCAATTAATTAGCAGTTAATTAGCAGGGGGTACTTCAGAAAATTGGACCGTGATAGGGGGTACCCGGGCCTCCAAAGGTTGAGAACCCCTGTTTTAGAGCAACATGTAGTCCGACCCCATGTTGTGTGAAGCTACTCGTGAAGAACTGAAATGTTGCTTGTTGCAGCTGCTGGGAGAGGGAGGCAGGAGGATAGACACCTGCAGAATTAGGGCTGGAGTCAGTGTTCTGGTGGCATCTTTTATGCAGGCAAGGACCCACCCCCTTCAAGCGCAGCGTCCCACCTTCCTTGTTTTGTGCTAAAGTGCCAAACCCAGAACGCTGGAAGCTCGCATAAGGACATGCCCCAACAGAAGAAAGGCCAGTGAAACGAATGACAGCTGTTAGTGCTTTATAAGGAAGAGTTCAGAACAATTTGTTTCCAATGGGTCAGGCAGTCAAGAGAGATACTCAATGCAAGAAATTGTTTTTTGTGGCAGCCGTGAGTAAGGGGCAAGTCACACTGCAAGAGGAGAATTTTCTTGGCATAACAAGGAAGTACGGTGTTACGAAGAGATGTGCGCACTTTAATCTCACAGCTGAGTGGCTTTTCTGGCTACAGTTTTAGACCCAGACAGGGAAAGTCTAATTAATATTCAGGAGCACCTTCCCAAAAGGAAGACAGTCACTCCGGGTGGAATGCTAAACTACTCTGAGAAAACCTGACATTTCAGGGTCTGGAATGAGAACAGCTATGGCAATAGACTAGATTCTAAACAACAAGAGATGTACCGGCAGGTTTTAGGGGACTTCCTTTCAAGTGCTGTGGGTTACATAAGGAGAAGTTGGGAGGTAGTGAGAAGACTCAAGAGGCCAAGACGGCAATGTTCACTCAAATGCCATGGTAGTGTCACCCAGCGCCCTGCACCACTGATTATGTAAACACTACAGAGGTATACAATGTCTGTATAATATCATCTAGCATTTGTACAGTGCCTTTCGGGTTTATGCTATCATCACAACTTCCGGAGGGGCAGTAAAAATAACAAAGAACCTTCTAGTACCTTAACAGATGAACAGCGCAATCCGGCCTAAAGGGCCGGCCGCTGCATCCTATTCCGTTCCCGGGCCGCCCCAGGGCAGCCCAGGAGCATCTCGGAAGAAGAGGAGATCTCCCGCTTCTCCAACAACATAATGTAGAAGGAAGGCACCCCACAGCGATGGCCATATTTGTGAGGAAGGGGAAATTGCACTGTGTGGACCATGACCATGCCCCCGAGAGCATGTGTGGAACATCAGTGTCCTACTTTAATGAGGGGGGCGCACCCAGGCCATAGGCCATGAGAGACACTGTCAAGCATTCTTGGTTCTAGACAAAAGCAAGGAGAAAGAAAGAAACAAAGGGGGGATTCCAAATCTGAAATGAGCAGATATACAAGGCTTAGTCTCCATCTGGTGGCCCTGGAATGCAAAACCGGCATTCTGGATTTGCACAGGAGTCTTTTAATACCATAGTAACTCTGCCAACCTAGCAGTTCCAAAGCATGTCAATGCGAGTAGATAAATAGGTACCGCTTGCGGGAAGGTAAACAGCGCTCCGTGTTCCAGCCGCATGCTACGCGCTGCGGCAAGGAGAGTCATGCCGGCCACATGACCACGGAGGCGTCTTTGGACAACGCTGGCTCTTCGGCTTTGAAATGGGGATGAGCACCACACCCTAGAGTCGGACACGACTGGACTTAATTGTCAGGGGATACCTTTACCTTTTTAACTCTGGCTAAGCACTAGGCAGACTTTGCTTTTCCTCTTCACCCAGGTAAATAAGACAACAAGGAAAGGGAATTTCACGGCACATAAGAAGAGCCTTTCTTTCACTTTATTTCATGCGTAATGAAAACTGAGCAAGTTCCAAAGAAGTCAGCTACAAAGAGTTAGGTTTTGATATCCGCTGATATTGGGGGGGGGGGGAAGCAGAGTTGTACCACAAGGGCAAAATCACCTCCATACATTGCTTCTTTCTTTTTGTTTAAAACTTGCAAAAACTAATTAATCTGTTCCATTCCTTTGCACTTCAATGATGCCTCCGAAAACAGATGAAGACAAGTTGGGGGGGGGGGGGGGAATCCCTGGTGCCTAAACAGTGGAAGTCAAGGCCAAGAACTTTATGGCTTTCTGGAGGTTTTTTAAAAAAATATTTATTGTTTTAATTTTTGTATATTCATATTTTATGTCTGGTTGTTATCCGTTCAGAGTGTCATGGCATCTAGGTGGCCTACAAATTGTTGCAACAAACATTGACAGTACTTCCAGAGGATACAGTAAACTCCATAAACTTTTCCTTGCCTTAAATACAGTAAACTCCATAAACTTTTCCTTGCCTTAAATACAGTAAACTCCATAAACTTTTCCTTGCCTTAAATACAGTAAACTCCATAAACTTTTCCTTGCCTTAAATACAGTAAACTCCATAAACTTTTCCTTGCCTTAAATACAGTAAACTCCATAAACTTTTCCTTGCCTTAAATACAGTAAACTCCTTAAACTTTTCCTTGCCTTAAATACAGTAAACTCCATAAACTTTTCCTTGCCTTAAATACAGTAAACTCCTTAAACTTTTCCTTGCCTTAAATACAGTAAACTCCATAAACTTTTCCTTGCCTTAAATACAGTAAACTCCATAAACTTTTCCTTGCCTTAAATACAGTAAACTCCATAAACGTTTCCTTGCCTTAAATACAGTAAACTCCATAAACTTTTCCTTGCCTTAAATACAGTAAACTCCATAAACGTTTCCTTGCCTTAAATACAGTAAACTCCATAAACTTTTCCTTGCCTTAAATACAGTAAACTCCTTAAACTTTTCCTTGCCTTAAATACAGTAAACTCCATAAACGTTTCCTTGCCTTAAATACAGTAAACTCCATAAACTTTTCCTTGCCTTAAATACAGTAAACTCCATAAACTTTTCCTTGCCTTAAATACACCAGTGTTCTCCAAAGCAGCAGAGAAGCAGGGCAAAGGCAATAGCGGAGCAAGTTTGATGTTAAAGAAAAGGCTTTTTGTTCCTAATAACTTTGAAAAGTTCGGCCACAAATCGTTCAAGAGCCGTTCATTCATGTGAAAACATGACCCCTGTAGCACTGCCAAAGTTAAGGAGTCCTTAGGTGATCTGCTCCAGAATTCTTGATCACGCAAATACGTCCACTAAGCCTCTTTGGCCCCCTTCATCTTATGTACGATCCAGGCAATGTTTTCAAGACTGACTTAGGGAACACAAAACTAACACCTTGATTTTAACAAGGGGCTCATGTGCTTCAGTTAGTATTGGTGACAGACGAACCATCTAACTGCGAGATTTTATATTTTTTTAAAAATGGGGGAAATGCCATTCTTTGCTTATCCCAGTAGCAGAGGGAGTAGCACCCAACAGCTAGTGAGGTTAATCAAAAAATCTGAGCAACTCTTCCTGCGCTCCACCTTAAGATGTTTATAAGATGCAGACTTCAGAACTGGCAAACCACACTAGGTCTCTCTTTACCCTGTTAGCATAGTTTGGTGTCATCTCCAAACCCAGCCTCCTTGCTATTTTACCCCAGATCATTTAGGAACAAACTAAAAAGCACCCATCTCATAATACCAAACCTTTGGGGGCCCTGCCTCTTATGTCCTTCCACTGTGAAAACTGCCCATTGATTCAAACTCTCTGCTTCCTGTTCATTAACCTGCTCCTGATCCATAAAAAGGACCTGTCCTCTTATTCCACAACTGCTACGTTTACTCGCAGAAATAGATTTTCTTCAAAGGGTGGAAACATTTGGAAGGCACAGAAGTAGCTGAACTAGCCAGCGAGTGGCGCAGTGGGTTAAACCACTGAACCATGAGCTGTCGATCGAAAGGTCGGCAGTTCGAATCCGTGCGACAGCTCCTGCCAACCTAGCAGTTCGAAAGCAAGAAATTGCAAGTAGATTAATAGGTACCGCGTTAGCGGGACGGTAACAGCGTTCCATGCGCCTCGGTGTTGAGTCATGCCGGCCACATGACCATGGAAACGTCTTCGGACAGCGCTGGCTCTTTGGCTTTGAAACGGAGATGAGCACCACTCCCTAGAGTCAGACACGACTGGACTTAATTGTCAAGGGATACCTTTATCTTAAAAAACAGCCAGAGTTAAGCATGTTAAAGTCTGATTGATTCCAACAGGAGATTTCAGCCTCAATCCATTCTTGGGTAGTTCCAGTTAAAGGATCACATTTACATGGGAAGGGATTTATTTATTTATTTATTTTTCACATTTTTATACCGCCCTTCCTCCAAGGAGCTCAGAGTGGTGTACATATTTCCTCCCCTCCTTTTTGTCCTCACAACAACCCTGTGAGGTAGGTGAGGCTGAGAGATAGTGACTGGCCCAAGGTCACCCAGGAAGCTTCGTGGCTGAGCGGGGATTTGAACCTGGATCTTCCAGGTCTAAGTCCGACCTCCAAACCCCAAGAACTTGGAGAGCCACTGGCAATCTGAGTAGACGATACTGGGCTGGAGGGATCAAAGATCTGGCTCATTGTTCGTCAGGTTCTGTGCTTAACTATTCCGTTCCCGATCTCATGTGTGTTTATTAGGAAGCAAGTCTCTTTGGATTCAGTGGGAGTAAACTCCCAGGCAAGCATACGCAGGATCGAAGCCTTAACGCATGCTTTACTTTGGATGCATTTTGGGGCCCAACGTTCAATCACAGACTCATTAAATTTGATGAGGTTTAGTTAGGGGTCGAATGGCAAAAACAAAACAAATATTATATAACAATGCATTTGCTTTGCAAGTGGGCAGTGAACTAACCATTGTACTGCTCAGTGCCTGAGGGTCTAATTGGGAAGGGATAATTACCTGTGTCTTACATAAGATAAAATGTTTTCACACTTAGTGGCAACAAGTGCTGGTGGATCCAGTGAGCAATGACCTTAAAACCTGGAAGGGGGAAATTAAAGGTCAAACTATATGTTTTAGACTCAGATTATTCCATAATGTTCTTACCCCCCAAATAGCTGCAGGAAGCTGCAACTTATCTTTTGTAGACAAGCTAAACATTTTCAGTAGGGCAGCGGAACCAGAGAGATGCACAGGGCTTGCTGGATCTTTCACAGCAGGAAGTCCCACAAACTGGGTGCCAGTACAAAGAAGGCCCTTTCTTGTGTCACTACCGACTGCATCTCTGAGACACATAAAAGAGTCTGTTGATTTTAAAAGAATCAGTTGATTTTAAGGATGGGGCAGACACCCATGGGGGAGGCAGTTCGTCAGGTATCTTGAATGAAAATGGTAAGAACTCACAATGACAAAATTTTAACAAGGCATCCCCATAAAGCAGTGTTTCCCAAACTTTTTTGACCTGTGGCTCCCTTCACCATTGGCAACCATTGGCCTCGGCTCCCCAATACATGATGTTGATGCCTGCCAATTGGCATTGCACTGCTTTCCGAGAGGATTCCGTGGCACTCCGCGGCTCCCCTGGCTGGTTTCCGCGGCTCCCCTGGGAGCCGCGCCTCCCAGTTTGGGAAACACTGCCATAAAGGCAAAATATGGACAATGACTGACCAGGGACAGGTGTCAAAATGTTGGAATGGTTCCTGATGAATGGTGACACTTGGAGCGGAGGAAGCATGTGCTGATTCTCTAAATACAGTTCCATTTTCCTCATGTGAGATGTTTGCAGAAGTTGCATGCTATAATCAATCAAGCAATCCTTTATTGCTTTTGACCAAAGACCTTCCAAGTTGCTTGCATGAGCAAAATAGCTCCTCCGCATACAGAAAAGGTGATCTGGTATGCAGCCCGGAGCTATAATTCCAGCATTCTTTCTGGATTTTACCAGGGTAGGAATTTCTAATCGGATTTTGCTACGTGAAACGTTAAAGATTTTTAAAATTAGATTTAATATTGACAAACGCTCGATTCTTTCACCAGCTACCAAATTGTAAAGGTGCTATTTGGCTTTGGGGCAGAGATGTATAAACTCTTCAAACAGTTAATGATTCTGGAATGAAGTTTTTATTTAGAGTAGGATGATGGTGGCTGCCCAAACAAATGCGTGAAAAGGAGAGAATAATTCTGCGCATATTTTTTCATAATCTCACAATATTGCAAGATCTAACCTTACACATAGGATATCAAATTAATCAGCGTGTTGCGTGCCAAGGGTTATACCGAAGTTGCAAGATATATTTATATGTTTCAACTAAAAATGCCAAACTATAGCTCAATGACTGAGTACAGTGCATATCAGCTGCTCCAGATTCAATTCCTGGCAACTCTGGTAGGTCTACAAAAGACCTCAGGTCTGAAACCTAGAGAGCCACTGCCAGTCTGTGTTGACAAGACTGAGTTTTGCAGACCAATGTCAGACTCTGCAGAAGGCAGCTTCCCATGTACATAAGAGCATAACAATACCTTAATGCAGTGTTTCCCAAACTTTTTTGACCTGCAGTTCCCTTGACTGTTGGCAACCATGGGCCGCGGCTCCCCATGACATGATGATGATGCCTGCCAATTGGCATTGCACTGTTTTCCGTGAGGATTCCGTGGCACTCCACGGCTCCCCTGGCTGGTTTCCATGGCTCCCCTGGGAGCCACACCTCCCAGTTTGGGAACCACTGCCTTAATGGATCAGATCACCAAGTCTAGAATTCCTTGAAAGAATCCCAGCAATCGTAGGAAACTATCTTCTATAGTCAGACTTGTCGCCCACCTAGCGCAGTGTGGTCCACACTGACCAGTAGTGGCTTTCCAGGGTTTCAGAGGGGTCATTACCAGCCCTACATGAAGGGGTCGATTTTGTACCTTTTGCATGCTAAGCAAGGGTTTTACTGCTGAGGTGCAGCCCTCCCCCGCTTCAGCTCTCAACTACGACCCTTCTCCAGGCAGCAGACAGTCCACTGGAAATTGGGCAGTGGTCCATTAGTGGACGATGCTCTACCTTCTGCCCACCCGTGTGCTACACAACGATTAAAGGTACAGGAACCCCCCTTTTCTTTTCCATCTGGTCCCTCTATTCAGAGCTCCATTTTCCAGCTTCTGATTCTTTAACTTCCTCCAACTCCCCTGCCTTTCTTCTCTCCCTGACATCCTGCTCCGTATGTCTTGCCAGCGCCAGGTTATGTGGCTTGCATTTCATTAGAGAAGTCTGAGCTGCACCAAGCTAGACAGCAACTCATGCTGCACAGTGCGACACAAGGGGGGCCATTGGATGTTCTGTCGGAACAGAGCCTGTGCGGCAGCAGCTGCACTTGGGACTGGCCAAACACAACCAACCACGACTGTCGTCTGATCTTCTCTCTTTGACGTTTTACAGAGCCTTTCCAATACAGCAAGGCCTCACTTAAAGTTGTCGATAGGTTCTTGGAAACTGCAACTTTAAGCGAAACGACTTAAAACCAATTTTACCAAAGGCTAAGCCATGAAATTAAAAGACGCTTACTCCTTGGAAGGAAAGCTATGGCAAACTTAGACAGCATAATAAAAAGCAGAGATATCACCATGCCAACAAAAGTTCGTATAGTCAGGGCGATGGTGTTCCCAGTAGCAATGTATGGTTGCGAGAGTTGGACCATAAGGAAGGCTGAGCGCCGAAGAATAGATGCTTTTGAACTGTGGTGCTGGAGAAGACTCCTGAGAGTCCCTTGGACTGCTAGGAGATCAAATCAGTCAATTCTAAATGAAATCAAGCCTGACTGTTCCCTGGAAGGACAGGTACTAAGGCTGAAACTCAAATATTTTGGCCACCTAATGCGAAGAGAGGACTCTCTGGAGAAGACTCTGATGCTGGGAAAGATTGAAGGCAAAAGGAGAAGGGGAAGGCCAAGGATGAGATGGTTAGACAGCATCACCGATGCAACAAACATGAAAATGAGCGAACTCAGGAAGATAGTGGAGGACAGGAAGGCCTGGCGGGATATGGTTCATGGGATCACGAAGGGTCGGACACGACTTAACGACTGAACAACAACAATTGATATACACAAACATGTTTACGGCCTATTTCTGGTCACAAAAAACACCACCGAACTTATAAATAAAGA
This sequence comes from Plestiodon gilberti rubricaudatus, assembly GCA_026170595.1. Classification (NCBI taxonomy): domain Eukaryota; kingdom Metazoa; phylum Chordata; class Lepidosauria; order Squamata; family Scincidae; genus Plestiodon; species Plestiodon gilberti. Next base: position 11,735,087 of record JANXHW010000010.1, read on the forward strand.
CCCAAAACACTTCTGATGTTAAACATTGATATAAATGTGAGCTTTCTGGGCCAGAGAAAACCCACGCAGACATGGGGAGAACGTTTTAAACTCCACACAGACAGTGACCCTGGCTGGGAATCTTTTTTTTTTCCTCAACAACTTTAAAACGAAACAAATTTAAGTGAGGACTTGCTCAACAACAAATAGCACAAGAGTGGTTCTAAAATATTCTCAAGCATCTAACACACTGCAGTGGTGTGTGGGTGTGTGTGTGTGTGTGTGTGTGTGTGTGTGTGTGTGTGTGTGTGTGTGTGTGTGTTTGCAACAATTTATTTTATAAAACAGCCATTCTGGCCTGTTGTCCAGTTTTTGCACTGCTCCCTTAATTGTAGTACAGTAGGGCTTAAAAACTAATCTATGGGCCAATTTACTAAGGCTAGCAGGGCTAAGTAGCCAGATTAGATCCCTTGTGGATCGAGACCATGACAGTAGCTTCACCCTACTCCTCTGCCACAATCCAGATCCTCCTCCATTCTATTAGGACCAAATTGTAGCTGTGGGGTGGAGGAAATTCAGACTGGGACCATTGCAAGGGTGCAGAAAAGAGCGACCAGATTGATTCGTGGGCTGGAGCACCTCCCTTATGAGGAAAGGCTACAGCATCTGGGGCTTTTCAGTCTAGAAAAAAGGCGCCTGAGGGGGGACATGATTGAGATAAAATTATGCATGGGATGGAGAGAGTGGATAGAAGGAAAATCGTCTCCCTCTCGCATAACACCAGAACCAGGGGACATGCACTAAAATTGAGTGGAGGGAGAGTTAGAACAGACAAAAGAAAATATTTCTTTACCCAGCGTGTAATTCATCTGTGGAACTCCTTGCCACAGGATGTGGTGATGGCACCTGGCCTAGATGCCTTTAAAAGGGGTTTGGACAGATTCATGGAGGAAAAGACCATCACAGGTTACAAGCCATAAGCAACCTCCTGGTTTTAGAAGTGGGTTTTCTCTGTGCCAGGTGCAAGGGAGTGGCAGCAGGAAACAGGTTATCTTGTTGTCTTGTGTGCTCCCTGAGGCATCTGGTGGGGCCACACTGTGTGATACAGGAAGCTGGACTAGATGGGCTTTTGGCCTGATCCAGCAGGGCTCTTCTTATGTTCTTAAGGGTAGGATTAAAGCCCCTTCACCCAGCTCGGCAGGGCCTCCAGTTTTGCTGCTATGTATTAAACAAAAAGTTACACCTGTCAGCACACAGATGGGCTTAACACAATGTGTGGCTTGGCCCTAACAAATACCAGGGTAAAAAAAATAATATTCTTTGCGTGCCACCAAAAAACTTTCAACAAATTGGACCATTCTGGGTCTCACAGGGCAAGAGGAGCCATGACAGAGATAAGGTACAAGCTTCATGGAAATATCAGCCTATTTTTCCAGCTAGATGAGATGCAAAAGCAGCGCTTCGCTTAACAAACAATTGGGCTCCGACATGCTAAAGGTGATCCAGATAACATCGTGTTTTATTTATTTTATTTATTTTTCACATTTTTATACTGCCCTTCCTCCAAGGAGCTCAGAGTGGTGTACATATTTCCTCCCCTCCTTTTTGTCCTCATAACAACCCTGTGAGGTAGGTGGGGCTGAGAGATAGTGACTGGCCCAAGGTCACCCAGGAAGCTTCGTGGCTGAGCAGGGATTTGAACCTGGATCTTCCAGGTCTAAGTCCGACTCCCAAACCACTACACCATCCTGGCTTCCTATAATTCCAGTTAACTCTCGAGCACTAAGTGAGTGTGCCAGCGGCTGTCACCTAGACATGCCTTCAGTTACAAGGACCAATATAAGATTAATTTTTCCGTACACACAAAACTTTATTAATTTCCTTTACGGACTGGTCAAAAGCCCCACTGGCCTCAATCCCTATTTCAGTGGAATTTGAATGCACTTATTTTTTTTATTTATTTATTTTTCACATTTTTATACCGCCCTTCCTCCAAGGAGCTCAGAGTGGTGTACATATTTCCTCCCCTCCTTTTTGTCCTCACAACAACCCTGTGAGGTAGGTGGGGCTGAGAGATAGTGACTGGCCCAAGGTCACCCAGGAAGCTTCGTGGCTGAGCGGGGATTTGAACCTGGATCTTCCAGGTCTAAGTCCAACTCCCAAACCACTACACCATCCTGGCTCTTTAGCCAATCTCCATATAAATTGTTAATCTTCCATAGGAAGCATTATAAAAAAAAATATTAAGGGAAGGAGTTTGACAGTATATGCTAACAGTTTGCATAGCACTTTTGAGCCTTTTGCATTTTCTCATTTAAAATCTTAAATGCGTTGCTAAGCAGCTAGTTACTTTTGCAAGAAGTACAATGCATAAGCCTGTTTGGCCTACTCAACTCCTGGCGAAGTTGCACCCATTGTGCAAAAAAAGATTTCCTTTTTACTATTTTGAAAGCATCTACTGACTCTATTGAAACAAGCGGCAAGTCAGTTTCTTCCATTCTTCCTTGCTAACACACTGGGCAAGATCTAGCAAACATGAAATCCCACTGGTTGTAACAGGAAAAGTTCAAATGTGTGCCATTTAAAACTACTTTTATTCTGCCATTCCCCTCCAATTACTAAGGTGCCCAAGGCAGTTTTAACAAACAGAAATCATTAAAAACCACCAACACAACACAAAACGAAGGCAAAGCATCCAAATACAAAAACAGCATATATTAACCCAATTTTACACATTCAGTGGTTGTATGGTTAGGCTTACCATATCCAAAGGGGGACAGGGTGCCTACACCTTTAACCATTGTAAAAAGAAGGAATTTGGGCAGGTGCAGCTTGTTGCACCCTTCCATTATGAGCTGCACCTGCCCAAATTCCCTCTTTTTACAATGGTTAAAGGTGTAGGCACCCTGTCCCCCTTTGGATATGGTAAGCCTATATATGGTGAATATATAATACAAAGTTCATAAAACAATGCTTTTAATAGAATTAAAGAAACTTAAAAAAATAAGACAACCCTAAAGACATGTCTTCTCAGCTGCTGTTGGACTGATATGAGAGTTCATGTATGAGGTGCTACTACGGGTGAGGTGAGGTGCGTCCCCTTTAACACTGCCAGCTCAACTTCCACTGACGGTAGAAGGCTGACAATCTGAATGGCAGATCTCCGTACTAACAGCACATCTGTCTTATCTGGGCTTAATGTCATACTTCACCCAAGGCAACAATTCAGGACTTCCACAGCCTCCCCAGCATCAGATGGGACATAAGACAGTGATGTATTTAAGTCTTTGGCTGGCTCCAAGTCTCCAGTCAAGCCTTTGGCTCAAGAGTTTGAGTCAATTAAAAAAAATCACCCTCCTCATCTACTCAGTCAATCCCCACCCCCAGCTTTTATTTGCCAAGAAAGATGGTAAAGGGGTCAAGTGTGTGACACACACACACAGAGCCTCTCCTCCTTCCACATTCTCAGATTTTACAAGATGCAAGAACTCATAATAGTTGAATTGCCAATAGTGGGCAACGACCCTCTGCCAGGTCATGTGCCTCATCATCAGGTGCCCAACCACGGCAACTCCCGACACTAGTTTTGACTGGAAATACTGTATGAGAACTAATCCTATGCATTGTCAGAACAGAAAGGAGGAAACTCAGATCTGAATTTGGACTCAAAGAGAGGCAGAGACATTTGTCGCAGGGAGAAGTGTAAGATGTCCTGCCCCGCCCTCTGCTCTCTGTTAGCCAATCAGAATAGAGTATTTTCAGAATCAATTCTGATTGGCCAATGCTTCGCTTTGCGTCCCGCCCCCCACTGCACCTAATGCAGCGTCTCATTGGCCGAAGTTCAATTTGTCGAACTTTGCTTGCAGGACAACGCAGCTCTCCTGCGCTTTGAAAACACAAGACAGACCGAGATCTTCACGCCGCAGGCAAGATGCTGGTTCACGCACTGCGCCGCAGCTGCATCCCATCATTGGCTCATGTTTGCTTGGATTATGCTTGAGGTTATATCTATTGACCTAGAAGCACTGTCGATGGTGTTTGAGTACCAAGTGCTGGTGTGAAATCAGTCACTGAGTGATAAACATAAGCCAACTCTTAAGGTTGCTTCATACATGGCATTTTCATTACGTGATTGTAGGGGGGGGGGAAGTATGCAATGTTATGTATGTGCATTTTCAATGTCAGGGTCTGTAAGTGAGGATGTTTCCTCTTCATCACATTTTTGTTGCTGCTGCAAGTTTAAAATAGGTTTTTGTAGTATTCCAATATTAGCTCGGTTTTGACATCACATCAAATGATGGTTGTTTAACCAACCTATAAGCCCAGTTTGGGTTGGCACTTCTAGAGCATCAGATCTCTGCAATACTCTGAGCTGAACCCCAGATCATAAGCCCCATCACCAACCAATCTGTATAGTAGGTTGATCAGATCTCAATCGTTACGGTACAAATACGATAAGCCATTTCATAAAACAGAGCGCTCTCTCACTATGGCTGCAATCCTATACACACTTACCTGGGAGTAAGTCCCACTGAATTCAATGAGACTTACTTCTGAGTAGACATGCATAGGATTGTGCTGTCACTCACTCACAGACTCACTGTCTGGGACTACTGAGATTGTATACAAGGTCTCCATGATGTGAAGGAATAATCCCAGTACCAAGGTTCCTGAGCCATAATATGCAAAGCTTGGATGTATATCATAAGCCCGCTATGTTCCATAACACCCTGTCCAGAATCTCTAGTCCAGTGTTTCCCAAACATTTTCAACCTGCGGCTCCCTTGACCGTTGGCGACCATTGGCCACTGCTCCCCATTACATAATGTTGATGCAGGCCAATTGGCATTGTACTCTTTTCCAAGAGGATTCCATGGCACTCTGTGGCTCCCCTGGCTGGTTTCTGCAGCTCCCCTGGGAGCCGCGCCTCACAGTTTGGGAACCACTGCTCTAGTCCAATAAGCAGACAAGCCCTGAAATTGTTCTTTCCAATACAATTGGTTAGTTACTATGATAAGGTTCCTCTTTCCACCTAGATTATAAATATAAGACTAGCAAGCGTGGGGCACTGCAGGCTCTCTGGTGGCCACCATCTTGGCGGCTGGGGTGCCATATACCACCAGCCGGCAGACCGCGTGAGAAATCCTGATTTACAAGGTTGCTATAAGTGTTACAAGACAAGACATGTAAAGTGCTTTAAACATTAGAAAATGCTATGCAAATTTTAAGGGTTATTCTTATATTGCAAGCTGGCAGGCAGGGCTTGCCTGCTTTTATGCTGAGTGCAGTGTACAATGCCATGTAATAATGAGATTTGTGAATTGCACAAACACACCCAGTCACAGTGAAATGCCCGCGGTTTCTCATTCAATGAGATCTGCACGGCTGCTCCGTGGCCTAGGAGTATACACACTCTTCTGAAGGGACAATGTCCCCAAGACTGAGCGCCATCCATTTCACACAGGGTAAAAGGGAAACGGCTACGTCAGTATCCTCCCTGCCCTATTTCTTTCCTTCCTGAATGTTTGGGGGGTTGTTTTGTTTTGCTCTACCCAGGGAGAGGGGCTTTGATGCTAGATGAAGATCAGCTGTGGCAGGAAGGCACATGGATGGACAAGCAAAATTGGCTCCTGTGTACTCTGGGACTCAATTAGGAAAATGTGATGTATCCGAGTTCGTTGTCCCCCTTTCCCTGTGCCAGGACATTCTAATTAGAACTCCTTGTTCTGTTCCCTTCCATGAAACACATTTTGGACCTCAGAGGTGAGCGTCTAGATCACTCAAGGGGCTTCCTCACCACCTCCCCAGGCTATATTTCTGCTTGCCAGCGATGCTGAGATCCAATCTTGTGGATCCTTTCCTTAATATTTGCTTTAATGATGCCCATTTAAAAGGACACACCTATACATATCTCCATGACAAGAGATATGTTGCAATTTGTGCAAACGTTTGCACGATTGATAGCAGGCGTTCCCAAAGTTTTGATACCTGGGGCACAATTCACTCAATTCTCCACAATTGGTTCTCTGAACAGTGGGCAGGCATCCATTTTGCCACTGTAGGAGACAAAAGAGGAGGATAGTGGTTCCCGAACTGGAAGACGTGGCTCCCAGGTGAGCCACGGAAACCAGCCAGGGGAGCTGCGAAGTGCCACGGAATCCTCTTGGAAAACAGTGCAATGCCAATTGGCAGGCATCAACATCATGTAATGTGGAGTCGTGGCAAAATGGTCTCCAATGGTCAAGGGAGCCACAGGTCAAAGACGTTTGGGAGATACTGGAGGAGGGAATGGAAATGGAGATGGGGGAAGCAGGGGGGGAAATGTGACTGCACATTGGCACACACTTCAGCTTAGGTACAGCAGGGAAAGGGGACTGACGCATTGTGCCAAATACTTCACGGCAAAGGAGGGTTTTAAGAAGGGATTTGAAGGAAGCATCATGCAGGTGGTTCCAGGAGACAGTTCCAAGGAGGAATTTGAGGGATCAGGAGCTCGTTGGAGCTCGAGGGTGCTGCAGCCTACTCTACCAACTGCATTCTGTTGCATGTGTAGACAGGCCAAGCTGTAGCAGGACCTGCTTCTTCTGAGTAAACATGCACAGGATGGGACTGTAACAGTCCAATCCTATTTACAAGTTCTGCTGTCTTCAATGGCCATATGGCATCACACGCACCGCCAACACCCATTTTGGAACCTCCTCCGCAAACGGCAGTGATGTTACCAGCTACCTGTGGGACAGGTGGGAGGCAGAACAGGGCGGGTCCCAGTAGCGGCACAGACGTGTGCTAGGATCCTAGTCTAGATTAAGTGCTAGGAACCATTGAATCATTTGATTTTGTCTGTAAACTGCATTGTGAACTTTTTGTTGAAAAGCGGTATATAAATACTGTTAATAATAAATAAATAATACCATATTCTTGTTCCCTCTCTCTTACTCTCCTCAGTTCTGCAGCAGGAAAATGGCAGTCGGGCAATGGAGGCTAGCTTCAGGGTAAGGGAACTTCATTCCCTTACTATGGAGAAGACCTCCACAACTGTCCCCCTGCCATAGGGTGCCCCCCACACACACACACTCATGTTGGCATGGCTTGGTCATTCCATGTGAAATCAACCAATACATGAAACCTTGATGTCATGGATTTTGTTCATTTTTGGTACATTTGTACCTTACCATGAGATGTTTAAAAATTATTTTTTTCAGATTTTTTTTGTCCATCCGTTTTTGAGATATTGAATTTTCAAAATTGTCTAAAAATGCCAAAATTCCCTTGTCACCATACCTCCAAAAGCCATTTACAAGATACCTATGAAAGCTACAGACATGGGATAGGTGTCATTTTAAAGCATATGAACAGGGCTTTCATTTGATATACAACATGACACAATTGTAAATTTTCAAGAAATTCAAAAATATTAAAATAATAAACTGAAATGAATCCAAAACTGAAATGGTAAACTGAAATGAATCCCAAAATTTATAACAGGACTTATAGAGATAGATTTATAGAGAATGAATTCACTTTCTATTCTTTTACAGGACCAGCTTTTTGGTAAAACTATCAAAATCATGAGCTTTTTACTTCTGTTTGTAGTTTTAAAATTTTCCTTTAGTTGCTGAATAATTTCTGAATCAGCACAGTGACATTCTTCCTCATCTAAATCATCTTCAGAAGTAAAAAATAATAATTCTTTGTAGGTACTTTTAATCTTCCCCATCTTTTCTTTGCACTTTAGATACTTAGCTACTTTTCTTTCCACTATTTCAGTGGTTCCCTATCTCCTGGGAAGGCCCTTCGCTGCTCTAAGTGGCAGCGGGACCTTCCCAGGGGCCGCGACAACGCGCCCGGGATCCCACTACCGTGGCCGAAAACGTCCATTTTACCTGCATTGGTGGGCAGTGGATGTCCGGCGGTGTGTGTGGGGAGCCCAGGGAGCCCTCCGCAGGCCTCCCCAAGCGTCGGAGCAGTGCTCCGACGTGATTGCAACCCACTTTCGGTTTTACGGCGAAACCATGTCCCATGGCTGTAGCTTTCATCGTTATCTTGTAAATGGCTTTTGGAGGTATGGTGACCAGTGAATTTTGGCATTTTTAGGCAATTTTGAAAATTCAATATCTCAAAAACGGATGGACAAAAAAATCTGAAAAAAATAATTTTTAAACATCTCATGGTAAGGTACAAATGTACCAAAAATGAACAAAATCCGTGACGTCAAGTTCCAAAATGGATTTTTCATTGGTTGATTTGACATGGAATGACCCGGCTGTATTGGCGGGCTGTGTGTGCGTTAGTTAGGATTGGGCTGTAAGTGTCCTAAAAAGGGAAGCATCAACAAAAACCAACAACAACTCTGCTTCCCAGTGAACTGGACGGTTTTTAGAACAAGAACTAAGCAAGATTCTCCCTGCGGAAGTACTAGGGCACATTCCAAAATTGTGTAGCAGAGATAAATTGCCAGAGAGTTTTGTTGCCTTTATAGGCCCAGTGTTCAGCGCAGAGCAGTTTAAAAATGGCTCTTTTTCACCCTCGATTTAGAACAGGACGTTTTTGTCTCTGCATTTATATCAGGATATTGCATTAAAAAGGTTTTCCACTGCAACCCCATTCAACTTTCAGGGGCTTCAGCTCAATCTCGATATGCTGCCCCACCATTTTATTTTTTAATTTAAAAAAAAATACAGAAGTTTGAGATATTAGAGATCCACATTTGAAAATTATGCCTCGGAAGAGAGGTAGAATGCTACTAGGCAAGGAGCATGTAAGCAACCCACACTTGTAGTATACAGCCGATATAAACCGAATATGGTTACAATCTCATCTCTGCTGTAAGTTGCCTTAGGTAACTCACTTTTGGCTTCATATCCCATCCACAATATGGATAGGCTGTGTGTTGATCCTACCTTAGAAGGTTGTTGTGAGAGTTCTGATCAGATAAATCATTCATTCATTCATTCATTCAATCTTTGCTATCCTGCCAGTATCCTCTAAAGTGGCTAACAACAATACATTTTAAAAACACTACAAAAACAACCAAGAACCAAGCAAACTAAAACCACAGAAAAGGTGAATTAAAATTGCAATAGCAACCAAGAGCAAAGCTCAACTCATGCTAAAAGCTTGGCAGAAAAGCTCACTAAACGGCAGTTACAGAGGGGGCCAAATAGACTTTGCATGGGAGGGAGTTCCCCAGTCTCCACACATGGGTGCCATAGCCAAAAAGGCTGTGTCCTGTGCCTTGGCCGATCAGACCTATAATGGCAATGGAACATGGAGAAAAGCCTTTGCTGACAAATGCAATGAGCAGGTGAGCAAATGAGAACACCAGGTCTGGCTCATCCATGGAGTCAGCTGAGGTGCTTGCCTCAGGCGTAAGATTGACAGGAAGCACCTTTCTCTCGTGCTACACCCAGGATTCCTACTGAAGCATCCTCATACACCAAATACTATTGTGTGTTTTAAAGTGCAAAATTCAATGTTTCCAGATAAGCGATCGTGAGAGGGTGGAATGCGGAGGAGTCAGCTAGAGAGAGAACATCTAAGACAACCGTCCGAGGGTGAACTGCGGTGAACTGTGAAGCTTGGAAGTGCAAAGCACAAGCCAGAAGGAGGGCTGCACTCAGAAGGGAAAACATCTAGAGCATGGAAGGTTCTATATAGGAATAGAACAATATTGTAAAGACCCTTATCAGGTCTAAAAGATAGCCTGCTTATGTAAGCCGCCTTGAATAAATCTGATGAGAAATCTGATGATGAGAAAGGCGGGATATAAATACAGAAACTAAATAAATAAATAATACAACTCACTTGTAAGATTCGGATTAATCTAGGAGGCTGTGCAGACATCTGTTTATATGGTGCTGTTAGAGATCTTGATCTGGAATCGTCTATCACAGAGGTTCCCAACCTTTTTACTGTGCATACCACCTCCATAAGCCTCCGGGCCGCTGTGTACCACCGGAAGTAAGTGCCGATGACGTCACCGGCACTTGTTTCCAGGTTTCTTGTACATCACCCAAAATTTATGTTTATAGATTGAATCCCATCTTCTAAAAAAAAGGTGCAAAATAGTCATAAGATTTTATTCACTTGCATTGCCTCACAACAGAAGTGAACAGATTTTCATTATTTTGGAACACCTGTGTTCTCCAAAGAGCAGGCAATGCAATAGCCTCTCAGGGTCTCAAATGCAGGACTGTATGTCATGTTTCAGCATAAGAATATAAGAGCCCGGCTGGATCAGGTTCCACCTAGTCCAGTATCCCGTTTTCCTCAGTGGTCCACCAGCTGCCTCTGGGAAGCCCATAAGCAGGAGAAAAAGGGCACCCTTCTCCTCTGAAGTGGCTTCCTGCAATTGGTATTAGAGGCAGCAGACTGCCACTAGATTTGGAGGCAGCACATATAGCCATGACGACTAGTAGCTACTGATAGCTTTTGTCCAATCACCCTTTTAAAACCACCCAAGACAGTGTCTACCGCCAAATCTTGTGGCAATAAATTCCACAGACGAATATGCACTACAGGTGGGCCCCCATATCCACTGATTCACTATCCACGGTTTCAGTTATCCACGGATCGTGGGGATCCCCCCCCCCCCGGCTTTTACTTTTTTTCCCAGTAAGCTTCGTTTCTTCCTTAAACAGGAGAAGCAGCCTCTGGCTGCTTATTGCAGGCAAGTAGAATGAGACTAAGTCCTAGAGAGGCTCTGCAAGGTTAACAGAAACCTTGCAGAGCCTCTCTAGGACAGTCTCATTCTTCTTACCTGCAATGGAGGCTCCTTCTCTGTTTGTTTTAAGGAAGAAACAAAGCTTGCTGAAAGAAAAATAAGAGCTGCGGGGGGCACGTACGCCTGCCTGCAGGGGAGGTAGGGCGGGGGGCCCTCAGGAAACTATGCAGGGGGTGTTCGCTCCTATCCATGGTTTCAAGTATCTACGGAGAGGCCTGGAACATATCCCCAGTGGATATGGGGGGAGTACTGTATATGTAGAACATCCTTTTGTCCATCCAAACTCTCCTGCCAGTTTCATTTATCATTTCTTGTACTGTGAAAAAGGAGGAACACCCCCCCTCCACCTGATGCATAATTTTATGTCTCAAGCATATTCCCCCATTCATCACCATTTTTCCAAGCTAAAATAGTGCAAATGTTGCGGCCTCAGTCAAAAGTGGAAAAACAGGAAAAAGAAAAAGACCTCAAAAATGCAGGAACCATACTGGAATGCGGAAGTCGTGCACATGCGCGCACACATTTATCCCATGCATGCTTCAGAAATACATCCCAGGCCAACATTAAATAAGCATCATTGCTCCTAGTATACATACGCACACATATAAGTTTTGGTCAAACAGGTCTTTAAAGCATGAAAACCTGCACAACCCACTTGATGCCTCGCTTACTATAAAAGCCGACACTTTCCACTCCAGCTAGTGAAGAATGGGGGGAATTTTCCATTTTCTCAGCCCAGAAAGTACAGCCTTAAGGTTAATAATGGCCCAGTAATGCATTTCAGGTGGAGTACAAATTTATGTTGAGATGTACCTCTGAGATCTTTTGACCAGGTAACACAAAGTGCACCTACAGGTTGAAACATAAGGGCAAAGATCCCTCTTCCTGCATGACATTTCATTGATTTTGAAACTGGATCCCCGAGTATTACAAACAGACAGTACAATGATTAGAGTGACAGCCTAGGACTGAGAAGACCTGGCTTCAAAATCCCATTCATGAAGTTCACAGTGTGATCTTGGGCCAGTGGCTCTCTCAACCTAACTGTGACACATGACTGCTGTGAAGACAAAATGGGACCGGATGGGGCAACAGTCATAGATAGGAGGAAAATGTAATACTATCAGAGGTGTCATTAAGTTTGGTGTCACCCAGTGCGAGATTTCATGGTGTTACCTCCATGGACCCCCTCCCATACCCAGTGGTTTCATTGGGGTTGGTGTCATCCCCATTAACTTTATTTTAATATATAACAGTACAGGCCACACAACAAATCAGTAACCAACAAAAAACCAGTAGCCAACCTGATGACACTCACACAACTGAATTAAGAGTTCTAGTATTAGCTCTGATAAATAGAAATGAGAGCTGACTCATACTAACACCTTATTGGTTCCATGCTGTGTCTCACAGCGCAATCCTGTATAACCTTGCACCGGTGTAACAGTAGATGCACCGGTGTAACAGCAGATGCACCGGTGTAAGTGCAATCACACTGGCATATAAGTGCACTTACACTGGTGCATTTGTTATTTATATTTTATGTATGTTTGTCTTTATGCCAATAAAGGTTTCATTCATTCACTGGTGCATCTGCTGTTACACCAGTACTAGGTTACACAGGATTGCGCTGTCAAATAACATTCAGAACAATCAGTCTCATTGGCCAGTTTTGAGTTCAGGAAATCCATTTTTTGTTACATAAGGCAGTTGTGTTTTCTTTTCCTGGTTATTTGGCCATAACGTTTTATAGAATGCAGATAAGTCAACATAGTTTGTTTCATTACATTCTGCATGAAATTAGCTTTTCAGTGATATATTATATAACATCATGATGTTGTTATTCATAAACAGAAGGTTTCTATAATTTTGGCCACTAGTAGTGGTGTCACCCCTGCCCCCAAGGGTGTCACCCAGTGCCGTCTGCACCCCCCTAGTGATGCCACTGAATACTATACATACATACTGCATGGCATTAATTCACTTGGGGATATAAGGAGTGAAAAAGATACTGAAAGCTGCTTTTAGTGTCGCCAGTGAAAATGTTGTACAATACTTAGACCACGCAAAAGCTACTATCAGCCATGCCTGGTATTCAGGCCAGAAGGGGACTTTTACTTAACGAAAAGAAGAGCTCCTCAAACTTTGTGTAAATTCTAAGAATCAAAAGGTGATAAATTAGAGCAGAGCTCCCCCCAACACACACACACACACACACACACACACACACACACACACACACACACACCCCTAGGAAGACTGACTTGCCCTTAGTCAGCAGCTCCATTGATTTGGAAACAATTCAGAAAACTTTTTCTCCCAATTGTTCTCCCTTCTGCCATATAGCCTCTTCACGTGTGACTTTTTTAGGTGTATACTTGAGATTTTGTTTCTAAAATGTACATTTCAAATGCAAAGCTTCAATGTAGCAAGCCGCTGTTTGAGACCATCATACGGTTAGGTACACACACACACACACACACACACACACACACACACACACACACACACACACACACACACACACACACACACACACACACACACACGGGCACAGGCTGCAGGGTAGCCTGTTGAATGTACATTTGGAGGTAAGCTCAGGTTTGTGGCTGTATCAGGTGTGGAGCGGGTTAAATGAGCCAGGATCCGGCCAACTACTTGTTGATCCTGCACAGAGATCTGTCCATCCATCACTCACGCCTGCCCTCCCAGCCTGCATCATCCCTCTCTAAGTGATGGCAGGGGATATAGGGACCCAACCAATTCAATCAGAAGAAAGTGACCACACACAGACAGAGGATGATATATCACTCGCGTGGCTGCGTGGCAGGGTATTATTATTAACCCGCTTCCCAGAGCCAGGCGAGAATGCGTGCCAGTCTCCTGACCAGCAGCCGCCCCACACGAGCGCCCCAGATTTCCACGCCGCCGCCACCCAAAACGCGGCTCCGGGCAAGCAGGGAGAGAGGCGCTTCTTGCCCTTGGAAACTGTCTGCCCGTCTTTCCTCCCTCCAAAGCTTGAATGCGCAACTTTGCCTTCCTCCCGCCTCTCCCCCCCCCCCGTTTAAAAGCCCACACACGCCCCTGCCCACGTACACACCAACTTGGGGGCTCTCGTCCTCACCTATGATGATGGCACAGGCGCTGATCAAGCCGATCTCCTTTTTGAGGGCGACTCTCTCCGTGGCGCTGCCTTGGGGGGCGGCGCTGGGCTGCTGGGGCGGCTGCGGGGCTGGAGGCGCAGGGTGCTGCGCCGCGATGCTCTTCCGGAGAGTCTGCTGCTGATTCTCCCCAGCCATCTCTCCCCAGCCACTTGCACCGACTTCCCCCCCGCGACTGAACTCCTGTCGCCACCACCACACTCGCTGCGCCGCGGTCAGCCAGAGCCCGGCTGGAGAGCGCTCAAGGAGGGGCGCATGCGCCGCGTGCTGGAACACCCAAGGACTCCAGGGAGAGGGAGATTGCTAGATAGCGGGGGGTGCAGAGAGAGAGGGGGGGGCAGATTGGGCTAAACGTGCTACAAGTGGCCTTGGCTGCTGCGACTGGGAGGGGGTGCTGGGGGGGGGCTTGCGCCTCTGCAACACACTCCAATGCGCTGCCAGCCCAGCCCCCCTCCCTGAAATCACTCTGCACTGGCTTCGCCTCCTGATGCCGCTGCCAAGAAGAACGTGGTTTTGTTCTTTTGCACTGGCCAGTTACGTGGTTTTGTTCTTCTTTTGCACTGGCCAGTTGAAGAATACAAAGCGACCGCCCTTACCTTCTTGCCCTTCCTTTGGCAAGCTCTCTGGGGCTCAGCTGTGTGAACTTCCTTCACCCCTTTCCTCCCAAAAAGTTCTTACGGGATGCTGCAGAAAGGCGGGGAGGTTCAGAGGATGGATGCAGTCTGGAAAAGGAGGAGAGCGAGGGCAGGCAGGTGAGAGAGAGCCCTTAGCCACAATAAGCACATGGTTGCCTGCCTTGGACTGTATCTCCTCCAGAGTCGGCTGCTCTTTGGTGAAGGGGTGAAGTAGCAGGTGGCCTCAGGCTGCTTCAGAAGGTTTGGGGTCCAGCTCCGAGTCTACTGTGGTATACTCTCCTTGAGAACCCAAATGGAGTGGATGACAGGTGTACACACACAGCACAATCCTACCCAGCTCCTCCACTGGTGCAGCAGTGGTGGAGGGCAGAACAGGAGGCTTTGGAAGGGGATTTAAATCCCCTTTACATCCCCCTTTAAAAGGGATTTAAATCCCCTTTCCCTCCCCAAGCCTCATGTTCTCCCTCCACCACTGGTGTGCCAGTGGAGGAGCTGGGTAGGATTGCGCTCACACACACACACACACACACACACACACACACACACACACACACACACACACACACACATTGGTAACATCTCCAATTGTTTTGGAAAATACCCCAGAGGAAGTGTCTAGATGAAGACACGAAACGTCGGGTCCTCTAGCCTTCAGTCGTTTGATTTTAAGTAATTCTGTTTATTTGGATTCGTTCCGGATAAAACTGTCATTATTTGTGATCAGCTGTGAAGCGCTGTTTTTTGTGGAATTAATATGACTGCGATACCCGTAATATCTTCTTCTACCAACACACACACCCCTTCCTCCCTCCAGAACATCTCATGCAAAACTTTTGAAAAGCAACGTTAATAATGTCATGAAGATGCTGATCTCAAAGTGGCTCACTCTCAAGAGTGAGATCTTGTTACGGTGACAAATCCCAGAGGGGTAGCCAACTCTCTGGGCCTGATCCTGTCCAACTTTCTAGCACTGATGCAGTCGTGCTAACAGAGCATTGCGCTGCATCCTGCGGTGGGGTGGGGTCAGTGGCAGTCACAGAAGCCTCTTCATTGCAGGTGCATCAGTATGGGAAAGTTGGATAGGATTGGGTCCTTAGGCTTTTGTGGCAAAATATGAAAGAAGCTGGTGGCACCAGAAAGGCTAAAGAGGGTATTGTGACTACTACTTCTGAGTAGTCTCCCCAGTGGATACGTATACATATCATAGGTACAGATGAACAAAGGCAAACAATGTGGGTTTTTTTTACACAGTGGAGCCACAAGGTCAAGGAAAGGCAAAAGATAGCAAGAGGAGCATCGTGTTTCTATGCAGAGAACAAATGAACGCAAAATGTTTTGTATGCGTTTTGTATCAATCTGTGCTTTGTATAGAAATGTGACACACCTGCTACTATTGTCTGTCCTTTCTTGGCGTTTTGGCCCCACTGTATAAAAAGTGCTGTTGTGTTGTTCACCATCTGTAACCCATTCAGGAAACTCTTCCTTGAATGTTTGATGCTGCCTGTTGAGTCAGAGCATTGGTCTATCTGACTCAGTATTGCCCACACTGACTGGCAGCCACTCTCTAACATTTCAGACAGGGGCTCTGAATACCCAGAAATACCAGGATTTAACCTAGGGCCTAAGCAATACAGTGGCTTTACCACTGACCTATTGCCCCATCTTTAGCCCACGCAAACGTTTCTTCCAGAATACACTTGCTCATTAATTTAGTTCACTGAAGAAGAGTAGAATATGAACAAACTTTGGAGCAAAAATTCTGACCTGGGTATGAATACTGTAACCATCACAAATACCCCATAATATGTCATGTGTAATATGAATAGGAAGCTGATCAAATAAAAATGAATGGGGGTAGTGGGAGATAAAAGGAAGAAAACTGGCAAGTTCAAATGTTTACAATTATAATTCAGTCTTGTCAAAGTAATGTAACAGACGCATTAAGCTGTTGCCCAATTAAAAAAAAGAGTGCAAGTTTTATTATTTGTATACGGGACACCATAATTCTAAAGAAAAAATATATTTTTAGGTGATGTGGACCATACCCTCAGCTGACATTGTCATAGAAGAGGTATCTCCCCACACAAATACTGCAAGGAATGCCTCTTCTAACGATGCTTGCCACTTGCAGGCTTTGAAAATACTTGTATTAAAAATACAGGGGGCCCCCCATATCCACTGATTCGCTATCCACGGTTTCAGTTATCCACGGATTGTGGGGACCCCCCAGGCTTTCACTTTTTTCCCAGTAAGCTTCGTTTCTTCCTTAAAGAAACAGGAGAAGCAGCCTCTGGCTGCTTATTACAGGCAAGTAGAACGAGACTAAGTACTAGAGAGGCTCTGCAAGGTTAACAGAAACCTTGCAGAGCCTCTCTAGGACTTAGTCTCGTTCTACTTGCCTGAAATGGAGGCTGCTTCTCTGTTTGTTTTAAGGAAGAAACAAAGCTTGCTGAAAGAAAAATAAGAGCTGGGGGGCACGTACGCCTGCCTGCAGGGGAGGCAGGGTGGGTGGGCCCTCAGGAAACCATGGAGGGGGTGTTCGCTCTTATCCACGGTTTCAAGTATCCACGGAGGGGCCTGGAACATATCCCCAGCGGATATGGGGGCCCACCTGTACATAGTTTTTAATTAATCTGCTGGCTGATTAACCAGGGGCACCTTTTTAGTCAATCAAAAATGTATGAAAGCAGTTAATCCGATCAATCAACCAAACACTGCAGCTTGATTATTTAGGAGACCAGTGTGAGTCAAGAGCTTCAGCTTGTACGGGCTCACGAGTGCATGCCTGTAGTAGGGACATTAGACACATTCGAAGGCTGCAATCCTATGCACCAGGGGTTCTCAACCTTTGGAAGCCCGGGTACCCCCTATCACGGTCCAATTTTCTGAAGTACCCCCTGCTAATTAACTAATAATTAATTGGATTAATTAATTAGGTAATTAATCGTTAAAATAAAAAAGTACTAAAACAATTTTAAATGTGAAAAAATGTCCTATTTAACTCTCTGTGTGTGTGAGACACACACACACACACACACACACACACACACACACACACACACACACACACACACACACAAGGATCTCTTTTTTTCTCCAAGTCACACTTCCCAAAATCAGCTCCTCTCTCCCCAACCCCACCAAAGTACATTTTCCAAAGTACAAAAATAAGCCCAAAACCAAAATCAGAGAGACAGAAGGGCTCCAAAAATAATTAAAATTTAAAAGCCATGTTAATTAACACTTAATTAGCTGCTGATGGGGCAGATAAGGGGCAGGGCTTGGTGTACCCCCAGCAAGAGATCCGCGTACCCCTAGGGGTACCTGTACTACAGGTTGAGAACCCCTGCTATACACACTTCCATGGGAGTAAGCCTGATTAAACACAATAGGACTTACTTTTGAGTAGACACACCTAGGATTGTGCTGTAAATCAGGGCTTTTCAACGTTTTTTTTTTGCAAGTACAGTACCACCACTGCTACCTTGCCCCACAATTGGGGTTTTACTCTGCACCCTCCTTCTCTAAACAGAGCACTTTTTGAAGGGCCAGGCAGCTGCACAGCCACATCTTGGCCACTCATGCACCAGCTACATCCGCTTCTAGCAGGGTTGGATGAGGGGGAGCAGTGCCACGTGGTCACCGTGGCAGTGGGGTGCAAATACCACCTGCCACACTGTGACTTACCACTGGTTGAAAAGCAGTGTTCTGAACCGAACTATAAATGGGACTTTCATATTGCCCTGTGTCACCATAAATACAATACTTTTCATCATACCTTCCAAGGATATGTGCGATATATCGCACATATCAAGGACTGGATAATCAAGGGGGAGCTGGACTTTAGATAAACTCTGGTTTAAGAAGAGTGAGGATACTACACACAATACTATTGAGGTTGGTTGTCATAGTAGAGAGAGAATCTTGTACAAGACACCAAAGTAGGATAATACCTTTATTAGGACCAACAACATTTTCACAAAATACAGTATTACCCTACTTGTGTGTGTGTGTGTGTGTGTGTGTGTGTGTGTGTGTGTGTGTGTTTGTGTGCTTTTTCTAATGCACCAACACAGCTACCTACAATTTTTGTGTGTTTTGCAAAAAGGAATCTCTTGATCCTCCACAAAAGAACTGGGAAATGTAAGTCTAACTTCTGCCCTTCGCTCCTGGTTTCTTGAGTAAGCAGGCACCCATGTGCTATGGTACACTAAATTCCTCTGTAGAAAAATAAGCTTTTAAGGAGTTTAGTTTGATTACTAAGCAATGTAGGTATTATGACCAACCCCACACAAGATTAATATGGACTAGCAACAGGTTGTATTAAATAGGAGGTTTAATATGTGTGGGTTTTTTCTGGGTTGCCCAGCAATTATTTCCTCTTCTATAGTTTTTAGAGACAGTAGGATGTCATTAAGTCAAATGTCTTTTTAAGTCAGGGGTTGTTGACTTAAAAACGCACACCCAAAAAATGCATCTAGTTCACAGATCCCCTGAAGCCCATCTTAACTTCACGGGTGTGTGTGTTGTGCACTGGGGACATTTTTCTGATATATATTTTTCTGGAGTGGGGGGGTCCATAGCTTCCACCAGACTTTCAAAGAAAGAACAACAACTTTTAAGCACCCCTACTTTAAGTCAGATTTACTGTATAAACTTCCATGGGAGAAAATCAAGGACATTTAGTGCACAATCCAAACCTACTTAGGCCGCCGTTGTAATCAGCGGCCCAGCAAAAACGAGAGGCCCCAGAACGGAAAGGGGATTCAAGTCCCCTTTGAATTCCCCTTTTGGAGGGGATTTGAATCCCCTTTCCATTCTGGGGCCTCCCGTTTTCGCTGGGCCGCTGGTTACAACGGCAGCCTAAGTAGGTTTGGATTGCGCCCTTAGTCATTTATTTAAAGCCCAGCACATCACCAGATTAAAGAATATGATCATTAAAAAAAACAATCCTTAAAAACAATCCAAACAAAAAACCTCATCAAAACTCGCATAGCAAAGTAGTCTGTAATGGAACATTCCAGTCTACCACCTCAGGAGTCTACCACCTCATTTTATTCCATGTGTAGACCAAGCCTTATTTAAAGAGTGCTGAATTTCAGCTAGGTATTAGCTTCTTATTCCAAAGAAGCAGGATGTGTGGTAGCTGGTAACATGAGCATTTACTGCATCCAAATTATCCAGCCAAGCACTGACAGCCTGATCCTAAGGCATGTTTACTCAGAAGTCAGTCCCACTGGGTTCAATAAGACTTCTACCCGTGTAAATCAGCTTAGAGGGAGGCAACAGCGAGCTTAGAAACCTTGTAAAAAGGCAGCTACAAAAAGCATAGCAAGGATTACACACACTGAATGCCAATAAAATGTTCTTTCTGCTTCTTTTTTTTTTCAGATAGGGCTTGGAGCCTGCTTGCTTTGCGATGTGTTTGTGCATTAAGATGAACTAGCTTTTTGTTTTTGCTGAAGACGCTTGCCTGCTTAGTCCATCATTATTAATAGTAGCATTATTTTTTTTAAATACAGAACAGAAAAGGCTTGCGGTCGTCCAGCGAGCAGCTCTCCAAAGTCAGCCCTGAGGAGCAACAACTTCCTCTGGGCAGTCAAGTCCGAACATACTGTGTTCCCCTTGAATGACGAAATGTTAGTAAGCAAAAAAACTGGAGTTCCTTGCAGAGATGCAACCGCTACATAGCAACTGAACAGAGAGCCCACTGAAAGGGACGTATGCTCCATTTTGGGCTTGTGGCCTGGTTTTCTTCTGTGTTGCAAAATGTACAGGAATTTATATATGCACAATCTGTATACTATGATTGTTATATAGCTGCTTATTATAATTAGGAAGTAGGTCCCATTGAAATCTTATTATTATTATTATTATTATTATTATAGTTATTATATCTTATTATAAATCTTATTATATTATTATTATATTATATTAATAATAATAATAATAATAACAACAACAACAACATAGTTGCAGTGTAGTACGCTGCAATTATTAATAATAACAATAACAACAGCAACAACAACAATAATAATAAATCAGTGGGGTTTGCTTTTGAGAAAACATGCATAGAATTGTGCTACGTGAAGAAGGCTCATTCTACCGGGTACTGCCTTTTTAAGAAGCAAGCCCAGGAGGCTTCAGGATGAAATAGGCCCTGTGAGTGAACTGAAGGACAGCATTTCATTTCTGCAGCAGAGGACTGGGTGATTGGTTGAGCCTGTATGATCTCCTCAAGGGCCTGAACAATCTAATAGTCTGACTAATAACATATAGCAGAGTTTGTTTGTTTTTTCTGGAGGGGGAGATTGTTGCCTGGAAAACAGCACGATGCGGGAGGATCAAACTCTCCTTCCCCACATTAAGAATCCCCCTCACAATGTTTGAAAGAGACACTTATTATAACAAGCATGCCTCGTACTAGTGCAACTCAGCGCATGATTAATCTGGCTTTCAGTCGAACTGACAGAGTGGTAGTTTTTAAAACGCATTGACAAAATATGCCAAAGGAATGGGAAATCAGACAAGCAAGATACATCAATTGCATTTGTTTTGAAGCTCTTAGGATTGGCAAGTCCATACATTTACAGCCCAATCCAACCTAAATTCCAGTGCGGCGATGCAGTGGCACCGCCCGGTGCAGGCTACGCTGGAACCCGCAGGGGATTTTTAACTGTTGGAGGTCTCTGCAGGGCAAGGGGACATTTGTCCCCTTGCCAGCAGGGAAGCTCCAATAGCCGTAATGGGTCAACCCAGACCCGCGCCAGTGATATCGCTGGTGCAAGTCCGCATTAATTCATGCAGATGGATCAGGCCTGGGAAGGGGCCCGGGATTCAACGTGTCCAATCTGCCCGTCCCTTGCCCCGTCTCCTCCCCGTTCCACCCTCCCCTGCCCCGTTCTGCCCTGGTCCTAGGCTTACCTGCTCCAGTGGGCCTCCGTTGTTCTGCACACGGTTTTGGCCTTTCCGCTGGCTCGCTGACTCTCTGCACTGCTTTCTGGCGCTTTTGCAGCAGCCGGCACTGGAATTCCACGGGTGCAGCCTTTCAGTTGGATTGGGCTGTTAGATGCTGCAAGGGATGACTCACATCCGAAGATAATTTTGAGGGCAAAAATAGTGTTGAGTGTCATGCGACAAAATCAGTGCAGCTTGTTCAACAGCAAATTGGCACTTCCTGCATTATGAACAGACTGTGCAAATGATGTTAATCACATGTGACTAAAATGCAAATAAAAATGCAAATAAATTATTTGCAAATTATAAAATACAAATAAAGTAGACATAGCTGAACAAATCCTACTGGCTGGAACCCTTTAGGATTTGGTGCAAATCCTCTGATCTGATGATGTGACAATATCAGGGTAGCGCTTAAGTGTATTTATCTGTCCGCCAATTAGACCCTACCTTTTGGCCATAGCAAAGGTTCCCATGGCGGCTGACAAGCCAATTTAAATATAATAAAATTCAAGCAAGCAAAAGAAACAGCAATTAATATACAAACAACACTAAGAGCTAAAAACAGCAACTGAAACCACAACCTGAAAGCATGACAAAGGGTACAAATTCATGGAAGGGGGGGGGAACCATCACCCTGAATCAGATGCCTGGTGAAACAGAAAAGTCTTCAGCATGTGTCAAAAGTTCATCAGTGAGAAGGTGAGGCAGACCTTGCAGCACAAGGAGTTTTGTAATCTGGGTGCCACAACCAAACAGGCCCTGCCACACATCTCCACTAGCTGGACTTCTGGCGGCAAGGGAATGCTCAACAGAGCCTCTGATGAGGAATGGGCGGGCAGTTTCCCGCAAGGGATTTATTTATTTACAGTATTTTTACCCCGCCTTTCTCCCCAAAGGGACCCAAGGCGGCTTACAACAAAAAGAAAATACAGTGCAGTATAATACAAAAAAAAGTTACATTTTAAAACAGTAAAAACAATTAACGAAAATTAATAAAAACAGTATCTAAAAATCAGTTAAAAAAAGATTACAATTAAAACAAGTACATAAAAACAGCAGCACCCCACCTGTACCAGCAGGATGTTAAAAAGGCAAGGGCTCAGAAGGCTTCTTTGAACAAGAAGGTTTTTAGGCCTCGCCGGAAAGTGTTCAAGGAGGGAGCAGTTCGTAAGTCAAAAGGGAGGGAATTCCATAAAGTTGGTGCCACTACTGAGAAGGCCCTATTTCTGGCCGCCGCCCCTCGCACCTCCCTGGGCGACGTTATCAGCAAGAGGGCCTTCTCTGATGACCTAAGGAGACGGGCCGGACTATATAGAAGTAGGTGGTCTCTCAAATATCCTGGCACCAAGCCGTATAGGGCTTTAAAGGTCAAAACCAGCACTCTGAATTGGGCCCGGAAACGAATCAGCAGCCAGTGCAGCCGTCGGAGGAGCGGCCCGACAGAGTCGAACCGCCTACCTCCAGTGACCACACGGGCCGCCATATTCTGCACTAATTGCAGTTTCCGAACCGTCTTCAAGGGCAGCCCCACGTAGAGCGCATTACAATAATCTAATTGCGATGTCACCGTGGCATGGATCACCGTGGTCAGGTCTGCACGATCCAAGTATGGTCGCAGCTGGCGCACCAGCCGAAGCTGGGCAAAGGCCCCCCTGGCCACAGCCGCCACCTGGGAATCCAGGAGCAGCTGCGGATCCAGGCGGACCCCCAAGCTGCGGACCTGCTCCTTCAGAGGGAGTGCAACCCCCTTCAGAGCAGGACGATACTCTAGTACCTGCATTGTGGATTTCCGGACCAGGAGAACCTCTGTCTTTGTCCGGATTTAATTTCAGCTTATTAGCCCTCATCCAGGTCCCAACCGCCTCCAGGCAGCGCTCCAGAACCTCAACAGCCACCCTGGAATCAGGTGGAAAGGAGAGATAGAGCTGGGTGTCATCAGCATATTCATAGCACCCCACTCCAAATCCCCGGATGACCTCTCCCAGCGGTTTCATGTAGATGTTAAATAGCATGGGGGACAAGATGAAACCCTGTGGCATCCCACACCTCAAGGGCCAGGGTGCCAAACAGGCATCCCCCAGCACCACCATCTGGGACCTTTCAGCCTAGTAGGAGCGGAACCACCGCAGAACGGTGCCCCCGACCCCCAACTCAGCCAGTCGGCCCAGAAGGACACCATGGTCGATGGTGTCGAAAGTCACTGAGAGGTCCAGCAGAACCAACAGGGACGCACTCCCCCTGTCCAGTCCTCGGCGTAGATCATCCACCAAGGCGACCAAGGCCGTTTCTGTCCTAAAGACCGGCCTGAAACCAGATTGAAAGGGGTCTAGATAATCCACTTCATCCAGGACCCTCTGGAGTTGAGACGCCACCACCCGCTCAATTACCTTGCCCAAAAACGGGAGGTTTGAAACTGGCTGGTAGTTGTCCATTACTGTGGAGTCAAGGGAGGGCTTCTTCAGAAGGGGTCGAACCACCGCCCATCTCAGAGCAAGCGGCAGCACCCCCTCCACCAAAGAAGAGTTAACCACCCTCCCCGTCCACTCTGCCAGCCTCTCCCGGGCAGATCTAATTAGCCAAGCTGGGCAAGGGTCAAGCAGGCAGGCAGTCGCCCTCACACTCCAGAGGAGCCTGTCCACATCCTCAGGCTGTACAAGCTGAAAAGAATCCCACATCACTGAACAAGCAGATGCCAAGGGGACATCCTCAGATATTGTCAATGAGGCATCCAAGTCATGGCGAATCCGATTGATTTTATCTGCGAAATGTTTAGCAAACATGTCACAGTGGGCCACCGTGTGTTCCTCCTGATCTATTGGAGGGGCCTGATGGAGTAGGCCTCGCACCACACGGTACAGCTCCGCTGGACGATTGCTGGCAGATGCAATGGTAGCAGAGAAGAAATTTCTCTTCGCTGCTATCACCGCCACGGAGTAGGTTCTATAGTGGGCCCTACTCAGTGTTCGGTCGGACTCGGCACGAGTTTTCCGCCACCGTCGCTCAAGACATCTACCCCGTCGCTTCATCGTTTGCAGCTCCTCAGTAAACCAAGGAGCCGCTCTGAGTCTGCGGTGTGGCAAAGGTCACTCAGGAGCGATCTCATCCACTGCCCTGGCCATTTCCCCATTCCAGAGGTCAACCAGGGCCTCAGACGAGTCACCAGTCTTGGCAGTGGGAAAATCCCCCAGAGCCCTCAGGAAACCCTCTGGATCCATCAGCCTCCGGGGGCGGACCATATAATGCGGTCCCCCACCTTTGCGGAGGAAGGAAGCTGCAACAAGCCTAAACCTTACCAGAAAATGATCTGTCCATGACAACGGAGTGATCTTAATCTCCTCCACTTCCAGATCACCACCCCCTTGTTCAGCTGTAAACACCAGGTCCAGTACGTGTCCCACCTCATGTGTCGGGGCCAAGATCTTCTGGGACAGGCCCATGGTTGTCATGGCGGCCATGAAGTCCTGAGCCGCACCAACCTTGGGCGCCTCGGCATGAACATTGAAGTCCCCCAGCACTAATAGGCGGGGGGACTCCAACGCCACCGCCGAGATCACCCGTCAACTCAGGCAGGGAGACTGTTGGGCAGCAAGGCGGGCGTTACACCAACAGAATCCCAATCCTGTCCGGCCCTCTCAACACAACATGGAGACATTCAAACCCAGTGAGCTGCTGAACAGGATAATGCAAGAGACATGCTGGTGTCATGTTACGTGGGAATATTTATTTATTTATTTAAAGAATTTATATCCCGCCTTTCTCCCAGCGAGGGCACTCAAGGCGGCTTACAACATTAAAATACATATACATTAAAAATTGAAAACAAGTAATTAAAAACAATTAAAACAAACAACTAAAGACAACAATATCCTCACTGTGGGTACATCGCCTGCAGTGCACAGGGATTTCTGAAGGTGCACTGTCTCAGTGTCTTTTTGCTGTCTGCAAAAATTAAAAAAGAAAAGAAAAATAAGAGGACAGATGCATTTGCTTGGTAGTGGCAGAACATCTAAGGAAAGCACAGTGCTTTAAGTTGGCGGGGGCAGGCAGAAGGTTGATGAGTTGAGGATCTTCCCCCCCCCAACTTAAAGCACTGTGCTTTCCTTATATGCTTTGCCCACTACCAAGCAAATATTTGTTCTCTTATTTTTCTTCCTTGCTGCTGTCTCCTTCATTTCTTCTTCTGATTGCTTTTATCATAAAGGTGAAGGACGGAGCAAGACAAAGCCATAAATTGGAGAGGCCCTGTTGGTCTCTTCAGAACAAAAGATCTCTGCTGCAAACTGCAAGGTCAGAATAGTGGAGAATAACTGGGTTATTCCTTACATGGCCTCCCTTAGGAAATCCAGGTTTAAAAACAAAAGCTTCCGAGTTTTCTGGCCATGAGGATTTTAATAAAGATGGTATTTTGTCCAACGTTTCGTCCACTAATGTGGCATAAGAACATAAGAACATAAGAAGAGTCCTGCTGGATCAGGCCAAAAGCCCATCTAGTCCAGCTTCCTGTATCACACAGTGGCCCCACCAGATGCCTCAGGGAGCACAAGACAACAAGATAACCTGTTTCCCGTTGACACTCCCCTGCACCTGGCACAGAGAAAACCCACTTCTAAAACCAGGAGGTTGCTTATGGCTTGTAACCTGTGATGGTCTTTTCCTCCATGAATCTGTCCAAACCCCTTTTAAAGGCATCTAGGCCAGATGCCATCACCACATCCTGTGGCAAGGAGTTCCACAGATGAATTACACGCTGGGTAAAGAAATATTTTCTTTTGTCTGTTCTAACTCTCCCTCCACTCAATTTTAGTGCATGTCCCCTGGTTCTGGTGTTATGCGAGAGGGAGAAGAATTTCCCTCTATCCACTCTCTCCATCCCATGCATAATTTTATACGTCTCAATCATGTCCCCGCTCAGGCGCCTTTTTTCTAGACTGAAAAGCCCCAGATGCTGTAGCCTTTCCTCATAAGGGAGGTGCTCCAGCCCACAAATCAATCTGGTCGCTCTTTTCTGCACCTTTTCCAATTCAACTATATCCTTTTTGAGGTGTGGTGACCAGAACTGGACACAATACTCCAGATGTGGCCTTACCATCGATTTGTACAAAGGCATAATGATATTGGCTGTTTTATTCTCAATCCCTTTTTTAATGATCCATCAATCAGGGGAAAATGCGGAGACAGACATGTAAAACACTTCCACACCGCTCTGGGTTCTGTTGAACAGCAACTGGTTAGGGTATGGCAATTATTTAAAGGTACCAACACCTTACAGGTTAAATTGGAAAAGGGTTTATCCTCATTTTGTTTATTATGGACAGCCACACATTGCTCAGATCTGCAGTCTCCTCGTTACAAAAGCCTGAGAATCTTTGTGAAATCTGGAGTTGCTCCCTCGCTTCATATGTTTGAGTACAAATTTGAGCTGGAAAAATATCTGCTTCAGTGAGATATGTTCTCCTTGGGGAGAGAATTTACACTGGCTAAGTTCGAACCAGTGTCATCTTTGGTAAGAAAAAGGAGATTTGTAAGATTCCATCTATGGTATGTTGCACGCAGGGCTGACCTATCGATGAAGTCAACTGGCGGGGGGCGGCGGCTGCTGCATACCTCTCTCTGTCTGTCCCCCCCCCCTCCACCCTGAGTTCAAAAAGGAAGAGAGGGATGGAGCAGAAGAGCCCCTTTCATAGTAGGGTCCTCTTATCTTTAGCAGGGGGAGAGCAACTGTCCCTCTTCACCCTTCACCTGTATGCTCCCTTTCCACAAATATTTTCCTCCCCATCCTCCCACCCCCCCAGGCAGAGGTTTACACAAACAGTTTATCTCAATGCATTGCAATAAAATGACAGCAGAACAGAAACAGCATGCCATGATGATAAAAACTGCCATAAATTAGATGCCATCAGATGCTTGGGCAAGTAAAAATGTTTTAAATTGGTGACTAAAACAAACAAACAAACTCCCTATTGTCACCTAGGTAAAGGTAAAGGTGACCCCTGACAATTAAGTCCAGTCGTGTCCGACTCTAGGGTGTGGTGCTCATCCCCATTTCAAAGCCGAAGAGCCAGCGTTGTCCGAAGACGCCTCCGGGGTCATGTGGCCGGCATGACTCTCCTTGCCGCAGCGCGTAGCATGCGGCTGGAACACGGAGCGCTGTTTACCTTCCCGCAAGTGGTACCTATTTATCTACTTGCATTAACATGCTTTGGAACTGCTAGGTTGGCAGGAGCTGGCCAAGCAACGAGAGCTCACCCCGTTGCGGATTCGAACTGCCGACCTTTCGATCGACAGCTCATGGTTCAGCGGTTTAACCTGCTGCGCCACCTTTACATCTAACCCACTACTTTACATCTAAAAATGGAGGCACCAGAGCAGGAACTCAGCAGGCGATATTAATGCATAGAGAGACCCACATGGGATGAGATTATGTTAATCCATATGTAGCACTGAACTCCCTGCAAATATGGAATATGCTTAATACTGTACTGTACTTACGCTGCCCAAGAGTAAAATATGTTGACCAGACCACTACACTGGACTACCAACAATCTCTGTAGTCATTATCAGGTTTTGGATTCCCAAGGCGACTGCTTCCAGCTGTCCTTCCGGGAAGTATTTGCAGTTCCAGTAGGAGGAAGCAGAATCTGGACTACATGATATTACCCAACCCAAGTCTTCAGCCACAGTCTTTATGATGGAGATCAAAGGCCAGGAAACAATGAATATCTGACATAATGCTGACCCCTTGTGGTATCACTGAGGAAGTGCCACATGCAGAATCTCATTACACAGAAGGGTGGTGGTGGGGAAATCAGACTCAGCTGGGACAGAAACGGAGGGGACTCGGACACCCAACACCTCCATAACTTCTGCAGGATGTGAATTGACCCTTTTTCAGTCTAATGAAATGACATCACTTGCTTACACTGAATAAGAGCAGATGGGTCGTTTTCCTGGACCTAGGATTTGCTCGGAAAAATGATCCAAGATTTTCTGCATTTGGGGGTGGGGGAGGTCTCAGATCACTTCTAAGTTAACATGTTTTTTTTAGGCGGATGCAACTCATTGGTACAATACAGGACCGGACATCCATGAGGCTGACTGAGGCTGTTGCCTCAGGCAGCAGCTAGGTGGGCTGTGCCCACCAGCATCCACCCACTCGCCTCCACTTCTCCTACTCCTCCCACCCCTTCTATTCAAAAATGAAAAGGGAGACAGAGCCAAAGAGGAAGTGCTGGAGATGTTCTAGTTCAGGGGTTCTCAAGCAGTGGTACGTGTACCACCAGTGGTACTCTGGTCGACTGAAGGTGGTACGCGGACTGCCGGAACTCCACTCCAACACGGTGTTTTTGCGCCGTGTTTTCGCTTCCAAGAGGCTCCTGCCTTTGGGTGAGCCTCTCAGGAGAGCTGGGAAGGGCCCTGTTGCTCTTCTAGCTCACCACTCTCCTCTCCTCTCTTCCACACGTCCTGTTCTGCTCTGTCTCCCTCTCCCTTTGGCACGTCGCCGCATTTGGCCCACTGCCCCAGGGTGCAGGTGGTCTTGGGCCAGCCCTGGTAGACTACATTTTTTTTTTTTTGCATGAAAATGGTCCCAATCAAATGGTTCCATCAATCTCCAGGCAGGGCAGAGAAAAAACCCTGCCTGACACCCTGGAGGGCATCTGCCAGTCTGTGTCTACATACTCAACAAGATAGATCAATGGGGGTGACTCAGTATAATAAAGCAGCGTCCTGCCTATGATCCTAATCTAAGGTGAGCACATTCATCAGACTCTAGCAGAAATAGGGACAAGGATGTACTAGGGGACAGCAAGGAACCACAAAGCGGTACCCTGTTTACTAGGAGTTTATTATGCCAGCTCACAGACCTTTCTCCTTTCCAGCCTGCCCTCGTTCTTGTAACTGCCTCCCCCTCCCAAATCTGCCTCCCAAATTCTCCAGGCTAACTCCAAACCTATAGCGAGATAATGCTGCTCAGGCTGCTGTTGGAAACTAATCCTTCATCATCCCCATGGCAATAAATAGTGCTGAGAGGTTTAACGCAGCAGCTGGGAGGAGTGCAGAACAGCAGATCACCTCCTGTAGAAGACTTGGCTCTTTGTGCCAGGGGTGGGGTAGAGGGAGCTGTGTGTTTCTAGGGCAAACTTTAACCTGCTTTCAGATGGGCTTCCCTCTTGAACTGGAAACTGGGAGGCTGCGCTGGGGATGTTTCCCGCTAGGAAGCCACTCACAGAACAACAACTTCTGAGGTGATGGGGAAGGAGAGGCGCTGCGCTGCAACTGCAGCCCTGATTCGAATCAGGGCCTTTGTTCCTGTGGCTGCTATTTGCCTTGGGAAAGAGATGGGTTCCATGGATTGGAACTGTGGTGATGGGTTAAAGACCCCCTCCCCGTTCTACTTGTTCTCTCTCTCTCTCTCTCTCTCTCTCTCTCTCTCTCTCTCTCTCTCTCTCTCTCACACACACACACACACACACACACACACACACACACACACAATGCACACAGAGGGCCACATAGCTTGTCTCTTGGACTGCATGTCGTAAGGGAGCCATGACAGGTCAGACGGACTGAAATTTGCACTCACAGGACCTGGGCTGAGTGTAATGTGGTTTAACGTCTTTTTGCCACTACAGTGGGGCCTCTAGGCTAGTTTTTTTTTTTTTTTGGTACCCATGTTTTTTTCCCTTTCTATTCTCCTTCCCATTTGGCCTGTGCGACCAAAACATAAGCACTGCTTCCTGAAGCTTGGCTCCCTCACTGCAAATGACTGACACCGGTGTGCATTAATGCTGAGGACTCCTTATGAAGACGGATGCGCAGTTCTGGCTGAGGCACAGTCACTTCCCTTCGTTTTGCAAATTGCCAGTGATTTTTCAATTTCCCCCTTGTCTCCCTTTGGCTTTTTTAGTCTTCTGTTTCGCTGCTTCTCATGCATTTTGCACCTCCTCTGCCTACGCAAAGCGAAGCCCTGGACTCAGTTTGCTGAGTTGTTGTTTTCTTTTCCTGCGAGGTGGTAAATTGCCTCTCTGGAGGTGCTGGACAGGTGACTGGATGCGAAGGGAGGAGGATGTAAAAAACAATTAGATCAAGGCCAACCCAAGACCTCCTGGGGCCCGAGGGATGCAGCAGGTGGGTGGTTTCATCCCCTCAGTCATGATGCACCAGCCCCCTTGGTCACTCCTGAAGTCATGTTAGAGTAGCGGTGGGGAACCTCCAGCCCGCGGGCCGTTTCCGGACCCTGGGGCGATCCAGTCCGGCCCGCGCGAGACCGGACCCGATTCCATCACGTCCGGCCCGCACGAGACCAGACCGGAGGCTCCGGAGGCCCCGCGCTCACCTCGGCGCGACTAAAACTCAAACCGGCTGTTCTGTACATGCGCAGAACGCCGCTAAGAGGCCAAGAGAGGGCAAGAGAGATTGGCCTCTTAGTGGCGTTCTGCGCATGTACAGAACAGCCGGTTTTAGTCGTGCCGAGGTGAGCGCGGGGCCGGCGGCGGCCCGGTCGGAGGCTGAAGGTAAGGAGAGTGGTGGGGGTGGGTGCGTGCGATGGGGGGTGGACGGGGACGCCCGTTGGTGGTGGAGGGGCGCACGGCCCGCGACACATTTTCCACCGCAAATAGGTTCCCCACCCTTGCTTAGAGTCACAGCAATGGGAGGGTGGGGGGGTATGCTGCTTGGCATAAGAACGTGAGTTCCACTCCATCAGACCACAGACTCTTCCCACAGTGGCTCATCACGAGGAGGGAGATGCAAGCGCGCCACTCTCCTGCAAGTGGAATGCAGAGGTACACCGTCCCTGAACCTGGAGGTAGCACGCAAAGCTGGCCCACGTCCTCCTGATGCCCGAGGGGGCTGCCTCCCCTTACCCAATGATGTGCCAGCCTCTGCTCCTCCCAGTCTCCAATGTTGTAGCTCAGCACACCCCTCCACATTTCCTCTTCCTCTCTGTCTCTCTCTCTCTTCCTTTTCCAATCCAGGGAGTGGAGGAAAAAGAAGGAGGAGCAGTGGAGGCACGTTGGTGGATTAAGCCGGAGCTACACTACACGCGTCGTGGAGCTTCTGACCTGATTTTTGAAGCAGGCGGAGCCGCTGCGACCTCCGCACGGCCGGCGCGTACCCCAAGCTGGAATCCTATTTTTCAGGGGGCGGGCACGCAGAGCTAGGGGGCGTTTCGCGGAGCTACTGCAGCCTACCAATCGTAGGAGAGGGTGGCTGCATGCCAATCTGAACGACCACCAATCACCTTGGAGGTAACATTCACTACGGACATTTCTTCCCCTATAAAATTTATCTGGCCCCTCCTGTTGCCCAACACGACCCCAGATGTGTTTACTCAGAAGTAAGTCCCACGGCACTCAGTCGGACCTACTAGGAACTGAGGTTTGAATTGCTGCATTTGGAGAGGGAGCCAGCCCAGTCATGCTTATTCGAAAGGAAACACTGCGGAGCTCAATAGCCAATCACAGCTGCGCTTTCTTAAGAAGGCGGGACAACATGAGGGACAACAGGCTGGAAGACACTCCCCCGCTTCCAGCGCGGAGGCGGCGGCAGAGGCGGCGGCAGAGCCTCTGCCTGTAGTGTAGCTCTGCCTTTACACCACCTGAGTACAGGTGATGAATGCCAAAGCAACAGTACCATGCTAGCAATTGAAAACAGTCTCTCGAATGACCCAGACCTTGGGGCTGATGATGTGAATGGTTTTGCAAACTTGCCCAAGAACCAAGAGACCCTGCCACTTCTATAAGTCAATTTACTCTCCTTCTGAAAACATATGTATATAGCCGTAGTTGGACAAGAGCTTCCCCGTACCTAGAATTGGATGTTGCTGAATCATAAACTGAACATTAAAATAAGCCTGCAATCCCGCATACACTTGCTTCAAGGTTAACTCCATCCGAATCAACAGGATTGACTCCAGAGAGAAAAAACCACACATTTTGGAGGGCAGCATTAATGCAACCAGAGCCGGTGGTGCCAGGCTATTTTGTGCCCTAGGCAAGGCTAACTACCCTGTTTTCCCTAAAATAAGGCCTCCTCCGAAAGTAAGACCTACCGTCATTTTTGCATGATTTTTGATGGCATTCATAAACATAAGACCTCCCTGAAAGTAAGACATAGCTAGGATCATCAGACAGACAGACAGACGTGAACCCCCACTCTCCCCCCCCCCCCGGCACTTACTTTGACCGATTTAAGCTTCATTCTTTCCTGAGGGTGCAAGGCTCTGGAAAACCTGCACTTGAGTCCTCCACCATAGAGATGACATGCTAGAGAGACTCTGCAAGGTTGCAGCCTCCCTGCAGGCTTTGCTGGCCTCTCTAGCACATCGTCTCTATGGTGGAGGACTCAAGTGCAGACTTTCCAGGCCTTGAGGAGCCTTGCACCCTTGGGAAAGAATGAAGCTTTAATCGGTCAAAGTAAGTGCCATGGGGGGGGGGGGGCGCCGCAGATTGGGAAAATAAGCTCTCCCTGAAAATAAGATCTACTGCATTTTTGGAGCCAAAATTAATATAAGACACTGTCATATTTTCAGGGAAACAGGGTATTTGCAACCCCCCCCTCCCAAATTGTCAACTTAAATTTTCAAAAACAGATGTCTTGTAGAAAACATGAAAATAGAAAAAAATATAAATTGTCCGTTGCATTTTTAACATGGGTTTAAAAATACTAATCTGCATAAAACTGTGCCCCTCAAAGGTCAGGATTGCACCCCTCTGCGCCCTAGGCAGTTGCCTAGTTGGCCGAATGATAGCACCGGCTCTGAATGCAACATACACAGCTATTTCAGAAAATCCAAAATGTAAGGCAATCTTCCTGCATCCCCCAAATATATGCACTTTGCCCCTTCTTCTGGACTGGTCTCCCTCCCCATATATTTATTTTTTTGGTGTCGCCACCCTGTCTTTGTCAGCTTGCTTTTTGCCTTTCTCCTCCCTCCCAAAATATACCCAACCCACTCCTCCCAGCCTCCTGCTTGAGCCCCTCCCTAGTCCCGGGAAGCTGCAAATTCTGAGATCACCACGACGGAAATACGTCGCTATTCATTGCTCCACACCCCCCTGCCCATGGGGC
The DNA here is from genome assembly GCA_026170595.1 of Plestiodon gilberti rubricaudatus. Lineage (NCBI taxonomy): Eukaryota > Metazoa > Chordata > Lepidosauria > Squamata > Scincidae > Plestiodon > Plestiodon gilberti. The sequence continues at coordinate 11,768,614 of JANXHW010000010.1, forward strand.
TGAGATGGTTTGCTTCGTCTTTGCTCTCCTCCTCCTCCCGCCACCCCTGTCCACCAGGACAGATGGTACGTTCCTCTGCTAGAGCATTCAGATTTGAGATCCTTTCTCTAGCAAAGAGCTGCTGGCCAGGATCCCTGTTGTTGTCTGCTTGGAGAGAGATCGCCCGTGCTGAGCAGCAAGGATTTGGAGCCTGGCACCAGGCCCCCCCTCCCGTCTCCCCCCCCCTCTCTCTAGGGTGGTATGACACTTTTTGGTAGCAGAGAAGCCTGCTGGAGATGTGAGTATTGGCTGCGCCGCCGTCATTTCCATTGTGTTATGTTCTGCTGCGTGCGTGGTTCTCCCTAGCCTCACCACCACAAGACAAGATGGCAAAAAAAGGCTGTCACGGGGTGTGGGGTGGGGGGGGGGAGGAGGAAAGCTAAGAACTGAGAACTGCTGAAGGTTGTCCTCCCCCCTTTCCTGGCCACCTCCTCCTTCTCCATTACTCCTTTGACTCCTGTACTTAGCAATAATGTGTTATGTGTCTCCCGCCGCCCCCTCCCCATATAGATTCATTTTCTTTTATTTTGCTTGCAGGATGGGGCTTTTCGTTCATTGTTTCTTGTAAGAAAAGCTGCTGGGGTAAATTTTTTTTTTTTTTTGCAGAAAACCGATAACTCTCATGGAAAGAAAGTTAGCCTGGAGAGGCGATGAAGGTGGCCGGGTGGTCTTGCTTCCAGGAAGCAGCCCAAGGGGTTGTTAAGGCAACTGGGGGAGTGTGTTTGCAAACGGGGGGGGGGGGCACGATGCTTCAGCAAGAAGGGAACATTTCTGAAATTCTCACTTGAAACCTTGGCATGCTTCAGCACACCGTCCCGAGCCACGAGAATGCTGGCATCAAAACCTGAGCCATCCCTCCATTCTCTAACCCTTCGTTTATATCCCCAGAATTTGCCTTCCTCATGTAATGGAAACACACTTGTATTCCATAACCTTGCCATGCCAAAGGACGCATCCTTTAACAGAACAAAGATGAAATCTAGAGCTCTGTGTGTGCCTTGCAATAAATGTGGCTCACAGAACCTGGCTTCTGTTTGTGGCTGTGTGACACTGACTTACTGGATGGCCTTGGGCAAGTCCCTTGATGCCAATGATTTGAGCGTGCCCTGTAATCGTAGGTGCCCAGCCCCAAAGAGTGGAGATTCAGTTGCAGAGATGATGGAAGAGTTTGGTATCGAAAACAACGATAGCAGCAGCAACTGCTCTTCGCATCCTGAAACTATCTTAAGCAGACAGGAATCCTACATGTGCAGCAGTCCACACTGTGGCATTAGATAAAATAAATATATGTTTGGATGAGAAAAGTATACAGTGCCCATGTTAGCATGCTTGAGATGTAGAAGTCTGGTAGGCAGAGATGTGAGGCAGGGCCTTTCTTGAAAGCAGTGCCCAGATCATGCAAACTACCCCCTCCCCAAAGCCCACTTGACCCCCTCCCTGCTGGCTTGTAGACAGGAAGTTCAGACCCATGTATTTCATCTGGTTTGTATTTGATTGATTGGGCCTTTCTGTGTTTTTAATTGCATTTGCCCTGTCTGCATTTATATGTAGTCTTAGTGTGTATCCTTCCCCCCCCCCCCACTCTGAGGGTCACATCTACTGAGTCAGACCATCATAATCAGTACTGTCTGCACTGAAGGGTTTCAAACTGGAATTTTTCTCCGCCCCAGCAGGAGATGCTGAGGGTTGAACCTGCAAAGCATGTGCTTTTACTTGTCAATTACAGTTCTTCCCCAGGACTTACAGTTAAAAAAAGAGTTCACTTTTAAGTGGGACCGCAAGGTGGGATAAAAATATTTTAAATAAATAGATAAGCTTTGTTTCACACATGAAACCTTCCCACACAGAAACCTCTCTGTAATTCACATTTTACCGTAATTCTGCAGTCCTAAACATAAGTTACATCTGTGACTTGTCATCTGTTGCAGCCAAACAGAGAGACTTGTAGCACCTTAAGGATGAACAGTTTTATTTCAGCAGAAGCTTCATACGATGAAGTGTACCATAGTACATGAATGCTGAAATAAACTGATTAGTCTTTGAAGTGCAATTTCGATATTATTTAGGCCCCGGTAATTATATTCAGGATTGCATCCTTGAATAAAATAGTACAGGTGGGCCCCCATATCCGCTGGGGATATGTTCCAGGCCCCTCCGTGGATACTTGAAACCGTGGATAAGAGCGAACACCCCCTCCATGGTTTCCTGAGGGGCCCCCCACCCTGCCTCCCCTGCAGGCAGGCATGTTTGGCCCCCCAGCTCTCATTTTTCTTTCAGCAAGCTTTGTTTCTTCCTTAAAACAAACAGAGAAGGAGCCTCCATTGCAGGCAAGTAGAACGAGACTAAGTCCTAGAGAGGCTCTGCAAGGTTTCTGTTAACCTTGCAGAGCCTCTTTAGGACTTAGTCTCGTTCTACTTGCCTGTAATAAGCAGCCAGAAGCTGCTTCTCCTGTTTCTTTAAGGAAGAAACGAAGCTTACTGGGAAAAAAGTAAAAGCCTTGGGGGGGTGGGTCCCCACGATCCGTGAATAACTGAAACCGTGGATAGCGAATCAGTGGATATGGGGGCCCACCTGTAATTTAAGATTTTGACCTTTGTTGATAAGTTTAGTTTTAGCCTCTAGGATGGTGCAGCTAAAATACAAGCCTTTTTGTTTTTGATTTGTCTGAACAGAAAACAATAATGGAAAATCTTCTTCACCTCTCTTGTAGAGGGGGGGGCATTTGCCCTCCCCTGTGGAACAGCTTCTGCCAGTGCTGCTATTATGCATTTTGGCGCCTTGTCCCCAAAGTATGGACATCACTGCTGACTTGACATGAAAAAAATGAATGAATTTATACCTGTGAAATGCTGTAAAGCTGAAGAATGCTGGATGACCTCTAGCATTGCCTTGAACTTTGGGAGGATCTCTCCACCTGCTTCAAAGGGAGCCATCTTGAGTGATGATAATTATTATTTTATTATTATTATTATTCACATTTTTATACCACCCTTCCTCCAAGGAGCTCAGAGAGGTGGACATATTTCCTACCCTCCTTTTTGTCCTCACAACAACCCTGTGAGGTAGGTGGGGCTGAGAGGTAGTGACTACCCCAAGGTCACCCAGGAAGCTTCGTGGCTGAGCGGGGATTTGAACCTGGATCTTCCAGGTCTAAGTCCGACTCCCAAACCACTACACCATCCTGGCTCGTCTTTTCCTCGTCTTCTCCACCCAATCGCTTATCTGCTCTCTGTTCTGCCATTTCTCCTTCATTGTCCTGTCTTTCTCGTTCCCTAGATCTGGATATGGCCCGAGAACCTAAACTCAGTCATTCCAGGCCCGGCGGTCAAAAGAGGCAGCACAGCGGCGGCCTGTATGCGTAAGTCCACCACAGACGGTTCTTGTGGGGTGGGGTTGAATGGGGTGGGTCCTTTTTTTGTATCTGAACATGTACAGTGGCTGGTCTTCTATTCACTATTCCAGTGGTCTTCAATCTTTTTCGTGCCATGATCCCCCCAAAATAAATAAAGAAATAAAGCATGAGGCTGGGGACCCACCATTGATCCCGCCTCCCTCCCGGGGCCCAATCTGCCCACCCCCCACCCTGGTAGTCTCGTCCTGCCAAACCCGCCCGATCCTACCACCAGTGGCGAGGTCATTCCGGAACAGGAGAGCTGAGCTGCGGTTCCCCACCGCCTCCCTAGCAAAGGGAGGGAGAGGAGGGGGGTGGAAATCCCCCCCCCCAGCAGGTTCCCCACCACCACCACCCAGCATTACTCCCCCAGCGGCTATTTTGGTTCCGATAAGTTGCTGCAACCCCACAAATGAGGCTTCGCGACCCCGTTGGAGTCTCGAACCCACGGTTGAAGAACAGTGCTCTATTCAGAATTAGGAGAGGAATTAATTAATTATATTATTATTATTATTAACAGTATTTATATACCGCTTTTCAACAAAAAGTTCACAAAGTGGTTTACAGACACAGCGCAATCCTGTGTAACAGCAGATGCACCGGTGTAAGTGCAATTACACTGGCATAAGTGCACTTACACCGGTGCATGGTTACACAGGATTGCGCTGAAAATTATACAGTCTGACTTACCTATAATAGCTGTAACTTATTCCTGCTTTTGGATTGGACATTCCAGGTTACTATCCTTAAATTTCTAAATGCCTTAGGACCAGGATACTAAAGGACTCCCTCCAGGGGAAATAGAGTATGCACATCCTACAGAACTGACTCCATGTTAAGCGCATGCCCAAGGTTAGCCCTACTTCAGGATATGACATCCATTGGCCTGGTGTTTTCAAAATGACATGTACTTAGCAGCGGGGCATTCAAAGTTTTGGTGAGCTAGTTCAGCGACCGGCAAGAACCACAGTTGCTAATGGTCCAATTGCTGTGTCTCTGCATATGACATCATGGACGATTCCTATCTGGTCATGTCTGCACTGCAAACCTAAACAGGTTTAACTGTCATGGTGTCCCCTTGAAAGAATCCTGGGAATTGTAGTTCTGCAAAGGAGGCATGGGATGCCTCTAAGAGTCTCAGCATCTCCACTTTCTGAAACTACAATCTATGTTTTTAAATGAGTGTATAGTAGTGCATTATAGGCCAGCGGGTGGCGCAGCGGGTTAAACCGCTGAACCATAAGCTGTCGATCAAAAGGTCGGCAGTTCGATTCCCGCAACGGGGTGAGCGCTCGTTGCTTGGCCAGCTCCTGCCAACCTAGCAGTTCCAAAGCATGTCAATGCGAGTAGATAAATAGGTACCGCTTGCGGGAAGGTAAACAGCGCTCCGTGTTCCAGCCGCATGCTACGCGCTGCGGCAAGGAGAGTCATGCCGGCCACATGACCACGGAGGCGTCTTCGGACAACGCTGGCTCTTCGGCTTTGAAATGGGGATGAGCACCACACCCTAGAGTCAGACACGACTGGACTTAATTGTCAGGGGATACCTTTACCTTTTTATAGTGCATTATGCGTATTTATAATGTAGCTTTGCTGCATGGTAGGCATGGATTTATCAGTTACGCTCTAATGTCTTTCCTTATTTCGACCTCAGCTATACATTTAAACGTAAGCTAATGCAGAAAATAAAGCAGGCCCTCTTAAGTGGTGCTTTCTTTCCCTTACCTTGATCCGCTGCCTTCAACATCAGTTGGACACATAGGTGAAGCAATCCCTGGCAGGGGTGGAAATAGTGAGAAAAGCTTCCTTTTCTTGATTTCTTTGTGGCTTGCCACTAGTAGAATCGCAGAGCCAGGAAAAAAGATAGGAACACATTGGTAGGATTCCCAACCTACCAGGGATTCCCAGCCCATGGTCCGCGGACTACAGGTAGTCCACGAGACCCTGCCAGGTGGCCCGCAAGGTCTCCGGAGCCGCACATCCGCGGCAATGACTTCTGGGCCACCTGGCTCTTGTTTGAGCTCAGGCAGCCCTGAGGCGAGTGGGGCCTCGGTCGGGCAGGCGACAGAACCGCCGCCCGTGTTTTCGGCCCCCGCTGCGAGGCAGAGCGCAGCGAGCACCGCTGGAGCGTCCCACCTGTCCACCCTTGGTCTGAATCATCGGGAAATCCCTACAATCTGGATTTGGGTTGGTGGTGTGATGTCAATGACGTGTGATGTCATCACGTCGCTGCTGGGTTACTTCCGGGTTGCCAGGGTCCGCGGTGGCTCGGAGAGTTGCCGCAGTGGTCCATGGTTGCCCGAACGTTGGGAACCACTGCCCTAAAGCTAGGATTGCCAGCCTGCTCTGCTCAACAAGACTATGAAGGTTAAACAGAGGAAGCTGTTTGTTGACTCTTTTGTGACAGGCAGCTCTATAGGGTTTCAGGTCTTTCATAGCCCTACATGGAGATGTCAGGGGTTGAATCTGTACGCAAAGGAGGTGCTGTACCATTGAGCGGTGCCACTCCCCAATGGGCCAATGCTACACAGGGTTGCATTGCCCGTCAGAGGCCATGTTTGCAGCCTGGGGGTGCTTTTCGATCCAGCTTTGTTGTTGGACGCACAAGTGGCATCTGTAGCACAATGCAGCTTCCACTGGCTGTGGTTGGTGGTGCCAGTTGTGTGCCAGCTCTGGAAAAAAGCGATCTGGCCACAATTATCCGCGTGCACCAATAACACCCTGGATTGAAGTTGCAGATTTTTACCATCTGTTTGAGATGCCGTTGGCAAAATGATGCAAACTTTACCTTTTGAAAACTACTAACATGGAAGCAAGGCAAGATGGCCTAGATGCCTTTAAAAGGGGTTTGGATAGATTCATGGAGGAAAAGACCATCACAGGTTACAAGCCATAAGCAACCTCCTGGCTTTAGAAGTAGGTTTTCTCTGTGCCAGGTGCAAGGGAGTGACAACAGGAAACGGGTTATCTGTGCCAGGTGCAAGGGAGTGACAACAGGAAACAGGTTATCTTGTTGTCTGTGTGCTCTTGGAGGCCTCTGGTGGGGCCACTGTGAGATACAGGAAGCTGGACTAGATGGGCCTTTGGCCTGATCCAGCAGGGCTCTTCTTATGTTCTTATGTTCAAGGCAAGAGTCTCATCATTAGCAGCAGGTGGGAGTCGAATACCTGTAGTAAGATGAAGCCTTTCTCCACTTTTGCCATGTAAATCCAAACTGAGGGTGTTTTTTGCCCTCCAGGGCAGCCTGTAAACTCAGTTTTTGTACAACTCGTGCAAAATCTTGGCCCATCAGTAGCAAGATAGGAGCAAAGCAGGTAGCAAACTGGCGTATCTTTTGACAAGGAGTATCTGGTCTTCCCTTGCTTTCAGAAATAGCTGTTGAGAAAGATCGGCTGTGTCCTGTTTTATCATCACTTTGCATCTTCCTGTTTGGCCCTGACAGGAAGCTTGTTTCGTTGCCAAGAAACCAGATTAGAACCCAGGGATTAAGTGGTGGAGTTTTTTTTTTTCCCCTTGCATTTATTTATTTATTTGGCTGGTAATGAAAATTATTTGACTGCAGCTGTTTGGTCAGGGAGCCAAAGTGAGTATCTGCCAGGGCTTTTCCCCATCTCCTTGGATTTGGGAGGAATACGGGAGTAATTAGCTAACCATAATCTCAGTCTAATCTCTCCCTGGGTCGAAGGCTAGCTGTGGCATGATGAATAATTTTTTATAAGACCAGGTGCAGTGTTATCGAATCAGGTCCAGTACTCAGACAAGACAAGGCAGGATACAGAAAGAGACGCTCTGTCTCATCGCTCTTCTCTGTTCTACATTTCCTCTTCTGCTTCGTTCCCCTCTTTTCAAATCCAGGGAGCAAGAGATGGCAGAGGTATCTGCTTCCCCTCCATCAAACTGCTACCTGAGGCAATTATCTCAATCAGCCTCATGGATGGGCATTGTCTTTAACAAAGTGTTCTCAGCACTTCAGACCTTACAGGAGGTTAAGTGAACTGGCAAGTTTAGAGATGGGAATTCGGAGCAAAAAAACTGCCTCAGGAAAACCTCACAGAAAGATCAGGTAATGAGAGGCAGACATGATAGACAGGTGTCGGTAGGGCTTTCAAGATTTCCTGTGCCTTTAAAAGCAGCCTGGTGTGCAGAAATTTACCTCATGGAGATAAAATAAAGGAAAAGCTTCTGCTGCTTTGTTTCTGTGTGTCAGGTTGAGATTAAAAGCACAAGAGCAGAACCACGGAAAAGTAGATAACCCAGAGTGTGAGGAGGCCCTGTGAGGCAATTGGGTTGCTTCTGAGCTCGGACAGTTTGACCACTTCAGCAATGACTCCCATTGCAAGGGATTCTGGGAGCAGTTTTGTGCATGTGGTTCATTTTAAGGACGGAGGAGCCGGTAAAGAGAGTGAGATTTGGCACATTTTGCCTGAAGCGGCCTTTCTGGTCCAGCATTTTTATGGCTCCTCTGGTCCAAACAAGGATCAGCCGTAGGTTAAGACAATTAAACAGAGCTCAAAAAGGGTTCGGTGACTGGCCGGTGAGCGTGCCTATTGCCGTTGTGAATTGTGTACCAGATTCTTTCCTCCTTCTTGAAATTCAAGGGAATGACTTTTGCCTATCTACACTACACACATATTGTTCTTATACTAGTTTAACTGTAATGTGCCTTCCCACCAAGGATTCTTGGGAGTTGTAGTTTGCCGAAAATGCTGAGAACTCCTTATTAAAGACCACGCTGGCCCATCCACGAGGCTGATTGAGATAATTGCCTCAGGTAGCAGTGTGGTGGTGGTGGTGGAGGTGGGAAGCAGTTACCTCTGCCACCCTCCTGCTCCCTGGATTTGAAAAGGAAGAGTGGAATGAAGCAGAAGAGGAAATGTGGAACAGAGAAGAGCAATGCGCTAGACAGAGCGTCTCTTCCACTCTAGCCCACCATTCTCTTCTGCTCCACTCTTCTGCTCCATTTCCTCTTATTTTTCAAATCCAGAGAGTGGCAGGGGCGGAGGAAGCAGTAGCTAGTGTGCTGCTGGGTAACATGAGTGTTTTCTGATGTGACGCTGCAGGTGCTGGGACATCTTGGGCTGGCCTTGGTTAGAGATCCTCTCCTCCTCACAAAGCTACATTCCTCAAAGCTTTCTGGAGAGAGAACATTGCTAAACCAGTAAAAGACTGCAGTGCAGACGTACCTGGTGTTTTTGCTGGATATCTGCTGGACCACACATACCAGTGTGGTCCAGCAGATAGCCAATCCCAAAGAGCACCTCGATGGGTCAGACAGCATCACTCGGGCCCAGAACGATGGCTTTGCAAATCTGACTCTCCTCTGCAAGAGCCAGGATGAGATACCAAGCAATGGGACTGCTGATCCAACAGATGGAAACTTGGAAAACAAAAGGACTGAACAAAGAGTCCCAAAATAACTTTGAGGGGCAAACAATAGCTATACAACAGCTTCCCCCAAATCCCTGGCTTCAGCTCTCCTTCTCGCTGCCAATGTGCCGCCCAGTCTGCCTTTAAAAGGAGAGGAGTTGCTATTGCCGGCAACATGAGCCATTCTTAAATCCCTCTGAAATACCATAGTCTCTTTTGTCCTGCAATCCAGGGTAGCGCATCTTGGGAGCTGAGCATTCCCAGCTTTCAGATCTCTTCCACCACCACCACCGCCATTTGGCCACGGCTTGAATCGGACACTGATGGAGCCTGAGAAACTGCACCATCCCCAGCAGCACAAAGAGCCCGTGAAAGAGGAGGAGGGGGAAAAAAAGGCAACAGGGTGTATTATGGCTTGGACATTCATAGGCAAAAGCCTGGCTCATCAGATGCCCTCTAGGTCATCACTTAGAGACTCTTGCCTACGGGAGCTCATGCCACAATAAATTGTTTAGTCTCTCATATTTATTTTATTTTTTTTATTTTTCACATTTTTATACCGCCCTTCCTCCAAGGAGCTCAGAGTGGTGTACATATTTCCTCCCCTCCTTTTTTTTTTTTTGTCCTCACAACAACCCTGTGAGGTAGGTGGGGCTGAGAGATAGTGACTAGCCCAAGGTCACCTAGGAAGCTTCGTGGCTGAGCGGGGATTTGAACCTGGATCTTCCAGGTCTAAGTCCGACTCCCAAACCACTACACCATCCTGGCTCTTTTTCTTGTCAAGTTGTGTTCTGCCTTTGTTGCCACTATTGACTCGACACAGCTGCTTGTTCAGAAACAGCACACCGGAACCAGAGGAGGCAAGGATGCAGCTTCGAAAAAAACATGCCCATAAGCAGGGCTTCCCTAGAAATAATAATCTGTTTTGGCCCTGAGATCCTTAACATGATGAATTGAGCACCAAGTAACACATTCCATGCTTGCACTGTGCAATGGCAGAATTATTAATTATTATTATTATAGGGCTCACAATCTAAAAAAGATGCAGAACACCACCAGCAAACAGCCACCAGAAAAGACACTGTGCTGGGGTGAAAGGGGGGGGCAGTTACTCTCCCCCTGCTAAATATAAGAGGAGCATCAATTGAAAAAGTGCCTCTTGCCCAGTTAGCACTGCAGGGAGCTGGCGATAAGGAACTGCCTGCTGTTAACTCGGAGCATGAGCTCATTTAGGATGGTTTATTCCGATCGCTGATGATGGCTCTTGCAAACAAGAGGATACCCCTGAAGAGGAACTGTGTGCGATGCGAATGCCCAGAACCATCTTGGACTTGCAAACTCTCTAAACTGGCCCCCAAATGGTTGGCTACACCAACCAATTATGTTTTGGAACTTGTGGTGTCTTTATTGGGGATTGGATTTGCCCACTTTTAAATTGGACCCCAAAATTGTCACTTGTTACATGTGGTGGGGCAAAGGCAGAAAGGGCATAGAGCGGGACCACACAATTGGCCAAACCAAAGTCATGGTTTGGCCAACGGCCTCTCCTTTTGCTGCTAAGCGGACAAGGAGATAAAGCTGCACAAAACCCTCTCTTTTGGGCCTCGACACGTAAGCTCCAGAGATTGACAGTGGTGGAGATTCACACTGAGGGGGAGGCTTCCGGGAGGAAGTGGAGCTGAAAAATTCCAATTATTCTGCAACACATTCCAAGCCTATGTCTGGCAACTTGGCTCCCACGCACTCCCCTGTGGGATGACAATCAATTTCCAGCTCCATAGATAGAGTTAAAAGGAACAACAGCATACCAAACAAAAAAACCTTAACCTGAATGCCCGAGTAATGAAAAGAAGTCAGAAATTTGGGAATGAGGGTTCTACGGCTTGTCCTCACCCCCTTGCTCTGGGCTGTGAGGTGGGTTCCTGTGGTGGTTGGTGAAATCTGTGGTGTGCAAGAGGAGAGAAAGAAAGAAAGAAAGAAAGAAAGAAAGAAAGAAAGAAAGAAAGAAAGAAAGAAAGAAAGAAAGAAAGATAAAGCATTCCTGCTCGATCCAGAACAGGGCCCAGCCTCATTGGTTTCCCAGGAAACCAAGGCACAACCATACATCCTACAGGGCTTTTGTACCTTTTAATAGTTGTGTAGCGGAGGGAATGTTGGCAGGTGCAGCTTGCCATGCAGGGTTGCAAAAAGCTGCACCTGTCGTAAATTCCTTGTCGACATCGATATTGCCGGTTCAGGAGTCCTCTCCTCCTTTGCACTGTATCTGTTCCCCTGTTTGCTGTCCGTTACATACCCTGCACAAATTCACTTTTCCGGAGTTTTCGTTTGTTTGTTTTTTTCCTGCACCCCGAGCGCCTGGCATGCGATGCTCGATTCATTACAGGCATGTCGACTTCCTTCAAGGGAGGTGCACTTTCTGACAGCTTTCTTCTCCGTTTGAGTCTGAGGGACAGGCAGTTTTCGCACAGAACTACCAACCGTGAAATTTAACATCAGAACTCTCTAGCTTACGATCAGCAGTGAGAGTGTCGGGGCCTGCTCTGCTCCTGATTGAATGAGAGTCTTCGGTAGAGAAGCTTTATCCAACCCACCTCCCCATGCTGGAGAAATAAAAGCACTCTGTAAATGCTTTTAGGATTCTGGAGGAAGTCCTTAACCTGCAGGCATGGCAACAAGGAAGATTGGGATCTACTGATAGTTTGCAGTAGATCGACAAACATTGTGATTCCTAACTGTTTAACAATAGGAACTATATAAAGAAGCCCCCCCCCCCAAAGAAATTAGGCTGCTGAAATGGTTAAAGCTGAAGGAGGGAACTAGGAGTGAATTTTGTGGAAAAAGATTTTGAACTCAGTCATCCCAGGTGTATAATGGCTCCACCCAAAATCACTATTTTGCACCTGGCTCCAGTTGGTTGGGGTGCTTGTTAAAATAAAGTTGATCCCACAAGACCATTGGACTTGAGCCGTGGGGACCCAGGTTCAAATCCCATGAAGGTGACCTTGGCCCAGTGACTTTCGCCCATCAATCTCAAAGGTGAGGTTTTGTGAGGATAAACATAGCATGAGGTCTGGCCAGATATTTCTTTGTTATCATCATCATCATCATCTTTATTGTTATAATCTTTACAATCTGCTTTTATTTAAAGTACAGTAGGAGTCTACCTCACAAAAGCTTAACACAACATGTAATGTCCTGTGTTTGTACACTCTGAGTCCTGGCTGCATATGATGGTGCAGTTGGAGACATGATGAGATGACCATTTTTGGGAAATTTGCAAAGTTCCTATAAAGCATTGAATCACCTAGATTCTTTCTCTTTTGCTGCTACAGCTGTGACCTGGACTATGAGCTCTACAAAGAGGACTTCCCATACAGGTGGGTTTGGTGTTTTGGTCTCTCCCCCCCCTCCCCTTATGCCTGCCCCACTGTCAACATAATGAGAGTGGAAGTTGTTTTATACACATCTACGTCTCAACTTGGATTTGCCTTGGGTCTGAGCTGCTGTTTTGAGGGTATTGTGCTAATGGCCACTTCTTCTGCTCTCCTCTTCTGCAGGGTCTATGAGTACCAGAAGATCCCTCCTCTCATCAGTCACATACCTGTCAAGACCAGGCGAAGTCATCTAGGTGCTGGGGGCAAGACCGGCCTGAGCCCCCACACAGGCCTGAGAGGCAACAACAATTCCGTAGCGGGCCGTACAAAGTGTAAGTGGTTTGGGGCTGAGACCTTGGAGTTAGTCCTCAGAACAGGGTTTAGTCTAAGCTTCTCCCCCCCCCATTGCACAAGAAGCCCCCAAATCCATAACCTGCAAATACCCCCCAAACTCTTTTTATCTGAAAAAAGAAAACCATGAAAGAAGGATGGGAAAATGAGAATTAAGAGAAAGAGAAAGGCAGGAAAGAGGGAGAGAAATAAGAGAAGAAAGGAAAACGAAAATGCCTTTCAAAGAACAGACAAGATTATCTTCCTTTCCTAAACTATTGTTGAGGACTGGGGCTCCTTCTCCACAAAACATGTAACTTAGAGACTGAGAGCCACCTCCCAGATTATAATTGTGGTGACTAGAATTTATCCTCTCTGACAAGATGGCCGCAGTACTGCAGAATATGTTGAAGGTTCTGTATGTTATACTAGGGATCACAAGCGCTAGAGCTGTCACACAACAGAGGCACCTCACAAAATGGATGCTCAGAAACGGCTGTTGGCCTTAATCAACTTTGTCAGCAAATCTGTTTTCTAAGGGCACAAGAGCAATAGCTGCAATAGGGAGAGTAAGGTCTGGTTTTCACACAAAGAGATCTAATTTGCATCTTACATGGTAAAAGGGTTGGGAATAAATCCACCAGCAATTGGAAGAGAACCTTGTAGAAGCAAGGCACTTTACCAGAAAGGGAGGAGACTGAGTTAAGAGACCAGAATTAAGACTATTGAATAGATCCTATTCAAAGAGCAAAACAGACTGAGACTGCAATGTTCTTTGCATGCAGACATTTCTAGGGCGAATTGCAACAACAAAAAGATCAACTTATTTTGTTTTGTTTTCCTGCCACTTATTCCTACTTTGAAATGTATTATTCTTCATTTAAAGGTCAAGCTCATTTCATCCCAGGCTATTGGGAGTGGGTTGCAGTAGTTTAAAAACAAAGGTATAAAACCTGAAAAATGGAATTAAAAACATCCCAGATAAATATGTTTACTTAGAAGTAAGTCCCACTGTGTCCAGTAAGACTTACTCTCTGGTAAATTCGCATAGGATTGTAGCCGTACAGCGCAATCCTAACCAACTTTCCAGCGCCAGTATAGCTGTGCCAACAGGGCGCACACTGCGTAAAAGACAATGGCCTAGCCCTAGACATTAACATATGCCCCTAGGCAAATTTCTCAGTTTGCCTCCTGTTGAACCGGATACTTTTTTTTCTGCTAAGGCCCTTTGAAAACTATTTCAAAAGGCGGCATCTGAGCCCTCCTGGTGATGACATCACGTTTCTGCTGTAAAAGGAGTCCCAGAGCTCTGTTCTCCTCCCACCCATGACTCTACCCCTGGTCCAGGGTCAATCCCTGGCATCTCCAAGTATGGCTGGAAAAGACCACCATCACCACCACCCCGAAACCTTGGAGAGCCACTGCCAGCCACCGCAGGCCACGCTGGGCTAGGTTAACAAATGGTCTGATTCCTATGCAATGAGAAACTTATTTGATAACACTTTCTGGAAACACACAAACATGTACATAGGTACCAACTGCCCTTCATTTTGTGTCTGGAAGCAGGACCCGTGAGAGGGGGGGTAAAGGGGGTAAATTGTACTCGGGCCCAGGGTCAAAAAGGGGGCCCAGGAACCAGAAAAAGGGGGCCCAGGAAATGTCCTGGGATCTCAGCTGGCCTCATGGAGAGTGAAAAACAGTAGCCGGGCCAGGTCTACCAGGCGGGTAGACCTGGTCGCTGCATTGGGAAGACTGTTAAGCCCGAGCTACATTGTTGCGGCTGCGTTCCGTGTGCGTCTGTTGTCCCGCCCCCAGGTCAAACAAAGGCTCTGATTGGCCGGACGCAGCAAAAGTCGAGCCGGGCTTGACTTTTGCTGCGTCCGTGCTACGTCCGGCCAATCAGAGCCTGCTGTTTGACCTGGGGGCGGGACAATAGACGCACACGGAACGCAGCCGTCGACAATGTAGCCCAGCCTTTAGACCTGGGCTCCGGAGATTTTTGTGGCTATTGCTGACTTCCCCCATCCTGTTTTGCCCCCTCCCCCTTTGAGAAGGGGCCCAAAAGAAACTTTGTACCCCCTGATAAAATTCCTCTCAGAGAGGCCCTGTCTGGAAGTCTTGTGCGCTTTGGACAGGCCCAGTCTGTAAGGCCTGGCAGTCTACTGGGCCGAACGGAGGCCTTGTCTCCGTCTGGAAGCCCCTCTGAGAGAGGATGCCTCCTTGGCTGAACCAAACGGCCTGAAAGTCCAGTCATTTCACAGGAAAATGTACTTCAAGGATTGTACAGTTCTTAGCAAGGGTGACCAACAAAACTAATACTGACCAACAGGAACAACAAGGCCTCAAGGTTCCCTGGGAATTATAGTTTGACACAATTGAAACCTGAGCAAGAATTGGAGGAGGCCCACCCTACACAAAGAGTTGGCCTTGTGTCAAGCTGTCTGCTGAAAGAGACTAGAGAGAAGAACTGTGGTACCCAGGCTACGTTCTGCTGAAGGGCTGAGATGGAAGAAGCCAATTTCAGGGCTTTTGCTAAGGAGAACTGTTGCTGCCAGAGACAATAGTTGGACCATAGGTGGCTGGAGTGGAACCCAACCGGCATCACTAAACCACTTTGCCTTTAGAAAAAAAGTGTCTTGCTGGCTAGGAAAAGCATAGAATCTGTGTCTGCAGGGATACATCTAAACAGAGGGGTGGGGGGAAACAGCTTTCTTTTAAACTCAGTCAGTCAGTCAGTTGTATATCCTTTGTATAGCCTTCCTAGATATCAATTCCTTTTGGTAAATCCATTGTTTGTACCTGAATGAAAAAAGCATCAGTCCAAGACTGCTGGGGCAAAACTGAGCTGTCTGCAACGCTGGCTTCAACCGCCCAGCAATGCGTCACCACTGACAACGGTTTTGCTAGCAGATCTGCCTCATGCCTCACCTGCTGGTGCATCACTGACAGCTAAGCACTTATCTGCGCCTGCTGGCGAACCCCTAGTGTGTGTTGATGCCAGTACACCACCTCCTGCTGCAACAGCAATGCTCTCCTATGTCCCTGAATCTGTCAACAATCAGGAGGAAATGGAAGGAAGCTCATGCTGCTGTTGGAAATGCTGAAAGTGCTAAATCAAAGCCAACCATGTCCGGTGGAGCGTCGAATCATAAAGAGTGCTACGAAACCAGCTTCCCAATTAATGATGCAACTTTGAAAATTTTCAGTCAAAATGGCCGACACTGCGTGGAGTCCATGTTTCAAGTTTCCTGACATCATAAAATGGTTCTCAGAGAGGACTCAAAACACCCCCATTGCAAAAGAGCATAAGCCTAATTACAAGACAAGCATTTGGCATAGCAGAAAACCTCCGACTGCCAACCTTGACTCCTGTGGAAACAACGTTGGTTTCCTCTATGTCAGTGTTTCCCAAACTTTTTTGACCCACGGCTCCCTTGACCATTGGCAACCCTTGGCCACGACTCCCCATTACATGATGTTGATGCCTGCCAATTGGCATTGCACTGTTTTTCGAGAGGATTCCGTGGCACTCCGTGGCTCCCCTGGCTGGTATCCGTGGGTGCCCTGGGAGCCACGCCTCCCAGTTTTGGAACCACTGCTCTATGTCTATGGGAAAAGCAATAGCCAAGGCCAGTATAAAACTAGCAGGCAATGCTGAAGCCCTCCTCCTGCACACCAGTGGAGTTGCAAGAAACTGGCTTTCCCAGAGGCAACTGGTAGCTACTGTGGGAAAGAGAATGCTGGACTAGATGGACCGTTGGCCTGATCCAGCAAGGTTTTTCTTATGTTCAGATGCAAGAAACACCACAGGTATGTACCTGAAAGGAGAGGTGCTGGCACTGTCTGCAATGAAGTGGTTGACTCTCCTTGAATCAATGCATTGAAGTCGATGCTGATCTGTTGCTGATTATGAAGCCTCTTTCCACTATGCAACCGTCAAGAAACCTGGGAACTGCTCACGAAATACAGACCGCGAGCTAGCAGAACTCCCTAGAACAGTGGTTCTCAACGTACTCGGCACAGTGTACCACCTACATGGCTGCCATTGCGCCGAGTACCACCGGACGTAAGCGGCGATGACATCATCGCCACTTCTGGAATTTGACCCTGTTTTCAGCAGAGAAGGACACAGGAGGTCATCAGAGGCCGGTAAGAGGCTCTGGGTGGGCGGGCTGTTTTCTGTACTCCTGAGAGGCTCTGCCAAAGGCAGGAGCCTCTTGGGAGTGAAAATGAGGCATGCCACTTATCCGCGGGAGCTGCAGGCATCACACTCTTATCCGCGGGAGCTGCAGGCATCACACTCTTATCCGCGGGAGCTGCAGGCATTACACTTTAGCTCCCCTCCCACTCCGTTGACTTATGCGGGGCAACAGTAGCATAGCTTACCCCGCTTCCATGCTTTTTTCCTTCCAGTGCGAGCAGAGGAGCTGCACTCCATCAAAGGAGAACTAAGTCAGATCAAAGCCCAGGTGGACAACTTGCTGGAGAGTCTGGATCGGATGGACCAGCGACGGGAGCATCCCACAGGTGACATGATAATATGTGTGCGCATGCATTTTTCTAAATGCCAGGAGCTTTCCTTATTATCGCATTGTATTTTTTAATAGATAGCACCATCTGTTTAAACATGACACTTTATGGAGAAACTTTGGACAAAAAAAGACAAAGTTCCTGCTCTGGAACTTACAGTAAAGCATTGGCGCCCCTGCCTCAAAGACTTTACAAACGACATTTCAACAGTGCCAGGGAGACAATAGAGGAAGCAGAGAGAAAGGAGAGACAAGGTTAAACAGCTGCTGAGTTCTGCCTGGCAAAAGGAACCTCACAAAGTGGGCTCTAGTCTAGGAATGCTTTTGCAACAATAAATCTGCTAGCCTTTCAGGCTAAAGATCATTGCTGGTAATGACTGGCTCAAAGAGTTGAAATGACTGCAAAATGAGTAGATTTTCTGACTGCAAAACTGGGTTTTCTAAATGTACAAATCCTAGTTTTTGTGTATCTGTTCTGCAGTTTTTTTCTAGGCCCCATGTAAGTTTGTGGGATGCAGTGCCCTTTGAATTCCTGCTTGGCAGTATACGAACTGGGTCCCATGAATCTGCTGTGGCCTCATTTCTGAACTAAGCTCAGAGTGTGGATGGGAGGTTGTCTGCGAATCTCACCTATGCCATTGAGCTGCATGATGAAAGGTGGATATAAATGTAACAAATACATGAGCTAGGCCACCATGCTATCCTGGTGCCCCCTGCTTAAGAACATAAGAACATAAGAACATAAGAAGAGCCCTGCTGGATCAGGCCAAAAGCCCATCTAGTCCAGCTTCCTGTGTCTCACAGTGGCCCCACCAGATGCCTCAGGGAGCACACGAGACAACAAGATACCTGTGTCCAGTCGCCACTCCCTTGCACCTGGCACAGAGAAAACCCACAAAAAAAAACAACACCAGGAGGTTGCTTATGGCTTGTAACCTGTGATGGTCTTTTCCTCCATGAATTTGTCCAAACCCCTTTTAAAGGCATCTAGGCTAGGTGCCATCACCACATCCTGTGGCAAGGAGTTCCACAGATGAATCACACGCTGGGTAAAGAAATATTTTCTTTTGTCTGTTCTAACTCTCCCTCCACTCAATTTTAGTGCGTGTCCCCTGGTTCTGGTGTTGTGCGAGAGGGAGAAGAATTTCCCTCTATCCACTCTCTCCATCCCATGCATAATTTTATAAGTCTCAATCATGTCCCCCCTCAGGCGCCTTTTTTCTAGGCTGAAAAGCCCCAGACGCTGTAGCCTTTCCTCGTAAGGGAGGTGCTCCAGCCCACAAATCATTCTGGTCGCTCTTTTCTGCACCTTTTCCAATTCAACTATATCCTTTTTGAGGTATGGTGACCAGAACTGGACACAATACTCCAGATGTGGCCTTACCATCGATTTGTACAAAGGCATAATGATATTGGCCGTTTTATTCTCAATCCCCTTTTTAATGATCCCGAGCATGGAATTGGCCTTCTTCACAGCCGCCGCACACTGGGTCGACACTTTCATCGACCTGTCCACCAGCACCCCAAGATCTCTCTCTTGATCCGTCACAGACAACTCAGAACCCATTAGCGTATATGTGAAATTTTGGTTTCTTGCCCCAATGTGCATCACTTTGCACTTACTTACATTGAAGCGCATCTGCCATTTTGCTGCCCATTCTCCCAGTTTGGAGAGATCCTTCTGGAGCTTCTAACTCAGAGCTGCCCCCTCTTCCTATAGGTTCCAAGGAGGGCAAGAAAAAGACTCCGCCCAGCGGAGAGGCCTCATACGTGGCAGGGGACCCTTCACGGAGGAAGGAAAGCCCAGCAAACGATGGCCGCGCTGCGCTACAGGAGGTGGACAGTGCAGACGAGAGCACAGACACCGAAGAGGCGGTAAGAGACCATGCTGGACTTCGTGCGGTTAGATTCAATGTGCAAAAAATAATTGTGGATCTGTGATTTCTTATCCTGCAAAGACAGGACTGCCCCCTATGGGTGCTGTGTTGCCACCAAAGCTAAGCTTAGGGTAAAGGTCTCCCCTGCTCAAAAGCCAGTCGTGTCCGACTCTAGGGTGCAGGTGCTCATCTCCGTTTCTAAGGCCGAAGAGCCAGCGCTGTCTGAAGACGCTTCCGTGGTCATGTGGCCGGCATGACTAACGGAACGCTGTTACCTTCCTGCCGCAGCAGTACTTATTTATCTACTTGCAATGTCTTGCTTTTGAACTGCTAGGTTGGCAGGAGCTGGGATAGGAGACGGGAGCTCACTCCATCATGCGGCACTCGGGTCTCGAACTGCTGTCCTGCCTACCTTCCAGTCTGCAGTTCAGCATCTTAACCACTAAGCCACCGCGGCCCCCTAAAGCTAAGCTTAAGCAGTGTCTAACCTGAGCAGAGCATCTGTGGCCAATATATTTTATGCACAGAACAGTTGCCCAGGGTAACCCAAGAGCCCACTGGACCAGTGAACAGTGCCAATGGTGGATCTTTTGCAGGCAATTGAGGTGGCTGGGCTGAACCCTGCATTCTTCCACCCACCCCCCAGTCTGCCCAATACATTACCACCTCTTCCTCAGTACCTCAATGAGGGTTAAGTCTGTAGACTCTTTTAGAACTAATGAAGTGAAAACAAGCCTTTTCCTGATGTGTTCTGATGCTAGCCAAGGCCTGCTCCTGCTCTTTCAGATTCAAATTAGAGGCATGGAAAATCCCATTAAGCAAGGACTGTAGATTTGCATCTCATTATATGCCCCCCCCCCACACTCTCTCTCTAAGGCTTGTGGGTCTAGGAGCTGCAGAGAATTCACACACACACACACACACACACACACACACACACACACACTTACGGGTCTAGGAGCTGCAGAGAGAATTGCTTGCCTTCTTCCTGCATCTCTTCCTCCCCCTGCTAGTTGAAGATTATAATTCCATTCGTTATCAAAGGATGACGAACAGGCTGTGATATTAACGTTCCCCACTGTTTGGAGATACAGACCCAACCTTCCCCACGCAGTGAGAAACAAAGGAAAATGGCATCTGCTGTCTGTGTACTTTTATTGAATATAGATTAAATACTGTATAGTTATGACTCAAAGACAAAAACATCTTGGTGGTTTTTTTTGCAGGCAAGAAATCACACGTTGGACCCAGAAGGCAGCCAGTAAAAGCACCGAGAGCACTGCACCCCCTTGCCTATCATTTCCTGTCCTGTGTGTGTATTTCTTTCGATGCCTCCAGCTGGTGCTGCGACAGACATCCGTTACCTGCAATTACCTGGTGCAGAAGAGCAAGAAGGGCCCATCCAAGTCTTAATAGCACCTTTTCTGGTCTGGCAGAGAGAAACTCCTATGACGTGTGGAGAGAGAAGCTTGGTGTTCTTTGTTGTTAAAATAAAAAATCTGGGAGGAGGGTGGGGAAAGCGGGCAATGAGACAATTGAACCAGCTCTCACCGTTAAGCAGAAATAAAAGCAGTAGCAATCTCCTACAGGTTGAACGCGTTTTTGTTTCACTGAACAATTACGTGTCCTCGGTGGCCACAAATCTGGTTATCCCAGGTCAAATCAGAGATCCTCCACCCCCAAATGTATCCCTCCTGCATGGACCTGGGGATCAGGTCCTATCTCAAATCCAATTCTGAAGATGAGTTTCTAGACTCAGACTCAACCCACCTTCTTAATGTGCCTCATTTGGTATTTTTTTCAGGAGGCCTAGGGGACCCCAAGAATGATGGGAGAAGTGACTCAACATAGCCTGGCTAAAGTTAGGTTGGGAGGCAACCGACAGCCCATTCATCAAGCCACCTCCTGCCTTTAGAAGTAGGTTCTCTCTGTGCCAGGTGCAAGGGAGTGACAACAGGAAACAGGTTCTCTGTGCCAGGTGCAAAGGGAGTGACAACAGGAAACAGGTTCTCTGTGCCAGGTGCAAGGGAGTGGCAACAGGAAACAGGTTATCTTGTTGGCAGTGTGCTCTCTGAGGCATCTGGTGGGGCCACTGTGAGATACAGGAAGCTGGACTAGATGGGCCTTTGGCCTGATCCAGCAGGGCTCTTCTGATCTTATGTTTGAACGTTCCATTCCCCTTAGTTCAGCTCCTTACATGAAGCCAGGAATGCCCTTGTTGTGTGCGGGTGGGATCTAAATTTTTATTGCATCACCTGGTCAGCAATTTCTTGACAAGTCCATCATGCAAGTATTTTTTTTAACAAGTCAATCAAAAGCACAGCACTAACGTCTGGTCGACTTCCTTCTCCATCTCCAGGTCATGTACAATACCCAAAAACTTCCTAAAGCGGCTGATCCAGGGTGGAACCATTTTATGAAAGACGACACCACCCTCGAGTAACTGCTCTAGGCAATCTGTCCACAAGACACACATGGGACAGCTTTCAGAGCACATACCTGCTCCGCAAACAGCCACAGCCTCATGGCCCCATAAAATAACTTCAGAGGGCTAGCTCTGTGTTTTGGTGCTTGTGTCATGCTATTTTCACAGCCCTGCCTAATTCTGCCTTACTGGAACCTTGTATCCCCCCCCCCCCCGCAATGATTTTCACAGGGTGCTTTACTGTCAACTGTTATTTCCATATAAAAACACTTCCTTACTTGGTACGTTGACTCCAGAGCAATTTCCAAGTCCCGTACATACGGGACCACAATAAGAAAAACAGAGAAGAAATAAAGATCAGCATCAGAAATTATTATTTTAATTGTAGCAAAAGACCCTACCACAGGTAACCAATAAACTCTTCTGCATGAAGAACAATTTCTCAAGCCTTGCGATAACAAAGCTATCAGCAGGTCCTAATGGAACCAAACAAACTCAGACCATGTCAAGGAAGCAGACTATGCAGTAACCATCTCCAATACAATTGACCTGCACTTTGTTACCAACTTCTCATAAGGTTCTCTGCATACAACATGATCCAATACTGATGAACTGGCTCGCACCCATCACTTTTGCAGGAAGAAACCAGTTTAACAAAAAATGATTCCCATTTGGGGTTGATCAGGAAAGTAATGTATTAGGCTGTTAGCCTGCAAAAAAAGAATTAAGTAGTAAAGTGATATACAGTAGGGACCCTGTATCCGCTGATTCGGCATCCGCGGTTGCCGAATTTCCTCCCATGCCCATTACCTTATTTAACGTTGAGATTGCTGGCGCCAAGTAAGCGCAGGTTTTGTTTAAATCAAAAGCTATAAGCAGCAGCCTGCTGCTGCTTATAGCTTTTGGTTTAAACAAGACCCGCGCTTGCTTGGTGCCAGCAATCTCAACGTTAAATAAGGTAATGGCTGTGGGGGGGCCATGGAGAATAGTGTTCGAATCCATACACGGGTTCCCAGTATCCGTGGGGGGGGGCACCAGAAACCTATCCCTCAGGAGATTCTGGGGCCCTACTGTATTCTAGAAGCCAATTAGAACAAGAAACAACATTTTCTTTTTGGGCATAAGAAAATTGGTCCGTGATGTCACCCCCCAGGGGGCGGGGCTTGTGACATCACAGGGGTGTCATCTCGGTGCCCGTGTGTGTGTGTGGGGGGGAGGGACGTCACTGTCCACTTGTTTGACATTGTCCATATAAAAATACAGGAGAAAATATTTTGTTAAAGTCTTTCTAAATGGGCCATAGCAAAACAGAGCAATGCTCATCAAGCAGTTCCTTAACAGAGCGTGGTTGGCAAGATTATTTTTCTGTCTGGTGTGCTCTCCGTTGGATGATGCCTGCACCTGCCTCCTTCCGAAACCGCCGCCAACTGTAGCGTTTTGCATTTTCGTTCCGAGGTTGTCAGTTCGCAAGGCTGAGGCAAGCTGCCTTGCGCCCAATCGGAAGAACTGTAGGGCCTTTCTCTTGATGGAGCCGATTGCGATTCGCTGCACTGGAGAAGATGGGCTGCAGATCTTCAGATCCCGGGCACAGAAACATTGAACGTGCCCAGAGGATAGAAACTAGCCATCTCTGGGTCGGCTGACCACTGAAGAGTCTGCCCTCTGCTTGGGTCTGGTTCAGCATTGACTGAGTGGCGGGAAGTCCTTGGCGAGCGCTCGACGGCTCAGCCGGTGGCGGCAGGAGGCTCAGCAGCTGCGTCCTTATCTGCCAGGTCTTCGGTGCCGGGTGCCCTGCGCTTGGCAGTGCGCAGGAGGCTCTGGCGCAGGAGCGGGTAGAGGCGCTGGCAGCCGTCGAGGCCCAGGCGCACGGCTTGCGCCCAGCTGTCGGGGGGTCCGCCCTCGCCGCTGCCCAGCAGCCCGGCCACCTGGTTGAGCGAGGGCAGGAGTGCCACGGTGAGGTGGGCGGCCGCAGCGCGCTCTTCGGGCTCGGACGGCTGCAGCAGCCACTCGCCCCCCGGCGTCCGGCAGAGCGCGCAGGCCACCACCAGGTCGTAGAGCTCGATGCCCGCGTCGGCCAGGGCCAGGCCGGCGGCACAGAGCGCGGCCGCCAGCGTGGAGCCGCCGTCTTGCAGCAGCATCACGTTCACCTCCAGCTGCGCCCTCGGGTAGCGCGCCAGGCGCACGGCCGGCTCCAGCGCCTCCTGCAGCGCCAGGGCCAGCTCCGGCTCGCGCTCTCCGGGCCGCCCGCGGGCTCCCCGGCCCGAGAAGGGCGCCCGGCGGAACTCGCACACCAGGCGGCCTCGGGGCTCGCCGGCCCCGCTCGGCCCCATGCTGCCGGCTTCGCGCGGCCCGGCCACGGCGCACAGCACTTTGGTGCAGGCGTCCAGCTCCACGTACGCCGAGCCTTTGGCTTGGCTCAGCAGCCCCACGCGGGCGAAGAGGGGCTGCAGCGCCGACGGCTCCCGGCTCTCCGGCGGCTCGCCCCCTCGCTCTCCGGCAGCCACGAAGAGCAGCGGCGGCTGCGACTCCTCCGGCCCGGGCACCCGCCTGTGGTCCAGCGGCATGGCTGCGCCTCCTGCTGCGCTCCGGAAGGGGAAGAGAACGAGGCAGCCGCCGCGGCCCAGCTCGCCTGCGCCCCCTGCCGACTGCTCCGGAGCTAGGACCCGGGGCTCCTGCCGGAAGTGACGTCACCTCCTGCCCCCCCCCCCACCACCACCAAGCCACTTCTCAATGCTATTGATAGAGGTGTTTATTTTTGTGGAATTTGAGAGGATTGCAGCCTAAGACTGAACACAATGGGCTTACTTCTTCCGAGTAAATAAATAGCACTATTTTTAAACACCTCTCTAGCTATTGAACATAGCATTGACTTCTGAGTAAATCTGTACACAGAATTGCACTATATTATATACCTTGATCTCAGGAAAGATCCCAGGTTGCTGTAGCAGCTTAAAGATAAGACTGATTGCAGCAGAAGCTTTTATGCACCAGAGTAAACTTTGCATACAGGAAGGGGTGTCCTCAGCAGAAATGGCCAGGGCTCACTGTGATTATTACCTGCACATGTGTACAGTTGAGACTTAACCTCTTGTATTCCATAGCCCTCCCTGCTTCAATGATAACACTTGATGTATTGGGCAAAAGTGATCTCTCTAGCTTATAAAAGCTTCTGTCACAAATTGATTGTGCTTTCACCTTGTTTTGTTAATGTATTTATTTACAGTATTTTTATCCCGCCTTTCTCCCCGAAGGGACCCAAGGCGGTTTGTAAGTTTTTTGGGCACTTCATTTCAAAAGCAGAGTGTAAATCCAATAAGAATAATTGTACAGTAAATCCAACTAGTACTCAAGATTTTTCAAGCCTTTCTGGATCAGACTGAAGGCCTGTCTACTCCAACAGCATCTTTCCTTCAACAGCAGCTCTCAAGCAGGATGGAGAGGTGGATCACCTCCCCCCATTGCTCCCCCTGCAACGGGTGTTCAGAGGCACACTGGTAGCGCATAAGCCAGAGGTAGTGCATAGCATAGCCATTGATAGCTCTGTCCACCATGAATTTGTCCAATTCTCTTTTAGGTAAAGGTGACGCAGTGGGTGGCGCAGTGGGTTAAACCGCTGAACCATGAGCTGTCGATCGAAAGGTCGGCAGTTCGAATCCCGCAACGGGGTGAGCTCTCGTTGCTTGGCCAGCTCCTGCCAACCTAGCAGTTCCAAAGCATGTTAATGTGAGTAGATAAATAGGTACCGCTTGCGGGAAGGTAAACAGCGCTCCGTGTTCCAGCTGCATGCTACGCGCTGCGGCAAGGAGAGTCATGCCGGCTACATGACCACGGAGGCGTCTTCGGAGAACGCTGGCTCTTCGGCTTTGAAATGGGGATGAGTACCACACCCTAGAGTTGGACACGACTGGACTTAATTGTCAGGGGTCACCTTGCCGCAGCGCGTAGCATGCAGCTGGAACACGGAGCGCTGTTTACCTTCTCGCAAGCGGTACCTATTTATCTACTCGCATTAACATGCTTCCTTTTAACTGCTAGGTTGGCAGGAGCTGGCCAAGCAACGAGAGCTCACCCCGTCGCGGATTTGAACTGCCAACCTTTCGATCGACAGCCCATGGTTCAGCGGTTTAACCCACTGCGCCACCCCCGCTGGCCTTTTAAAGCTATCCAAAAGCTAGTGACCATCCCCACATCTTATGGCAACATGCCCCAGAGGCTAATTATGTGCTGTGTGAAGCTTTACTGAAGTAGTTTTACTATTATAACGCTCTGCAATCACGTCTCACCTCCCCCCCCCCATCTGCTCTGCGCCTCCGAGATGTGAAAATTAGGACTGAAAGTCCCCAATAATGCAAGGACCCCACTCACCCCCCAAAATCAGTCAGGGAGGTAGTGGGTACACCAGCAGGACCCTCTCACTTGTGGTGCCTGGACTTTATTCTACCACACAGGGGTTTCAAAGGAGGACGACTATTATGGACTAATTCTGCAGTCTCTATTTGATTAACGGTAGCAGATAGGATTACTATGATATCAGGGGAGTGGCAACACGTGGGGGAGCCTTCTCTGCTGTGGCACCACAACTGTGGAACTCCCTGCCAGGGGATCTGAGAACCACCCCCTCCCTCATGACTTTTCGGCGAGGGCTCAAAACGTTTCTGTTTTGTCTTGCGTTTGGGTGATGGGTTTCGTCTTGCGTTTTGGTGGTTGCCTCAATATGTTCTGCCCTGTTGTTTTTCTGGTTCACATTATTACCCACCAGTGGATTTTATTGTTTTTTAATTTATTCTATGTACTGTTTTTAAATTATGTATTTTAACTGTTGTAAGCCACCTTGGGCACTTGCCTCGGCATAGGAAAGGCAGGGTATAATTTTTTAAAATAAATAAAATAAATTTTCATCCTCCTCTTTTTATGATGCTGGGATTTTGTGTGTTTTATTGATAAAAAAACTGTACACCACTTTGAGGACTTGTGACAAAAGTCAACCCATAAATGTTTAAATTAAAACCAACAGACGTTGCCATAGAAAAAGGGGGCACAGCCAGCTAACATGCATGCATATTCATAACTCTCCCCTGCTTCTGAAAGTGACTTCGTCCATAAAGCCCTTGCAATAAATTCAGTTCAAAACACACACACAGCGTCTGTTCTTTTTATTTAGCACTGAACCTCTTTGAGCCAGTACTCCTTAGGCCAGGGCAGTTCTGCCCAGCTAAGGCTTTGCTGTTACAAAACAAACAGGAGGGTTAACACTAAGAATGGAGGGAAGAGTTTCCACAGCTACAGTGACAAGGAAAAAGGAGGGACGATTAGCAGCTCCGACGCTCACCCCTGCACATGCTTGCTTTATAGAAAGTGGCTCAAGAGCTTGAGCATGTGCAGAGGGTTCATGTGCAGAGTCCCTGCTTTTATCCTTTAAAACTGTACAATGGGGCAGCATTGAGCATTAAACTGAGAGTAGCAGGGAGCCTGTGACAAAACATTTGTGCGCACAAAAGTGGGGCAATCGTTAGTCAACAGCAGGTGACCTAAGATGGGTCAGTTATTGCCCCAAGGCTGGAGCAGAACTCATGCAGTCCTGGGCTCTTTTGTCCTGTGTTTGGGTCACTGCCGCTTTGCTTGGTTAGCGCCTGAGCGGATGAATTTAAGGACAGTAATGTGCAGTTTCCATCTCCACAGATGCCTCCTAACCTACGGCCTAAGAAGACGAGCAACTGCCTCCGTGAATGCGCTCCTAGGACCCGGGTCAGTTCTTCAGGTCTCCCAGCTTGAGCTTGGCAAAGTCCGTGGCCACGCGCAGGGCTTCCTCGAGACAGTCAATGTTTTTGCCTGTGGCTTGAGCAGAGAGGTCCTTTCCGCCTCCTTTGCCGGCCATCAGCCCCGACACCTGTTGCACCCACTCACTGGCCTTCAACCCTTTGCTGGCAACCTCCTGAGAGAGAGAGAGAAAGAGCAAACATGCATAGGAGAGAGTTTTGTGCTTATTCCAAATGCTGTGTTGTCAGATGGGGCATAGCGCATGGAGGGAAAAACTTACAAGTGACATTTATGCAATGCCCTGCGACTCACTGTTTTCAGTGGCTTTAAGGGGGGAGCCTAAACAAATTCATAGAAGAGGCCCATCATTCGCTGTTGCCCGGACAGCTAAATGGAACCTCCAAGATTCAGAGGCCACTAAATATCAGTTGCTGGGATGCAAATATTGGGGAAGGGCTGTTTCCTCCAGGAGACTCACAAACAGGGCATGAAGCATCCGGCAGGCTGAGGAAGGAAGCAGAGGCGTCGCTAAAGGGGGGCCGGGGGGGGGGCCTGACAACTGCAGACTCCTCACTGTGGCAGGATTTTTTTCGCTCCGCGGCTGCTTTTTTGCAGCAGGAGGGCTGTGTTTGCAGCCACAGAGCTGAAACACGCCAAAAATGGTGTGTTTTCTAGGCCCTCCCACCCGTCTCAGGTCTTAGGTAAAGGTAGAGGTGACCCCTGACAATGAAGTCCAGTTGTGTCCGACTCTAGGGTGTGGTGCTCATCCCCATTTCAAAGCCGAAGAGCCAGCGTTGTCCGAAGACACCTCCGTGGTCATGTGGCCGGCGTGACTCTCCTTGCCGCAGTGCGTAGCATGTGGCTGGAACACGGAGCGCTGTTTACCTTCCCGCAAGCGGTACCTATTTATCTACCCGCATTAACATGCTTTGGAACTGCTAAGGTCTCAGGTCTTAGAAGGCTCCAAATAAAGCCTTTCTGGAGTGGAGGGGGCAGGGTGATGACTCGAAACGCATCACCCGTCCCCCTCCACAAGGCCTGCTAGCAACACAACTGGTAGGAAGCAGGATGTTAAGACAAGGGCCTTTGGACTGATCCTGCTTTACGGAACTGTTCGGATAAAATGGAGTAGAAGAGAATCTTGTATGCCAAGTTCTATAAATGGCCACAAAACAAAGAGGCAGGCAACATTACTGATCCCTAGGTCCAGGTTCCGACCTCGATGAACAAAGCAGTGCTGGCAAAGCCACCATCTGCACCCTTCAGGCCGACAGAGAATACAGCCATTCCCCCTCCTAGTTATCCAAAATGTCTAGAGGTCTGCTGAACTCCCCCCCCCCCATTTACCTGAGGAACTTGGCATAAGCAGGTGATTTTGCCGGCTTCGTTATCCACCGTGAAGAGCATGGCGGCTGTCTCAGGAGAGTGAGTCTTCAACAGCTTCAGGGATTCGTTCAGTGCCTGCAGAAGGATACGCAAATGGTTACAGAAACAGCTGACAAGGACTGACAGCGCAATCCTATCTAGCTCCCCAACTGCTGCAGCCAGCGGGGGAGGGCAGGGCGGGAGGCTTTACAGGGGAGATTTATATCCCCCACCCGTTTGAAGGGGATTTGAATCCCCTTTCCGTTCTGGGGCCTCCCGTTCTCACTGCACCACTGGTTACACCTTGGGCAGAAGAGTCTGGCGTAGTGGGGAGAGCTGCTGCCTTCAAAGCCCGAAGACCAGTGAACTTGATAAGTTCGAGATACGCCGCTGGCAAAAAAACTGTGAAAGCCTCCAGGAGGAGAGATAAGAGCTTCCAGCTGCGTCGGTCGAGTGTGGGAGGCGCCAGCCAGCAGAAAAAAGTCAGACTGTAAAAAGGATACCACCTGGAAAGTAGCTGTTCATGAGACATTGGACATTTATATATATTGTAAAAAACCTCAAGGGGGGTTAAGACAGCCTGCCCATGTACACCACCTTGGATTAAAGTCGGAGGAGAAATCCAATGACTGAGAAAGGCGGTATATAAATACTGTATATTATTGTATTATTAAGTTGGATAGGATTGCGCTGTGAGTCTAGTATCCAAATCCAGGGCAGGAACTGGGGGAGGAGTAGAGGCCCACAACAGACTCTCCTGCCTGTTGAATCTCTGTTTTGGGATCAATGGCTGCCAGGGTCCAGTGGAGGGAGTCTCCAAAGCTGCTTCTCCATGGCAAGTGCCAGAGGATTCCAGAGAAGAGAAGCACGGCCTTTTCATAGGACACTTTCTGCAAAAGTCTACTGTTAGATGCCATCCATGTGGCAACAGGATACAGCAGTGGTTCCCAAACTGGGAGGCGCAGCTCCCAGGGGAGCCGCAGCTCCCAGGGGAGCCGCGGGAACCAGCCAGGGGAGCCGCGGGAACCAGCCAGGGGAGCCGCAGTGCCACGGAATCTTCACGGAAAACAGCGCAGTGCCAATTGGCAGGCATCAACATCATGTCATGGGGAGCCGCCGTGGCCAATGGTCAAGGGAGCCGCAGCTCAAAAAGGTTTGGGAAACACTGGGATACAGGTCTCTTGTTGTCTTGTGTGCTCCCCGAGGCATCTGGTGGGGTCACTGTGAGATACAGGAAGCTGGACAAGATGGGCCTTTGGCCTGATGCAGCAGGGCTCTTCTTAAGTTCATGTGTCCTTGGCTCAACAGATGTTGTAACTATACTGAGCTAAAAAGGAATGAGACACTCCCAGTTCACAAATACCAAAAGGGAAGTCGCTGCACACTCCTGCCTCATTCTCGTCTTTGCCAGGCCCACATAACAGTTTGCACCAGAACGGCAGCAAGTGGACAAACCTGCAGGTTCTCTCTCCACCCACTCACTCAACCCAGAGGAGGTGCTTCCAGTGGAGAGAGAGGCTGCTGTTGCCAGGTGGTTAGGTTACCTTTGCAGAAGCACCATTTTCCATTTCTAGGATGATCAGCGGTTGGTTGGGGTGAGACTCAATGAGTTGCTTTGTCTTGTCCAGCACCTGAGGGAACAAGGAAACATTGACACCAAACAGAGGCCAGGATGCTGGTTAACTTCAGGAACGCCAGTGAAATGCCAAGAGCCACTCCTTAAGTTACATTTTGATATTCTACTTACATTCTGGTATTGAGAACCTGGTATTGAGAACTAGTTGCATGCTTATGGAAATTGATTGACACGTGTCTTGTCTCGTGATCTCTCTGTTCTATAGGATATAAAAAATGCTCTCACTTTTGCTTCGGGGTCCGCCTCCAGCCTCTGGGATGGTCCACACGCAGCGCTAAAATAAACTGGACTATTCTCTTCTTACCTACAGTCTACCTACGCGTTCCATTTCTAATCAAAGATTAGATTTCGGCTACACCCAAGAGAAGGGGCAGAAGGTAATGCAGGTGGATTGGAATAGCCACACTGACTGTGAAAATACACAAGTGTGAAATAGGTTGCACTGACTGTGAAACTACACAAGGTCCTTTCCTGCACAGATTTCAAAAGGGAAACTGAGCGATTTCTCTACATTTGCACCAGAAGCGTCGTACCACCGGGGGCAGGGCGCGGGTTGCAGAAGGCACTTACCTGTTGTCCCGTCGCCTCCTGCACCCCGCCACTTCTTCTTCGGAGTCAGAAACAGCTGCGGATCAGCCCTCCCACCCTCCCTGGTGCCGTTTGGCTCCAAAAAGGAGCCAAAAAGCACCAGGGGTGGGGCGTGGTGGCGGCTGTGGGGGTGGGGAGTGGTAGCGGCGGCCCCCGCCCACAGCGGACCTGGATTCGTTTCTGATTTGCACTCTTCATGTATGATGTGGAGGGAGGGGGGAGGGAAAGAAAGACACACACACACACTCACTCGTTTCTGTACGTCGGCTTTGCTGGCGCGATCTAGATCATCCATAACCTTCTTTAGCACTTTGAGAGCCTCTCTGAGTTCATCCTTCTGCCACTGAGGAATGATGGCGGTAGCCAGGCCCTGCAAAGGGAAGAAGAGCTTGAAGTCACAACCTGATCTGATGAGGTACCCAACCCGCTGTGCTCCCACTTCTGCAAGCAAGGCTGTCTCCTTGTGTGCATACACCTGTGATCATGACACAGAAGGGCAAAATTTGGCACCAGAGTTGAAGAGCCTGAGAATCTCGGCATTCATTAAAAAACAAAACAAGTTTATAGCTCTTAATGGTTCCTTGCAAATAAGCTTGAAAACTGATGAGAAACACGAAGTAAAAGCTCAAAAACCCACCAAGGGCCTAAGGATTATTGAGAGTTGATTCTTTACGCGCAGCGTTTGCGTGGATCTGGGCCCATAACCTATTGGATTTTTCCCTCTTACACCCAGGCAGACTGCTATAGTTAGCTAAATAAACACACAAGGCATAGGCTGATTAAGTTGCAAAAGGAAAACGTTTACTCATGGTTCCAGTTCATATATACACAGCATCTGGCTAAGACCAGAGGTTACTCTAACTTAGGATGGCGTGCCCCTACAGCTGGCATGCCCTGCATGAGGTATGCTGGAAGATGGCCGCTGGGCAGCAGAGCCCAGGCATGATACGTTCTCCCAGGTTGGCAGTCAGTAGAAGAAGAAGAATGAGACTAGGAAGGAGGAGGAGGAAATAGGGTCAGGGGCCACACCCCTTCCAGGGATCACGGAGAGGACTGTCCAGGTGAAAGGTCTTTAGGTGATCAGACAACACACTGCCCCCCAGTGTCCTGCAGCCGAACGCTGCCCATTTCCAACAAGGACAACATTAACCACCCGCTTAAGGGTTTTGCAAAGCTCCTTGTTTTTCTCTTCCATGGCTGGCAGTAATTATACAAAGATCACCTTCTGTAATTCATTAAAATAATAGAATATGGCTTTCCTAGGTGAAAGATTTTAAGGAATTTTGGTGCATGAACCAGAGATTTGCAATAAGCCTTTGGCAAAATGGTGCTGCCTTTGTGGCCCTCAAATTGAGAATTCTGGGTAAGGTGCAGCAACTGTGCCCCCCCCCCCCCCGCAAAGGGTGGCAACGGCATCTCTTACCTCGCCAAGATCTGCAATCTCACGCTGGACGTCTTTGTTGGGAGCGGTCTGGATCTTCACCTTGGCTTCCAAGTCAGAGAGCAGTTTTTTAAGGCTGTCTGCTTTCCTCAATGCCTTGGAGAAAGGGGAAACAAAAGAGTTCAAAGTTTCTCAGTAGTGATTAAACAGAAGCCAGCTTTTATGCTCTAATGAACAGTAACTGCTTAACACCACTCCAGTGGCGATTCAAAGGAGCAACCAGTGGCGTTGCCAGGCGCCCCCGTGACTGGTGCCGCCCCCCGACGCCCCCAATAAAACTGTCAAAAATTTTAGGTTTCGGTTTCGAAACCTATTTTTGACCGTTTTTTCTTGGGTTTTTAAAAGGTTCTTGGGTGATTTAAAGTGTTAAAAGGGAATGTTAAAGTGTATGTGTGCTTTGCCGGCACTTATCTGTAATATGGGACGCTTCCAGGACGTTCCAGCGACAATCTTCTTCCTGCTCCCGGGCACAGCTTCTCCCTGCGCCCGGGTGCGGACTCTGTAACGCCCCCAGCAGCGCTTTCCGGAGTTTGCGCATGCGCAAAACCACGGAGTTTCCAGGGACGTGCTGCACATGCGCAAACTCTGGAAAGTGCTGCTGGGGGCGTTACAGAGTCCGCACCCGGGCGCAGGGAGAAGCTGTGCCCGGGCGCAGGAAGAAGATTGTCGCTGGAACGTCCTGGAAGCGCCCCATATTACAGATAAGTGCCGGCAAAGCACACATACACTTTAACATTCCCTTTTAACACTTTAAATCACCCGAAAACAGAAAAAAAGTGGGAAAATTAAAAAAAAATGCAAATTTAAGGAGGCCCGCGCCCCCCCCAGAGCCTCAGCGCCCCTACGCCCTGGGGCCCACCGCGCCACCGCACCATATCAGCCGACGCCACTGGGAGCAACTATAGCTTTCTCAGCCAAATAGGATCAATATGTTAGTGAGAGAGTGAGTGAGTGAGAGCACGTAAGACACACATACATAGGGAGGTATAGTAGGTAACTTTGTCCAGCTTGATCCCGACCCTTCCCAAGGCCTCTACTCAGTCTCTCCACTCACCTTCTGTGCTTCTGCTCCAGTAACCGCCACTATCCTCCGGATACCCTTAGCGATAGCTTCTTCCGACACAATCACAAAGTGACCGGCGTGACCAGAGTTCTGCAGATGGCTATGAAAACGTTACGATGAGAGAATTCAACGTTTTTTTCCTCCAGAAAATTGAGGGAACATGCATTTAGAGGTTCAGAACGTGCCACCTTCCTCTGGGAAGCAAGACGCAACCCTGAGCTCTGCTATTGGGTTTCCGACATGTGCCCTATGTTTTTAAGGCCTTTCTTACAAAGAAAGCTATTTCCAGTATTGGAGTCAGCTGGAGTTAAGTAAAGAACCCTCCATAGAAAATCTCTGCATACATTCCGTTGAATTATTATTATTAACAGTATTTATATACCGCTTTTCAACAAAAAGTTCAAAGCGGTTTACAGACAAAAATCAAATGATTAAATGGCTCCCTGTCCCAAAAGTGCTCACAATCTAAAAAAATGTAAGGGAATGTAAGGGAACATTCTGTTGAAAAGGGGGGGGGGCAGCCTTAAGGTTGTCACAGGTACACTATTGATATACTTGTGTATTACCTGCTTCTCTGGGCTTCTACTGCCGTAAGATACCTTTATTTAGGTCTTAAATTTTAAAACTGTTTTTCATCACTAGGTGTGCACCAAAACAGCAAACATAAAATATAAGATGCAAACAGATGAAAAACAGAAAACATTTAAATCTACAGAGAGACCAGCCTAAGAGAGACCAGCCTAAAAAACAAACAAACCAACCACCCAGCCCCAAATCCCTGGTGGAACAGACCAATTGTCAAGTGTCACTGGGCTAACCAGGATGGATAGGGCATAGAGAGTATGAGTGCAGTCACCAAAAAGGCTCCGTCTCAATTGCTTGATGACAACACCTCTGCAGGTGTGAGCACATGGAACAACAACTCTCCAGAAGATCTCAGTGGGAAGGTAGCTTCATACTGGGCCAGGGGGCCTTTAAAATACCCAAGGCCCAAGCGGTTTAGAACTTTAAAAAGGTAACCACCAATATCTTGGGATATGGGAGCCAGGATGGTGTAGTGGTTTGGAAGTCGGACTTAGACCTGGAAGATCCAGGTTCAAATCCCCGCTCAGCCACGAAGCTTCCTGGGTGACCTTGGACCAGTCACTATCTCTCAGCCCCGCCCCCACCTACCTCACAGGGTTGTTGTGAGGACAAAAAGGAGGGGAGGAAATATGTACACCACTCTGAGCTCCTTGGAGGAAGGGCGGTATAATAAAAAAAGTGAAATAAAAATAAATATGCCACATGGAAGCAAATTACCACTGAAGCCACTGCACTACAAAAACATTTGTTTCAGCAGGGCACCGGAGAACACAGCGGTGACATGGTCTCTACTGCGGTGGGCTCACTAACCCAGTGGTTCCCAAACCTTTTAGCACCGGGACCTACTTTTTAAAATGACACTATTGGGACCCAAGTAGCTTTACGAGACTTTTATCTCCCTAGATTTACACAAGCTTGCAAACTGCAGGAGCGTAGCTGTTTGCAGGGCAATTAGCAGCTATCTGATTTTAGAATATCCTCAGGGCTTGAAGCAATGACTTATCTGATCTTTCCATCACCTGTGTTTTCACTGGAGGCTCTGCGGGACCCACCGGAAAT
Organism: Plestiodon gilberti rubricaudatus; assembly: GCA_026170595.1. Classification (NCBI taxonomy): domain Eukaryota; kingdom Metazoa; phylum Chordata; class Lepidosauria; order Squamata; family Scincidae; genus Plestiodon; species Plestiodon gilberti. The sequence continues at coordinate 11,803,440 of JANXHW010000010.1, forward strand.
CACCAAGTGGATCCCGACCCACAGTTTGAGAAACACTGCGCTAACCACAATGAACGGGATAAACAGCGACACTAAACCAGGGACAAAAACTCAACACACTCAGCTTCTGAACATCTACGGACAGATGCACACATTTCCAACACAGCTCTCAGTCTATGGATCTGAACCCTCTCTCTGCGGCTTGCCTTTCGGCAGTACTTACGTTCCCCCGCAGAACTCCACAGATGTGATAGCGCCTGCAGCACTGGAGGGGTCGGCCAGCATGTCTTCGATGGGTATGCCGATGGAGACAACACGCACAGGGTCAGGGTAGGTCTCATCGAAGACGGCTCGCAGGCCCTGGATGGCTTTGGCAGCGGCCAGGGGACACTCCTTGGCATACACAACCTGGGCAAAGGGCAGAGGGGGTCATTCTGAAGGGCAACTCAGCAACTATACCTAGGGAAAGTGTCCGGAGACTAAATTGCTTCTCTGCCAATGTGCGGCCCCAGATGACCAATCAGAAGCCCGATTTTACATGAGTGACTCTAGAGCAGCCAAGTTCAACTTAAAGTTGGATCCCACTTTACATTCAAAGCAGATTAGGAGATCATTGATTAGCAGATCATTGTGCGGGACAGTTGCAGAACATTCTAGCGCAATGGTTCCCAACCTGAGGGTCGCGACCCCACAGGTTTCACGTTTGAAAACTCCTGCCACCTTAAGAGGGGGCGGAGGTTTGATGCAACCGCTGTCGGGTCCTCAGAACCACCGCCGATCGCCATCAACCCAAGGTTGGGAACCACTGTTCTAGAGACGAACACACTAACCATAACCCAGCTCTGCCCCAACCATACCTTGGCTTCCTGAATCATCCGATTGGTGATCTCTTCTGCCTTTTTGATCTCCTGAGTAGACATGGCTCCCTTGGCACTGAAGTCAAATCGCAGCCTGTCTGGCGCAACCAGGGACCCCCGCTGGTCAGCCTCCCCCAGCACAGCACGTAAGGCAAAGTTGAGGATGTGGGTCGCAGTGTGGTTGCTCATGACTGGCCTTCGTCTGGGCTGCAAGGCAAAGATGGACACAAATGGGCAGGGGGAAGGAAAAGAAAAGAGGCTGTGACCTATTATACGTAACCCAAACTCAGGCTGTCAACGGGTAGCCTGTGGACCAAATCTGGCCCACAAAGCAAGTTATGTCTGACCTCTGGTGGCTCCCCAAACGTTAATGAAGATTTGATCAAGGTGTCAAGCCTTTTTTTAAGGAAAACAACTATTGTTTTCAGAATTTAGGCGAGATTAAGGGCTGGTTCGTGCACTGGCAAGGGATTTCACTGCCCTTAATCATTCATGTCTGGCAGCAGACTGTACTGAAAAAATACTGCACACATGCAATTGTTAAGGGATAAACCTGCATGTGTGAATGAGGCTAAAGGTGACCCATACTTCAACGTTATTATTTATTTATTTTATTTAATTTTTTTACCCCGCCTTTCTCCCGATAAGGGCAATCAAGGCGGCTTTAATCAAGTTGTAATCAAGTTACATGGGATCACGAAGGGTCGGACACGACTTAACAACAACAAAATCAAGTTACAGCTCTCTTTGGGTGTTCTAGGTAATGTTCCATTAACTATGAAGCTCTCATTTATGGGTAGGACAGACTACGGACTGGCCATCCATGAAGGAGATCCAATTGGACGACACGATACAATCTACAACTCCCAAACTGTTGTCTGAAGACCACAGAGCCGGCCACCTTGGCCTCATCGAAAATTCTCTGGACCATGACGGGATCGAGACAGTATTATGTGATGCAGTTCCTCTGCATCAGTCACAATTTACTCACCTCATCGATATACAACTGCACAGTGTCCCCCACTTTCAGGCTTCCATACACTGTGCCAACATGGAGCACGTACCCGCCACGCACTTGGACATTCTTCACCGTGAACTCCGTCTTCTGAAGAAAAGAAAAAAAAAGACAGTAGACAATTGTTGGCAAGGGTAGGAAGAGTCAGAGGGAGTGGCCCTTCCAACCAGTCATCTAATCAGCAGCAAAGATTTATCTATCTTAAATATTTATATGCTGCTTTTATTTTCACATTTTTTTATATGCTGCTTTTATTTTCACATTTTTTTTTCACATTTTTTTTATTTTTCACATTTTTATACCGCCCTTCCTCCAAGGAGCTCAGAGTGGTGTACATATTTCCTCCCCTCCTTTTGTCCTCACAACAACCCTATGAGGTAGGTGGGGCTGAGAAATAGTGACTGGCCCAAGGTCACCCAGGAAGCTTCATGGCTGAGCGGGGATTTGAACCTGGATCTTCCAGGTCTAAGTCCGACTCCCAAACCACTACACCATCCTGGCTTTGTGAACTGCAAATCCACATAAAAACATGGCATTCTTATGCATGATTTAACAGAAAAATTAAACAGAGGCACCAGCTACAGATGCCGCCACAAGAGAGCAAATCAACAGAGTGCAAAGCAGCAGTAAGTTGACACAAGAGTAGAACCATTGAGAATCCCAGCAAATAGGACAACTTGATTTGGAGTATGAATTTACGCCTCACGTTTGTCTGGGGAAGGCATGTCGTAGATGAGGCACCTCTACTGAGAAGGGTCCTCTTTTCTGATCACCACCCAACTAGCCTCCAAAAGGGAAAAGAAGGGCCCTTGATGCAGAACTTAAATCTTGGGTAAGTTAATAAAGGAGATTGACAACAATGAGAGAAATTGGGTGAGCGCTAGCTTCCAGAATCTATTACAAACCACAACCACCATCCTGGGGCAGAAACAGGAAACGCAAACAGTTTAGGAACAGAGTACCAGAAGGTCCGCCCCCCTTAAGATCTTCTGAGAGCTCTATTTGCATGTGTCACCACCAGCAGAAGTCTATTCGGTGGTGGGCGAAAAGGCCTCGAGGTTGATTCCTCCCTCGGTCGAAGTTTTGGGACTGGCTAAAGGCTTTTCTGTCCAGCTTTTGGTTCCTCATGTTTGTTGTGTATTTGCTTTGTTGCCCCCACCCTTTTGTTATAACTGCTGTGTGTTTTTATGCTTTTAGCCGTTTTAAATTGTGGTTTTTTTAAGTCGTCTGAGCAGCACCTGCTCAGAGTGGGAAACTGCAGGATATAAATCTTAACATGGCACAACCACCAACGCCCTTCTGAAGGCATCCGTGTTCAGTGGACTCCAGGGCCTGCAAAGCTCTCATGATACGCCCAGAATGAACCTCAGAGTGCCAAGGTACCAGCAGACGCAACGTACGTCGTCGCTGCCTTCGTCCTCCTTGACGAGGTAGCCCTCGTCGTAGATCTGTCCTCCCTGCTCAGCATAGAAGCAGGTGCAGTCCAGCACAACCCCGCACTCTTGGCTAGTAGACACCTCCTCCACGAACTTCTTATCCCGACGGAGGGCTTTCACTGTGGCCAAAGGACTGTCAAACGCTGTAAGGTGGAAAAGAAAGGTTGAGAAGACAAAAGCCTTATCCTGCAGGGCCAGAGGGAGAGGAAAAACAAGAGACTGACAGGGGAGGGGTTTTTTTCTGTTGACAGAACTGAATATTCTAGAAGGCATTGGGGCACGCATGTCTACAACCATCTCTTCTAGTCAGGCTCTGGCTTGCTCCAGATGGTCTGTGTCAACCTCAACTGAAGGTTCAGAGGCGCCACCTAGGCTGCAGTACCACTCCGGACACCTGAGCATTCCGTCAGCTGACCCCCAAAGGCCAATCCCTCTCCACCAGGTCGTATAAAGCCACAGCTACAGAAACTGCAAGGCAAAGATGGACACAAATGGGCAGGGGGAAGGAAAAGAATAGAGGGTGTGACCTATTATACGACCCTCAGTTTGAGCATGTAAGCTGATGCCTTTCGGACGTTTTTCTGGATGTTCAGGAACTTGTGCATCACCACCAGAGAACTCTAGCAAGCGTAAGAACTTTGATGAGATGAAAATATCAAAACATTGACTAATGGGGGTGTGGGGGGTGTCGATTAATGGGCATTAAACACTACTCTATCTGCAGCCACCTTGTTTTAACTACAGACAAGAGGGGATTTGGGAGTAACATTCTAAAGCAAATATCCTTGCTCAGCCTGCTGTATAATCTCCTAATTCAAGTATTTGTCCATATTGCCAGTGATGTATGCTTTTGGGGGCACTGAATTCAGAGAAAAGTCGTAACATTTGATAAATTTGAAACTGGTTCCTTCTGCCAGGCAAAGATACAGACACCTTGCCAATACAATGAGAGAAGACATGGTGAAGGAGAACCTACCATAAGCGCCGCTGGAATCGGATGTGTAGTTGTACTTGAGAGCGTCATTCGTGGGCTCCAGCCCCCTGGAGCGGAGTTCTTCAATAGCGTAAATGTCCAACATGATTAAATCTTCATCACCACTTCCCTTGCCCTGGGATTTTAGCTGAGAACAGTAACCAACCCAAGCATGAGAGGAGGCAACCTAAGTCCTCAGTATGTCACCAATATCTTTGACACGTTCTGTGTTTTCCCAGTTAACAAAATGGAAGAGCTGGGATCATTTGACTAATGAAGCCAGGCTTAGACACAGCAAGAAAGCTTGGAACGCCCATCTCAGCTTTCCACCCATCACCAAGAAACAAGACCAACAAATGAACCCCCGTTTCTTACTGAAGGCAGTTCCAAGTTGGGAGTGTTGTAGCACAGCAGGTTTATCTATCAACTATGGAAGAAGGGATATAGGGCAGTTGATGGCCAGTTCTTAGACTTCATTCCTTGTTAACATTAAGGTTCCCACAGACTGGCACAAGGGAACATATATTGACCCACAAAAATCAGAAGTAGCTGTGCTGCTCCATAAGACAAAAGTCAAATGGGGACACCCTAGGAAAAAATATTACCCTACATCCAGACTGCTGATCAGCCCCACAACTGCTTAGGTTTGGCAGTATTACAGTGCTGTGTGCTCCCAGACCATTCACAGGTATCCTGGCTTCATCTACTCCTGGCTTTTGAAGAAGTGAATTGTGCACTATGAACTATAGCGCAACACTCCCTGCTGTGCCCTCCCCCCTTTGCAACAATGGCTAATAAAAGCTACGGAAGCAGCTTACTTATTTGGAGGGGCCTATAAGCAAGAGAAAAAGGAGAAGGGGAAGGCAAAGGATGAGATGGTTAGACAGCATCACCGATGCAACGAACATGAAAATGAGCAAACTCAGGAAGATAGTGGAGGACAGGAAGGCCTGGCGGGATATGGTCCATGGGATCACGAAAGGTCGGACACGACTTAACGACTGAACAACAACAGCATGTTCTGGAGAGAGAGGCCAATTCAAATACAAAAAAAATCACTTTTTAAAATAGTAAAGACAGTTAACGAAAACTAATAAAAACATCTAAAAATCGTTAAAAAGATCACTATTACAATTTAAAAAAAGAGCGTACCAGCAGCGACCAAGGCTGTTTCTGTCCCAAAGCCCGGCCTGAAACCAGATTGAAAGGGATCTAGATAGTTATAGATAACTATCCCTGGAAGGACAGATACTAAGGCTGAAACTCAAATATTTTGGCCACCTAATGCGAAGAGAGGACTCTCTGGAGAAGACTCTGATGCTGGGAAAGATTGAAGGCAAAAGGAGAAGGGGAAGGCAAAGGATGAGATGGTTAGACAGCATCACCGATGCAACGAACATGAAAATGAGCGAACTCAGGAAGATAGTGGAGGACAGGAAGGCCTGGCGGGATATGGTTCATGGGATCACGAAGGGTCGGACACGACTTAACGACTGAACCACAACAACAACATAAGCAAGAGAGGCTTTGTAAAGAAAACAAATGAAACATGCTAATATGCCTGAACCCACATAATTTTGCTTAGCCTGCTAGGTATTGGTTATATTTCATAAATACTTGACTTTATAATTAAATAATTTTAATATTTTTTTTTATTTTAAACACATTAATATTTCAATATTTTTATGTCCATCGATCTTTTACCACTTCTGTGTTTTACTTTATTTTAATTAGTTACAAACTGGCTAGGTCCAACGTTTGGAATAAAATATCTAAGTCTACATGTTCAAGCCAGAGGAGAAATCGCGGGTTCTGGCAGCCCCCTAGTGAAACAGATATTGTCTTCTCAGTTGATCACTGAGGCCTACCTGGGCAGTCTTCCTTTCCTCTTCAAAGCCCTCCATGTCAACCTTCATGCCCTTTTCTTCTGCAATGAGCCCAGTAAGATCCACTGGGAAACCATAGGTGTCGTACAGCAGCCAGGCAGTATCTCCTGGAGAGGTGGGGGGGGGGGGGGACAGAGAGAGAGACCCAACCGTCACACCAAATCAACCCAAATTCTCTCCTTTGGCGAAGTTTGTGGCTTGGAAGTCAAGTCCATCCAGTGAGAAAATAAACCCAAAGAGCACAAAACATCACGTTGCCACTTGGTTTCCGATGCATGCTCAGAGCTGCAGAGAGCCAAGTGACACACAGAGATGGCTGTTCTCTATTCCATTTGACAGATGAGGAAAACTAGTCATGTAGCAAAATGTGAGAGGGAAGAGGTTCTTCCGTCTTGTTGGCTGGGGCAGATCTGAATCAAATGCCAGCTTCTCTCCCCCGCCCCCCACCCCCCGGTCCATCAATCCAGTAGCTTTGGCCAAGATAAAGGATACACCTGTTTAAGACTCCATTATCACAATATTTAAAGACAGGAAAGAACCCCCCCTTCCCCAGACAGACTGGGTAGGGCATGGTTTCCCCAAAGCAGCACGTGGCCTGGCTCACTTTCTTGAGTGACCTGAAGCAAGTCATATTCTTATTACGTACAAGAATATTTACATACTGCTTTTCAACTACAAAACACAGTTCACCAAGTCGTTTACAAAGCAAAACAAATGATAAGATGGTTCCATGTCCCAAAAGGGCATGCCATTTTGGGAGACATGAGACAACCCCAGTCCCCCCTCCCCCCCCCCCCACAGTACCAGCAAAAAGGCACAGGAAAAAGATGGTTCTCTAATAGGTAGCAGGGGCAGAGTATAACATTCAAAGGTAATTCAAAGATATGTACCGGTCGTGAAAACCTCAGAACATACGTAACATCACTGTTTAAAAGCATCTCTGCTCAGTTAGCAGGGAAAACTCTATAAATGGTGGGCCTCTGATTTCATACCAGGAATAGTTTTGCTGTTTCCCAGACTCTGAATCTTTCTGTCAAGGATACGGCGGCCTCTGCTCAGCGTCTTCAGGAACTGAACCTCCTCTTCATTGATGATGTCCTTCACCATTTCTGGGTCTTTCTTCAGTTCGGGGAAGGCATCACCCTGACAGAACAGGAGTCATTAGGCTAATGTGACCAAACCCCTCCTTCCCTCAGTGCTAGGCTTACCATCGTCCCGGAATCGAGCCTGGCTTTGGCCTAGTCCGGGCCCGAGCAGCTCCCAAGGATGCACTGCGGATGCCCAACGGGGTTCCAGCTTCAGTCGCTTTGTCGACCGGAAGTTCCGGAACCAGGAAGCCCATTGGACAGAAGCAGTGCATCCTTGGGAGCTACTCGGGCCCAGACTAGGCCGAAGCCAGGCTCGATTCCGGGACGATGGTAAGCCTACTCAGTGCCCCTGTGCAACCTGAAAGCCTCCAGGGCAGGAGTGAGAGCAAGGGATCAGGAACTTACCAGAGACTGGACCACCACGTCAACCAGGGTGGCAAAGAACCCCTTGGGAGCCTTGAGTTTCTCGTGGGCATACCGTACAGCACGGCGAAGGATGCGCCTCAGAACATACCTTCGCAAAGGGAACAGAAGTCAGGGGCTTAAGTTTCACTGACAGCCAATACAGTGAAACCGCCCCAGAACCAGGATTCACCAATAATGCCCCCACCCTTCTGTTACCCAACTGAGGGACATTCACACGATCAGTTATCCTGGGAGGACCACCTCAGAAGTGACTTGAAAGTGGAGGACTCCTGGTGAGATCAGGAGCACTCAATACACCCGTTTCATTCTCAGACATGTGAACGCTATCACTTCCAGTGGGTGGAGTTCACACGTGAATACATAATGGCCTGTCAGAGACCCAGGACAAATCAAACCAAGGTGTATGATTGATACACCTGGAATTCTTAGGTCACATACATAGGAGTTATCTCACGTGACCAAAACCCCGTGGCACCTGAAGCGGCAACAACAAATATCACCCCGCCCCCTTTTCCGGTGCTTCACCATGCCAAACGCCACCCCTGTGTTGCTCCTTCTCCCGTTTCCTGGATTCAAAAAGAGGTGACTGGCGTGGAAGGGGAAGTGTGGAGGAGAAGAGAGTGGAGGGCTAGACAGCCTCTAACATACTTTCTCTTCATTCTATATTAGAGACAATCTAGCCCACCTCTCTTCTATCCTCTGCACTTCCTCTTGAACTGTGTTCCCTTCTTCCTCTTCAAATCCAGGAAATAGGAGGAAGAGCAGTGGAGGTAGGTGGGCGAAGGTAGTGGGTGCCACACCAACCCGCTGCCTAGGTGACCACCTCTGTCGGACTCATGGGAGACTCGTTCTGGGATAATGCCTCTAAAATAGAAATCTCAAACTTCATTCTATAAGGATTCTGTGTTGGATGAATATTGCCATGCTCATTACCATCAACCCTATTTTAAAAAAGGTAAAGGTGACCCCTGACAATTAAGTCCAGTCGTGTCTGACTCTAGGGTGTGGTGCTCATCCCCATTTCAAAGCCGAAGAGCCAGCGTTGTCCGAAGACGCCTCCGTGGTCATGTGGCCGGCATGACTCTCCTTGCCGCAGCGCGTAGCATGCAGCTGGAACATGGAGCGCTGTTTACCTTCCCGCAAGCGGTACCTATTTATCTACTCGCATTAACATGCTTTGGAACTGCTAGGTTGGCAGGAGCTGGCCAAGCAACGAGCGCTCACCCCGTCGCGGATTCGAACTGCCAACCTTTCGATCGACAGCTCAGAGTTCAGCGGTTTAACCCACTGCGCCACCCGCTGGCCTCAACCCTGTTTTGCTGAACCTCAAATGCAACCTTTTCACCCAGTCCTACTACCGTCTGTGGACAACCAAGCCCCACGCTAAAGAGCTGAATCACAAGCACCCTCACCCCCTGCCAGTGTTATCAGGCCTTCCGCCATCCGAAAGGGCAATAGTGATGGTTCTGGCATGGTCTGCCAGGACCCGATACGTCATGTCTATGCCATCTGCATCCTCCTCGCCAACCAGACCAGTGTATGGCCTGCAGCCAGTACCCTGTGAAGAAGAAGAAGAGATGGAAAGAAGGTGAGCCAAGTCAGCACCATTCCAGCCAAGGGGATCTAGCCCCAGGACTTGCTCTCCAGGGCAACTAGGGAGACATCTTGTTGTTGTTGTTCAGTCGTTAAGTCGTGTCCGACCCTTCGTGATCCCATGAACCACATCCCGCCACTATCTTCCTGAGCTCGCTCATTTTCATGTTCGTTGCATCGGTGATGCTGTCTAACCATCTCATCCTTTGCCTTCAATCTTTCCCAGCATCAGAGTCTTCTCCAGAGAGTCCTCTCTTTGCATTAGGTGGCCAAAATATTTGAGCTTCAGCCTCAGTACCTGTCCTTCCAGGGAACAGTCAGGGTTGATTTCATTTAGGATTGACTGATTTGATCTCCTAGCAGTCCAAGGGACTCTCAGGAGTCTTCTCCAGCACCACAGTTCGAAAGCATCTATTCTTCGGCGCTCAGCCTTCCTTATGGTCCAACTCTTGCAACCATACATTGCTACTGGGAACACCATCGCCCTGACTATGCGAACTATAGGGAGACATCTACCCACTGCAAATCCACATATTGACTTATTCACCCACAATGCATCCGGACGGGTACCTTCTGGATAGCCTCAAAGTAGGGCACAAAGAGGTCTGTGTCATAGTTGGACATCTTGTTCTGCAGCACGGATACCAGCCTCTCAAACCCCATTCCAGTGTCGATGCTCTTCTTGGGAAGTGCTTTCAGGGTCCCATCAGCCTCTCTGTACAAGGAAGAGGGAAACCCACCATTGTAACACAAGAAATGTGAACAGGACCCACCTCTCCCCTCATTTCACACGTTCAACAAGAAAATATTTCTTCACCCAGCGTGTAATTCATCTGTGGAACTCCTTGCCACAGGATGTGGTGATGGCACCTTACCTAGATGCCTTTAAAAGGGGTTTGGATAGATTCATGGAGGAAAAGACCATCACAGGTTACAAGCCATAAGCAACCTCCTGGCTTTAGAAGTAGGTTTTCTCTGTGCCAGGTGCAAGGGAGTGACAACAGGAAACGGGTTATCTGTGCCAGGTGCAAGGGAGTGACAACAGGAAACGTGATCTTGTTGACTGTGTGCTCTCGCAGGCATCTGGTGGGGCCACTGCGAGATACAGGAAGCTGGACTAGATGGGCCTTTGGCCTGATCCAGCAGCCTGGCTCTTCTTATTTATTTTAAAAAAACATATCCCGCCTTTTCCTATGCCGAAGGCAAATGCCCAAGGCGGCTCACAACAGACTAAAATACATACTACATCAACCTTTGTGACTGTGAGCCTCCTAGGAGCATGAAATGTGGTTTACGACATCTCAAGACAAAGCAGCCAGCTCTGCTGGTAAGGTTCCAACATTATCTCAGGCTCCGAGGCAGATAAATGAGATTAAAAAGTTAATAATTAAGGGTTTTGGAGTACGTAAATATCTATACAGGAAGAACTGAAGGAAAGCAATATACCCACAGCCCAGAAGCGGCTATGCTACATTCCTCAGAATGGAATTTTTTCCTCTCTTTTATCACCATTTCAAATGCTTTGGAGTAGTTCGCCGTTGTGAAACCAATAATGGAAAAATAAATCATCATAATCCATTCCAGATCTTCAACACCCAGATGCACAGGCAGGTACAAAAAGGTTCCTCAATGGATGCTTGGAGATGCGGGGCAAGAGTAGAATCCTACGTTATCCTTACACTGAATACAAGGCAGAGGGGAAACAGACACACAGAAACGGAACGCAGAGGGGCAAAGAAAAGACGTAAGAACATAAGAAGAGCCTTGCTGGATCAGGCCAAAGGCCCATCTAGTCCAGCTTCCTGTATCTCACAGTGGCCCCACCAGATGCCTCAGGGAGCACACAGACAACAAGATAACCTGTTTCCTATTGTCACTCCCTTGCACCTGGCACAGATAACCTGTTTCCCGTTGTTCCTCCCTTGCACCTGGCATAGAGAAAACCTACTTCTAAAGCCAGGAGGTTGCTTATGGCTTGTAACCTGTGATGGTCTTTTCCTCCACAAGTCATGAAAGACATTCTGGCATCACCTGTTGAACTGTATGAACACCAGGTTCCAGATCTCCAGTACATTGGGGTCGTCCTCGTTGACGAGGTGAGCAGCATCTCGGTCCCCGATCCGGTCATAGTGCATCTCACTGCAAGGTCCACACGGCCCAGTGTCCCCCATTTCCCAGAAGTTATCCTTCATGCTGCCTGGAAGGATCCTGTTCTCTGGAAAACTGCAAAGGAAGAAAAGCACACTGAGCGATAGGGTGGAGCAAGGGAGGGGCTGAAATTATCAGGCTCCTCAAAAAGGAGACAATCATGACTAAAGTTATAGCCGAGATGCTTTATCATTTCTTTTTTTTTTCCCAAAGAAGCATCACACTGATAAGCCTGCTTGTAAGACAATCGGAAACAACTGCTTCTTGGTTCAGACAACCGGAAACAAATGGAATCCTGCTACAAAAACAGTGCAATCCTATACAAGCCTACTTAGAAGTCCCACTGAGTTTAATGGAGCTTACTCCATGGCGTCACTAGGGCACGTGGCGCCCTATAGCGAGGGCGTGCGCGCCACCCTAATGACCCCAAATTCTTTCCCCCCCTGCTGCTGCCGGTTCCGCTGCTGCCGGCTCGGAGACATCCTCCCCGGCCGGCTGTCCTGGGCCTTCTAACGAAGGCCCAATGCGTCAATACGTGTAGTTTTAGGTTTTTCGTGCATGCGCAGACCGTTTCTGAGGGTGAGGGCTGCCCTTTTGCCCTCAGAAACATTCTGCGCAGGCGCAAAAAACCTAATAAATGACGTCGCCGCATTGGGCCTCGTCAGAAGGCCGCGGACCTACGCCCGGGGCGGATGCTCCGGTGCCTTCTCCTGGAGCGGAGGATGCGCGCATCACCCTTTGCGCGCGTCACCCCTCAGCGGTCCGACCACCCACCACGCTCCGGTGACGCGTATGCTCCCAAGTAAGTGTGTATAGGATTGCAGCCCAAGTCTCTGCAAACTGTGGGTTCCTCCTGGTTCCTCTTGTTCATGTACGAGAGGGAGGAGAAGGAGAGCTTTTACTTTCGCTTGGACGCAAACCACAGTTCCGCATTATGTACAAACTCAGGGAACTCTGGTTTACAGAAACTACAATTTGATTCTGGTTTATACATCTGCCTTTCTTTGTCCCCCTTTTTCTGTGCAGAAATCATAGGGTCACCCTGGTGCTGTCCCCACTTTCCACCCCCTCTTGAAGGAGTGGTCTCCCAGACACAGAGCTCTTTCGGCCCCCCTAGAATTTTCCCAGACACCCCAGAATTTCCACAGACCATACACTCACCCTAGATCCAGCCAAATTTGTTTGCAGTCTAAATCTGGCTGCAAACCAGCTGCCTCGTTACCACCAAAGTATGTGACGTACAGTCGGTCAATGGGGATGCCAAATTCTCTGGTGAGCAGGTCGAGGGCAAACTTGCAAGCCAATTCCTGAGTGAAGAAAGCAGAGCTTTGGGGGGGACACACGACATATGGCACCATCCATTCACTTCTCAAAGGACCTCTTTCACCCAAATTCTGCCATCCCCAGAAAAGGCACTGACTCAGTTAAACTGAACCAAGGAATGAATGGCTTTGCCAAACACTTTGGAGCATTAAACGTACCCTTCTCTGTAGCTACATCTATGAGAGCTAGGACACTTAAAAAATTTTTTAAGTTCCCAGCCCATTAGCTGTTAGGCGCTAATCATCAAAGCACTTATCTAGCATACTTGCCATTCATTCCCTATTAAAACTGCACTATATTACATTGCATTATATAGGCTTTATACCAAAATCAACCACTAAACGGTGCTGAAGACTCACTCGCCTAACATCAGATTCACTTTACAAGGGAGATTTCAGAACGTATCCCTGTTGTCAACCGGGGGACACCTGCATATCTATTTATATTTCTATCGTCATCTTACTATGATTTTATTACAGTAGAAAATACAACCAGCCAGCTACCTAGAGTTCAAATTAAGGGACATACGCCACCACCACCATCACCCCTCAATATCCCAGCCGTACCTTGAAGTAATCTCCAAAAGACCAGGAGCCCAGCATCTCAAAAAACGTGTGGTGGTAGACATCCTTGCCGACATCGTCCAGGTCATTGTGCTTCCCTCCTGCCCGGATGCACTTCTGAGTGTTGGCAGCTCTTGTCAGCTTCGCCATGGGGTGAGAGGGGTCAATCGTGTTGAGAAAGATGGGCTTGAACTGAGAGAGAGGAAAGACATCAGACAGGTCTCAACTCTCAGGAGTTCCAGGCAAGCCAGGCAGATTAACAGCGCAATCCGACTTAACTTTTGTGCCGGTGTAACCAGTGGGTTAAACCAATGAACCATGAGCTGTCGATCGAAAGGTTGGCAGTTCGATTCCGTGCGACGGCTCCTGCCAACCTAGCAGTTCGAAAGCAAGAAATTGCAAGTAGATTAATAGGTACTGCGTCAGCGGGACGGTAACAGCGTTCCATACGCCTCGGTGTTGAGTCATGCCGGCCACATGACCATGGAAACGTCTTCAGACAGCGCTGGCTCTTCGGCTTTGAAAAGGAGATGAGCACCGCTCCCTAGAGTCGGACACGACTGGACTTAATTGTCAAGGGATACCTTTACCTTTTTAACCAGCGGCGCAGCGAGAACGGGAGGCCCCAGAACGGAAAAGAGATTCAAATCCCCTTTGAATTCCTCTTTTGGAGGGGATTTGAATCCCTCTTCCGTTCTGGGGCCTCCCATTCTCGCTGCGCCGCTGGTTATACCGGCACAAAAGTTAAGTCGGATTGCGCTGTAAAACATCTAAGCAGGGACATGTTTACCAGGGCAGCTGCGCCAATGTGGACAGATAAATAACAAGAACCTAGGAAGCGGCCTTCTACCGAGTCAGACCTTTGGTTCATCTAACACAGGATTCGCAGCAAGATTGGGGAGGCCTGCAGAGACCTCTCTATCATAGACCTCTCTATCATCTCTAACCTGATTCATGCCAGCATTAGCAAAGAGCAGAGTAGGATCATCCAGGGGGACAGTGGCAGACGAATGCACATAGGTGTGCTGTTTTTCGACAAAGAAGTTGATGAACCGCTGCCGGATCTCACTGGCTGTCAATACTGTCTCCATCTTGGAATCAGCACTAGATGGGAAAAAGCCGGAAGAGGAATTGCAAGATTGAAGGACACACATACGAAACTTCATCCCCCCCCCCCCCCCATATATGTAGCTGCCTATCCCTTGTGGTCGGTTGGAGAGGCCAGTTTTGTATTGTATTTTCATAATAGACTGCCTCAAGTGGAAGGGAAAGGCAAGATTATAAATTGCAGAAATAAATAAAACTCCTTTATAAAGGACAAGTAGCAACAGCCACAGCTGGAACTTCATTTCATTCAACTATTGTGGATTTCATTGTACTTACCATGTTTTCTTTTTTCCAATAGATTTTCTAAGTCTCCTAAAGGTGGAGCTGACATTTTTAAAATAAATGAACAAACCTGAGGTCACAGCAGTAGCCCTGAGCATTTGCTCCAAGTGCATCTGCCAAGGTTTTGCAACAACCCTTGCACAATTCGAAGCCAATGACCACCTATCTCCAATCAGGCTGTCCCCAGAGAAGGAGTTCCCCATCATCACCTCCAAGTCAACTTAAGAGCACCCTCCAGCCTATGCAGTTTGTGAACCAAGTCCTTATAAAAGAACACATAAAAAGATGTGTCCTTGATATCCGCTCCACAGCACTGAAATTCCCTACTCCTCCTATCAATAATGCACTTCCTAGTTCCTAGACGTTCCGCCACAAGTTTAATTTGGGGATAGCATTTTAGGGGCCAAGCCATAGATAGTTTTGTGGTATATATTTATTTAAAATATTTACATCCTGCCTTCTGTCCCATTACATAAGAAAAGACCTGCTGGATCAGGTCAAGGGCCCATGTAGTCCAGTATCTTATATCCCACAGTGGCCCATCAGATGTCTCAGGGAGCACACAACAAGATACATGCGTCCTGTTGTCTCAGGCTGGATTCACACTACACGAATCCCGGCGCATTACGGGGATGCGCGGAGCTCTTTGACAGCATTTTGGAAGCAAGCAGAGCAGCTGTGCTCTCCCTTGTACAAGATGGGGAAACCCATATTTTGAGGGGGCGGGTTCGCGGAGCTTGGGGGCGGGTTCGTAGAGCTACTGCAGCCACCAATCGCATGAGAAGGGAGAGGAGCCATGCCATGCTAATCAGAACTACTTCCAATCTGTAAGCTGCACTTTCTTAAGAAGGCGGGACAACAGGCGGGAAGACACTCCCCAGCTCCAAGCGTGTAGGCAGAGGCAGGGGCAGAGGCATCCGCGCCTGGATTCGTGTAGTGTGAATCCGGCCTCACTCTGAATGTCAGATGCAAGGGAATGACAAGTAGCCATGGATAGACCCGTCCTCCATTACTGGGACGCTCAAAGTGGCTAACAACAATTCAAATTTAAGGGCAACAAACAGCTAAAACAGCATATCACACACATTTAAGAAGCCAGAGGACAAAAAACTCAAGATTGGCTTCGTTTTAAAGTATTATAATTTCATAGGTTATCAATGATAATGCAGTGTAACAATGACGACGTTATCAATGATAATGCAATGATAAACCAATTGCACATTGGTTTTAACATTATTATGGAGACTGGATGAAAATGTATACTATATATGTGCCATTTTCTCAAAAACAAACAAACAGCTAACAAGGAATAAACTGTGGCTTAGAGAACTAGAACTCTTTTCTGCCACCGCTACAATAAAATTGACAGCCAGCCACATCTATGGTTGGGACTCTGATTCCACATGATGTCTATGCAGAAGCAAGTGGATGCGACACCTACACAGCAGCTTTCAGGGGAGGAAAGAACTGATTTTGTCCTCGCTGGGGCTGACCAAATGAAACCAAAGGCAGCAATCTCCCCAGGTCACATCCCCAGCAGCACCCACAGAGCAAATATAGCTCCAAATGACTCAAGCCAACAAGCCAAGTCACGTTTCAGGTGGAGCAAGAGATTCACTAGCCAATCACAGCACCAAAAGAGGTCCTTCCTAATCCCCAGATTCAGTTACAAGTGAAACCCACCCACCCCGCAAGTCTTCCAGAGGGAAAATTTATTGTACAAGTCAGTCCATGTGAGCTGACACTACTACTGGGAGTTACGTGCACACTGTGGTTGGGTTACCACGTGGCCAAGAAGAGTCCCCTTCATTCACCCAGGCATGTACTATCCTAGCCAACCATCTCTGCCTTGCAGCCACAATGAATCAAGTGACAAGCAACATGCCCTGCTGTCTTCTTTAGAGACACCACCCCTCCCCATGGGCCATATCAGGGTGGAGTTATGAAGCTCCCAAGTCGCCCCCACCAAGACCTCTTGGCCATGAACCAGACTCCCAGAATCCCCTGCGGCTGTGGCCCTAAGGAAACTCTTGGATTGCTGGGGACCAGCCTGCCTGACCTTGCAATGGAAGACAAGCACTCAAAAGGAACCCCCAAACCAGCCAACCTCCACCCATTCCTACATTAATGTATATATACTGTACATTTTACACCCTACAGCCGCAAACAACCACCGTACCTTCCCTCCAATGTCCCTCTTCAAGCAACCTTACCACCAGCTGCTGCAATGCTTCCACCGCACAACCAACCCTACTGCGGAATTTTTTTTAATCCCACCCATTCCGTAGTCATGACAGGCTCAGAGCCGATTTACGATTGGTCACAGCCGTTGACCGTCAGCCTCGGCGACTTGCCGAGTGATCAACGTCACGGCGAGGCGGGGACGTTAGAGCGGCTGATGCAACGGCCCTGAAACTGAAGTCACGTGGCTCCAAGAGAAAGGGCTGAAGGCGACACGGGGGCAGCCATTAAGGGAAATGCACTCTAGGAGGCGGAGTGTTGGGGGGGGGGATTTGTTAGTGTATTGCAGCAAAAAAGAAAAGGAATCTTGTTGTGGCACCTTAAAGACTAACAAGGCTTGTTCTGGCTTAACCTGTGATGGCACAAGGACCCTTCAAGATTCCCCTTTTGCTTTTTTTTCTATGAGAAGAAAGTAAATACTTTTTATTACTCCCCATTATTTGGAGAGAGGGTGAATGACTCTTTTTCTTGTAGGACCAAGAGTCTAAAAAGGCAGCGGAGCCGCAGCTATAGGAGAGGGATGCAATGGACACGTAATAATGCTTGACAACGATGCAACACAGTCACAGGTATAAATGCTGCCTTTTAAGTTAACGAAGTAGGATTGTTGTTGTTCAGTTGTTCAGTCGTGTCCGACCCTTCGTGATCCCATGAACCACATCCCGCCACTATCTTCCTGAGCTCGCTCATTTTCATGTTGGTTGCATCGGTGATGCTGTCTAACCATCTCATCCTTTGCCTTCCCCTTCTCCTTTTGCCTTCAATTTTTCCCAGCATCAGAGTCTTCTCCAGAGAGTCCTCTCTTCGCATTAGGTGGCCAAAATATTTGAGTTTCAGCCTTAGTATCTGTCCTTCCAGGGAACAGTCAGGGTTGATTTCATTTAGGATTGACTGATTTGATCTCCTAGCACTCCAAGGGACTCTCAGGAGTCTTCTCCAACACCACAGTTCAAAAGCATCTATTCTTCGGCGCTCAGCCTTCCTTATGGTACAACTCTCCCAACCATACATTGCTACTGGGAACACCATCGCCCTGACTATGCGAACTTTTGTTGGCATGGTGATATCTCTGCTTTTTATTATGCTGCCTAAGTTTGCCATAGCTTTCCTTCCAAGGAGTAAGCGTCTTTTAATTTCATGGCTGCTGTCTCCGTCTGCAGTGATCTTGGAACCCAAAAAAAGTAGAATCTGTGACTGCTTCCATTTCTGCCCCTTCTATTTGCCAGGAATTGATGGGACCAGATGCCATGATCTTAGTTTTATTAATGTTGAGTTTCAAGCCAACTTTTGCACTCTCCTCTTTCACTCTCATCAAGAGGCTCTTTAGTTCTTCTTCACTTTCTGCCAGTAGGATTAGTTTGCAGCTAATTTCAGCCTGGAGGACCCACGATTGCAGTATGTGTTAGTAAACATATACGCTAATGCATATTTATTATGGGTGCAATTCCACCTGTGAACATGCATGCATTTATATAGTGCAGAGAACACACACACACATATGTACGTCACTTCCTATTTTGAAGCTCTCATTTCCAAAGCTCTTATATACTCCTTCCATTTATATTCAGGAACTCCAGTTCCATACATTGGGGGCCGCTGCTGAGAAATTTGTTTGCCTTTGATGATTGATAGGTGAACTTTGTGGGAACATTTTTCTGAAGCAATTTTTCTGATCAACTGAGAGTACGCTCCTCCGTACTGTTTTGTCAGCCTTTGCTCAGTAAAAGTCCTCGCGTCACTCTGACAGCACAACCCTGTCTAACCCTGCGCCCTGAAATGCAGTGGGGCCGGTGCAGTCTCCACTGCATCCAAAGCACAGAGACCCCTGGGAGGTCACCATGGGGAAAGAGGGAACTGATGCAGAACATTTGGTTTTTATTCATATCTGCCTTATTCTGTTCTCCAGAGGGAATCTCTGGTTTTGCAACTTCACATTTCCCCTCTCTGGAAATTCACTGGCACACACATTCAGCTGCCTCCAGAGGGTGGGGTGGGGGCTCCATTTGCCTAACTCAGTAAGGCTCCCTGCCCTGGCAGCAAGAACCATCAAGAGTAGTCTGATTCAATTGTTCCACTATTGTTCCTATTGTCTTTTGGAAATGTAAATTCGAAGTTCTTGTAGAAACTTGTATACCTTGCCTTCTTGACTATGCACATTCTCAGCAACTATGTGATGTACTGTTTTTGGAAATGTATAAAAACTCTGTTCACATGGAGCAAAGGATCAGCATCCCTCCTGCTGGGGGCTGTCCACTGCACTGCGTAACAATAAACCCATATTTTTCCTTGTTCACCAGTCTTCCTGGTCCTCCATTATTAACTATCCTGTGCTTAAAAATTCCGCTTCAGAACGTTTGTTCCCTTATATAGTCACTGCTCAAAGTGACCCTCACAGCTCATCTGAGTCGCTTGCAGGAGTCTGCTACATATCTCCATCCAAAATGTTCAAAGCTTCCACATGACCTAGCAAGGGTTTGCTGTCCTGCAGCACATTCAAGCTGGCAGTCAGGTGTATCGGGAGGGAAGCATCCTTCCCTATTGACTCTTCCCTCCCAATCCACAAAAGCGCCATTGTCCTTCTCAGAGAGACGGCCAAGGGTGTTCAGGATTGCACGATCCCGTCCCGTGTCATTGGGGCCTGACCCTGGAAAGAGAGAACAAGTGAGTGTCATGATGAAGCCTGTGCAAAGGATGACCAAAAATGATCTGAACTGAGTGGTGGTCGGAGAGTTAAGCATCTTTTCAACACAATTAAGAAAACTTAAGAAATTTGTAATGCACTGTGCTGATGAAGAGCACCAACCTACATGGCCAGCCTTACCAGATCCCCCCCAATGCATGGGGGGCAGAAGCGATAGTGGCCGGGACACGGCTGGGATTGGGGGCGTGGCCGGGGGCGGGGACTTCCTTCCAGCGAGGCTAGAAGCTCTCCGCAACTTTTGGAGAGCTTCCAGCCCCGCTGCATAGTCGCGCGAAGGCGGAAGCTCTCCGAAACAACCCGAGTTCACTCGGGCTGTTTCAGAGAGCTCCCAGTCCCACGCGAATACGCAACGAGACTGGGAGCTCTCCGGAACAGCCCGAGTGAACTTGGAGAGCACCCAGCCTCGCGTGAGTATGTGACGAGGCTGGGAACACTTGGTCCGAGAGTGAACTTGAAAAAAGACGCAGCGCATCAACGCTGCGTCTGGGGCTAGTCCCAGCTGGCCGGGACAATGAGGAGACCGGCCGGGAGCCTGGGATTGGGCTCCCGAACCAGGATTGTCCCGGTCAGAACTGGGACTATAGTAAGGCTATACATGGCTTTGTACAAAGAACTAGACCAGAGGTTCTCAACCTGTGGTACGGGTACCCCTAGGGGTTCGTGGACCTCTTGCTTGGGGTACGCCAAGCCCTGCCCCTTATCTGCCCCATCAGCAGCTAATTAAGTGTTAATATAGATTTTAAATTGTAATTATTTTTGGATCCCGTCTGTCTCTCTGATTATGGTTTTGGGCTTATTTTTGTACTTTGGAAAATGTACTTTGGTGGGGTGGAGGAGGGAGGAGCTGATTTTGGGAAGTGTGACTTGGAGGAAAAAGAATCCTTGCATGTGTATGTCTCTCCCCCCCCACACACACAGTGTTAAATAAGACATTTTTTCACATTTAAAATTGTTTTAGTACTTTTTATTTAATGATTAATTACATAATTAGTTAATTGATTAATTCAATTAATTAGCAGTTAATTAGCAGGGGATACTTCAGAAACGTGGACCGTGATAGAGGGTACCCTAGCCTCCAAAAGTTGAGAACCCCTGAACTAGACAACTTCATGACTGCTATCAATACGCTTACCAGATCGTCGACCGGGACAGAGCGATCTCCCCTTAAGGTGGCGGGGCGCGGGGGGGCCAGAACGCAATGCGTTCTGGGCCCCCCAAACCCCGCCCCCTTAAGGGGAGATCGCTCCGTCCCGGTCGACGATCTGGTAAGCGTAGCTATCAACAGTGTAAAAACTGGGGCCATTGGAGCTGTTCCGGGATCCTTTTCTCCTCTGACTTTATCCCAAGGCGGTTTACATGGACAGGCTTTCCTACCCCCCCCCATTGTAATCCTACAATACTTTCCTGAGAATAAAACCCACTGAATGCAGGAGGACGTCAGAGTTAGGCTTACCAGATCTCCAACCGGGACAGAGTGCTAGACCTTTAGGTGAAGGAATATGGGCAGGTGTAGCTTGTTAAACCTTAGAGCACAATCCTAGGCATGTCTATTCAGAAGCAAGCCCCATGGATGCCTAGGATTGTGCTCTAAGGTTTAACAAGCTACACCTGCCCACATTCCTTCTCCTAAAGGTCTAGCACTCTGTCCCGGCTGCAGGGGCGTAGGCTGATATGGGGCCCTGGGGCAGTGGGCCCCAGGGCGTAAGGGCGGAGAGGCTCCTGGGGGGGCGTAGAGGGCCTCTGGAGGGGCGGGAGACATCCTAGGTTTCGGTTTTTTCTTTTGTTTTTTCCCGTTTTTTTCCGGGTTTTTTAAAGGTTTTTTTTAGAAGTATTTATTATTTATTTATTTACAATATTTATATCCCGCCTTTCTCCCCGAAGGGACCCAAGGCGGCTAGTAACGGGGCTTTGTAGTTTTCCCCCCCCTTGCATTGCAGCCTTGCCTAGCAGCCCAGGAGTCCTGATTCACCCCCCCCCCCCCAGGGCATTAAGGGGCAATACACTTTCAAGTTTATTCTGCAGAGCAAAATTCACAAAATTGATGTTTGGAACACTTTCAAGTTTATTCTGCAGAGCAAAATTCACATCATTATGAATGCCTCATCATGTGTGCTGCTGGAAATGGAGACAGGAGGTACAAAGTGGACAAGGAGGCTTCCAAACTGAAATCAAAAAATCCCAAAAATTTGCTGCTGCGCTGTGGGGCGTAAAGGATTACGGCCGCGCGTTTTTATGGGGGGGGCGTCAAGGGTTTGGGCCCCGGATCAAAAATGGTCTGGCTCCTCCTCTGCCCGGCTGGAGATCTGGTAAGCCTAGTCAGAGTAGACAAGCATAAGATTCTGCTGCAAATTAATGAAATCCCCTGAACCCCTTTAAACGCTTTGCCCAGAGGTGGCCTTAGGAGCTGCGAGGCCCAATTGAAAACACTTGCCTACACTGCCCAACAACATTGCTCACAGCAGGCTGGTATCCGAGACCGGCCACTTTGCCCAGCTCAGTGTCCTCCTCTTAGTACTAAACCTCTCAAGCCAACGCTGATCTCTATAGGAGCTGGTATTATACATTATAAAATACAGGCCTGGGTACCTCTTCTTCCCTATGCCCCTCAGGCCACACACATCTAAAGCAGTCGCTGGGAAGGGGCTGCCCCATCAGTTTCCTCAGGTCAGTGTTGGTCACTATAAGAGTCAGTGTTATAAGCTGACCAGTGCTGGTTTCTGTAGGAGCTGGAATTATAAGTTCATCTTTCTTCTTTCCTTGGAGCTTCATTTTTCTTCCTTCAGAGCTTAAGCATTCCCTGAAAAGGTAGAAAATTGCATCCATCAGCATTCTACACTAGCCAGTATTGCTTGCAACTGCAGTTGTTCTTCTAAGCCAGAGGTTCTTAAACTTTATAGCACTGAGACCCACTTTTTAAAATGACACTGTATCGAGACTCACCTAGCTTTACAAGACTTAAAAAAAGTGATCTA
Organism: Plestiodon gilberti rubricaudatus; assembly: GCA_026170595.1. Taxonomy (NCBI): domain Eukaryota; kingdom Metazoa; phylum Chordata; class Lepidosauria; order Squamata; family Scincidae; genus Plestiodon; species Plestiodon gilberti. Next base: position 11,826,030 of record JANXHW010000010.1, read on the forward strand.
GAAATAAATGTATGTATGTATGTATGTATGTATGTATGTACGTATGTATGTATTTACAAGTAAAGAGTTCAGCTGCTTGCAGGGTAATTAGCAGCTATCTTGCAAACTGCAGGAGCTCAGCTCCTTGAAGGGCAATTAGTAGCTATCTGATTTTTGAACAGCCTCAGGGCTTGTGGGAATTATACCAGATTGCCACCAGATGGTGCAGAAGCTCTGCATAAGTTGATTCAGAGTTCTTGCAGCTCCAAGTTTAATTTACCTTACAGTACATTGTATAAATGTATATATACATTGTATTAACCATTGTATAAAGAAGGAATTTGGGCAGGTGCAGTTCATCATGGAAGGGTGCAAAAAGCTGCACCTGCCCAAATTCTTTATACAAAGGTTTTAAAGACATAGGCACTTTGTCCCCCTTTCTATATGATAGGGCAACCTTAAAATGCACTTTAAAATGCTAGGACATTACAGGCAGAAGACAAAACCCAAAGTAATATACCATCTGATGGTTTCTGGCTGATACTGATTTCTATCTTTGTACCTGGATGATGGGGTTCATCCCTTTCCACTTGCAGTCACAGTTTACCCCCCTCGGCTGAAGATGTCAGCTGTTTCTGATTGGATGAGAGGTAAGCCTCTGGAGACCTAATCTACCCTTTTACTGTCTCCCCAATTTCTGCATCCCAACAGGAAGGACTATGTTAGGGGACATCCACTCAAATTGAGTGGAGGGAGTATTAGAACAGACAAAAGAAAATATTTCTTTACCCAGTGTGTAATTGGTTTGTGGAACTCCTTGCCACAGGATGTGGTGATGGCACCTGGCCTGGATGCTTTTAAAAGGGGATTGGACAGCTTTATGGAGGAAACGTCCATCACAGCTTACAAGCTATGATGGGGATAAGCAACCTCCTGGTTGTAGGAGTAGGTTTTCTCTGTGCCAGGTGCAAGGGAGTGGCGACAGGATACCGGTACCTTGTTAGTCTAGTCTTGTGTGCTCCCTGAAGCCTGATTCACATATGACAGCGTTGTCCCTGCTGTGCGCTTCACGGACCCGCTCTGCCCTGTATTTGCATATTCATAATGTAAAAGGACACCATTACGGGGCACCAACGCTAGAATCGCTGGAGATTGCTCGGTTCAACTTTGGCAAAGCGTGTCTCATGGAGCTTGTGGGCGGGTTCAAAGCGCAACAACAGCCACCAATCGCGCGAGAGGGGGGGGGAGAGTGGTTGCATGCCAATCACAAGTTGCTCCAATCACCGCGAATGTTACAAGTCCACTGCTCTTCAGAGAGGGAAACCCCTTGCAAGGAAACCCCTTGCAACCCCTTGCACACACAGGCAAACACAGGAGGAGTAGAGAGCAAGCCGCAAGCACCGAAAAATATCCAAATTTTGAAAAATGTCATTGCAAGAGTCGCAAACCGTTCCCAGTTCATGCTGGGATGATGATATAAAATTTGTGTTGGAAGTGAGGGCAAAACGATATTTTACTGTCCACAAACTGTTTTTTTTCTCGTTTCAATGACTGGGATTTGCGCGCGAGGGCACCGAACTTCCGAGAGGAAAAGGCAAGTAGAACAAGTAGAACAAGAGTTCACAAGAGTTCACAAGACTTCGGCCAATCAGAGCGCGGCTGTGTTTACCCAATCACAGCTGCGCTCTCTTAAGAGGGCGGGACAGCAGGAGGGACGTGTAAGGACGACAAGCAAAGCGACGCTCCCCCTGCTCCAAGCGCCAGATCAGCGCGTACGGCGGACGGGGACATCCGCGGTCATATGTGAATCCGGCCTTACCCTGAGGCATCTGGTGGGGCCACTGTGTGATACAGGAAGCTGGATTAGATGGGCCTTTTTGGCCTGATCCAGCAGGGCTCTTCTGATGTTCTTATGTTAATGAAATTTTAGAAAGACAAAGGATCTCTGAACGCTGGCTAGCAAGATGCAGACATTTGCAGCCCAGCTCTGGGAACACAGGCAGGGCTACTGAGTTTATGCACATAAGAAAATAGACCAGGGTATGATCATAGAACACACATGAAATAGGGATTTCAGGACAGATGCGTTTAGGGAATCAATGTTGTCTTCTCTTTTTACTCCAAGCCAATCCTCAAACTCCCCCCCCCCCATGTAGAAGTTGAGGTTTTGTGTACAGTGGGCCCTCAGCAATGTTCACTATTGTGGATACCATGGCCAACCTACAATTTTTTTTAAAAGGTTAAAAAGAGCTTTCCTTACCTTTTTGCTGCAAACCACTGCATTTTCTTGCTTGTACAAGGTGAAATCGCACTCTGGAACCCTTTTTCGGGTTGCGCAACTCCCCCCACTCTCCCAAGTTCACCCCAGAATACATTGTAGAGGGGGGGATAAAAGAGGGAAACCTGGAAATTCTTGCATGGTCCATGCAAACACTGCCTAGAAGAAGAAAGGGGCTGGAGAAGGATGTCTTTTTTGGCCCAGTTTGAGATGACATTTGGCAAAAGGCCTGTACAAATGAATTTTGAAGAGAGAAAGGGAGTGAAGAAGGAGAGACTGCGTGTATGCTTCTTTGTGCCTTTACAGAGCAATAGATTAAGTTTATTTATTTATTATTTTTCACATTTTTATACCGCCCTTCAAGGAGCTCAGAGTGGTGTACATATTTCCTCCCCTCCATTTTGTCCTTACAACAACCCTGTGAGGTAGGTGGGGCTGAGAGATAGTGACTGGCCCAAGGTCACCCAGGAAGCTTTGTGGCTGAACAGGGATTTGAACCTGGATCTTCCAGGTCTAAGTCCGACTCCCAAACCACTACACCATCCTGGCTGATTTTTCACTCCTCATTTTGATTGAATTATAAAGTTTAGGGTACCTGATTACTTTTTTCTTTGGCCCTTCACCTTCCCCCACTTGTGGGATGGGGGCCTTAGCAGAGACTGTACCCCCTCCTCACTATCTCCAGGCTGTGCTTGACACTGAGATCTGCCAAGCGTCAATCAACAAAAAACAACACACTTCGCTACACTTGACATACATAATAATCCCTCTTCTAGCTGAGTGAGTCTCAAGTAATAACCCAGTTATGGGTGATTGCCAAGAAGTGGACTGGAACGACTGTGGCTTTCTTTCCAGGAACTCTGAGTAGCAGCAGGTTATACCAGGATACCACTTCTACTCTCCCTGAAAGGACCCAGAAGGATGGGCTGACCCCTCTCCCTTCTAAATTTGTATGTTTGGGCCTTTGCCAAAAGTCCTCCCTACTGGGCCAGAAGCCATTCTTTTCCAGCCTCTTTCTAGGCAGTCCCTGCAAGAATATCCAGATTTCCTTCCTTTTTCCTCTACCACACGCAGCTCTGTGCCAATGGAGTGTTGTAAAATACAGAATCTGAGCCGGCGAGGGAACTGACTATTTACCCAAGGCTAAGCAGATTTGGTTGCAGAGGCTACACACTGGACTTTGTTACTCAGACACAGGAAGGTGAGAGAGATGGCAGCATTGGTACCACGAAGCATACTGGTGACTGGATCCAACCGGGGCATCGGTTTGGAGTTGGTCAGGCAGCTGGTTGGGAAAAGCAATCGACCAGAAAGGATCTTTGCCACCTGCCGGGACCCCAAAGGAGCACGTGCTCAGGTGAGTCCATAGGAAAAGCTAGCTGGACCTTAGAAAGGATGCCTAAAGGAGAGACGTCTTTTTGATGCCTAGGAAATTGTTCCCCAGGGGAATGGAGCAATGGCAAGACTTCAACTTCCCAGTATTATTGTTTATATTACCAGGGCACGAATGGTACTAGGGCTCGTTCAAAAGTTCAGTTAAAAACAGATTAATTGCCCTTTGATGTGCTTAGTCTACCATTTTCTTTGCACAACTGGGAGGTTAAAGAGCAGGAATGGGGTTATTTTCCCCATTCTTCCGAAGAACGTTTAAAGAGAAATGTGATTATTCTAGTGGGTGTTTTAAATTACGAGAATAACCAGATGTAACCTTCAGAAATACATAAAGGGCCTGAATATCACTAAGTAGTAACTCTCTTTTTTTTAAAAAAAAATGATGGATTGATAACATATAAAAACAATATACCAAAGTAAGAGAAAATAAAGGAAAAAGAAAAAAATGTGAGGGGGAAAAAGAGAGGAAAGTACAAAAAGTCATAAATACAAACAATATGGAGTTCAAACCCACGGCCCAGCAGAAAGTGTAAAGGGGTGTTGGTTGTCATAACTTTCTGCAGGAGACTCTTGTAAAGTCACAACAATGCAACGGATGCACCCCTGGTGAGAACACACACACACACACACACACACACACACACACACACACACACACACACACACACACACACACACACACAGGTGAGATTCACTCACCTCCCTTTCATCTCGTCGCAGTTGAGTCTGCAGATTTGCACTTACATGACTGTTTATCTGTTCGGATCTTTCAGGAGTTGAAGAATTTGGCTGCTAAGCATCAGGGATTGGTGATCGTCCCACTGGGTATGTGGCTGCCGCTGTCTGCTGCCCCCTATTGTCACTTTATTTATTTATTTATTTTTCACATTTTTATACCACCCTTCCTCCAAGGAGCTCAGAGTGGTGTACATATTTCCTCCCCTCCTTTTTGTCCTCACAACAACCCTGTGAGGTAGGTGGGGCTGAGAGAGAGTGACTGGCCCAAGGTCACCCAGGAAGCTTTGTGGCTGAGCGGGGATTTGAACCTGGATCTTCCAGGTCTAAATCCGACTCCCAAACCACTACACCATCCTGGCTTTGTACCTTTTTGTACCTTAGTGGGGGCAGGAGGTTTCAAACTATTGCAAAAGAGGGAAACAGACCAGAGATGTAACTGTAGAAGAGACAACCGAGCTGGGAGGGTGCAGCTTCTCTTGGAGAGTGTGGAATAAATGACTAAGGTTATGGAATTTCTTCCCCTTTGACTTACGAACTGCTCCCTCCTTGGACACTTTCCGGCGAGGCCTGAAAACTTTCCTGTTTAAGGAAGCCTTCTGAGCCCCTGCCTTTTTTAACACCTCGCTGGTACAGGTGGGGGTGCTGCTGTTTTTATGCTCCTGCTTTGATTGTAGCCATGATCTTTTTAATCGTTTTTTAGACAATGTTTTTATTAATTTTCATTACTGGGTAATTGTTTTTTACTGTTCTAAAATGTGATATTTTTATATTGTATTTTTTGTATGTATTTTTTTTCTGTTGTAAGCCGCCTTGGGTCCCTTTGAGGAGAAAGGCAGGATAAAAATACTGTAAATAAATAAAATAAATAAATAAATCAGGGCTAGTTCGCACGTTAAAAAGGAGCAAGGCGTTTGCCATTGTGTTTACACACAGCAGGGACCCACAGCATGTATGTGTGTAAAGCTGCACTTCCAAACATATGCTTGTACATGGTTTTATTAGTACTGTATACATAAACAATAGTGTGCGTAAGAAAAAGTGATGTGTGACGTTACATAAGAACATAACATAAGAAGAGCCCTGCTGGATCAGGCCAAAGGCCCATCTAGTCCAGCTTCCTGTATCACACAGTGTGGCCCCACCAGATGCCTCAGGGAGCACACAAGACTACAAGATAACCTGTTTCCTGTTGTCACTCCCTTGCACCTGGCACAGAGAGAACCTACTTCTAAAGCCAGGAGGTGCTTATGGCTTGTAACCTGTGATGGTCTTTTCCTCCATGTGGCAAGGAGTTCCACAGATGAATTACACGCTGGGTAAAGCAATATTTTCTTTTGTCCGTTCTAACTCTTCCTCCACTCAGATTTAGTGCATGTCCCCTGGTTCTGGTGTTCTCTGACATTCAGAAAGGCCAGGAGTACCGCAAGGCCAGTGTGTAATTCATCTGTGGAACTCCTTGCCACAGGATGTGGTGATGGCACCTGGCCTAGATGCTTTTAAAAGGGGTTTGGATAGATTCATGGAGGAAAAGATCATCACAGGTTACAAGCCATAAGCAACCTTCTGGCTTTAGAAGTAGGTTTTCTCTGTGCCAGGTGCAAGGGAGTGACAACAGGAAACAGGTTATCTTGTAGCCTTGTGTGCTCCCTGAGGCCTCTGGTGGGGCCACACTGTGTGATACAGGAAGCTGGACTAGATGGGCCTTTGGCCTGATCCAGCAAGGCTCTTCTTATGTTCTTAAGGCAGGTGATTCTGCTGAGATGTATCAGGGCTAGAATGGCTGAACTGGTCAAATCTTCTCTGTGCTGCTGCAGATGTTTCTGACCCATCCAGTGTCAAGGGTGCTGCAGCCCGAGTCACTGAGCATCTGAAAGGGGCCGGGTTGAATCTGCTGATCAACAATGCTGGGATTGTAATGCTATCCGATCTGGAGACTGAAACACCGGAGGGCATGTCTGAAGTGTATAAGGTCAATGTGATAGGACCCATGGTGGTGAGCCAGGTAAGTGCATCTTGTGGCCCCTTCTCCTTGAAAGTTCTCATAATGATAAAAGCCCTTAACATTTGCAGACCAGGTAGCCTAATGTCAGTATTTCCTAGTCACCAGTTTTCTGGACATAGTGGCTATGCCTGTAACTGCTGCATGATGACGGACAGAAATTCAACAGGTGATGCTTCTCTCATTACGGAGGTGAATGAATGGGAGAAAGTTGCATCTATTGAATCAGGATTGTGAGTCGCTGCCCTGTGGATGAATATGGGCATAACACCAGCAGGTAACTTCTGGACTCATGTTTGCATTGACACTTTTGCTTTGGCACTGATGAAGGGATGTCCACTCCACCAACCCCTGCCCCAAAACTATACGGCTGCCTTGGTTTGTTTCTCTCTGTCTCCAGGCCTTTCTGCCGTTGCTGAGGAAGGGGTCTCAGGAAAGCCCCCAGAAAGGGATGAGCTGCAGCAAAGCAGCCATTGTCAACATGTCGAGTGAAGCCGGCTCCATCACACATCTCCTTGGGTGGGAAAAAGGACAAGCCCTCAGTTACCGCTGCAGCAAGGTATGCAGATTCTAGGGGGTGCAAGCAAACCATGAGGGGTTGCCTCTCTTGACACCATCAAAGCAAGAAGGTGCTGACTTTCTGTCACATCTTGTTTCTTAATTCTTGTTCCATTGTCTTCATCATCCCCACTATGAAGACATAGGAGGCAAATGCACTGGGACAGGGACTCTAGTTTGTTTCTCCTCTCTGCATATATATCGGGGGTAGCCAACCTTCCACCATTAGGACCTCTGCGTTCTTAAGAGTTGTGTAGAAGACAGAATCTTGGCAGCTGCGAGTGCTGATGGTGCTGCTACAGCAGCTGCACCTGCTGAAAGGCCCTCACCTATGCAAGCATTAAACGGCCAGGAGCATGCATGTTGAAAGGTAGGCCACCCCTGGTATATATGAAACTGCATAGCATCATGTACATTGATGGTCCTGCAAATAGTGGGCTCTGCTTCATTGTTGTTAATAATAATAATAAACTTTTGAGAATTATTTTAAGCAGCTACAACGTACTGAAGTAACACCAATGGAAATGCAAAAACAAGTGCTTTTAGGAACATCTTAATAATAATAATAATAATCAACCAGTACAGTATTTATATACCGCCTTCAAAGGCAGTTTACATGGGCAGGCTTTCTAAACCCCAAGGGTTTTTTCCAATACAATAATATGTTCTAATCATTGAACCCTTCATTCTTGATGTTTCTTTCACAGTCCAGCTCTCTCTCTCTCTCTCTCTCTCTCTCTCTCTCTCTCTCTCTCTCTCTCTCTCTGGCGTTCACCTCTTCACGCTTCAGCTGATAGGCAACCTTGACTCTCACTCAAGTGCTGCTGCAGTTTCTCTCCCCCACAGAGACTCTGCAGCTCGTCAGCTTGGCATGCCGACAAACACGGATACTTCCGGCCGTCCCGAACTGACGTCCTTGAGATCTTCAGGCATATGAGATGGTCGCTCTACCAACTGAGCCAGACCTCCTGCATTATAAGTTGTATAACTTCTGTTTTGTAACTTAGAAATGGAATTCTTAGTTCAAGGACATGTATAGTTCTTCATGAAAAACAAAAAACAAAAATCTGTCCCTAGAAAGTGTGCCAAATAAAATCTCTTAGACCTCCTAAGCTTCCCTTTTGACTTGCTGTCCTCTCATTGGAGCGAGAGGTGTCATTCACTGCCCTATTTCTGCTGTGTCTCCCTCCCAGGCTGCTCAGAACATGCTCAGCCGGTGCATGTCGCTGGGATTTGCAAAAGACAAGATCCTGTGCATAGCGTTGCATCCTGGATGGGTTCAGACAGACATGGGAAATATGGTGGTAGGTGATTTGTCCTGGAACCTTATCCAAACATAGATGCAATTAAATTTATTTAACTACTTGTTCTGAAGTCCAAGTAATACTTCAAAATTATTTTCAAACACTGAAATATTTTATGTTTAAACCTGCCACTAAATGTTGCATCTTCTCAAGGCTGGTACAGTACTCAGTTGTCCCAAGCAGGCCAATCTCTCATCTCCCACAATTTTCCTGTTCTTTTTTCCAAACTGACACCTCAACATCCCGTGTCTTTTTGAAGCCACTGAATATGGTCAGTCCACATCCGGCTGCTTTCACAGGAGAGGAAGGTTTCCCCTTCTTTTCATTTACTAACATATCCACTTCTGTGTACCCAGGATGTAAGTGTGCATTTCTACTTAAATGTGTAGAAACCATGACAGTGTGTTCCATTTTACTTCCAGCACTCAGCCATCTGAGCTTCCTGTTACATACAGTGCAATCCTATCCAACTTACACCACCGGTGTAACCCAGCGGTGCAGCGAGAATGGGAGGCCCCAGGAAAAAAAAGGGGGATTCAAATCCCCTTTGAATCCCCCTTTGGAGAGGATTTGAATCCCCTTTCCGTTCTGGGGCCTCCCGATCTTGCTGCACCACTGGTTACAACGGTGGTGCAAGTTGGATAGGATTGGGCTGTAAATGTGATACCCTGTCTATGTAAGAATTGCCTGTACTAGTCTGATCCAGTGACAAAACCTAGGACCACTCACTGGCCAAAATACAACGCAAAGTTCAATGTACTGAAACACATGTTTAATTTCACTCTGTACTTAAGGGCATACTTTTCACTCTGTACAATAGGTAATGGTCACCTTGCCAGAAACGCCTCTCTTGGGAGAGAAAAAGTGACCTTCTATGACTGCACAAGCTGTGCAGCGCTATCGAAAGGGCAGGCATAGCTGATGATGGGGGCGGGGAGGAAGGGAGCTCAGAACTGATTCTCCATGGAAACCTGAGTAGGCCGAGGGAATCAAGCTCTGGGAGGCAGTGGAACATGGATGCAGCAACCCATCCTCTCCTGCCTTGAAAGTCTGAGGCATCAGGGCATCCCAAGACAGCTCCAATGGGCCCAATCTTCACATTGTTTGTAGCGTTCATGAATTTATCTAATTCTCTGTACAAAGCCATGTAGGATGATGGCCATCAGCACAGTGCATTCCCCCCAAAAAAATCCTTGAAGATTTGCTTCATTTTCTTGAAGAGATGTTAGCTCTCTGGCCACCACTCAGTTCAGCTCCTTCATTTTTGGTCATCCTTTGCACAGTCCTTGTGTCATTCGCCTGTTCTCTCTTTCCAGGGACCGGCCCCTATGGCATTGGACGGGAGTGTGCGGAGCATCCTGAGCACCCTTGGCCGCCTCTCTGAGAAAGACAACGGCGCTTTTGTGGATTGGGAGGGAAGAATCCTTCCCTATTGATACACCTGACTGCCAGCTTTGAATGTGTTGCAGGAGCAAACCCTTGCATCTTCTATTCCCTCTATTGCGTCTTCAAACCCTCTATTAAATCTACAACCTTGCTAGGTCCTGTGCAAGCTTTGAGCATTCGGATGGAGCTATGTAGCAGACTCCTGCAAGCAACTCAGCTGAGCTGTGCGGGTCACTTTGAGCAGCTTCTGAAGTGGCACTTTTGGTCTTCTCTTATGAAATGTTGAACCTTAATTCAGACACCCAAGTAGCTGACCTCTGTTAGAAACATCTACAGGTTTTCAAGGGCCAGCGCAGGCCCTCCCAGCTGCCATGGGATCACTGGGGTTGCTGGAGCGTGGCGGGGGGGCGGGCCGCCAGGGGGTGATGCGCATCACAGCTTAGCTCCTATGTCCAGGGTCTGTAGAACTCCTGAGTTTCTTGGCCATTGAGGTTTGCTGACCCTCTTTTGACCATTGCAGGGAGGTGGCTAAGGTTTGGCTCTTGTGTCATGTTCATTCGTAACATCAAATCTCAATCTCACAACTGTAGTGTATAGCTCTATTAAATCTACAACCAGAAAGTTGGAGTATTATGGGGTGCCATCGCAGGACCTTCATGTTGGGGAACTTTGCATATTTTGTCATCATTTGTGAGGCCAACACTGCAACCTGTGAGACCTTGTACTTGGGAATGGTGGAGATTGTGGCTTTTGCTAAGTTCTTTTACAATAAATACCCATACTGCAAAACTGGGTTGAGTTGTGAGCGAGCGGGAGGCAGGTTTTAAGGGTTGTCCCATTGTTCCAGTATTCCCAATGACCATAGAGAGGCTCTATGACCATAGAGAGGGCTCTCCTACCCAGGTTATGCTAATCCTGGCCATTCAACAACCTGTAACTCCTGAAGTCTGCATTTTGGTATCTGTATCATCCCAGCCATGGAATATCCTCCTGTACTCCTAACCTTTCAGCCATAAACAGTCCAGGTGAGGCCAAAACCGAAATCCTGATGTGAATTAATGAGACTGGTGTTGCAGCTTTAGCCTAGGTCTCAAAGCAGCAGATAAAGTGGTAAACCTGGACTTTGCCTCTTTGGATTGTATAGGTGGGGATGATATGACTATTCTATTCCAAAAAATAAAAAAAAATTAAATAAAAAAATTAAATAACCCCCTGAAACGAATTCTGTGACCTGCATAAACAATACAAATTGAGCATATTGGCATTTTAAAAGTTCACTACATATACTATAGAAGGTTTTGATTTCTGAGATAAAGGCTCAGTGTAGACTTCATGATACATGTATCTTTCTACATGTGGGAATGTTTTTCATTAGTGGCTATTTCACTGCATGCACCTTTTCCAGCAGCCTGAAATGGCACAGTCCAAAAAGAGGTGGACATCCTGTCTTGGCACATTGCGGAAGATCTATGTATGCCAAGGAGTTAGTGGTCTGCATAGTTTCTCCCCAATGGTCAGTCTGTTCCTCTATTATTAGGCTAGTCATTCGGAGAAGTGCTGAGCCACAATTCATTAGTTTGTACCTGTTAGCAAGGGTGCCTCCCTTGCCTTATCTTGTGAGGAGACATTCTGGGCACTAAGCCAAGATCATGCTCCTGGATGAAGTCATATTCCTGGAAATGTGCATCAGCTACTTGTTCCTCATAGAATGATATAAAAGGGGGCATGAGATGCCATTCGATAAGCATCAAGCATGGCATATGGTCATCTGAAGATGGGCCACATGCAAACTTGTCCACAAGAAGGACACGTCCAGTAGAAGGAGGGGCCGCTTCTATTTGGAGGGTTGTAAGAATTCTGTATTGTGTTTTGCCTGTTTGAGGGAATTGTTACGCCTGCAAGGTATTAACTACCGGCTTCAATTTTTCTCCCACTGGTCTGTTCTTTGTCTCCGTATCCAAAAAGAACATTTGCCCTTCTGGCAAATACACAACCTAAACTAAGCACAGTGGCTGCTGGGGCTGCCTGCAGATACAGCCAGCAACTTCCACCCTCCCCTTTCTCTCTTCCAAATTAGTTTGTTCAGGACTTTGATAAATGTCCTCCACAAGTGAGCAAGGAGCCATCCTTCTCCAGCCCCTTTCTGTGATGCCTGCAGGGACCATGCAAGAATATCCAGGGTTTCTTCCATTTTCCTCTACCACATGCAGCTCTGTGCTGCTGGAGTGTTACAACATACAGAATCTGAACTGAAGGAGGAACTGATTGGTTACACAAGGCTGGGCAGGCAGGTTTGGCACAGTGCTCTGCTTGTCAGACACAGAAAGGTGAGAGAGATGGCAGCACTGGAACCACGGAGCATTTTGGTGACTGGATCCAACCGGGGCATCGGCTTGGAGCTGGTCAGGCAGCTGGTTGGGAAAAGCAACCGGCCAGAATGGATCTTTGCCACCTGCCGGGACCCAGAAGGAACAGGCAGTCAGGTGAGTCCAAAGGAGAAGCTAGCTGGACCTTAGAAAGGATGCCTAGAGGGGAGACGTCCTTTTGAGGCCAAGGAAATTGTGCCCTGGGAAATGGAGGTTTCTGGCAAGACCAACATCCTCATGTTATCCTTTACATTCTTCTAAATATTCCCAGGGCAGGAATGGTGCTAGACTAGAGCATGTTAAAATGTTCACTAAAAACAGATTAATTGCCCCTTGATGTGCCTTGATTTCTTTGCACCATTTGGGAGATTAAAGAGCAGGAAAAGGGTTAGTTCTCCCATTCCACTGAAACCAGTTCAAGAGAGATGGGATTATTTTGATGGGTGTTGGGAAGCATGAGAATAACCAGATGAACCCTTCTGAAATAAAAAAGGGGATGAATATCACTAAGCAATAACAACCATCGAACATGGGCTTCCCGCTGAGTAAAGATACTTAGGATCACTGCCTTTGTTTCATTAAAAATTACTGAAGAAATGGAGGACAAGACTCGCACAGCCTGGTAAGGGAGAACTTATGGGCATTAACTGGTTGTTGGAAGTTCCAACTTGGAACATGTTAAAAGCACCATAATTATTTTGATGAAAGATTGTGCACACGCTGCCAGTGAGTGAGTAGGTTGGGCTTTTGCAGAATTTATCTTGTGGATAATATTCTCTAATGATTATCAGTTACATAACTTGGATGCTTCCCAATCTGAGCAAGGCCCTTGTCAAAACTTAAGATTCAGCATAAGATACTTGTAAATTCACAAGAATGCAACAGATACACCTGTGGTGTGGATCACGCACGCACGCACGCACGCACCAGAAGCAGCAGCAGCAGCAGCACCACCACCACCACTACCACCAATCCAGGTGAGATTCACAGCCCGATCAATCATATACAAAAAGTCCTACTGGCAGAACACATTTTCCACCAGTGGAAGCATCAGGATCCAGGGGGAAGTGCCTGGATACGGCATGTTTCGGCTCGCCGACTCTGCCAGCGAGTGGAATGACGCCGCCAGCACATAGCTGGTGGCTGCGCATTCAGGCCAGCGGTGAGACCACCGTCTGTGCCAGCTGAGCTGGCAGTTGGGGAGGGAGGTGGGAGGGTGTGGAAGGAACAGTGATGCTTCTGGGCAGGGAGGGGGGTAGAGTGGGAGGCGGAACAGGGATGGGAGGGGTGGGATCAGAGGCACATGTGTGCAGCCATATCCTAGTACAGTATTTACTATTTTATTTACAGGATTTTTACCCCGCCTTTCTCCCGGAAGGGACCCAAGGCGGCGTAGAACATGAAAAAAAAGAATACAATACAAAAAATACAATACAACAAATAATCACTTTTTAAAACAATAAAAGAACAGTTAACGAAAACTAGTAAAAAACAGCATTTAAACATTAATAAAAAAACAGATCACATTGCATTAAAAAAGCAAGAGCATAAAAACAGCAGCACCTCACCTGTACCAGCAGGATGGATGTTAAAAAAGGCAAGGACTCAGAAGGCTTCCTTAAACAGGAAAGTTTTCAGGCCTCGCTGGGAAGTCTCCAAGGAGGGAGCAGTACTTAAGTCAAGAGGGAGGGAATTCCATAAGGCTGGTGCCACTACTGAGAGAGTAGGGGGTATCCTAGTATACCCCTTTCCTCTCCCATTCCCTCACCCTTATTCTCCTTGGTTCTTCTGTGCCAGCAAAATACCTGGTGCAGTAGAACCGAGGAGAGGAGACACAAACGGAAAGCAAAGGCTTCCCCCAAATTAAGGAAATGTAAGTTCCGTTACCCTGAGGAGAGCTCCGCAACTCTCCCCCCATAGGATGCAGTGTGGGCCTCTTTGGAAGGTGTGCATTGATGGGGAGATTGGATCGGATTGGGGTCTCAGTCACCAAGAGTTTTGCCTTTCATCTCATTGCAATTGAATCTGCAGGTTTGCTCTTGCGTAACAGTGTCTGTTTCGATCTTTCAGGAATTGAGGAATTTGGCAGCTAAACATCAGGGCGTGGTGATCGTCCCACTGGGTACGTGGCTGCGGCTCTCCCCTGCCCCCACAGCAACGGCATATCTTGGGCGGAGCGGATGAAGCAATGGCTCCAGGTGGCAAATCAGGCAGGGGAAGAACGCCGCACAGCCCTGAGTTGCCGTCCGCCCTGTCTCGCCCGCCGTGTAGCTGGAAATTCCAGCTACACAGCGAGTGATACAGGGCAGCGGGAGGCCTCCCAACCGGCCCCTGGAGGCTCCGCCGGGTCCGCGCGGCTCCGGAGGCCGGGAAAGAGCCTCCGCACGTCGTGCCGGCTCGGCCCCTACTGCCCAGGCCTTCGCCGGCGATTTCGCACATGCGTACAACGTACAACGTACAACAAGCGTACAACGAAATCGCCGACGAAGGCCTGGGCAGTAGGGGCCGAGCCGGCACGACGTGCGGAGGCTCTTTCCCGGCCTCTGGAGCCACACGGACCCGGAGGGAACAGAAGTTAAGCCGGGAGGGACGCGGCAGGCGGGGGGCACCTGGGGCAGAGTCCCTCCGGGTCGCCCCCCCCCCAAATCGCACCGCCTTCAGGGCGGCCAACACCCCTAGCTCCGGGCAGGATAAGCGCTAGCCTCACCTCTGCCCCATAGCCACTTTCTACATTATTGCGGGCAGGAGTTGAGGTTTCATACTGTTGCACAAGATTACTATTTTGCAGATAAAATGTGGGTTTGGGTTCCTCATTTGTAGTACTCAATGCACAGAGACCTCCCATTTTCCGAGATGTCAAAGGATGGATCTTTTGTATCTGAATCAATGCAGTTCACCTCCCTGTGTGTGTGTGTGTGTGTGTGTGTGTGTGTGTGTGTGTGTGTGTGTGTGTGTCACACTAGCAGGCACTGCTTTTTGTATCAGTGCAGCATTCAGAAAAAAAAGAGCCTCTTCTGGATATTATCATTCTTTCTTTACATCTTATGACTCTTACTACACACTTTAGAAATTAGATTTAAAATATACTGTACTTCATTGTGGGCTTGTATATCCATCCCCATTTAATCCCAAAGCAGCTCCCTTTCCCTCCAACACAGTCCTCCCTATTCCAAATCCAGGAGGTCAACTGAGGCTGTCGCTTCTGGCAGTGGAGGGGAGGGAACTCTCTCCACCCTCCTGGCTCACTGCTCCGTCTCCTGCCCCCGGATTTGAGAAGGGAGCGGGGAACAGAGCTGAATTGCAAGCACGGAAGAGATGACGGTATTGGGATACAGCTTCTCTTGGAGAGTGTGGAATAAAGCAGGGAAGGAGCTACGGTGCTTGCCACTGTGTTTACACAGGACAGCTGCAGCATGATGCATGTGTATAATACGCATTGCATTTCATAGGCTTACCAGATCTCCAACCGGGACAGAGTGCTAGACCTTTAGGAGAAGGAATGTGGGCAGCTTGGTGTAGCTTGTTAAACCTTAGAGCACAATCCTAGGTATGTCTACTCAGAAGCAAGTCCCACTGAACACAATCGGGCTTGCTTCTGAGTAGACATGCCTAGGATTGTGCTCTAAGGTTTAACAAGCTACACCTGCCCACATTCCTTCTCCTGAAGGTCTAGCACTCTGTCCCGGTTGGAGATCAGGTAAGCCTACTTTTAGGAGAAGGAATGTGGGCAGGTATAGCTTGCTAAACCTTAGAGCACAATCCTAGGCATGTCTATTCAGAAGCAAGCCCCATGGATGCCTAGGATTGTGCTCTAAGGGCTTAACAAGCTACACCTGCCCACATTCCTTCTCCTAAAAGTAGGCTTACCAGATCTCTAACCGGGACAGAGTGCTAGACTTTTAGGAGAAGGAACGTTTTGCGCATGTGCAAAACAAAGATAAACAGTGTGACGTGGCAGTCGGACTTCAGAAAGGCCCGGCCACCGGTCGAGGTGGACGCTCCCAGGCTTTCTCCGGCTCCGAGGCTGGGGAGAAGGCCTCGGAGCGCCCACCGGGCGGCACACGCTCTGTGGAAACACTGGAGCGAGCGGAGCAGCGCCGCCCGGGGCCGAGATGCCGCCTGGAGCCGCTGCTCCGCTCGCTCCAGTCTATCCACGCCTCTGGGTAGTAGCACAGGTAGTTCTCCTGGGATGGATCCTGGCTACCAATACCTGAATTTGATCCCTGCTGAAATCTTCTCTGTGCTGCTGTAGATGTCTGTGACCCATCCAGCATTAAGGCTGCTGCAGCCCGAGTCACTGAGCAGCTGAAAGGAGCTGGGCTGAATCTGCTGGTCAACAACGCGGCGATTCTGAAGCCCAGCACTCTGGAGACGGTGACCCCAGAGGACATGTCCGAGGTGTACCAGAACAATGTGATTGGGACCATGATGGTCACCCAGGTAAGATCATCCAAGGGCCCTTCTACTTGGAAACTTCTTGTAGTGTTAGATGTCCTTAACGTTTGCGAACCAAGGTTGCCTGATGTCTAGGCTTACCAGATCTCCAACCGGGACAGAGTGCTAGACCTTTAGGAGAAGGAATGTGGGCATGTGTAGCTTGTTCTTAGAGCACAATCCTAGGCATGTCTATTCAGAAGCAAGCCCCATGGATGCCTAGGATTGTGCTCTAAGGTTTAACAAGCTACACCTGCCCACATTCCTTCTCCTAAAGGTCTAGCACTCTGTCCCGGTTGGAGATCTGGTAAGCCTACCATGTCAGTATTTCCTAGTCATGGGGTCATGATGCATGCAGCGGTGCTTATCTTTGACGCTTACCTTGGAGCTCGTCTTTCAGGAAGTTTGGGGGGTGATGTAATGATGTAATCACATTGCCCCCAACCTTCCGGGCTTTTGCATTGCTTTTATGCGAAAACCCGCCTCCGGACCGCCCCCGCTCCAGGCTCAGGCACTCTCGCTCTCTCATCAAAGCGTAGTGGAAACACGCTGTTCGTTGAGAGCAGGGGTTGGCTGAGCCCGGGGAGGGCTGAAGATTGCCATGTGGAGGCTCAGTCATTGTGTGGTGGTGGCACCCCCTCTGAGGGTGGTGCCTGGTGTGGCCCACACTCCCTGCATGCATGGATTCCCACCAATTTTTGGGACAACGTGGCGATACAACAATGCATGACATACAGGAATTCAGCAGGTGATGCTGCTCCCAATATGGAGGTGAATCGATGGAAGAAAGTTGCATCTATTGAATCAGGATTGCAAGTAGCTGCCATATGGATGAATATGGGCACAACACTGGCAGGGAAGTGCTGGACTCACATTTGGGGTCACAGTGTTGCTCTTGCGGTGATGAAGGGACATCCATTCCACCAACCCCTGCCCCAAAACTATACGGCTGCCTTGATTTGTTTCTCTCTGTCTCCAGGCCTTTCTGCCCTTGCTGAGGAAGGGGTCTCAGGAAAGCCCCCAGAAAGGGATGAGCTGCAGCAAAGCAGCCATTGTCAACATGTCGAGTGAAGCGGGCTCCATCACAAATCTCCTTGGGTGGGATAAAGGACATGTCATCTCTTACCGTTGCAGCAAGGTATGGACGTCCCAGGGGAGCAACCTGTGACAGGTTAGCTCCATTGACAGCATCCAAGCAAGTAGACGAGAATGTCTCTCAATCACACGCTCTTTCTGAAATCTTTTTCCACTGTCCTCTAGCTCAGGGGTTATTTTATTTATTTTTATTTTCTGTATTTATATCCCGCCTTTCTCACCATCAGATTTCTCATCAGATTTTATTCAAGGCGGCTTACATAGGCAGGCTATCTTTAGACCTGATAAGGGTCTTTACAATATTGTTCTTCTATTCCTATATAGAACCTTCCATGCTTGAGATGTTTTCCCTTCCGAGTGCAAGTTTCACAGTTCACCACAGTTCACCCTCGGACGGTTGTCTTAGATGTTCTCTCTCTAGCTGACTCCTCCGCATTCCACCCTCTCACGATGCCTTCTCAGTGTCTTTGCGAGGTTGGTCAGCAGCTTCCGTCTCCCATCCAAGCGGGAACCAAGGTTGACCCTGCTTAGCTTCTTCAGGCAGAGCACCGGCTCAAACCTCCAGGCCACACCTCCAACCCTTCCTAGAAAATGTCCCTAATAAAATCTCTTAGGTCTCCCAAGCCCTCTGCTTGATCTGCTCTCTTCTCATTGAACTGGGATGCATCATTCACTACCCTGTTTGTTTCTGCCATCATGTCTCCCTCGCAGGCTGCTCTGAACATGCTCACCCGGTGCATGTCGCTGGGATTTGCAAAAGACGAGATCCTGTGCATCACGTTGCATCCTGGATGGGTGCAGACAGACATGGGAAACATGGCGGTAGGTGCTTCATCATGGATTCTTATCCAAACATGGATAAAACTAAATATATTTCAGTACATGGTCCACTGTCCAAGCAATATTTCAAAAAATATTTCTGAACCTTTAACATTTTTTTTTGAAGTTGCAACAAAATATTTCATCTCCCAGTGTTCAGCTGTACTTTTTTCCTGACACCTCAACATTCTGAGTCCTTTTGGGGGACTGCTGAACATGTTCAGTCACTATGTCCACCAGCTTTCAGCAGAGAGGAAGGTGTCTCCTTCTTTTAATTTACTAACATCCATTTCTGCATACCCAGGAATCCCACAACTGGGTAGAAAGCACGACTGTGTCTGTGAGTGGCTCTGTTTTTCTTGCAGCATCTGAGCTTCCTGTTAGCACATGCGACACTCTGTCTGTTTAAAAATGTAAGAATTGCCTTTAGTCTGATCCAGCAACAAAATCTAGGACCACTCACTGGACCACTACAAGGCAGAATTCAGTGTATTTTAAAAAAAATACTTTTTAAAATTACAACTCTGTGCTGAGTCTCAAAGTGTGACCCTACCCACCTTGGTCTGCACCCCGTTCCTCTCCCTCCCCGCCCCATTCAGTCCAGCCCCTGCCTCAAGGCCGCTGCAGACGGCACGAATCTCGGCTCGTCCCAGACGCCTGAGGAGCTTAGTCAAGGCGTGCTGGGGTGTCTGGTTACCACAGCGGAAGCGAGCGGTCTCCCGATTTCCGGCACGATCGAAAATCCTCCTGGGCCATGTTTGAGGGGGCCGCACAGCAGAGCTACTGCAGCCACCAAGGGGGAGGAGAGTGGCTATCTGCCAATCAGGTGTGTTAGCCAATCACCGTGGAGGTTTCTTCCAAGAAGGCGGGACAAAAGGTGGGACTATTTGCGGGAAGACACTCCTACTCCTCTCGTGCTCGCTCGTCTCGGCGCTCACTCATTCGCCTCGGCATGCAGTCTGCAACGGCTCTCATTCTCATCCCCTGAGTTGATTTACCAGTGCCAGTGGTCATTGACGGACTGCTGGTTGAATGGTGTGTCACCGTTTGTGACAGCTGTGTAAAGTCCCCAATAGTATTGGGCTGTAATTCTCTGTACAAAGCCATATAGGCTTGGGGTCATCAGCACAGGTGCATTCCAAATTCCTTGAAGATTTGCTTCATTATGTCGAAAAGAGGCATAAGTAAAGTTAATTCTCTGACCACCAGCACATTCATTTTTGATCATCCTTTGCACAGTGCTTGTGTCATTCACCTCGTTTCTCTTTCCAGGGACCGGCCCCTATGACAGTGGACGGGAGTGTGCGGAGCATCCTGAACACGCTTGGCCGCCTCTCTGAGAAAGACAATGGCACTTTTGTGAATTGGGAGGGAAAAGTCCTTCCCTGGTGATACACCTGACTTCCAGCTTGAATATGCTGCAGGAGCAAACCCTTGCTAGGTCCTGTTCAAGCTTTGAGCATTTGGATGGTGCTAAGTAGCAGATTCCTGCAAGCAACTCAAATGAGCTGTACTTTGCTCGTCACTTTGAGCAACTTCTGAGATGGCGCTGTTGACCTTTTTTTTTAATATATATTTATATTTTATTGATATATTAAAACATAAAAACAATACATATTTCATAAAGTTATAGCAAGCGCGAAGCAATACATCCTACTAGCATACTGTTCACTATTTTCTACATATAATTTCCAGCTAAGCCAAAACAACACCCACATTCTATTCATTAAATCCGCATATCATCACATCATTCCTCTCTCTCTCTTTCTCTCTTAAAAAGTCAATAAATGGTTTCCAATTATTCACGAAAAAGTTAACTGACTTTTCCTTAATTAAAATTGTAAGTTTATCCATTTCAGCATAGTCCAAAACTTTCAGCCACCAATCTTCCAGCAAAGGTATGTCCGAATTCTTCCAATATTGTGCATATAAAATTCTTGCTGCAGCTATCATATATAAAAACAAAGTTTGAAATTTTTCGCCTACATGATCCTCCCACATACCCAACAAAAATGTTTCTGGTTTCATTTGAACCTTAATCTTTAAAATCAACTCAATCTGTTTATGAATCTGAGTCCAGTACTTCTTTGCTTGGGGGCATGTCCACCACATATGGTAAAAAGTTCCTTCTTGCTTTTTACATTTCCAACATCTATTCGTCACCTTCTCTTACATTTTTGCTAATTTGCTTGGGGTTATATACCATCTATATATCATTTTATACATATTTTCTTTAATATTAACATTTAACGTAAATTTCAACTGTTTTAACCATAGTTGTTCCCATTGGTCCATTAAAATAACATGACCTACATTTTTCGCCCAATGAATCGTACATTCTTTAACCTGTTCTTCTTCTGTTTCAAACTTCAAAAGCAATTTATACATTTTTGAAATTATCTGGTCTTCAGATTTTAATTGTACCTCCAATATTGATTCTTCTTCTACAAATCCATATGCCTTCTTGTCCACTTTAAATCTCTCCAAAATTTGAGCATATACAAACCATTGGCAATTAAAGTCTTCTTCCATTAGTTTTTCTCTTGACTTCATTGTACAGTCTCCTTGTGAAAAAATTAATAAATTTCTATATAGTAGTCCTTTCTCTTTTGGCATGCTACTTCCACCAAAGTGTGCTTCATATGGTGCAACCCATAATGGTACTTTCTCATAAAACCTCATTTTATATCTATTCCAAATTCTCCATAATGCATGTCTAACATAATGATTTTTAAATTCTAAATTTGCTTTCACTTTATCATACCACAAATACCCATGCCAACCAAATCTCAAGTCAGAGCCTTCTAACTCCAATAATCTTCTATTTTGTAAATACACCCACTCTTTCAACCACACAAAACAACATGCTGCATAATATACTTTCAAATCTGGTAGTCCTAATCCTCCTCTCTCTTTTGCATCTTGAAGAATCTTATATTTCACCCTTGGTTTTTTTCCCTTGCCAAATAAATTTAGAAATGTCTTTCTGCCATTCTTTAAATGGTGCATCAGATATAATCACTGGTATCGTTTGAAATAAGAACATCATTGTTGGCAATACATTCATCTTAGTCACCGATATCCTTCCTAGTAAAGACAATTTGAATCTTTCCCATCTTAACAGATCTTTCTTAATTTCATTCCATACTTTAACATAATTATTTTGAAATAATGTACAATTCATACTCGTCAATACAATTCCAAGATATTTAACTTTTTTTTCCACCTTAAATCCTGTTTTATTCATCAGTTTCAGTTGATCTTGAATCTTCATATTTTTAGTCACTATTTTTGTCTTCTGTTTATTAACTTTAAATCCTGCAAGAGATCCAAATTCTTTTAATTTACTCATCAACAACTCTATATCTTTTAATGGATTTTCCAGCATTAGTACCAAGTCGTCCGCAAAGGCTCTTAACTTGAATATTTCTTTCTTAATCTTCACACCATGTATTCTTTCATCTTGTCTAATATTTCTATTCAAAACTTCTAACATCAATATAAACAGCAATGGTGATAACGGACATCCTTGTCGTGTACCTTTTTGAATTTCAAAAGTCTTAGTCAGCTCACCATTCACTAATACTCTTGCAGTTTGTGTCACATAAATTGAATTTATCCATTTATTGAAGTTTTCCCCGAAGTCCATTTCTTGTAAAACTTCTAATAAAAAAGACCAGTTCAAATTATAAAAAGCTTTTTCAGCATCTATAAATATTAATGCTAATTGCTTATCTATACATTTGTCAAAATGTTCCAACATATCTAGAACAATTCTTATATTCTCCCTCAAATGTCTTTTTGGTAGAAAACCACATTGATCTTCATGTATAAATTTTTGCAACATCTTCTTCATTCTCTCCGCTAAAATTGATGTAAATATCTTATAATCATTGTTAAGCAAAGATATAGGTCTATAGTTCTTTATACTACTTGAATCTTGTCCTTCTTTTGGTATCAAAGTTATGTTCGCCTCTTTCCATGAATCTGGCATTTTTCTATTTTGTAAGATATCATTCATTGTCTGTTGTAATGGAATACTTATTACATCTTCTAGACATTTATAGAATCTCCCAGTCAAACCATCTGGACCTGGTGCCTTATTCAGCTTAACTCTCTTTATCGCATCTGCCACTTCTCTAGGCATGATCCTTTCATTTAAAATTAATTTCTGATCTTCCAAAACTTTTGGTAAATTTTGCTTTACCAAATATTCCTTTATTTTTGCTGGTTCTACCTTCTGTCTTTTATATAAATTTGTATAATAATTTACAATTAATTTTTGTATATCTTCCTGTTCTGTACATATTTTCTCTGTCTCTTGTAACTTAGAGATAATTCTTTTCTCCCTCTCTTTCCTCAGTTTATAAGCTAAAAATTTTCCTGGTTTATTAGCATGTTCAAAATACCTTTGTTTCGCATACTTCATTTTAATTTCTATTTCTTTTGTTATCATCAGGGATAATTGACTCTGTAAAATTTTAATTTGTTGTAAAACGTTTTTGTCACAAGGTGTCCTCCTCAACTCTTGTTCTTTCTTCTTTATCTCTTCTTCAATCTTTTGAAACTTAATTTGTCTCTTTTTAGTCCATTCTGCATTTTTTTGTATAAAATATCCTCTTATAAATGCTTTACTTGCATCCCAAACTATTCTTACTTCTGTTCCTTTATTCATATTTAACTCAAAAAAGTCTTTTAGTTTACTCTTAGCTTCTTCTATTATCTCTTCTTTCTGTAATAACAGTTCATTCAGTCTCCATCTATAAGTTTTAATTTTCTTCCTTATGGCCAGCGATATCGGATTATGATCTGAAATAGATTTTGTTAAAATCTCTGCTTTGGAAGTTCTAACAGCTATATCCTTTGACACCCAAAACATATCAATTCTTGAACTTGATCCATGTCTCTCTGAATAATGTGTGAACTCCTTAGAGCTCCCATTTTTCTGTCTCCATATGTCCAAGACCCCTAAAGTCTCCACCATTTCAAAAAAACTTTTAGGTAATTTCCCTTGATTGTGCTTTATTTCTTTTTCGGAACCTTTATCACTCAGTGGGGAGACAACTCCATTCCAATCGCCCAACAAGCAAAAACTACTATAAGAATAATTTGCCAACAAATCCATCAAATATCTAAAAAAAATCCCCTTTTTGTTGATGTGGTGTATACACCCCCAATATTAACGTTTTTATCCCATCTAGTATTACTTCCACTGCCACCCCTCTTCCTTTGTAATCTGCAAATATTAATTCTGGCTTCAAATATTTTTTAACATTTAAAACCACCCCATTCTTCTTCTTGATGTTGGTTGAAAAAAATTCTTCTCCCAAATTTTTCTGAATCAAAAATTTTGTATCTCCCTTTTTTATATGGGTTTCTTGAAGGCATATCACATCTTGATTAAGTTTTTTCAAATAATGGAATACTCTTTTTCTTTTTTGCGGAGCATTAGCTCCATTAATATTCCATGATAAAAATTTGTAATCCATCCTTATTGTTCACAGCTTGCCATTGCACTGTCCATCCCTTCATCTTCTTCTTCTTCTCTTCCATCCTTGAATCTTCTCAGGAACTCTTTTGCTTTCTGGATTGTATCCAATCTATAGGTTTTTCCATGAAGTTTAACAGTCACGCCTTCTAATTTTCCCCACCTAAAGACAATCTTCTGTTTCTTCAGCACCTCCACCAGGAATGCATAACTTTTCCTTTTCTGCAAAATTCTCAGCGGAATCTCCTTTAGCACAATGATGTGCGCTCCTTCTACCTTGAGTCTTGATTTAGCATGTTGCTGTAGAACTTTATCTCTTGTTCGTTGCCTCACAAAATGCACCAAGATATCTCTTGGCACTTTCTTTACTACTGCATATCTTGTATTAATTCTATATGCCTTATCCAAATCCAGATCCAATTCATCTATTTGTAGAAATTCTGACAGAATGTGTACCATTCTATCTCTTGTATCTTCTGCTTGTTGTTCTGGAATTGCACGAAACCGTAGGAAGCTCTGTTTTCACTCTTGTTCAGCCAGCGCCAGCATATCTTGAATCTTGCAGCTCTCCATTTCAAAATGCATCACTTTATCTTCCTGGGTTTTCATCTTGATATTTATCTCTTGCAGATCACCTTTTATTTCTTTCACAGCTACATCTAGCTGGTATAGTTCTTGTTTCAGCTCCACCTTCATCTTTTGAAATTCTTCCTGCAAAGTTCCCAATTTTGCATCGAATTTATGTTCCCATCTTTTAAAACATTCTTCCAGTGTTTCCGTTGGTCTTTCTGTTCCAGGCGACTTTGGAGGTGATTTTTTTTCTAATGTATTCCCTCTTCTTCTTGTAGCCATATTTCTAATTTTCACCAAATGGCACTCTTTCACTTACTCAGTTCAACTTCTTTTCCTTCTCTTTGAAACCAAAAACAAAGACTCAACTTCTTAAAATGTGTGCAGGCGGCAAATACCAACCAACATAATTATTTTTCAATCTTTTTTTCAATCCTCCATGATGACCTTCTGCCCAGAAGGGATTGTTTGTCCGTCTTTGTACAGTTCCAAACCGCAGGAATTCAAAACAAACAATTCAAAAGCAAAACAAGTCTCATTCTCTCATTAAAACAGTTTATGGATATCTCCCCAAAGTGTTTCTTCACTACTTCAATCTTCCGTAAGTACCAACAAGTTACTTAGTATTTTCGCTTAATATTTTCACTGTAGTATATTATCTTCCTTCCAAATTATATCCTTTTCACAACAAATCTTCTATTCTTAAATTAACTCGTTATCTTAGCTTATTTCTTCAATTCTTACTGCAGTTCCTCGCCACTTGCATAAGCAAAGCAAAAGCGGGAGGGGGCTTGGCTTACATTCCGGCTGATTTTTGAGCTTGTTGTTGATCCATTTCTTCCACGCTCAAACCAAAACAAACTCGAAAAGCCTATGCTCTCCGAGAAAGTAATGGGAGCGATCCGAAGATATGTGGTTTATCTCATCGCACACCCTTTTAATCCAGGGGTAGAGTAATTAAGTCCATCAGACGTGCTCCGTCGGTATAGAGCAACCGACAAAGCTGTCAGCCAGCCATTCCTCTCCAACCGGAAGTCCGCTGTTGACCTTCTTTTGACCATTCCAGGGAAGTGGCTAAGCATTGCTTCAGGGATGGGCTCTTGTGCTGTCTTCAAATCCCAATCTCACAACGATACCCATAGGTTTAGTGGAATCTATCATCAGAAATCTGGAGGATTAGGGGAGTGATAGTAGCAGGATCTTCATACTGGGGAACTCTGGATATTGTGCATTCGTGCCTAAAGTCTACACTATGACCTGTAAGACCTTGTACTTTGGAACTGCAGTGATTATGGCTTTTGCTAAATTATTTTAAAATAAATGACAACTGCTTTGCAACGTGTAATCTGTATTCTGTGTCCTTTTGATAGCAAACTTTCCTGGCAATTGGAAACTTTGCGGGAGAACAGGGGCGTCGTCTGATATGGGGCGGTGGTGCGGTGGGCCCCAGGGCGTTGGGGCGGAAAGGCTCCGTGGGGGGCGGGAGCCTCCTTAACTTTTGGTTTTTTTCCCCTTTTTCGGGTTTTTTTAAAGGTTTTTTTAAAGGTTTTTAATGCTAACGGGGCTTCTAAAAGGGTATGTGTGCTTTGCGCAAACTTATCTGTAGTTCTAGGACTCTCCAGCGACGATCAGGGGCACAGATCGTCCCTCTGCTCCCGGACGCGAACTCTGCAAAGCGTCCAGGAGCGCACTGCAGAGTTAACGCATGCGCAGAGCGACGATGTTTCCAATCGTCGCTCTGCGCATGCGTTAACTCCGCAGCGCGTTCCTGGGCGCTTTGCAGAGTTCGCGTCCGGGAGTAGAGCTGCAGAGGGACGATCTGCGCCCCCTGATCATCGCTGGAGGGTCCTAGAACTACAGATAAGTTTGCGCAAAGCACACATACCCTTTTAGAAGCCCCGTCAGCGTTAAAAACCTTTAAAAAAACCTTTAAAAAAACCAGAAACTCATTATGCAAATTAATTGTTTAATTTGCATAATGGGGCGGCGGGCTTTTCCGCCACAGTAGCAGGGGCGCCTGGCTACGCCTCTGCGGGAGAATCCTGCATATCGGTATTCATATCGCCAAAATTGGGAGAAACTAGGGATAAGAAGTAATGAAATGGAAGGAATTCACATCAACCTCTTGTACCTTGGGGAAGATGTTGCCAATACTGGGAATCTGAGTTTAGTTGTGAGCACTCATCAGGCCTGGCTACGCAGAAAAGAAAAGCAGACTTGCTTAACTGGGGAGGGGGTGTTGACTACGGAAAGGAAGATGATCTGGAGGGTCATGGTAAACCTGTGGTTTGAATTTACAGGCATAACTGGGGGTACGGAGCCACAGGATTTGTAACTTGATGTGATGAATATCCTATATTATTCCTTATTTCCCCCTATTCCCCTTCTGGGATCCCTTAATGTTTAGTCTGAAATGAGCTGAGCTTTTCTGGGCCCTCCACCAATAAGAAACCATCCTTCCCCTAGGTGGTGCTTGCAGGAACCATGAAAGAAGAATGGAGATTTTCATGGCTTGTTACAGTCACTAGAGAAGTACAATTTATGGGTTTTCCAGCCATGTATTTAAAATTGAAGAAATACAGATACAGGTGGGCCCCCATATCCACTGATTCGCTATCCACGGTTTCAGTTATCCACGGATCGTGGGGACCCCCCCAGGCTTTTACTTTTTTCCCAGTAAGCTTTGTTTCTTCCTTAAAGAAACAGGAGAAGCAGCCTCTGGCTGCTTATTACAGGCAAGTAGAACGAGACTAAGTACTAGAGAGGCTCTGCAAGGTTAACAGAAACCTTGCAGAGCCTCTCTAGGACTTAGTCTCGTTCTACTTGCCTGCAATGGAGGCTGCTTCTCTGTTTTAAGGAAGAAACAAAGCTTGCTGAAAGAAAAATAAGAGCTGGGGGGGGGCAAGCATGCCTGCCTGCAGGGGAGGCAGGGTGGAGGGGCCCTCAGGAAACCATGGAGGGGGTATTCGCTCTTATCCACGGTTTCAAGTATTCACTGAGGGGCCTGGAACATATCCCCAGCGGATATGGGGGCCCACCTGTATTATCAACAGTAACCAAAGAGTTGTCTTAAACTGATAGCTCCTTATCCAAGTATGACCTACTCTGATGGAGTTCAGTCCTCTCGGATTTCAAGCTGTGCGCTTGCCCAGCCCCTGTTCAACCAGATCCTTTCCCTGAAGCTGCCAAGGGTTGAACTTGATACTTGCAAAGCCTGTGAAGCGTACAGATAAGTGACATTTTCTCCCTCCCTCTTTACATAACTTCACACCTTGCCTCGGGGTGTCAGATCAGCTTACTTCTATTTACTGTACTAAAGTCCAGCTCATTGCACTACAGGGCATCTCTGCAGGTGCACAGGGAAAGCCACAACTCGACACACCCTGCTTGCTGAGTCTTTATCCCAGTCACTAAACTAAATCCAGTTATCAGAGAGTAAGTGATAAAATGACTCTCATGTCTCGCAGTGTCCTTGTGACAGGCTCCAGCCAGGGGATTGGACTGGAACTGGTGCGGTAGCTTGTGGAGATGAAAGATCCTCCGGAACACATCTTTGTGACCTGCTGTAGAAATAATGGATCCCAAGGAAAGGTTGGTAGCACGTCAGTGCTCATCATGTTAAGGGAGAAGGCAATCTTGGAAGGTGTTTTTAGAGTTTCTTGGTAAAAGGGCTTGATGTTGCATGTTCTTACCAGGGATGAGGATCAAGTCTCTGACTCCAAGTCTTGAGTCAAGTCCCAAGTCTATGGGTCCAAGTCTCCAGTCATGTCTCAAGTCTTTGCCCCCATGTCCCAACTCTTTGGTTGCAAGTTGCGAGTCCCTATCTAAATAATGGGGAAAAGGGGTCTAAACCTGAATAAAATCCGACTTGTCGTAAAAGGCTCCAAGTCTCCACTCGAGTCTTTCGAGTCTTTTACAATCGCCGAGTCTTTTACAATTTTACAATTTACATGCTTGCCCCCCCCAGCTCTTATTTTTCTTTCAGCAAGCTTTGTTTCTTCCTTAAAACAAACAGAGAAGCAGCCTCCATTGCAGGCAAGTCGAACGAGACGAAGTCCTAGACAGGCTCGGCAAGGTTTCTGTTAACCTTGCAGAGCCTCTCTAGTACTTAGTCTCGATCTACTTGCCTGTAATAAGCAGCCAGAGGCTGCTTCTCCTGTTTCTTTAAGGAAGAAACGAAGCTTATTGGGGAAAAAGTAACAGCCGGGGGGGGGGGGGAATGTCCCCATGATCTGTGGATAACTGAAACTGTGGATAGCGAATCAGTGGATATGGGGGCCCACCTGTATTTGTATGTCGATATCATTCTATTAGCAAAAAAAAAAAAAAAAAGGAATACGAGATATGAATAAGTGACTAGGCAGGACTTGTCATGGACCTTGGTACACTCCTGTTTAGCACTGACTGGAAGAGAGGCAGGATGGTGTAGTGGTTTGGGAGTCGGACTTAGACCTGGAAGATCCAGGTTCAAATCCCCGCTCAGCCACGAAGCTTCCTGGGTGACCTTGGGGCAGTCACTATCTCTCCGCCTCACCTACCTCACAGGGTTGTTGTGAGGACAAAAGGAGGGGAGGAAAGATGTACACCACTCTGAGCTCCTTAGAGGAAGGGCGGTATAAAAAATGTGAAAAATAAATAAATAAAGGTGACAAAGTGCAACATTGTGCAACATTGTCAAATAAATTGTGCAACATTGTGCAACATTGTCAAATAAATAAAAATAAATATATTGGTTGCTGCCAGATGGACCCTTCAACACAGCTGAGGCACCGTTCTTCTGCAATGTAGCTGGAAGTGAATTAAAACACTGCCTGATTGTGCGCAACCATGCCCTTCCCACACGGACTGCAGCTCCTCCTTCATGCATTTTGGGGAGGCTTACCATAGTCCCGGAATGAGACAGGCGTCAGCCTAGAGAGGACCCGAGCCACTGCCAAGAGTGCACCGCAGCTGCCCAATGCGTTTGTGGCTTCCGGTCAACAATGCAGCCACGTTGGGCAGCCGCAGTGCACTCTTGGGAGCAACTCGGGTCCGCTCTAGGCCGACGCCTGCCTGTTCTGCTTGATATTTCAGTCCCACTGCAGATTCTGGAGGCAAAGGAAGAACAAGAAAACAGGCTACCCCATTCTCTCTCTCTCATTCCATGCTCACATCACTACATGCTGCATAGCCCACCACTCAGCACATGTGATAAATTGTGTGGCTAACATGCACCACTGGGGCCTGCACGTGGGAAGAGAGCATCGCCACTAAGTGACCCAAGGTGACACAAAGTGCAAAAAAACCCTCAAACAAACCCAAAGAGAATGACCAAAAGGGTTAGATCACATAGGGCAGCTGCAAGGAAAAGAGAATTGCGACGTGGTCAGCAAAACAAGGTGCATTTATTGCAGATAAAAGGCAAGGCTAAGCAGGCACGTTCATCGCTCCTGGGAAGTTTTCCTCCTGCACCGCAGACAAGCTGGTATTTCACCAGGGAACGACCTTCCCCTCCCAGGACACAAAAGTGCCCGAGTCTTTCTCAGAGAGACGGGAAAGAGTGTTCAGGATCCCTTGTACGCTCCCGTCCACAGGCAGCTCCAATGGGAAACAGCTCTGAAAACACCTTCCAAGATCGCCTTCTCCCTTAACATGATGAGCACTGACTTGCTACCAACCTTTCCTTGGGATCCATTATTTCTACAGCAGGTCACAAAGATGTGTTCCGGAGGATCTTTCATCTCCACAAGCTACCGCACCAGTTCCAGTCCAATCCCCTGGCTGGAGCCTGTCACAAGGACACTGCGAGACATGAGAGTCATTTTATCACTTACTCTCTGATAACTGGATTTAGCTTAGTGACTGGGATAAAGACTCAGCAAGCAGGGTGTGTCGAGTTGTGGCTTTCCCTGTGCACCTGCAGAGATGCCCTGTAGTGCAAGGAGCTGGACATTAGCGCAGTAGATACTGTAAACTGATCTGATACCCTGAGGCATTAGGCAAGGTGTGAAATTATGTCAAGAGGACTGGAGCAGGAAGGAATGCAATAGGTCCACCCGTGGTGAAATAACACGTACACACAGTTCGAAACTGGGTGAGATTCACAGTCCGTTCAATTATATATGGAAAGTCCTGTCAGCGGAATGCACGTTTCACCAGTGAAAGCATCAGGATCCAGGGGGGAGTGCCTGGATACGGCATGTTTCGGCTCGCCGACTCTGCCAGCGAGTGGAATGACGCCGCCAGCACATAGCTGGTGGCTGCGCATTCAGGCCAGCGGTGAGACCACCGTCTGTGAGCTGGCAGTTGGGGAGGGAGGTGGGAGGGTGTGGAAGGAACAGTGATGCTTCTGGGCAGGGAGGGGGGTAGAGTGGGAGGCGGAACAGGGATGGGAGGGGTGGGATCAGAGGCACATGTGTGCAGCCATATCCTAGTACAGTATTTACTATTTTATTTACAGGATTTTTACCCCGCCTTTCTCCCGGAAGGGACCCAAGGAGGCTTAGAACATGAAAAAAAAGAATACAATACAAAAAATACAATACAACAAATAATCACTTTTTAAAACAATAAAAGAACAGTTAACGAAAACTAGTAAAAAACAGCATTTAAACGTTAATAAAAAACAGATCACATTGCATTAAAAAAGCAAGAGCATAAAAACAGCAGCACCTCACCTGTACCAGCAGGATGGATGTTAAAAAAGGCAAAGGACTCAGAAGGCTTCCTTAAACAGGAAAGTTTTCAGGCCTCGCTGGAAAGTCTCCAAGGAGGGAGCAGTACTTAAGTGAAGAGGGAGGGAATTCCATAAGGCTGGTGCCACTACTGAGAGAGTAGGGGGTATCCTAGTATACCCCTTTCCACTCCCATTCCCTCACCCTTATTCTCCTTGGTTCTTCTGTGCCAGCAAAATACCTGGTGCAGTAGAACTGAGGAGACACAAACGGAAAGCAAAGGCTTCCCCTAAATTTAGGAAATGTAAGTTCCGTTACCCTGAGGAGAGCTCTGCAACTCTCTCTCTCCCCCCCCCCCATAGGATGCTGTGCTCTCTCTTGCAATGCGTGCATTGATAGGGGCGGGGTTGGATCGGATTGGGGTCTCAGTCCCCACGAGTTTTGCCTTTCATCTCATTCATTGCAATTGAATCTGCAGATTTGCTCTTGCATAATAACAGTGTCAGTTTGGACCTTTCAGGACTTGCAGAATTTGGCAGCTAAACATCAGGGCGTGGTGATCGTCCCACTGGGTACGTGGCTGCGGCTCTCCCCTGACCCCAAAGCCACTTTCTACATTATTGGGGGCAGGAGTTGAGGTAATGGGGGCTGCCCCATTAGCCAGATTTGCACTTGTTTGTCTGTTCGGATCCTTCAGGAGTTGGAGGAGAATTTGGCTGCTAAACATCAGGGGGTGGTGATCGTCCCAGGTCCCACTGGGAACGTGACTCCACTGCCCGCTGCCCCCTATTGTCACTTTGTAGCTTAGTGGGGGCAGGAGGTGAGGTTTCAAACTATTGCAAAAGATTACTATTTTGCAGATAAAATGTGGGTTTTGGTTCCTCATTTGTAGTGCTCAATGCACAGACAGAGACCTCCCATTTTCCGAGATGTCAAAGGATGGATCTTTAGTATCTGAATCAATACGGTTCACCTCCCAGGCAGTGTGTGTGTGTGTGTGTGTGTGTGTGTGTGTGTGTGTGTGTGTGTGTGTGTGTCTCACTAGCAGGCACTGCTTTTTGCATCAGTGCAGCATTCAGAAAAACAGCCATTTTGTGTATATTATCATTCTTTCTTTACATGTATGACAGTAGTACACAATTAAGAAATTAGGTTTTAAATGGTTTATCCATCCCCATTTAGTTCTGAAGCCACACCCAAAGGAGGAGTTTCTTGGGCAGGGCTGCAAGCCTGGGCAGAGGGCCTGGACACAGAGCTCTGCTAGTCAGGCACAGGAAGGGGAGAGAGATGGCAGCTTTGGAGCCACGTAACGTACTGGTGACTGGATCCAACCGGGGCATTGGCTTGGAGCTGGTCAAGCAGCTGGCTGAGAAAAAGAACAGCCCAGAAAAGATCTTTGCCACCTGCCGGGACCCAGAAGGAACAGCAGCCCAGGTGAGCCCAGAGGCGGACTTCGCTGGACCTTAGGGTGGTGGGTGCTTAAAGAAGGGAATTCCTTTTGATACCCAGAAAACGGTGCCCGGGCAGTGGAGCGCTCTGGCAAGACTTCTTCAGTCTCCCATTATTCTTGTTATTATGTTGTTGTTATCAATATTAGCAAGGCAGGATTGGTGCTGGGGAATGTTCAAAGGTCCCTTACAAATAGGTTAATTCCCCCTGATGTCCTTTTTGATGAGCCTTCCCTTTTTTTGTTGCACAGTTTGGGAGGTTACAGAGCTGGAAAGGGATTCATTCCCCCATTGCTCTGAAGAGCAGTTAAAGAGAGATGTGATTAATTTCAGGGCTGTTGGAAAGTATGAGAATAACCAGGTGAAACTTTCTGTAATACAAAAGGGAATGAAAATCACAAAGCAATAATTTCCATTGAATGTGGACATACGTCTGAGTAAACATGCTTAGGGATCACTGCCTCTGCTTTCATTATGGTACTTACAAAATGGAGGAAAACACCCTGACAGCTTGTTCAGGGCAATTAAAGCGGACTAACTGATTGTTAGAACATGCTCAAATATTCCAACAATTGGTACAAACATGACAAAAATGTACAAACATGACTGTTGATTTGGATTATATTGCTAGTGCGCACCCTCCCGGTGAGGGTGTAGGTTGGGCTTTTTCAGAGTTTCTCTTGCAATGTTCTCTAGGACTGAGGTTCTCAACCTGTGGTACAGGTACCCCTAGGGGTACACGGACCTCTTGCTGGGGGTACGCCAAGCCCAGGCTGCCCCTTATCTGCCCCATCAGCAGCTAATTAAGTGTTAATTAACATGGATTTTAAATTGTAATTATTTTCGGAGCCCTTCCGTCTCTCTGATTTTGGTTTTGGGCTTTTTTTTGTACTTTGGAAAATGTACTTTGGTGGGGTGGGGAGGGAGGAGCTGATTTTGGGAAGTGTGACTTGGCAAAAAAAAGAGAGATCCTTGTCTGTCTGTCTGTCTGTCTGTCTGTCTGTCTCACAGAGTAATTACCTAATTAATTGATTAATCAGCAGTTAATTAGCAGGGGGTACTTCAGAAAATTGGACCGTGATAGGGGGTACCCGGGCTTCCAAAAATTGAGAACCCCTGCTCTAGGAATTGAGTTGCATAACTTGAATGCTCCCCATTCAGAGCAAGGCCATTGACAAAACTTGAGATTCTGCAGGATTCTCTGGCAAAGTCTCAAGAATGCAACAGGTACTCCCCTGTTGAGGTAACATGCGCACACCCCACCAAACCAAGTGGGATACAGTCACCTCCTGTTTTGCCTTTTGTTTCATCACGTTTGAGTCTGTAGATCGGCTCTTGCATGACCGCCTCTTTCTGTTTGTTTGAATCTTTTAGGAGTTGAGGAATTTGGCTGCTAAACATAAGGGATTGGTGATCGTTCAGCTGGGTATGTAGCTGCCGCTCTCTCCTGCACCCCCCATTGTCACTTTGTAATTAGTGGGGGCACGAGTTGAAATTTCAGACGGTTGCAAAAAATTAGTATTTTGCAGGTGAAGAGTGGCCTGGGTCCTCATTTGTAGTGCTCACTCAAGAAATGTTTTTGCCAGGATGCATTTCTCTTACAGAGACATCCAATTTTCCAAGATGTCTATTTTTTGCATCAGTGCAGCATTCCGAAAGGGCCTCTTGGGGATACAGTATTATCATTTTTTCTTTGTATGACTCTCTTACTACACACTTTAGAAACTAGGTTTAAAATGCTTCATTGTGGGCTTGTTTATCCATCCCCATTTAATCCCAAAGCAGCTCCCTTTCCCTCCAACACAGTCCTCCCGATTCCAAATCCAGGAGGTCAACTGAGGCTGTTGCTTCTGGCAGTGGAGGGGAGGGAACTCTCTCCGCCCTCCTGGCTCACTGCTCCGTCTCCTGCCGCCGGATTTGAGAAGGGAGCAGCGGGGAACAGAGCTGAGTTGCAAGCGCGGAAGAGATGACGGTGTTGGGATACAGCTTCTCTTGGAGAGTGTGGAATAAAGCAGGGAAGGAGCTACGGCGCTTGCCACTGTGTTTACACAGGACAGCTGCAGCATGATGCACGTGTATAATACGCATTGCATTTCCAAACATACGCGTGTGTACATTCATGATTTTATTATGGCCCAATGTTATCCGGGCGAGGAGATTTTGGTGCGCCTTTTCCGCTAGTGCTGACTGCCGAAAAGCAGGTGAAACAGGGCGGTGATGAGGGGCAGGGAATGGGTGGGTTGGATCACGGAACGGGGAGAAAGAATAGGATTGGGCTCTTAGTATATATAAACGCAAGAGTGCAGTGAGGCAATAGTGCTGGTAGTTCTGCTGGGATGGATCCTGGCTACAGATGGGCTATTTTGATCCCTGCTGAAATCTTCTCTGTGCTGCTGCAGATGTTTCTAATGCTTCCAGCGTCAAGGCTGCTGCAGCCCAAGTCACTGAGCAGCTGAAAGGGGCCGGGTTGAATCTGCTGATCAACAATGCTGGGATTGTAATGCCATCCGATCCGGACACCGAAACACCGGAGAACATGTCTGAAGTGTATAAGGTCAATGTGATAGGACCCATGGTGGTGAGCCAGGTAAGTGCATCTTGAGGCCCCTTCTTCTTGGAAACACCGTGTTGAGTTGGAAGTTCTTAACATTTGCAGACCAAGTAGACTGGTGCCAGAATTTCCTAGTGATGGGTTGTTCACGCATGGATTCCCACCATTGCATGACAGGTGATGCTCCCCCCCCCATTGTGTACGTGAATTGATGAGAGCATTTTGCATCTTTTGTGAGTAGTTGCCATGTGGGTGATCCACAAGAGTTGTCCACCAGAAGGTAACTGCTGGACTCACATTTGTCTTCACACTGTTGCTTCGGCACTGATGAAGGGATGTCCACTCCGCCAACCCCTGCCCCAAAACTGTATGGCTGCCTTGATTTGTTTCTCTCTGTCTCCAGGCCTTTCTGCCGTTGCTGAGGAAGGGGTCTCAGGAAAGCCCCCAGAAAGAAATGAGCTGCAGCAAAGCAGCCATTGTCAACATATCCAGTATAGCCGGCTCCATCAGTCGTGGCTTTGAATGGGATAATGCACTCGTTATGTCTTACCGTTGCAGTAAGGTATGGATATATCAGGAATGCAAACTGGGAAGGGTTATGTATCCTGACAGCACCAAAGCACAAAGAAATTGCCTTTTCATCACATGCTCTTTCTTAATTCTTGTACCATGGTTTTCTAATCGAGATCATCCTTCATTCTCGTCCTCGTCTCATCTGTTTTCCCCACTGCCAAGAGAATGAGAATAAATTCATTGGGGTTTGTTTGTTCTCTTTATTTATGAAACTGCAAAGCATCACATACATTGATGTTGCTGCAAATTATGGACTTTGATGCAAGAATTATAGTAGGAATGAATTATAACAATTCAGAGGCACCTTCTAACTTCTGCAGTGAAAAACTATGTTCAGGGCCGTATATGCTTAACACTGAAAAATAAAATTAAAAGTATGGTTCCCTATGAAGAGCAACCAATTTTGCCTCTTACGGCACAATTTTTGGCATGTCTATTCTAACAGCGCAATCCTGTGTAACCTTGCACTGGTGTAACAGTAGATGCCCCGGTGTAAGTACACTTATGCCGGTGTAAGTGCACTTACGCCAGTGCATCTGCTGTTACACCGGTGCAAAGTTACACAGGATTGCGCTGTAAGTCCCATTGTGTTGAATGAGAGCTTCTCCTTGGGAAGTGTGTATAGAATTAAAGCCTTGGGCCTATAATGTCGTCCTTTAGAGCTGTTGGTTTTAGCTATACTGTTAGTGTGTTCTTACTGTACAGCTCTTACAGCCCACTTCTGTGTAGCTCTTGTACCAGTGTAACAGTAGATCCCCCGGTGTAAGAGCACTTATGCCAGTGTAACTTGCTGTACACCGATGGACACAGGACGGACACCGGCGTAACCCCGCTTGGTCACCTCACACGTGCAGTTTGGATGCGGAACGGATACCGGCGCAACTCCGCCGGCGCAGGGGGCATTCTGGGGGCGTCTGAATGCCCCTAGAATGCCCTCTGCACCTACAGAGTGCGCCGGGGTCCATTCCGCATCCGAACTGCACATGTGAGTTGTCCAAGGGGGTTACGCCGGTGTCCGTCCTGCGTCCATTAGCATATGGCAAGTTATACTGGCATAAGTCAGGATGGTGTAGTGGTTTGGGAGTCGGACTTAGACCTGGAAGATCCAGGTTCAAATCCCCGCTCAGCCACGAAGCTTCCTGGGTGACCTTGGGCCAGTCACTATCTCTCAGCCCCACCTACCTCACAGGGTTGTTGTGAGGACAAAAAGGAAGGGAGGAAATATGTACACCACTCTGAGCTCCTTGGAGGAAGGGCAGTATAAAAATGTGAAAAATGTGAAAATAAGTGCTCTTACACCGGGGGATCTACTGTTACACTGGTGCAAGAGTTACACAGGATTGTGCCCTTAGTAAATTAATTTGAAGAGTGGCATGCATAATATAAAAGAAAAGAAATACAGTATGACAAAAGACTTTCTCATACACTCTTTCCCAATCCTTGGCCAACAGGATTCAACTTCTTTCCCCTTCCCCTGTTTTCTGCCACCACTAGTGCTTACCACCATCAGAAGGGAGAACAGAATCTCCATGATGGAAGGGACCCATTCTTGGAGGGAGGGGGCTTATAAACCTGTGAAGCAGACATTGATGGCAGTGCAGAAGTTTGAATGTGCTTCTATCGTAATATAAGAAACGGAAAACTTAGTTCAGCAGCATGGATACTTTTGCACTGGAAAGAGAAGAAAACGGAAATCTGTCCCTAGAAAGTGTACCAAATATAATTGTTCAGGCCTACCAAGCCGCCCCCTCTTGACCTGATGTCTTTTCTTTCAACTGGGAGGTGCCCTTCACTGCCCTGTTTCTGCTGTGTCTCCCTCGCAGGTTGCTCTGAACATGCTCACAAAGTGCCAGTCGCTGGGATTTGCCAAAGACGAGATCCTGTGCATCACGTTGCATCCTGGGTGGGTGCAGACAGACATGGGAAACTCGGTGGTAGGTGCTTCATTGTGTAATTATATCCTAGTAAAGGTAAAGGTGACCCCTGACAATTAAGTCCAGTCGTGTCCGACTCTAGGGTGTGGTGCTCATCCCCATTTCAAAGCCGAAGAGCCAGCGTTGTCCGAAGACGCCTCCATGGTCATGTGGCCGGCATGACTCTCCTTGCCGCAGCGCGTAGCATGCAGCTGGAACACGGAGCGCTGTTTACCTTCCCGCAAGCGGTACCTATTTATCTACTCACATTAATATGCTTTGGAACTGCTAGGTTGGCAGGAGCTGGCCAAGCAACGAGAGCTCACCCCGTCACGGATTCGAACTGCCGACCTTTCGATCAACAGCTCATGGTTCAGCGGTTTAACCCACTGCGCCACCCGCTGGCCAGTTATATCCTAGAGATGCAATTTAATTTATTTAAGTACTAGGTCCAACATCCAAGTAATATTTCAAAAATATTTCCAAACAGTTACAATTTTATTTTTGAACCTGCAACAAAATGTTGCGTATCCTCAAACCTAGTGCCCAGTTGCCCCAACCTGGCCAATTCCCTGACTCCCAGTGCGCGGCTGTTGTTTTTTCCCAACTGACACTTCAACATCCTGTGTCTGTTCGAGGCCATTGAATATAGTCAGTCCGTATCTGGCTGTTGTCAGGGGAGATGAAGGTTTCCCTTTCTTTTCATGTACTAACATATGCACTTCAACAAACCCAGGGTGTTGTAGAAACCACAACTGCATCTGTGAGTGGCTCTTTTCATTTGTAGCGCACAACCATTTGAGCTCCCTGTTAGTACTTGAGATACCCTGTCTATTTCAAAATTGCCTTTGGTCTGATCCAGCGACAAAATCTAGGAACACCCGCTAGCTAAAATACAATGCAGGGTTTGATGTTGTGAAGCACGTTTTTAATTTCAACTCTGTGCTGACTCCCCAAGTGTGACCAGACAGATGGTCTTGCAAGTTCACGGGTAGCTAGTGAAGGCAATGACACTCCTATGTTGTTTGATGCCAGCATGAGACCTTAAGAGATAACATGCCTTTGGATGAGGAGGCTCTATTCGTGGCTATAATGGCAAAAAGACTATTTGTCCAGGGCCATGCCCCAGCCTTCCACCCTGACAGGAAGTGGACTGGTCCCCATGGGAGGAGAAAAGGTTGCAGGGATATGAAACCTTCTGAAGCTAGGATCCAACTTTGAGCCTGCTGGCCAGCTCAAGTCAATCAAGTCCGTTTGCCGAGGCAATAGGCAATTGTCTGCGCAGCTTGCAGGAAGCACCTCTTTTGGGAGACAAAAGGTGCCCTTCTGTGATTGCACACACTGGGCAGCACTATTCAAAAGGCAGCCACAGCTGGTAATGGGGGGCAGCTGAGAATTGTGGGGGAAACTGAGTTGGGCGAGGGTAGCAAGCTCTGGGAGGAAGTGGAACAAGGGTGCATCATCATTGCATCCCCTCCTGCCACGCAAATCTGAGTACTGGGCAAAAAGGATCCCAAAACAGCTCCAATGGGCCCAATGGCCACCATCTTCACACGCTTGATAGCAGTCATGAAGTTGTCTAGTTCTTTGTACAAGCCACGTAGGCTTGTGATCAGCAGCACAGTGCATTCCAAATTCCTTGAAGGGTTGCTTCATTTTGTTGAAAAGATGCTGAAGTTAACTCTCTGACCACAATGGACAAACCCACTTGCTAAGATGTTACACATCTGCCAAACGGTCCTGGGCAACCTCCCGAGGAAGGGCATTGTAGAGGAGCAGCTACTCAGAAGAAAGACGGCTTACTTCTGTTTGCCTTTGGTAGTTGAATTAGGTGCAAGGGTATTAGGAAGTCCCCTTTCAGTCGTTCTTAATTGTGTTGAAAAGATGCTTAACTCTCCGACCAGCACTCAGTTCAGATCATTTTTGGTTATCCTTCTGCACAGGCCTTGTGTCACTCACCTGTTCTCTCTTTCCAGGGTCAGGCCCCAATGACACGGGACGGGAGTGTGCGGAGCATCCTGAGCACCCTTGGCCGCCTCTCTGAGAAAGACAACGGCGCTTTTGTGGATTGGGAGGGGAAAACCGTTCCCTGGTGAGACGCCTGCCCGCCAGCCTGAAAACTGCAGCACAAACCCTTACACAAATCCAGTGCAGGGTTTGAGCTTTTGGGTGGAGTTAGGTAGCAGATGGCACGTTTGATCTTCTAATGATAATTCATATACCCAAGTAATTGAACTTTCTTGGATACATCTACAGATTTTCAGAGCCAGCACAACATTAAATCCTAATCACACAACCATACCTTTCAGGTCTAGTAATACAGGTGTCCCCCGCTTAACGGCGGGGATACGTTCTGAAATCCCCGTCGTAAAGTGAAGCCGTCATTAAGCGGGTCTTGCGGTGCTTTGAAGATATCTATAAGCAGAAACGTGGAGCATTAGGAGGATCCGACGCAAGACCTTCATGTTGGGGAACTTTGCATATTCTGGCATCATGCCTGAGGCCTACACTGCGACCTGTACGAACTTGTGCTTTGGAATGGAAATTATGGCCTTTGCTAAATTTTTTCAAAATAAATGATACCTTCCTTGTGGTGGGTAATCTGTGCTTTTGATAGCAAACTTTCTGTACAGTTGGAAACTTCTTCAAGCTTCAGATACCACAACTGCCTCCCTGTCCTGGGAGTTGAACCTTCAGTCCTCTGGGCTTCTCTTCAGCACTCTCTTTCTCCTGGAGCAATCCAGAGCTTCGTGCAGGTCTTCCTCAACCTGGAACTGAACCTGCAGTGTCTCCACTTCCCTGTCAACAAGCCATTGGCGTTCATGTCTCCAGTCATCCCTTGTCAGTGGCGGAGCGCCGACCGAACCCCCCCCCCCCCGCACCGGAAGTGAGGTAATGGCTGCAGCCGTTATGGACCATTCCAAGGCACAGGGCATGAAGGAGGGCCAAACTTGCCACCGCTGCTGCTTGCTTGCGCCGCTGAATGGCGCAATTCCTGCTGCCACCGTCCACTGTGACACACACACACACACACACACACACACACACCTGCCGCCTGGAGCCCCTCATGTATTTGTTTAACCACATTCCTTAGATGTTTAACTATCCAATGCTGCTTTGTTATGCCAGGTTCTCCCTCCTGACATTCAAGGGAGGACTTGGTCTCTGCTGGGCAGAAAGGGAAGGGATAATTTCCAGACCTAACTGGACCGCATGAACGCTGAAGTGCTTGTCTGCCAGATGATGCAGGGCCTAGAATTGGCGGCAGAAGGATAGCCAAGACTCCGCATCAGTGACACACTATCCAGATCCATACCTTTGCCTATTCTTTTTCAATGCCTTGGCATTCATGGTTAATAATGGCTTAATACTCTGAAACAAGCCCTGCCTTGTTGCTGGTTTGTTTGATTTGCCATATGGTGATATAGTTTAAACATTGTTATTTTCAAGGTCGTGCTTGGATGCTAATCCATTGGCAATTCTAAACATGTCTGCACAGGGAAGCTTTCCATGCCCATTACCCAGGTTTGTGGGGCTTGACAACCTTGGCAATCCTGATAGTTTTCCTGTTCCTTTTTTGCTGTTCCAACTACATCTGCCCCACCCAGCAACACATGTCCCACCCAGCACATCCTGCTATCTCAATGGCTTCAAACCTGTACATGAACATCACCATAGTTAACACTGAGGACAGACGTTTTGTAAGAACCAGTGATTGTAGACTTGAGTCTATTGACTCAGTCTCAAGACGCGTCAATGACTCGACTCGGACTTGACTCGGCGATTGTAAAAGACTCGAAAGACTCGAGTGGAGACTTGGAGCCTTTTAGGACAAGTCGGATTTTATTCAGGTTTAGACCCCTTTTCCCCATTATTTAGATAGGGACTCGCAACTTGCAACCAAAGACTCGGGACTCGGGACAAAGACTTGAGACTTGACTTGAGACTTGGACCCATAGACTTGGGACTTGACTCAAGACTTGGAGTCAGAGACTTGATCCTCATCCCTGGTAAGAACATGCAACATCAAGCCCTTTTACCAAGAAACTCTAAAAACACCTTCCAAGATCGCCTTCTCCCTTAACATGATGAGCACTGACGTGCTACCAACCTTTCCTTGGGATCCATTATATCTACAGCAGGTCACAAAGATGTGTTCCGGAGGATCTTTCATCTCCACAAGCTACCGCACCAGTTCCAGTCCAATCCCCTGGCTGGAGCCTGTCACAAGGACACTGCGAGACATGAGAGTCATTTTATCACTTACTCTCTGATAACTGGATTTAGTTTAGTGACTGGGATAAAGACTCAGCAAGCAGGGTGTGTTGAGTTGTGGCTTTCCCTGTGCACCTGCAGATATGCCCTGTAGTGCAATGAGCTGGACTTTAGTACAGTAAATAGAAGTAAGCTGATCTGACACCCCGAGGCAAGGTGTGAAGTTATGTAAAGAGGGAGGGAGAAAATGTCACTTATCTATACGCTTCACAGGCTTTGCAAGTATCAAGTTCAACCCTTGGCAGCTTCAGGGAAAGGATCTGGTTGAACAGGGGCTGGGCAAGCGCTCAGCTTGAAATCCGAGAGGACTGAACTCCATCAGAGTAGGTCATACTTGGATAAGGAGCTATCAATTTAAGACAACTCTTTGGTTACTGTTGATAATACAGGTGGGCCCCCATATCCGCTGGGGATATGTTCCAGGCCCCTCCGTGCATACTTGAAACTGTGGATAAGAGCGAACACCCCCTCCATGGTTTCCTGAGCCCCCCCCCACCCTCCCTCCCTGCAGGCAGGCATGCTTGCCCCCCCCAGCTCTTATTTTTCTTTCAGCAAGCTTTGTTTCTTCCTTAAACAGAGAAGCAGCCTCTATTGCAGGCAAGTAGAACGAGACTAAGTCCTAGAGAGCCTCTCTAGTACTTAGTCTCGTTCTACTTGCCTGTAATAAGCAGCCACAGGCTGCTTCTCCTGTTCCTTTAAGGAAGAAACGAAGCTTACTGGGAAAAAAGGGAAAGCCTGGGGGGGGTTCCCCACGATCCGTGGATAACTGAAACCGTGGATAGCGAATCAGTGGATATGGGGGCCCACCTGTATTTGTATGTCTATATCATTCTATTAGCAAAAAAAAAAGAAAGGAATACGAGATATGAATAAGAGACTAGGCAGGACTTGACATGGACCTTGGTACACTCCTGTTTAGCACTGACTGGAGAGCCAGGATGGTGTAGTGGTTTGGGAGTCGGACTTAGACCTGGAAGATCCAGGTTCAAATCCCCGCTCAGCCACGAAGCTTCCTGGGTGACCTTGGGGCAGTCACCATCTCTCAGCCCCACCTACCTCACAGGGTTGTTGTGAGGACAAAAGGAGGGGAGGAAAGATGTACACCACTCTGAGCTCCTTAGAGGAAGGGCAGTATAAAAAATGTGAAAAATAAATAAATAAAAATAAATATATTGGTTGCTGCCAGATGGA
The DNA here is from genome assembly GCA_026170595.1 of Plestiodon gilberti rubricaudatus. Lineage (NCBI taxonomy): Eukaryota > Metazoa > Chordata > Lepidosauria > Squamata > Scincidae > Plestiodon > Plestiodon gilberti. The sequence goes on from JANXHW010000010.1 coordinate 11,869,040, forward strand.
CCCTTCAACACAGCTGAGGCACCGTTCTTCTGCAATGTAGCTGGAAGTGAATTAAAACACTGCCTGATTGTGCGCAACCATGCCCTTCCCACACGGACTGCAGCTCCTCCTTCATGCATTTTGGGGAGGCTTACCATAGTCCCGGAATGAGACAGGCGTCAGCCTAGAGAGGACCCGAGCCACTGCCAAGAGTGCACCGCAGCTGCCCAATGCGTTTGTGGCTTCCGGTCAACAATGCAGCCACGTTGGGCAGCCGCAGTGCACTCTTGGGAGCAACTCGGGTCCGCTCTAGGCCGACGCCTGCCTGTTCTGCTTGATATTTCAGTCCCACTGCAGATTCTGGAGGCAAAGGAAGAACAAGAAAACAGGCTACCCCATTCTCTCTCTCTCTCATTCCATGCTCACATCACTACATGCTACATAGCCCACCACTCAGCACATGTGATAAATTGTGTGGCTAACATGCACCACTGGGGCCTGCACGTGGGAAGAGAGCATCGCCACTAAGTGACCCACGGTGACACAAAGTGCAAAAAAACCCTCAAACAAACCCAAAGAGAATGACCAAAAGGGTTAGATCACATAGGGCAGCTGCAAGGAAAAGAGAATTGCGACGTGGTCAGCAAAACAAGGTGCATTTATTGCAGATAAAAGGCAAGGCTACGCAGGCACGTTCATCGCTCCTGGGAAGTTTTCCTCCTGCACCGCAGACAAGCTGGTATTTCACCAGGGAAGGACCTTCCCCTCCCAGGACACAAAAGTGCCCGAGTCTTTCTCAGAGAGACGGGAAAGAGTGTTCAGGATCCCTTGCACGCTCACGTCCACAGGCAGCGAGGCCTGGTTTGTGGAGAGAAAACAGGTGAATCACACAGGCTGCCGCTGTTCAAATAAGACTGAGAACAAATGAGTAACTGCATCTGACCGAGAGTGTGCTTCAAAATGCCCCTGCGCCAAGTTCGACTCTCCAAGGCTCACAGCTCTTCCATTTGACTCGTCCTTTCCCAGAGCTTTCCGACGTAGCAGCCATTGCACCTGGCTACACAGGTACCTCATGGCCAATCAGGGCCAGCCCTCTAATGAGTCCTGGCAGCACATCAAGAGGGTGACCGGGCTGCCTGTAACCTTAAGCCGGAGCTACACTACAGGCAGAGGCTCTGTCGCCGCCTCCTGCCTCCGCCTCCGCGCTGGAAGCGGGGGAGTGTCTTCCAGCCTGTTGTCCCTCATGTTGTCCCGTCTTCCAAGGTGATCCAAGGGAATAGTCTCTCAAAGGTGAATGTTACCTCCAAGGTGATTGGTTGTCGTTCAGATTGGCATTCAGCTACCCTCCCCCCCTCTCCTGCGATTGGTAGGCTGCAGTAGCTTCGCGAACCACCCCCTAGCTCTGCGTGCCCGCCCCCTGAAAAATAGAACTCCAGCTTGAGGTACGCGCCTGCCGTGCGGAGGTCGCGGCGGCTCCGCCTGCTTCAAAGATCAGGTCAGAAGCTCCGCGACGCGTGTAATGTAGCTCCGGCTTTACAGTGATGTGATGATGAAGGAGCTGCTGCTATCATCACACAACCACGGTTGTCATCCTCCTCCCGCCTCCCTGCAGTCAGTTGAGAAGGCAATATGTATGGGAAAGGAAACTATGGAAGGCAGCCACTCTAGGCCACTACTTTCTCCGTTTGGTGGTCCGTCTGACAGTTAACTAGCAACACAATCCTACACATATACTGTGTGTGAATTTCCTGGTCACGTTGGTTTGGTTTGTGTTGGAGATGGCGCTTCAAACCATCACAGAACCTCTAACTCTGTGTTTGTGGCCAGTGCGCGAGAATAGATAGCTTTTGGACTGATTCAGCAAGGAAATTCTTGATGTTTTCTTTTCATCACAGTGGAGTATTAAAAAAAAAATGTTGAACTACAAGAAGTTAATGAACCTCTTATCCAATTGGAGCTCTTCTTGGATTAGAAGTCCAACAAACATATCTGCATGGGGATTAGTCTCCACACGAATCACTTACATCTGGACTTGCCATGTCTGTCTGCACCCACCCAGGATGCAACGCTATGCACAGGATCTCGTCTTTTGCAAATCCCAGTGACTGGCACTTTGTGAGCATGTTCAGAGCAGCCTATGAAGGAGATATGACAGAAATGGAGGTGAATGGTGTATCCCTGTTCCATGAGAGGAGGACAGGTCATAAGGAAGGCTTCATAGCTCAAAGGAATGCAGTTTGGTGTTCTCTTTATTTTTAGGGCAAAGTATTCATGATGATTCTAGATCGAAAACTTTCATGGCCAGCAATTACTTTAAGAGACTTAGGAAATACGAGTAAGGATGCCATGTAAAGAAAAGGTCCAGCCTGAATAAAAACAATATCCGATCCTGCTTGCGTTTTCCAAGAGTTCAGAATTTGCAAAGCAGACAAGAATTCATTTAAAATCCAAAGCTAAGCATGTATTAGTCCGACGTTTCGTTTCTTAATCCAGAAACATTCTCCAGGAGCAATCCAAAGATTGGTAGATGGTGAAGTTAAGCGCATCACTTCGTTTCTTTATGACTGAAAAAGCGCAGGAACGAAGCAATTGAAAGCGGAACTGACGCGGAATTTGGCAAATAGTGTTTTTAAAAAGGTGGTGAATATACTTTATCAATGACGTTCCCAGGCTGGCTGGTTTCCTACCGCTAGACGTGAATCACCAATATGGGCAAGGGATGACACGGTGTGCTGTGAGATGGACTGTAAGCATCCTTAGGTGACGTTAATACACTAATACTGCATTGTGATTTATACCAAGATTTGCGTTTCTCCTATTTAGGTCCGATTTGGATTAAATTTACAGGATTTTCCGATTTGGAAGTCTTGTATTATTTATTGGCTGGTGATGATGAACTACGCACGAGTCAAATAGCAAACTATCTGGATTTATTAATAAAACGTCAAAGTGATCTCTCCTTTGTATGACGTAGATTCATTAGGTTATAGATAGCGGTTGGAATCCTTATTATATCTTATTATCTAGATGGTCCTTTGCAGTTGTTATGTGCTGGTGGTATCCACCGATTATGATTGCCTTAGATCAGTGGTTCTTAACCTGGGTTCAATCGAACCCCAGGGGTTCGGTGAGTCAGTCTCGAGGGTTCGGCGGAGGACTACTCACGATTCAATCGTGAGTAGTTCTCCGCCGAACCCACGAGACTGACTCACCGACTAGCAGCGTCACTAGGGCGCGCGCGCCGCCCTAATGACCCCTGTGCCGCCCGACGAGGATGTCTCCGGAGCCGGCAGCAGCGGAGCCTCCGCTGCCGCCGGCTCAGGAGACATCCTCTCTGGCCAGCTGTCTTGGGCAGGAGGAGGCCTCGGAGTGTCCGCCCTTGGCGGAGCTCCAAGGCCTTCTGAGGGAGGCCCGATGTGTGACGTCCTATTTATAAGCTTTAGCGCATGCGCAGTACGTTTCTGGGCAAATTTGCCCTCAAATGTTCTGCGCATGCGCTAAAGCTTATAAATAGGACGTCGCGCATGGGGCTTCCCTCAGAAGGCCTTGGAGCTCCGCCGAGGGACGCGCGGGTGCACGGGCGCGACCGCGCGTCACCCATTGCGCGCGTCGCCCCCAGGTGGTCCGCCCTTCCCGCCGCGCTCTAGCCACGCCTCATTGGCTGCAGGTGATAACGTGGCGTGGCCTATCTGTGCTGCAGGGAATTTGGTGCGCCCAGTAGTCGAAGTGTGTGATTTCTTTCTTAATATTTATTTAATTTAATCCCTTCATACTATGTCGAGCAAAAAAAGAAAGTGGTTGGTCGAATATGTACAATATGGATTCACATGTATAACGGAACGTGATGGGAGTCAGCGTCCTAGCTGCATGATTTGCAATGCCAAGTTGAGCAATTCTAGTCTAGCACCGGCAAAACTAAGAGAACACTCTGAAAGGCAACAGCAGAAGTCACACTGATTTGCAGTAAATATTCATTATTACGTTTTTGTTTTTGTGTGAAAATCATGTTTTAATATTTGTTCTTAATGGTTTTGTTCTTTAATGGTTTTGTTCATTTTGTGCACCTATAAAAATATACCTATGTATATACATATACCTAAAATATATACCTATGTTTTGAATTTGAAAAAATCATATTTTATTTTTCAAATTAAGAAGGGTTCAGTGAATGCGCATATGAAACTGGTGGGGTTGAGTACCTCCAACAAGGTTAAGAACCACTGCCTTAGATACTGTTCTATGTGTTGGATTAGTCTGTGCTTTATGATATTTTTTGCTTGCTATGATATTGTTTGCTTAAAATTCATTCATTTTCATACACTAATTAGCAATTAATTAGCAGGGGGTACTTCAGAAAATTGGACCATGATGGGGGGTACCTGGGCCTCCAAAGGTTGAGAACCCCTGCATTACCCGTTCTTAACTAAATTCTGTGAAATGAGTGAATCCATCACCATTTGCACAACTAATGCCTCCATACCTTGCTGCAGCGGTAATTGATGACTTGTCCTAGTTCCCATGCTAGAAGATTTGTGATGGAGCCGGCTTCACTCGACACGTTGACAATGGCTGCTTTGCTGCAGCTCATCCCTTTCTGGGGGCTTTCCTTAGACCCCTTCCTCAACAAGGGCAAGAAGGCCTGGAGAAGGGGAAGAAACAATCCAGGAAAGTTGCATGATCTGTGAGGGGACTTGAAAACGGAATGACTCTTCACCAGAAAAAAAAAAGGACCACAGGATCAGTGCAAATGTGAGCCTAGCACTTCTTCGCCAGTGCCATAGCTACAACTCTGCTTCAACATGTGCAATTTCTCCCATCACTACACCTCCATAACTAGGACATCTTCATCTGTTGAACTTCTGTCTGTTACGCAGCCGTTAGGCATGGTGCTTTTGCCCAGGAACCAGGTAAGCCTACCTATGGCCACATCACCAGAAAGCACCAGCATCTCAACCCACCTGATCTCCAAATGATAAGGACCTTGCAAAATGATGAGACAAGTCTATGAAGCAAATGCCACAAGGATGCCTTTACCTGGCTCACCACCATGGGCCCGATCACGTTGGTCTGGTACACCTCAGACATGTTCTCTGGTGTTTCAGTCTCCAGAAAAGTTAGCTTCACAATCGCAGCGTTGTTAATCAGCAGATTCAACCCGGCTCCTTTCAGATGCTCAGTGACTCGGGCTGCAGCACCCTTGACACTGGATGCGTCAGAAGTGTCTAGAACAGCGCAGAGAATATTTTAGTGGCAATTAAAGTGGGCCATACACAGCCAAGATACATCCCTGCAAACTCTATGCATCCTTTTCTCTCTTGTTGTTCTGGAAGAACAGAGACAGCCTCAGTTCACACATCCCATTTTTCACAAGTACTAATAAAATCATGTAGTACAGGGGTTCTCAACCTTTGGAAGCCCGGGTACCCCTTATCACGGTCCAATTTTCTGAAGTACCCCCTGCTAATTAGTTGCTGATTAATCAATTAATTAGGTAATTAATCAGACAGACAGACAGAGAAGGATCTCTTTTTTTCGCCAAGTCACACTTCCCCAAATCAGCTCCTCTCTCCCCACCCTACCAAAGTACATTTTCAAAAGTACAAAAAAAAAAGCAAAAAAAAAAAGCCCAAAATCAGAGAGATGGAAGGGCTCCGAAAATAATTACAATTTAAAATCCATGTTAACACTTAATTAGCTGCTGATGGGGCAGATAAGGCTCAGGGTTTGGCGTACCCACAGCAAGAGGTCCGTGTACCCCTAGGGGTACCCGTACCACAGGTTGAGAACCTCTGATGTAGTACACATGGACAAGGGTGTGTTTGCAAATTCAGCTAGCATGTTACCCTGATGTGCTGGGCTCCTTATCATGTGTACACATAGCAAGAAACGTTCTCGCTGGCTTATAATGTGTCAGAAAGCTCTGAACTCTGCTTAGACACTCTAACATTTGTGAGATAAGAATCCTGGTGTACTTCTTTGAAACGTTAGCTCCCTCTTACGGGATACTAAGCAAGTAGTAGAGATGTTCTCAACTCTGCGGCATACCATCATGCTCTACCTAAACTCTTGTTTATGTAGATCAATTAGCCTACGGTAAAATTGGTTTCGTTGTACGTCATTTCACTTAAGTTGCAGTTCCAAAGAACCTATCAACAACTTGAAGTGAGGACTTACTGTAGTGTCCTTTGACTGCTCAAGAAATGAGATACCCCTGGAACAGAAGGACAACCTGGACAAAACAAACGGAGGATAAGTGCCACAAATGGAGAACTACGCTACGCTGCCGGCCCCATCAGTTTACGGAAAGGGGATGTAAGTCGGGGAGCAAGCACATACCCAGTTGGACGATTTTAACTCCCTGATGTTTGTCAGCCAAATTCTTCAAGGCCTGAAAGAGAGCAAACCCAGAAACTTACAATGTAAAAGAAAGTCCTAGAAAATGGATGACGTGAGGAGGTACAGGAGTTGGAGGTTGGAGTCCTAACTGTTTTTGTTTCTGTTTTCACCCGAGGAATGAAGCACTGTGAGGCTTTACAGAAGTGTCCTGCAGAAAGTATTTCTGCTTGGTTGGTTTTCAGAAGACACTCTGTTCTGAGTGCAGAGTCTGAAGGGAGCATTTGCGGTCATAAAACTATATTTCATAATCATATAGGAAAACCACACGAGGGGGAATTTGCAGAACTCAACTCACTCACTTACTGGTACTGTTCTCACAGGTGAAAACCTCAATGGTATGCCTTAGAACAGTGGTTCCCAACCTTTTTAGCACCGGGACCCCCTTTTGTAGAATGATAATCTGTTGGGACCCCCCTAAGATCTCACGCCAGAAGTGATGTCATTAAGAAGGAAGTGATGTTTTTGTTTCTAATAAATTGCACTGTTTAATAAGTCACACTCTTTAAAATAAGTCACATTTTTAAAGTTGTACTCAAAATGCAGCCCCATGGGGGGGGGAGTGAGCTAATATCAACAGAGATGCTAAAAGGCAAGCAGAAAGTAACACAAAGGTGAGCAAACAAGCCCCAAGAGAGCAGCAGACACTTCTTTCTCTGCAGTGGAGGGGTGGAGGAGTGAGCAGAAATGACAGGCGCCCTCCCGGTGCCCGGCGCATGGGGGCAGGGCCAGCGTCACGTCACGTAGACGTGCCCCTCGCGTCACGTCGACGCCCCCCACCCGTTTTGAGCTCATTTTGGAGCCGAACGGGCTCCAGGGAAGGAGGGAGGTCCGAGGCAACGCGGCGCTTCGCGAGGGTAAGTTCCCCGAGCGCGCCCCCCCACCCGTCCGAGCGCCTGGAGCTCCTGCTCCACGCGCCCCACCCAAGTTCCACTGCTGGGAGTGAGCCGCCATCTTGGGTGGCCATCCAGTCGACATCCCGCGACCCTCCAGAAACTGCTTCATGACCCCCTTGGTTGGAAACCACTGCCTTAGAACATGTTCACAGCGTCAGTCAGCATAGAACAGTTCCAAATATGACAAACTATATATGGGAGTTTCTCTCTCCCCGCCCCACATTATTTCTGTACCTTTCTATGAGAACAGACAATGCCATGCTAAGTCCTTTGCCCAGAAGGTGGCCCTACCCTTTTCAGCAGGATTTACTACTTAATGATAGTAATCCCCTGATATTTATTTTAGAAATTAAATCTCCGCTCCCCTCCAAAGCCTCCCACCCTGCCCTCCCCCACTGGTTACACCGGTGGTGTAAGTTGGAGAGGACTGTGTTGTAAGTCTCACAAGACTGGCTGGGACCATCGTGAGTCATCAGATTCTATTGTAAAGCTACTTCTTCTCATTGTCCCTAAGAAATGTAAATCTGTAACCACCTGAAAACGACCTGTATGCCTTCCCCATCATGCACGTATCTTGTAAGCATGTGATGGTCTGTTCTGTAAATGTATAAAAAGTGTGATCTCCTGTAGCAAGGGGTCAGCATTCCTCTCTTGGGGTGCTGTCCACTGCGCTGCGTAACAATAAACCCGGTACCATTTTCCTTGTTCACCAGTCTCCCTGGTCCTCCATTATTCATTGCTATCTGCTTATTCCGGCTACATTAGGGATCCATCCCAAGATACAGCTGGCTGTACTATGATGCTCACCTGGGCACGTGCTCCTTCGGGGTCCCGGCAGGTGGCAAAGATCCATTCTGGCCGGTTGCTTTTCCCAACCAGCTGCTTGATCAGCTCCAAACCGATGCCCCGGTTGGACCCGGTTACCAGAACACTGCGTGCGTTCAGTGCAGCCATCTCTCTGCCCTGCCTGTCTCTGGACAGCGAAGCCCTGAGCCAGCCCAAGTCCAGTTACTGATTGTTTTCAGCTCCTCCCCTTACCCCACGTTGTGTAAACTGCTTGGCTCCTTTTTCGAATCAGGTTTTCTGCCTGGCAGTCAGCTCAGGGATACACAGTTCCCTTTAAGAGAATAAAAATTATGCAAAACTAGCTTATTATAGGCTCCATCCAGCCCTACCTAGGAAGAGTCTGGAGAAGGAAGACTTGCTCTCTAATTCCGATTTTAGAAGGCAGCAAAATATAATGGAGAAGGAAAGAGACAGAGGCTTCCTGCAATTCAGGGCTTAGTGCAGGCTTGTTTGTTGTCCTTTGGACTGAGCAAGGGCGTCAGCCTTGTGACCTGGGCTGGGGTTTTTCGGGTTGACAGGGGTTGTACTACACAGGGTTGGCCGGTTTCCACCCCTTTGGATTCTTGAGGCTCTGAGAGGGAGAGAGACCTCTGATAATGAAACGCTATCTGTTATATCGTGTTTGGCAAAGGCAAACAGCTCACTATGAAGTCCAGGCAGGATATGGGGCTGATCTGTGTTTGAGAGTAGATAAATAGGTACCGCTTGTGGGAAGGTAAAACAGCGCTCCGTGTTCCAGCTGCATGCTACGCGCTGCGGCAAGGAGAGTCATGCCGGCCACATGACCACGGAGGCGTCTTCGGACAACGCTGGCTCTTCGGCTTTGAAATGGGGATGAGCACCACACCCTAGAGTCGGACACGACTGGACTTAATTGTCAGGGGATACCTTTACCTTTACCTTTTTATGTCAGACTCAGAGCTGGGTCAAAACCTCCTGAGGCAGCGTGCCAGTATTGCTCCTGTTCCCAAATGATGTGCCAGCCTCTCCTCCTCCTCCTTTCCAATGCTCTTCTAGCTCAGCACTCTCCTCCCTTCCACATTTCCTCTCCCTCTTTGCCCCCTCTTCTTTTTCCAATCCAGGGAGTGGAAGGAGAAGGAGGGGCAGTGAAGGCAAGTAAGTGGACAGAGAGGGTTGCCTCCTTCCCCCCCCCCCCCCGCGCAACCGGCTGCCTGCGGTGACTGCTTCACTTGGCCTCATGGATGGGCCAACCCAGTCCAGGCCTTTGTGCCAGCTAAGATCTGGCATCTAAGCGGACAGGCAGCAGCCTCTGCTGGTCTCTCCCCTTCCTTCTCCCAAATGTGAAGAAATGAGTGGTCCCCTCCAAACCCCACAACAAATCTCTCGGTCTGTATTTCGGGCATTCAGCCATTCTCTGGTGCAGAAACGAAGACATTTTGCGATTCAAGGTAGCGCCTGTTCTTCTGGATGATTGAAGTTCAAAGATTTTTTATGGGCTTATTGGCCAGGTGTGGGTTGAACAGTGCAGAAAAATGCTGTCTGGATCTCACTGACATCAAGGGAAGCTGCTTTGTGATATGAATCCTCCAGTGTACTCCGCACATTTCATATTTAGTTGTTGTTGCTACTCTCATCTCATCTGAGATTTATATCTCAGATATAAATCTGTGCCACGTGAAGCACGGCTATGCCCTTGTAATAACACAGCTATTGAAACCTTGCCTCATATGTTATTATATTGTGATCTTTACCAAGACTTGCGTTTATCCTATTTAGGTCCGATTTTGATTAAATACACAGGATTTTCTGATTTGGAAGTCATATATTACCTATTGGCTGGTGATGATGAATTATGCACCAATCAAATAGCAAACTATCTGGATTTATTAATAAAACGTCAAAGTGATCTCACCTTCATATGACGCAGATTCATTTGGTAATAGATGGCAGTTGGGATCCCTAATATATCTTAATATCTAGATGGTCCTTTGCGGTTGTTGTTGTATCCACTCATTTAGATTGCCTTAGATATTGTTTTATGTGTTGGATTAGTCTGTGTTTTATGATATTGTTTGCTTGCTTGTTGTTTATATTTTATGTATGTTTGTCTTTATGCCAATAAAGGTTTCATTCATTCATTCATACTCTCATCCCAGGCTATGGAAACCAGGTGAAAATACCTGGGGAAAAACTCTCCAAGGAGAACACTGGACCACAGGGATTATTTACAATCAAGTCTCATTAGTGCCTGCGAGTGATCAGATAAGGCAACACACTGATCATCCGGAAACATTGGCTAGGTGGGCAAGGAGTCAAAATGTAGCCAGGTTATTAAAAACACAAAAGGAAAATGGATTGAATTGAATGCGGGAGAAATGGGGATAGGAAAGTAAAACTAGGTTGATGGAAGATGCCTCACTCAGCGGGATAGACCAAAAAACAACAACAGTTTGACCAAATCCAAAGCATTAACACCCAGCTATGTGAGCCAGGAAGCTACTAGAGAGCAGCACAGACACACCCACACACACACACACACACACACCCATGGGGACATCTGCAGGTCGGCTTGGAGCATCGCCACTAAGCATTTAGCATTTAGCATGGAGCATTTAGCACAGGGACCCCCTTTTGTAGGATGATAATCTGTTGGGACCCCCCTAAGATCTCGCGCCAGAAGTGATGTCAGTAAGAAGGAAGTGATGTTTTTGTTTCTAATAAATTGCACTGTTTAATAAATCACACTCTTTAAAATAAGTCACATTTTTAAAGTTGTACTCAAAATGCAGCCCCATGTGGGGGGAGTGGAGATGCTAAAAGGCAGAAATGACGGGCACCCTCCCGGCGCCCGGCGTGTGGGGGCAGAGCTAGCGTCGCGTCACGTCGACGCTCCCCCTGCCCGTTTTGAGCTCATTTTGGAGCCGAATGGGCTCCAGGGAGGGAGGGAGGGCCGATCCAGTGCTGCGCTTCGGGACGGTAAGTTCTCCAAGCGCGCCCCCCGCGCGTCCGAGCGCCTGGAGCTCCTGCTCCACGCGCTCCACCCATGTTCCGCTGCTGCTAAAAGGCAAGCAGAAAATAACACAAGGTGAGCAAACAAGCCCCAAGAGAGCATCAGACACTTCTTTCTCTGCAATGGGGGGGGAGGAGTGAGCCGCCATCTTGGGTGGCCATCCAGTCGACATCCCGCGACCCTCCAGAAACTGCTTCATGACCCCCTTGGTTGGAAACCACTGCCTTAGAACATGTTCACAGCGTCTGTCAGCGTAGAACAGTTCCAAATATGACAAACTATATACGGGAGTTTCTCTCTCCCCGCCCCACATTATTTCTGTACCTTTCTATGAGAACAGACAATGCCATGCTAAGTCCTTTGCCCAGAAGGTGGCCCTACCCTTTTCAGCGGGATTTACTACTTAATGATGGTAATCCCCCGATATTCATTTTAGAATAATTAAATCTCCGCTCCCCTCCAAAGCCTCCTACCCTGCCCTCCCCCACTGGTTACACCGGTGGTGTAAGTTTGGAGAGGATTGTGTTGCAAGTCTCACAAGACTGGCTAGGACCATCGTGAGTCATCAGATTCTATTGTAAAGCTACCTCTTCTCATTGTCCCCCAAAACATGTAAATCTGTAACCACCTGAAAACGACCTGTATGCCTTCCCCATCATGCACGTATCTTGTAAGCATGTGATGGTCTGTTCTGTAAATGTATAAAAAGTGTGATCTCCTGTAGCAAGGGGTCAGCATTCCTCTCTTGGGGTGCTGCTGTCCACTGCGCTGCGTAACAATAAACCCGGTACCTTGTTCACCAGTCTTCCTGGTCCTCCATTATTCATTGCTATCTGCTTATTCCGGCTACATTAGGGATCCATCCCAAGATACACCTGGCTGTACTATGATGCTCACCTGGGCACGTGCTCCTTCGGGGTCCCGGCAGGTGGCAAAGATCCATTCTGGCCGGTTGCTTTTCCCAACCAGCTGCTTGATCAGCTCCAAACCGATGCCCCGGTTGGACCCGGTTACCAGGACACTGCGTGCGTTCAGTGCAGCCATCTCTCTGCCCTGCCTGTCTCTGGACAGCGAAGCCCTGAGCCGGCCCAAGTCCAGTTACTGATTGTTTTCAGCTCCTGACGTTGTGTAATCTTTTTTTCGCCAAGTCACACTTCCCAAAATCAGCTCCTCCCCCCCCACCCCACCAAAGTACATTTTCAAAAGAAAAGAAAAAAAGCCCAAAACCAAAATCAGAGAGACGGAAGGGCTCCGAAAATAATTACAATTTAAAATCCATGTTAACACTTAATTAGCTGCTGATGGGGCAGATAAGGCGTACCCCCAGCAAGAGGTATGTGTACCCCTAGGGGCACCCGTACCACAGGTTGAGAACCTCTGATGTAGTACACATGGACAAGGGTGTGTTTGCAAATTCAGCTAGCATGTTACTCTGATGTGCTGGGCTCCTTATTTTATTTTATTTATTATTTATAATAATTTTATTTATTATTATGGTTTTTTTTTTTGCACATTGTGTCACCTTGGGTCACACACACACACACACACACACACACACACACACACACACACACACACACTGGGGACATCTGCAGGTCGGCTTGGAGCATCGCCACTAAGTGACCCACGGTGACACAAAGTGCAAAAAAACCCTCAAACAAACCCAAAGAGAATGACCAAAAGGGTTAGATCACATAGGGCAGCTGCAAGGAAAAGAGAATTGCGACATGGTCAGCAAAACAAGGTGCATTTATTGCAGATAAAAGGCAAGGCTACGCAGGCACGTTCATCGCTCCTGGGAAGTTTTCCTCCTGCACCGCAGACAAGCTGGTATTTCACCAGGGAAGGACCTTCCCCTCCCAGGACACAAAAGTGCCCGAGTCTTTCTCAGAGAGACGGGAAAGAGTGTTCAGGATCCCTTGCACGCTCACGTCCACAGGCAGCGGGGCCTGGTTTGTGGAGAGAAAACAGGTGAATCACACAGGCTGCCGCTGTTCAAATAAGACTGAGAACAAATGAGTAACTGCATCTGACCGAGAGTGTGCTTCAAAATGCCCCTGCGCCAAGTTCGACTCTCCAAGGCTCACAGCTCTTCCATCTGACTCATTCTTTCCCAGAGCTGTCCCACGTAGCAGCCATTGTACCTCATGGCCAATCAGGGCCAGCCCTCTAATGAGTCCTGGCATCAGGTATTCAGTGGTATACAGGTATGCAGGCTGCAGGTTACCTTGCAGCTACGTGGTGATGAAGGGGCTGCCGCCATCATCACAAGATGACTGCTGTCATCCTCCTCTTGGCTCTCTGCTAGTTGGGAAGGCTGTGGGGAAGGGAGGAAGCATAGAAAGCAACCACTCTAGTCTGCTACTCTCTCCTCTCCCCACTTTACTTTCTCCCTTCTTCACCCTCTGCTTTCTCAAGTGGCAGAGAGCAGGAAGAATAAGGGAGTGATCTAGAAGCTGTTGGGGCATTCAAGAGGAAGGAGGGGGTGGGGATGCGATCTGGGGTGGGAGGGAAACACTTAGCCAGACCTCAGTCCCAGGGCGCAAACGGAGAGCTGGACCGGGACTGTGGCAACAACTATGTCACTTCATGCTTGATCTTAATTTGTTCTTCTGGGTCCCACAAGCTCAGGGCCTGAATATACCATGAGCTCAAAGGGTCCAATTCTTAGATGAATAAACCAAATCGCTGAGCAGTGGTGTAACTAGAGTGGAGCGGAGGCAAGTAGTTCTGCAAGACTCCGTTACACCGGAGTCAGCGGCCCCTCCCCTTTGCTGTTGGTGCCATTCCGGCAGCGACAGGGGAGTGTCCTGCCTGTTGTTGTTGCTGCCAGAATGGCTCCAACAGCAAGGGGGAGGGGCCGCTGACTCCGGTGTAACGGAGTCTTGCAGAACTACTTGCCTACGCTCCACTCTAGTTACACCACTGTCGCTGAGTACAAGTTTCGAACACAGGTCCACCTGATTTAGCTTCAACAGTGGCTAACAGTTTAATTAGGGTCAATGGCGCCAACACTCTGGTTAACAGCCAGTCCTTCAGCTCCCAGGAACACTGAAGGCCTTCAAGCTACATAAACACCAGCTGGACTAGATGGGCTTTTGGCCTGATCCAGCAGGGCTCTTCTTATGTTCTTATGTTTATGTTCTTATGACTCAGAGAGTGAACAGTTAAATTCCTTTATTTTCAAACAACAATAGACAAGAAGGAAAATTCAAGTTGGTAGAGGTAAGTACAGGTGGACCCCCATATCCACTGATTCGCTATCCACGGTTTCAGTTATCCACGGATCGTGGGGACCCCTCCAGGCTTTTACGTTTTTCCCAGTAAGCTTTGTTTCTTCCTTAAAGAAACAGGAGAAGCAGCCTCTGGCTACTTATTACAGGCAAGTAGAACGAGACTAAGTTCTAGAGAGGTTCTGCAAGGTTAACAGAAACCTTGCAGGGCCTCTGTAGGACTTAGTCTCGTTCTACTTGCTTGCAATGGAGGCTGCTTCTCTGTTTGTTTTAAGGAAGAAATAAAGCTTGCTGAAAGAAAAATAAGAGCTGGGAGGGGCAAGCATGTTGAGGGGCAAGCACGTGGGGGGGCCCCTCAGGAAACCTTGGAGGGGGTGTTCGCTCTTATCCACGGTTTCAAGTATCCACGGAGGGGCCTAGAACATATCCCCAGCGGATATGGGGGCCCACCTGTATATCAGAAAATGGTCCCAGAATGGAAGTAAACCCCCCCCCTTTTGGCAGACTGGTAAGTCACTAGGCAGGGATGGTAAGTTTCCAATTTCATAGAACCAACACCTCTCCTAGGATCTCTCTCTCTCTCTCTCTCTCTCTCTCTCTCTCTCTCTCTCTCTCTCTCTCTCTGTGTGTGTGTGTGTGTGTGTGTGTGTGTGTGTGTGTGTGTGTGTGTGTGTGTGTATTTCTGCTGCAGCGAAAGGGCTCTCTTTCTCTCTGCTGTTGTCAGAAGACTCTCAACTGCGATACTGATTTACAGCGCGATCCTATCCAACTTACACCACCGGTGTAACCAGCAGGGGAGGGCAGGGCGGGAGGCTTTGGAGGGGAAGGGAGATTTAAATCCCCTTTGGAGGGGATTTGAATCCCCTTTCCGTTCTGGGGCCTTCCGTTCTCGCTGCACTGCTGGTTACACCAGTGGTGTAAGTTGGATAGGATTGCGCTGCAGATTGGTTGCCTGACTCACACTCTGAATCTCTGAGCCCTCTGAGCTCCAGCTTTTATAGTCCTTTCCCAAACCATTTAGAACAGGGGTTCTCAACCTTTGGAGACCCGGGTACTCCCTATCATGGTCCAATTTTCTGAAGTACCCCCTTCTAATTAACTGCTAATTAATTGGATTAATCAATTCATTAATTAGGTAATTAATCGTTAAATTAAAAGTACTAAAACAATTTTAAATGTGAAAAAATGTCTTAACTGTGTGTGGGGGGAGAGACACACACATGCAAGTCATACTCCAGACAGACAGACAGACAGACAAGGATCTCTCTTTTTTTTGCCAAGTCACACTTCCCCAAATCAGCTCCTCCCTCCCCCACCCCACCAAAGTACATTTTCCAAAGTACAAAAATAAACCCAAAACCAAAATCAGAGACAGAAGGGCTCCAAAAATAATTACAATTTAAAATCCATGTTAATTAACACTTAATTAGCTGCTGATGGGGCAGATAAGGGGCAAGGCTTGGCGTACCCCCAGCAAGAGGTCCGCATACCCCTAGGGGTACCCGTACCACAGGTTGAGAGCCCCTGATTAGCAGATTACCATATGGTAAGACTTTGAGAGAGAACCTCTCAGCGGAAGTCTTCCCTCTGGTCCTGCAGTGTTTTCCGGCCTTTTTGGGTGGTTACCCCCCTGGTCCTTCTAAGAAACGTTCTAAACATACTTTCTGAGGTAAAAATTTCTTAACATGACTAGATAGCTTTTGGACTGATTCAGCAAAGAGATCCATAATGTTTTCTTTTAATCAGGGAGGAATATTTTTAAAAAAATGAAATACAAGTTAATGAACTTTTTATCCAAGTTGGGGATGAGAGACTGCACCACTGGCGTCACTACAGGGGGGGCGGAGTTGTAAGTTCTGCTGAAATCGGAGCCTCCCTTACACGGAGGAACGAAGCGGCCCCGCCCCCTCACCTTCGGAGCCTTTCGCTTCCCTGAGGGAGGCTCCGGTTTCAGCAGAACTTACAACTCCGCCCCCCCTGTAGTGACGCCAGTGGACTGCACCATGAA
Organism: Plestiodon gilberti rubricaudatus; assembly: GCA_026170595.1. Lineage (NCBI taxonomy): Eukaryota > Metazoa > Chordata > Lepidosauria > Squamata > Scincidae > Plestiodon > Plestiodon gilberti. The sequence continues at coordinate 11,885,366 of JANXHW010000010.1, forward strand.
TTGCCTACCTTTGGACTTGTCATGTCTGTCTGCACCACCCCAGGATGCAGTGCAATGCTTAGGATCCCGTCTTCTGCAAATCCCAGTGACTGGCACTTTGTGAGCATGTTCAGAGCAGCCTATGAAGGAGATATGACAGAAACAGGGAGGTGAATGGTGTATATCCCTGTTCCATGAGAGGAGGACAGGTCAGAAGGAAAGCTTCATAGGTCTAAGAACTGCTGTTTGCTGTTCTCCCCAGGATCAGATTATTTTCATTTTTGGGGCAAAGTATCTACAACCCCAGGGAGCCGCGATGGCTTAGCAGTTAAGACGCTGAACTGCAGACTGGAAGGTCCGTAGGTCAGCAGTTCGAGACCCGAGTGCTGTGCATGACGGAGTGAGCTCCTGTTTCCTGTCCCAGCTTCTGCCAACCTAGCAGTTCGAAAGCAAGAAATTGCAAGTAGATAAATAGGTATCACTGTGGTGGGAAGGTAACAGCGGTCCGTTAGTCATGCCAGCCAAATGACCACGGAAGCGTCTTGGGACAGCGCTGACTCTACGGCCTTAGAAACAGAGATGAGCACCCACATCCTAGAGTCGGACCCGACTGGCTTTCGAGCAGAGGATACCTTTACTTTTACTATAAGTAAAGGTGGTAAAGGTGACCCCTGACAATTAAGTCCAGTCGTGTCCGACTCTAGGGTGTGGTGCTCATCCCCATTTCAAAGCCGAAGAGCCAGCGTTGTCTGAAGACGCCTCCGTGGTCATGTGGCCGGCGTGACTCTCCTTGCCACAGGCCAAGCAAGGAGAGCTCACCCCGTCGCGGATTCGAACTGCCGACCTTTCGATCGACAGCTCATGGTTCAGCGGTTTAACCCACTGCGCCACCCGCTGGACTTTTACTATATAGCACCCTAAACAGAGCTTCTCACTGCAAAAGCATCTACAAAATAAATCTGAGAAGGAAGCTCAAACATCTCTAGTTCCATGAGCTTTACAGTGTCATCTGCGATGAATAAAGAGGGAGGCTATGATCTGAAAGCTGAGAGACCCATGAAATACATTATTTCACGCTTATGTACCGCTTTTCAAAACAGTTTGCAAGAAAGAGGCTCCTTTTTATCTGCACCTTCTTGGTCTCTTTTATATTTATATTGTTGTGCTTTTGGTTTTGTGGATCAGGCTTTAAAAATATGATGAATGTTTGTTGTTGTTTTTAGGCGGAAAGGTGGAATATAAACATTTTTAAAGAGTAAATAAACTTTATCATAGAGGCCAGCGGGTGGCGCAGTGGGTTAAACCGCTGACCCATGAGCTGTCGATTGAAAGGTCGGCAGTTCGAATCCGCGACGGGGTGAGCTCTCCTTGCTTGGCCAGCTCCTGCCAACCTAGCAGTTCCAAAACATGTTAATGCGAGTAGATAAATAGGTACTGCTTGCGGGAAGGTAAACAGCGCTCCGTGTTCCAGCCGCATGCTACGCGCTGCGGCAAGGAGAGTCATGCCAGCCACATGACCACGGAGGCGTCTTCGGACAACGCTGGCTCTTTGGCGTTGAAATGGGGATGAGCACCACACCCTAGAGTCGGACACGACTGGACTTAATTGTCAGGGGTCACCTTTACCTTTACCTTTAAACTTCATCATGAAAATTCACGGGCTAGCTAGTTTCTTACGGCTAGATGTGAATCACCAATATGGGCAAGGCATGACAAGGTGTGCTGGGAGATGGACTTTAGGCCTCCTGAGGTGACATTAACCTTTAGACCTTCTTGTCTGAATTCTGTGAAGTCAGTGAACCTGTCGATGTTCGCACCACTAATATGTCCCTACCTTGCTGCAGCGATAAGCGACGGCTTGTCCACTCTGCCACAATAGAAGATTTGTGATGGAGCCTCCTTCACTCGATATGTTGACAATGGCTGCTTTGCTGCAGCTCATCCCTTTCTGGGGACTTTCCTGAGACGCCTTCCTCAGCAAGGGCAAGAAGGCCTGGAGAAAGGGAAGAAACAACCCAAGAAAGTCACATGATCTGTGAGGGGATTTGAAAACGGAACCTCTCTTCATCAGGCCACAATATCAGTGCAAATGCGAGCCTAGCACTTCTTCACTAATGCCACGACAAACTGTCTTGTGATTCATCCGGAGAGCAGCTAGCTACTACAACTCTGCTTCAACATGTGCAATTTTCCCCGTCACTACGCCTCCATAACAAGGACATCTTCATCTGTTGAACTTCTGTCTGTTATGCAGCCGTTAAAGGCATGGTGCTTTTGCCCAGGAACCAGGTAAGCCTACCTATGGCCACATCACCAGAAAGCACCAGCATCTCAACCCACCTACTCTCCAAATGATAAGGACCTTGCAAAATGATGAGACAAGTCTGTTAAGCAAATGCCACAAGGATGCCTTTACCTGGCTCACCACCATGGGCCCGATCACGTTGGTCTGGTACACCTCAGACATGTTCTCTGGTGTTTCAGCCTCCAGAGTGCATGGCTTTGCAATCGCAGCGTTGTTGATCAGCAGATTCAACCCGGCTCCTTTCAGATGCTCAGTGACTCGGGCTGCAGCACCCTTGACACTGGATGGGTCAGAAGTGTCTAGAACAGTGCAGAGAATATTTTAGTGGCGATTAAAGTGGGCCATCCCACACTGAACAATGTAGCCCAGGGGTAGCCAACCTTCCACCGTTAGGGCCTCTGCGTCCTTAAGAGTTGTGTAGAAGGCAGAATCTTGGCAGCTGCCAGTGCTGATGGTGCTGCTAAAGCAGCTGCACCTGCTGAAAGGCCCTCACCTATACAACCACTAAAAGTCCAGGCACATACGTGTTGAAAGGTTGGCCACCCCTGATGTAGCCTTTACATATTATTTTGTGCTAATGGCCCTGAAAAGACATTCTCATTTCACAAGATTAACAGCACAATCCTCAAAACATTTCTGTTTTGTCTAGAGTTTGGGTGATGGGTTGATGTCTGACTTCTAGGTCTCAATCAGGCCATCCAATCCCACCCACCCCCCAGAATGCCTCGCTCCGCACACACCCTGCCCCTTCGCCACCCAGTGGGGAACCTACCTTCCCTGGCGGTTGCTCCTAGGGATCTGGGGTGGGAGGGAAGAGCACATTTGCTTATGGCACATTTGCTCCACCCTAGACCAGCAGAGTGCCGCTCCGCCAGTCTTCTTTCTAGACAGGATTGTGCCGTATATATATATTTCCTCAGAGTCAAGATAGCATTGACTGCTCGCATAATTGTACAGGTTGCCCTGGAACAGAAGGGGCAACCCCTACAAAACAAATGGGGGATAAGTGCCATGCATGGGGAACAACTCTGGTGTTCTTTGTGCAGTGGATGTGAATTTCAGGCACGGACTCCAACTGCTTACAGCAGTGGTTCCCAAACTTTTTTGACTCGCGGCTCCCTTGACCTCCCTCGCCGTTAGCCGTGACTCCCCATTACAGTGCATGGAAGAAACAGGTACTCTTTACATGCTCAGAGGCACCCTTTCTTATATGTATGTGTATATTCCCAAAACGAGCCCTAAAGTGGATTTTCCATGCTTATGCTGAGCAGCAGCTAAGCCAGGAGTGCGCAGGGTGGGATTGGGATGCTGCCCTCCCTCCATTGGCAGGCCTGGGTAGAGGGCACTGATGTTGTCTGTGTTAGTCCTATTCATGGCAAGAGAAACATCAAAGCATGGGAGGGAAGCATTGGTCATGCCCCACCCCAGTTGCACGAGAGAGAAAGAGAGATAAAGCTAGCTCCTTTTGGTGTAGCATCTTTGCAAGATGAAAAACAGATTCTTATACTGCCTGGCAGTTTCCAGGGGGGGGGGTTGTCCCAGCAAATAGAGTGGGGAACTAACTTAGAGGTGGGTCAGAAAGGAAGAAGGAGAGAAATCCTAATAATTAATCAACCAAACTAAACATAGAAATCAAAGACTGTATGTAAAGCAGAACATGCTCTGCACCATTTTCAATTGCAGTTCTTGCATTTGTTTTGTGTTTGCTTTCTTAAAAACATTCAAGGGAAAGAAAATACTTTACTTGCCAATTGCAATGTCTCAGGATTTGGAGAGAAACGCTCCAAAGTACCGGTACTCAGCTTATCAATAGAGTTGTAAATCGTTCTTTAACATAAGATAAGGGCTTTGCTCACTGTGTGGTTAAAAACAAGATGTGGAAACTGCCGTTGAGTGAAGAAGAGGGAAAAGATCTTTTCCGGATCTTTGTTTTTGCTCGCTCTCTCTCTTACAAGCAAGAATAGGTGTTAATTAAAAGATTAAAGCGACGCCCTGGCTGCTTTTGATGATGCACTTGGGAGTCGCTCCTCACACTTAGAGAACCTCTGGCTTACAGAAAGGGAAGGTAAGGGCAGGCAGGCAGGCAGGCAGGCACATACCCAGTTGGATGATTATAACTCCCTGGTGTTTGGCAGCCAAATTCTTCAAGGCCTGAAAGAGAGCAAACCCAGAAACTTACAATACAACAGAAAGTCCTGGAAAATGGATGACTTGAGTTGGGACAGGTGGAAGCCCTGTCTGTTTCTGTTGTCACCCAAGGAATGAATTGCTGTGGGGTTTTATTTTTTTTATTTTTCACATTTTTATACCGCCCTTCCTCCAAGGAGCTCAGAGTGGTGTACATATTTCCTCCCCTCCTTTTTGTCCTCACAACAACCCTATGAGGTAGGTGGGGCTGAGAGATAGTGACTGGCCCAAGGTCACCCAGGAAGCTTTGTGGCTGAGCGGGGATTTGAACCTGGATCTTCCAGGTCTAAGTCCGACTCCCAAACCACTACACCATCACCTTTACAGTAGTGTCCTACAGAACGTATTTCTGCTCAGCTTAGTTGGTTTTCAGAAGGGCACTTTGCTCTGAGTGCAGAGTCCTAAGGGAGCATTTGTGGCCATAAAACTATACAGTTGGACCTCGCTATCCATGGGGGATCCGTTCTGGACGGATCCCACCCTGCGGATAGCGAGGATCCACAGATACCGGGGTCCACGTTAAAATTGCTTTAAAAATAAAGGTAAAAAACACTGGGTTTTTTTAACCTTTTAGCAGGAAACCGCGCTGTTTCCAAGCCTCTGCAGGGCTTCAGCAAGCTTAACAACCCACTTCCAGGTTGCGCAAAGGCTCTTCCCTCCCTCCCTCCCAAGAGCTTTCACATGACCCAGAAGTGGGTCTCTAAGCTTGCTGACGCCCTGCAGGGGCTTGGAAATGGCACGGTTTGCTGCTAAAAGGTTTTTAAAAAACCACGTTTTTTTACTTTTTTATTTTTTAGTAATTTTAACATGAACCCTGTGGATCCGGGACCCGCAGTGAGTCAAATCTGCGGATCCCGAATCCGTCGATGGAAAGGGTCCATTGTATTTTATATAGGAAAACCTTGCAAGGGCGAATCTGCAGAAGTCAACCCACTCACTCACTGGTACTGTTCTCACAGGTGAAAACCTGAATGTTATGCATTACTTAGAACATGTTCACAATATCAGTCAGCGTAGAACAGTTCCAAATATGACAAACTGTATAGGAGTTTGAGTTTCTCCTCCCCAAGGAGTCCCATTGGGGCAGTGGAAGCGTGCCCCAGAGACTGAGAACTAACGTTTCCTTACCATGAGAAGACCTCTGCAACTGCCCCCCCTTTTCAGGATGCTGCAGTGCACATGCTCCCTTGGCACACCTGCGTTGGGGGGGGGGGTGTTGGATTGAATTGGGCTGACTACAGTTCCTTCTGTACTGTACACACTTTCTGGAAGTAAGGCCCATTCAACTTAACCGAAAAGTTTAGTTCTCAGCAGACACAAACAGGATTGTGCTGTGAGATGTTTTGCAAACTTCATGGAAAATGTGGGTTGTAAGAAGCAATGTGAAGGGAGGGAGGGAGAATAAATGACACAGGGATTCCTAGGGGCAGTTTTAAGCATAACGATCAGAGAGGGAGAAAAGGTGGAGTCGGGCAGATGTCTGAGGATGTGGAATTGGAGGAGCGAAGATCACGGACAGGATCTACGGGCTGAGACTACTGGAGGATAAGGCTTTGGAGGGCTTTGAAAGCCAGGAACAAGAATCCGTGCTGGATTTATTTGGGAGTAAACAGGAAGCCAGGACATACAGCTGGCTGTTCTATGATGCTCACCTGGGCACGTGCTCCTTCAGGGTCCCGGCAGGTGGCAAAGATCCATTCTGGCCGGTTGCTTTTCCCAACCAGCTGCCTGACAATCTCCAAGCCGATGCCCCGGTTGGATCCAGTCACCAGGACACTGCGTGCGTTCAGTGCAGCCATCTCTCTGCCCTGCCTGTCTCTGGACAGCAAAGCCCTGAGCCGGCCCAAGTCCAGTTACTGATCGTTTTCAGCTCCTCCCCTTACCCCACGTTGTGTAAACTGCTTGGCTCCTTTTTCGAATCAGGTTTTCTGCCTGGCAGTCAGCTCAGGGATACACAGTTCCCTTTAAGAGAATAAAAATTATGCAAAACTAGCTTATTATAGGCTCCATCCGGCCCTACTTAGGAAGAGGCTGGAGAAGGAAGACTTGCTCTCTAATTCCGATTTTAGAAGGCAGCAAAATATAATGGAGAAGGAAAGAGACAGAGGCTTCCTGCAATTCAGGGCTTAGTGCAGGCTTGTTTGTTGTCCTTTGGACTGAGCAAGGGCGTCAGCTTTGTGAGCTGGGCTGGGGTTGACAGGGGTTATACTACACAGGGTTGGCCGGTTTCCACCCCTTTGGATTCTTGAGGCTCTGAGAGGGAGAGAGACCTCTGATACTGAAACGCTATCTGTTATATCGTGTATGGCAAAGGCAAACAGCTCACTATGAAGTCCAGGCAGGATATGGGGCTGATCTGTGTTTGAGAGTAGATAAATAGGTACCGCTTGCGGGAAGGTAAAGAGCGCTCCGTGTTCCAGCTGCATGCTACGCGCTGCGGCATGGAGAGTCATGCCGGCCACATGACCACGGAGGCGTCTTCGGACAACGCTGGCTCTTCGGCTTTGAAATGGGGATGAGCACCACACCCTAGAGTCGGACACGACTGGACTTCATTGTCAGGGGATACCTTTACCTTTATTTATTCATTCATTCATTCATACTCTCATCCCAGGCTATGGAAACCAGGTGAAAATACCTGGGGAAAAACTCTCCAAGGAGAACACTGGACCACAGGGATTATTTACAATCAAGTCACATTAGTGCCTGCGAGTGATCAGATAAGGCAACACACTGTTCATCCGGAAACATTGGCTAGGTGGGCAAGGAGTCAAAATGTAGCCAGGTTTTTAAAAACACAAAAGGAAAATGGATTGAATTGAATGCGGGAGAAATGGGGATAGGAAAGTAAAACTAGGTTGATGGAAGATGCCTCACTCAGCGGGATAGACCAAAAAACAACAACAGTTTGACCAAATCCAAAGCATTAACACCCAGCTATGTGAGCCAGGAAGCTACTAGAGAGCAGCACAAACACACCCCAACCCACCCACACACACACCCATGGGGACATCTGCAGGTCGGCTTGGAGCATCGCCACTAAGCATTTAGCATTTAGCATGGAGCATTTAGCACAGGGACCCCCTTTTGTAGAATGATAATCTGTTGGGACCTCCCTAAGATCTCGCACCAGAAGTGATGTCAGTAAGAAGGAAGTGATGTTTTTGTTTCTAATAAATTGCACTGTTTAATAAATCACACTCTTTAAAATAAGTCACATTTTTAAAGTTGTACTCAAAATGCAGCCCCATGTGGGGGGAGTGGAGATGCTAAAAGGCAGAAATGACGGGCACCCTCCCGGCGCCCGGCGTGTGGGGGCAGAGCTAGTGTCGCGTCACGTCGACGCGCCCCCTGCCCGTTTTGAGCTCATTTTGGAGCCGAATGGGCTCCAGGGAGGGAGGGAGGGCCGATCCAGTGCTGCGCTTCGGGACGGTAAGTTCTCCGAGCGCGCCCCCCGCGCGTCCGAGCGCCTGGAGCTCCTGCTACAGCCATGTTCCGCTGCTGCTAAAAGGCAAGCAGAAAATAACACAAGGTGAGCAAACAAGCCCCAAGAGAGCATCAGACACTTCTTTCTCTGCAATGGGGGGGAGGAGTGAGCCGCCATCTTGGGTGGCCATCCAGTTGACATCCCGCGACCCTCCAGAAACTGCTTCATGACCCCCTTGGTTGGAAACCACTGCTTTAGAACATGTTCACAGCGTCAGTCAGCGTAGAACAGTTCCAAATATGACAAACTATATATGGGAGTTTCTCTCTCCCCGCCCCACATTATTTCTGTACCTTTCTATGAGAACAGACAATGCCATGCTAAGTCCTTTGCCCAGAAGGTGGCCCTACCCTTTTCAGCGGGATTTACTACTTAATGATGGTAATCCCCCGATATTCATTTTAGAATAATTAAATCTCCGCTCCCCTCCAAAGCCTCCTACCCTGCCCTCCCCCACTGGTTACACCGGTGGTGTAAGTTTGGAGAGGATTGTGTTGCAAGTCTCACAAGACTGGCTAGGACCATCGTGAGTCATCAGATTCTATTGTAAAGCTACCTCTTCTCATTGTCCCCCAAAACATGTAAATCTGTAACCACCTGAAAACGACCTGTATGCCTTCCCCATCATGCACGTATCTTGTAAGCATGTGATGGTCTGTTCTGTAAATGTATAAAAAGTGTGATCTCCTGTAGCAAGGGGTCAGCATTCCTCTCTTGGGGTGCTGTCCACTGCGCTGCGTAACAATAAACCCGGTACCATTTTCCTTGTTCACCAGTCTCCCTGGTCCTCCATTATTCATTGCTATCTGCTTATTCCGGCTACATTAGGGATCCATCCCAAGATACAGCTGGCTGTTCTATGATGCTCACCTGGGCACGTGCTCCTTCAGGGTCCCGGCAGGTGGCAAACTTACACTCAAAAGCTATGCAGTCAGACAGCCAGCAGAAGGGTGGGGGCTATCCAGTGTTTTGCACTGAGTGTCACATGTATGGCTATCTGCCTCTTGGGCACAAGTCATGGGTGTGTGCTCGGTGCAAAGAGCTCCAGGCTCTCAGGGAACAGGTTCGCTCCCTTGAAGCCACGGTTGCTGACCTGGAGAAGCAGAGACAGGTAGAGAGGAACCAGTGTGAGACTTCTAGTGACGTGGAGGCATCGTCCCACCCTCAGTTGGCCAGCTCCTCAGCTGTCAGGAAAGGGAGTCTCAGGGCTGGAGGACGTTGCTCTGGAAAAGAGGGAAACAATCCCACAGTGGGGACCCCTTCTTCAGGTGATGGGCCCGTATCCAGTCGCACTATGGATACTCCTCTGGGGAGGGGGCGAAGGGGGCTTCTTGTCGTGGGTGACTCTATAGTCAGGAACATAGAGAGGGGGGGTCTGTGACGGATGTGAGGACCGCACGGTGACTTGCCTACCTGGTGCGAAGGTTGCGGACATCACCTCTCGTCTAGATAGGCTGGTAGAGAGTGCTGGGGAGGAGGTAGCGGTTGTGGTGCATGTTGGCACCAACGACGTGGGGAAATGTAGCCGGGCGGTCCTGGAGGCCAAATTTAGGTTGCTAGGTAGGAAGCTCAAATCCAGGACCCCAAAGGTAGCGTTCTCAGAAGTGCTACCTGTTCCACGCGCAGGGCCAGCTAGGCAGGCGGAGCTCAGGGGTCTCAATGCGTGGATGAGACACTGGTGTCAGGAGGAGGGGTTTAAGTTTGTTAGGCACTGGGGAACGTTTTGGGACAAGCCGGGCCTGTACAAGAGGGACGGGCTTCACTTGAACCAAAACGGAACCAGACTGCTGGCGCGTAACATTAAGAAGGTGGCAGAGCAGCTTTTAAACTGACTCCTGGGGGAAAGCCGACAGGAGCCGAGGGGCATCCGGTTCGGGACTCCTCATCCCTCGGGAATGAGGGTGCAGAGGATGGGGAACAGTCAAGTAATAGCAGAGTAAAAATTGGGAGTGGTAGCGTGATGGGACATGACAGCCAGTCTAGCAGGACAGAAGGCTGCAGGAATAAAGGTGCAAACATGCAGCCCTTCTTGGGGGACCAGGTATATAAGTGCTTTTATGCAAATGCCCGAAGTCTACGGGCAAAGATGGGAGAACTGGAATGTTTGGTGGCTAGGGAAAACATTGACATAGTAGGTATAACAGAAACCTGGTGGAATGCGGAGAACCAGTGGGATACTGCAATTCCAGGATATAAACTCTATAGGAGGGACAGAGAGGGGCGTGTTGGAGGTGGGGTGGCCATCTATGTCAAAGAGGGGGTAGAATCCACCAGAGTAGAGCTGGAGGGGGGCTCTGACTCCTCCGTAGAATCACTGTGGGTTAGATTACCAGGCTCAAAGAGTGATGTAATAGTAGGGGCATGCTACCGTCCTCCAGATCAAAAACCTGAAGGGGATCTTGAAATGAGGAAGCAAATCAGGGAGATGTCAATGAGAGACAGGGTTGTAGTCATGGGGGACTTCAATTATCCTCACATCGACTGGGTCAATTCATGCTCAGGTCATGAAAGAGAGACTGGATTTCTGGATATGTTAAATGACTGTGCCTTAGAGCAGCTTGTCACGGAACCGACCAGAGGACAGGTGACTCTGGACTTGATATTGTGTGGCACTCAAGATCTGGTCAGGGAGGTAAATGTTACCGAACCGTTGGGGAACAGTGACCATGCTGCGATCTGTTTCGCCATGCATGTCGGAGGGAGAGTGCCGAGCAAATCTGACACGAAAACCCTTGACTTCCGAAGGGCAGACTTCCCCAAAATGAGGAGACTAGTTAAAAAAAAAGCTGAAAGGGAAGGTAAAAAGAGTCCAATCGCTCCAGAGTGCATGGAGGCTGTTTAAAACAACAGTCATAGAGGCCCAGCGGGAGTGTATCCCACAAAGGAGGAAGGGCTCAACCAAGTCCAGGAGGGTGCCGGCATGGCTAACAAGCACAGTTAAGGAGGCTGTAAAAAGCAAGGAAGCTTCCTTCCGTAAATGGAAGTCTTTCCCTAATGAGGAAAATAAACAGGAGCACAAACTGTGGCAAAAGAAATGTAAAAAGATGATACGGGAGGCCAAGCAAGACTTTGAGGAACGTATGGCAGGCAACATAAAAGGGAATAATAAAAGCTTCTTCAAATATGTTAGAAGCAGGAAACCTGCCAGGGAAACGGTTTGTCCGCTGGATGGTGAGGGAGAGAAAGGGGTGATAAAAGGGGACTTGGAGACTGCGGAGAAATTAAATGAGTTCTTTGCATCTGTCTTCACGGCAGAAGACCTCGGGCAAATACCGCTGCCAGAATGGTCTCCCCTGACTAAAGAATTAAGTCAAATAGAGGTTAAAAGAGAAGACGTCTCAGACTTAATTGACAAAATAAAGATCAATAAATCACCAGGCCCGGATGGCATCCACCCAAGAGTTCTGAAGGAACTCAAGAATGAAGTTGCTGACCTCTTGACCCAAATATGCAACTTGTCCCTTAAAACGGCCACTGTGCCAGAGGATTGGAGGATAGCTAATGTCACGCCAATCTTTAAAAAAGGAAGGAGGGGGGACCCGGGAAACTACAGGCCGGTCAGCCTAACATCTGTTCCAGGGAAGATGGTGGAAAGTCTCATTAAGGATAAAATCTTAAAATACATAGAAGAACAAGCTCTGCTGAGGGAGAGTCAGCATGGCTTCTGCAAGGGGAAGTCTTGCCTCACAAACCTGTTAGAATTTTTTTAAAAGGTCAACAGGCATGTGGATGCGAGCGAACCCGTGGATATTATATATCTGGATTTTTAGAAGGCGTTTGACACGGTCCCTCATGAAAGGCTCCTGAGAAAACTCCACAGTTAGGGAATAAGAGGGCAGGTCCTCTTGTGGATTAGGAACTGGTTGAAGACCAGGAAACAGCGAGTGGGAGTCAATGGGCAATTTTCACAATGGCGAGAGGTGAAAAGCGGTGTGCCCCAAGGATCGGTCTTGGGACCGGTGCTTTTCAACTTATTCATAAATGACCTGGAGTCAGGGATAGGCAGTGAGGTGGCCAAGTTTGCAGTTGACACTAAACTTTTCCGGGTGGTGAAGACCAGCAGGGATTGTGAAGAGCTCCAGAAGGACCTCTCCAAACTGGGAGAATGGGCAGCAAAATGGCAGATGAGCTTCAATGTAAGTAAGTGCAAAGTGATGCACATTGGGGCAAGAAACCAAAATTTCACATATACGCTAATGGGTTCTGAGTTGTCTGTGACGGATCAAGAGAGAGATCTTGGGGTGCTGGTGGACAGGTCGATGAAAGTGTCGACCCAGTGTGTGGCGGCTGTGAAGAAGGCCAATTCCATGCTCGGGATCATTAAAAAAGGGATTGAGAATAAAACGGCCAATATCATTCTGCCTTTGTACAAATCGATGGTAAGGCCACATCTGGAGTATTGTGTCCAGTTCTGGTCACCACACCTCAAAAAGGATATAGTTGAATTGGAAAAGGTGCAGAAAAGAGCGACCAGAATGATTCGTGTGCTGGAGCACCTCCCTTATGAGGAAAGGCTACAGCGTCTGGGGCTTTTCAGCCTAGAAAAAAGGCGCCTGAGGGGGGACATGATTAAGACTTATAAAATTATGCATGGGATGGAGAGAGTGGATAGAGGGAAATTCTTCTCCCTCTCGCACAACACCAGAACCAGGGGACATGCACTAAAATTGAGTGGAGGGAGAGTTAGAACAGACAAAAGAAAATATTTCTTTACCCAGCATGTAATTCATCTGTGGAACTCCTTGCCACAGGATGTGGTGATGGCATCTGGCCTAGATGCCTTTAAAAGGGGTTTGGACAGATTCATGGAGGAAAAGACCATCACAGGTTCCAAGCCATAAGCAACCTCCTGGTTGTAGGAGTAGGTTCTCTCTGTGCCAGGTGCAAGGGAGTGGCGACTAGACACAGGTATCTTGTTGTCTTGTGTGCTCCCTGAGGCATCTGGTGGGGCCACTGTGTGACACAGGAAGCTGGACTAGAGGGGCCTTTGGCCTGATCCAGCAGGGCTCTTCTTATGTTCTTATGTTAATGATCCATTCTGGCCGGTTGCTTTTCCCAACCAGCTGCTTGATCAGCTCCAAACCGATGCCCCGGTTGGACCCGGTTACCAGAACACTGCGTGCGTTCAGTGCAGCCATCCTCTGCCCTGCCTGTCTCTGGACAACAAAGCCCTGAGTCGGCCCAATTCCAGTTACTGATTGTTTTCAGCTCCTGACGTTGTGTAATCTTTTTTTCGCCAAGTCACACTTCCCAAAATCAGCTCCTCCCCCCCCACCAAAGTACATTTTCAAAAGAAAAGAAAAAAAGCCCAAAACCAAAATCAGAGAGACGGAAGGGCTCCGAAAATAATTACAATTTAAAATCCATGTTAACACTTAATTAGCTGCTGATGGGGCAGATAAGGCGTACCCCCAGCAAGAGGTCTGTGTACCCCTAGGGGTACCCGTACCACAGGTTGAGAACCTCTGATGTAGTACACATGGACAAGGGTGTGTTTGCAAATTCAGCTAGCATGTTACCCTGATGTGCTGGGCTCCTTATTTTATTTATTTATTATTTATAATAATTTTATTTATTATTATGGGGTTTTTTTGCACATTGTGTCACCTTGGGTCACACACACACACACACACACACACACACACACACACACACACACACACACCCATGGGGACATCTGCAGGTCAGCTTGGAGCATCGCCACTAAGTGACCCAAGGTGACACAAAGTGCAAAAAAACCCTCAAACAAACCCAAAGAGAATGACCAAAAGGGTTAGATCACATAGGGCAGCTGCAAGGAAAAGAGAATTGCGACGTGGTCAGTAAAACAAGGTGCATTTATTGCAGATAAAAGGCAAGGCTACGCAGGCACGTTCATCGCTCCTGGGAAGTTTTCCTCCTGCACCGCAGACAAGCTGGTATTTCACCAGGGAAGGACCTTCCCCTCCCAGGACACAAAAGTGCCCGAGTCTTTCTCAGAGAGACGGGAAAGAGTGTTCAGGATCCCTTGCACGCTCACGTCCACAGGCAGCGGGGCCTGGTTTGTGGAGAGAAAACAGGTGAATCACACAGGCTGCCGCTGTTCAAATAAGACTGAGAACAAATGAGTAACTGCATCTGACCGAGAGTGTGCTTCAAAATGCCCCTGCGCCAAGTTCGACTCTCCAAGGCTCACAGCTCTTCCATTTGACTCGTCCTTTCCCAGAGCTTTCCGACGTAGCAGCCATTGCACCTGGCTACACAGGTACCTCATGGCCAATCAGGGCCAGCCCTCTAATGAGTCCTGGCATCAGGTATTCAGTGGTATACAGGTATGCAGGCTGCAGGTTACCTTGCAGCAACGTAGTGATGAAGGGGCTGCCGCCATCATCACAAGATGACTGCTGTCATCCTCCTCAAGGGGGAGGGGCCGCTGACTCCGGTGTAATGGAGTCTTGCAGAACTACTTGCCTACGCTCCACTCTAGTTACACCACTGTCGCTGAGTACAAGTTTCGAACACAGGTCCACCTGATTTAGCTTCAACAGTGGCTAACAGTTTAATTAGGGTCAATGGCGCCAACACTCTGGTTAACAGCCAGTCCTTCAGCTCCCAGGAACACTGAAGGCCTTCAAGCTACATAAACACCAGCTGGACTAGATGGGCTTTTGGCCTGATCCAGCAGGGCTCTTCTTATGTTCTTATGTTTATGTTCTTATGACTCAGAGAGTGAACAGTTAAATTCCTTTATTTTCAAACAACAATAGACAAGAAGGAAAATTCAAGTTGGTAGAGGTAAGTACAGGTGGACCCCCATATCCACTGATTCGCTATCCACGGTTTCAGTTATCCACGGATCGTGGGGACCCCTCCAGGCTTTTACGTTTTTCCCAGTAAGCTTTGTTTCTTCCTTAAAGAAACAGGAGAAGCAGCCTCTGGCTACTTATTACAGGCAAGTAGAACGAGACTAAGTACTAGAGAGGTTCTGCAAGGTTAACAGAAACCTTGCAGGGCCTCTGTAGGACTTAGTCTCGTTCTACTTGCTTGCAATGGAGGCTGCTTCTCTGTTTGTTTTAAGGAAGAAATAAAGCTTGCTGAAAGAAAAATAAGAGCTGGGAGGGGCAAGCATGTTGAGGGGCAAGCACGTGGGGGGGGCCTCAGGAAACCTTGGAGGGGGTGTTCGCTCTTATCCACGGTTTCAAGTATCCACGGAGGGGCCTAGAACATATCCCCAGCGGATATGGGGGCCCACCTGTATATCAGAAAATGGTCCCAGAATGGAAGTAACCCCCCCTTTTGGCAGACTGGTAAGTCACTAGGCAGGGAAGGTAAGTTTCCAATTTCATAGAACCAACACCTCTCCTAGGAGATCTCTCTCTGTGTGTGTGTGTGTGTGTGTGTGTGTGTGTGTGTGTGTGTGTGTGTGTGTGTGTGTATTTCTGCTGCAGCGAAAGGGCTCTCTTTCTCTCTGCTGTTGTCAGAAGACTCTCAACTGCGATACTGATTTACAGCGCGATCCTATCCAACTTACACCACCGGTGTAACCAGCAGGGGAGGGCAGGTCGGGAGGCTTTGGAGGGGAAGGGAGATTTAAATCCCCTTTGGAGGGGATTTGAATCCCCTTTCCGTTCTGGGGCCTTCCGTTCTCGCTGCACTGCTGCTTACACCAGTGGTGTAAGTTGGATAGGATTGCGCTGCAGATTGGTTGCCTGACTCACACTCTGAATCTCTGAGCCCTCTGAGCTCCAGCTTTTATAGTCCTTTCCCAAACCATTTAGAACAGGGGTTCTCAACCTTTGGAGACCCGGGTACTCCCTATCATGGTCCAATTTTCTGAAGTACCCCCTTCTAATTAACTGCTAATTAATTGGAGTAATCAATTAATTAATTAGGTAATTAATCGTTAAATTAAAAGTACTAAAACAATTTTAAATGTGAAAAAATGTCTTAACTGTGTGTGGGGGGAGAGACACACACATGCAAGTCATACTCCAAGTCACACTTCCCCAAATCAGCTCCTCCCTCCCCCACCCCACCAAAGTACATTTTCCAAAGTACAAAAATAAGCCCAAAACCAAAATCAGAGACAGAAGGGCTCCAAAAATAATTACAATTTAAAATCCATGTTAATTAACACTTAATTAGCTGCTGATGGGGCAGATAAGGGGCAAGGCTTGGCGTACCCCCAGCAAGAGGTCCGCATACCCCTAGGGGTACCCGTACCACAGGTTGAGAGCCCCTGATTAGCAGATTACCATATGGTAAGACTTTGAGAGAGAACCTCTCAGCGGAAGTCTTCCCTCTGGTCCTGCAGTGTTTTCCTGCCTTTTTGGGTGGTTACCCCCCTGGTCCTTCTAAGAAACATTCTAAACATACTTTCTGAGGTAAAAATTTCTTAACATGACTAGATAGCTTTTGGACTGATTCAGCAAAGAGATCCATAATGTTTTCTTTTAATCAGGGAGGAATATTTTTTAAAAAAATGAAATACAAGTTAATGAACTTTTTATCCAAGTTGGGGATGAGAGACTGCACCACTGGCGTCACTACAGAGGGGGCGGAGTTGTAAGTTCTGCTGAAATCGGAGCCTCCCTTACACGGAGGAACGAAGCGGCCCCGCCCCCTCACCTTCGGAGCCTTTCGCTTCCCTGAGGGAGGCTCCGGTTTCAGCAGAACTTACAACTCCGCCCCCCCTGTAGTGACGCCAGTGGACTGCACCATGAATTGCCTACCTTTGGACCTGTCATGTCTGTCTGCACCCACCCAGGATGCAACGCTATGCACAGGATCCCGTCTTCTGCAAATCCCAGCGACAGGCACTTTGTGAGCATGTTCAGAGCAGCCTATGAAGGAGATATGACAGAAACAGGGAGGTGAATGGTGTATATCCCTGTTCCATGAGAGGAGGACAGGTCAGAAGGAAAGCTTCATAGGTCTAAGAACTGCTGTTTGCTGTTCTCCCCAGGATCAGATTATTTTCATTTTTGGGGCAAAGTATCTACAACCCCAGGGAGCCGCGATGGCTTAGCAGTTAAGACGCTGAACTGCAGACTGGAAGGTCCGTAGGTCAGCAGTTCGAGACCCGAGTGCTGTGCATGACGGAGTGAGCTCCTGTTTCCTGTCCCAGCTTCTGCCAACCTAGCAGTTCGAAAGCAAGAAATTGCAAGTAGATAAATAGGTATCACTGTGGTGGGAAGGTAACAGCGGTCCGTTAGTCATGCCAGCCAAATGACCACGGAAGCGTCTTGGGACAGCGCTGACTCTACGGCCTTAGAAACAGAGATGAGCACCCACATCCTAGAGTCGGACCCGACTGGCTTTCGAGCAGAGGATACCTTTACTTTTACTATAAGTAAAGGTGGTAAAGGTGACCCCTGACAATTAAGTCCAGTCGTGTCCGACTCTAGGGTGTGGTGCTCATCCCCATTTCAAAGCCGAAGAGCCAGCGTTGTCTGAAGACGCCTCCGTGGTCATGTGGCCGGCGTGACTCTCCTTGCCGCAGCGCGTAGCATGCAGCTGGAACACGGAGCGCTGTTTACCTTCCCGCAAGCGGTACCTATTTATCTACTCGCATTAACATGCTTTGGAACTGCTAGGTTGGCAGGAGCTGGCCAAGCAACGAGAGCTCACCCCGTCGCGGATTCGAACTGCCGACCTTTCGATCGACAGCTCATGGTTCAGCGGTTTAACCCACTGCGCCACCCGCTGGACTTTTACTATATACGACCCTAAACAGAGCCTCTCACTGCAAAAGCATCTACAAAATAAATCTGAGAAGGAAGCTCAAACATCTCCAGTTCCATGAGCTTTACAGTGTCATCTGCGATGAATAAAGAGGGAGGCTATGATCTGAAAGCTGAGAGACCCATGAAAGACATTATTTCACGCTTATGTACCGCTTTTCAAAACAGTTTGCAAGAAAGAGGCTCCTTTTTATCTGCACCTTCTTGGTCTCTTTTATATTTATATTGTTGTGCTTTTGGTTTTGTGGATCAGGCTTTAAAAATGTGATGAATGTTTGTTGTTTTTAGGTGGAAAGGTGGAATATAAACATTTTTAAAGAGTAAATAAACTTTATCATGAAAATTCACAGGCTGGCTAGTTTCTTACGGCTAGATGTGAATCACCAATATGGGCAAGGCAAGGAGACTTTAGGCCTCCTGAGGTGACATTAACCTTTAGACCTTCTTGTCTGAATTCTGTGAAGTCAGTGAACCTGTCGATGTTCACACCACTAATATGTCCTTACCTTGCTGCAGCGATAAGCGATGGCTTGTCCACTCTGCCACAATAGAAGATTTGTGATGGAGCCGGCTTCACTCGACACGTTGACAATGGCTGCTTTGCTGCAGCTCATCCCTTTCTGGGGACTTTCCTGAGACGCCTTCCTCAACAAGGGCAAGAAGGCCTGGAGAAGGGGAAGAAACAATCCAAGAAAGTCGCATAATCTGTGAGGGGACTTGAAAACGGAACCTCTCTTCATCAGGCCACAATATCAGTGCAAATGCGAGCCTAGCACTTCTTCACCAATGCCACGACAAACTGTCTTGTGATTCATCCGGAGAGCAGCTAGCTACTACAACTCTGCTTCAACATGTGCAATTTTCCCCGTCACTACGCCTACATAACAAGGACATCTTCATCTGTTGAACTTCTGTCTGTTACGCAGCCATTAAAGGCATGGTGCTTTTGCCCAGGAACCAGGTAAGCCTACCTATGGCCACATCACCAGAAAGCACCCGCATCTCAACCCACCTACTCTCCAAATGGTAAGGACCTTGCAAAATGATGAGACAAGTCTGTGAAGCAAATGCCACATGGATGCCTTTACCTGGCTCACCACCATGGGCCCGATCACGTTGGTCTGGTACACTTCCGACATGTTCTCTGGTGTTTCAGCCTCCAGCGTGCGTGGCTTTGCAATCCCAGCATTGTTGATCAGCAGATTCAACCCGGCTCCTTTCAGATGCTCAGTGACTCGGGCTGCAGCACCCTTGACACTGGATGGGTCAGAAGTGTCTAGAACAGTGCAGAGAATATTTTAGTGGCGATTAAAGTGGGCCATCCCACACTGAACAATGTAGCCCAGGGGTAGCCAACCTTCCACCGTTAGGGCCTCTGCGTCCTTAAGAGTTGTGTAGAAGGCAGAATCTTGGCAGCTGCCAGTGCTGATGGTGCTGCTAAAGCAGCTGCACCTGCTGAAAGGCCCTCACCTATACAACCACTAAAAGTCCAGGCACATTCATGTTGAAAGGTTGGCCACCCCTGATGTAGCCTTTACATATTATTTTGTGCTAATGGCCCTGAAAAGACATTCTCATTTCACAAGATTAACAGCACAATCCTCAAAACATTTCTGTTTTGTCTAGAGTTTGGGTGATGGGTTGATGTCTGACTTCTAGGTTTCAACCAGGCCATCCAATCCCACCCACCCCCCAGAATGCCTCGCTCCGCACACCCCCCGCCCCTTCGCCACCCAGTGGGGAACCTACCTTCCCCGGCAGTTGCTCCTAGGGATCTGGGGTGGGAGGGAAGAGCAGTGCCGGCCTCTTCACTGGCGCGGCCTCCTCGCCGGGTGACGCAAACGTGCCTTATGGCACATTTGCTACACCCTAGACCAGCAGAGCGCCGCCAGTCTTCTTTCTAGACAGGATTGCGCTGTATATATATATACTCTCGTGTTCTTTGTGCAGTGGATGTGAATTTCAGGCACGGTCCCCAACTGCTTACAGAAAGGGAACGTAAGGGCAGGCACATACCCAGCTGGATGATTATAACTCCCTGGTGTTTGGCAGCCAAATTCTTCAAGGCCTGAAAGAGAGCAAACCCAGAAACTTACAATACAACAGAAAGTCCTGGAAAATGGATGACTTGAGTTGGGACAGGTGGAAGCCCTGTCTGTTTCTGTTGTCACCCAAGGAATGAATTGCTGTGGGGTTTTATTTTTTTTATTTTTCACATTTTTATACCGCCCTTCCTTCAAGGAGCTCAGAGTGGTGCACATATTTCCTCCCCTCCTTTTTGTCCTCACAACAACCCTATGAGGTAGGTGGGGCTGAGAGATAGTGACTGGCCCAAGGTCACCCAGGAAGCTTTGTGGCTGAGCGGGGATTTGAACCTGGATCTTCCAGGTCTAAGTCCGACTCCCAAACCACTACACCATCACCTTTACAGTAGTGTCCTACAGAACGTATTTCTGCTCAGCTTAGTTGGTTTTCAGAAGGGCACTTTGCTCTGAGTGCAGAGTCCTAAGGGAGCATTTGTGGCCATAAAACTATACAGTTGGACCTCACTATCCATGGGGGATCCGTTCTAGACAGATCCCACCTCGCGAATAGCGAGGATCCACAGATACCGGGGTCCATTTTTAATTGCTTTAAAAATAAAGGTAAAAAACACTGGGTTTTTTTAACCTTTTAGCAGGAAACCGCGCTGTTTCCAAGCCTCTGCAGGGCTTCAGCAAGCTTAACAACCCACTTCCAGGTTGCGCAAAGGCTCTTCCCTCCCTCCCTCCCAAGAGCTTTCACATGACCCAGAAGTGGGTCTCTAAGCTTGCTGACGCCCTGCAGGGGCTTGGAAATGGCACGGTTTGCTGCTAAAAGGTTTTTAAAAAACCACGTTTTTTACTTTTTTATTTTTTAGTAATTTTAACATGAACCCTGTGGATCCGGGACCCGCAGTGAGTCAAATCTGCGGATCCCGAATCCGTCGATGGAAAGGGTCCATTGTATTTTATATTAGGAAAACCTTGCAAGGGCGAATCTGCAGAAGTCAACCCACTCACTCACTGGTACTGTTCTCACAGGTGAAAACCTGAATGTTATGCATTACTTACAGTTGCAAGAAAAAGTATGTGAACCCCTTGGGATTACGTGGAGTTTTGCATGAATTGGTCATAAGATGTGCTCTGAACTTTATCTAAGTCACAACAATAGAAGAACACAGTCTGCGTAGAATAATACGACACAAAAATTAGATGTTGCCATGGTTTAATTGAACGTAACATGTAAACATTCACAGTGCAGGGAGGAAAAAGTATGTGAACCTTTGGACTTAATAACTGGTTGACCCTCCTTTGGCAGCAATAACCTCAACCAAACATTTCCTGTAGTTGCAGATCAGACCTGCACAACGATCTGGAGTAATTTTGGACCACTCCTCTTCACAAAACTGTTTCAGTGTAGCAATATTCTTGGGATGTCTGGTGTGAATCGCTCTCTTAAGGTCATGCCACAGCATTTCAATCAGGTTGAGGTCAGGACTCTGACTGGGCCACTCCAGAAGGCGTATTCTGTGCTGTTGAAACCATTTTTTTGTTGAATTACTTGTATGCTTTGGGTCATTGTCCTGTTGCATCACCCATCCTCTGTGGAGCTTCAGTTGGCGGACAGATGGTCGTACGTTTTCCTGCAAAATGTCTTGATAAACTCTGGAATTCATTTCCCCATCAATGACAACAATCCGTCCAGGCCCTAAGGCAGCAAAGCAGCCCCAAACCATGATGCTCCCTCCGCCATGTTTTACAGTGGGGATAAGGTTTTGATGTTGGTGTGCTGTGCTTTTTTTTCTCCACACATAGTGTTGTGTGTTCTTCCCAAACAACTCAATTTTGGTTTCATCTGTCCACAGTATATTTTGCCAGTAGTGCTGTGGAACATCCAGGTGCTCTTTTGCAAACTTCAAACGTGCTGCAATATTTTTTTTGGGACAGCAATGGCTTCCTCCGTGGTGTCCTCCCATGTACTCCATTCTTGTTTAATGTTTTCCTTATTGTAGATGTGTCAACAAAAATGTTAGCATGTGCCAGAGATTTCTGTAGGTCTTTAGCTGACACTCTAGGATTCTTCTTTACCTCATGAAGCATTCTGCGCTGTGCTCTTGCAGTCATTTTTACAGGACGACCACGCCTAGGGAGAGTAGCAACAGCGCTAAACTTTCTCCATTTGTAGACAGTCTGTCTTACCATGGACACATGAACATCAAGGCTTTTGGAGATACTTTTGTAACCCTTTCCAGCTTCATGCAAGTCAACAATTCTTGATTGTAGGTCTTCTGAGAGCTCTTTTCTGCGAGGCATGGTTCACATCAGACAGTGCTTCTTGAAACCAGTAAACCCAAAACAGGTGTGTGTTTTTAAAGGACAGGGCAGCTGTCAGCAACACATCCAATATCATCACACTGATTGGAGTCAAGGTTGGCTCACTCCTGGCTCCAATTAGCTCTTGAAGACGTCATAAGGCTAGGGGTTCACATACTTTTTCCTCCCTGCACTGTGAATGTTTACATGTTACGTTCAATTAAATCATGGCAACATCTAATTTTTGTGTCGTATTATTTTACGCAGACTGTGTTCTTCTATTGTTGTGACTTAGATGAAGTTCAGAGCACATTTTATGACCAATTCATGCAAAACTCCACGTAATCCCAAGGGGTTCACATACTTTTTCTTGCAACTGTAGAACATGTTCACAATATCAGTCAGCGTAGAACAGTTCCAAATATGACAAACTGTATGGGAGTTTCTCCTCCCCAAGGAGTCCCACTGGGGCAGTGGAAGCTTGCCCCAGAGACTGAGAACTAACGTTTCCTTACCATGAGAAGACCTCTGCAACTGCCCCCCCTTTTCAGGATGCTGCAGTGCACATGCTCCCTTGGCACACCTGCATGGGGGGGGGTGTTGGATTGAATTGGGCTGACTACAATTCCTTCTGTACCGTACACACTTTCTGGAAGTAAGGCCCATTCAACTTAACCGAAAAGTTTAGTTCTCAGCAGACACAAACAGGATTGTGCTGTGAGATGTTTTGCAAAGTTCATGGAAAATGTGGGTTGTAAGAAGCGATGTGAGGGAGGGAGAATAAATGACACAGGGATTCCTAGAGGCAGTTTTAAGCATAAGGATCAGAGAGGGAGAAAAGGTGGAGTCGGGCAGATGTCTGAGGATGTGGAATTGGAGGAGCGAAGATCACGGACAGGATCTACGGGCTGAGACTACTGGAGGATAAGGCTATGGAGGGCTTTGAAAGCCAGGAACAAGAATCCGTGCTGGATTTATTTGGGAGTAAACAGGAAGCCAGGACATACAGCTGGCTGTACTATGATGCTCACCTGGGCACGTGCTCCTTCAGGGTCCCGGCAGGTGGCAAAGATCCATTCTGGCCGGTTGCTTTTCCCAACCAGCTGCTTGATCAGCTCCAAACCGATGCCCCGGTTGGACCCGGTTACCAGGACACTGCGTGCGTTCAGTGCAGCCATCTCTCTGCCCTGCCTGTCTCTGGACAGCGAAGCCCTGAGCCGGCCCCAGTCCAGTTACTGATTGTTTTCAGCTCAGCTCCTCCCCCCAACCCAAGCTTATGTGAACTGCATGCATGGCTCCTGTTTGAAATCAGGTTCTCTGGCAGTCAGTTCAGTGATACAGAGTTCCCTAAAGGTAGTAGAATAAAAATGTCGTAAAACTGACTTATTATAGGCTCTATCCAGCCCTACCTAGGAAGAGGCTGGAGAAGGATGACTTGCTCCCTAATTCCGATTTCAGAAGGCAGAAAAATATGAGAGAGAGAGAGAGAGAGAGAGAGAGAGAGAGAGAGAGAGAGAGAGAGAGAGAGAGAGAGTGAGTTCCTGCAATTCAGGGCTTAGTGCAGGCTTGTTAGGTGTCCTTTGGGCCGGAGCTGGACTGTGCTTTTTAGGGTTGGCCAGTTTCTATTTATTTGGATTCCTGGGGCTCTGAGAAGGAGAGAGCCCTCTAGCTATTTAAGGGTTGATGAAGAAAAATATTTTCCTGGTTTTTATTCATATCTACCTCTCCAAGTCACAAGGGAGGATCTCACATTTTGCAACCACACTCTCTCCTTTCAGGAGGGCACACACATTAGGCTGACTCTGGCAGCTAGGGGCTCCATTTGCTTAACTCAATTAAATCTCCCACCAGGACTCAATGATTGGACCATCAAGAGTCCTCTGACTAGCTCAGCCCACTATTGTTCCTATTGTCTTCTGTAAAATGTAAATCCAAAGCTCTTGTAGAAACCTGTATGCCTCCTTGACTATGCACATTCTCAGCAACCATGTGATGTTCTGCTTGGAAATGTATAAAAACTGTGCTCACATGGAGCAAAGGGTCAGTGCCCCCTCCTGGGGTGCTGTCCACTGCGCTGCGTAACCAAATAAACCCATACTTTTCCCTTGTTCACCAGTCTTCCTAGTCCTCCATTATTAACTATCCTCTGCTTAAAAATTCTGCTACAGTTTGGTGTCAGAAGTGGGATTCACAGCTACACTCCCAGCGTGGCTCCTGGGCTGGGGGGCTCCTCTCTCCCTCACTGGAGAATCCTAGATAAGACTTTTTGTCTGAAGGTGGGGTGTGGAGGTGTGCTTCTTGGACCAGAGAGCTATGCCTGGGCGGACCAGCTGGAAGATTCCTCAGGAACATTGGACCCTGCAAGACTGGTGAGAAAAAGGGAATTTTATCGGTGTGGGGGGGGGGGGAGTGCATGAATTGTGTGCAAGTCTATACCTGTGCTGGGCCAATAGCAAGGGCTCTTTTCTTTCCTCTTTGTTTTTCTCCCTCACTGTTTGCCTGAAAATTGCTGGGAAATATTGGGACTGTATATGTAAGTGAAGCCCGGCCAGCTTATTAAGGAAAACCTAGGTGGATTCTTGCCTTGCAGGGAAAAATTACCAAAGGCAAGGGAAAATGTTGCTAGGAAAACTTGCTAAAAGTTACTAGGAAGACTTGCTAGGAAAACCTCCTATTGAGAGTCGCTCCCTGTACTTGAGCCGGTTAGGTAGAGTCAGGGTAAAAAGTCATTTGCTAGGTTCTGGCACGGTCAAGGTTAGCTAAAAGGACACCCGACTATTGAACCGTTACAGCAATCCCGGGGGAGGTAGGGGAAAAGGCAAAAGTAAGGAAAAAAATTTTTTTTCTCTCCCGGGGAAACTTCCAAAAGAGACTCACAGTCAGGAGGGGAAACTCTGCTCCACAGAGCTCCTGAACTGGTTTAAATTTGGCAAAACTATGGCACCAGCCTGGTCAAAAGAGAGCTCTTTTGAACTAATTGAACTAAAACGCCCAGGCTAAATGGCATATATTGGACATTATATTAAAAGGAATGTGCCAAAAATGAAAATTTACAAGCCCAGGTTAAAAATCCTGGCACAGGAGGCAGAACCTGTCCAGAGTCCCAGCCAAAAAAAGGTGAAATCTGCTAAATCTGGCTAACAAATTATGCCTTTTCTACAAAAAAAATCCCGGACAAAAAGGAAGATTTTCCTGCTAAGAATGCAAAAAGGGTAATATGAACAAACAAACCTCTGAAACAGGAGCTCCTATTCCAGTGCATCCTCCCCCTCAGGAAATATTGCCTGGGGAAGGGGAGACAAAGGAAAGAATGGCCAAGTGCCTGTTTGATAAGTGTCTAAATTTATTTGTACCCTTGTCTATATGCTTGTGTGTCATTTTCATGTTTTGTGGTATGTCTTATAAAATTGCATAGGTCCTGAGAGGGGGAAAGTATTTTTGTTTTTACCTACTTTGTTTTGGCCAAAGAAGGAAATTAAGGATCAGCTTGATCACCTAAACCTTTTTTCTCCTGAGATTTAACTGAAAATTTAACTTCCAAAATGTTTTTTCTCCTATCAGACCATGCTGATAATCTGGGGAAAAAATCATACAAAATTAGTAACTATGTATGGGTACCCCTGGAAAATGAAGGGGTAATATTTTACGTCTCCACCAGTAATTGACTATGTTTTGAAACTTAATGCTCGTGTGCAAGTGCACACCTAACATCAGCAAAATGAAAGAACTATTTAAAAACACAATAATGTTTATAAATTGGAGTCTAACTGGTAAATGTTAGTAAATTGGTAAATGTTAATCATGTTTGCTTTCTTCCCATGGGCACAACTGCCCTCACGAACTGCCCTCACAAATAAAAGTAGTTTAAGAGATTGCATAAATTGAACAAAAATTCTGATTTTGATATTGCCTAATTCTATTTTTCTAAGGTTTTAATTCTGTTTTAGGAACTCTGTTCATGTTCAAAAATTATATGTTATGTCAACTAACCAACTTCAAAGGTTTTAGGTCTTTACAAGATATTCAATAAAGCCCCCATGAGCAGTAGCAGTCTATCCTGCTGCAACATGAATAGGGAATCTTTTCTCCATTTTGCTTCCTATCTAGCAGGCAGAAGGGTGAAGCAGGAAGACACTGCCTCCAGTCCTGCAGCCCTTGCATATGACTGCATCATGATACTCAAACCCTGACATTTTGTTTTTCTTTAAAATATTTAACTGCTTGGACTTGCTATGTATTCATTCTGTATTTGATAACACCTTGCATTCAGTTAAATCATGATTTTCATCTGCCTTATGCCTAACTGTGAGAATCCATAATTAGTAATCTATTTTTTGATAAGGTCTTCATAACCATAACACATTTATTTGGTTAAACAAAGTTTTCAGTACCACAGGTGCCTCTGCTGCTTTGAATTGTGTGGCCTCCAAGAAGATGGCATCACTGGAAGTAACTTTTACACTTGCCACTGAGCATGTAAAGAGTGTAAATCAGTTGGTAACTATTGGTCACCACAGTATTGTTACTTGAGCCTGTTTCTACCACTGCTATTAATTTGTGTAAATACTTATGTGAGCCCCCGCACAGAAAAACCCTCATTTGTCTCACGATAAGGGTTCTATAAGGCTTGCCTTCTATCTTTTTCCTAAACTTTTTGTGTTCTAAGTTGCCTTTATAGTGCTAAGATACCTAGCCTAGGGTTTTATTCTTTTTTTTCCCCATATGGTCTTAATATTGTTTCAGCGCAGGAAGGAAAACAACTGATGTGCGCAGAAAAATCTGAAAACGCTGTCCCTGCGGAACACCACCATTTCCCATTTGCTTGACACATCACTCCAGCAGCTTGATCTTTATCCGTTCTTCATTTTACTGTTTGTATTTCCCACTTAGAAGTCTTGCTCTCTGTGTCATATATATTCATATTTCTCTGCCATTTTACCTCTGCCTTTTGTAAAAAGAAAGGTCTGTTATTTGGGGTTTTTTCCCTCTCTTCTCTCCTGGTGGCCTGAGAAATAAGTACCTATCAACCTTTGATTTGTACCTCACCTCTTGCCTAATCTGATTTAGTGACGAAGGCATCAGAAGAGCCTGAGCGGTACACGAAATTCTTTCCCAATGCCAACCCCACCAGGCAGACCACCTGAGATATATTTACCCTGTTCCTGGATCTGGTGGGGGACTCCTGCTGTGTCCACAAACGGAAGCATGTTTTGTTTGGTTCCCCTGTTTTAAAATAGCCTCACTATCACTTTAGTTAGATTTTGTAAAGTTTGTGAGCCATTTCTCTACACCCATTTCTCTACAGCAAGGGTGGGGAACGTCCGGCCCCCCGAGGGCATGTTCTCAGGCCCCTGGAGAGCTAGCTCCCATAGCATGGTGTCCGGCCCGCCAGGAGCTTTTTCGGGAGTGCCGTGGCTTGTTTCTGTGTGCACACGCTGAAACAAGCCGCGGCGCTCCTTCGGGCTACAGTACACTGAGGACAGGAGAGGAGACTCCAGAAGAAAACGAGTCGGGCTGGCAGCCTCGTAAAAGCCCCTCGCTGAATCAGCAGCTGACTCACAGCAGCTCATCAGATCGTCGCGTCGCGTCTCTCGCGTGTGAATGATTGTCAAGGCTGATCTACACGACAGGCAGAGGCTACGCCGTCGCCTCTGCCTGGCACCTCCGTGCTGGAAGCGGGGGAGTGTCTTCAAGCCTGTTGCCCCTCATGTTGTCCCGCCTTCCTAAGAAAGCGCAGTTGCTGTGTGGATGTAACCTCCAAGGTGATTGGTTGTCGTTCACATTGGCATTCAGCCACCCTCCCCCCCCTCCTGTGATTGGTAGGCTGCAGCAGCTCCGCGAGCCACCTCCAAGCTCTGCCGTCACGCCCCCTAAAAAATAGAACACTCGACTTGGAGTACGCGGCAGTGGGGCGGAGGTTCGGCGGCTCCGCCGGATTAAAAAACGCTCCGCGACGCTGTCGTGTAGATCAGCCTTCAGGCTCAGCAATCGATCTCTCCCGAGGCTGCTGCAGGGCCCTCCCACTCTCTTCCAGTCCGGAGGCTCCCGAAGAAGGCGGGTCGGGCAACGACGCTCCTTCGGGCTACACAGGAGTGTCGTTGCCCGACCCGCCTTCTTCGGGAGCCTCCGGACTGGAAGAGAGTGGGAGGGCCCTGCAGCAGCCTCGGGAGAGATCCATCGCTGAGCCTGACAATCATTCACACGCGAGAGACGCGACGATCTGATGAGCTGCTGTGAGTCAGCTGCTGCTTCAGCGAGGGGCTTTTACGAGGCTGCCAGCCCGACTCGTTTTCTTCCGGAGTCTCCTCTCCCGTCCTCAGTGTACTGTAGCCCAAAGGATTTTATTTGACATCTCCACATGCTCATTTCAGACTCAAGTCTCAAAAGTTGATTCCATTTCTGGATCTTAGTAGAAAAGTCAACTAAAGTGATTTCACCATCTGCCCAGAACTAGAGTGATTAAACAAGTTATGGGCTATTGCAGCTCTGTTCACAGAAGTCATGCTGCACAGAAGTGGTAATTCATATATTGACAGGGAAAAGGCTGGTTGCAGCAGGCTTGCCAGAAGAATGACGTCTCCCCTTCCTAATTACGTCACATTCTAATACTGGGGAGAAGTCATTTCTTCATTTCCTCAGGTAACAAATGTTTATATAGAAATATACATTCTTTTTCCCCTATAGAAGGGTAGGAATAGGAGAAGAGATTATAAAGAACATAGCCCAGGGCGTTTTGAATATTCATGAGGGCTCTTTCTAAAAAAAAACCAGGCAAACTCCAAGAGCACTGAACTGGAGATACACATGAATGACTTCGAAGTGGTGTTTGCTCTTTGGAATCAAGTAAACACAGCCCATTTAATAAAAAATGATGTGAAGTAATACATTTCTCCCCTGCGGTAGTTTGATCTGTGATGCTCCTTTACACCTGCAAGTCAGCATTTGCTGCTATCTCTTTTCTAGTGGTTGTCATGCATGTGTATCTGTTGTGCGTGCTGCTTCTCGCAGCATAAATAAATAGCAAAAATAAATAAATAATCGGAACACCCTAACGGCCGGCCCTCGAGCACATTTGTAAAACTTCAAATGGCCCTTGGCAGGAAAAAGGTTCCCCACCCCTGTGCTACAGGGTGCAATCCAATCCTACTTAGGCCGCCGTTGTAACCAGCGGCGCAGCGAAAACAGGAGGCCCCAGAATGGAAAAGGGATTCAAATCCCCTTTGAATTCCTCTTTTGGAGGGGATTTAAATCCCCTTTCCGTTCTGGGGCCTCCCGTTTTCGGCCTAAGTAGGATTGGATTGCGCCCTAAGGGGATTACACAGTGTATGACAAAGGCAAACAGCTCCAGTCCAGGTGGTGTGTGGCTGGGGCTATGTCAGATCCTGCCGCCAAACAAGACCCGTCCTGGCGTGAAAGTGGATGGGGTAACAGCCTCTGTTGGTCTCTCCCCTCCCTTGTCTCAAATGTGGAGAAGGGAAATGTCCCCTCCAAAACCCCACAACAAATCTGTTGGTCTGTACTTCGGGCATTCAGCCATCATCAGGCGCAGAAACCAAGACATGCTGTGATTTGAAGTCTCTTCTGTTCTTCGGGCTGATTGACGTTCTCCGATTTTTACGGGCTTATTGCTTGGCAAGATGTGGCGCAGAAAAACTGTCTATGTGTCCCTGTTGTAAGGAGATACTGCTGTGTGATAAGGATCCTGAGGTTTGATTCACACATTTCACACTTAGGTGTCCACACCCAGGAGGTTTAGAGATGTGGAGATGGGGATTGTGAGCAGGTGCCAGTAACATACCAGTTTTTCTCCCCATTGAAACAGTGTGTGTGTGTGTGCGTGCGTGCGTGCGTGCGTGCGTGCGCGCAAATGGAATGGGAACCACAGTGGGGGAGGGGCAGGCAAAGTTCTAAAGCTTCCATACTCTCCCACCATTGTTTGGCCTCATTTCATTCCCACCTCCCTGCATGCTATTTAACATGTTCTGGACCATGTCTGGTTTAACCTTAAGTCTGCCCTTTTTATGAAAATAACCATCAAACAGATCATGCAAAATCTCCTTAAGAACATAAGAAGAGCCTTGCTGGATCAGGCCAAAGGCCCATCTAGTCCAGCTTCCTGTTTCTCACAGTGGCCCCACCAGCTGCCTCAGGGAGCACACAAGACAACAAGAGACCTGTATCCTGTTGCCACTCCCTTGCACCTGGCATACAGAGATCTTTGCTATACAAGAATTTATATGCTGTGCACTGGCGTCACTGGAGCGTGGCGGGGGGGGCGGGCCGCCAGGGGGTGACGCGCGTCATGGGGTGACGCGCGCACCCCCTCGCGCGTCACCTCCGTGATGCGCGTCGCCCTCCGGACGCTCCGAGGCCGGCCCGGGAGCCGGCCTCGGAGCGTCCGACCCCGTCGACGCTCCAGGGCCTTCTGAAGGCCCAGGCAGCGCGTCAATCCGGGTATTTCCCGGATTTTCGCGCATGCCCAGACCCATTTTGAGGGCAAAAAGCCCTCAAAACGGGTCTGCGCATGCGCGAAAATCCGGAAAATACCCGGATTGACGCGCTGCCTGGGCCTTCTTTCAGAAGGCCCTGGAGCGCCGACGGGTTCGGACGCTCCGAGGCCGGCTCCCGGGCCGGCCTCAGAGCGTCCGGAGGGGGCGACGCGATGCGGGGGGGGGGAGCCGGGTGGCCCCCTCCCCCCGCGCCTAGAACGTCGCGCCCCTAGGGGGGGTGACGCGCGTCCCCGCACTAGGGTGACGCGCGTCTAGTGATGCCCCTGATGCTGTGACTGAAAGCTGGGGGAGTGGATAATATTTTGGGGGATCCCTCATTGTCTCGTGGAGTCATCTTTTTGTCAAATGAGTTCTTTTCTACAGCTAGTTTTCCCTATGCTGGAAACTTAAGGCTATTCCTGCAGTCAGAGATTTGGCCACCTTGCGTTCCCCTGGACCTTCAGTTTCAGTCCGGTCATTTAAAATGTACAAATACGCTCTCATTTCAGTTGCTGATCAACCAGTTTCAACTTGCAAACAATATGCTTGTGGGGGTATGTATGCAGGCATCCTCTAGCTCTCCTTTTTGTTTTCACTCGCTCTCAGTCCAAGACTGAGCAAGGGCCAACTGAACTGTCCTTTGACTGGTCCTCTATTTGTTCTTGTGTTTGTCTTGAGGAGTAAGGCATGTCCTGGTATATTTCAGGATGTGGCTGCCCTTAGAAACGCATATTAGAGCACGTCCAAAGCATATTAGAGCACGTCCATATTAGAGCACGTTTCAACCAACATTATTTGATAACAGTTATTGAAGCTTTCATGGCCACTGAGAGCATGACAATATAGATTTTCGGGGTTTAAAGCCGTATAAGTTTAATAAAGATTCTCTAAAGAGAATACTTTAAAAACACAAAGAGTTCTATAAAACAACCAAAACGAGAGTTTCTACAAACTCCCAAAGTTCTATAAAACAAAGTTCTTGCCAGCCAACTCCCAACGTCATCTGTGGAACTCCTTGCCACAGGATGTGGTGATGGCACCTGGCCTGGATGCCTTTAAAAGGGGATTGGACAGATTTATGGAGGAAAAGTCCATCACAGCTTACAAGCCATGATGGGGAAAAGCAACCTCCTGGTTGTAGGAGTAGATTTTCTCTGTGCCAGGTGCAAGGGAGTGGCGACTGGACACAGGTATCTTGTTGTCTGTGTGCTCCCTAAAGCATCTGGTGGGGCCACTGTGTGATACAGGAAGCTGGACTAGATGGGCCTTTGGCCTGATCCAGCAGGGCTCTATGTTCTTATGTTCTTAACGTTTCGTCCAGTACATTTGACTGGCTTCTTCAGGGGATAGAAGTTCAAAGCGTCCGGGAGAAAGCTCTGACATACACTGGTTCAAACATTATTTGACTCTTCACATCACTAGTAGTGTTTACCTCCCACTGCAGATTCTGGAGACCAAGAGAAGCCAGCAAGCAACCAGCCCCCCCCCCCCCACTTCTGTGTTCAGCACAAGCAAAATCTCTTAACATTGCTCAATATGGATGTGTAAAGGTGGCAAATTTCCCCCATTGAAAGAGAGAATTTTTGAATCTTGAGAGGATTGACGAATGACTTGCAGCGCACAAAAAAAAAATAAAAAAAAGAATGACAAGTGGGTTAGATTGCATAAGGCAGCAGGAAAAAAAGAGATTTGCAAGATTTTCAGCAAAAAATGTATATTTATTGCAGATGGACGCATGGCTTGGTAGGTATTCACATTGCAGTTTCTCCTGCAGCGCAGACAGGCTGGCACTCTCACCAAGGAACAACTTTTCCCTCCCAGTTGACAAAAGTGCCGTTGTCTTTCTCCGAGAGACGCAGAAGGGTGGTCAGGATTTCCCGCACGGTCTCGTCCACTTGCATCGGGGCCGGTCCCTGAAACGAGAATGACTGAGTGAGTGACAAAAGAACATGCTGGGTGCAACAAAAATGACACATGGGTGAGATCAACCATGACTCTGCTTCAAAGCAGCCTTGAATCACGTTCCTCTTGAAGTTGGCCTGAACTAAGCCTGAACACATTTGAAAGTGGCACAACTGGGTTACCTTTGCTTTGGGGCTACTATCCAGTGGTCGGAGTTCATGTAAGCATCTTGACAATTCCATGCACATTTCTTTTAAAATAAACACTTATTTCAATAGCACTTTCTTGCTAGCATCAGTCAAAGCATAATGATTCCTCACTACATGATACGCTGATGGTCATTCGCTTAAATCATGCTTTAAAAAAGGATTCGACAAAGCCATTGATGAATACATAACCTTCATGAATGTCAATCACAGTAGCCAAGACTAGAACCTCCTTGTCCAGAAGAAGTACCTCTTAATACTTGATGTTGGGGATAAGCAAGAGAGGATGGTCATGACCTACGTGAATGTCTCTGGTCACATTGGGATGTGATCCACAATTAGTACTGAGTTAAGATTAAAAATGGGCTTATGCTGTGTTGGAGCGTCCCTGAATCCCATTGTGGGACTAGATTTCTTCGCTGGATCATACCAAAGGCTGCTATTAAATTTTCAGTTAGAGGGGAGATTTAGAAATACATCTGAAGTATGAGAAAGTTACTCCACCTATTACAGGTAGGCCCCCATATCCACTGATCTGCTATCCACGGTTTCAGTTATCCACGTATCACGGGGACACCCCCCCCCCAGGCTTTTACTTTTTTTTCCAGTAAGCTTCGTTTCTTCCTTAAACAAACAGGAGAAGCAGTCTCTCGCTGCTTATTGCAGGCAAGTAGAACGAGACTGTCCTAGAGAGGCTCTGCAAGGTTTCTGTTAACCTTGCAGAGCCTCTCTAGGACTTAGTCTCGTTCTACTTGCCTGCAATGGAGGCTGCTTCTCTGTTTGTTTTAAGGAAGAAACAAAGCTTGCTGAAAGAAAAATAAGAGCTGGGGGGGGGGGAACGCACGCCTGCCCACAGGGAAGGCAGGGCAGGGGCCCCTCAGCAAATCATGGAGGGGGTGTTCGCTCCTATCCACGGTTTCAAGTATCCACGGAGGGGCCTGGAACTTATCCCCAGCGGATATGGGGGGAGTACTGTATTTATTCCGAGCCTGACATGGATGTAAGCCTAACTGGTTACATAAATTTGACAGCCTCTATTTGGGGAAACAACCATGACTCACCACTGCATTTCCCATGTCCGTCTGCAGCCACCCAGGATGCAGTGTGATGCACAGAATCTCATATTCTGCAAATCCCAGAGACTGGCACTTTGTGAGCATGTTCAGAGCTGCCTATGATGAAGGAGATATTTATAATATTTTATTTATTTACTTGATTTGTATCCCACCTTTCTCCCCGAAGGGCACTCAAGGTGGCTTACAAGATCAATTTTAAACAATGATTTACAGAATACCATTAAAATAACAACGTAAAAACACCATGACAATCACAGAAAGATCAATTAAAAAAGAAACAGTAAACAAAGCCATCATCATATAAAAAGGTAAAAAAAGGAGGTCCAAGATATTAAAACTCAGTTGTCTAATACTAAAAACCATGACTACAGAAGGCTAATCTAAAAAGAAATGTTTT
Source organism: Plestiodon gilberti rubricaudatus (assembly GCA_026170595.1). Lineage (NCBI taxonomy): Eukaryota > Metazoa > Chordata > Lepidosauria > Squamata > Scincidae > Plestiodon > Plestiodon gilberti. The sequence continues at coordinate 11,919,450 of JANXHW010000010.1, forward strand.
TAGGCCCCACCAGAACGCCTCTAAGGAGGGAGCAGTTCGTAAGCTAAGAGGGAGGGAATTCCATAAGGTTGGTGCCACCACTGAGAAGGCCCTGTTCCTTGCCTCCACCCCTCCCACCTTCCTGGGCGACGGCACATGTAAAAGGGTCCTCTCCGATGACTGGAGGGGGACACACCAGATTATATAGAAGTAGGCAGCAGTCTCTCAGATACCCTGGCCCTATGTCAGACACAGGGAGGTGAATGATGCATCCCAGTTCTACAAGAGGATAACGGTCCATAAAAAGTGTATGAAAATTATTTTCTTTTTGATGAAAATAACATAGGAGATAATATTGAACCCTGAGGACAAACCTCACAGGACAATTTCCCCAACATGTCCCTAAGAGGTTGTCCAAAGGATACCATGACCAATGGTATAGAAAGTATAGAGAGAGCCAGGATGGTGTACTGGTTTGGGAGTCGGACTGAGACCTGGAAGATCCAGGTTCAAATCCCCGCTCAGCCACGAAGCTTCCTGGGTGACCTTGGGCCAGTCACTATCTCTCAGCCCCACCTACCTCACAGGGTTGTTGTGAGGACAAAAAAAAAAAAGGAGGGGAGGAAATATGTATACCACTCTGAGCTCCTTGGAGGAAGGATGGTATAAAAATGTGGAAACTAAAGAAAAAATAAAATCACAGAAAGGTCCAGGAGAATCAATGTTCCTTCTCCTACTCATTCACTGATGGATTATGAGATATTCATGCTTCAAAGTTCTCACACAGCTATGTCTTAGCTATCGACAACATGTAAAAAAAACTGGTCTAAGGAAACATGAACAATCTAAAAACGTCATGGGAAGCAAGAAATATTTTCTAGGGAGAAAATATCTTGCTTCAGAGTTGGCAGGAATTATGGAAGAAACCAACATTTGAAGCTATTTCAGTTAGGATAAGAGATAATTCAATTCAGTTAATGCATTATTGGCCAGTACAAACGCTGCCATCGTATTTGTAATACCATTTCTCCAAAATATTGGAGAGACTATGGAGGCATATTTCCTCCTCTGGGAGAAGGTAATCAGTTAAGGATGGGCCAGTCAGTGCAGTTTCTGCCTCTAAACTGGGTGTGTGAAACCAGTCTGAATGGATTCCCTGGGCTTGTTTGGCCACTACCTTCTCAGAATCTTGCCCCCAAAAGGCAAATTAGAGACCAGCCTATTAAAGGCCTAAGGTTGCATTCCTGCACTCTTACCTGGGAGTAAGAGCCCTACTCAGTGAGACTTTTGGGTAAGCATGCATAGGATTGCACTGTAAATATATTGTTATTTTTTTCAGGGGAGGGGGGGATCCGACTGCCTCTCCTTCAAGATGGAAGAAAGAGACTAGCTTGGCCTTGCTGTCATCGTCAGGATGATCTGCAACTCAACTCGCATTCCAATTTCTTCGCTTTGATCATTTTAATAGAGCCTTTTATACCCATTGCATCATTGCTATGTGTACAGTATTTGTACCTTGCTGCAACGGTAAGGGAGTATTTGTGAATAATCCCACACCAGCAGGTTTTTGATGGAGCCGGCTTCACTCGATACGTTGACAATGGCTGCTTTGCTGCAGCTCATCCCTTTCTGGGGGCTTTCCTGAGATGCTTTCTTCAGCAAAGGCAGGAAGGCCTGGAGAAGAAGAGGAAAAAATAAATGAGAGCTACTTGCAATCCTATCATCAACAACTGCAACCTTCCCCAGTTTCATCACCATAATGGGCAAAGCTGCACCTGCTGAATTTCTGTCTATTAACTGCTAAACCCTACTTATGGCCAACTTTAGGCCATGCACCCTCCTCCAAATGTTAAGGGCTCTATGACAAGTCTCTGTGAAGAAGGGACTGCAGAACTAGGCTTATCAGATCTCCAACTGGGACAGAGTGCTAGACCTTTAGGAGAAGGAATGTGGGCAGCCTGGTGTAGCTTGTTAAACCTTAGAGTACAATCCTAGGCATGTCTACTCAGAAGCAAGTCCCACTGAACACAATGGGGCTTGCTTCTGAGTAGACATGCCTAGGATTGTGCTCTAAGGTTTAACAAGCTACACCTGCCCACATTCCTTCTCCTGAAGGTCTAGCACTCTGTCCCGGTTGGAGATCTGGTAAGCCTACTTTTAGGAGAAGGAATGTGGGCAGGTGTAGCTTGTTAAACCTTAGAGCACAATCCTAGGCATGTCTATTCAGAAGCAAGCCCCATGGATGCCTAGGATTGTGCTCCAAGGTTTAACAAGCTACACCTGCCCACATTCCTTCTCCTAAAGGTCTAGGACTCTGTCCCGGTTGGAGATCTGGTAAGCCTATGCAGAACGCACTTACCCGGCTGACCATCATGGATCCTATCACATTGGTCTGGTACACCTCAGACATGTCCTCTGGGGTCACCGTCTCCAGAGTGCTGGGCTTCAGAATCGCCGCGTTGTTGACCAGCAGGTTCAGCCCAGCTCCTTTCAGCTGCTCGGTGACTTGGGCTGCAGCAGCCTTGATGCTGGATGGATTGGAAATATCTACAGCAGCAAAGAGAAGGTTTGAAAGCCGATTCCAAGGAGCCACGCCCAGCCATGTCAACCCCCCTCCCTGCCTTTGCTCTGAGGCCCAGGGGAGGAAGAGGGGAGACACGCCAGGTGGGTATGGTGGCCCAGGAAGCCCTTTGGAGATGGCTGAGACCCTACCAGCGGGGACCCCAGTGGCAGGCAGGGTGCCCAAGACCCCCCTTTTCGGGGGCCCTGTCAAAAGAAAAATGGAAGAGAAAAACAAACAGATTCTGTATTTGAGGTCAGAGGTAAAATTCAAAAGAAAAAGAAAACCAGTTTCTAAGGAAACTTCCCTGGCTTGCAGGTTCACTAAGATGGGCAGCGCAATCCTCACGAAAGCTTAGATCAGCGGAGTGTCACAAACTGCCCCAGCTGGTTGACACCCGAGGAAGGGATCGAATGTCCCTTTCTCCCAAGGTGCTCCTGGGTTGCCCCAGCGCAGCCCGGGAATGGCCATAGGATACAGCAGCCGGCTGCTTAAAGTTAGTCAGGATTGTGCAGTCAGAGGGCATATCGTTCAGCGGCAGCCCTCTGCTGGAACCGGAGAGGTAGGACACCTTTCTTGAGGAATGTGCCTAGTGCATCAGTGACAATGGGGGGGGGGGGGTCTTTTCTTTCCCCAAAGGTGCTGTATTTCAATTTCCAGGTCTTTGTATTTTGTGATCTTTTCCAATTGTTTCTTAATAATGTTTATTATTATTATTATTATTATCATCATCTATGTGGCACAGTGTTAACTTTCTTACTTCGATACATGATTGAATAATTTTTCAAGTGTATAAATGGAGAACCAGCGCCAATTAAATCTGGAATCTTGTGGAATGACACAGAATCCCAATGTCTGTCCCCATCAATATAGTAAAAGGGACTTGGAGGGGAGAGGCAGCAGGTACATACCCATTGGAATGATCTCCAGTCCATGGTGCTTGGCAGCCAATTCCTTCAAGTCCTGAAAGATAACAGACAAAACTGGACACTCGTGATGCGAGTGTATCCAGTAAGTAGCCCTGCAGACTGATTGGTTTGAGACGGGATAGGCAACAGGGAAGACAGGACAGGAAGAGGTCCCACTCATTTTGTGTTTTCACCAGGGAATGAAACTGTTTCATGGTGGTAGCTCTGCCAATGTGTCCTGCAGAAAGTGTCTCAGCTTGCTTAGTTTGAGAACAGACTGGTGAGGGGTCCTAGCAGGGATGTAGATCAAGTCTCTGGGTCCAAGTCTCAAGTCAAGTCCCAAGTCTTTGCCCCCAAGTCACAACTCTTTGGTTGCAACTTGCAAGTCCCTATTTATTTAATGGGGAAAATAGGTTTAAACCTGAATAAAATTCGACTTGTCGTAAAAGACTCCAAGTCCCGAGTCACGTTTTCGAGTCTTTTACAATCGCCGAGTCAAGTCACTGACACGACTTGTGTCCAAGTCAATAGACTCAAGTCTACATCATTGATCTGTAGCAGTCAGAGGGTCTGAAGTTCTTATGAATGAGACTTGGGAGGTGGATCAAGTCTCTGACTCCAAGTCTCGAGTCAAGTCCCAAGTCTCTGGGTCCAAGTCTCAAGTTAAGTCCCAAGTCTTTGCCCCCAAGTCCCAAGTCTTTGGTTGCGAGTCCCTATCTAATTAATGGGGAAAATGAGTTTAAAGCGGAATAAAATTGGACTTGTCGTCAAAGGCTTCAAGTCGAGTCGAGTCTTTCGAGTCTTTTACAATCGCTGAGTCAAGTCCGAGTCAAGTCATTGATGCGACTTGAGTGCGACTCAAGTCCGAGTCAAGTCATTGATGCGACGTGAGTGCGACTGAAGTCCGAGTCAATACACTCAAGTCTACATCACCGGGTCCTAGCAGGATGCTCAAAGTCATGCAACTATATTTCATGCAGAAAAAACGTTTGTGGGTGATGAATACCTGCAACACTTCCCACTAATTTCTCACTGATCCTGTCCTCACAATCACTAGTCCAAGTAAAAAACAGCACATGGACATTTGCCCAATCTTTTAATTTTAATAAATGGATGCTTCTCTCTCTCTCTCTCTCTCTCTCTCTCTCTCTCTCTCTCTCTCTCGCTCATCGGATCAGTGGACTCTTCTGACTCTGAAGCATGAACAGGCAAGTTCTTGCCTCTCTGATTTCTTACCCCTTCTTTTTTTCCTATTGTATGTCTTTTTTCCCCAATTGGATTTTTAAAAATTAAAACATGCTATCAAAAGAAGAAGTTCCATTCTTTTGGCACCCATCCCAAAATACAGCTGGCTCTACCTTGGTCTCACCTTGGCAAGTGGCCCATCTGGGTTCCTGCATGTGGCAAAGATCCATTCTGGCCGATTGCTTTTCCCAACCAGCTGCCTAATGAGCTCCAAGCCAATACCCCGGTTGGACCCAGTTACCAGAACGCTGCGTGGATTCAAAGCTGCCATATCTCTCTCCTGCCTGTGACAGACTAGCAGAGTATCAACTCAGCCCAAGACCAGTTATCAGAAAGCCCCAGGTCCTCCCCTCGGCGTTATGCAAGATGCTTGGTTTCTGTGCCAGCTAGAATTATAAACATACTACACAGAGCTTCTGGTAGCACAACAAAAACCAATTGAAACAGGTTGATTCTGAGCTTTTCACCGTAGGCTTTTCCTTCTTGGAGGCTGGAGAAGAATGGCCAGTTATTCTTGTTTTTATTGTTGAATCAGAAAGGGGATGTCCAGAAGTAAACATGCATAGAATTGCTCTGTAAAGAATTGCAAAGATTACATACTAACTAAACCAACAGTATGCCTGTTTACTCAGAAGTAAATCCCATTGAAAAATATTGTACAATTGCACTTTAATGCCAAGTAAGAATGCAATGCCAGTGGGTGGCGCAGTGGGTTAAACCGCTGAACCATGAGCTGTCAATCGAAAGGTCAGCAGTTTGAATCTGCGACGGGGTGAGCTCTCGTTGCTTGGCCAGCTCTTGCCAACCTAGCAGTTCCAAAGCATGTTAATGCGAGTAGATAAATAGGTACCACGGAGGCGTCTTCAGACAACGCTGGCTCTTCGGCTTTGAAATGGGGATGAGCACCACACCCTAGAGTCGGACACGACTGGACTTAATTGTCAGGGGTCACCTTTACCTTAAGAATGCAATATTTTGCAGACCTGCGTAGAGGTCAGCCCCATTGATCACAATGCAATTCGCTTCTGAGCCAAAATTCTCAGGACAGAGTTGCATGGTTGCAAAGTTACATACTCTTACCTGGGAGTAATTCCTATTGATCACAGTGGGGCTAGCTTCTGAGGAAGCATTGACACACTGAAACTGTTCATCACATCTGCTCACACTCTCCAACTACCTCATTTCCTTTTAAAAGATAAAAAAACAGTTGCATCTTAGGATACTGTTGTACATTGACCTTTATAGGAAAAGGGTGCGAGGTGCAATTGGGAAGAGGAGGTGAGAGCAATGTTGGTTATCTTTCTGTGCAAATGGGGTTCCCTGTATCTGGGCTGGGCGAGGGAGGCCCCTACCACAATTGCATCCTTGAATCCCATTGAGAAAGTCATTTCTTTCTATGAGCAGAAACTACATACAGTCAGCCCTTGGTATCCGTGGGGGCAGTGGCGTAGCTAGACTGGAGCGGAGGCAAGTAGTTCTGCAAGACTCCGTTACACCGGAGTCAGCGGCCCCTCCCCCTTGCTGTTGGAGCCATTCCGGCAGCGACCGGGGAGTGTCCTGCGTGTTGCCTTTGCTGCCAGAATGGCTCCAACAGCAAAGGAGAGGGGCCGCTGACTCCGGTGTAACGGAGTCTTGCAGAACTACTTGCCTCCACTCCAGTCTAGTTTCACCTCTGCATGGGGGTTCCATTCCTGGAACCCCCACGGATGCCAAAATCCATGGATAATCAAATCCGTGGTGGGTGGGGCTGTGGGGGGCAGGGGCAGCACCACGATACCTTATTTTTAAGCCTCCCACTCCCTGCCTTTCGCGCCACTTTGTAAAGGTCCTGCAAAAAACAACAGACAACCGTGCAACCGGAAGTCACTTCCGTGTAACCGGAAGTCGCTTCCAGTTGCAGGTTTTTTTTTCTTTTTATAGGCACTTTGGACCTTTACAAGCAGTGCAGGAGGCAAGAAGCGGGCGGCAGGCCGGTCTGGTTGCTAAATCAAGTATTGTGGCGCCTCCCCCCCCCCCCAGTGGGAGTCCCTCCTCCACCGATGGTCATCTGCAGATAGCCAAATCCACGGATAAGGAGGGCCCACTGTATAATCCATCATACTGCAAGGAACATCACTTCTAGGAACATAATTCAGTGGGAGGCATTTTAGACTTTGCAGTGAGAGTCCAACAATTAATTCTGAATACATGCCTTCATGGATATGCTCAAAATTGTTCTGGAGTCTCCAACTTCTGCATATCTGTCAAGACTTTGGGACGGCCCCTGCTCTTCCATCTTTGAGCCATTTCACACCTCTGACAGAGGCATGCCTTGGCCATACTTGCATATACATTAAATAACCAACAATGGCTCCTTGAGAAATATAACTTTGTGAGTACACGTGTTGCATTCATGCTGTGCCTTTAAAAACCATCTTGGGTGTACACCTAAATATGTAATGTGTGAAGTAGACCTCAAGATTCATATCAGGTGATGGTGGCATGGGAGGCATGGGAGGTCGAACAGGTCAGGTCAAGTACTGACCAAGGGCCACACTCATCAGAGGGCCCACCTAGTGAGGCCCACCCCCAAACTCTCAATACAGTAGTGGTGGTAGCTGTAGTGCCCATTACACCAGGGGGTGCCATGGGAAGTTGAAGCAGGGCTTTTTCCCAGGGCTCCCAGAAACCTGGCACTAGCATTGACTCCCGGGCAGCTCTACCTGGCACATCTTTGGAAGAGTTGAGAAGTGTTTTTCTGCCTCTTTCCACACCTCGTCAAGAAGCTCTTTAAAACATTCCTGAAATTCTATCAGCCAGAACAGAAGCTGCTCCAAATCACAAAACATGTTGCTTCCTGCTTCTGGTAATGTCTGAATGTCCAAACCACAGAGAATCTGGATTGTCGTTGGACGTTTTGGCCCTTTTCCTTTCTCCACTAGTGGGACAGTGGAATGGGGGCATCTGCAAAGATTGCTCCCCCTCTTGCATTTTTGCCAGGCTTCCTTGGCACAAGGGTCGTCTGATACAGTTTCAACCAGCCCCTCTTTAAATTTGTTTAAGCTGTTTGCCATTGCTGTATAATAGCTCTTAGAGACCTCTTCAGTAACAGGGAGTGCCCTCTCCTCCCTGGGGATCAGGAATCCATAGAGATGGAAGCCAGGACAGCTCCACTCTCATTTCTCATGTGCCCACTCTTAAAGGCTGTGGAAGGGCAAAACAGAAGTTTGAACTGCCCGTTCTATCCAGAGAGCACCCAGAAATCCATACAAATCCATGTTTTTTTGGTAAACACCCAAATGAGTGTTTGACGAGATGAATCGCTTTTGCATCAACTCTTGACTTAAAGTTTCAACACTCAGTAGAATGAACAGCTGATCAAGCGTACAGTTTTGTGCAGGGCACGTACTACACACTGGTGGCTGTGCCAATGCTGGAGAAAACGTATAGGGCAGTGGTTCCCAAACTGGGAGCCGCGGATACCAGGGGAGCCACGCGGATACCAGCCAGGGGAGCCATGGAGTGCCACGGAATCCTCTCGGAAAACAGTGCAATGCCAATTGGCAGGCATCAACATAATGTAATGGGGAGCTGCGGCCCATGGTCACCAACAGTCAAGGGAACCGCAGGTCGAAAAAGTTTGGGAAACACTGTTATAGGGTATAAGACAGAGCTATTCATTCTTTTTCAACCACTCAAAACCATTCCCTTATCAAGTAATATTCCATGACTATTAAAAAGGAGACACATTTGGCTCTAGATTCTTAGGGAAGAACATGGCAAGAAAGGTTTATATCACTTTTGCGATGAACATGAAGATAGATAACCATCATTATTTCTTGTATGGCAGGAGGTGTGGCCTGGAGGTTTGAGCCGGTGCCCTGCCTGAAGAAGCTAAGCAGGGTCGACTTCGGTTTCCGCTTGGATGGGAGACGGAAGCTGCTGACGAACCTCGCAAAGACACTGAGAAGGCATCATGAGAGGGTGGAATGTGGAGGAGTCAGCTAGGGAGAGAACATCTAAGACAACCGTCCGAGGGTGAACTGCGGTGAACTGTGAAGCTTGGAAGTGCAAAGCACAAGCCAGAAGGAGGGCTGCACTCAGAAGGGAAAACATGTAGAGCATGGAAGGTTCTATATAGGAATAGAACAATATTGTAAAGACCCTTATCAGGTCTAAAGATAGCCTGCCTATGTAAACCGCCTTGAATAAATCTGATGATGAGAAAGGCGGTATATAAATACAGAAAATAAAAAAATAAAAATAAATATCAATACACTCCATGGGGAAAGGCAACACCCTTTTGGAACTACCGTAACTTGTAGAAGATGAATAGAAGCTAGACAGTGCATTCCAATTTGAGGTTTCCAAAGCGAAAGAAAGCAACACATTTAAATCAGTTAAATGCTCAGTCAAGTGCTCACCCAAAACCATGGATTTTTTAAAATGGATTTCTAGGTGCCCTCTAGATAGGAGTGGTTCATCCTCCAGTTTTGCCCAACCACAGCCTTTAAGAGTGGGCAGGTGAGAATTGTGAGTGGAGTTGTCCTGCATTCCATGATTCTTAAGCCCTGAGTAGGACGCTCCCTGTAACTGAAGAGGTCTCTAAGAGCTATTATACAATAAAAAAAATCTCTAAGAGCTATTATACAATACAGCAACAGCAAACAGCTTAAACAAATCTCAAGAGGGGCTAATTGAAACTCAGCTTGCCCTGTGCCAGGCCCTGGTGCCAAGCAAGCTCTGCCAAAAATGTGTCCCTTTACCTTTCCAGTTCCTTTCCAAACGTCTCTCCAAGGGCCAAAACGTCTCTCCACAACAACCCAGACTTGGCAGAAGAACAATGATTTTCAGTGGGAAAACAACACAGAAGTAAAGGGTTCAATACACCTCTACCTCCCTGCCACAGCCCTGACCTGATCCATGGCCTTGTGCAACTGCTACACTTGAGTAAGGTAAACTGGAGAGTGGATAGGAGAGTTTGAGATGGGACAGGAAGTGAGTAAAAAAAACTGGAGGCAGTCAAGTCCCATCTGGTTTCTGGTTTCGCAAAGGGAAGCATCTATTGCGTTGTCATGGCTCTGCAAAAATGCCCTCAACAAAGAACCTCAGCTTCAGTCTTCTGAACAGCCCTGCTCTGAGTGGGGAGTCCTTGGGGAGTGTTCAAGATCATACAGGTGTTGTCTCCCCCTTAATGACAGATCGCTTAATGACGATCCGCATATATGACGGAGGTTCCCAAAGTGTAAACAAAGAATTAAAGCTACAGTAAGGTAAAGGTGAAGGTGACCCCTGACAATTAAGATCAGTCGTGTCCGACTCTAGGGTGTGGTGCTCATCCCCATTTCAAAGCCGAAGAGCCAGTGTTGTCCGAAGACGCCTCCGTGGTCATGTGGCCGGCATGACTCTCCTTGCCGCAGCGCGTAGCATGCAGTACTGTATTTTAAATGCAAAATATATATATATGTCTAACTCTCTGTTTCTACCTCCATTGACAGGTAGAAATCTTGTTGTGCTTTGTGTTACACTCATAATGTACACTGTGTTTGCCATTCATTCCCTATTACAACTCTACTGTGTTACATTGCATTACACTGTACTGTATTGGTTTTACACATTATACCACAATAGGCCACTAGATGATACTGAGGACTTGCTTAATGACAGTTCACTATATGACGGGTTTTCCAGAACCTATCCCCATCGTTAAGCGGGGGACACCTTGTATGTCATAAAGGAAAAAATGTCCGTGGGGGAACATCTGCAGAATAATCAGACACCACCTTCTAACCCAGGGTGCTTTCACACTAGCCCCTTTCTCTAGAATTGCCCCCTTTGTTCTCTCACTTTTTCGCATCAGCACAAGAGAAATATCAATACTGGATCACTGTATTCTGTTTCCTTTGTACCATGTTTTTCAGGTGTGTTTTCTCATGGGATTTTTTTTCTTTTTCCTTTTTTTTGGCAATAAATACCATTGTAGCAACATCCTATCCAGTGTGGACAAGCAAAGAGCATTTAAACCCTTGAGTTAGTGGTTCCTAGCCTTTTAATTAAACATTTGCAGGTCCTGCCCCTTTTATTGCTTCTTGTGTTCTGTCTTCTGCCTAATCCCCTTTTGCTTTTCCCAACCAGCTCCAAGTTGATGATCCAGTTGGACCCAGTGTGGATTCAGCACTGTCACCTCCCTGCTTGGGCCTGATTACCAAAGCTCTGTAACTTGACCCCTAAATCCCTCCTTCCAGGCTTACATCAACTACTTGGCTTCTGTGTCAGCTCAGATTTTATATTTGGCAACAATCCTGGGAGAGACAGCTGCATGAGGCATGGGAAAAAACAAGGGAAAGTGAGTAGGGTTTATTCTGCGCTCCCTGCAGGCCCTTCCTACCAAGAGCCAGGATGGTGTAGTGGTTTGGGAGTCGGACTTAGACCTGGAAGATCCAGGTTCAAATCCCCGCTCAGCCACGAAGCTTCCTGGGTGACCTCGGGCCAGTCACTATCTCTCAGCCCCACCTACCTCACAGGGTTGTTGTGAGGACAAAAAGGAGGGGAGGAAATATGTACACCACTCTGAGCTCCTTGGAGGAAGGGCGGTATAAAAATGTGAAAAATAAAATAAATAAATAAATAAATAAATAAATAAGAGGCTGGAGAAGGTTGGCTTGTTGCCTTCTTGTTGGCTTGTTGCCACAGGTTGGCTTGTTGCCACAGCAAATTTGTCAAAGGAAGGAAATATAAAGACAGGAGAGAGAGAAAAGGGGCCTTTCAAGCAATCTATGGGTTTGTTTGTGTAGATTTTTTGAGTGGGCTTGGCAGAAGGGGTGGGATTAAGTCTCTCTTTTGCCTTGCTGCAGATTGCACAGGGAAACAGTGGCGTCACTAGGGGTGTGTGTGGCTAATTTGCACCATTAGAACATTGTCTTTAAGGAGTTGATCTGGGACATGCAACAAAAACATGACAAATTGGCAGATCACACAGGGCAGGTGGAAGGAAATGAGAGTTGCAAGATTTTTCAGAAGATTATGGTGCCTTTATTACAGACTTATTTAAGGCATGGCGCTAGGCAGACGTTTGCACCGCTGGGCCTGGCGATGGGTTCTCCTGTCCTGCAGACAAGCTGGCAGTCAAGATTCTCACCAGGCAAGGGCTTTCCCCTCCCAGTCGACAAAAGTACCGTTGTCTTTCTCAGAGAGACGGGGAAGGGCGTTCAGGATGCTCTGCACACTCTCGTCCAGCGGCAAGGGAGCCTTTCCCTGGAAAGAGTGGATAGGTGAGTGGCACAAGGATTGCTCTGTGTAAAAAAAGACTGGGTCACGTTTCACACAAACAAGAGAATTCCTTTATTAAAGTAAATGGAGCTTTATGTTTACTCTTCTAGCCAGTGGTGTAACAAGGGTGGTGCAAAGGCAAGTAGTTGTGCAAGACTCCGTTACACTGGAGTGAGCGGCCCCTCCCCCTTGCTGTTGGAGCCATTCCAGCAGCAACAGGGGAGTGTCCTGCATGTTGCCTTTGCTGCCAGAATGGCTCCAACAGCAAGGGGGAGGGGCCGCTGACTCCAGTGTAACGGAGTCTTGCACAACTACTTGCCTTCGCACCACCCCGTTACACTACTGCTTCTTGCAAGTGGCAGTGGGATTCACATCAGTGCTGACAGCCACTAGCTTTGATAGCTTCTATAAAAGGTTTAGGCAAACGTATCCACAGCTATTAGCCACGATTGCCAAAAACAGAGCCTCCTTATCCAGGAGCACTATACCAGTGAACACCTGGTGCTGGGGACAGACAAAACAGGATGGTGATCACATTCACAACCTGCTTGTGAACTTCTCAGGAACATTTGTCTGGTCATTGTTGTCATTTGTCTGGCCAGTCACAAACCATCACAGCATTATTAATAATCACATCTGCGTGTGTGGCCAGTGTGTGGAGCTAGATAGCTTTTGGCCTGGGTTCAGCAAGGAAATTCTGAAGGTTCTTTTCTTTTCTAATTAGAGGGCATATATAAAATATATATTTGAAATAGCAAAAAGTTAATTCACATATTATTAACTCTCTAAGCCTAACTTGGATGTGAGCCGGGTTAGTAGTTGCAAAAATGTGATAGCGCCTGTGTGTGGAGATAAGATACGACCCTAAGACTCACTCACCACTTCGTTTCCCATGTCTGTCTGCACCCAGCCAGGATGCAACGTAACACACAGGATCTCATCTTCTGCAAACCCCAAGGACTGACACCGTGTGAGCATATTCAGAGCAGCCTATGAAGGAGATATGACAGAAGCAAGGAGGTGAATTTATTTATTTTTATTTATTTACAATATTTGTACCCCGCCTTTCTCCCCAAAGGGACCCAAGGCGGCTTACAACAAAAAAGAAAATGAATGATGCATCTCAGTTCCATGAGAGGAGAACAGGTCAGAAGGAAAGCTTTTCTAGAGAAATTATTTGAAGTCTAGGAGACATTAAGATTCTGTGGACCTAGGAGATACGACAGGGCGCCTCAAGGAAATGTACACAGATGTTATAGTGTTAATTTTATTATGCTATAGTTCACACGTTAACTATCATACTATACATATATTCTGCATCTGGTGTGCACAGAAGCAGTTGCTTGACCCACAGCCCAATCCTACCGAAATCCTCCCTCTCCCACCAATGCAGCCGCACCAACGGAGCAAGAGCTGTATCCTGCAGGAGGTCCCAGACAGAAATGACGGACGCCCGCCCGGCGCATGGGGGCGGGACCTGCGTTGCATCACGTTGTTGCGCCGCCCGTTTTGCGCTCATTTTGGAGCCAAACGGGCTCCAGGGAGGGAGGGAGGGCCGTTGCTTCGCGACGGTAAGTGCTCTGATTGCGCCCCCCGCCCGCCCAAGCGCCTGGAGCTCCTGCTCCACGCGCTCCACCCAAGTTCCGCCGCTGGCTCCCAGATGTCTCCTCTGGTAAGGGAACATTTGTTCTCTTGCCTAGAGGTCAGCCTCTGCTGCCTGAAAGGTCTACTCACACCTGTGCCGGCTACTTTACGGGTGCAAGTACGAGTGGACCTGGGAAGGCAGACTGCAGCCAAGAAGGGGGAAAGGATAACGGCAGTGGGCACTGTGTGAAATTCATTGGTACAGTGAAATTAACTGTATTTAACTGTATTAAATTAACTGTATTTCAGTTAGGTGCAGGTTCAATCAGGTTCAGTTAGGGCAGGAGGTGTGGTCTGGAGGTTGACCTTGCCTGAAAAAGCTAAGCAGGATCCGCTGCTGGATGGGAGACCGAGAGGCCGCTGGCGTATCTGTACAGAGGAGTGGAGTGTGGAGGAGTCAACGGGCAAAAAAACCACGGATAACGTCTTTAAGAAACCCGTCTGAGGTTCGGTGTAGCTGCCTGCGAGAGCTTGGAAAGTACAGGAAGTCCTGACTTAACATTGCAGATAGCTTCCTGGAAATTGTTGCCATATGACCTGTTAAAATTGAGAAATGTTGCCACATGACTTTTTTAAATGAGAACGTTGTCAAAGAGACTGTGAATGCCAATGACTTGTGAGCTAGAAATGGAAGCTACGCTGTAACAGATTTCCCTAGAGCCAAGAGAAGCCATGAGGGGAAAGATCTGATCAGCATTCAGCACTTCAGCACGCCATGAACCAAGATGCTCACCAGTGACGTCGCAACGCCCCTGCGGGGGGGAGCGACGCGGCCCCGCGCGTGACGTCACGCGCAGCCGCAGAACACCCCCACGCCGTTTTCGGCTCATTTCGGAGCCAAACGGCAACAAGGGAGGGAGGGAGGGCCCAACCGCTCCCGAGACATCACTGAACATGTAAGTCCCGGTCCTGCCCCTTCAGGGGTGCGCGCGTCACCCGTTTCAGCGCATCACACACACCCCGGCGGCCCTCTCTCCCTGCCGCGGGCCGGTGATGTGCCTGATGCTCACACCATGTAGGCAGAGGCACATTCCATTCTCTTCCAAAGACTTGCTAAGTGGCCAGTCTGCCAGTAAGGAGACTCCCACTGTTATGCTAAATATGTTCCTGGGAGAAAACAATACAGAAGGCATCCTGGACTTTCCAGAGACTTTGCTTTGTCTCCTTAACGACTGGACCATCAACCCCTCACCCTCCTCCCATTGTCTGTTTCACCCAGAGGTGCACTGAGGGGTCCCTTCTAGGACCCCTCCTTCCTGTTTTTTTCTGTGTCTCCCCTTTCTTAGCCATGTGCTCGGCTCACTATAAAAAGTAGGGACAGCCTGGCAGGCCTCTCTCTTGCGCTTGCGCTTTGGACTGGTACTGGTGAGCTCTCCCTCTCCTCTATCTTGTTCCCCTCCCCCCCTTCGCCCCCTACCTCCCTCTCTCTTGCAACCCCCCCTCCCTTCTCTGTGCATTACCCCTCAGTTAGTTACTGATTTGGTTCCTGAACCCAGCTTGTTCAGAACCTTAGAATCATTTTATTTCTCCCCCTTCTCCTCATACCCCCCCTCTTAACTTGACTTCTCAGTCACTCTACAGACTGCTAGTCCTCACATATTTCCGGGTAAGACTACGTCGTTTATAAATTCTTTATTACAAAAACAAGATGTTACCAGTAACTTAACGTCTCACCCCTGACATTCGGGGCATCATCAGAAGATGATGAAGATGAAGACGTTAAGTTACTGGTAACATCTTGTTTTTGTAATAAAGAATTTATAAACGACGTAGTCTTACCCGGAAATATGTGGGTTTCTAACTCAAAAATATGGTCACGTCGTGAGAGTCTACAATTGTATCTGCTAGTCCTCCTTTTCATTCACTGCTACAGCTTTGCAGCCAAGGTGAACAATACAGGGGGTAAATATCTCCCATGTAAATCAAAGAACCTGCTAAATCTTTGTACTTCTACCTAAGTTTCCTAGACCTGTATGCTGTGCAGTACAATTGATTTGTTGTATATTGAATTGTTGCATATGTATGAATCTGACTAATTATCTAGTAAATATTGGAAAGTAACCACGTGTGTTCTCAATATTATTTAAAACGGAATTCTGTGAAGCTGGACTCTGGTATACACAGGTATCAAGATCCCAGAACATGCCAACTTGCCCTATTTAAAGCTATTCCCCAAAATAACAAGGGCATTTTGTCTAACAAAATGGCGATGTTAAGTAAAAAAAAACGAATAATGAAACCAATTCTCACCAGCGGGCTCAGTGATGCTACGGGGGGCGGCGGGTTCACTGCATGCTGGCAAAGCCGCTTCTGGGACCGCAACCCACTTCCTTGGCTTTGTTCTCACCTCAGAATGCCTTGCAGAAGCTACTTGCAAGGCATTCTGGGGCACGAATCGGACCAGGAAGTGGTGGGTTGCGAGCCCGGCGCAACCCAGAAGCAGCTGCAGTCACGGAGGACGCTGTTAAAGCGAAACAACGGATAGTGAAACGGTAAGTGAGGACTTACTGTACAAACGTTGGCAGCCAGGATGGCGACTGCACTATGAAGGGAAACATCTGGAGAAATGGATGTTCTGTGAGGAATAATACTGGTAAAAATCCAATTGAAAATGGGGTTTATGTTCAGCCTGCCTTGAGTCTATAAGAAAGGCGGTATATAAATACCATTTTAGTCACATTTCTCATTTTAATGATAAAAGGGATGTACAGGTGGGCCCTCATATCTACTGATCCGCTATCCACGGTTTCAGTTATCCACAGATTGCGGGGACCACCCCCGCCCCCCAGGCTTTTACTTTTTTCCCAGTAAGCTTCGTTTCTTCCTTAAACAAACAAGAGAAGCAGCCTCTGGCTGCTTATTGCAGGCAAGTAGAACGAGACTAAGTCCTAGAGAGGCTCTGCAAGGTTAACAGAAACCTTGCAGAGCCTCTCTAGGACGTAGTCTTCTCGTTCTACTTGCCTGCAATGGAGGCTGTTTCTCTGTTTGTTTTAAGGAAGAAACAAAGCTTGCTGAAAGAAAAATAAGAGCTGGGGGGCACGCACACGTCTGCCCGCAGGGGAGGCAGGGCGGGGGCCCCTCGGGAAACCATGGACGGGGTGTTTGCTCCTATCCACAGTTTCAAGTATCCTCAGAGTGGCCTGGAACATCCCCAGCGGATATGGGGGGAGTACTGTAAAATGAAGGGCCAGTCCATCATCCTTTGCGCTCCTGGTAGGTCCATACCTTGCTGCAGCGGTAAGAGACGTACTGTCCGAGGTGCCATCCGTAGAGATTTCCGATGGAGCCTCCTTCACTCGATATGTTGACAATGGCTGCCTTGCTGCAGCTCATCCCTTTCTGGCGACTTTCCTGCGCTGCTTTCTTCAGTAAGGGCAGGAAGGCCTGGAGAAGGGAAGGAAAGAATCCAAGACAGTTGTGCGATCTGTTCACCAGCACAAAGGCCACACAGCGTGAGTGAAAATGTGACCCTAGCAGTTATTCTTCTCCAGTGGCAGGACAGAGTCCTGTTGTGGCTCATCAGCTTGGCAGCTACATACTTGTAATCCTGGCCCAACAGGTTCAGCTCCCCTTCCCTTGGTTCACCCCCATAACCAGGAAAGCTGCATCTGTTGAAATCTGCCTGTTAAATAAAGCCGCTGTATCTTTGTCCAGAGAAAGAGAGCCCTCATCTCATCACCAGGGCAGCACTTTCGCAACCCACCTACTTTCTGAATGTTAACAGCTCTGTGCTAGGATGAGGTGTTTTGGTGAAGCAAGGGCCTCCGGGCACCCTTACCTGGCTCACCATCATGGATCCTACCACATTGGTCTGGTACACCTCAGACATGCCCTTAGGCGTCTCCGACTCCAGAGTGCTGGGCTTCAGAATCGCAGCGTTGTTGACCAGCAGATTCAACCCCACTCCTTTCAGCTGCTTCGTGACTTGGGCAGCAGCAGCCTTGATGCTGGATAGTTCGCAAGTGTCTATAACAGCAAAGAGAAGATATATTGTACAGGTGTCCCCCAGTTAGGGATAACTTCTTGAAAGCCCTTGTAAAGTGAATCCTTCCTTAAGTGAGTCTTCAGCTTCATCTAGTGGTCGATTTTGGTATAGCATGTATAGTACTTGCCATTCATTCCCTATTACAACTGCACTGTATTACATTGACTGACAGCACAATCCTGCGCAAGTTGTGGTGGCCGGCCTAAATGGTCGGCCACTGCATCCTGTGCAGGATGCGGGCTGCGCCAGAGCAGCCCAGGCTCACCTCGAGGCAAGGGTACATTCATCCCCTTCCCCCAGTGTAAGCACCAGAGGCCCCAATGGGCCTCCTTGGATGCACACCAGCTCTTTAGCTGGTGAGTGTCCGGGGAGGCTGTGTAAGGCCAGCCCGACCTGGGAAGGGGCATTGGATATCGGCGCAACCCAGTGCCGATATCTCCGCCCCCCCTCCCAGGTTGGGCTGGACTAGATGGGCCCTTGGCCTGTTTCAGCAAGGCTCTTCTTATGTTCTTACGATCTTTTGAAATGGCCCTGAATCTCAGCTCCATTAATTTAGGAAAAAGGAATTTGGGGGAAAGCGAGCACATACCCAGTGGGGTGACCACAACTCCCTGGTGCTTGGCAGCCAAATTCTTCAACTCCTGAAAGATATCAGAAAATTTGCAATGCAACAACAAGCAAGTCCTGGAAATTGGGTTCTTTGAGCTGGGATAGAACAGGGAAACAGGAGGGAATTAAGTACCAATATGCAAACATGCCTTTGAACATGATCGAACATGAGTTCTGAGAAGCGCCCTGCTCTAAGTGAGGAGTCTACGGTCTAGTTCATGGTCATTCAACTATATTTCATATACAAACAAGTCTGTGGAGTGGAGTGACATCTTTAACCCACTCCCTGGTATAGTCATCAACGCAGATAAAAACCCAATCATTATCCTTTGAGGTCTCTTCTCACCATCAGTTAAAGATTAGTAAATCCTCGACAAAGTCTAAGGGTGTTTCCCCCTTATTCTTTCCATACATTTTTCTGAGGACAAATAATGCAATTCTACACATATTTACCCATAAGTAGCAGTGCAATCCCATGTCTGTCTAGTCTACTCAGAAGTAAGCCCCACTGAGTTTAATGAAGCTTACTTACTGCCAGGTAAGTGTGTATAGGATTGCTGCCTGTCTCCCTACATTCAGTGGGATTTACTACTCATGATATTCATCCTCTCTTATGTGTTGCATAATATTTCATCTCAGTTATTCTCATACATTCAAACCCCCATTGAGAGCACCACATCTTCCTTCGGATCGTGTCCATTCCAGCAAAGCAGCCCTCCCAATGACTGCTTTTCTTGCCTCCCTTGGGTTTGTTTTTAGACTACGAGCAGCTTTGAGAAAGGAAACCAACTTCTATTTCTTTAGCTGTGTAAACTGCTTTGAGAACTTTCTTTTGTTAAAAAGCATTGTTAATATTCTTGGGACCCAATCCTATCCCACTTTCCAGCGCTGATGCAGCTGCGATGCAGCCCCAGGGTAAGGGAACAAATGTTCCCTTACCTTGAGGAGGCCTCCATGACTGCCTCACCACCATAGGATGTAGGGCATGCCCTGTTGGCATGGCTGCATCAGCACTGGTAAGTTGGACAGGATTGGGTCCTTAATACTAAATCAGTCGTATTGTTGTAGTCGTTGGCTTCAACACCTTTCCTGCTCTTTAAACGTCCTGATTTTGCAAGAAAAAAAGTGGACAAGGCTCCTTAAGGAATAGCTAATGTATATGTGAACTCATGAACATTTGCCCTGGTAGCACAGTTGCCCTGGCACTGGTAAGCTTAGGAAACCTTGCTGAGACCTCTATACACACATGAACAGTCTCTTTGGCATCATGGGTGCCCAAAGAAGATGGCATCATCTTCTTTAGGCACTGATCCTGCAGTACAGCTAATTCTACCTGTAGGCTCACCTGGGCACGTGGTCCTTCTGGGTCTCGGCAGGTGGCAAAGATCCATTCTGGCCGGTTGCTTTTCCCAACCAGCTGCTTGATCAGCTCCAAACCGATGCCCCGGTTGGACCCGGTTACCAGAACACAGCGTGGGTTCAGCATTGCCATCTCCCTGCCTTGCCCGGGGCTGACTACTAAAGCTCTGGAGTTGGAGAACCAGTTTCTTAAGCAGGAAAGTGACCCCTCATCTACCACGCCCTCCTTTCACAGTACCAGATATCCCATGTCAATATTCGCCTTTGCGATTGCTTACTGAAGCGCACTGTTGATAATTGCATTGGTTTTGCTATGGCTGCAGGTGTTGTGGGATGTATTTGGGTTTATATAGGGTAGGAACCTAGCAGTTCCAAAGCATGTTAATGCGAGTAGATAAATAGGTACCGCTTGCGGGAAGGTAAACAGCGCTCCGTGTTCCATCCGCATGCTACGCGTTGCGGCAAGGAGAGTCATGCCGGCCACATGACCACGGAGGCGTCTTCGGACAACGCTGGCTCTTTGGCTTTGAAATGGAGATGAGCACCACACCCTAGAGTCGGACACGACTGGACTTCATTGTCAGGGGTCACCTTTACCACCTTTACCTTGGGTAGAGAAAAGGTTGTTGAGTTCTTCTTCTTTTAAGAAGTGCACCTCTCCTTACAGAAGTTTCCTCTGATGCAGGGCGTCACCACTCTCACAGAGCACAACCAATGCTTATTTAGGAATATACCCAGCTCTGCCGCATTGCTAGATTAACATTTCAGACAAGGGACATACTGGGAAGCCATGGAAGAGAGAACACTTTAAAATAAGAAGGAGTGTCTCTTAATTTAAATATGTGGCCTTTGGGGACTCCCCATAAAAAACCAGGGCGGTCTTCTCTCAACCAGGCTCCCCAAAGCCTAGTTTTGTAAACAGGCGTTAGCTCCAGAACATGGAAAGAGGGGTGTTAATGATTAAAATTATGGACATCTCAGGGTCAAGGAGAAAAACTTTCCCAAGATGGACCCCCATGGTCTGCCTGCATTGTGGGAAGCTGACCATTGCTGCTGGTGCCATGTTTCTGCACTACCATGGCCACCAACAGTGAGGACTCAAAGCCAGCCTGGCCAGGAGGGTCCTCGGATCCTAATGTTGTTGTTGTTGTTGTTGTTATCCTATGCATGTCATCATATTCAACAGGGCTTTCTCCCAGGAAAGTGTGTACAGTATAGGATTGCAGCCTAAATGCCTTAAAGGTGAGTTGATTTCTTGAGCAGAAGTATGAACCGGATGCCTACTCAGGCTGGATGGTTTGACGTTTTCTCAGCTAAGCAAGCTGATGTTGGCACACAGGGTGAGGAAAACACAGATAATGGTTTCTTCTTGAACAACAGGGCCACTATGACAGTGGCCTTTGGTATCATGAGAGCAGGCAACAGAGAATGCAGTGCTCCAGCTTTGCAGATCAGGCACCCAGAGAAAGCCAAACATAGTTGATACTTTTTAAAAGGCACTGAAAACAAAGGGAACTTCGTTAAGGACAAATTGTGTCCAAATTGGCCATGTGCTCTAACTGGTCGACACAACTGCACAATATGGAATTAATAGACTCTGAATATGGGGAGAAGACACACAAACACAGAGTGGAATGGGGGGTGGAAGTTGAGTTGAAAGGAATACTCATGGAAGAAAAAAAGGAACTTTTTTCTTTCTTTTTCTCCCATTCTTTGTTAATTCTGGTTTTTAAGCTTGGTGCCTTTGTCAGTCTGAGACCCTGGACACACTTATTTTACCTTTTAATAATCCCTTATGGATTTACTTTATTCATGGCTTTCCCCCCCCCCCCTTTTCTTGCTTTTGCACTAGCAGGTTTTTTTTCCTTTTCTTACAAGAACCATTTTTATCATCAAGTTTGTGGATTAATAATCTTTTTTTTTCCCTAAAGGATCCTTCTCCATCTTCACCAGTCAATCTTGAGAGATTCAAGCAAGTGTAGTAGCTCTGTGGATTATTTTCCTTGAATTTAGTGGGCATGGCTTCATGGTTGACAGTGCAATCCTATATATGTTCATGCAGAAGTACATCCTGTGTTAAATAGGATGTACTCTCAGGTAAATGTGTATTGGATCGTGGCCTCATTGGGTTAAATTAGGAATCTTCTAATGCCATCCTGTAGTGTACAGGATTGCTCAGGGCCAAATCTCATTGTACTCAGTGGGGTTTGTTTTTTGGGTGGATGCGTTTGAGACCGCAGCCTGAAACTAATCTAACAGACTTTTGACTGTACAGTAAGTACAGTGCAAAAGGAGTTTAGGTGGGGTTTGCTACATACCATAATCACATGTGTTTATTATGTGTAGGCTTACCAGATCTCCAATCGGGACAGAGTGCTAGACCTTTAGGAGAAGGAATGTGGGCAGGTGTAGCTTGTTAAGTCCTAGAGCACAGTCCTAGGCATGTCTACTCAGAAGCAAGCCCCACTGAACACAATGGGGCTTGCTTCTGAGTAGACATGCCTAGGATTGTGCTCTAAGGTTTAACAAGCTACACCTGCCCACATTCCTTCTCCTAAAGGTCTAGCACTCTGTCCAGGTTGGAGATCTGGTAAGCCTAATTGATTACCTCTTAGCCTCACCTAACTCACAGGGTTGTTGCGAGGACAAAAGGGGATACTGAGTTCCTTGGAGAAACAGCGGTATAAAAATGTGAAAAATAAAGCAAAATAAATGTGTTTTGCTATCTCTCCCTAAACCAATAAACCTTCCATGCCTTTTCGTGATAATTGGGAGTCTGTGGTCCTTTCTACTGATTTAACTTATCCACTGGGGTGTGAAACTTTCAGACATATAGGCATCGACTCCAGATCAAAAAGAAAAAATGAAAGCATGTCCTCCTGGGAAACTTTGGAGACTCTGTTGTTGTTGTTTAGTCGTGAAATCGTGTCCGACCCTTCGTGATCCCATGAACCGCATCCCGCCAGGCCTTCCTGTCCTCCACTATCTTCCTGAGTTCGCTCATTTTCATGTTCGTTGCATCGGTGATGCTGTCTAACCATCTCATCCTTTGCCTTCCCCTTCTCCTTTTGCCTTCAATTTTTCCCAGCATCAGAGTCTTCTCCAGAGAGTCCTCTCTTCGCATTAGGTGGCCAAAATATTTGAGCTTCAGCCTCAGTACCTGTCCTTCCAGGGAACAGTCAGGGTTGATGTCATTTAGGATTGACTGTACTGTACAAGTTAAAAATTAACCCTAGGCCTCCACAAACGCGCAGTGGCTTTAAAGGGCCGCAAGGGGGCGGCATGTGAGTGGGAACGGGACACCTTGAGGCGGTCAGCTGCTGTTACTCCTGGAGGTCAGAAGCTGTTTCGGGGCAGGACGGACGGAGCAGCTGCGGGTGATGGCGGGGATCGGAGCGCGCAGCGTCTTGGTAACCGGAGCCAACCGCGGGATCGGCCTAGAGCTGGTTCGGCAGCTCTTGAGTAAGCCTGAGCCACCGCAGTGGGTCTTCGCCGGCTGCCGAGAGCCAAGCGGGGAGCGTGGGCAGGTACGGCAGCGAGAGAAGACGGTTGATTCTGGGCAGGTTTGCTAGGAGTAAAAACCCTAGGAATGATTCAGTGGGTAAGGGTAAGAAGAGTGCTCAGGGCTGCAGCTTACTCCCAGGTTGTAAGTCTGCATACTCTTTGGAGCACATGCTGTGAGCGTTACTTGCAGTAAGTTGCTGAAAGATACAGCAAGTAGGGACCAACAAAGGTGTGTATTCATTTACTGTATGTAAAGCATGTTAATGTGAGTAGATAAATAGGTACCGCTTGCGGGAAGGTAAACAGCGCTCTGTGTTCCAGCCGCATGCTACGCGCTGCGGCAAGGAGAGTCATGCCGGCCACATGACCACGGAGGCGTCTTTGGACAACGCTGGCTCTTCGGCTTTGAAATGGGGATGAGCACCACACCCTTGAGTCGGACACGACTGGACTTAATTGTCAGGGGTCACCTTTACCTTTAAGGGGCTTGCAGGCACAGGAACTGTGTCAGATGGTTGTAGTGGTTCGGGTGTTGGACTTAAGGCTGATTCACACTAGCCCTTCCATGCACGTTTGCTCTACTCTAGCGTCTGTACGTGCGTCTAGCAGTTCTCTGAACGTTTGCCCACCTTCTTGAAGAAAGCGCAGCTGTGATTTGGTGAAGAGAAATACGCTTCTCTGATTGGTGAGCTGCCTAGCACCGGGAGCATAAACGCTAGCTTAAACGCGAGCGCAGCAAAAAGATAAACCGAAACCATCTCTCCTGGCTGCGTCGTAAGCTCATGCTGCGTCAGACGCAAGCATGAAAAACGCACGAAAAGAAGCCAAAGCGCGCACGGAAAGGGCTGGTGTGAATCAGCCTTTAGACCTGGAAGATCCAGGTTCAAATCCCTGCTCAGCCACAAAGCTTCCTGGGTGACCTTGGGCCAGTCTCTATCTCTCAGCCTCACCTACCTCACAGGGTTGTTGTGAGGACGAAAGGAGGGAAGGAACCATGTACACCACCCTGAGCTCCTTGGAGGAAGGGCGGTATAAAAATGTGAAAAATAAAAATAAATAAATTAATTAACTCGAATCAAATCCTACCACCACCAGCTAGGAGGGTCCAATGAAAAAGTATTGTTTTACCTGTTTTGTATAGTCTTAATTTTTGTTTCTGTCTCTGTCCGTTCCCCCCAGGAATTGAAGACTTTGGCTGCCAAACACCCAAACCTTACGATTGTGAAGCTGGGTATGTCCCCTCACCCATTATGTTCATAATCCAGAATCTGCCACCTCTTGCCATCCCTACGTGTCACCCCATTCTTAACCACGCCTTCCTTTGCAGATGTCGCAAGTCCTGAAGATATCAAGGATGCCGCAGCATGTGTGGAAGATCACCTGAAAGGGTCGGGGCTGAATCTGCTAATAAACAATGCAGGCATTTTTAAAGAGGTGGACCTCCAGACAGTGACTGTAGAAGACATGACCAGTGGATACGAGACCAACGTGATTGGGCCGTTGCTAGTGAGCCAGGTAAAGGCTTGTCCCAGAATGGAGTGCAGCCATGAAACTAGCAGCTTTGGTCAGCCGGACTGTATCCTGTCCGTCTTGTTTGATCAGGTGACCAGGAAGAGAATCCATTTAGCCGAGAGCAGCTTGAGAGCAAAGGTGCGCTCCACAAATGCCTAATTTGACGGGGGCAGTAGTAGAGAGAACTTGTGCTTGAACCCCACACAAAGTTAGCAGCGATCTCCTGAGCTTGGAAGCCTGCATTTTTTTTCTCCCACTTCTCAACTCCTGCAATTGTAACTCACCGTGCAAACCAAGCAAACTTATGTCATTTGAGATACAGTATGTGTTATACGTGGGTGCAGGTGTATGGGTTAGGAGACAGGAGTTCTCCAGCATGCTTTCTGGAGTGGGGATCCCTGAACTATGTCCCTGTGGGCACATCTACCCCACCAACGCATTTTGTCCAGGCTGCAGAGCCCAGTGGCATTTATTGGAATTTAATAACCTCTTGAGGTTATCCGAGTTCCCCTTTACACCCAAGGCAGACTGCTTATACTTAGCTAGATAAACGCACGAGGCATAGGCTGAGTGAAGTTGCAAAAGAGAAAGTTTACTCACGGTTTCAGTTCATATATACAGCATCTGATTAAGATCAGAGGATCACTTCTAACTTAGGACGGAGCCTCCCCTATAGCTGGAGCCCCCTGCATGAGGTCTGCTGTAAGATGGCGGAGCAGCATGGCACATCTTACCTCGTTGGCATCAGGAGAGGAAGAGGAGTGAGAAAGGGTAAGAAGAAGGAGGAAATAGGTCAGGGAGCCACGCCCCTTCCTTGGAACACAGTGAGGTCAAGGCAAAAGGTCTTTTCAGGTGACCAGATGACACACCGCCCCCCAGTGTCCAGCAGACAAACGCTGCCCATCGCCAACAGCATTATCATGATGAACAATCTTCCCCCCCCTTACCACTCCTTCCTTTTCTCCCCTGCCCCCCCCCACCACACATCTTGCTCCTGCTGTGTTGGGTCGTTCTCGCTGAGAGAGACACAGACAGCAAGCAGCCGCACATCTACAAATATTGCAGGTGTTTTGCAAATAGTTTTTTTTTTCCTGTTGTGAAAATTCTTAGAGTTATGTACAAAGGGTCTATATCAGAAGTGGCCAAACTGCGGCTCCTGACCCAAAGAGTGGGCCACTCTTTAACGTATAATGTGTGGCTCTCGGAAATATGTTGGCTGAGCTCCTTTTTGCATCACAATTACTATAAAAGGTAAATAAGAATTTTTCAAGCTTTATAATTATTGACCATAATATTATATAACTGAGAGTCCACTGGATTAAAACATAAGTTTAATGTTCATGGTGAGTAAATATATTTAAGAATTTAAAGGCTTCTTAAAAATTGCAGCTCTTAAACATCTGAAATTTATTGTATGTGGCTCTTACATTAACAGCGCACTCCTATCCAACTTACACCACCAATGTAACTAGCAGTGCAGCGAGAACGGGAGGCCCCAGAATAGAAAGGGGATTCGAATCCCCTCCAAAGGGGGATTCAAAGGGGATTTAAATCTCCCTTCCCCTCCAAGGCCTCCCACCCTGCCCTCCCCCGCTGGTTACAGCGGTGGTGTAAGTTGGATAGGATTGCACAGTAAGCAAATTTGGCCACTCCTGGTATATATTGTTGTCTCTAGTTGATACACTGCAGCCCTCCCTATGAGCACGACTGAGTGACGTGACCCTGGCAGCTGAAAGTTTGGGGGTTCTGATCTAGAGCATGCCTAGGAACCTGATATTCTCCGTGTTATGTTTTTCAAAAGCATTGCCAGTAGCAGAGAGACGTTCCGAGAACATCCTCTTTCTCAGTATGCTATCTCTGTCCCCAGAGTCAATGTGATGTAGTCACTAACGGTCTTGGTCTTAGACTTGGGGAGAACTGGGTTCAGATCCCTGTTCTGCCACAGTGGTGACTGTGGGCCACTCACAGGGTGACTTTGGGCCACTCACAGGGTGACTTTGGGCCACTCACTACCCTACCTCGCAGGGCTGTTTGTTTATATATATATTGCCTTGGAGAAAGGTCAGGATAAAAACACGGTTGTTAATCTCTGAGTTCAGTTGGCTTCACAATAAGCCATGCGGAGCAACTTGGGACTGAAGGTAATGTTGGATGGGTTATGCCAGATGTGGACAAACTTGCTTAATGTAAGAGCCACATACGATAAACTTCAGATGTTTGAGAGCCGCAATATTTAAGCAGCATTTAAATTCTTAAATATATTTTCTCTCCATGAACATTAAACTTACGTTTTAATCAGTGGACTCTCAGTTCATACCTGGTAAATAATTATAAAGCTTGAAAATGTCTTATTTCCCTCGTATATTAAATGGTGGATGCAAAAAGGAGCTCAGCCAACATATTTCTGAGAGCTACACGTTATACGTCAAAGAGCCACATGTGGCTCAGGAGCCACAGTTTGGCCATCCCTGGGTTATGCCAATAAAGGTTTCGTTATACTAAAAAAAAAAAAATGTTGGATGGAATGGGCCCCATGGTCACTGGCTTTTATTTCCTTCTTCACTCCAGGTTTTCCTGCCTCTGTTAAGGAGAGCAGCCCAAGGAAGCTCGGAGAAAGGGCTAAGTTGCAGGAAGGCAGCCATAATCAACATTTCCTCTGTCATGGGCTCTGTCGAGTTGGTCTCGCTAACCTATGTCAAGCCGGCAGTTTCCTACCGCTGCAGCAAGGTAGGTGCCACTTCTTGCCCAAAGCGCGTGGCGATTACCCAGCTAAGTGGTGGACACTGGCATCGCTGGAGGTGGGGCGGAAAGCTAATCTAAGCACCAGGACTCTCCTGCGTGTTGCTTTCTCTCCGCTGACGGTCTCCTATGACGAGGGGGCGGGGCACCTCGTACCGGAGAGTAACAGTGGGGCGGAAAGCTGCAGAACTTAGCTTTCTGCCCCACCTCCAGCAACGCCAGTGATGGTGGATGTACTCCTGGGCCACATCGAGCGACACATTTTCTTAGATGCAGATTTAACAAATGTGTGTTTGCCAGTATGTATTGCGGCAGAACGTTGTCAAGGAGCTGTGATTCACTGCAGCTCTCCATTGAGCCTACACTCGGGAGGCAAACCCAGGTTTTCCTCTACGTAATGTGTGAAATGGACCATGAACCAAAGCAGTTGCTGATTCTTAATGGAGGAAAAAGTAATATAAAATGATGCATAGGACGGAGAGAGTGGATAGAGAGTTCTTTTCCCTCTTGCACAACACCAGAGCTAGGGGACCTCCACTCAAATTGAGTGGCGGGAGAATTGGAACAGACAAAAGAAAATATTTCTTGACCCAGTGTGTGATTATCCTGTGGAACTCCTTGCCACAGGATGTGGTGATGGCACCTGGCCTGGATGCCTTTAAAAGGGGTTTAAACAGATTTATGGAGGAAAAGTCCATCACAGGTTACAAGCCATGATGGGAATAAGCAACCTTCTGGTTTTAGTAGTAGGCTATCTCTCAATGTCAGATGTAAGGGTGGTGACAGGATACGGGTATCATGTTGTCTTGTGCGCTCCCTCTGGCATCTGGTGGGCCACTGTGAGATACAGGAAGCTGGACTAGATGGGCCTTTGGCCTGATCCAGCAGGACTCTTCTTATGTTACGTTCTTTCTTTGTGGTTACTATTCACTGTCTCTTTCCTCTATGGCAGACTGCTCTTAACATGCTGACAATGTGCCAGTCTCTGAGTTACAAAGAGGATGGGATTCTGTGCGCCGTGGTGCATCCAGGGTGGGTGAAGACAGACATGGGCACGCAAGAGGTGAGTGCCATTATCCACTCTTAGGAACCCCAATTGTAAAGCCTCAAATCCATGCTTTCCTCAAAGAGTACTATTTTCACTGCTGAGTGGCAGTTTCCTAGGCCACGAAGGACCAGCTTCCAGAGTTTTGAGGGCTGGCCTCTTCTTCACCCAGGAGTACGGAGCCTCTCTTAGAGGAGACATAGTCTCAGGCCGCCTTGTTCTTCAGACCACTAATCCGGAGTGCAGAACAATCTGACCCTCCCTCTATGATCAGGGTCTCTTTTTTTTTTTTTTTTTAGTGGCATCTCCTAGCCATAAAGGCTTCGCAGGTATTTGGTGCAGAGGGGCTCAGATAACATGAGATAATTGACTGGCTGTGTATGGAGTTATGCACTGGTGTCGCTGGAGGTGGGGCGAAACGCTAAGTTCCGCACCGCGCTGACCTCTGTTACTCACTGGCACGAGGCGGCCCCGTTGCCTTCGCCCCACTGAATGGCTCCGAAGGCGAGGGGGCAGGGCCGCCTCGTGCTGGTAACGGAGGTCAGCGCGGTGCGGAACTTAGCATTCCGCCCCACTTCCAGCAACACCACTGGAGGTCTGGATGTGCTTCCTGAAAGAACAACTGCTAGAGGCAGGATGGCAGGAGTCTTTTGTGTTTCCAGAACATGACTGAGAGTTTGATACCGTAACATTTGTATAAAATACAAGTCTCGTGTCTTCAAAAGTCAAACCATGAGCTATTTCTTTTAATGTCGTCTTGAGTCAAATCTGGTAGTGCCACCAGGAGACCTACAACGTTTTAGGGGCCAGATCCACCCCTGCCTTTGAGGGTGAGGCTGCAGGAGAATCTTGTAGGAAATATCTCCCACTCAGCCTGCAAGAGAAACCCCCAATAATCCACAGAGGACGGCATCGGCTGTCCAGCTCACCTTCCACTCTTGCTTGTTCCTTGCAGGCTGACCTGACCGTGGATGAGAGTGTGCGAGGGATCCTCGGTGTGCTTTCTAAACTCGGCACTGAAGACAGCGGTGCTTTTGTTGACTGGAAGGGGAAAAAGCTTCCTTGGTGAAGAGCCAGCCGACGTTGCAATTCGTTGCGATGACAAGATGGGTTTCAGAACAGAGCTGGAGAGAATGCAGTCCAAGGGCCAAATTCACTTCCCTCATCTAGTTTGGACAAAACTTCTCACATGTACAAATAAACCTCCTTCTGTTCAGAAATGTTTGTGCTTCTTTGTTGTCCCAGTGTCAAGACACTGTGATATGCAGCAGCTATCTGACCGCAAGCCCTGTAATTAGGATGACAGTATTTTGCTCAGACAGCTGCATCGGGAACTGCCCATGGGTCTGCTACATCATTCTGGGGTGATCTCACAGAATGAGTAGGTGCATAAAATCTGTCGTGCTTGATTTGCACTGCCCTGTCTGGAACCTAGCTGACCTAGAAAAGGGTTCTACACGAACCCCTATGGGGGTTTAGAAGAGCTTGCCTATGTAAACCGCCTTGAATAAAGTCTGAGGAGAAATCGGACGACCAGTAGGCAGTATATAAATACAGATGATGATGATGATGATTAATTTGCAGAATATGGCTGTGTGTGATCTTTTTTTGTTTTTGTTTTTAAAGTTTCCAGCCTTTGTGATTGTGAAGAAAAGCCTGCAAAACATAGCAATAATGTCTGCTAAAGGCAGACAGCTAGGAGGAGTCTTGAGAAGCTTCTTGCAGTCAGGGGTTTGGATAGACTTACCAGATTTCCAACCGGGACAGACCTTTAGGAGAAAGAATGTGGGCAGGTGTAGCTTGTTAAACCTTAGAGCACAATCCTAGGCATCCATGGGGCTTGCTTCTGAATAGACATGCCTAGGATTGTGCTCTAAGGTTTAACAAGCTACACCTGCCCACATTCCTTCTCCTAAAAGTAGGCTTACCAGATCTCCAACCGGGACAGAGTGCTAGGCTTTTAGGAGAAGGAATGTGGGCAGGTGTAGCTAGTTAAACCTTAGAGCACAATCCTAGGCATGTCTAATCAGAAGCAAGTCCCATGGATGCCTAGGATTGTGCTCTAAGATTTAACAAGCTACACCTGCCCACATTCCTTCTCCTAAAGGTCTAGCACGGTGTCCCGGTTGGAGATCTGGTGTGGAGCCGTACATACAGGAGTGGCTCCACGGATGGGACCTGTATTCCACAAACCCGGAAGGTAGTGAGGACCCTCTGCTGTTGCTGCTCTCCCCAACCAGGGCCCAGTAAGCAGTCTTGGAGTGTTGTCTTCCCCTGGTGCCACTTTACAATTCCTGCAAGTCCTCTCCCCTGATGCTGTGTCAAGGAATAGGGCATCTGGGAATGGTTAAATAGCACCAGGAACCAGAAATAGAGTGGTCAGTTGTTGCTTCACGGTAAGCCTCCCCATTGGAGCCTGGGCCCCTGGCTTGCCTACCAGGAGGAGGCAGTGCTGAACATAAGGATTCTTACTCGTCCTCTTACTCTCCCAGTGCTGTATTCAAATCCTGTTGTTGCTGCTCCCTACCCATCCTCCACTAAGCCGGTAATGCTTACTGGGAAGGGCTAGGAAGCAAGTGAAAGGCTGGATGCAAGTCTCCGTCATGCCAGGACCCATAACTAGAGTGAAGGATGACCATCGTCGCCCATCTGCTGCAGAGGCAGGTGGTGCACACATGTGTTTTCCAAAGCATGGGAGGAGGACGACGTCATTGGGGGACCTCACAGGACTTTTGCACCAGGTCCCCTCCCAAATTGAAGCAGCCACTGCATGCACACCTCCTTTTTCAAGTCACAGATTTATTTATTTATTTATTTAAATAATTTATACCCCGCCTTTCTCCTAGCAAGGGCACTCAAGGCGGCTTACAACAAACATTAAAATACATATATACACTTTAAAATAATTTAAAACAATTAATTAAAACAATTAAAAAAATTGGGAAACAGATATTTTCCCCCTCTCCTTTCTCTTATTATTACAGTATTAATAGACAATACAGGTTGAGTATCCCTTATCCGTAGGCTTACCATCGTCCCGGAATCGAGCCTGGCGTCGGCCTAGAGAGGACCTGAGCCGCTCCCAAGGGTGCACCGCAGCTGCCCTATGCAGTCGCCTTGTTTACCGGAAGCTCCGGCCCGCATTGGGCAGCTGCGGTGCACCCTTGGGAGCGGCTCGGGTCCGCTCTAGGCTGATGCCAGGCTCGATTCCAGGACGATGGTAAGTCTACTTATCCGGTCTGCTTGGGACGGGAAGTTGTCTGGATTTTGGAATATTTGCATAAATATGATATCTTGGGGATCGGACCCAAGTCTAAAGACAAAATTCATTTATGTCTCGTATACACCTCATAGACATAGCCTGAAGGTAATTTTATACATTATTTTTAATATTTTTGTGCCCCAGCATGCCTTGCGCTAGGTACTGGAAGAAGGTTTTTTATAAAGTCATATCCCCCAAAATGTCTGGATTTTGGAATAATCTGGATTTCGGATGTCCTGATAAGGGGTAACAAACCTGTACTGCTTTTCAACAAGAGTAGTTCACAAAGTGGTTTACATAGTAAAATAAATCATCGGACTGCATTTGAAAACCCATAAAGTCCTTTTCCCCTCTCCAACACTTGTAAGTTCCTAGACAAGAGGCTTGGCTGACAGCTTGCAAAGTTTTTAAAGGTGCAATGTGCACATTTGCCACATGGTGGCACTACAATATATAATATGTATTTACATTTCTTTTTTTTTTGTAATTCCCCAAAGAAAATAAGCTTCAATGAACTGTGCAGTTGACTGGAAATGATGGTGGAGAAATTTTCCCAGATGGCGCTTCCTGCCTGCTTCCTCACAAAAGGAGGATTATAATTCTGACTTGGTAACTTCTGGGTCAAAAGTGGAAGATTGGTATTTCCAGATTGTAGTAGTAATTGACAAAACACGTGTTTTAAACACTTTCGTCCTAGTGACACCGCTGAGTGGCGTTCCTGGAGGGGGTGCGGCACCGTAAGTACTGCAAGGTACTGCAAGGTGCAAACCGGTGTAATGTGGCCCCTCCCACTTGCCCCGAGAGCCATTCTGGGGGCGAGTGTGAGGAGCCATGTTACACCAGTTTACAAGGCGCAGTGTAGCGCCTTGCACCACTTACGGTGTCGCACCCCCTCCAGGAACGCCACTGCCTGGCATCTCAAAGTAGGACTGGCAAAGAACTGTCTGGAACCCTGGAGAGTGGGGCAAGATAACAAGAAATAAAAAGGAGGCCTTCTGTCACCCAATTAAATAGATCTTAGTTGGTCAAACAAGATTTAATTGATCAAACAAATTTGCATATGACTAAAAATAGTTTAGAAGATGATAAAAAAAACCTTGTTTTTAAATGGGGCATGTGTGTGTCCCAGCAGTTGCCATCTTAGAAGATGCATTCTCTCCAGTGTGACCCAAGGGGGAATGCCTCTCATCATAATGCCTGCCATGTAGAGGTTGGATTTATATTGTAAAGAACTATTTTTTAATCTGTTGCCTGGTTTATGGAGTACTGTATACATTTCTAATCAATTTAAAATGTGTTTGATTAACCAATTGATTGATTAAAAGCTGCCGCTCTGATAAGAGATCATCCGAACCAAATGCAAAACAATCGGAACATGAGTCAAGAGACAGCCTGCCTGGCCCATGCCTAACCACTGGGAAACACTGCCAACTAAAAAGGCCAGCAGCTGGAAAGCTGCTGTAACTGAGAGATACTGCCAAGAGCAAAAATAAGCCTGGAGTGGTCTCAGTACCTTCTTCCATGGGCAGATCCCCAGTGGGTGAGGACGAAACAGAATTCTTCAAATAAACAGAGGAAGGAAAAATATCTTTGCAACTTGCATTATCCACAGAAAAATTTCCAAAGGTACCGTTAATCACTGATCAAATCACTGGCCATTTCCCATGCCGAGGGGATGATGAGCTTATCCCAAATGTTCTTTGGAGGCAGACTCTCCAGCCAGCGTGCCAAGAAGAAGCTCTTGCACATGCCCTGCACAGTACACAAGTGCTTCTCTTTCGCTTTGCAATAATGGCGCATTGTCGCTGGAGACTTTCCCATCTCAGGCTCTGTGGCTGTTTCTAGCCAGGCCCAGCTGTCATTGCTATTTCTGTGGAATTGGAACGGAAACGCTCTATTGTTTCTGGAACTGGAAGAGACTTCCTGCCACCCTTAAGGTCACACCTTGAGTTCTTGGGTTTTTCTGTGTGCAGAAAGCTCAGATGGTAAGTAGAACAAGACTTTCTCAGTTAAAGCCGGCTCTTTTTCAAATGGAGCATGGATGAAAGAACAAACCCTGTCAGATTAGAGTCCAGAATGGGTCAGGAAAACACAAGGATCATTCCCCATGGGCAATGATGATGGTTCTGTGCTATCGCATTCAGGTATCTGACAAACTACCATTTGTCCTAGGGCAGAAAAGTCTCTCGCCCTGGAAAAATTTACACACTGACCTTTTCTGTACTGTAGCGTTTCCTAAACGTTTCCTTGGGTCCTATAGTGCAGCCAGCAAGTGGATTAATGGAACCGCTCCTCAATGTTTTCAGAACAGGGATATAAGAATTACCCTGCTGGCTCAGAGATCGAGATGCTAGCAATCTGTTTCCGCTAGTGATTCGCAACTGCTGCTGATGGCTTTCATGCAGGCATGGAAGCTATATTCCCTTGTTGTTTGTCCCCAGTATCAGGTACTCAGAGGTATACTGCCACTGAATATGGAGGTTTGACTTAGGTCTATTACCTAGCTGTCATTCATGAAACACACACAAGCTAGTTGTCACATGGTGTGGCAGTGAGTTCCATTGAGAGCATTTTCTCCTTTTGAGCAAAGTGTAAAGGCCCCTTGTAAAATTCGCTTACCTCCACACTGGATTCTGGTAAAGTCTTGCATCATGCACCACTCTGAGCATGTTCTATTTATTATTATTAACAGTATTTATATACCGCTTTTCAACAAAAAGTTCACAAAGCGGTTTACAGACAAAAATCAAATGATTACGGTAAATGGCTCCCTGTCCCAAAAGGGCTCACAATCTAAAAAAAAAAAAAATGCAGAACACCACCAGCAAACAGCCACCAGAAAAGACACTGTGCTGGGTGAAAAGACACTGTGCTGGGGTGAAAGGGGGGCAGTTACTCTCCCCCTGCTAAATATAAGAGGAGCACCAATTGAAAAAGTGCCTCTTGCCCAGTTAGCAGGGGGTTATCATGCACCACTCTGAGTATGTATTTTATGAGCATGTGCCGCCAGCCTGAAAAATCAGAAGAGCCTCCGCCAGCCTGTCCTTAGGACCCACAGCTGGCAGATGTTGAGATACACAGCACCTTGTACGCAGTCAGGTAGCAAGCTTTCTCATGTGTGGCTCATTCTCCCAATCTAAGAATTTGTATTAATAATGGGAACAGCATTGCAATAACTGTAGGTGCAGACTGACGTTGGCTCTGTTGTGTCATGTTTTTTTGAGAGGCGCGTGCCCAGATTCAACAGACTGCAAGGAAAACAGGAAAGATAACTCCAGAAGAAGGTAGGAGAGAGTCATAATTAGGTATATTTGTTTTCGACGTTATTGATTTGGTACGAAATAAATTGACTGGGACATCAGAAGCATTAAAGGTATGTTTTTGACAAGTGTCCCGATGTATCGGGAGCTCTTTTGGGCAGTGTTACAAGGGGAAGGAGAAGCAAAGGGGAAACGGAGGTTTTTGTTTTCTTTTTGTACGTGTGACACCACCGTCCTGACAGGAAACAGTCCTCTCTTTGATTCGAACATGGTGAAGCTTGTAGCTCCTCTGTGGAAGGTGGAGCATCAAGTGAGAGGCAGGTCATGAATATCTAGACAGACTCGGGAAACTCTTTGAGCCTGCCCAGATAATCAGGAGAAGGGAATTCGTCTTAGTGAACACACCCAGCTCAGCAACGAGCTACGGCTGGGCAGCCAAGAAAAGGTCTGACTGGATCAGGATTAATCTGGATTTCCCACCTCTGGACTGAACCCCTGGGATTGGTGAGTGCGAGACCACAGGGGTGGGTGAGCGCATGACCCTGTTTCTTTGGTCAGTCCCCCACTTAAGTAATTCAATCTCCATGAAAAGGGGAGTCTGGAATATAGGAGAAGGTGGGCATGGGGTCCCCAAAGGGGCCTTTGCTAGGGTCTGTATCTATGAAGTGTGACCCTACTTGACTGTCACATGAAATAGAGGCCCCAACCCAGTCCTAAATCCTAATACCAAACTTAATGGGTCCGGCTGTAGACAACACATTTGTGAAAACGACCTCTCTGCTAGAGACAGAGGGGGATTTTTGTTAAACGAGTTGGCCACATTTGCTTCATTTGCAGCCTTGCCTGCTGTCAACATGTTGGTCCGGGTCTGTTCCGTCTTCCGGGTCCGTCCAGTTTTTTCAAGCCACCCCTTAATGTATGCAAATTGCAAAGAATCACTGCCCTTTATGGAGTGTTTCCTCCAACCATAACTATCCAAAAGGTACAGGATATATATCTTGTCCTTGTCTGTACGTGTTGGTGATATGTAGAGTACTGATTTTTAATTTCTGGGAGCATACCAAACTTTGAGCAATCCTGACCACGTTGCACTGGGGGGCGGGGGAGGGAGTATGGGGTAGGATGTACCAAAAAAGAAGCCCATAGGAAAATGTGCATTCTGGGCTGCAGGGAAATGTAGACTCTCTGCTCTAGTTAATGAGCTGAATAGTTAATAATTACTTGGTGAGATATGACAGCGTCCCATGGAATTGCTGGCTGATTTAGCTTGCTCTCGATTGGACTACAAACCCCTGAGCTATAGCTAGCCCTTTTTGTGTCCTGGGAGGACCACAAATTCAGACTCCCCCACACAAGTGCTTTTTTTTTTTGTGGGAGGTAACATGCCAGTTTTGTCCTTTGTCTTGCCCAAGAATTACCCCACTCCTAGTTACATGCGTAGTTACACCACTGAGGCTGGAATGAATGCGAAACACACTTAATAGTAAACCCCATTGATCTGAATGGGCCTTCGGAATAGACAGGCACAGGATTGTGCTGTGAGATCTCTTGTTCATTTAGCATAAAACCAGTGCGCCTATTTTTCTCGTTCAAATGTTGGGGCATATAGTAGGCACTGTGCAAGCATCCTCCGCATGGTGCAACTGGGCCTTGAATCCAGCTCCTTGGGTTCCAGTGTGCTCCCACTTGGACCACTCCAGTTGCAATGACAGAGTCGGCTGCAGTGATAATGTTTCTGTGAAAGCAAGCGTGTGTGAACTTGTGTGTCCATCTGGCCTCCTGCATTGTATTGCATGTGTGTGTGTGTGTGTGTGTGTGCGGTGGTGGTGGGGAGATGGTTGCCATGGCAGAGACAGACCTTGGGGAAAGCTAGCCTTGTTTGGTAGGAAACACATCTTGATTTCTGCAGGCGCTGCAAACTGACAGCTTGCCAAGGAGACCAAATGGGAACGGCAGATAATGCAGGAGGCTTCCTCTTAGCCCGGACCGGGTCACAGGCCTCTATCTGCCTGCACGGATCCCACATGTATCCCTCCTTGTGGGCCTTTTATTATTGTTAGCTGAGAGGAAGTGCCTCAGCAAATAACAAATTCCTCCCTCTCCCGACACTTAACTCTGTGCTGCCCAGCTGCACACAGGAGAGAGAGACACACTTCCCTTCATGTGAAAAATGGCAGAAAGACACACAGCGACAAACGTATAGCCAGATATCTGCTGAGGGGAGGCTGGCTATGTACACTGCTTGGGCCATCACATCACAAGTCACCATGAAATAGCAGAAATCTACATCTGTGTGAGTCTAGTAGGGTGCGCTGCTTGTTCTGGTGGCCAGGTGTGCATTTTGTGCAGGGGGAATTGGTCATCATGTGTGGGGTTCCACCTTGTTGTCATGGTGCCGTTTGCTACACCAACACCATCGCTTCTTGGCAAAAAGCTTGTTGCTAGTGTTGGTGATGGGTGCTTGTTACGTTCTCTCTGTTTCCACTGCTGTTTCAGAGGTTAGTCATCCTCTTTCAAGAGATTGCCTGGAGGTTCCAGGGTTGGGTGAGCTACATAAGCAATGGCTACTTTCCAACAAAACGGGTTCCTAACGGCCTGCTCTCTTTGACATGAGAAACTCTGCTATTCTCTTGAGGGCGGCTTGGACAAGACCCACTGGTGTGTGGAGTGCCAAATGCTGTTGCCCCTCCATGCAGTGCCTGCCACTCCAAATGCCACCCTCCTAATGCACCAACCACTGCCACTCTTCCTCTCACTCTTACAAGCCATAAGCAACCTCCTGGCTTTAGAAGTAGGTTTTCTTTGTGTCAGGGCCAGCGGGTGGCGCAGTGGGTTAAACCGCTGAACCATGAGCTGTCAATCAAAAGGTCGGCAGTTCGAATCTGCTATGGGGTGAGCTCTCGTTGCTTGGCCAGCTCCTGCCAACCTAGCAGTTCCAAAGCATGTCAATGTGAGTAGATAAATAGGTACCGCTTGCAGGAAGGTAAACAGTGCTCCGTGTTCCAGCCGCATGCTACGCGCTGCGGCAAGGAGAGTCATGCCGGCCATATGACCACGGAGGCATCTTCGGACAACGCTGGCTCTTCGGCTTTGAAATGGGGATGAGCACCACACCCTAGAGTCGGACACGACTGGACTTAATTGTCAGGGGTCACCTTTACCTTTACCTTTCTCTGTGCCAGGTGCAAGGGAATGACAACAGGAAACAGGTTATCTGTGCCAGGTGCAAGGGAGGGACAACAGGAAACAGGTTATCTTGTTGTCTGTGTGCCCTCGGAGGCATCTGGTGGGGCCACTGTGAGATACAGGAAGCTGGACTAGATAGGCCTTTGGCCTGATCCAGCAGGGCTCTTCTTATGTCTTATGTTCATTCCCTGGATTAGAAAAGGAATAGGAGAAGAAAGAAGAATTGTGGAGGAGAGCTCTCTTTCACAGTTCCTCTTCTGTTCTGTTCCTTTCCTCTCTGCTCTTCCTTTTGGAATCTGGGGAACAGGAGGAGGAAGAAAAGCAGGTGCTGACAGGCAGCAGGTGCCCCCCTCCACCAGCAGGTGAACCAGCAGAAGGCCTCACAGGTGAGCCAGCCCTGACTCTGATATATGCAGCAGGGGAGCCTCTGGGTGTCATGGGAATTCGGAGAAGGGATGGCAGGTGTCACCATAAAATGGCTCCCAGGGACACGACGGCCAGGCACAAAATGCCTGCCATCCATACCCAAGCACCTTGTGCCCATCTGCTCATTCAGGCACTGAACGCTTGGCTCATTGTGTGCTGAGGGAGCAGAATAGGAACAATCGGTTTGAACGGAGAGGGAGATGCTCTGCCTCCACTCTTCGCTGCTCTTTGCATTTGGGGTCTGCTCAGATGATGCTTTTGCTCCTGATCGGGCCCCATGCGATTAGCCATGTGTGTAGAGGCGGTTTAGGTGCGAAAGCAGCGGTTTTCAACCAGTGTGCCGTGGCACATTGGTGTTCCGCCAATGGTCCGCAGGTGTGCCATGGGAGCTTGGGGGAGGGTCACTTATTAGTAGGGCCCTTGGGGGATGTGAGCCCCCCTCCAGCAGTTGGTGCGCCTTGTCAATTGTCAAAAAACTGATGGTACGCCTTGTCAATTTTAGCGCCTTATCAGTGTGCCGTGAGATCAAAAAGGTTGGAAATCAATGTGCTAAAAAAGTATCACCTGAACTGGGCTCCTCCTCTTTCCGCTAGAATCATGCAAAACAGGCAAGGTGAAGGATAAGAGGCGAAAGCAGCAGCAAGTGGGCAGTCAGGTGCCGCCAGACAGCTCCGCGGGGGCGCAGGAACCTATGACGTAGGGTTTTGCTGTGGTTATTCCACGGTAACAGAAGGGCTGTTTACCTGTGAAAGGCTTTTCTTTACATCTTACAAGGCTGAGGGCCCAGTCCTATCCAACTTTCCAGCACCGATGCAGCCACAATGCAGCCCCCAAGTAAGGGAATAAATGTTCCCCTACCTTGAGGAGGCCTCTGGGACTGCCCCCCCCCCTGCAGGATGCAGCACACGCCCCGTTGGCACAGCTGCATCAGCGCTGGAATGTTGGATAGGATTGGGCCCTTTGTCCTGGTGCTACACAGGCAGCTACTATGGCTAGCAGCTGGTGGGGGCCCAGCCCAAAATAAGCATGAGGCTAATACTGTGCATTTATATAGCGCTTTTGAGTTGGCAAAGTGCTTCACATGCATTATTTTACGGTAACACATCACTCCTGCAAGGTAGGTCATTGTTTCTGTTTTTCCCATATCCCAGATTAGAATGGGCTGGGGGTGGACTGAGAGAGGACGACTTGCCTCAGGCCAGCTAGTGAGTTCACAGCAGAAGTAAGACTCCAACTAGGTACTTGAAGATTGATAGTTCAGTCTCCTAGCTGCTACGCTACACCCCCAGGCTCTAGTAGTGTTTTGCCACAGCTAGATGAATCATACCCTTTTCAGCAGCCGTCACTGAGGTGGGGCTTCTCATTCTTGTGTGTTGTTGTCCACAGCCCCTTCCACAACCAAAATTATATCAGCATGTGCTTCCTGCTTCTTCTCCCATCCCTGCCCTCTCTCTCTCTCTCTCTCTCTCCCCCTCTCTCCCTCCCTCCCTCCCTCCCTCCTCCCCACTACCCCCAAAGCTCTGGATATTTTCTTCTTTTCTCCTGGAGAAGAAGTGTCTGAACCGCTTGTAGCATTCACAGCTGTCCTGGTGTGAGAACAGATTGCACTTTGCAGTCATTGTTGCCAAGTTTGAGACCTTGAAATAGCCCATGATAAGGAAGAAATGCTGTGAGCTAAAGGTTTGGTGCACAGGATGGAAGGATGGATGTCAATAAGGAGAGGAAAGTCTTGGAGTAGCGATGGAATTGCCCTTCTAGGTTGTATGGGGTCTGGAATCCTTTGGCTTCCTATGAAGTATGATGCTTGGCTCACTTATGTAAGTTATCTCAAGCTTCCTCCGTTACCACCTTTTTGCGATGTTTACTCTGGTCAAACACAGCTGGTCCTTCCATAATGGTCCATGACAAATGCAATACAGGTGGGGCCCCCATATCCACTGATCCACTATCCACGGTTTCAGTTATCCACGGATTGCGGGGACAACCCCCCCCCCCAGACTTTTACTTTTTTCCCAGTAAGCTTCGTTTCTTCCTTAAACAGGAGAAGCAGCCTCTGGCTGCTTATTGCAGGCAAGTAGAACGAGACTAAGTCTTAGAGAGGCTCTGCAAGGTTTCTGTTAACCTTGCAGAGCCTCTCTAACAGAAACCTTGCAGAGCCTCTCTAGGACTTAATCTCGTTCTACTTGCCTGCAATGGAGGCTGCTTCTCTGTTTTTTTTAAGGAAGAAACAAAGCTTGCTGAAAGAAAAATAAGAGCTGGGGGGGCGCACGCCTGCCCACAGGGGAGGCAGGGCGGTGGGCCCTGAGGAAATCATGGAGGGGGCGTGTTCGCTCCTATCCATGGTTTCAAGTATCCACGGAGGGGCCTGGAACATATCCCGAGCGAATATGGGGGGAGTACTGCAATTTTGCAATATTTTGCAAAAAAAGAATTGCAAATACTGCGCCAGCGGGTGGCGCAGTGGGTTAAACTGCTGAACCATAAGCTGTCGATCGAAAGGTCGGCAGTTCAATTCCCGCGACGGGGTGAGCGCTCGTTGCTTGGCCAGCTCCTGCCAACCTAGCAGTTCCAAAGCATGTCAATGCGAGTAGATAAATAGGTACCGCTTGCGGGAAGGTAAACAGCGCTCCGTGTTCCAGCCGCATGCTACGCGCTGCGGCAAGGAGAGTCATGCCGGCCACATGACCATGGAGGCGTCTTTGGACAACGCTGGCTCTTCGGCTTTGAAATGGAGATGAGCACCACACCCTAGAGTCGGACACGACTGGACTTAATTGTCAGGGGATACCTTTACCTTACTGTACTGTACAGACAAATCTGAAATCTATGTACCTGGGATGGCTTGGGCTGATAGCAACAACGGCATTCTGGGAGAAACAAGTGGATCAAATCTGTGGAAAATCAGCCCTGCAAAACCATTTACCGTACAGTAGTGTACGCTGCCCCTACTGTTTATAAAACCCACTCCATCCTAAACAATACCGTTGGAACACAGCAGAGGGCAGTAGCTGCAACAATACTTTTCTGAGACTAACAAATCCAATTTACCCAGCAATTTCTTATGTGCTACTGAACCTGAGCGGACTCTCTTTATTATATCTTGATGTTGGAATGTGTTCAGATCAGGACATCCCATGACCTGGGCCATTAACACAGCAGAAAATCTGAATTTGACCTAAAAGGGCCAGCTAGATGTGTTTCTTTTTACATGTCCGTCTGCCCCATAGCACAGTTTATGTATGATGAAGTAGGGGGGTTTTCTTTAGCAGAAAAAGGAGTGTATGGGAGAGGGCCACTGAGCCTGCACTTTCTCATGCTTTCTTTGTTGTCTGTTAAGGTCCGCTCTAGGCCGAAGCCAGCCTTGATTCCGGGATGCTGGTAAGGCTACATATACATAGCCTGAAGGTAATTTTATCCCTAGAGTCGGACACGACTGGTCTTAATTGTCAGGGGTCACCTTTACCTTTACCTTGATTTTATACAATATTTTTAATAATGTTGTGCCCCAGCATGCCTTGCGCTATGCCAGCCAGGTGCTGGGAAAAAAAAATTAAGTCATAGCCCCCAAAATGTCTGGATTTCAGAATAGTCTGGATTTTGTTTGTCCGGATAAGAGGTAACCAACCTGTAATGCCCCAATCTCTGCTCCTGCTCTTCCTCCTCCCTGGATTGGAAAAGATACAGGGGGAGACAATCTAGCCCGCCACTCTCCTCTCCTCCACTTCCTCTTTTGCTCTGTCCCCCTTTTCCTTTTTCAATCCAAGAAGTGGAAGGAGCAGCAGCAGGGGAGCTGAGGGGGCTAACAGAGGTGGGCATCCCCTGCCAATTTGTGGTGACAGCCTCAGTCGGTCTCGGAGTCAGCCCTGGCTGAACTGACCAACAGTAATGGGGAGGCCAGGGGCAAGAGGGATTAGTGCCCTCTTCCTGTGTGCTAAGACCCCACCCAGCAATCTTCTCCTTGCATTGCATGTGAAGAATGGGAGAGACAGGTGAATGATGACTCCCATCACTACGCTGGAATAAACGCTGTATAAGTCCAAGGAGAGGCTGTGCCAATCCTTGCTCCCTGATGAGCACGCCTCTATAAGAAATGTGTTTGCAAGCACATGCTGGTTGTATTTGCATGTTACATTGGGGGGGGGGGGGTGAGTTCCATCTCTTTGGGCAATAGGAGGTGCCAGGGAGAAGGTCATGAATAAACCTAAATCTCTGAGAGGAGGGGAGGTCTGGTTGGAGAGACAGCAAATGATTAGGTAAGACTAGAGTCACTGGATGATAAGCTGGCTTTGCAAAAGGAGAATGACTTGTTTTATCATTTGTAAACTGAGGAAAGGGCCAGGGAAAACGCTTCTCGTTAACTCAGGAAATCAGAGTTTGCAACACTGAGCTTACATTTATAAAAAAAATCTGCACAAATGCAGAACTTCGCCTCCATTAAGAACTTAACCTCTGCACAGACTGAAGATAACTTTGGGTCGCAGCTGCTTACAAAGCAGCTGCATGGACTGGCCAAGCTTCATGTGATAAGCTTTTTATGTGGGGAGTTCCCTATGGTGCTTCCAGTATAGCTTAACCACTGAAATGCAACTTGTTTTGGCATGGTGAAAAAAGCCACTCAAGGGCCGAATTGCTCACGGAAAAGGCAAATTGCTTCTGCATGGAGCTTTCCCCATTTGCAAGCAGCAGCACGCACGCACACACACACACAAACACACAAATGTATCCTACAGAGAAAACAGACAGAGTGAAAGTATAAAATGTTGAGCCTTGGGATTTGGCGAGCAGAGGAACTTTGCACTGGTATGTGCTTAGCTTAGTAATAAAAGAAGTAAAAGAGAGAAGTGATGTTGGAAGGAGAGGTTGCTTATGTTGCAAGCCATAAGCAACCTCCTGGTTTTAGAAGTAGGTTTTCTCTGTGCCAGGTGCAGGGGAGTGGCAGCAGGAAACAGGTTATCTCGTTGGCTGTGTGCTCCCTGA
This sequence comes from Plestiodon gilberti rubricaudatus, assembly GCA_026170595.1. Lineage (NCBI taxonomy): Eukaryota > Metazoa > Chordata > Lepidosauria > Squamata > Scincidae > Plestiodon > Plestiodon gilberti. The sequence continues at coordinate 11,962,898 of JANXHW010000010.1, forward strand.
GGCATCTGGTGGGGCCACTGTGTGATACAGGAAGGTGGACTAGATGGGCCTTGGGCCTGATCCAGCAGGGCTCTTCTTATGTTCTTATGAACTTATTAAACTGAACACATACAGTCAATTCTTGCCATAGGCAAATTTGCGTATTCGTGAGGAGCAGTTTGGTAACCTACCTCGCGTTTCCCGCGACCCCTCTCCTGGTATCCGCGGTTTCATATCTGACTACTTGACCAACATTGACTGGACATCATCCAGACCAGACCAGCACCTCCCAACGCCCGAGGCTGTGTTCCATCTGCTGCCCCTCCTCCTCCCTCAACCTGAAAAGGAAGAAGGGAGCAGGAGAGGACATGTGGAGGACAGTCCTCTCCTCCACACTTCCTCTTCTGCTCTATTCCCCGCATCTTTTTCAAATCTAGGAAGTGAGGAGGAGGAGCAATAGAGGTGGACACCCTGCCAACTTGCTGCCTGATGCAAACATCTCAGTTGGCCTCGTGGTGGAGCCAGCCCTGGACACCACACTGCTATAGAGCAGTGGCTTTTCAACCAGTGGTACTAGTTCCACCAGGTACTTCCAATCCATCACATGGTAGCAGGATGTTGTGTTATTGCGGCTGGAGTAGTGCTAGCATGAGTCCATTGCCAAAAGAAAATGGGGTTTTGTCATGATCTGGCTCATGGTTATAGAGGAGGAGGAAATTAATATAGCCTAATGAAATCTTCTCATTAAATCTTCTCCATCTATTTATTTATTTTATTTATTTACAATATTTTTACCCCGCCTTTCTCCCCAAAGGGACCCAAGGCGGCTTACAACAAAAAGAAAATACAATGCAAAAAGTACAATACAACAATAGTCACCATCTAAGTCATCTAAGTCTATCGAAAGGTCGGCAGTTCGAATCCGTGACGGGGTGAGCGCTTGTTGCTTGGCCAGCTCCTGCCAACCTAGCAGTTCCAAGCATTGTTAATGCGAGTAGATAAATAGGTACCGCTTGCGGGAAGGTAAACAGCGCTCCGTGTTCCAGCCGCATGCTACGCGCTGTGGCAAGGAGAGTCATGCCGGCCACATGACCACGGAGGCGTCTTCGGACAACGCTGGCTCTTCGGCTTTGAAATGGGGATAAGCACCACACCCTAGAGTCGGACACGACTGGACTTAATTGTCAGGGGTCACCTTTACCTTAAGTCACCATCAATAGCCATCTAAGTCACCTTCTCTAGCCCCCCCACACAGAGGGTGAATCACAACCTCAACAGGGCTTATTAAACAAGAGGGTCAATATTTGGCAGCTGTGGGAAGGGGAGAGATGATGCAGACAACTTAGTGACACCCTCCATGGGGTTAGGCCCTTTTGCAGGGAACAAAGGGGACAAGGGTTATCGTCTCAATGCCTTGTTCCTGTCCCTGATGTTTGTGTCATTCCTCTTGGCTAGGCTTACCAGATCTCTAACTAGAGTGCTAGACCTTTAGGAGAAGGAATGTGGGCAGGTGTAGCTTGTTAAACCTTAGAGCACAATCCTAGGCATGTCTATTCAGAAGCAAGCCCCATGGATGCCTAGGATTGTGCTCTAAGGTTTAACAAGCTACACCTGCCCACATTCCTTCTCCTAAAGGTCTAGCACTCTGTCCCAGTTGGAGATCTGGTAAGTTAAGTAAGCCTACTCTTGGCTGCACTTCCCTCTGAGGCCAGGATGCTGCCCGTCTGTCCAGCTGTTACTCAGCCGACACAAATCAAACCGCTTTCACTTCGAAGCGTTGCATGCCAAAAACTGCTAGGCACCAAAAGTGTTGCGTTTTGTCTCCTGGAAACGGCCCAGCCTAGTGTAGAAGACATTCCACAGACAGTGAGTTCTCCCCAGCTGGGCTCTGAAGTAATCCAGGTGATGTGAGCCAAGGTAAACCTGGCGTCATGTCTCCCTACCAGCCCCCCCATTCTGCAAGCCGCAGTTTCTGCAGTTATTCAGGGACACATCATGCATGTACGAAAAAACCATGCACACGGACACACATACAGTACATGCATATAGAATCCCATGTGCACAAACAAGCCCAGAACACCACCCACAACACCACCCACAAATATGGTGATATCTATAATATGCTCCATAGTGGAGGGAGAGTTAGAACGGACAAAAGAAAAAATTTCTTTACCCAGCGTGTAATTCATCTGTGGAACTCCTTGCCACAGGATGTGATGGCACCTGGCCTAGATGCCTTTAAAAGTGGTCTGGATAGATTCATAGAGGAAAAGACCATCACAGGTTTACAAGCCATAAGCAACCTCCTGGCTTTAGAAGTAGGTTTTCTCTGTACAGGTATCTTGTTAGTCTTGTGTGCTCCCTGAGGCATCTGGTGGGGCCACTGTGAGATACAGGAAGCTGGACTAGATGGGCCTTTGGCCTGATCCAGCAGGGCTCTTCTTATGTTCTAGCAGTGTGCATTATTTATTTTTTATTTATTTTTCACATTTTTATACCGCCCTTCCTCCAAGGAGCTCAGAGTGGTGTACATATTTCCCCCCCTCCTTTTTGTCCTCACAACAACCCTGTGAGGTAGGTGGGGCTGAGAGATAGTGACTGGCCCAAGGTCACCCAGGAAGCTTCGTGGCTGAGCGGGGATTTGAACCTGGATCTTCCAGGTCTAAGTCCGACTCCCAAACCACTACACCATCCTGGCTCCCATTATCTTCAGCACATGACATGCGCATCCTACAGAACATAAGGCTGCATTCATGAATATGCACAGGGGTGCGATGGCTGGCTGAGCCGCCTCCACTGATGAGCCCAGCTGCTTTTGCCATTCATATCAGAGCAATGATGAGAAGGATCCACTGTGGCCACTTAAGAAGCCGAGGAGGAGCCAACCAGCGAGCCTCCGAATCCTCAGAGAAAGACACACTCTTATTCGTGAAGAAACTGGTCCTTTGTGGTCCTAGTATGACGACGGCTTAGGTGCATGAGAATTAGCGGCAGGCCGCAGCCCCCTTCCTGGCCAGGCCTCTTTATTGATGGAACATGACTCTACACCATGTCCCTGTTCCTGCAACTCTCCTGCCCTGGGGAACAGCTGCAATCCCAATGCTGTGGCTGCCAAGTGCTTATAACAGAGTTCAAAGAAGATGAGACATTCCTGAAGGATTGACCTCGCCAGGGCTCTTCGCCAAGACACGCAGCACAGCACAGGCAACCTCCTGAACCGCTGGCTTGCTGGCAGCTGGAATGGACCTGTTTCTTAGTACTGTGTCTGAATCTGGTACAGGTGGGGCCCCCATATCCACTGATCCGCTATCCACGGTTTCAGTTATCCACGGATCGTGGGGACAACCCCCCCCCCAGGCTTTTACTTTTTCCCCAGTAAGCTTCGTTTCTTCCTTAAACTGGAGAAGCAGCCTCTGGTGGCTTATTGCAGGCAAGTAGAACAAGACTTAAGTCCTAGAGAGGCTCTGCAAGGTTTCTGTTAACCTTGCAGAGCCTCTTTAACAGAAACCTTGCAGAACCTCTCTAGGACTTAGTCTCGTTCTACTTGCCTGCAATGGAGGCTGCTTCTCTGTTTGTTTTAAGGAAGAAACAAAGCTTGCTGAAAGAACAATAAGAGCTGGGGGGTGCGCGCACGCCTGCCCGCAGGGGAGGCAGGGCGGGGGCCCCTGAGGAAACCATTTGGGGGGTGTTCGCTCTTATCCACGGTTTCAAGTATCCACGGAGGGGCCTGGAACATATCCCCAGCGAATATGGGGATATGTATTTCCTGCTGTGAGGGATAAGACTTGGGTCCATTGGTGGACTCTACAACTGTTTGGGAACCTAGTTTGGGAACCACTGCCTTAGGGGTCAATCCCAGCAAAAAGTCACTGCCAGACCTATATAGCAACTTTCACCCCTAGATAATTGTCAGTTGTCGAAAGATGGCCCTAATCACAGCTGATGAACTGGCATAAGTGAATTGTTGCAACTCCGCAACTCCGCGATTTGAGATACTACACTGGCCCCAGAACAGGACAAGCCACATCAAAACAAGCAATTAGTAGAGCACTGAATGGAATGTAAAAACACGTTGCATGGAATTTACACGGATAGGTAAGTCCTGTTGATGGCATACTGGAATTGAGAAAGTTCCATGTGATGCAATGCCATGGAAGATGTAATAGAAGAAATGATGAAACCATGATGTGTTTCATAAGACAACAAAATCGTGCCCTCCTTGGTACCTCATTGACAGCGCAATCCTATCCAACTTACACCACTGGTGTAACCAGCAGGCGAGGGCAGGGCTTTGGAGGGGAGGGGAGATTTAAATCCCCTTTGAATTCCCCTTTTGGAGGGGATTTGAATCCCCTTTCCGTTCTGGGGCCTCCCGTTCTCGCTGCACCGCTGGTTGCACCGGTGGTGTAAGTTGGATAGGATTGCGCTGTTAGAGATGTATACATCTCTCCCCCCCACACACACACACACACTGCTGAGCATGGAGAAAAGAGCAAACACAAAGAGCAAGAATGACTCATCTTGCGTTGCAGGAACTGGGATGATAAAGGGGTTGGAGGACACAACAGCAGCCCCATGTGTTGGACACTGTGGGCTGAGAAAGTCCTCCCTCCTGTGGAGAAGGAATTTCTGCTCTTTGGGAGGAATAGTAGCTAGCCTACAGCCTACAGTTTTCACTCCACCCTAAGGAGTGAAAACAACATTAAATACAATAGCAGGCTTGCTGGCTTGCTTGCTTTCCTTCGGCATTGCGCTCTTTTTAACTGCCTCCACGCTAATTCATTGTCACAAGATATGCTGATGGTCGTTGATGTAAAGGACTTTAAAAAGGGATTAGACCAGGGGTTCTCAACCCCCTCGGCATGGCACGCCAGCTTTCAGGCCACTGCACTGAGTACCACTGGAAGTACGTGTCAATGATGTCACCGCCACTTCCAGGTTTTTGCCGTGCCGGAACCCAGAAATCAAGCAGTAAGGGGGCACGCCTGCGCACTTGAGCTCTGCCGACTTGCCGTTTTCAGGGCTCCGGTGTGGCGCAGCACAGCTGCAATGGCAGCTGCAATCTTGTCAGCCGGGGGTTCGAGTACTACCAACCAGTGATCCGTGTACCACCAGTTGAGAGCCCCTGGATAAGACAAATTAAAGGTAGGTCTATCAAGAACTATTAGCAGATTGGATCATAGCACAGCAATCCATTTAACTGGCTGCCAATTTATTTCTGGGCTCCATTTACGGTGCTGGTTCTAACCTTTAAATCGCTCAATGACCTGGCACCAAGGTATTTGAGGATGCGCCTCTTCCCCTCCAGACGAACCTGTCCATGACGGCTCTATAGACGGCCTCCTTTGTGTTCCCCTGCTGTCTGAGGTGTGGCACATGTCTGTAAGTGATAGATTATTTTCAGTTGTAGCAATCAAGCCATGGAACAAATCACAGCAACATGAAAGCTCCAGGCTGTATGCCTCTGAATACCAGTTGGCAAGACAATTATCTCAGTGGTCCCTAGCTGTACATACTAGGAGTCACAGGCTTCCAGATGCTGTTACAACCCACTAATAGGGCACACTAAGGAGTGTTATTAATCATTGCCATACCCTCCACCATTTCACGGACGAAAATGTTTGCGACACAATGTTTATATCAAAGGTTGCTGCCCAAGGCTCCCCTCCTCCCATATAACACATCACTGAAGGCTTTACAGTATTGATTTACTCTGCAGTAGCTTATCCAGCACTGCTTTAAAAGGCAAAAGGTGTTTGTTCTTAGGTTAAAGATATGCTGCCTGGAAATACATAGTTGTCCCAGAATTCTCCTTATCAACAATTTGCAATAGCTCCACCAGCATTGTGACCCAGCTACAGGGCATCTTAACTTTCATGTGCTGATGTGCATATACCCGGTACATTAAAGACAAGGTGCAACCAAATCCAAATGTCCGTCAGAAATTTAACTGCTAATGATCCTAGGGAGAGAGCTGGCCCCTGAAGAAGTCCAATAACTTACTCTAACAGCCACTGAACCATGAGCTGTCGATTGAAAGGTCGGCAGTTGGAATCCGTGCGACGGCTCCTGCCAACCTAGCAGTTCGAAAGCAAGAAATTGCAAGTAGATTAATAGGTACCGCATCAGCGGGACGGTAACAGCGTTCCATGCGCCTCGGTGTCGAGTCATGCCGGCCACAAGACCATGGAGACGTCTTCGGACAGCGCTGGCTCTTCGGCTTTGAAATGGAGGTGAGCACCGCTCCCTAGAGTCGGACACGACTGGACTTAATTGTCAAGGGATTCCTTTACCTTTCCTAGTTTTGCTATATGCTACTCTTGAGGCTCAGAGGCATAAGATTCAGGGCTGGAGGAATCAGTGGAGGACTCTGCAGTTTCACTTTGCTTTGTGAAGTTCTTCTTGTCGCAATGTAAGGTTGGAGAGATTCAGGACCAACCCAAGTCCTCATGGTATGTGAAGAAGACGCATGTCAAATGTCTCCTTTACTGGCAGTTGCTCAGGTCACAAGCCATGATGGGTATAAGCAGCCTCCTGGTTTTAGAAGTAGGTTTTCTCTGTGCCAGGTGCAAGGGAGTGACAACAGGAAACAGGTTATCATGTTGTATGGTGTGGTCCCTGAGGCATCTGGTGGGGCCACTGTGAGATACAGGATGCTGGACTAGATGGGCCTTAGCCTGATCCAGCAGGGCTCTTCTGATGTTCTTATGCTCCTTGCTACTTGTCCCCCTCCTCCTGAGCTTCCCAGAGTTGGCCATAGTGGCACTAAGGATGCTAAACTAGATCCAGTTGGGTTCACAACTGCTACTTTCTTTTTGTCCCACCACAGCCCTCGGCTTTATGAGAGCCCCGCCTGAGCATCTCCTTCAACCAAGCCAAGCCTTGTTAGCCATGGCCTGCAATCAGTTTGCAGAAAAACCACGTAGGTGTGACCCGGGGGGGTGGGGGGGCACTTTTTTGGTACTTGATCTTGGCAATTCTTGCCCTCCGTAGCTGGGCCATGTGAATTCCGGACGAATGATCTGCCCAGAGGCTCACAATGCGTCTCTTTGTGTACCAACACGCTTCGTAGTTTGACTCAATAATTGGACGTCTGCTGTCCATCAAAATTAAACACAGGCACAAATCCACCCTCTGTATTATAAGGAGCTGATTAAGCCAAGCCCCTACTGGGCTGCTGGCCAATGGGAGCAGCCGCCTTCTTTCTGCCCTCGCCTGGGAGACTGCGGATTGGAGGAGGGTGGAAACATGGAAACTGTAGCTGCAAATACTGCAAGAACAACAACAGAGCCAAGCCCTTGGAGGCTTGTGCTATAAATAGAGAAGGATGAGAGAGAGGTGTGTGTGTTTATCCCTCAGAGGGGAAAACCTTGGTAACTCAGTTGGGTTCAGGCCCTTAAAAGTGCCAGCGTTGTTGTTACAGGCCGCCTGGCACACTGGCTGGGCAGGGATCACAAGACTGTTACATCCTGAATTTTAACACTGGAAAGCTTGCCATCTCTGAATGGTCTTAGACTTTGGGGGCTGATTTAAAGCAAGGAGAGTGTAGTTCTAGGATCACTCTCAGGCTTGTCTCCCGTTGCCCCAACCTGTAAAAACTTTTGAACTTCTCTGCTGCTGCATGTTGCAAGTTTTTCCATAGGCTAGCCATGCCGAAGTGGCTTGAGCATTCGTTTTAGCATTTGAGCATTAGTTAGGCTACGCGCTGCGGCAAGGAGAGTCATGCCGGCCACATGACCACAGAGGCGTCTTCGGACAACGCTGGCTCTTCGGCTTTGAAATGGGGATGAGCACCACACCCTAGAGTCGGACACGACTGGACTTAATTGCCAGGGGTCAACTTTACCTTTTAAAAATAAAATAAAAAAATCATCTTGGAGGCAGCTAAGCAATCGACTCTCTTTACTGTATGCTGTCTATGAAAAGGACAGAGACCTCCCTTTCTGGGTTGGCTGGCTCCAGCACTTCTGTACCGGGAACACCATCGCCCTGACTATCCGAACTTTTGTTGGCCTGGTGATATCTCTGCTTTTTATTATTTTGCAAAACAACCAAGTACTGTAAAGAGGCTTACTCCTTGGAAGGAAAGCTATGGCAAATTTAGATAGCATAATAAAAAGCAGAGATATCACCAGGCCAACAAAAGTTCGTATAGTCAGGGCGATGGTGTTCCCAGTAGCAATGTATGGTTGCGAGAGTTGGACCATAAGGAAGGCTGAGCGCCGAAGAATAGATGCTTTCAAACTGTGGTGCTGGAGAAGACTCCTGAGAGTCCCTTGGACTGCTAGGAGATCAAATCAGTCAATCCTAAATGAAATCAACCCTGACTGTTCCCTGGAAGGACAGGTACTGAGGCTGAAACTCAAATATTTTGGCCACCTAATGCGAAGAGAGGACTCTCTGGAGAAGACTCTGATGCTGGGAAAGATTGAAGGCAAAAGGAGAAGGGGAAGGCCAAGGATGAGATGGTTAGACAGCATCACCGATGCAACGAACATGAAAATGAGCGAACTCAGGAAGATAGTGGAGGACAGGAAGGCCTGGCGGGATATGGTTCATGGGATCACGAAGGGTCGGACACGACTGAACAACAACTACAACTGTAACACTCAAAGCACTTTGGGAAGCTCTACGTGCAGGTGTGATTGTTGTTGCTGGAGGCAGAACGCGGACCAGAGACAAGACCAAGTTGGGAATTCTACAACCAGGAAAAAAAGGGGGGGGGTAGATCGATTTGTAAATTGGAATAGATGTGCGCAAAGCACTTATCCGGCCCGAGTCGAGGGAATGCATGTACTTACTCGGAAGTAAGTCCTGCCTGCCGCGTTTACTGTGAATTACATTCACACAATTACGCTTGCAGAGGATTGGACACACCACCTGCATGTGCGTCCAACCTCAGGGGCTTGCTAACAAACAGCCGGGTTTCCCCCACCCCACAACTTTTCAATGATCCTGCGCGGACGTTGCTATGTGAGTGATCGCTAAACCCGAGCAGAGTCGGCCCGAAGCCGAGGGCCGCCCGCCCCTGGCCCTTAAGCGCGTTCAACATATAACTTTGGAAAGCACCTAGACGAGTAGGTGTGCATGCGATCCCGCTCCCCCCTGACGCGCGTCACGTCTGCACGGTCCTTCCTTCGAGTACTGGGGTGGGCGAGTCGACGACAGAGAGCGGAGAAGGGGAAAGCGGAATTCGTCGTTACAGCTGGAGACGGGGCGGGGGAAGGATTGCCTCCGGCTCCCGGGCTTTCCCGACGGGATACGCTCCACCCCGCGCTCCGCCCGACGCTGCCTTCTGCGCCGGCTCCTCCCCGTCTTGCTCCGCGCGTCTTGGTGGGCGGCTCGGGTCGACGACTGCTTGGCAAGCTGGCTGTAGAGCGGCGGCGGCGGCGGCGAGAGTGGGACGGGGCGGACGGGCTCCGAGGACGGGCAGCCATGTAAGTGCGGAACCGAACCGCGGCCCCCAGACTCGCGGCGCCCTTTGCGCCCTTCCCGCGGCGCCGGGCACTGCTCGCCCCAAAAGAGTGGAGCAGGACGGACGCGCGTCGCTTTTTTTGGCTTCTTCTCCTTTTCTTCCTCAGCCCCTTTTTTCCTTGAACGGGCAGCGATGGGGCGGCAGGCGAGACCCTCCCTCGCTCTCCTCCTCTCGGTTGGAAAAAGTACAAGGCGGCGGGTCCCTTCTCCCTTCCCCTTTTCCAAGTTTCCCCTAAATGGGAAAAGAAAGGCCGTTCTCTCCTTTTCTCTCCCCCCCCCCAGCTCCTTTTCTTCTTTCTCTAAACTTGGAAATATTTGGGAATTGTGCGTGAGTGATGGGTGCTGCTGGTGGAAGTCTTCTTTTCTCCCCATAAAAAAGATGGCACAGACGAGATCTCCTGTTCTGATCCCTCTCTCCTTATTATGCCAAACCCCCTCCCCTTTAAGAACATTATTGGGGCTCCTTTCTCCAGTTCCGGCTCTCTCTTGAATCACTGCTGCTGGTGGAAGTGATTCAGGGGGGGCCCTTCTGGGAGGGAGGATGTCCTCCGAAGTGGGTGGCCTAACAGTGGTATCGATAGAACCCGGATGATCCTGCTTTAAAAATGAGTTGGAAAGTTCTTAGCTACTGTGCCTGGACCAGTGCAATAGGAGAAACCCCCTCTCCCCGCCTTCCTAGTGTTTTCCTCTCCTGGAGTCTCCATAGTGGAGGAAATGGTATGATCTCCAAACCAGGGCTTTTGGCACTCAGTTGAGGACCACATGAAGAAAAAAATCCTACTTGTTGTTCATCCTACTTGTCACCCCTTGGGGTGGAATTTCTGTTTGCCTCAAAGGTTCAGTTGGTGCAGTGCTTCTAAAGAGAGGGAAGTGGCAACTGAAAGTCACTTCCTGTGCTGTAGAATTTATCTGAGTATAGGTATATGCCTTTCTTTTCCACCACTGTGAATACCATTCTGCACATGTTCAGAGGCTCTCTCTTCTTAAGGTTGTGTATTGCTGCTGGCATTGAAATCTGAGATTGCAGGACTAAACCTTTAGTCTCGGTTGATGGTTTAAGGGTGCATGTTTGCATGCATCTTCTCTTCTAATTATACTGGGAAATTCAGGCTAGAGGCTGCCATAGTGGCAAAAATGTGTTGGGATGGACTTGGCGTCGATCTGGGTTGAGGATGACTAGCACATGGGTGGGGGGGGGTTCTGGGAGGTGGAGGAAGAGAGATGCATAATAGTAGTAGATGAAGATTTGTGACCTACTTTGGGGGGGGGATTCACTCCCCTCACATCTCCAATTCTGTTCTGTGATGTTGTGGGTGGAAGCCACTTTGATAACACCAGGTAATCTTCATTTTCCATTTCACAGCTGAGTAGCCATTCTCTGCAAATGCCTGATTAAATTTCCAGTTCCCGAGTGCGCTGTCTGGTTGCCAGTTGGCTGTGATTTGCCTGCCGCCGGCCCGCTTCTGCATGCAGCTTGTTGCATTATTTGTGTAATTTGCAGTGTGGGTTTCACAGCCTGAACATTTAGCTGAAGAGGTTAGCAGGGTGTAATTTTCAGATGAAAGCCCTCCTGCTCCTTGCTTTTCCTACCTGGAAACTCCTGCTGTGACTTCATGCCAAGGCTGACTGTTTTGCTGGGGTTGGATGAAAGTGTTTGGAAAAAGAGCCTAAAGGTGAACTTCTCATACGTTTACCCTTTTAAAGATATAATTGAGTAACATATTTAAGCAGAAGAGCAGGGACAGTTAGCCAGTTAGCCTCTCTGTGCGCGTTTTGTGAAGTGGAACTAGTCTATTTAAGGCAACGTTCTTCAGTGGTTGTTCATACCATCCTTGCAGCTTTGCTGTTTACACCTGGAAAATGACTTCAGATTAGAAGTCGAAACGTTGGTTCTTGTAAATATCGGACTTCTCCGCTCTCATTGTTTTAATTTTCTTAACGGCTGCTTGTTATGAGTGGCTTTTTTTGAAGATTTTTTTGAAGATTTTATACGTGTGTGCCTGGAGTTCTTTGTATTTTATATTTTAATTATATGGCTACTTCACCCATAAAACTTGTGTCTTGTAATACAGTTAGCCAAGAGCCTGTTCAAGGCTGACCATTGAAAAGGGGGGAAATTGGGGGTTTAGGACAACTTGACAACTCGAGCTGTGGGACAAATTAATCGTTCTCCCAACATTTAAGAAAAAATAAATAAAACGCGTACATGGATGCTGTAAATGAAAGCAGAACAGCAGCAGCATTGCTGAACAGATTCCTGCTTTTTGTCCAGTCAAAATCCATCCCCAGCTGCTTTTCTCCTTGTTGGCAAAAAGATGCAGGGACACAGACTCTATTCCCACATGGACATAGAGGCATTCTGTGTGTTTCTACGAGTTGGGGGACAAAATTCCCTTGATATTTTTTTTTGTACATGTGCCCACCTGCTTTCCCACCTAGGTGAGAAGAGAATCTGTACGCCCCTCCGTTAGTTCAGCTTCTGAATATGCTATTTTTTATTGTGTTTGTAGCATATTGTAGAATGTAAATATGTTGTGTGCATGATTTGTTCCTATCACAGACGACAATTCCCTTACACACATGGATCATCTATCAGTCTCTGTTATGTGTTCAGGCTGCACACAAAAGCAAATAAAAACAAATGGATATCTCAGTTTATATAGGAGCTTTTAAATTTTAAGAACAGCTGAAACGCCTTGTGCTCACCAAGCCCCTAAATCTGGCCTTGGGACCCGATATATGGTCCTTGTATTCTCCCCCCCCCCCCCCAATGTGAGAAAAGCAGATTGAAGCGGCAGCTGAGTGGACAAATGTCAGGAAGAGACTGGGCTAAGTAGCCCCCCCTCCCCGTTTCTTTACTCTTGGTTGTATCCTCCAAGGGTGCTTTTCTTCTAAATAAATAAATAAAATGTCAGGCGTGACTCATATACTTCCCATTTAGCATCTTGACTCAGTTACCCGCTTCCCGGCCTCGGTTATATTTTGCTGAGGTCACTGTTAACCAAAAGAAAAATGTAATTAAGTGTTTGGCGTGGCAGTTATTCAGGAGCAAATGCATTAATGTTGTATTGTTCAAGCAGTCCACAGTCGGAATGTGTTTTTCCCCGCAAAGAGGAAAACTGTTTGGTGAAGTTATCCTAGAATTCACCTCGGCTTTCTCGAAAGAAGGTGGAGATTCTCTCTGTTGTGAACCACGTGGAAGAGTGTGGAGGGGGACCCTCAAGATCCAATATTTTTAGGAGCAAGCTGTTCAGAAGAGGGTGGGTGGGGCTCATGGTTCTTCTTCAACGATACGTCTCCTCTACTCCTACATGCTCCTCGATTTGAACCTGGGAGTGAAACCACATTAGCAGCTTGTTCAGTTGAAGTGGCTTTTTCTCCAAATGTGGCCTTTAGTCTTGAACAATATACAGTATGTGGATGGTGGGAAAGAGGTGATAGGTTTACAGCCCTTTTGTGTATTATCTTGATGTCATCCTTTCAACAGCCCTATGAGGTAAGTATTATTATTATCCCCATATTGCAGATGGGGAAGACTGAGAGGGAGTGGCTTGCTTGTAGCCACCTAATGCGTTCGTGGCAGAGACTATATTGGAACTGGGAACATCTCAATTTGCAGGTCAGTCTCTTAGCCACTGCTCTTAGTGCAGCACAAGGTTGCATAGCTGTACTATTGGGGAGAAAAATACTTGCCTAACTTCCTTCTCTTTCTCTTCCCCCCCCCCAATACATTCTGAACTACCTTCCTGGTCATTGGCCAGGTGCCCCTGCCTTCTAGGGTTTGGGACTGGAGACAGAGAGAGTGCTTCTTTCCTTGTGGAAATCTATGGAATGCTCTCCCTAAGGATACTCACCTGGTGCCTATGTTGATGCCATATGAAGGTCTCTTTATTTCCCCTGGCATTTAAAAATCCTTGAACCCACCCTTGTGTGTTGAATCGGCTACATTTTTGAGACGACAAAGAGCCTTGTTAATGCGACGGTGACTAACCATTTTATTTCAGCCCAAGCATTTGCGGACTCCAGTCCGCTTCGATGAAGTGACTTCGTCTCTAGCCCACAAAAGCTTGTGCTGAAACAAAATGGTTAGTCATTATGGCATCACAAAGCTCTTTGTCGCTTTTGCTGCAACAGACGTACTTTGGCTGCATCTAGAAGCATGCTTTTCAGCAGGTTGTAACCACTCTCCTTTTGTGTGGTGTGTTTTGATTTTTGAACATGGGAACCACCCATTAAAAGTAAAATAAACAAACATGAATGTTTCCAGCTAGTCTGTGTTCTGTCTGCAGTAAACAAATAGAAAATCAAAAGAAATTTCTCATGGCTGAATTATTCTTCACATTCAAGGTGGGTTTACTATTTCTCAGTGGAAGAAAGGTTTCCAGCTAGTCTGTGTTCTGTCTGCAGTAAACAAATAGAAAATCAAAAGAAATTTCTCATGGTTGAATTATTCTTCACATTCAAGGTGGGTTTACTATTTCTCAGTGGAAGAAAGGCATTCTATCTCCCACTTCTCCCTCCCCAACGGCGGTTGCATATAAAAAAATAATATATGTATGGCATCACTCATTGAGCCGCTGTGACATATTTGCTAAACTAGGTGATGTGTTACTTACAGGCATCTTTGCGCCAGTGCATGATGCACTGTGCATCTCTGTTCACCTTTGCCTAGGCTTACCATCGTCCCGGAATCGAGCCTGGCTTCGGCCTAGACTGGGCCCGAGCCGCTCCCAAGGGTGCACTGCAGCTGCCCAACGGGCTTCCGGCTTCCGGAACTTCCGGTCAACGACGTGGAACGATTCCGGGACGATGGTATGCCTACCTTTGCCTAGCTTGTGGCACACGAAAATCCAGAGTATAATTTGGATGGGTGACTGTTCAGTGTTGAAGACTCTTGGTTCAGTGTGTGGGTTTGGGCTGGAGACAGGACAAAGTAATCTGCTAGACTTTATATTTTCTAAACAATGGGGGTGCAGCTATTTTTTACTCTTTACCCCAGAAGCCCCGGGTGCAGCCTAAGTTCTTGTTTAGCCAGGCTGATAAAAATGAGTGCACAAATTCCCCTGACTCCATTTTAAGAATAGGCATTTGTGTGTGTGTGTGTGGGGGGGGGGGGGTTCTTTCACCAGGTCTATCACCTCCCTTCTCTCTTTTATTTTTTGTTCCTACCATCTAGTCTGCTTAAGGGCTCTGTGAACTCCAAAGGCTGCCATTCAAGGTTTTATATTATTTTGGTTGGTCATAGCAAAGGTATTATTACAACGTGGCTTTTGGATTTTTTCCTTTCAGACTAGCATGGCCACTACATCTCTTTTTGAGGACTCCTCTGATTCTTCTCTCTCTGAAAGCTGATTAAATTGCTTCAGTAAGAAAGTCAGTTTACATCGGTGTCCTTAAACCGCTTTGGCTAGCTCTCGGCTCTTGGAACTTCTTTAAAAAGAGGCTTTGTTCTTTTATTTATTTATTTATTTTTTAAAAAAAATTATACCCCGCCTTATCCTATGCCAAGGCAAATGCCCAAGGCGGCTTACAATAAAGATAAAAATACATAATTTAAAACAATACATAAAATAAATTAAAAACAGGTGTGAGCTAGAGAAAAATGTTTCCATTTTTAAATATGTACGAAAACAGAGGTGCACTTTGTCATAAGGAAACATAATACTCTAACTCAGTGATGGCGAACCATTTGGGCTTGGTGTGTGAACATTTTTGAAAATGCCTAACTTGACTCTGCTGGTGTATCACATCCCCCCCCCCCCCCAGAACTTTTAATAGTACTTTGACTATTGCTACTTTTAATAGTAATTTTTAATTGAACTGAACTGAAAACAACTATAGAACACATTGCTGAGTTTTAGTAATTTGAAAGAGGTCAGCCAAAATCCCTGCCCTAAATGTTCAAGACAAGACTGTAAAACATTTGCAAAAATGTAAGGTGTCGGGGCCCTGGGGGAAACGCTGCCGTGTCACCCAAAATGACCTCGCGTGTCACCTGTGACACGGGTGTCATAGGTTCGCCATCATGGCTCTAACTGATTTTGTGTTACACCTTTTCTCTCGCTTTTGGAAGATACAGGTAAGTCTTACTTTAGCACTGAATGGGTGGAGCGAGCTAAATATTCGTGCCTCCTGAAATAATTTTTGGTGGCTTAACTGTCTTAAGTGGCAGGATAGCTGAATTCTGACAGTTTCCCTGAGGCGGCTGTGCTGCTTTTGGGTGTGAATGGCCACCTTGTCACTTGCAGATAGATGCCTCAGGGCTGAGCTTTGTAGAGGGAAGAGACAGACGTGGTTCTTGCTGTTGCAAAAGCCGACAGTCTCCCTTTGGCACACCTGCTGCTGCTTGGGGACATCAATGAGAAATGTCTGCTGTGATAGGAAGGTAAGAAAGGGAAAGCACCAACCCAGCAGGTGGAGGTTTGAAGGCCTGTGACCAAGTCTGAGGCATGGTGAATGGTGCAATTTACAGCGCAATCCTAACCAACTTTCCAGCGCTGATGCAATTGCAGTGCAGCTCCGAGGTAAAGGAACAAACTTTCCCTTACCTTGAGGAGGCCTCTGTGACTGTCCCTCCACCGCAGGATGCAGCGTGCGCCCCGTTGGCACAGCTGCATCGGCCCTGTAAAGTTGGTTAGGATTGGGCTGTCCAACACTGTAACAAAAGGACCAAGGTTTAAGGCCAGACCTGTCAAATGAGTACAGACTGAGTATCCCTTATCCAGACTTCTTGGGAAGGAAAGTTGGCTGGATTTCGGATTTGTCTGGATTTTGAAATATTTGCATAGATATGAGATCTTAGGGATGGGAAGCTAGTTCTAGCACAAAATTCATTTATGTCTCATATACACTGTATACACATAGCCTGAAGGTAATTTTATACAATAGTTTTAATAATTTTGTGTCCCAGCATGCCTTGCACTATGCCAGCCAGGTGCTGGAAAAAGTTTTTTTTTTACAGTCATAGCCCCCAAAATGTCTGGATTTCAGAATAGTCTGGATTTCGGATGTCTGGATAAGGGGTAATCAACCTGTAGCAGTTTAACTGTGAAATGGTTGCTCTCCTGGCAGAGAAGGGTATTTATGGGTGTTTTTGTCTCTGTTTTTTTTTTTACCCCTCTCTCCCCTTTTTGCTTTGTCATTTGCAGTGCTGTTATATAAAGGACAAAGGAGAACTTGGTTCTGCAGGCCGAATATTTTGCAAGAGCCTCTGTGCCATTGGGAGATTTCCTGGATGGCGGTTTATTTTTCTTTTGCTTTGGCACCTGAATTCTTGGCTGTGACTGCCTTTGCGAGGAGGGGTGCAGAGCATTTTTCAGTTTCTAGAGCCTCAGGCTTGGTTTATTACATACCCTCTTCTAAACTGTCTCAGTCTACTTCAAGACCAAATTACCGGTAGATGTTGGCGGCAGCCATGTGTGTGTGAAATATGTGCTTGCCCCATTTGCCAATGAATTGGGGGGTGGGGTTCTGCTTTGTACAAAAGGAGTTATTTATAAATATAAATACACTTAAGGGGGGGAGCGGTGGGCATGAATCTGAAAGCGAAACTGGCTTGATTAGCAAAGCAGAACTTGAATGCCCGAAATAATAATAATAATAATAATAATAATAATAATAATAAATAATGATAATAATAAAAATTGAAGCTGATGGTGAAAATGCAGAGAGAAAAAAGCAAAGTATAAGGAGAGCAAAGTTTACGACACTTCACCAATCGAACTGTTCACACAAAATGGACTTGCGTTAAGATGGCATCGTATTAACCTGTATTGTTCGTGCCTCAACCATTGCTCCAGTCCTGGATTGATTGGGAGCACAGATACGCTTTGGTAATTGGCAGACCAGAGGTGTGCCTTCTTCCGTTTTTGTTTTTGAAAGGGCAGCCTCCAAAGATCCACATTTTCTAGGTCTGCATTTAGTGTTCATATTTTTAAAGGCCTAAGTTCTGAAATACAGCAAATCTGCTTCCTGTGTGAATCCTATGAATGAGTTCAAATAAAAGTGCTAGTTCAGTGGTTCTCAAATTTTTGAGCACCAGCACCCACTTTTTAAAATGACATTCTATCGGGACCCACCTAGCTTTACGAGACGCTCAAACATTTATCTCCCTATATTTACACAAGCTTGCAAACTGCAGGAGCTCAGCTCTTTGCAAAATGCAGGAGTTCAGCTCTTTGAAGGGCAATTAGCATCTATCTGATGTTTGAATAGCCTCAGGGCTTGTGGCAATTGCTTTGCTGATCTTTCCAGCACCTGGGACCCACCAGAAATCAGATCGCCACCCACCAAGTGGGTCCCGACCCACAGTTTGAGAAACAATGTGCTAGAGATTTTTTATTAGTAGTAACACACGATCACACACGTGTGCTAGAGACAAATGGGAATTAGCATGGAATAAGTGCAATTCTAAGCTTGATTCCTCAGAAGTTCAGTGAGGCGTGTTCCCTATTGAGTACATGTATTCCATTAGGTGCCTTTCTCCCAGAGACTTGGGGACATATATGATAACAGCAGCCTTGTTGAAGCTAAGCTGGTCTAGGCCTGGTCAGTGCCTAGATGGGTGACCACCTGGGAGCCTGCCACGTGTCTCCTTAGAGCCCCATGATGGGGAAAAAGGCAAGAGATGGGCATAATAAAGTTTAAAGATTGCGGCATAATTGTAGCCTGGGAAATCACCTGTTTGGATCTAATGCCCGCATATTGGTGGGTAGGCAAGAACTTGTTCTGCAAGCATCTTCCGTTTTCTCTTTCTTCCCAAGCGCAGCTTGTTTCTCTCTCCCCACCCCCCAGCTCAGGTTGTTGTTGGGCCACTTGGCCTGGCTGGCTTTTGTCTGGTTTTCACAAGTGGCAGCTGTGGCTGGATTTTCTCAAGCTCCTTCTGGTGTCTGGAGGAGAGGCAGGCAGGCTTGCGTGCCTCCTGGAGACAGGCAGCTTCTCCTGTGCTTGCATTTCGATAGCTTGCTGCTCAGAAAGGAAGCAGGAAGGTGCTCCTGTTGGAAACGGACTTCCAAGGAGTTTTTGTGTGTGTGTGTCTGGCTTGTCCAAGTGTGGGAACGAGTGGCTGAGGCCCTGGGGCTGCAGTGATTTCGGCAGCAGCTCAGCTTTGCTTCCCCCCCCCCCCCATGGATCTTTGTGAACTTCTGCAATTCTTTTTCTCTTGATGCTGCATTTTGTTCCATGACATAGTCTTCCTGCTTGTGCCTTCAGTTTGGACATCTGCTGCCCAGAAGAGGCAGGAGATTATTAAAAGCCACTTCCTGTGACTATGTGCTCCTGCTGCTGTTCGATAGTTTATTTGTTCTTCCTGCATTTTATCTAATACTGTCTTAAAGCTCGCTCTTCCTGCTTGGGGTTCTCGATATTATTAATATTTAATCCTATGAGGCCTAAAAAAAAGAAGCAGAGTCATTTTCTCATATCTCTATGGGTTTGGTCCAAGCAGCGAGACAGAGCCTTGCTTGATCTTTTTGTAGTTACCGACCTAAATCTGTCAGGCATAGCATGGGTGATCAGTTCTCTCCTTGGACATTTGGGGACCCAGTGGTTAATGGGGGACCCAGTGGTTAATGGTAACGGTTCAGATTGAACAAAACCGCTTGGCTGTCCTCATCAATCAACCTGTACTGAGCATATGATGATTATTAGAGACCTCTTGCACTTTCTGTGTTTACATGATATGAGGAACTGAGAGCGATTGGGGTGCCTCTGGGTCAGCTGAAGGAATAGGCTATGAGGCTCTTGTGTGCTGACTCGGGGGTTAGATTAGGACAGAGGTTCTCAACCTGTTGTACGGGTACCCCTAGGGGTACGCGGACCTCTTGCTGGGGGTACGCCAAGCCCTGCCCCTTATCTGCCCCATTAACAGCTAATTAAGTGTTAATTAACATGGATTTTAAATTGTAATTATTTTCAAAGCCCTTCTGTCTCTCTGATTTTGGTTTTGGGCTTATTTTTGTACTTAAAAATGTACTTTGGTGGGGTGGGGGAGGGAGGAGCTGATTTTGGGAAGTGTGACATGGAGAAAAAAGAGATCCTTGCATGTGTGTGTGTGTGTGTCTCTCTCTCCCCACCCCCACCCCACACAGTTAAGACATTTTTTCACATTTAAAATTGTTTTTAGTACTTTTTATTTAATGATTAATTACCTAATTAATTAATCGATTAATCCAATTAGCAGTTAATTAGCAGGGGATACTTCAGAAAATTGGGCTGTGGTAGGGGGTTGCTTGGCCAGCTCCTGCCAACCTAGCAGTTCCAAAGCATGTCAATGCGAGTAGATAAATAGGTACCGCTTGCGGGAAGGTAAACAGCGCTCCGTGTTCCAGCCGCATGCTACGCGCTGCGGCAAGGAGAGTCACGCCGGCCACATGACCACGGAGGCGTCTTCGGACAACGCTGGCTCTTCGGCTTTGAAATGGGGATGAGCACCACACCCTAGAGTCGGACACGACTGGACTTAATTGTCAGGGGTCACCTTTACCTTTTTAGGGGGTACCCGAGTCTCCAAAGTTTGAGAACCCCTGGATTAGGACATAGAATGGATGGATCAGCAGAGCAACAATGTCAACTCTCCTCTGCTTGGTCTTGCGTTATAGATTCTGCAACTGTTCTTCCCTCCTTGGCTTGTTCTGGTCTGGTTACCTCCCGTTGGCTGGAGTCTGAGTTGGTTTCCAGAAGCAGAAGAGGAGTTTGGAGCCGAGCTTGTTCCTGCCCTCCCAGCTTGTCAGTCTGATGCCATCTGTTTGTCTTCTGTCACTAGGCTGCAGGTCTGAAGATGTGGGGGAGGCATCTTGTTCAGTTGTGCGCAAGTGACGCCTTTGCTCTTCTGTACTGTAACACACGTGTGCAGATGTAGCCTGCCTGTGTCTGGTCGTGCTCGGGGCTGGCGAGAGAAGAGTGAGGGGAAAGAACTGGAGAGGAGCAATACTGTCGCTCGTGGCAACTCTTTCTCTCTTTGCGCCCTGGGTTCGGCTGTGTTTTTCTAGGTGCTGATTGTTGTGGAATGCTGTCTCCCAGCCCCTTGGCATGCTGGGAGAATCTCCTTCATCGCAAAGCCCACATAACACCCAGAATGTCTGCAGGCAACACCTCCCACCACATAGAGCTGGAAAAAGGCACCGAGGAGGAGGAAGATGACGACAGCGGCAATGAGGAGGGTCAGGGTAGGCGTGGGGCAAAGATTATTCTTGGCTGTGCACATGCTGAGGCAGCAGCTAACTTGTTCAGACAGAAGACCTCCCAAAATATTGCCCTCGAGGCCTGAGAGCTGTTGGGGTTAATGAGGGTTTAGAGAGCGTGGGGGGCGGGGGGGGGGAGAAGAGGGAGAATGGAGGTGTGGCAGAAGGAACATGGGCTTTTGGCTAGTGAGTGACCTTGCTGCTCAGGAGGGAAAGTTCACATCCCTAGATATCCCTTCGCGCTCCCAATGGCAGTTCATTTCAAACCAACTAGTTCAAGTCAAGCACTTTATTGGAGTAATAATGTGTACCAGTGTTGCGGGAGCATGTAAGAGGGACATGCCTCGGAGAGCACAGAATGAGGGCAAGCTTTATCTTGCCCAGTCAGGCCTGGTTCCTGTGAGATAGAGAGGTCTCAGAACCAACAGGACCCAAACACAGATGAAATTAGGTCGTCCTCATAAAATGCGTGGAAATCGCTACTTCGTTACAAGGCAACACATCCCCTACATGTAGCAGGTGTGGGGAGATTGGGAGCAGCCCCATTGTTGTGTAGCACAGGCCTCAGTCTTTCCTTTCAGGCTTCAGAGTTTCCACTGTGGAACTCATCTGAATTACATCTGTGTAATTCATCTGTGGAACTCCTTGCCACAGGATGTGGTGATGGCACCTGGCCTGGATGCCTTTAAAAGGGGTTTGGACAGATTCATGGAGGAAAAGACCATCACAGGTTACAAGCCATAAGCAACCTCCTGGTTTTAGAGGTTTTAGAAGTGGGTTTTCTCTGTGCCAGGTGCAAGGGAGTGACAACGGGAAACAGGTTATCTTGTCTTGTGCTCCCTGAGGCATGTGGTGGGGCCACTGTGTGATACAGGAAGCTGGACTAGATGGGCTTTTGGCCTGATCCAGCAGGGCTCTTCTTATGTTCACTGTCCACTATTGGTGTCTCGTAAGATGAAGTGGGAAATGCATTGAGGCGCACACACACCCCATTCCTGAGCGCCTGCGGCACACGATTGCCCCAAAGCAGCTCTCCCCTGTGCTCTTCCCCAAGATCGCTTAATTTGGCAGGTTCTAGGAAGCTTGGAACAGCCTGTGCTCTCTGCCTGAGGCAGGCTGGAACAGCGAAGCCTCTGCAAAGTTAATGTTTATCCAGAGAGTGTGACTGCTGCTGCAGGACTCCAACTCGTGAACAATTGTGACAGCACATTCCCTGTCCATGGAGAGCTGCGGTTTTTCTGATGGCTTTTGAGGGTGGCAGGGGATTTCTGCAAGTACAGGTGGGGCCCCCATATCCACTGACTCCCTATCCACGGTTTCAGTTATCCGCGGATCGCGGGGACCCCCCAGGCTTTTACTTTTTCTGTTAATTTAGGTTTCGCACACATTCAAATATGTTATATAGTTTGTGGTTTTTGCAATCCAAAATAAATTTGCAAGCTAAATAAGGCTGTTCTTTGACATTCATCCATTTTTGACTTTCATCCGTGCTCTGGTCCCTAACCAGACAAAAGTGCAAGATATTGCTGTATCTCTTCTTTGCCAAGATATGACTCTTCTGGCCTTAGGGGTGGGAGGAGAGGCATTTTAATTGTAGAAAAACCTCAAATATCAGGTTCCAGAATAGCGCATTCAAACTGAGGATACTTATTGCAAAACTCTAAGCAGAGAATTTGATTTGCTTGCTGCAGAATTGTGTGTGTGTGTGTGTGTGTGTGTGTGTGTGTGTGTGTGTGTGTGTGTGTGTGTGAGAGAGAGAGAGAGAGAGCGAGAGAGCGAGAGAGAGAAAGCATATAAGTTCAGAATATCAGATGCCTCAAAATGTGTTATGGTTCTCATAAGATGATGAATAAAAATCTTTACTTTTATCATCCTATTCAAACACAGTGTTTCAGCTTGGCACTTATGTAAACACAATTTTCAAATTCTGTTAGCTTTGGCCACTTTTCAGAGCGACACAATTAGGCAAAGCATGTGTTTGCATAATTTCTTTTTAATTTGCATGATATGGCTTTCTCTTACAGATGTCTTGGGCTGCTCAAGGTTAATTTAACTGTAGCTTTGTCCACACTAGGATTAGAGCAGAAGCGTTTTCCGGAGCCTATACTGACCAGCATCCAGTGACAAATAACCTTTCTCCTGCCTGTGTGGAGATAGCAAAAGAGAACCTTTGCAGAGCCTCATCTGCCTAAAGTTAATTTCTTGGCCTTCTGATTTGTGGTCGCTTGAGGAAAGCGGAACTGGCCGAAAGTTAGCAAAGTATGCTCCTTCCTTCGTTGTTGTTGTTCAGTCGTTAAGTCGTGTCCGACCCTTCGTGATCCCATGAACCATATCCCGCCAGGCCTTCCTGTCCTCCACTATCTTCCTGAGTTCGCTCATTTTCATGTTCGTTGCATCGGTGATGCTGTCTAACCATCTCATCCTTTGCCTTCCCTTTCTCCTTTTGCCTTCAATCTTTCCCAGCATCAGAGTCTTCTCCAGAGACTCCTCTCTTCGCATTAGGTGGCCAAAATATTTGAGTTTCAGCCTCAGTACCTGTCCTTCCAGGGAACAGTCAGGGTTGATTTCATTTAGGATTGACTGATTTGATCTCCTAGCAGTCCAAGGGACTCTCAGGAGTCTTCTCCAGCCTTCTACTCCTTCCTTCTAGTCAAGTATTAAGTTGACAGTACGAAGTATCTCTGTTCCTGAACCATTTAAATGTCCCCAGACTTTATAGAGGGAGATGGGTATTGTATGGAAGAGAGCCGGTTTAGCAATCCTGTACTGGTGTGCCCACGGCCTCCACCTGCCATTTTGTATAGTGCAGGAACAGCGGGGACACTGGAACCTCCTCCGGAAAATCTGTTCAGCAATTGCATTCAGAGAACTGCTTGGGTTTTGCAGTTGCCTGTGCTTGTGTTTCAGAGAGCAAGATAACTTAACATTGTTTCTGAACACAAAAGGTATACTGTATGGTAATGTTCTGCTTCCACCCTCCCAAGCTCAATTTTCATGCTGGTGTGATGTAGTGGCTAAGAGGTAAAAGGTAAAGGTGACCCCTGACAATTAAGTCCAGTCGTGTCCGACTCTAGGGTGTGGTACTCCTCTCCATTTGAAAGCCGAAGAGCCAGCGTTGTCAGAAGACGGCTCCGTGGTCATGTGGCCGGCATGACTCTCCTTGCCGCAGCGCGTAGCATGCAGCTGGAACACGGAGCGCTGTTTACCTTCCCGCAAGCGGTACCTATTTATCTACTCGCATTGACATGCTTTGGAACTGCTAGGTTGGCAGGAGCTGGCCAAGCAACGAGCACTCACCCCATCGCGGGAATCGAACTGCCGACCTTTCGATCGACAGCTTATGGTTCAGCGGTTTAACCCGCTGCGCCACCCGCTGGCTTAGTGGCTAAGAGACTGAGCTGTAAATCAGGGTTTCCCCAGTTTGATTTTTGCATAGTATGAGAGAGAGAGTGACTGGCCCAAGGTCACCCAGGAAGCTTCGTGGTTGAGCGGGGATTTGAACTTGGATCTTCCAGGTCTAAGGCCCAACTCCCAAACCACTAAGCCATCCTGGCTGTCATTATATTCCCCATTATAATTCTGCACTGCTCATTTATTTACCGTATTGTCTTGAGTATAAGACGCACATGATTATAAGACGCACCCTTAAAGTTTGGTGCTATTAAAAAAAAATAATTAAATCACTGACATTAAATTGCAACAGCCTGATTATAAGACGCACCCCTAGTTTAAAAACTTAAATTAGGAGAAAAAAGTGAGTCTTATACTCAGACCAATACGGTAACTTATTTTATTTAAAAAATTTATATCCCGCCTTATCCTATGCCGAGGCAAATGCCCAAGGCGGCTTACAACAAAAATTAAAAAACATAGTTTAAAATACAGAAAATAAGTTTAAACAATACATACTTGTTGCTACTCATCCCTGTGACAAAGGTGAAATGGCTCCTGTGTATAGTATGAGCGGCAGCATTGTCTGGATTCTCCATAATAACCACGTTAATGAACAGTGTCAGTTTTAGAGAGAACAGCTACTGTAGTATAGAAGCGCCTTGGATGCTTGGAGGTGGCGGGGTTGGGGTGGGTGGGGAGGTCAGGTCGGAGTGACTCATGGCAAAGTAGGGAATGAGGTTCTGTGTCTTGGCAATGCTGCTTCTCTGGCCTCAGCGAAGCTGCTCCAAAAGCTTCGTTGCTCCGTGTTCTTAGCCAATGGGTTACTCAGATTGGGGGTCAGGAATGTGACTGTCTGGCTGCGCTTTGTCTTTCTCCTTTGCTTGGCCCTGAACTGTTGGTTGCTGTAAGAGAGCCTGCAGTTCCGAAGTGTCCGGTGGATGAGATCAGCCAAGCTGAATTCAAGAGGGCGCTGGTGCTCTCCTCCAACTGTGATGTGTTCTCTGTTGCAGTTCCAGTATTGGCCCACTCCAAAGGCAAAAGAGTTCTATTTTTCATTTTTCTGCATGCACATTTACAGTTGTCTCTTCCCTAGCATTGCAACCGAGCCTGAGTCGCAAACAGACACGTCCCCAACCAGCCACATGGCAAACAGAACTAATGTCTAGTTATTAGACCCTAGTAGAAAATGGGCCAGAGCCAGCGGGTGGCGGAGTGGGTTAAACCACTGAACCATGAGCTGTCGATCGAAAGGTCGGCAGTTCGAATCCGTGCGACGGCTCCTGCCAACCTAGCAGTTCGAAAGCAAGAAATTGCAAGTAGATTAATAGGTACCGCGTCAGCTCTCTGGAGAAGACTCTGATGCTGGGAAAGATTGAAGGCAAAAGGAGAAGGGGAAGGCAAAGGATGAGATGGTTAGACAGCATCACTGATGCAATGAACATGAAAATGAGCGAACTCAGGAAGATAGTGGAGGACAGGAAGGCCTGGCGGGATGTGGTTCATGGGATCACGAAGGGTCGGACACGACTTAATGACTGAACAACAACACCGCGTCAGCGGGACAGTAACAGCGTTCCATGCGCCTCGGTGTTGAATCATGCCGGCCCCATGACCATGGAGACGTCTTCGGACAGCGCTGGCTCTTCGGCTTTGAAACGGAGATGAGCACCGCTCCCTAGAGTCGGACACGACTGGACTTAATTGTCAAGGGATACCTTTACCTTTTTAGAAAATGGGCCAAGGAGCCTCCCTGTTCCTGAATGGAGAGTGTTCTCTGGTACTAGTGAGGCCGTGAAGCAGGGATGTTTCAGGTTTATATCCCTTTCTTGAGAGACTAGGAAATAGAATAACACAGGGGTTCTCAACCCCATCCCGGCCGAGTACTGTACCACCTCCAGCGCCACTCTCCTGCTGTGTACCACTGGAAGTGACTGACAATGACATCATCGCCGGTTACTTCCAGGATTTCGGAGGCTAGAAAATGCAGGTAGGAGGCTCTGGGCGGGTGGGAGTACCCTTCTCAGCATTCCCAAGAGACTTGGACAAAAGCAGGAGCCTCTTGGGAGCAAAAACACGCCACCGAAAGCGCTGCGTAGGAGCGGGGGTTCCGGTGGTCCGAGTACCACTAGCAATCGGCCGAAGTACCACTGGTGGTACTAGTACCACTAGTTGAGAACCCCTTGAATAACACATTCAAGTTGGATAGTCCCTATAATTTCACTCCGTGCCCAAAGACGAGCACATCCATCTGCTCGTCGGTCCATCAATTTGTGTAGCATCACAAATGATGGCATTTCATAAGCAGAGATGAGGAGGTACACTGCAGAAAGATGCCAGCAGACATCTCTGAAGGGCTTTAAGAAAGTGAGCCAAGCCACATTCTGCAATGGGATGCCAAACCAAAAACTCCAAACCCCGCCCCAGACTTCTTGGCCAACGATGAGATTAAATTCTTTCCTGGCCATAAGCACAGCAATCAATCGGACTCTGGGCAACAGAGGAGTCCGTCTACTGCATCTTTCAAGAGGAAACTCAGCAATGCTGGCACGGAGCTGGCGTTTGTGCCGCAATATGCCAAAGTCTTTCTGCATTGTTCTTCAAGTCGGAGAGATTTGATCCCATGACAAGGAGCGCTGGGTTGCCAGGTTGAAAGGAAGGTGTCCAGCTTTGTCCTTAAGCTCTTTGGGGGTGAGTGATTAGGATCCAACTCTGTGTGTGTGCGTGTGCTGTGATATATAGGTACGGTGTATATACGACGACTTAATGAATGCATCCTCTCCTCCTTGTATCATCCCTGTACAGCAGCAATCTCTTGTCTCCTTCCAACTGGGATAGGGAGGGTGTGTGGGAAGGAGTCCGCTTCCCCTCATTTCCTGTCTCAAATCACATGGCTTCGGCTAGTTTCCATGGCAAAAGCGAGAGGGGGGTGGGCCCGCGCCTTTAAGACTTCGATGTTTTCACCCTGTCCATGGGAGTGGAACAAAGGAAACGCAACAAACCGGACACACTTTCTCTCCCTGCTTGTTTGGCCCGGCACCCGGACATGTAAGTCCCTTGGGAAGCTCCAGGGATATTTGATTGCAGAAACTTAGGAGAGAGGCTGGCAGCTCCAGGAGAGCAGAGCCCTTTGCCCCTCGGACTGGACAAGTGGTATATAGGACAAGCTTGCGACTGGGCTGCCTGGCTAGGTGCACCTCTGACTAGGTGGGTGGCCACAGATTGCAAGCAGGGTAGTCAGGAGGGCAGCTCCCCGAGCTGCTTATCGGTACCGTTGCAGGGAGGAGGCTGTCAGTTGTGCTGGTCTGTTCCTTTGTGAGGCTCCCGGCTGCTAATGAGTGGGAAGCTTTGTTCAGGCTTTTGCTCCTGAGCCGGATTGACTCGCTCTTCCCTCTCTTCTCGGCAGCCAGGGATCAGCTCAGTGTTGCCCTTCACCTGGGCTGAGGGCAGAGTTGCAGGTTGATGGGGGAGGCAGGAATCTTGTCCTTCGTTTCAAGCCAGTTTTGTACTCGCTGCTGGGTGTGTGAAAACAGCCCGATCGCAGCCGCTTCCTTTGCCAAACAAGCGTTCTTAGCCGACGTGTTTTCCGACACAGTTTCTGCTTTGTGAAGAGGTCGGTCTCGAGAGATCTCTGAAAGCAGCTTGGCTACACCTTGGCTCTCTTCAATTGCTTTGTTTTACCTGGTGCTGCCTGGTGCTTGACGAGTAGAGGGGAATGTGTGCTTCGTTTTTGTTTCTCCAGTATGTGTTTGTGGGTGAACTGCGGACGGGAGCCCATGTTGTTTGTTTGTTTTCGTCTTTTAAATCACGTTGGTATCCCAGCCTTCTTTTGGAGAGATCTCATTTAATCTTTGCAGCAATTTGGGGAAGGAAACTGCTGAGATTCAACGACTGTATTTTAAGAAATCCAGTGAGTACAGAACAGACTGAAGCGAGGTCCCCAGGGTATTTGCCTCCCACAGGTAGCTCTTCCACACTGGCCGAAGGGTGTAGTAGCTGAATAGCAAGAGCACCTGTTTTGTATGCAGAAGTTCCCAGGTTCAATTCCAGGCAAGGCTAGGAAAGAACTGCTTGAAGTCCTGGAGAGCAGTTGCCAGTTGATGCTGGGAATACTGCGTGGGGTGGGCCAGTGGTCGGACTCGGCTTCCTATATCCGTACCTCTATCTGTGCCTTCAGCAGAGAACCAGTAATGTGGTTAGGGCTGCAGTCCTATATACTCATACCTGGGAGTAAGTCCCATTGAACTCGGAGGGGCTTACGTCGGAGTAGACATGCATAGGATTGACTGCAAGGCTCCTTCCCTCCCACCTCATGGCTGAGCAGGGATTTGAATCCAGATCTTCCGTCCTCAAGTCATAGACTCTTTCTACTGGTCACACGCGGGTGGTTCTTGCATCAGGCTGGTCTACACCCGAAGGAGAAAGAGAGTGTAGAATTTACTGTTAAATTGAACACACATTTAAATGCTCCCGAATTGGGGGGGGGGAGTTCTTGCAGGTAGAAAGCTAGCACAGCACGTGAAGGACTAAGCCAGAACCTGTCTCCTTGATGTGCTAACTTTTGACTTGCAGGGAGGTATTTTTAGCTGGAAGGAGCATTCAGGAGTTACCCTGCCCAGCTGCAGTTTGATGTGGCACCGTCTGCTTTACCACTTCTGGATTCTACCATCCTAGTGTAGACTAGGCTTCAATGTGTTGTCAGGATCTGGTTGGTTACTTTGGATTAACTGATCTGGAGTTGGAGGAATGTGGCTTTGTACCTGCGGATCAGGAGTGTTATTGGAAGTTGGGCCACGTTGGGCACCAAAGGGATACAAATTACATCAGGATAAGCAACCTCCTGGTTGTAGGAGTAGGTTTTCTCTGTGCCAGGTTGCAAGGGAGTAACAACAGGAAACAGGTTATCTGTGCCAGGTGCAAGGGAGTGACAGCAGGAAACAGGTTATCTGTGCCAGGTGCAAGGGAGTGACAGCAGGAAACAGGTTATCTGTGCCAGGTGCAAGGGAGTGGCGACAGGATACAGGTATCTGGTTGCCTTGTGTGCTCTCGGAGGCATCTGGTGGGGCCACTGTGTGATACAGGAAGCTGGACTAGATGGGTCTTTGGCCTGATCCAGCAGGGCAATTCTTATGTACTTATGTTCTTTGTCTCTGAGTCAGGGCACCAAGCAACCTGGTGTTGGCACTGTGTGGTGTAAACACGGGCCAAGCAGGAGCAGAGCCCACTATTTCGTCAAGCAAACGGCAGGTTATGGCTTCTGAAGGAGCTTGGGCATGGAGCATTCGCCTGCAAATTTCAACTCTCCTGTTGAATGCACAGTAAAGTGATGTGTTGGCATCAGGTGGTAGACTAGAAACCCCCCCCCCCCAAATTTGGTATGGTAGATGTTGATTTGTGTTTCATATGCTAAAGAAGCTTATGCCAAAGTTCAGACCACCACTTCTGGGGAGGTGTCAGTCTTCCAAAAGCTGGATTTATAACCCTAGCATCTATCTCCCGCCCCTGAGATGGAGGCAGTTCTTCTTGCCAAAAATCTGTTGTTGGGAGGAAGAAAAGCACTCCTCGGACAGAGAACTGCTCTGGAAATATTGTAAAAAAATTCCCTATACATTACTTAAATGTGCTGGATTTTTTAAAAAGATCTACAATATACTGTATTTTAGAGCAACCTTGGAATTCCTCCTCCTCCCTTCCCAGTCTTCCTTGCTTGGACACTGTTGACTGTAAGCCCAGCATTCCCTCTCAGCTTTTTGCTCCGACTGGCTCCAAGCCCACTTGGATGGTTGTGATCTGGTGCAGATGGCCAAACAGATACCTTCCCTGCATGATTACCAGGATGCTTGGCTTTGAAGAGGCTGATAAAAAGTACACATGTTGTAGAGCTCAGAGACACACACTCAGCCTTGATGGTGCCAGAAACGTTTGCCAGCCCAAAGCGGGCCGGGGGGGGGGGGTTTCCAGCAACCCCCCTCCCCCTTGCTAATCCTGGTTCCTGGCAGGTTAGCAGAGAACTTTCAGGACCTGGTCATTGTCTGTCGAAGCTGGAAACTGAGCTGTGTGTCAATAATAGGGAGGGTGGGAGGCAGACAAGGAAAGATTCCTTTGCCCCAGCCTTTGATGATGATAAAGGTGTAGTAAAGTCTAGTGACGAACTGTTATTTTAATGTTAACCTAAAAATAGGGGAAGAGCCATTATGGTTCCTTGGTCTTATTTACTCTGGCACCGAGTGGGGCTAATCAAATTAAGTCTTCATCCATCTTAAAATCATAGATGGGCTGTGTTGATCCCAGAACAGGTCACATTCTACTTAGGATCCACCACTGCGAGCTTTCAGAGCCTGTAGAATTCTACATCACAGTTGGAAAATGAAACTGTGCTGTGGGGAAAGGAGGGTGGTTGTGTTGGAGGATCCGGATCCTCGTCTGCAGAATCTAAAGATGGAATATAGGAGGTGTTCTGCAGGTCTGAGACAGGCTGCATCCATGCAGCCTTTCCTGGTAGTAAGTCCTAGCATAGGGGCTTACTGGACACAGTGAGACTTAACTTCTGAATACAGTGAGACTTCTGAGTAACACATGGATAGAATTGCACTGACGGCCTATGAAAGGTGTGAGGTGATTCTAAGCACAGGACTGCTTAGAGGAAGCAAAACATGTTCGAAACCTGCCAGCTCACCATATTCTGGATGTGTAGAATCTACTCTAGAAGACTCTAATCTAATCCCATTTCCAGCACTCTCTTGAAACTCACCGACTCCTCTCAAGGCAAACCTTAGGGGGTGAAGGCAGAGCAACAAGAACAAAAAAATTAAATATGCATTATATTCCCCAAACCCCATCTTAAGACCTTGGTAAACTGCAGACTTTGGGGCTCTTTTACCATGCCCAGATTTTCACTCCCTGCCCCCTCTTATTTTTGTTCTGTTTGTTGACTGGTCTACTGCCCCCCAAAAGCTTACTGCTCATGACTCTGTATCATTTCAGTGGATTCTGAGTGATAACTAGATTGTGGCTTTTGGATTTTTTTTCCCCTCCTGAACAAACCAACACAACTATTTAAGATTTTTTTCTAGGCCACTTATTGGCAGTGTTCTCTCTTTCTCCCCCCCCCCCATCCCTGCTGAAGCACGAGGACCTTATCATAAGTTTGTTTTCATCTTCTAGTCCATTGAATGGGAACACTTTGAGGAGGCTAATCAGTGAATTAAACCCACTGTAAATGATACCGTCTCTCTGTTTTAGGTGTTCATTTTAAGATAGTAGACCAGTGTGTTTGGCATGTGTCGCTATTGTTGGGGTGTGGGGTTTCAGTTCTAATTGGGGCCCTGTGAATGCATTTGGGCTCTCTTTTTCTTCCTTGCTGTTTCTGATTTGTGGAAGGAATTGAAAGGATAGGCCTAGCTTTGTTGCTCTACACTGGATTCCTCCTTGCGGCTCTGCCTGCCAAGAAGACAGCTGTGCGGGGAAGTGGAGGGTTGGTGTGCCTGAACAAATGTCTATTTCCAGCTGAAATTAACCAGTTCAGTCCTGAGCGCCGCGGCAGTGGTTCTGTGTCTCCTTCCTAGCCAAAAGAAAGGAAAAGTCTGGCACCAGAATTGTGCAATTGCTACCCAGAGCCCGTAGCAAATGGGGAGCTGTTCTATAGCAGCTGTTTATGGGAGAAATTATTTCCTTGCCTTCTGGAGAGGAGACTTTGTGGGGTGAGAACTGGTAGAACCAAGAAATTAAGTACATGGTAACCCACTCACACACCCCTTATTTGTGGATATGTGGTCTTTGTATTTGATTATTTATAAGATCTATTGATTCTTTCTGAGGTGTCGCTACGGTGGGGGTGGTACTGTAAGTTCCACCCCGTCCTAGTCCCCGTTTACTCTCTGTTGCCTTCACCGCACTGAATGGCTGCGATGGCAAGGGGGAGGGGGCCCTTCGTAACGGAGAGTAAACGGGGACTAGGACAGGGTACAGGGTACTTACAGGGTACTTACAGTACCGCCCCCACCGTAGCGACAATCCTATCCAACTTACACCACCGGTGTAACCAGCAGTGCTGCAAGAACAGGAGGCCCCAGAACGGAAAGGGGTTTCAAATCCCCTCCAAAGGGGGATTCAAAGAGGATTTGAATCTCCTTTCCGTGCTGGAGCCTCCCGTTCTCGCTGCACCACTGGTTACACCAGTGGGGTGTGTGTGTGAGGTCAAGGTGATTTATAATAAAACAAAATGAAGTAATTCAAGCAATAAAACAGCACTGATCTTTTGTCACAGCAGGTTGATTTGATTCTCCCAACCATTGTTCTGGGGGTGGGGTGTGTGTGTGTGTGTGTGTGTGTTTCTTTCTGCATTTGTCTCGGGAACAGAGAGCTGCAGGGAGGCGTGAATACCAAATACCAAGGAAAGATTGTGAAGGAATACAAGTTGCATGTGCGCCTTGAACAGGGAAATGCATTAAAATGCACACAAAAAGGAAATCTGATCTAGTTCTCCATGCAGTGGTAAATTTATGTCTGAACCTATGAAATGGCCGTACTTAGATCATTGACCCACCTGGCTCAGTGTTGTCTTCACCGATTGGCAGCAGCCCCCCAGGGGTCTTCCCCCCCCCCCACAGAGCTGGCATTTCAGGGCAAAAGCTAGGCACTTTGTGCAAGTGCCCACCTGCAGTCTGAGATGCTACAGCCCAGATGCAGGTTTTCGTCAAAAAATACAAAGAAGAAAAATAAAACAGCAGCTTATGGGAGCAGTACAATACTGGGCTTTTGTATTGTGCTTTTTGAGTGTGCAAAGCCCTTACGATGATCTTGATGTTGTTCTTGAGGGTAAACTAGTATTAACCCCATATTGCAGCCCGGGAAGACTGGGGCTGAGAAGAGGTGACTTGCAGAAGGTTACCTAGTGAGTAATGGCAGAGGAGAGATTCAAACCGGAAGCTCAGTCTCTCAACCAGCTCTGTTTTCGAAGTTTTGAAAGCCAGGGAAAATAAAAAGGTCTCTCCGATTGTTGCCTATTGCATCTTAATGAGAACTAGGCCTGTATCTGGGGTAGAAAGAACAAGTGATGCGCCTTTTATGTATGCTTTTGGATTCAATCTGTGTTCTGAATGGCATGTAAGAGGCTGTCTCCAAGGGCTTTGATAACCAGAAATCTGAATGAATGGTAGCGCTGTTTTAAAAAGGATTACATTGACAGGTGTGGGTAAATACAGCTATTTCAAGTATTTATTTAGCTGTCCAGCAGTTGGGATGATGGGCGTTTGGACAATAAGGGTGCATTTCAGAGTTTAACAACAAAAACCAGTGGAGTCAATGGACGTTCAACACAATTTTTGGAAATCGGTATAAGTGAGTTTTCGCTATGCATAGTCTTGTGCTCTGCTGCTTCCTCGTGTGTAAAGGGGGAGGCCATCTGGTCTGTCTCTTGACGCCTGGCTTCCGTTAATCTCAGAGTTCCCTTTCCCCTTTAATGGGAGGATTGCGGAATAATTGGATTGCAATAGGTTCTTGAGCCTTCAGCGGCAAACAATATGAGTGCTGCTTGATTATGTAGCGAGACCACGTGGATTCTGCCAAATGTGACAGCGTATGAGCTGGAAGAATTGCTGCAAAGCTGTCTGTGGGCTGGGCTGCAATTGGAGGTGGATATTTCGAAGTGAAGTGCGCAGTCTGGGAAGAGGTAGATCTGTGTGTGTGTGTGTGTGTGTGTGTGTGTGTGTGTGTGCAGTAACCTGCTAACTGGGCAAGAGGCACTTTTTCAATTGGGGCTCCTCTTATATTTAGCAGGGGGAGAGTAACTGCTCCCCTTTCACCCCAGCACAATGTCTTTTCTGGTGGCTGTTTGCTGGTGGT
Source organism: Plestiodon gilberti rubricaudatus (assembly GCA_026170595.1). NCBI lineage: Eukaryota > Metazoa > Chordata > Lepidosauria > Squamata > Scincidae > Plestiodon > Plestiodon gilberti. The sequence continues at coordinate 11,996,764 of JANXHW010000010.1, forward strand.
GTTCTGTATATATATTTTTTAGATTGTGAGCCCTTTTGGGACAGGGAGCCATTTAATCATTTGATTTTGTCTGTAAACCACTTTGTGAACATTTTGTTGAAAAGCGGTATATAAATACTGTTTAATAATAATAATAATAAATAATAATAATAAAAGGAGTACATTCCTGCCTAGGCCTAGTCTAAAGTGCAAGAATTCAGACGTTATTCTTCTCCATGAGACCATCTCCTCGCGTGTTTGCCAGCTCATTTGAGACACGTCTCCGGCAGGCAAAAAGACTTTGCTGCAGTCGTTCCAAGGAGGAATTTTAGAATCTTGCTTGATACCCAAACTCCTCCCCTTCCCTCCCCTAGGAGTTGCTTCTCTGCTGCCACAGAGTGGAGTGAAGTGGATGATGTTTAGGGGCGCCGGTTGTGTATCCATGTGTGATAGATGTGTCGCTTGTTGGCATCGTGCTGGGATTTGTCGCTTGGGCTGCTGGCAGGTCCGATTCGCAGCTATGGATGCTTCCAGCTTCAAATGCCAGACGAGAGAGGCAGCCGGTTGTGCTGCACTGCAGCTGAAGGTGGATAAAGTCCAGGTTCATGCCAGAAATAGCTGCCCAGTCGCTTTTGACCTCTGCTTTGAGTTCACTCCAGCGCTGCTGTAAAACTGCACTGGAACAGCATTCCCTGCTCACTGGTGTAGACGGAGGTAGAGCAGGTTGGCAGGGGTGTTGTCAACAGCACAGTGGGTCAGATGAGTTTCACCGAGGTGTGCCAAGATAGGCAGGGTGGTGGTGATGAAATCCCTCATCCTAAGCGAGTGAAAGACAGAAGTGCTGTCAGCGTGTGTGTGTGTGTGTGTGTGTGTGTGTGTGTGCGCGCGTGCGTGCGCACGTGCATGCATGATGTTTTATCCCACCCTTCTTCCATGATGCGCAGGATGGTATCCTTATCATATCCTTATATCCATATCCTTATAACACCCTTGTGAGGTAGGCTAGGCTAAATGGGAGCCGCTGTCACTCAGAGCGCGTCGAGGCTGAGTGGACATTTGAATCCTGATTTAGCCACACGTTCTGTTTTAGCCACACGTTCTGCGTGGTATGTTGTCATGCTAGCTCATAAAGATCTCACTAATCCTTACATAAACTCCTGCAAGGTAGGCCAGTATTAATATCTCCATATTACAAGGTGGGGCTTTCGGGGAGAGGGGAGGTCTGGTATGGAAAGTATAGTAAGTTGTATTAAAACAAACTAGATGATACTATGGAATATGTGGTTCGGGGTGGCTGTTTTTATTCAGTAGATAGTAGCAGATTGGAACTGTAGCATGGCAGGGGGGTGTTTCATGTTTTAAACTCTTTGCCAGGGTCTCTTGATCCTCTTCAAGCTCCCCCTGTGACTTGTCTTGGGGAGGGGAAAATTTCCACTGATGTAAATTGAATTGTTTTTTTCCAAGCTGCTGGTGGTGATGGGGACTAGTCCTGATGAAGACTATGGCAAAAGCAGAAAGGTTTTTTTTTTGAGGGGGGGGGACATCCTTCCCTGCCCCCATCCCATGTACCAAATGTAGCTGGTGTTATAATGATTAAAAACAAACAAGCAAGCATTCTAGTTGCAATCTCGCACTTAAAAGTCTAGTTTAGCCCTGTAGTCCCCACAACCTTAGTCTATTTCGAAGATTAGCACCAAGTAGCCACTTTGGACTGCTAGGAGATCAAATCAGTCCATCCTAAATGAAATCAACCCTGACTGTTCCCTGGAAGGACAGGTACTGAGGCTGAAGCTCAAATATTTTGGCCACCTAATGCGAAGAGAGGACTCTCTGGAGAAGACTCTGATGCTGGGAAAGATTGAAGGCAAAAGGAGAAGGGGAAGGCAAAGGATGAGATGGTTAGGCAGCATCACCGATGCAACGAACATGAAAATGAGCGAACTCAGGAAGATAGTGGAGGACAGGAAGGCCTGGCGGGATATGGTTCATGGGATCACGAAGGGTCGGACACGACTTAACGACTGAACAACAACAAGCCACTTTGAAACCACGACTTCCATCCTAGGATCCCTATCTTAATTATTAACAACATTCAGGAATGGAATCTAGCTGGATAATTTGGACTTTGAATCATGGGCTTTGACTCCAGCCTCTCCTACCCTTCCCATTTTCCCTTTGCTCCAGGCAAATAAGTAGGATGAGAAACTCTTTTCTTGACTGCCAATAAAGATCAAGGTGTTTTTGCTTGGCATGATCGTGGCTGGTGATCCCAAACATATATTTAATTGCACCAAGTCCGATACTTGATTCCTTGTTGATGGCATGAGATGCTTTCCTGCGTGCCATGGGCAGGGATAAGTTTAACTCAATTATCGTTCTTGCTCCTTCCTCTGTGATGGAGCAATCTGGTTCACACAGTCCTGTTGCATGCATGCATCTTACTCTTGGCAGAGCCAGTTTTGATCAGCTTTTGATAGCCTTACCAGCGTCCCGGAATCGAGGCTGGCTTCGGCCTAGACCGGACCTGAGCTGCTCCCAAGGGTGCACTGCGGCTGCCCAATGGGCTTCTGGCTTCTGAAACCTCCGGTAAATGACGTGACCAAAGCAGGAACCCCATTGGGCAGCCACAGTGCACCCTTGAGAACAGCTCGGGTCTGGTCTAGGCCGAAGCCAGGCTCAATTCCGGGACGATGGTAAGGCTAGCTTTTGACAGCATGGCAACTTTTGACAGCCAGTGAGCTTCCACACTGCCCTTGCCTGTCTGTTGTGGGTGCAGCCTGAAGTCCAGGAAAGGTTTTGGGGCTGCAGTCTTTTGTTGGTGAAAGAGGTAGAGGTCGGGGGGGGGGGTTCAGGTCTGAAGCACTTTTGTAATGTCACAGGTGGAGGCAACTGAGACCCTAGAGCAGCGAATTTCAACCGTTTTCATCTCACAGCACACTGACAAGGCACTAAAATTATCAAGGCACACCATCAGTTTTTTACAATTGACAAGCTCACCGCACTGCAGCTGGGAGGGGGGGTTTCGCATCTCCCAATGACTGTACTAATAAATGACCCTCCCCCAAACTCCAGTGGCACACCTGCGGATCATTCGCGGCAAGCAATGTGCAATGGCACACTGGTTGAAAATCGCTGCCCTAGAGAATCTGGGAGCGCATGAAATAAACAGCACAATGTGCTTTGTACATCCTTCTGCGAAAGTAATCCCAAGGACCCGCTCTCTGGACGAGCTCTGCACTAAGAATTTGGGCTAGGGTTCTGTTGACTTTGAGGTGGCCTGGTGCTTCTGACTAGAGATGGGCACCAGCCTGAAAGATCACCCCTTGGTCAACAACTTCCTCTGTTGTCAGGTGTATATTGAGTATATGCAACGTTCTTTGAAAGTATCCCGTAGTAAGGCTAGAGAGAGAATTTCTGAATGTGTTGACATCGGTGAAAGCTCCCTGCACCTTCTCCGTGGGTAGGGGCTGTAGCAGATCCTGCACACAGAAGGTCCCGGGTTCAAATCCTGACATCTCTAGGTAGGGCTGGGAAAGACCCCTGACTGGAGGCCTGGAAAGCTACTGCCTCAATACAGACAACACTGATCTAGGTGGACTAAGGATTCTGTATAAGGCAGGTTCATTTACCCTCCATTTTGGAATAGAAAAGGGTCAGGGGACTCTGTGTGTATGTGGGGAGGAACCCTTATGTCTTGAAACCAAGATATAGTGACAATCGGGGGTGTATGCATAATCCAGCAAGACCCGTATTGAAGCATGTGAACCTGCATCATGCGATCATGATCCTTGACGAAGGCCTTTGGTTTCTTGATGGCTCCTGTTTGCTACCGGATCACTGCTTTTGTAGATTGGATGCGAGATATTGATCTCGTTTTGTGATGGTTGATTATGCGCTTTGATGTGCATTCTTTTTTTAAAAAAAACTTAAAATTTAATTTTATTTTTTAAAAAATTAATAACATTTTATGGATTTTAAAAGAGAGCAGCAAGATTAAAGCATCTTAAAGCAAGCACTTCCAGCCCAGGTTGTGGCTTTAATTTGAGAAGGATTGTAGGTGAATGTCGCACCATGGAAGTGTCAGTTTCTCGAACCTTTAAGGAAGGATGGTCCCTTCTATCCCCTTCCAGGAGCGTCTTGTGGGCACAGAAGGGAGAGAAATGCTGGACAAGTCGCAAAGCCGTCCTGGGAATTCTGTCTTCCTTCACCCTCCACCAACGCTCTGTGTCTCTGGAGTGCTGTTCTTGTTAAAACTTAATGAGAACTAATGAGCTGGTGCCTAGTGGAAAAAGTCAGAGCCTCACCCTGGTGCGAAGGATTCGTGCTGCCGTGTTGATCCTCATTGGTCTCTGTTGGAATAAACGGAGATGTGTGTCACCGCAGAGTTACTAAATGTGTCTTTTTATATTAACATTTATGTTGAGTATCCATTATCTGGACTGCTTGGGACGGGAAGTTGTCTGGATTTCGGAATATTTGCACAAGTGTAATATCTTGTAAAAAAGATTTTACTTTTCTGGGCTCCAAGATCACTGCAGACGGAGACAGCAGCCATGAAATTAAAAGACGCTTACTCCTTGGAAGGAAAGCTATGGCAAACTTAGACAGCATAATAAAAAGCAGAGATCACCATGCCAACAAAAGTTCGCATAGTCAGGGCGATGGTGTTCCCAGTAGCAATGTATGGTTGCGAGAGGAAGGCTGAGCGCCGAAGAATAGATGCTTTTGAACTGTGGTGCTGGAGAAGACTCCTGAGAGTCCCTTGGACTGCTAGGAGATCAAATCAGTCAATCCTAAATGAAATCAAGCCTGACTGTTCCCTGGAAGGACAGGTACTAAGGCTGAAACTCAAATATTTTGGCCACCTAATGCGAAGAGAGGACTCTCTGGAGAAGACTCTGATGCTGGGAAAGATTGAAGGCAAAAGGAGAAGGGGAAGGCCAAGGATGAGATGGTTAGACAGCATCACCGATGCAACAAACATGAAAATGAGCGAACTCAGGAAGATAGTGGAGGACAGGAAGGCCTGGCGGGATATGGTTCATGGGATCACGAAGGGTCGGACACGACTTAATGACTGAACAACAACAATATCTTGGGGAATGGGACCCAAGTCTAAACACGAAATTCATTTATTTCTCATGTACACCTTATACACATAGCATGAAGACGTAATATTATACAATATTTTTAATAATTTTGTGCCCCAGTATGCCTTGCGCTATGCCAGCCAGGTGCTGGAAAAAGTTTTTTTTTTTAAGTCATAGCCCCCCCAAATGTCTGGATTTTGGGATAATCCGGAGTTTGGATGTCCAGATAAGGGGTAGTCGACCTGTACTGCTTTTCAACAACAATAAAAATGGTTCACAAAGCGGTTTACATAGCCAAATGAAAGAACGGTTCCTTGACCCCAAAGTATTCTGCAGCAGGGGTCGTGGGGCTGCCATGGCAACGTTGGTGTACCTAGCAAGACCTCTTGTGTTGGGGTGGCTCGCTTTCTGTTTCACCTATTTGCATACTGTTTCTCTGGTTGTCCATTTTGTTTCTGGGCGAAATTCAAGGTGGCGTTTTAAAAAATACATGCTAGACCTAGACAGTTTAGGGCTTTAAACAGAGATTTGAGAGAACGGTTTGTCTCCTCTCTGTCCGTCCGCCCCCCTCCACTGCTACCCATGAGTTCAGATCAGGAGAGCTGTTCGGGTGCCACCTCCATCTGGGGGATGATGATGATGATGATGATGGTAATGCTCCTAGGAACAGCAGGTTGGGCTTCACAATCACCCCTGTGATGCACCTTAGGATGTGCCCTGAATTTCCCTGCACATTGATAGTGGTGGGCATGGCACAAGCTTCCTTTCAGGGGGGTCTTCCCCTCCATTGCTGGTCTCTCACGGAGACACCCCTGTTTGCTGTATAACGTTGGCTGCGCCTAGGAGCAAACGTTCGTAGAGGAAAATACCGACAGGAGGGATGGGTGCTGACCCCTCCTTCACCTGTCACCTCCTTCACCTTTCGCATAACTGACAGTACTGGTTCTGTTCTGAAGGTCTGCCCGGAAGCCAGAAAGTACACGTCTCAAAACGGCCAGCTCTTGTTGGCCCAGGCGTTGCTGTGCGCCGTCCCTGCATGTCTCTTTCATTCAAAGATTGCTTTTTCTCCTTTATATAATCCAGTATCCTTGGCAAAGAAGACACTGAAAGCTCAAAGCATTTGGGGAGTGGGATGGGAAAAGTGTGTGTCTGTGTCTCCTTCTCCCCCCCCCCATGAATAAATTCAGTTGTGCACTCATGTTCCCGAATGAAACGAAAGCTTTTAGAATCAAGGAAGAAGAGCCTTTGGGGAGGGAGGGAGGGCCCCCCCCAAATGAGCTTGCTAAAGAGTAGTGTTTCCAACTGGGGGGGGGGAAGGCAGAGGTGGGGGGAGAGCAAGAATGAGCCCATTAACCTTAGTTGCGGCTCAGCTGGGTGTGTTGTGCCCTCATTGCTTGCCTGTCACCGTGATCTCCAGAGAGAGAGATGGCGTTGCCTGCTTTTCATCTGAGCTGGCTCTGTCGAATGGAAAAAATTAAAATGGCCAAGATAACAGTTCTTCAAACTTTAAGTGCTGTATGAATAAATGGTTAATTAGCTACTAGTGGAAGATGGAAGACAGCCAGGCCCAAATTCTGTACTTGAAATAAATTATGCAAATATGAATGTACATTTGTGCTGTTAGTTCTGGTTGCAAAAGTCTCTGTTTCTTCCAGAGTTTTTGTTAGTGTGTGTGTGTGTGTGTGTGTGTGTGTGTGTGTGTGAGAGAGAGAGAGAGAGAGAGAGAGAGAGAGAGGCAGCAAAATGAGAATCTTTACTTTCTCCTCTACATCTGTTTTATTGCTTTATCTTTGGCTTCCTTCAGGACAGAGGTGGTGGATAGATCAGAGTTTAGCACTGGAAATGAGCTTTTGGGCTATGCAGAAAACTGTGTTAGATTTCACAGCAAGAAAAAAGATGACTATCTAGCATTACTAGGCTGTTAACCCAATAATGTCTGCTGCTTCATGGACATACAGCATGGCCTTTAGCTTGCCCTCCTCTACCCCCCCCCCCCCGAATTTCTTTGTCGCCTCTGGAGGCTGAATGGGATGAGTTTGAGGCACCTAGATGTGTGGGCACGTGGCTGCATGGGAGTAGCGAACGTCATCCAATGAATTTGCCTGGCAGTACGCTCAAAAGTGGGAAAGTACAGGTGGGTCCCCATATCCACGGATTCACTATCCACGGTTTCAGTTACCCATGGATCGCCCCCCCCCCCAGGCTTTTATTTTTTTCCCAGTAAGCTTCGTTTCTTCCTTAAAGAAACGGGAGAAGCAGCCTCTGGGTGCTTATTGCAGACAAGTAGAACGAGACTAAGTCCTAGAGAGGCTCTGCAAGGTTAACAGAAACCTTGCAGAGCCTCTCTAGGACGTAGTCTCGTTCTACTTGCCTGCAATGGAGGCTGCTTCTCTGTTTGTTTTAAGGAAGAAACAAAGCTTGCTGAAAGAAAAATAAGAGCTGGGGTGCGTGCGCACGCCTGCCCGCAGGGGAGGCAGGGTGGGGGGCCCTCAGGAAACCATGGAGGGGGTGTTCGCTCCTATCCACGGTTTCAAGTATCCACAGAGGGGCCTGGAACATATCCCCAGAGGATATGGGGGGGAGTACTGTACTTCATACATTTAGCCTAGCATTCAGCACTTTAAGATAACCACTGTTTTAGCTCAAAATCATTTTTCAAATCCAGGGAGGATGGGTCTGGCGGTGGCAGTTAGCCATCATAAATGGAACCTCCATGGTCAAGCATAGTGTAGCTAAGAATTTCAAGTGGTGGAGGGCAAGAAGAATGTGGTAATCCCCTCCGTCCCACTTTGCTTTGTAGCGTCATCTGGCTGGCTGCAGTTGGAAACAAAATGCTAGAGTAGATGGACCTTTCTGTGCTCACACCAGGCGATCTATCGTGTATTGGCCTTTTGCTGCTTGGTCGAGATGTGTTGAAACTGTTTTCGCAGAGATACTAGGTTTTGGGGGGTTTTTTGTGCTAGCAGCTGTTTTTGCAGGACACAGGTGTGTCTGAAATATGTGTATTTAAAGCCAGGTTCCCAGAGTGCTACAACATTTTGCTGTGGATTAGTATGGACAACTTCCTTGTCTCGGAGGGCTATGTTGAGAATATACCCCGAACCTCCGAACGCACTTTTAATCTGTCTTGTTTGCATGTCGTAAACATTTGCTTATTTAAAATCTTCCCACTCTGCCTTTCAACCAAACAGTCCCCAAGGTGGTTTATAAGCAATGCATTTACTGTAAAACAATCTTCTAAAAATAAACATTTGGAAAGACCAAAACGATTAAAACACACACACCAAAAATGCATACAGAATGGAACTCTGCCCTCTTCCACAAAAAGCAGCATAAAACGAAGTGCAGGCAGATGGAGTTTCCTTAAACGATTTCCATAAATGCCTAGGCAATATATAATATTAAATATAACTGTTTAAGGCATTTTTACCCAAGGGTGTATATACGCAACAGGAGTTAAATGTGTACACCTGTGGGCTGGGAGAAAATGGGTTTTAATACAGGGGTTCTCAACTTCTTCCCGGCCTCTAGCGCCACTCTCCTGCTGCATACCACTGGAAGTGACTGGCAATCATTGCCAGTTACTTTCAGGTTTTCGGAGGCCAGAAAATGCAGGTAAGAGGCCTTGTGCAGGTGGGAGAGCCTTTCTCAGTGTTCCCAAGAGGCTCGGCCAAAGGCAGGAGCCTCTCAGGAGTGAAAACACGCCACCGAAAGCGCCATGTCGGAGCGGGGTTCTGGTGGTCCGAGTACCACTAGCAATCGGCCGAAGTACCACTGATGGTACAAGTACCACTGGTTTGAGAACCCATAATATTAAAAATAACTGTCAATTGGATGTCGCAGTGGTGGTAGGGTACATACCTCACAGATTTGGGGAAGTTTTATGAATGCAGGGACTGCCACAGAGAATCCCTGTCCCTAACTCCCGTCCATGTCACCAGTCTGGGAGGGGTAATGGCAGCCAGCACATGGTCTCTGTACAGGAGCCTAGCAACAGACTCTCAGGTTTGTGAATAGAGTTGATACCGTAGTGCAATTGGTGCATGTGTTGAATGTCTCCTACTATATCTTAATACTTTTTGATGAATTTCAGAAACTGGAGTCTGTCGTCTTGCTTTTTTTTTTTTTTTGCATTTTGTTTTTTAACATAGGGGGCATTTGATTAGCATAACTATGAAACTACTTTTAATATAATATAACATACAGTATTTATATACTGCCTTTCTTGGTCATTGGATTTCTCCTCCAACCTTAATCCAAGGCGGTGCACATGGGTAGGCTGTCCTAACCCCCCTTGGGTTTTTTTTACAATATATATAAATGTCCAATCTTTTCATGAATGGCTACTTTCCAGCTGCTATCCTTTTTACAGTCTGACAATTCTGCTAGCTGGCGCCTCCCACACTTGACCGACGCAGCTGGGAGCTCCCATCTCTCCTCCTGGAGGTTTTCACAGCTTTTTGCCGGCGGCGTGTCTCGAACTTATTAAGTTCACTGGTCTTCGGGCTTTGAAGGCAGCAGCTCTCCCAACTAAGCCAGACTCTTTCTACTTTTGGACTGTCTCTTAACTTTCTACTTAAATATATGAACTTTTTTTAAAAAAGTAATTAAGGTCTAAAATAAACCCTAAGGTCTAATTTTAGACCTTAATTACTTAAAAGTAATTGAGGTCTAAAATAAACCACATGTGGGAGGAAGGGGGTACACTGCACCTTTTACAGCTGGGTTAACAAGCAGCAGTCTGTGATGATTACGATGATCCATTTTGGCTCCACATTCAACCAGTCTTAAGGCCTTCTCAATTCATGGTTTGACTTTGAAAGAAACACATAGTGCCGAAGGTGATGACATCTCCAGCTTCTGGGAAATGATTGCTCTCTAGTGCCCTCTACTGCCCTCTACTGCTTTTGCCTTCAGCTTCATCCCTTGAACCTTCCGCATCTTCAGTATTCCACCTGTTTCGAAGAATTCTGCAAAAATGCACCTGTTTTGGAAATTTCAAAAGACTTTCAGTTCTTTTTTTCCTTTTTTAAAAGAGCTTTCTTCAACCACAGATGTTCAGAGTAGGCAACAGCTTTGTAGAGCTCAAACGTTAAAATAGATATTGTTGGTAGTCATGTTCTTAACCCGTACCATTTTGAACATGCCACTTGGATTCCTCTTAATGCATAGCAGCATAAATGTTTTGCAGAACAAAAGGGCAATTTATACCAACTCTAGGTATTGATCAACTTGAGGAAGAAAGCTTGGGAGTAAAGCAGTTCTAGGTCTAGGAGGGTTGAAGCCACCAGTTTGTCACAAATATAGGAAGAGTCTTGCTGGATGAGGCTAAAGGTCAGTTTAATCCAGCATCCTCTTTTCTATTAATGGCCAACCAGGTGCTTTTAGGAGTCCTTGAGCAGCACATGAAAGCAAAGCTATCCCCTGCTGTTTTTCCCCCACCCCACAACTGCTATTCAGTAGCATGCTTCCATAGATTTGTACCCTGGACAGGTTCTATTAATAGCTAATAGCCATTGATAGAGTTATCCTATACAGAACAGGATAGTTCACCTGCTTTGCATGCAGGGTTCACTTCCTGGCTACTCCAGGTGGTTCTGCCTCCTGCCAAATACCAAAATACAGGCCGTGGCATCTGTAATCACTCAGGAATTCGTGTCCTGACCTTGGCTATGTTTAGGATTCACTGGAGGACCGGAATTCCAGGTGTTGACATTCACCCACCTGGGCAGTGAAGACACGTGTGCTACAAGGCGCTTTGCGATACCTGTCTGGCAGGTGTGTCATCATCACTCAGACACCTGCATCACACAGACAGGGCAAACTTGGCACGGTGAGGGAGCAACACTGTGCTCTAGTGCTGAACTGGATCAGTGGTTATGGTGGAAGATGGGGTGGGCGTACTGATGGGGTGGGCGTACTGATATTTTACATGGGGAATGAGGGTGGATCTCTTCTGGCCTGTGGGGGAGCAGCTTTGTGGAAGATGAGCAGGATCTCTGTGATACACCTGGAATGATTTGGCCCTGCTGGGATCTGAAGGAGGGCAGCAAGTGGCTGGTGTAAAGGCAAGAATGGCAGTGGGAGCTGGTAGGAGTGGGAACCTAATGAACTACAGGTGGGCCCCCATATCCACGGATTCGTTATCCACGGTTTCAGTTATCCACGGATCGCGGAGACCCCCCCCCAGGCGTTTACTTTTTTCCCAGTAAGCTTAGTTTCTTCCTTAAACAAATAGGAGGAGCATCCTCTGGCTGCTTATTGCAGGCAAGTAGAACGAGACTAAATCCTAGAGAGGCTCTGCAAGGTTAACAGAAACCTTGCAGAGCCTCTCTAGGACTTAGTCTCATTCTACTTGCCTGCAATGGAGGCTGCTTCTCTGTTTGTTTTAAGGAAGAAACAAAGCTTGTTGAAAGAAAAACAAGAGCTGGGGTGTGTGCGCACGCCTGCCTGCAGGGGTGGCAGGGCAGGGGCCCCTCAGGAAACCATGGAAGGGGGGTTCGCTCTTATCCACGGTTTCAAGTATCCACGGAGGGGCCTGGAACATATCCCCAGCGGATATGGGGGGAGTACTACTCCCATTTGCATAGCGAGCCAGAGAGTAAACTGGAAGGAGCTACAAAAGACAGTGGGATGGACTTGGCTGAATCACGGTGGAAATGCCTTTCCTTGGGCTGACATCGGATGAATGGAGGGTTCCTTGCCCCGGAAGCAAGATACAGGCCGTGCTTTCCAACGGTTCCTGAATTCCATCTCGGTGTACGTCTCCAACATTCCTTTTCTGTAAGCAGATATGTTCTGCCACGAAGGGCTGGTGATCAGGACAGCTGGAATAGGCAGCTCCCTTTCAGACCCGAGTTCTGAAATGGATCCAAGTAACAGCTGACTTTTTTTTTTTTAATTTTCCACTGCAGCCATCGTTGCTTAGTCCCAGTAGACTTTGGTGAAATGCAAGATCTGTTTTGCACGTAGCACCATCTCACTTCATGAAGGTAGCGATCCTAGACGGTTTATCTAGGCAACAGGTCCTATTGAACTCAAATGGACTGACTCCTGAGTAAACATGCTGAGTGAGGATGACAGTGGGAGCCTGCAAAACGCTTTCTCCACTCCATGTTTTATCTATCGGTTGTTTTTAATATATATATTTATATTTTTGCCCTCTGCACTGCGTTGTAAGGCTATTAAAAGCGGTTTTTTTATCAGTTCAGTTGTATCTCCCCCACCTTTCTCCTAACTTGTTTTGTTTGCCTAACGTTCAGTCTGAAGAAATTCTGGTGAAAAGCTTGCTCCCTAATTTGCAACATGTTGATTGGTCCTTATAAAGAGGTATTGCACATTTGTCACTGTTATACCATCAGCTCCCTAAAGGTGGTACCCTGAGTGAGAGAGGGGTGTGTGTGTGTGTGTGTGTGTGTGTGTCTGTCCCTATGCTCTTTGCAGGACTGCTTGCTTGTATTGTGGTTACTTTAATTCTGTCACTTCCGGACAACACTGTGCTTTCTAAGTGCCTTCTCGCACTACCTTGGAGAGGTCTGATTTTTGACTTAACACTCATCATGCGCAGAAAAAGCAGCGCTTACCCCGTTTCATTGCAAATAAGATCTACACTGTAAGTAAGACCTACCGTCTTTTTTTTTTTTTGCATGATTTTTGCTGGCACTCCCCTGAGGTCTTTCATAAGACCTCCTCTGAAAATAAGACCTGCCGTGTTTTTGGGGAGCCAAAATTTAATATAAGACCCTGTCTGGTGGTAGGTAATGGTGGTAGGATTTAAGACTTGGCAGGTTTGTGGTTGGGGCTTCGTATCAGCACACCTGGGAATGGGGTGCGTGTGGATTGCTGTAAGACAGGAGTGGGCTTCATTGTGTTCCTCCTTTAAATGTCAGAGACAACAGAACTGCTCTTTGCTTTGAGTGGGATTTTGAAACTTGCACACTGCTAGCTGTGGAATTGCTGCATGTGGAACATTTGGACACCGGAGTGGCACCAGTGTGCAGCTCCAACTTCTGGAGGCAGGAGAGCTCCAGGCATCTCCCTGAGGAGGCTGAGAGCTCCATCGTGTGTGGCACAACTGCAGGACACTCCACGGGTAAAGGCAGCCACTTAAGGCTAGTGTATTCTTTCCTATTGTAGCATACAGGAAGGCAGCTGGCCAGGGAGGGGACTTTCCTTCAGCAAAATGACAAAAGCTTTGACTTGAAAGGATCTGGTGGTTGCTGAGAGATGCTGTGTGTTCGGGTAAGGCCTAGAGGCACTTCAATGTTTTCTGGGGGGGATGTCCGACACTTTTTTCTTTTATATTGGAGATGGCTGCTTTCTTTCCCCACCTAGGGTCTGTCCCATTGCAGCCGAGACCCTCTTAATTCCATCTGGGTGCAATCGATGTATGATAAGGAGGTGGAGCTGAAGGCTCTGAAAAGCAGGGGAGTTGCTGAGCTGGGACTGTAGGCACTATGTGTTCTTCAGCTCTGATCCGTATCGACGATTTTGGTGCATTACATTGCCAGTGAAAGCGTGGGTTTATACGAAAGCAGAAGCAGATTGGGGCTGGAGCCGATAGCTGGCTTGGAGTTATGATGATCTACGGCTGGACATCTTGCCTCTTGATCTAAATTATGGATGCTGGGGGTAGCAGTGGAGAATTGGACTATGGCAGCTCAAGGAAAGGCACTCTGTTCAACCTCAGAGACGCCTTTGATTAATCAAAATGCTAGGACCTTGGTCAGCGATGGGTCTGGATTCCCAAACAGATTACACCTGACCTCAAGTGGATCGCCCTCGGGGCAGAACCACTGTTTTCTTTGTGGTGTTTTGGATTTCTCTTCGAAGAGAACAAGGGGGTGGAAAGGGGGTGCACGTGCAAGGGAGGACAGCATTTCCTTATCTAGTTGTGCAGAAGATACTTTAGTGCAATGGTTCCCAAACTTTTTAGCACCAGGACCCACTTTTTAAAATGCCACTCTTATCAGGACACACCTAGCTTTACAAGACTTTTTTTTTAAAAAAGGGGATCGTGAAAGAAATGTATTTATTTGGGGGAAAACTCAATTCATTTCTCGTAATGAGGCAGCCCTAATGAATAACCTCAAGGATTGAGGGGTTTAGTTATGTGACCCAACCTTCACCTGCCCCCAGTGGCGTCACTGTGACGCGCGTCACCCCAGAGCGGGGGACGCGCGTCACCACCACCCCCGATTCACCCCCCCCGACACCCCCCCCGAATCACCCCCTCCTACAGAAACTTACCTTTTTCCGGCGCTCGTCACCGGCCGGGAAGCGCTCCAGGGCCTTCTGAAAAGAAGAGGCCCAATGCGCTTGCGTTAAAACGCGATCTTTGAAGATTTTCGCGCATGCGCAGACCCTTCTGAGGGCAAGAGGGCAGGCCCTTGCCCTCAGAAAAGGGTTTGCGCATGTGCGAAAACCTAAAAAGTTCGCGTTTTAACGCAAGCGCTCCAGGGCCTCGTCTTTTCAGAAGGCCCTGGAGCGCTTCCCGGCCGGTGACGAGCGCCGGAAAAAGGTAAGTTTCTGTAGGAGGGGGTGATTCGGGGGGGTGTCGGGGGGGTGAATCGGGGGTGGTGGTGACGCGCGTCCCCCGCTCTGGACGCTCCCCGGCCTCGGAGCGTCCGGCCTCCGGAGGGTGACGCGCGTCACCCCTTGGCGCGCGTCACCCCCCGGCGGCCCGCTACAGTGACGCCAGTGCCTGCCCCCACTACCTGTCATTGACAGTCTTGGGGGAAAAATACACACCAGAAAATAGATACTCAAACATTTATCTCCCTATATTTACACAAGCTTGCAAACTGCAGGAGCTCAGCTATTTGCAGGGCAATTAGCAGCTGATTTTTAAATAGCCTCAGGGCTTGAGGCAATTACGTATCTGATCTTTCCATCACCCCTGTTTTCATTGGAGGCTCTGTGGGACCCACCAGAAATCAGGGTCCCGACCCACAGTTTGAGAAACACTGCTTTAGTGTGTGCAGCTTTTTTACCCTTTTGTGCCAAGCTGTGCTCGCAAAGAATTCCTTTTTTTTTTAACAGTATAGCTCTTAAAAATATAGAAGTCCTGCAAGCCCTTTACATCGGGTTACTGGAGAAAAAGAGAGGGAGCACACATGTAACCAAGCAGTGGTGGGCATATAGTTGAAGCTATATGGTGTAGTGGTTTGGGAGTCGGACTTAGACCTGGAAGATCCAGGTTCAAATCCCTGCTCAGCCATGAAGCTTCCTGGGTGACCTTGAGCCAGTCACTATCTCTCAGCCCCACCTACCTCACAGGGTTGTTGTGAGGACAAAAAAAGGAGGGGAGGAAATATGTACACCACTCTGAGCTCCCTTGGAGGAAGGGCGGCATAAAAATGTGAAAAATAAATAAATAAACATTGCAAGTGAGTACCGTGTCGCAGTGTGCAATTAACGATGGGCCTTAGTATGAAACAAGCCCGGCTGTGATATTCTGGGCAAGCTGATTTTAAGGAGAAGGGGAAAATAACTCGGTAGGAGTAAAAATCTCTAGGAAATCTGCTGTACTGTATTTTCCTGGTGTCGTCTTTGTTTCTCTTTCCCCTCCTTCTCTAGAGGCAGGGTTTCCTCTTTCTTGCCATGCCGATGTGGCTTTGAGTCACTCTGGGAGCAGCAGGAACTGTGGAGTGATGTCAGCTCCGAGCAGGGAAATGGGAGGAGACACAGGGCCTGTTTGGCTGGCTGGCTGACTGGCTAGCTAGCTAGAAACTCTGCCACAGTTGATGGGGCAAGGATGCGAAGCAGGCACATCAGCCACAGGCGATCCACGTCTTGCCTCCCCCTCCAGAGAGGGTGACTCGCTAACCCCTCGCCAGGATGAAGGGGAAATACAAAGGTAACATTTCTGTTCCCTGAGAACAACTTATTCTCTACCTGGCTTCCAGACCAGTGTTGTCGGATCCTTGAAATGCACATCTGTGGCGAAGCAGATCCCCAGCTGCTGTTGTGTCGCCGCCAAGAGAATTGGCGCTGTTAAAAGGGGGAAGTACGCTGGATTCGGGTTTCACCTCTGCTCTGAACTCTTTAAGCAGCCTTAGGGAAGCTGCCATCTCACAACCTCTATCTCCATCCCTTCAAAATCTGTGATAGGGGAATAATGCTGTGATTGGTGAATGCTGTGATTGGTGAATGGGAGGAGGTGAGGGGACCGTATCTGGGGAATGGTTACTCAGGTGGTTGCAGGATGCAGGGCACGTCAGTGGGGACAGGCTGGAAGGGACAAGAGGCAGTATGGTGTAGTGGTTATAGAGCTAGACTTGTAACTGGGCAGACCTGGATTCAAAAGGCTGCCTTCTCCCAGATATAGATATCCTGCCTCTACATCACCTGCGGCCCTGATCCAAATGCTCTTGCCGTCAGAAATACAGCAGGCATTCATTGGAGCTGGGTGTTTTTTGGTGGTGGCACTGATATGGAATATCTTGTATATGGAGGCTCGTATGCCATCTCTCCCCCCCCCCCCCATTGCTGTGCTTCTTCAGGTAGCAAGTTAAAAAGTGACTTCTTCTCTGCTGTGCATTTGGAGGAAGCTGCTACTGACATTGTTGTTTCACTGTTGATGCTGGGTTGTGGTTTTTGGGGTGGTGGTTGTGCTTCACTGCTCTTTTCATGCTGCTGTTGCTTAGCTGTGCTTTTTCATTTGTATTCTTTCATGATGGTGGTACTATGTGGAGTGTGTGTGTTTTGTTTTTCTGCTGTTCGCCACCTTGAGTTGCTTGTGGTCTGAGAGGCAGGATGTACATCTTTCATAATAAAATAAATGTTAAAAGCCCTGCTCAGCCACAAAGCTCGTTGGGTAACCTTCAGCTTGTGGCTGAAGTCTTGGCCTTGCCTACTTCACAGGGTTGTTGTGGAGAGGATAAATGTGGTGTGCCCTGTGTTCTTGGAGAGAGGGGGGATGATGTAATAAATAAAAGCACTACAGTGCCTTGCAAATGGGCAGCACTACTTGGACTGCGGCGTTGTGATGACTGCTGGTTAGTGAACAGAGGCAGGCCGCTGGGGTTGAAACAGGATGTTCAACAAGCATAGCGTCAAACAGCGTCTGGTTTCTGCAAGGTTTGTCTCTTTCTTTTTGTCTGCTTATTAGTTATCCCTGGGGCTATGTTTGTGTTCCACCTATGCACAGACTCTAGTAGTGAGCAGAGAATTCAGACTTCTGAAAATACAGCAGCTTTCATTTGTGGGGAGGGCCAAGTTTCTAGCCCTTTATGGCTACAGAGGTTCTCAAAAAAGCATATGCAGGGCCTACCTGTATCACATAAGACTGGTCCCATGTGTATGCATTTAAAATACCATGAATAATACACAACGACACAAAGACCATTAAGCAAGAGTTAGCATCAATGCAACAAGATGAATGGTTCTCGCCTCACAAAATGTCTGTGGGGAAAAAAACACAAGTTTTAGCCCGGTACCTCTGTGCTTAATGGTATCAACACTGGGCAAATTATTTACAGGAAGGATGTGCTACAGGGGTTAACCCAGTGAGAACAATACCTTCAACCCAGTGGGCTATGTTAAGAATACATGAAGAGCCTGGGGAAGCATTTTTAATATGACGGCCTGGTCACACGCCATAAATTCTTTATTTATTTTATTTATTTATCGTCCTACCCAGCCTTTCAACTACACAGTCCCCAAGGCTGCATATGCATTCTTTCATTCATTCATTCATTCATTCATTCATTCATTCATTTTTCTCCCACCTTTCACTAAATTGACCCAAGGTGGCTGACTGGCCTGTTTATTTATCCAGTCAGTCAGTCATTCCTCTCCCATCTTTCACGAAATACTGTAGTCCCAAAATGACTAACGGCCCAATCCAGCGCAGGTTTGGACCGGTGAAGCATGTGCTCCACTGCCCTAAGGAGTCACAAACGAGCTGTAAAGCGCGTTTGCGGCTCCTTTAGAGTAAGTGGCGCTGGTGCAGACGCTGTCATCCTGGTCCCGCGCCGGTTGGGCAGGGGAGGGCGGGCAGGGGTGGTGAGAGAGGGGGCCCCTTCCCTCGAAATGAGCCCGGGCCACACCGGCGCAGCCCGCCATTGGCCTAGGATGCAGCCACCGGCCCTTTAAGCCTGCATTTTAGGCAGGATCCGGCTGTAAGGCTGCTATCCTACGCACACTTACCTGGGAGAAAGTACCACTGAACTCCGTGAAACGTACTTCTGAGTAGACATGCATAGAATTATGCTGTAACAGCATAAAAACAATTTACTATAAAATCAAATTCAAAGTTATTAGAAAGAAAATTAAAGTCTTGAAGCAGTAGATAAAGGAACAGTTTCCATCTGGTGGAGCAGATGAGTCTTGAGCACCTTTTTAAAAACAAAGCAGGCAGCAGTCCACATGCCCCACATTGGGGGAGGGGCCATCACGAAGGAGGCTCTGTCCCACATTCATGCTAGTTGAGCTTTTCTCAGGGATGGCATGCAACAGAGTGGGCCCCCCCTCTGCAGGTCAGATCTGTCATTCATATGACAGAAGGCGGCCAATTCATATGGCCCGTAACGTATTGAGGCCCTAAACTGTGTGATTTTAAATGCTAATACTAAGCAATACATTTTAAAATACAGGTTGAGTATCCCTTATCCAGACTGCTCAGGATGGGAAGTTGTCTAGATTTCAGATTTGTCTGGATTTCGGAATATTTGCATAAATATAATGAGATAGCTTGGGGATGGGACCCAAGTCTAAACACGAAATTCATTTGTCACTTATACACAGAGCCTGAAGGTAATTTTATACATACAATATTTTAAAATAATTTTGTGCCTCAGCATGTCTTGCGCTATACCAGCCAGGTGCTGGAAAACTTTTTTTTTAAGTCAGTCATAGCCCCCAAAATGTCTAGAGTTTGGAATAGTCTGGATTTCGGATGTCCGGATAAGGGGTAACCAACCTGTAATGCGTTCCAAAAGACCGAAGATGTTTTAGAAAACCCTGCAAAATGGAACACAGATGAAGAAAAAGGCAGCATAAAACAATTCTGTGGTCGAGCTTTGCTTGCAAAAGATCCCAGGTGGTGGTTGTCTGGTTTATCTGATGCAGAAATGAACCACAGAGAAGATTCTGTCCCTGGTAGTCGCTTATCTCAGCTCCAGTGGGTGTGAGTGGGGTGCCCAGAGCAGGGCCTGTATCGAACATCTGAACAATCAGGGAGGTTCATTGGGGAGTAGGCGATAACTCATGGCATCCTGGTACCAACCATTCAGGGCTTTGAAGTGCAGGGTTTGACTCGAACCTTGTTCCTGGAAATAAATCGGTAGCCGGTGCAGATATTTAAGCTCCATGATTCTCTCCATCACTTGCAGAATAAGAGCCGTTTTGTGTAGTGGTCACAGTTTTGGTCTAGAGCTGGGGAGGTTTGGATTCATTCCTCTCCCACCCCCCCCACCCCCCCAGCCATGAAACTCACTTGGTGTTCTTGGAGCAGTCATTTTCAACCTATCCTTCCTACCTTACATGGTGGTGGTAAGGATAATGGTAGGGAAGTGGGAGAGAAAGATGCATGCCTCCGTAACTCCTTGGAGGCAGGGCAGAATAAATGTGCAATATAATTTATTATTTTCACATGTTTATAGCCCACCAAGGAGCTCAGGGTGATGTGCATGATTCCTTCCCTCCTTTTGTCCTCACAACAACCCTGTGTGGTAGGTGAGGCTGAGAGATGGTGACTGGCCCTCCTGGTCACTCAGGAAGCTTCATGGCTGAGTAAGGACTTGAACCTGGATCTTCCAAGTCTACGTCCGACTCCCGAACCACGATGCCTTCCTGGCTGGCTGCATGCAAATTTAAAACACACATGTGCTAAGAATCCATTACCGTTTCTAGAAGTCTTGGATTCAGGTTTCCTTGATGTGGAATTGGATCCATGTTCTAAAACAAAGTACACGCTGTGCTTGTTTTGGCTTTCTTTCTGACCACAACCCCTGCACCCGCTGAGCTCCAACAGCGCTTCAGTGTTGTCTCTCACGCTCTCTATGCCAGCTGTTTGGCAGTGACCAGTTTGCTGTGTGCTGTCCTCCAGCCAATGCTCTCTCCCTCGCTTGGCTTGTTGCCTGCTTTGGGGGCGAGGAGGGGCTGCAAGCTGGGTCACCCACACGGCCCCCCCCCCCCGTGGTTCCAAGCCAGGCAGGTGCAAAAGTCCTCCTGGCTCCCGCCTCCAGCAGCAGGTCTCTTGCTGCACGGCTGCCTACCTCCTCCTGTGAGCGGATCGCTTTAAGGTTTCCTCCCCGTCACACTCCCACGGTTTTTCCGTCTTAAATTGCTACTTACTGATAATGAGAGCCCAGAAATAAACACAGGCGGATGCCTGTGCAGCTGGGGAGGCCTCGGCAGGGACACTCGAGTTCCTGTCTCTGCATGTGTGAAATCAGTGTGAGATAAAATGGCCATTGCAGTGGCAGAACCAGGTCCCTTAGATAAATAGGTACCGCTTGCGGGAAGGTAAACAGCGCTCCGTGTTCCAGCCGCATGCTACGCGCTGCGGCAAGGAGAGTCATGCCGGCCACATGACCACGGAGGCGTCTTCGGACAACGCTGGCTCTTCGGCTTTGAAATGGGGATGAGCACCACACCCTAGAGTCGGACACGACTGGACTTCATTGTCAGGGGTCACCGTTACCTTTTTTACCCCAAGGGACCTGAATAAAAGCAGAATGTCCTTCTCCTCCGAGGGATCTATGCAGCCCACAATCTTTTTGCACGTTGGGTACATGGAACGTCTTATGGTCCTCCTCATCCCTTGGGGCTGCATTGACGCTGGAAAGTTGGGTAGGATTGGGACCGTAGGGACTTGCCAAAGAATCACTCCGTAGCTCACGGCTGAACTGAGCAAGGGATTCAGCTTGGGTCACCTGGTTCCGGTTCCGAACTGTGCACTCCGGGACAGCCTGAGTTTCGAGTTAGAGGCTGGAACTGTACAAAGGTGAGCAAGGGTGAACTTCAGCTAACAAAGTGGTGCCACTTCTGCTTGGTGTGGCAAGAAAAGCCCTTCCCAGGCGCCTGCCTGCATTTTTCTTGATCTCCGTTGCAGTGCTCCAGGGACAAGCAGCAACTTCCTCCAATTATCATTGCTTTTCCTTTCCTGATTACCCTTTCAGCACCTCCCTCTGCCTTAACCTGCAAGCCTCTAGTCTCACAAGGACTTTGCCAGGAGGAGGAGGAGGAGGAGGCGTCCTTTTAAAAAAATAAAAGGTTTGGCTGCCTCCTGCTAAATGCCTCCTTTCCTCTTAGGAACCCACCCTATTTCTTTCCCTTGTTTTTATCAGTGATGTCATGCAAACTCTTTGGGAAACTTGATCTTAACAGGAAATCCAACATTTGTGACAGGAATGCATAGCGCAGATAATGAATAAATGTGTGGTCCGTTTTCCCCCCCCCCCCCCCCATGCTTTCTCCAGGATTGGTTTTTTGTGTGTGTTTCAGTTTCGCTAAAGAACTGGAGAGGGAAGCTGGAGCTCCTGGCTAGCAAGGGGCAATAGGAGTGCCATGTCGGGGCCCAGGGGAAAATCCGCTCCAGGCCTTTCTGATTTCCAGGGACGTTATCGGTTTGGCAGAATAGTGCAAAAGCTGGAGGGCAGGCACATGAAACAAGTGCACACCCTCCTTTTCTCCCCCATGGCTGATGACAAACTCCTATTGTGCCTGTTGAACTGCAGAGGAGGGCAAGACCTCAGGCAGGCCAGGCTGCGTTGGATGGGAGCGAGGGAACTGCATCTCTTTAGATGGAACTGTCTGCTCTTCTTTGAAACCATCGTGCAAGTATTTCTCAAGACTTAGTAGAAACTTTCCCCAAAACACTTTTAAATTTTCCACTGCAACCTTAAGGGTTATTTTGCAATTATATCATGCATCTTCCTAAAACCTTCATTGCTCACATAACGGTGGAGTATCGTGACGTTTTGGGTGGCTGTAAAATTGCCCTCACTCCCAGAATCAAACTCCAAATTGGGGCACTTCTGAAATGCAAACTGAAGCCGGTTTTAACTACAGGTGGGCCCCCATATCCATGGATCTGCTATCCACGGTTTCCGTTATCCATGGATTGCAGGGACCCCCCCCCAGACTTACTTTTTTTCCCCAATAAGCTTTGTTTCTTCCTTAAACAAACAGGAGAATTGTTGCAGACAAGTAGAACGAGACTAAGTCCTAGAGGGGCTCTGCAAGGTTAACAGAAACCTTGCAGAGCCTCTCTAGGACTTAGTCTCGTTCTACTTGCCTGCAATGGATGCTGCTTCTCTGTTTGTTTTAAGGAAGAAACAAAGCTTGCTGAAATAAAAATAAGAGCTCGGGGGGGCAAGCACGCCTGCCCGCAGGGGAGGCAGGATGGGGACCCCTGAGAAAACCATGGGGTGGGTGTTTGCTCCTATCCACGGTTTCAAGTATCCACGGAGGGGCCTGGAACATATCCCCAGCGGATATGGGGGGAGTACTGTAGTACACTTTCCCACCTGGTGTAGAATTAGCCCTGTAGTGGGAGAAAGGGTTGGGCACGTTGTTCCAGCGCTCTTGGAGAAAGACGTTTCTTTGGGGAAGTGATGACAAACAACTTTGTAGACTAAACATGTCTGCTGTGTGAGTGAGTGAGTAAGTGAAACCTTTATTGGCATAACAAAACAAACATACATACAACACATACATACATATAAAAACATAACAATTGCCCCAATTCCTAACGTGAATATTTAAATCTGTCCCCGCAAATGCAGCCACACTCCGTCCGTCCAAGCATGATCTCGTCTCTCCCAAACCTTGTTTTAATTTTTGGCCTCCCATTTTTGTCTCTTGGGTCCCCCTGAAGGGTGGGGTGTCTTCCTGGAGCTTGGGAGACGCCTTGTCCAGTTTCACGATGTCTGTGCAAACCTTCAAGGGGCTGGTAAGGGAAACCCAGGGTATGGGTGGAAATGTAAGGGCGCCTGGTTGTGTTTTCATGGATTTGCTTCCTTAGACCATTCCGTCATAGGAAGCTTTGTTCACTCAAAAAGAAAATTCCTTGGTGAGTCATGGCAGACAAGGATTAAATCAAGGGTTTGTGACTCATTCCTTGACTTAGCAAAAACCTCCTCATATTTTATGAGTGGCTCGACCAGCTTGCGCTGTTGTGGAGCTTGGAGGATCTGCAAGTGAATTTGGGGCCGGCTCTGTCACTTCCGTTTCTTCTCTCTCTCTCTCAGCACAATTTCGTTCTCTCTTGCCTAAGGCCCTGTTGAGGTCCTGTCTATTTTTTTCCCACATTTTTATACCGCCCTTCCTCCAAGGAGCTCAGAGTGGTGTACATATTTCCTCCCCTCCTTTTTGTCCTCACAACAACCCTGTGAGGTAGGTGGGGCTGAGAGATAGTGACTGGCCCAAGGTCACCCAGGAAGCTTCGTGGCTGAGCAGGGATTTGAACCTGGATCTTCCAGGTCTAAGTCTGACTCCCAAACCACTACACCATCCTGGCTCTAGAAAACTCTTTAACTTCTTAGTTTTGATCTACACACACAATGTAACGCAGTAGGGATGATGTGATAGAAACACTGAGATGGGTGGATGAACTATACTTCGTTAAGCTGCCGGGGGGGGGGGGGCGGGAGCGGAGAATTTCACCCCTATGTAAAAGTGAGTTAGAGTACCATTTAACATTGTATAGCAGTTTCTGAGGGATGTGTCCTTGCAACAACTCTGTGAAGTTTGTGAGTGATGTTCTCTCCATATTGCAGCTGAGACTGGGATCGTGTTGCTTGCCCAAGACCACGTAGTGGAACCCCCAAGGGGGTCACGAAGCAGTTTCTGGAGGCTTGCGAATGTTGACTGGATGACCACACCCAAGATGGTGGCTCACTTCCCCCCCCCCCCCCACTGCAGAGAAAGAAATGTCTGATGCTCTCTTGGGGCTTGTTTGCTCACCTTTGTGCTACTTTCTGCTTGCCTTTTAGCATCTCTGTTAATATTAGCTCGGGCCAGTGGGTGGCACAGTGGGTTAAACCGCTGAACCATGAGCTGTCGATCGAAAGGTCGGCAGTTCGAATCCGCGACGGGGTGGGCTCTCGTTGCTTGGCCAGCTCCTGCCAACCTAGCAGTTCCAAAGCATGTTAATGTGAGTAGATAAATAGGTACCGCTTGCGGGAAGGTAAACAGCGCTCCGTGTTCCAGCCACATGCTACGCACTGCAGCAAGGAGAGTCATGCCGGCCACATGACCACGTAGGCGTCTTCGGACAACGCTGGCTCTTCAGCTTTGAAATGGGGATGAGCACCACACCCTAGAGTCGGACACGACTGGACTTAATTGTCAGGGGTCACCTTTACCTTTTTTACCTAATATTAGCTCACTTCCCCCCCCCCCAAAAAATGGGGCTGCTGCATTTGAGCACAACTTTAAAAAATGTGACTTATTTTAAAGAGTGTAATTTATTTAAAAACAATGACATCACTTCCTGCTTAATGACATCACTTCCGGCCCTAGGTCTTAGGGGGGGATCCCGACAGATTGTCATTCTACAAAAGGGGGTCCCAATGCTAAATAGGTTGGGAACCAGATTTGAACCTGGGAAGTCCTGATTTTACAGTACTGTATTGTGCTACAGCTTTATCCAGCCCTATGCAAGGGTTTGTTTTTACTTTCACAACCAAACTGGTTAATACAGGGATCTAGGGAAATCCCACCTGTTGCCTCTTCCCCTGGCTTCCCTTGGCTGCTCTGCAAGAAGTCCCTGTTTCCTTGGTCCCACCATTCCCAAGCCACCCTTGCTGTGTGACTGTAAAAAGCAGTTTGGGGCAGGGTCCCAGTGCGTACTTGTCCAATGCTCAAAACCTTTTTCTGCCTCCACTTCAGACGGCTGCTGCTCTCCACCTTCTCCAGAGTGTGAATTAGTTTACAGGCACCACGCTAAGGGTTGGTCTAGCCCACCTTGCTGGTTTGACTGCATTCATTAGGAAAGGTGCTACTTGTCACTCCTTCCTAGTTTTTGTTTGCACCCCTGAAGGAACAGGTTTTTTTAGCAGGCTTTGGGTTTCTGCCGGCTTCAGACAAATTGATGCCACCGTCAAGCCCAAGAGAAGAAGCAAACCACATCCTTCAGTCAGCTGCTGGGAGTCCCGGTAGGTTTTTCTCCAGCTAAAAACAGGGGTGTGGAAACCAGGGTGATTTCACAAGCACCCACTGCAGGGAGATGGCAGTGCTATCCCAGCTGGTTCTGTGTCATCACCTTCCCAACTATGGGTTTCTGTCCATCAAACCGCCGGCTGTCAGATCCTGTCAGATCCTAACCTTCAAGAATGTATTTTTATTTTAAAGATTATATGACTCTTTTAAATAAAAGGCGCTACAACAGCAGCGCTGATCCGTCTGCATCTTAGTTCTTCCCCTGTCACATCCCATGAGCTTGCAAAAAAGAGTCCAGTCTCTCCATGGGCTGGGAGTGACGTTTTTACAACTTTTAAAACATGCGTTGCCAAGGGGACTGAAAATGCTAATCTCTGTAAAGCAGTGTTTCCCAACCAGTGGTCTGTGGACCACAGGTGGTCCGCGAGAACCTGAAAAGTGGTCCGCAAGGACACACACACACAAAAATAATTGGCCTTCAGTAGTTTTAATAAGCGTCGACACTTTGAGCAGCAGTATCAGCCCAAGAATTTTGCAGCTAGTGAAAGTAAATGCAGGCGCGAACATCGTATTTAAGATACCTACCCCATTAAGGTTTAATTTTTTGTTTTCTTTTTTTTAATCGCAATACAATGGACCCTTTCTATCCACGGGTTCGGGGCCCGCGGATAGCGAGGACTGTACACAATAAAACATAATAATTTACATATAAATATAAGTATGAGACCTAATACGTCATCTCTAATTATTACAAATTGTATTTTTTGTGTGCAGGGGGTGGGGTTAGATGTGGTCAACGACGATTCCTTTTGCCTCAGTGGTCCGCGGTCTCCTAAAGATTGGGAACCATCTCCTGTAAAGCCAGGAGAGCGCGAGCAAAAGATCTTTGTCTGGCTATGCTCCGAACATTCTGTCGACGCGCTTTATATTTCTGACATTACAGCAGTGTTTCCTTCTTCCCTGTGTGTGTTTTTCTTTTAAATGACTAAATAGGGAAGTCTAACCAGGGGACTGACAGTACCAGTTCCATTCCTCTTTGTCCATCCTGCACATTGTATTCCTATGAGTTTGCTCACCTGCCTTAGTCTGCCAAGAACACCTCCTAGACTTTCCCAACTCCGGTGTCGGCAGTACCAGTTGTTGATTATTTATGAAATGCTAGGAATGTGAGAGTGGAGCCCAGCCCTGCAGGCAAAGCGCTGGGAAACATTTTCCTTGCTGCACGGAGTGTCTGGTGCTGCATCTTGGATAGTTTTTCTGCTTTTTGAAGACCTGGGTGGAATTGATTCACCCCCGTTGGTGAGAGGCACCTGGTTTTTCCAGGCCGAACTGCTATGACTTGCTGCCCCCACGATATCATCAATATTTTCTGCATTGGGCACTAACTTTTCTGGCCAGGTAAGTTCCTGGGATTGGCATTTCCACCCCACCCACGCCTTCTGTCGGTGCATGGTACTTGCAAGGATTCGGCATCCACGTCTGTCCACAAAGGTCGTGCATGAGAATCCTGGCTTCTGGTTGTTACCTGCTCAGCCCTGGGTGGTGGCACCCCTGCTTTATGTGGGTGAGGGAACCCTCCTCCTTCCACATGGGGCCAACTGCTCAACTGTGCTGACTTGGCATAGCAGCTATCACCCGGTCACCCTAGATTGCAGTCTGTAAATACCCGCTGAGGTCAGCGTGGCTTCCTGGGTGAGCCGATTAATCTGCCAGGGCCCTGCTGGGATTACGACTCCTTCCTAATGAGTTTAATTGGGCCAGAGTTGCCCTAGAAACCGGGCTGGAGCTGACCGAGAGGTGGTGCTGTCGTTGCAGGGTGGCGTTCCCAAATTGCATGGCGGTTTGGCCTTGCATTGCCAGGGCGAGGGGGGGGCCGTGTGAGGGGCATCTGCCCTACTCCACTGCTATGGCTCTGCAGTGCTGATGGCCCAGGATCCACCGAGAAGGAGTTGAGCATTGTGGGAAAGCGAAAAAAGGCTACAGTTCCTATTGGCTGGGTGCTGATGCTGACTGACTTGGATTGGCTATTGTTTGGACCTGTGTGGCTTTGGGGGCAAGGCTGAACAGTTCGGGTTCTGCTCCGTGGTTTGGGTGATTTGGTTTTTTTTCTGGCTGGTCATGAGGGCTGTGGCCCATGGATACATCCATCCCGCACTTCGCATGTGACATTTGCCCTGCTGTCTATTTCCCTCTTCCCATAGGTTGAAGAAGCAGAAAAAAAAATTAGAATCACTGTTTGCAAATGCTGCTGTTTTGAAAATTGGTTGAATTAAAATGCAAAATGTGTTGTGTTGTGTTTTTCACAGGTGGGAATTCTTAAGCCTCAATAGCAGGTTTAATATTACGTTGGCATAATATTCAATGCAATGCAAAAAACAACAAATTACTAGTTGGAAATAATTGAATAATCTGTTTCAATCAGATGAGTTTAATTCCACAACCAGTAGAGAGTTGGTGATTTGGTTCCAATTCTGTTTAAAAATGTGGTGTTTTGTGTGTTTATTCAGTTTGTAAAGGTTGAAAAAAAGGTGGTGTTTTGTGTTTTTATGTGGTTATCAACCAAAACAAACACCCCTAAGAATCACTCGACTGGACAATTGGTGTTGGTAGGATTGCAAGCTTTTGAGTCCCACAGGATTCCTCTTCTGCAGACTAAGTGACCTTTATATTCCTGTATGACCTCTTGCTATTGCTTTGCCAGTTCCAAAGTAAATTTTCCAAGGAGAGAGAGAGAAGGAATGTGCATGTGTGCACATTTACAGAATATTCCTTGTCTCTTGTGTGGTGCCTGAGTTTGTGATTTGTGTCCTATGCAGAATGGACCATAGTCCTGCCAGTAATGTAGAGCGCATAATTTGCTTACAGGCTTGCAACCCTGGTTTAGATCCTGATATCTCCAAGTACACCTGGGAAAGGCAGTGTTGATGAACCAGTGACCTGTTGCTGTACAAGGCAGCTTCATATATTTGTACGAAAAAACCAATCATGTGCCTCTCTCCTCCTACCACCTTTCCCCTTCTTCTACCCAGCCGTTGCCATTAAATAAAAAGAGGAGGGGGCTGGGTAGGAGATCCAAAAATATCAGAGATACATAATAAAATACTAGATAATAAATCATTGACTCGTAAAACGCTGATATTAGACACCCATAGGAAGACAATGCATATTATTTTATCATATTATTTTATCAACCAAGCAAATGGACTCTAGAGTATTGTCTGCTGCAAAAGTAAACTTACAAACAGTGTTCTCTCGGTAGTATACCAGAGATTCCCAATGTTTCACAAAACAACCTGCAGAGATATTTGGTCCTTTTAAATATTTTCACGCATTTTTCTGTTGATTTATTTGCTGGCTGGAGCAAGTCTGGGAAAACGTTGTTTTATTGAGAATGTTTATCGACCGCTTTTCAACAGCAACAAAATCACAAGGCGTTTTAAATAGCTGAATAAAGAAATGGTTCTCTAACCCACCAAAAAGGCTCATAATCTAAAAACATGCAGAAGAAGAATCAGCAAACGGGTGCAAGGAAAAAATACTACACTGGGGTGAATTAGGGACAGTTGCTCTCACCTGACTAAGTATAAGAGGAGCCCTTTATAAGGTGGCCTTTTTGCCCAGTTAGTTGGGGGTGATCAAACAAATATGATTTTGTTTTTTATGATCTACTTCTGCTTTTTGCCTTGCATGCAAAGGAATTCTGACTTGTTAAACCACAGGTTCTGTGTGTCTTCCGAATCGGGGACTTCTGGTTTAACTGTGACTTACCGATCGGGATATGAAACCAGGGTTTGATTTTGGTTTCACATCCTGGTTTGTAAGCTACAGGTAAACCACAGCTCTTAGGTTCAGACGACGCACAGAGCTGTAGCTTAACTAACCATGATTCCTTGACATCTGGACTGAGGAGGAAAGGGAAGCATGACCTCCGCTATCCTTTTGTTTCGTGTTTCTGATCCAGCAAACCCTGGTTTGTTGGATTGTCTGATCCAGAACAAGGTGGTGTTGGATGCAGAATTCAACTTTCCAAGTGTCTCAACTTTCTTTTTTTAAGAAATAGCACCTGGCCTTTATAGTTCCAAAGATCAGCTTGGAAACGTGTGGTCAATCTCAGCACTCAGAGAAACGACTGGGCTGGATTCCCTGTACTTGGGGTAGGTGGGGTTTCCTTACCTTGCTTCGTATCTCTCTCCCACCACCATCAAAGCCAGAATATTTTACAAAAGAAATTAGGCAAATATGCAATTTATATAGGTTGCAAAATCTGGCTTATCTTCCTTCAGGTTTCTTTCCCACAACCCGGACTTTGCAACGTGCTAGAGCAAAACCAGGAGTTGTTTGCTGAGAATCTGGAGCAGCCAATAAACCAATTACGGAAACACCCACCAGCTTGGGTCCCTCCGTACTGCCTTTGGTCGGTACCTTATCCCTGCCCCATCTGTTCAGTGCTGTCGATTCCTCTTCATTGGCTAGCTCTCATCCTACCCAGCGGGTAGTCGAAGGAGCCTTGGCTTGAGGAATGGATGTTGGGGGTGGTGAGAGGTGGTTTCTCTGTGCCAGGTGCAGGGGAGTGGCAGCAGGAAACAGGTTATCTTGTTGTCTTGTGTGCTCCCTGAGGCATCTGGTGGGGCCACTGTGTGATACAGGAAGCAGCTGGACTAGATGGGCTTTTGGTCTGATCCAGCAGGGCTCTTCTGATGTTCTTATGAGAGAAGAACTGGGAGCGGAGCTCTTTGCTTCTTCCTCCCCACAGACTGGTCTCCAGTCCAGTGGTCTGAGTTTGCTGCCTGGAGTGAGAGCTCCAAATTGGCAAGAGTCTTTTTTTTTTTTTTTTTTCTGGCTCTTGGCCCACCTGAGCACAGCTCCTTTTCCGAAGAGGTTTGAACCTTTTCCTGCTCTGTGAGTTTTATTTTCACATTTTTATACCGCCCTTCCTCCAAGGAGCTCAGAGTGGTATACATATTTCCTCCCCTCCTTTTTGTCCTCACAACAACCCTGTGAGGTAGGTGGGGCTGAGAGATAGTGACTGGCCCAAGGTCACCCAGGAAGCT
The DNA here is from genome assembly GCA_026170595.1 of Plestiodon gilberti rubricaudatus. NCBI lineage: Eukaryota > Metazoa > Chordata > Lepidosauria > Squamata > Scincidae > Plestiodon > Plestiodon gilberti. The sequence goes on from JANXHW010000010.1 coordinate 12,026,996, forward strand.
TCGTGGCTGAGCGGGGATTTGAACCTGGATCTTCCAGGTCTAAGTCCGACTCCCAAACCACTACACCATCCTGGCATTTTCTGGCCTTTTAATGGGACTTCAGCTGTTGATATTCGTTCCCCACACTGGAAAGAGCGCTCTGAGGTAAGCACAGCTGTGCTCCCTTCATGATCTCTGTGGCTTTGAGGCCCTGTGGGAAGTGGACTGCCCTGGAGCCATGGAGGGCCCTGACTGACATGTGGGTCGCTGGGCTGAGACCAGACATCGTCTGTGGCGTAGTGGGATGGAGCTTTGGGTCAGTTTGACCTGGGTTCCTGTCAGCCATGAAGCTCACTGAAGGACACTGACCCAAAATCTCTACACCCTCTTACCTTACCAGGTGGTTTTGAGAATAAAATGGGGAGGGGAGGGAACCATATATACCACCCTAAGCTCCTTGGGAGAGGGTTCGGATGCAAATATGATAAATATATTTTCCAGAAAATGCTCTTCCTGAAGAGTGTTTGTTCTCTGTGTGGGTCAAGGGGATGGAGCTGGCTGGCACCACTGAAGCCTGGTCGACACATTCAGCAAAATGGGTGGGAGAGTGGAATGGAGTAAGTAGTAGACCATCATCTCAGCTGGCAGACGATGGATCACGTTTTTTTTTAAATACTCCTCTACGTGGAGTATTTGATTATTCCATCTGCCCACCACTTTGATTACCACTGGAGAAAGGACGGAGGGCTCTTAGATATTCAACGTTCTGTGTTACCATGCCAACATGTGAAGAGGAAGATGCCTCCTTGTCTCCTGCCCTTTACGACTCTCTGTGCTGTGATTTCTGGGAAAATTCCGTTGTCTTGATGGGGAGACCTAAACGGAAGGACCTGGCCAAGGAGCCAATAAACCAATTACGGAAACACCCACCAGTCTCTCAGCCCCTAACACAGTGGTTCCCAAATTGGGAGGTGTGGCTCCCAGGGGAACCACAGAAACCAGCCAGGGGAGCCGCGGAGTGCCACGGAATCCTCTCGGAAAACAGTGCAATGCCAATTGGCAGGCATCAACATCATGTAATGGGGAGCCGTCGCCAATGGTCAAGGGAGCTGCAGGTCAAAAAAGTTTGGGCAACAGGGTAAGTCTCTTAGGGAAGAATGGAGGGTTGCTTGGCTCAGCAGTTGTAGAGAGTAGGTTGGTGGAGCAGGAAAATTACTCCTGTGCATGAGAACCGAGGATAACCCAGAAAGCATCACCCTGTACCCTGCTGCCCTGGGTGGGAGGGAGCGTCCATAACTCAGTGGCCAGAGCATATGACTGGCATGCAGAAGGTACCAGATGCCATCCTCAACTCCTCCATCTTAAAGGAACTCTTGTAGTAGAGACTAGAGAGCCTTTGCCTGTCTGATTATTACACCAAGTCACACTGTTGGTCTAGCTGGCTAGCAGAATATGGTCTAAGGCAGCTTTGAAGGTATGTTCCGTGTTGAAGGTTCCTTTTTAGGAATAACTTTGCTGATGGGCTGGGATATAGTTCAGCTGTTCTTTATCTCTCATTTTCCTTCCATCCATATATTTGGCAAAATAATTAACAACCGTAATAAATTATTGTACAGAATAATATTTTGCTTCTCCTCGCCTTGGGCGAAGAGCCAGGATTCAGGGTTGGGGATGGAATGTGATCCTCTCTTATTGTGATGCTGTCATAACTTTGATCTGTCCCTTTTGTTGACGGCGACATTGTGGCTTGATTTGGTGTGCTGGCATTCTATTCTGGTTATATCGTGTGTCATTGTAATTATATTGGTATTGCTTTTTATAGGCAAATGCCTCCGGAATTGTTTTGGCATATTAACGTGGTGGTTTCCCAATCCTGTGCTAGTTCTGTCTCTTATAGCTTTAATTCCTCTCTTTCTCTCTGCATTGTAACTTTACATGGATTCTTCGCCACCCAACTGCTGCTGATGCCATGTTCTGCCGTATATCCTCCAGGCAGCCGTTCCGCATGCGTCGCGTCCGGTGCGTCCAGCGGCAGCCGCTTTCTTGCAGTGTGCCGTTCCTCCGGCTGGAATGGCCGGGAGCCGCTGGGAGGGACGTCTTGGGTCACACTTCACCTGGCCGATGCCCAGGTTTTGCCGCGTTGCGTTCGCGTTCAGCCAATCAAAGCCCTATTTGGAACTCTGGGGGCGGGATGCGGAGCAAACGCGGTAGCCAATCAGAATCGAGTCTGAAGAGTCTTGATTCTGATTGGCTAAAAAGAGGGGGTGGGGCAGAACGTCTTTCCTTTCTCCGTGCGGCTTTCGTTGGCGTGCCTGGGGTTCCTAGCTGCATGTCGGCCGCTCGGGACGCGCCGTACACGACGCACATGGGATGTGCCCGGTGTGTCACAGGATTAACTCTGCAACCTCTGAGTTTTAGAGGTAGCCTGTCTCTGAATGCCAGATGCAAGGGAGTGGCAACAGGAAACGGGTTATCTTGTTGTCTTGTGCGCTCCCTGAGGCATCTGGTGGGGCCACTGTGAGATACAGGAAGCTGGACTAGATGGGCCTTTGGCCTGATCCAGCAGGGCTCTTCTGATGTTCTGTATTTCTCCTTGCAGGGCGTCCCTCCCGGTGGAGCTCGACGATGTCGCTCTCAGTGCGACCCCAGCGGCGCAGCCTGGTCACCAGAATCAATAGGAGCCAGTCGTTTGCGGGAGTCAACTCCACCCAGGACAAATCTTACAGGTAGGTCCAGGAATAGCTTTGCTGATGGACTGGGATGAGGGATGGTGTGATGCTCAGGAAGCTAGATCAGCTGTTCTTTATCTCTCATTATCCATCCATCCATATATTAGGCAAAATAATTAACAACCTTAATTATTATACAGAATAATATTTTGCTTCTCCTAACCATGGGCGCAGCAGAGCCAGGATCAATGCAAAGTATAAAATGGATCCTTCTCACAACTGGAAGTCTCCTACTTGTCCCTAGGCCCTGATCATGTTTTCTCAAGCTTCATTTCCACAGTCTCAAGGGCTTAGAAACATTTATTTTTTTTTTAAAAAAAATGAAAATGAAATCAGAGATGTATGCAACTTCATAAGGCGGGGATTAGCCCAGCAGGGGGTGTGGTTGGCTTCTCATTCGCACTCACCCAGTTTATCCCATTGTCTTTGCTCCGGGGGTCCTTCTGGAGGTACCCCGACTTTTAGCAATATTAATCCTTCGCTCCCAGTCTTTTCCAGCCTTGTTTTCTCACTCCTAGTCTCTAGGGATGTAGAATAGATTCCATGTCTCCTACAGGGTTTTCTTCTTCTACGAGGTTGGGAACAGGCGGAAAATCAGTTTCAGCAACAATTTGGCGAAAGAAAACTCCAGACCCTATTTCAAAAACAGTCAGCTGTTAGAACTAGAATTGTTTTGTTTTGGTCATTCCATCAAGAGGACTGTCACCATTGGGTAGCTGAAGAATCCTTTTGAGCATGTGAAGAGTACCACTTCCTTCATGCTGAGCTAGCCTCTAGGTCAGTGGTTCCCAACAGTTGGGAGAACGCGGACCGCTGCAGCGACACATTGAGATGCCGCAGACCAACCTGGGAACCCGGAAGTAGTTCAGCGGTGATGCGATATGACACCACATGTCATTGCGTCATTGCCGATTGCTTCCGGATTGTTGGGATTTCACAGCCAAATGGTCCATGTGCGGGCGGGTGGGCCCTTCTCAGCTCCATGCTCCAAGCTTCATCGGCGGACATGCAACGGAGGCTGAAGACTTGGGTGGCGCTTGTGTCAAACCCCCTCTCCCCCCCCAAAAATGACTAGAGTTCCTGCAGACCATGGGTTGGAAACCACTGCTCTAGGTATATCTTGTGTGTGAGCACTTTCTGCGCTTCCAGTACCATGCTAGAGCATTCGATCGATCTGCCTTGCAGAACTCTTGCATTTCGTTGATGGATGCTCTGTGCTGCTCTTTGATCTCTCTTCCCATACACTGTGCTGTTACAGGATCTCCCAGTCCTGCCAGCTTCAGGGCATGACTTGTTTCCTGCGGATTTTTTTTTCCTTTTAGGAATTTCCCTGCGTTCAGTACCCCAACAGTCTCCAGGAAGTCTGGCTCCAGAGTCAGTAGGATGTTTTCAATGTCCCACAAGTCCCCTCCACCCAAGGTGCCCCAGCCAGAGCGACTCGACGAGGTGTATGAAGCCCTGAAGAAGGGACTAACGTGAGTGATGTTTCACCCAGGAAGTTCTCCTCGCTCAACTTTTGGCTCAGATAATTTTTTTCTTTTCTTTTTTTACTGAAGAAGGCTGCATTGGTAAACACCAATGCAGTAGCAGTATGATCCCAGCATCAGTAGATAAAACCTAAGGCATCCATAAAAATATCCACAAACCATAAGCTGTAACAAAAAAAAGCAAGCATACAAATGATCTACTGAAGCTCAGTTAAATGGGATAATAAGGCTTTGCCTGGCATCTGAAAGATAATCGATTAAGGTTGGGATAGAACAGTGTTTCTCAAACTGTGGGTCGGGACCCACTTGGTGGGTCGCAACCTGATTTCTGGTGGGTCCCAGGTGATGGAAAGATCAGATAAGTCATTGCCACAAGCCCTTTGGCTATTCAAAAATCAGCTGCTAATTGCCCTTCAAAAAGTTGAGCTCCTGCAGTTTGCAAGATAGCTGCTAATTACCCTGCAAACAGCTTAGCTCCTGCAGTTTGCAAGCTTGTGTAAATATAGGGAGATGAATGTTTGAGCGTCTCGTAAAGCTAGGTGGGTCCTGATAGAGAGTCATTTTAAAAAGTGGGTCCTGGTGCTAAAATGTTTGAGAACCATTGGGACAAAGGATCTGTTTAAGGAAAGAGTTCCATATTCGGGATGCAGCCACTGAAATGATTTAATCATGATTTAACCGTAGTACCTCGTTTTGTGGCGCACATCACCGCACTTTCCCCCCCACAGCTTGCTGCATTGTAACATGGTTACACACACACACTCTCAATCAATCAATCAATCAATCAATCAATCAATCAATCAATCAATCAATCTGTGTTGGATAAGGGAGTACATATAGACAAGTAGTTTGCCTGGACCCCAGTCTATGCTAGTGGCTTCCTCAGTTGCATCTGTAAGCCCAAACCTTTGCCAGCTACAGCTGAGTTGGGCATGTCCTGCTGGGAAGCTGGAGAGCAGAGGGAGGCGTCTTGTTCCTGGCCTGGCTGCCAAGGATAACATCCTGCCGGAGCTGGGACAGCTTGAAGGGTGGCCAGGACACTGCCTACCCTGATTCCTTCCACCGAGGGACAGTCCTGCTGCCTTGGCTCACCCTCGTTTCTCTTTTTAGTGCTTACCTAGAAGTCCACCAGCTGGAGCTGGAGAAACTGAGCACGCAGATCCGCGAGTCCAAGAGGAATTCTCGCTTGGTGAGTTGAACCAGGGGATACGCACTAAAATTGAGTGGAGGAAGAGTTAGAACAGACAAAAGAAAATATTTCTTTACCCAGCATGTAATTTATCTGTGGAACTCCTTGCCACAGGATGTGGTGATGGCACCTGGCCTAGATGCTTTTAAAAAGGGTTTGGACAGATTCATGGAGGAAAAGACCATCACAGGTTACAAGCCATAAGCAACCTCCTGGTTGTAGGAGTAGGTTTTCTCTGTGCCAGGTGCAAGGGAGTGACAATGGGAAACAGGTTATCTTGTTGTCTTGTGCTCCCTGAGGCATCTGGTGGGGCCACTGTGTGATACAGGAAGCTGGACTAGATGGGCCTTTGGCCTGATCCAGCAGGGCTCTTCTTATGTTCTTATGAAGGATTGATGCCGACCAAAAACGTTCCCACCCACACCATGCCAACTCAAGTCCCCCAGAGCACAGGATCGGTGACAGCAGAGAAACCTGCAGTGAAGTCTCAGAGTAGGAAAGGAGCCTTCTCATACAGCTGGGTTTGGAGCCTGGGCTGTGCTACACAGCAAAATCTTCTTCCCTGCCCGTGTTCTTGCACCAGTTGTGATCCTGCACGAGCTTCGCTTGGGCTGTTCTGGTGTCCTTTGTTTAAAAAACAAGTAAATAAATCTCCCCTCCCTTGTACAGTTTCTGGGAACTAGTGAGCCTGGTCCTAGGTGTGGAAGAACAAAATTATATATGGTAACACAAGCTATAAAATGTACAGGCCCAGGTTATTTGGTTCCAATTTATTTAAGAGTAAAGCAATGGAAAATATAATCCAAAATGTTAAAAGAAGAGGACGCAACATTCAAAGTGACAAAGAAAAAGGTTTATCAGTATATAGTAGAGAACAACTTTTTTGAGCCAGATCTAAAAAGAAAGAAGACAAACATTAATATGTGCAAATACCTTAGAGTACCAAAATTTCCTATAGAGCACTTTAAAGATACCAGAGTGCCATACTATTTGTGGGACTTACGTTGGAGAATATATCATCAAATCTATGGCATTCAGGCAGCAAGGCCATGGTTAGCGACCAGCGACCAATTTTGTCCAAAAATAGCCTGCCAACGCGAAGCGGAGAGAACCGGTCAAACACATAGAGAGACTTTACAACATTTTGTGAGCGAGTGCATCACGGCTAAAACAACATGGAACAAATTAGCGATAAAAATGAATTGGACTTACCTGGCGAACCAAAACTGGGAAAACATTGTGTCAGGAACAGCTGAAACAGAACTCGTCGAAGGTCCGAAGAAAAAGAAACCTACAAAAAGAAAGCATACTGAAACAAAAATAAGTAATTGTTGGATGGTTCCATGGTCCACTTTACGTTTGATCAATTTATTAGTTTTATCAGTTTTAACATTTCAAAGAAGTAGAGAAATCAAAACAGGCAAGGAAATAAATATGAACAATTCAGTTGAAATGATTTTATTTAAAATAAAAGCAATAAGTAATTATGAAAAAGACAAAATGTCAAAAGTTAAATGGGCCAAATTTTGGCCATGGAACCAAGAAACTACGCCAGCAATCACGTAAAAACATATAGAACTTCAAACTTTATATTAGAGACAGTGTAGTGGGGAGTTTGCAATTGTATTGGACAGTATTACAAGTTTAAAGCGAGATGCTAACGCGTTTTTGCGCACGGGTGTTTAAAGTAATTGGTAGTGGGTAATTTTAAAATAAAAAAATCTATATTCCTAAAAAAAAAAAATCTATATTCCTAGGTGTGGTGAGCACCTAGGGGTGGCCAACCTTCCACCATTAGGGCTTTTGTGTTCTTAAGAGTTGTGTAGAAGACAGAATCTTGGCAGCTGCAGTTGCTTATGGTGCTGCTGCTGAAATGTCCTCACCTATATACAACCATAAAAGGCAGGAGCATTCATGTTGAAAGCAGAGGTGAAACTAGACTGGAGCGGAGGCAAGTAGTTCTGCAAGACTCCGTTACACCGGAGTCAACGGCGCCTCCCCCTTGCTGTTGGAGCCATTCTGGTGGCGATGGCAACACGCAGGACACTCCCCGGTCGCTGCCGGAATGGCTCCAACAGCAAAGGGGAGGGGCCTCTGACTCCGGTGTAACGGAGTCTTGCAGAACTACTTGCCTCCGCTCCAGTCTAGTTACACCACTGGTTGAAAGGTTGGCCACCACTGTGGTAGTGGGTTAGTATTGCTGTGCATGGAGCCATGTGCTTGGTATTTATTTCTTTGTTTCCAAGCCCTGCTCTCACCCATCTCTCCCTTTCTCCTCCAGGGCTTTCTCTATGACCTCGATAAGGTAAGGCATGCTGGGAAGGGAGCAGTGTTTGGGAGCATTAGGTCTGCCTGACGATCTGCTTTATGTCCTGTCCCCTGGATGAGGGACATTGGCGCTTCTGGGCCCGGGCTTTGTTGTTGTTCAGTCGTTAAGTCGTGTCCGACCCTTCGTGATCCCATGAACCACATCCCGCCAGGCCTTCCTGTCCTCCACTCTCTTCCTGAGTTCGCTCATTTTCATGTTCGTTGCATCGGTGATGCTGTCTAACTATCTCATCCTTTGCCTTCCCCTTCTCCTTTTGCCTTCAATCTTTCCCAGCATCAGAGTCTTCTCCAGAGAGTCCTCTCTTCGCATTAGGTGGCCAAAATAGTTGAGCTTCAGCCTCAGTACCTGTCCTTCCAGGGAACAGTCAGGGTTGATTTCATTTAGGATTGACTGATTTGATCTCCTAGCCGGGGCCCGGGCTTGCAGCACCACTTATCTCTGTCTTAGCTGGCACAGAAGCTCAAGTTAGTTGGCTTCAGTGAAGCTCTTTGTGCTTCAATATCCTCTTAGCGGTCACTTCCTGGATCCTTGGTTCAATTGTCTTAAGGGTCAAACTCCACATGACATGAATTTCTGTATCTTTCCCCTGACAGTTTTTGAAGGAAGCTGCAGCCAGGAACAATAATCTGCTCAAAATCACACATTGCCCCCAGCTGCTTTTCCATCTTCGAAGGGAGAAGATGAAAGGCCCCTGTAGCTTTTTTCCTGCAGTGAAAAAAACCCACGGGGGGGGGGGGAGAGGCAGTTTTGAGCTTTAAAACAATCATGGAGAAGGCGTAAGTTCTTTCTCTCCCCCCCTCCCCCGTTCCTTCCTCTGCTCAGACTGCCACCCTCCATGGCTGCTTTTCGTTTTAAAAAAAACAGGGAAGGGTGGAGACAGACAATAGTTTTGTTTTCCCAGAGGGTAAAGGTAAAGGTGACCCCTGACAATTAAGTCCAGTCGTGTCCGACTCTAGGGTGTGGTGCTCATCCCCATTTCAAAGCCGAAGAGCCAGCGTTGTCCGAAGACGCCTCCGTGGTCATGTGGCCGGCATGACTCTCCTTGCCGCAGCGCGTAGCATGCGGCTGGAACACGGAGCGCTGTTTACCTTCCCGCAAGCGGTACCTATTTATCTACTCACATTAACATGCTTTGGAACTGCTAGGTTGGCAGGAGCTGGCCAAGCAACGAGAGCTCACCCCGTCGCGGATTCGAACTGCTGACCTTTCGATCAGAGGGTAGTAGTGATTAATTAATTAATCAGTAATTTAGTGCCATCCAGGTACATGATGCTTTACATAGCATTGAAGGTGGTTCAAGAGAGTGACCTGCTCCTCCTGGTATGTAGCTCCATCCCATTGCTGCTTCTAGTGATCAGGCTTTGCAAGTTTCTGCATCATTTCAAAGATCTGCAAAACCTGTTCAGCTTGAGGTGACTGTGGGACAAAAACGAGACACACGAGTGGAAGCGAAGCCTCTCTTAAAACCAGTTTGCCACCCTCTTTTGTCAGAACTATTGTCTCTCTCCCCAATCTGCAGCAGCCATCTCTAGGTGGGGCAGGAGAATACAGGTAAACCAAGGGGACAGTCTTTTCTTTTGACTTCCTGCATAATTTACTTTTGTGGTTTTGGTTCAACCATGCCCTCACTGAGGCGTTTCTTTTCTAAGAGTTTTTTTTGAGGGACTTAAAGATGCATACATGGTTATCCTTTGGCCAGAGAGTGCTCAGAAAGGGGTGACTAACAAAGAAGATGAAAGGAAGGCGGCTTTCCTTACACTTTCTTAAATTCAAGTTTGCTTTTCAGACCTCTCTCCATCCCGTTGTTTAACATCAAGAAACCAGTGCTTGCGTTGAGGCGGTGGGGTGTTCTCAAATGTGTGCATTTGGCAGGAAACGGCCAAGCATGTGACTAGTCCTCATTGCATTTTATATCCTTCCTCCAGCCCACCTTAACACAAACAATGGATACATCCCAATACTTGTGAAGAGCTCCAGAAAACAGCTTACTCCTTTGAAAGTTGGAGTTGAGCTTTGTCTTCTGGGAGGTCAAAAGCTGTTTCTCCAATCCTAAATAAGGATAGGTGTTTGAGCAGAGGGAAGGCAAGTGGGTGGCTCTGAAATTGTGCAGGATGAGGATATGGGGAGGGGGATGAGAGTCCTTCCAGACCTCTCTATTTCTTGCAGGGAGTACCTGTGCCACTCTGTCTTCTCTGAAGATCAGAGGTAATCTGACTTTACTCTTCCAAGCCTGCTAATCAAATGATCTCCAAGTTGACTTCAATAAAATTGTGCCAGAATAAAATGCAGAACAATTAAGCTAACTAAAGTAATGAACAGAGCAGCACCTGCATATTTAGTAGTGCAATTATATTCCATTAAAAGCTTGAGCCAAGCGCCAGTCTTGTCACTGAAAAGGAAGTCACCCGGTGGAACATGTTTGGTTGTTCCTGTAGTCAGGGCATCAGGAAAAAGTCTTGGACAAACTCATGGAGGATAGCTTCTGTCAATGACTGACATTACAGCTAAATGGAACTTCCATGTATCAAAGCAGTATACCTCTGAGCACCGGATGCTGAGAACATACGACAGGTAACAGCTGTTGCCTTTGTGCCCTGCTTGGGAGCTTCCCAGATGAATCTGGCCTCTGGATTTGATGAACTCTTGGTCTGATCCAGCAGGGATGTTCTTGTGCTCTTAACTGAGGATTTGATTCTTTCAAATTTTTTTCTCTAGGCTGTGCCAATTCCTCCTTTATCATTTTTTTTCATTCAATCTTGCATAACTTCTTACCCCCGAAAAAAGGTGAAATGGAAGAACCCTGGCCAGTTGCCCAGAGGTTATGATTAACCTGTCCTAAGCGACAGTGCCTTGATTTATATCCTTTTTCTTTCACCAACAAACTTATGTATCTGGAATTTATCGCTCCAAAATAGACCTGCAGGGGAGCCCTGCAGACTGGGAGTGTCGGCTTCTGCAAACTGCACTTCCAAATGCAGCTAGGACCCCCATCTCTTTTCCTGGGCAGCCTGCTGGGAACACAAGACTATTGCCCCCCCCCCCCCCAATTTCTTGCCAGCCGGATTTCCACCTCCAGTCTCATGGGATTTCCTTTTATTATTTCACAGCAAGTCAAGTCAATCGAGCGTTTCCTGCGCCGTCTAGAGTTTCATGCTAGCAAGGTATGTGCTGCTTTGTGAGTTGGGGCGGGTGTGTAAAAAATGTCTGCAGCAAGTAAAACTGCGCTTTTTTTTTACCTCTTGTAAATGATGCCATTAGAGCAGTTTTGCATATATTTGCTTTCCCCCCCCCTCCCCATTTACAGCTTGACTCTCACTCAAGTGCAGCTGCAGTTTCTCTCCCCTACAGAGGCTCTGCAACCTCGTGGCAGGCCGACTTCCCTGCTAAACAAGCCCCTCTCCCTAGCTCTGCCCATTCCTTTTTTTCACAGATAGATGAACTCTACGAGGCTTACTGCATCCAGCGGCGGCTCCGGGATGGCGCTCACAACATGGTCAAGGCCTACACAGCCGCCTCGCCTGGCAGCAAGGAAGCCCGCGAGAGCTTGGCTGAAGCCAGCAAAGGCTACAAAGAGTACACGGAGGTGAGTTTTGACGACCTGCTGTGGAGGGTGAGAGAGTGTGTGTGTGGGGGGGCTAGTTTCTTGGTTGGTAGCTATAACAAGCCGGTCCTTGCTTTCTCCACCTCCAGAACATGTGCCTGTTGGAGAGTGAGCTGGAGAGTCAGTTGGGAGAATTCCATATCAGGATGAAAGGTACCCAGATCCCCCAGTCAAAAGCTACATGTTGGGGTTGTGTGTTTTTTTGTCATTGAAAAGCTGTTGCAAGGAAGGACAGTCTACGTAATCCTTTCCCTGCTGGACGTTTCTCCGTTTCAATTTCGTCGCACCCACCCCCTCAAACTGGATCAGACCCAAGGGTCAACTCATCCACAGCCTTCTCTTTTCCCTTGTGGGAAACGCCAAATGACTCCGGTAGGCCCAGAAGTAGGACGTATAGGCAAACATTCCTCTTGCTTTGCAGCAACAAGAATTCAGAGATAGACTGCCCCAGATATGGAAGTTCTATTTTGCTGTCATGGCTAATAGCTACAGATAGACCTTTCCTCCTCTAATCCCCTTTTAAAGTCCTCTCGGCTACCGGCCATTGCTCCATTGTGTGGCAACAGGTTGCATGCTTTTAATTTTGTGGACGTGCTTCCTTTGCTCTGACCCAAGTCGTCTGCTTGTCAGTTTCATCGGGTGAACCCAAGTCCTGCTGTCAGTTTCTGCACACCACACATGATGTTCAAATTAAAATTATATCATATTCCCCTTTAGCTTATCTCCCCCCCCCCCCCCGTTCTTTCTAAACTAAAAAGCCACAGGATGGTTTCCCCTCTGCAGCGTTCCAGATGTGGGTTGACAAAAGCAAGGCTCATTCGTAACCTCACGAGGAGGAATGTTGTTCCTGGAGCCTCTCCTACTGTCTTGTCGTTCATGTGGATCGGCAAAGTCAGTGCTTCCCTGTGGATTACAAGGAGGCCAAGGTATCTTGGCTGACTCTCTGTTTCTCTTGTAGGATTGGCCGGCTTTGCTAGGCTCTGCGCTGGGGACCAATACGAGGTATGCAGGCGGGGAGGGTTCATATTTCTGTGAGAGATCCTGGGGTTTGCAGTGGGTGGGGGGGAAGATGATTGGGCTGGTGGCTGAACCAACCAGTTTGCGGAGGGGAGCAAGCACTGCTGTTTTGAGCTAGTTGTCATTGAGTCCTAGTAATAGGCTTACCATTGTCCCAGAATCGACGCTGGCTTCGGCCTAGAGTGGACCTGAGCCACTCCCAAGGGTGCACTGCGGCTGCCCAATGGGCTTCCAGAACTTCCGATCAGCGACGCGACAGAAGCAGGAACCCCGTTGGGCAGTCGCAGTGCACCCTTGGGAGTGGCTCGGGTCCGCTCTAGGCCGAAGCCAGCGTCGATTCCGGGACGATGGTAAGCCTACCTAGTAAGATGGTGGATTGATCTCCTTCCCCCTGCTACCCTCTGACCTCCTGAAGAAGGCTTCAGAGGTGGGTCAGGCAGAACGTAATGAGTGGAGAAACTAAGAACAAGGTGTGTCTTGGTGGTCATTCAATCGGCACCGACTTCCTTGTTCCTCTTCCGGGCAGATCTTCATGAGGTACGGGCGCCAGCGGTGGAAGTTGCGGGGCCGCATTGAGGTGAACAGCAAGCAAGTGTGGGACAGTGAGGAGATGGTCTTCCTGCCCCTCATCACAGAGTTCCTGTCCATCAAGGTAACAGCTGACGTGTTGTCAAGGTAACAGCCCCCCAGTCAGGAGGTCCATTTATAGGAGAGATGTGAGGCCCTTCCCCATGTTCATAGGTCCTGCCTCTTCTTTCTCCTCCCAGGTCACGGAGCTCAAGAGCCTGGCCAGCCACGTGGTGGTGGGGAACGTCTCTTGTGAGACCAAGGACTTGTTTGCTGCGCTGCCCCAGGTTGTGGCCGTGGATATCAACGACCTGGGTACCATCAAGCTGAGCCTGGAGGTCAACTGGAAGTGAGTGTTTTGTTGAGCTTCTCCATGGTGAAGAGGTTGGACAGGTGGTTGTGTAGAGTGATGAGATGTTACACGGCTATGAGATGGAGGATATTCTCGAGTATGGTCAAATCTTGTCCTTTTTCTTTAGCTCCTGACTGTCTGTGTCCATTCAGAGGATATTTAATCTCTAGTCAGAAGCGCTGTCTTCATTTAAAAATTTGGAAACATCCCTGCTGTAGCAAGAACAGCAGTACATTCATTTGAACAGCATTAGGTGGTTTAAAGGAAGGATTTAGCTTCAAACAGGGGTTCTCAACCTTTGGAGGCTTGGGTACCCCCTATCACGGTCCAATTTTCTGGAAGTACCCCCTGCTAATTGCTAATTAATTGGATTAATCAATTAATTAGCTAATTAATCATTAAATAAAAAGTACTAAAACAATTTTGAATGTGAAAAAATGTCTTACTTAACTGTGTGTGTGTGTGTGTGTGTGTGTGTGTGTGTGTGTGTGTGTGTGTGTGTGAGAGAGAGAGAGAGAGGGGGGGGGTCAGACAGACAGGGGGGATTGCATTTAAGTTCTAATTAGTAATTAACTACTGATTGATGCTGATAAGGGGCAGGCTCTGGCGTACCCCCTGCCATTGGTCCGCGTACCCCTAGGGGTACTCGTATCACAGGTTCAGAACCTCTAGCTTAAAATATTTGGCCTGTGGTGGCTATTAACAAGTACTGTGGACTAACCCGTTCGTCTGACTGCTTGCTGCAGTTTCGTAGCTTTGGGCTGCCTGTCCGGTATCAGCTTGCCAGGCCCACTGCTCTGGGTGGCAACTCCCTTGGGGCCTAAGTGGGGCCCCATGGCAGCTCCATGGGGCGCCCCTTCGTTCTCTCTGACGGCTGTGCATTCTTTTCACCAGCCCCTTCGACAAAGAGGACCAGCCGTCATCTGCCAGCACCGTAAATAAGACATCAACGGTCAACAAGAGATTCTCCACGTATAACCAGAGCCCGCCAGATACGCCCTCCATGCGCGAGCAGGCATTCTATGTGAGTTCCCCTTTTCGGGTGGAGATTATCGTGATGTGGAGGTCAGCTAGGGTCCTGTGTCCCCACTCCAACAAGGGCATGTATGAACAAGTCGATCACCCAGGCAAAGACCAGTTATTTGCACGTATAGCCCAACCGTCTTCTGAGCTCAGAGCAGCTTATGTTTAATGTCTAGGTGGTCTTAAATCCAAACGGCTTATAGGGCCAGAGCTGCTTAGTTTCAATATAGATGCATTAAGTGCCTTCAGGCAGTTTTCCGGGCTGTTCTTGGATGTAGGGTGTCCTGTACCCTTGTCCTGTGTCCCCTGCAAGCTGGAGATAGTGTAGCCTTTGGGCAGCAGCCACCCAAGAAGGATAATGATGATTTTTCTTTGTTTGCTTTATTTATTACGAGTTTTCTATCCCACCTTTTTGGTCCTCAAAACCACGGTGGTTTGAGAAAAATCAAAATTCACTTATAGAAAAGAAATCCAAAATTTAAAAGAGAACCTCATTTTTAAAAAATGGAAGCAAATGAGAAATAGTCAGAAACAAAGCTCAACAAGGAGAAAAGTAACAAATGTCACAAAATTAACCAGGCATTGGAAAATAGATAACAAAGGGATCGGGTAGGCCTCCAAGGGCGGGGAGTTCCATAATGTTGGGGCTGCCATCAAAACGGCCCTGTCATAGATATTGCACCATGATGGCATTTGGCATTTTATACAGTGCCGTCAGTTTTTAAAGCACGTCAGAGACATTATCTCGGTGATCTGTGCGATAGACCTGTAAGGGCAGGCCAGCACAATTATGCCCATACTGAAGCCGAGAGGAACTGAGGCTGAGAAAATTGTGACCCACCTAAAGCCATCTAGTGAGTTTGTGTCAGAGGTGGGATTTGAATTGGCAGCCCTCCCAGATCACAACGTGTTTTTTTAGCTGATAAGCGAATCAAAATGAGACTAGTCTGCAGAATGGGGGGGGGGTCTATGTTCATCAGGTTAGAGCTTCCGATTTGCCCTCAGTTGCCTAATAAGGTCTCTAGGAGAAACCATCCTCTGGGGACACAGGGAAAAATGGATTGTGGTCAGTATTCCCGCTGAGAGGTCTGCGCTGCTGTGGAGGAGCCCTGTGGCATTTCCTGTGATGTCATCACAGTGATGACACACGGCATATTTAATCGCCGGACTTCTGGGAACACTGAGCTGTGCGGAGCTCCGCTTCCCAGAGCTTCGAAAAGGGAACCGGGATTGTGGTATTCTGTATCTTGAGCGGGAGGAATAGTTGAGGGAATTAAGGAAATGTGGAACAAGCCTCTAATTACAGGGGAGGCTGCCGTTGTCGTGGAGACCAGCAGTGAGGGCCTGGTTTGTCAGGGTTCCGCCCGATTGCCTAGTAAGGAGGCGGTACCAACAAATGGCGGACCTGTGGAGCCAGACTATCCGTGAGGCTAACGGAGGCGGTAATTGCAGACAGCAGATTGATGGGGAGGGGGCTCCTGCCTTAGCTCACCTGCCACTGCCGCACCTTTTGCTCCCTGGATTCAAAAAGGAGGACGAGAATGAAGGGAAGGTGGGCTAAAAGGTGAGAGCCTCTCCAATCCTGCACGCTTCCTCTCCCTCTCCATTCTCCTCGTCCTTTCTGAATCCAGGGGTGGCCCATGCCGTTTTCGGACAAGGAGGGGTGTCGTTTGGTGCGTCACCTCAGAGGCCGAGAGGTCTTGGATCGGCCTTGTGGAACTGGAACATGAATGCATGACCAGCGTGGTGGTGGTGGTGGTGCTGAGCCCTTGGTGCTGACGGTTGCCTCTCTCTCTGCTCAAGAGCCTGCCGCGGGAGGCCTCCTCCAAGCACAGGCGGGCCTTGCTGGACATCTTCCGGGAGACCTTCCTGGAGAGGCTGCCACGGAGCTGCTCGTGCAGCGACGTCTCCTCGGTGCAGCTCGGCACCAGGGCACCCTGGGGCTGCGTAAGTGCCGTGTCCCCCCCCCCCCCCAGCGTAGACTCCTGAGTTTAGAGGCATTCTGCTTTCTCTGCATTAGTCTGCGAGCCGTGTTTTAAGGCCTGATCTAGAGCTGGGGTGAGGTAAGGTAAGTCATGCTTAACCCATGCCTAAAAAGTGTTGTGCATCCCTCCTTCTTTGCAGTAGCGAGGGAGGGCATTTGCGCTGCCTTGCCAGAATGTGAAGTGCTTGCTCACTGCTGCCCCTGCAGGCAGGGTGGGGGTAGTGCTGGCTTTGTCTCTGTAGCCGTAAATGCCTTCCTTGCTCTGGTTTTGTGCCACCAACTTCTTTATACCCAGCCTGAGCTCGTGTGGCTGTTACCTGGTGGTGATGTTTCGTTTCTGGAGCTGCAGCGTAGGGCAAAATGTCGCCTTCCTCCAGGCCCACTGGTCAGGGGTGTGAACTTTGTTCAAAATCGGGAACGTAAAGGAGGGCTATTATTGGCACATACCTGATTTAGGGTTTCTCTGCACAGGGAACAAGTATCCTGAGAAAGGAAGCATCGTGCTCCACGGATTCTGCACAACATTATCTGAACTGTGCCATTTGCCATGAGTTCAAATTCTGCACCTGACTGCCTTGTGGGCTAGCAGAGGATGGGCATTGTTGCTTTGTGGCACATGACTAATTCCTGGCCTTGTACCCCCCCCCCAAAAAAAGTCCCTATATGAGTGAATCCCCCTCTTTTCCCAAAAAAATCAATGGATGGCTATAGTAGGAAACTAGAAGCTATTGAAATGAAATTTAGAGGCTTTGCATGGAAAAAGGGTTGGGGTGAAGGGCTGGAAGCCAGTTATCCCTTTGTGCTCCATGCAGTTCTGTGGAATAGAAGCTTAGAAACGGGGCAAGGATGGGAAGTCTTCCTGTTTCTTTGACACCGCATCCCCTTCTAGCTAAGGGAACCTTGAGTTGTTGCACTAAGCAAGGGCAGGGATCTCCTAGGCTAGCTCTGGAATCACCCCTGCCTCCAAGAGAGGCTGATTCAGCTGATCCGTAGCAGTTCGGCTGCTGCCCCAGGGACTTAGCAGTGCATGCCTGTCTTGTCTGTGAACAAGGCCAGCTTCAGACATCCTGGGCAAACCGGTTGGTCTGGGTCACAAATCCAGCCATCCAGTCCTTCCCCCCCCTCCCAATAGCCACCCAAGGATGTGCTACCAGCTGGGTCAGGTGAGGAAGCTGCTTCACTGTGCAAAAATGGAGCGACTGAGCCTTGCTTCAGTGGCCTGGTGGAGAAAACCGGAGGAAGCAACGTGTGTATGTGTCTAGGCAGTTACTAGGCATGTATGTGCAATGTGCATGTATGTATCTGCAATGCTCCTCTTGTGATGTGTCCATGCTGCGTTTCCCCCCTCTAGAACATGCTGCGGCAGCAAGAGGAGGAGAACGGGGCAGCGTGGTCCATCTCCTCGGAGTCGTCGGACGATTCCTCCAGCCCGCAGTTGTCCGGAAGTGCCCGCCACGTGCCCCCCAGGCCTATCGTGCAACCCGCAGTGCAGGCCACTGCGCCCGCCATAGAAATTGCCTTTACGCAGCCCGAGGACAAAGAGCCGCCAACGTTACGAGAGGAGGTGACTGTGGCTAACGGGCATGTGCCCTACGCCCGGACTCTTAGCCAGATCAGCGAGGCCAGCGTGGACTTGCCAGTTGCTGAGGACAGGGAGTGCCCTGTCCCCAGAGACTCTAGTCCCAGGGATTTGCCCCCCCTGGAAACGAACTCCTTGCCCCAAAGGGTGGACACGGTGCTGGACACGCACATCAGCGAGGGCGAAGAGCAGGAGGCGGAGCCTGCAGGGACAGCTCCCGTTGCAAAGGAGAGTGAGGACACCGCCTGCAAGGCCCAGGAAGTTGAACAGCCTAGCCCATCGCTGGCTCTGCCAGCCTCAAGGGAGCTTCAGCCGATGGGCGTCTCGGAGGTACCGAGGCCCAAGCCTATAGACTGTGGACTGGAGGAGGCCATTGGCAATCTGGGCTCTGCTCTGGACGACTACCGGGGACAGTTCCCTGAATTACAGACCCTGGAGCAGGAGCTCAAGCACCTCGAAGCCATTCTCTTGGTAAGTGAGGGCGGTGGGACCAAGCCCCTGGGGAGCGATGGCATCGCCTGGGGCTTTGTATACATGGCACCTTAAGAGCAACAAACAAACATCCCCTTCCACAACCTGCAAACCAAACGTGGCACCAAAGTCATGCAAATTCTGTGCCAAAGGGCCGAGCTTGCTGTGGCTTGAATCATATTGTTAGCCTGAGTGCGTGCATGTTAATAGTACATGGGGCAGGGGGGTGTCCAGTCATGACCATGCTGTTTACACACACACAAAGAAGCCAATGACATGATTAAATTCATGTCTAGTTTGACCTTTGGACAGGTTCCAGAACTCACCCCAAACTAAAACTACTGTATTTACTGTACTTATTTGCCTAATGCAGTGGTTCCCAAACTGGGAGGCGTGGCTCCCAGGGGAGCTGCGGAAACAAACCAGTGGAGCCACAGAGTGCCATGGAATCCTCTCAGAAAACAGCACAATGCCAATTGGCAGGCACCAACTTCATGTAATGGGGAGCCACGGCCAATAGTTGCCAATGGTCAAGGGAGCCGCAGGTCGAAAAAGTTTGGGAAACACTGGCCTAATGTGTTCTACTGCTAGTCATGGGGACCAAAAAGGAGGACGCTGAAGTCCCATTCCCTGATCAGCCAGGCCTTTTTAGCCCTTCCTCCACCCCACTCTGCGCTTCTGAGAACACCCCTGGATATCCCAGGGTGCTCGAGCGACTCTGTAGCAAGACATATATGCTGTCTCCAGCTAGGAGTGCACACCTCTCACTTGGGGGTATGAGTGGAGGAAGGAAGGCGTTTTAGGATACTGCAAAAAAAAAAAAAAACAGAGAAAGCTGGGGGGGGGGGCCTTTATATCTTATGTATGTCTATGCAGTCCTATGATATTCACCAGCCATTGCCTCTGCAGGTTGCTAAATATTGCTTTCTAGGGGCTGGAGTGAGTTGGCTTGCTTGAAGGAATGCTGAGATGGCCAGCATCACTTTCCCACTAAGTGTTGTCCAGCCGGATCCCACACATCTAGAATAAGGGAACGAGGACTTCAGATTAAGAGGAGATGGCTTTCGTGTGCTCCCAGCCCCTTTCTGCATTAGAAATCAGTCACCAGGTTGTTGGGTGGTTACAGTCCCGGAGGCAGGAGACAAGGTGCTCAGGGGTTGTGGGCCCCCTGCAAATGAGCCAGTAGACCAGCCAGAAAAGGCAGCATGTGTTCGAGTGCCTCTGGTATTTTGCTTTGTCTCCATCTCGCAGCAAAGGCAGGGCGTGTGTCTGAGCCGGGCATCCAGCACCAGTCTGACTGTGGAGCACGCGCTCGAGAGCTTCAGCTTCCTGAACGCTTCTGATACGGATGAATCGGAGGGAGATGATGACGGGTAAGGATGGCACAGGCTAAGGCAGGTCACTCGGGAACAGAACTTAGGCCAGGGGAGGATTAAACTGGAGTGAGTGGGGTGCTGAGCTGAGGACCTGAGGGTGTGAGATGCAGACTGTGTGGGAGGTGGAGTTGAAGCATTGTGGAGAGGGGGAAGTTTGCATTTCAGAGGTGTCAGACTGTGGGAGAAATAGGAAATTTTCTCATCTGAAAGTGATGACATTTGAACTAAGAGCCTTTCAGCTTTCTTAACTGGTGCTTGTCTGCCTTGGGGCTTGTTCATGTATCCAGTTCGGGAAGCTTTTGGTTTAGGTGGTGATTCTGAGATAATTGCTGGGTGTCTTGGGCAACTCTATCAACAATGAACTCTGCCCCAGCACATAACATCCCTGCTTCAACCAGTGGTCCTAGTATCGCTGGTGGCACATCGCAGTATGACAGCTGGAGCTTGGCTCCACTGCCACAGGAACTGCCTGCCACTGGACTGACTGACTTGACCCTGCCAGAAGTGAGGCGGCAATGCATAAGAACCCCCTCAAGCTAGCGCGCTTGAACCACGTTTTGATTTAAAATTTGGTAAGGCTGTTGCAGGCCAGATTAAAAATGGCTCCATAGGCCTGCCAGTTGGCTATGGTTGGTTTAGGTGGGATAAAAAGAAAGTTGAGTCAAAAGCCTCCGTCCTGGCCTAAGGAACTTGTGACTTCAGATTTGAATCTGTATCTTTTCTGTATGCATCAGCAAAGAAGGGGGCTGAAGGGCGGGGGATATTGCGGGGTTGTTTCCTCAGGGTAACTGATTATGGAAAAAGGACCACGGCTCAGGAGGGCATGCTCAGTGGCTCCCATCTCCAGCTGGGGCTCTGTGCCTTGTTCTGAATTAGTGTATTTGTTTGGCATTCTTATTAAGCAATGCACGGAGCGACCTTTCCCACAGTGTAGACGCAGCAGCTGCCTTGAAACAGATTCACACTATAGCCTGGCCTGACAGGTGGCTCCCAGCAGGAAGTGCTGCAACAGCGCCACCTAGTGGCTAAAGTATAGTGATTTTCTTTGTTTTTTAAGGACCAGCTAAAATATCAAGTACTCTGCGAGCTTTTGAGTTCTCCAGAAATCTTCTTCAGGCTGGATGTTGCAGCAAAAGTAAAGGGGAGGGAAAAAGAAATAAAAAAGTTGCACTATGGAAAAGGCTCAACGCCTGCATCTTATAAACATCTTGAACAGGCCCAACCTAAGACCACCTGGTGTCGGGACTCCAAATGCTGTGTCTCTGCTCGTCCCACTCCAAGCCATCCCCCTTCCTGACTTGGAAGTGTGGAGGAGGAAAAGAAAGTGGTGGGCTAGAGCGTCCTCTTCTCCCTCTTCTGTGCCATTCCCCTCTTTCACTTCCGGTCCAAGGAGGAGGAGCTGCAGAGGCGAATGGTCAGAGGTAGCTGTTCCCCACTGAACCTGAGGCAACTGCCTCAGTTGGCTTGTGGATGGGCCAGCCCTGGTCTTGAGACAGAGCGCTGGAACGTTTAAGCAGAGCACTGGAACATTTAAGCAGATTTGATTAGCCTCTGAGACAAGAAGGCTGCTGGGACATGAAAAATAGCAGTTCCCTCTCTTGTTATTGAACTATAAAATCTAGTAGTGAGTTGGCTGTGTTTCCAGTGCTTGATATTGCCTACAGTATCTGCTCTTTTTCCCTTTGCTGCTTACAAGTACAGGTGGGCCCCCATATCCACGGATTCGCTATCCACGGTTTCAGTTATCCACGGATCGCGGAGACCCCTCCCCCCAGGCTTTTACTTTTTTCCCAGTAAGCTTTGTTTCTTCCTTAAACAGGAGAAGCAGCCTCTGGCTGCTTATTGCAGGCAAGTAGAATGAGACTAAGTCCTAGCGAGGATCTGCAAGGTTAACAGAAGCCTTGCAGAGCCTCTCTAGGACTTAGTCTCGCTCTACTTGCCTGCAATGGAGGCTGCTTCTCTGTTTGTTTTTAAGGAAGAAACAAAGCTTGCTGAAAGAAAAATAAGAGCTTGTGTGTGTGTGTGCGTGCGTGCGCGCACATGCCTGCCCACTGGGGAGGCAGGGCGGGGGGCCCTCAGGGAACCATGGAGGGGGTGTTCGCTTCTATCCACGGTTTCAAGTATCCACGGAGGGGCCTGGAACATATTCCCAGCGGATATGGGGGGAGTACTGTACTTCATTTCACAGGCAGAAAGTCTGTCTCTGGGAGCAAAAGGTGGAATGTTTGGGGGCTCTTTCTTGAGAGGTGCTGGACGTCTTGGCTGTATTGCTAAAACAATGAGAGATCTTGGGGAGTGGTTTTTTTCAAGTTGTGTTTATCCTGGATTTGAGCCACCACAGCCCTCATTCTACGCTTTGGTCTTCGGGACTTGCTTATGCCAGGGCAGAGGAGTTGGGCTTTCAACGGACTAGGCACATGCATGGGGTCTGGCTCAGTTGGTAGAGCGGCCAACTCATATGCCTGAAGATCTGAGGACAGCAGTTCGAGACCTGTCGAGAATTGTCAACACGCCGCTGACAAGCTGCAGAAGCCTTGGTGGGAGAGACCAAGCTGGCACACTGAGTGGGAGGCAGTGCTGCCGTCAAGTTGATGCGTGGGAGGCGAATGCCAGAGAGAGGCTAGACCGGGAAGGAAACCACCTGGAACGAAGCATTCCAAGCAAGATTAGAACATTTGTAATATGTAAAAACCGCTTTGATTTAGATAACGGAGGAGAAATCTGATGACCAGAGAAAGGTGGTATATAAATACTGGTATAATAATAATAATAATATATCTTGCCTGCTCCTTCTGTTTTCAGGAGGGCCGGCAGTGCACAGCCTGCACCCCTGGGCAGGGTACCGGGAACAGGCGAGGCTGTTGCTGACGATGCAGCGGGGTGCTTGAGCTCAGAGGGCGGCATGGAGCCCATGAGCACTGGGAGCGAGTTTCTTGACAGGGCGCTGGTTCTGCACCTGAATCACTGCAACCGTCTGCTGCTGGTGAGTGCGGAATGAGGCTCAGTGGGGCATTGGGCTCTGGCAGGGGCCGAACTTAAAATGCAATAGTGACAAATTCAAAAACAATAGCACGAGGGAAATTTGCCAAAGGCTTTAATAAACAAGACGGTTTCCACCTGTGTCTAAAAGAATTCAGTGTAGGTGCCAAGTGAATATGTTTGAGGAAGTCATTTCTACAGTTGGAGAGCCACTACCAAAAAGACTCTGGAAGTCACCCACCAAGCCCTTGAAGGGAAGGGGCAGTCAGTAGATAATAATGCACAGACAAGTTGATACGGAAGACAAACCTGTCCCTTCAGGTTGTCCTGCAAACGTGACCTGATGGGGCTACCAACCTGTTTGGCCACTCTAGCTAAAAACAGTTTCCCGTACACCTTGCACAGTATGAATTAGGCTTGGACCTTCTCCCTTAAGGACCTTTGCTGTATCTGGTTTCTAGAAACTGGGCAATTTTGGGCCCCTCCGCTGCCGGGAAATGTACGCGCTCGACAGGCTGGCAAGGGAAGCACAAATCCTGGAGATGGTCTGCCGCTTGGCGGAGGAGCGGGCAGGATTGGCTGGCTCTGCAGAAGAAGGTAAGAGGATGTGGCACAAACAGACAGGGATGTGGATCAAGTTTCTGACTCCAAGTCTCAAGTTGAGTCCCAGGTCTTTGCCCCCAAGTCACAAGTCTTTGGTTGCAACTTGCAAGTCCCTATTTATTTAATGGGGAAAATAGGTTTAAACCTGAATAAAATTCGACTTGTCGTAAAAGACTTCAAGTCCCGAGTCAAGTTTTCGAGTCTTTTACAATTGCCGAGTCAAGTCATTGACATGACTTGAGTCCGAGTCAATAGACTTAAGTCTACATCACTGATCTGTAGCAGTCAGAGGGTCTGAAGTTCTTATGAATGAGACTTGTGGCTAGGGATGTGGATCAAGTCTCTGACTCCAAGTCTCGAGTCAAGTCCCAAGTCTTTGCCCCCAAGTCCCGAGTCTTTGGTTGCGAGTCCCTATCTAATTAATGGGGAAAATGGGTTTAAACCTGAATAAAATTAGACTTGTCGTAAAAGGCTCCAAGTCTCGAGTCGAGTCCTTTACAATCGCAGAGTCAAGTGATTAATGCGACTTGAGTCCAAGTCAAGTGATTAATGCGACTTGAGTCCAAGTCAAGACCGAGTCAGTAGACTCAAGTCTACATCACGACACTGCAAACATTGCATTTGTTAGCAGGGTGCAGCGGGGACAGAGAGGTAGCACCCACTGTTGTTGACCTAAAAGTGTGTACAAATAAACGTAAATAGACAATTCGATAGACAATCCAACCTGATAGACAATCCAACACAAATTTAGATTATGTATCCCAGAACTGCCGCTTACAAATCAGCGAAAATACACTCAGAGTATAAAATAATACTAGAATTAACTAAACTGGATCAAATGATCATGTTCTTAGTGAGAAGAGGCAGAGAACATGACACAATGAAGGCAGGGAACATGACACAACGAGGCCCGGAGTGCGCCAAAGAGGCTCGAGCGGGTGGCTATTTGCGTGTGTGTAAAAAAAAAAGTGCAAACAGCCGGCAACCTGGAGGTTGAGGCTCGGGCAGCCGGCTCTTCATGACCCACCAAAAATCAGGTCACAACCCGAGAAATGCTGAACTATCCTATGGGACACTTAAAAGAGGAGAAACATTTGGGTGATAGCGTTATGATTGGTTCAAGGTTAAGATTGTGATTCAAGAGGAAAGACTATGGCTGTTAACAGTCATCCCCAGCTGCGTTGTGATTGTGAATCTTGTGGGTTCTTTACTCTCAGTGGTACAGTTTTCTACGTGGAAGGAGGGAGTGTTGCCCTTCTGGGACAGCTGCGTGGCCATTCCTAACGTGTACACCTGCCCCGTGGAAAAATTCCTGCAGGCGCTCAACGTCCAGTATGCAACGCAAATCAACGAACGCCAGCAAGACCTGGCAGATCCAGGTGAGTGTGTCCTGCATGCAGGGTAGTATCCACTTCCTACTTTCCTCTCTTCCTCCCTCCCATTCCAGATTGTGTGTTCTGCAATCTGAACAGTTCTGCAGTTCTCATGCTTCGATTTGAGTTGTATCATTCTGCTTATGTTGCTCATGTGAGTAGGGCAAATAGGTAATTTGACTGCTAGAACTCCTTCTCAGTCGCTCTCTGGCTTCTCAGACCTCCCCAGACGTTGCTTGTGTTTCAAGCTATCAGGGCTGTTACAAATGAATCTGCCATCTCCCAGATGCACTCTCGGCCAGATACCGTTTTCTGGTTCTTGCGTGGTGCACTTATTTTATGAGTAAGGGATTCACAGCTGAACAAGGGAGGGTAGCTGAGTAGTGCCTTACAAACCCCTATTCTGGTTAAAATGCTTTCTCTTGTCAATGAAGCCACCTGACCTATGCTAAGTTGTTATAACCCCCTCTTTGCTACCACCACTTGAGGGTTCTGCCCTAGCCAAAAGCATTCAGGACTTGTCCCAATACATTCTTTATGCCACAGTGTGTGTGAAGCTGGTGGAAGAGCTTCTGCAACGCAGACTACCCAGGCGCCAAGGAAGCGTCCAAGCCGAACAAGTCACCCTCTTCCAGTATTGGAGCCACTTCGAGGCTCTTCCCATGTCGGCTCTGGACTCGTACATCCTAGAGTTAGCCGAGGAAGGTATGTTGTACAAGTGTGTGCAATGGCGTCGGCTGATATGGGGCGGTGGGCCCCAGGGCGTAGGGGCGTTGAGGCTCGGGGGTGGGGCGGGAGCCTCCAGAAATTTTAAATTTTTCAGCCGTTTTTTCTTTTTTTCAGCCTTTTTAAAGTGTTAAAACATATGCGTTAAAGTGTATATGTGCTTTCGCGAGACTTATCTTTGTAATATGGGGCGTTCCAGGACGTTCCATCGGCGATCTTCCTCCTGCACCCGGGCACGGACTCCGTACCGCCCCCAGCAGCGGTTTCCGGAGTTTGCGCATGCCCAGATCGTCCCTGGACACTCCGTGGGTCTGCGCATGCGCAAACTCCAGAAACCGCTGCTGGGGGCGGTACGGAGTCCGCGCCCCCAGCAGGAGAAGCTGTGCCGATGGAACGTCCTGGAACGCCCCATATTACACAGATAAGTCCCGCGAAAGCATACATACACTTTCAAAACAGAAAAAAAACCCAAAAACTGTCAAAAATAGGTTTCGAAAACGAAACCTAAAAATTTTGACAGTTTTATTGGGGGGGGCGGCCCCAGGTCAGGGGGCGCCTGGCGACGCCTCTGAGTGTGTGCTCATTGGACTGCTGCAACGTCACATGACAACTTGCATGTGTGAACAGAACAGCCATCACGGATCAATTGCCACAGAGTATCCTCTCTGTGATCATTATCCTCTCTATCAGTGGTTCTCAAACTCCTACAGGGGAGTAAGAGAAACTGTAAGTCATCACAAACTCTGCAGTGACAGCACTTCCAGGGTCCCGCTGCCATGGAAAAAAATGTGTGTGTGTGTGTGTGTTTTCACTTACCGGGGGTCACACCGGCCCTCCGGGGACTGCAGGGGTATTGTTGCGACCTGATTTCTGGTGGGTTCTGCAAAACCTCCAATGAAAACATGGGTGAAGGAAAGATCAGATAAGTAATTGCCTCAAGCCCTAAGGCTACTCAAAAATCAGATAGCTGCTAATTGCCCTGCAAGGAGCTCAGCTCCTGCAGTTTGCAAGCTTGTGTAAATATAGGGAAATAACGGTTAATGTCTGTTTTCCTGGGGTGTGTGTGTGTGTGTGTGTTTTCCAAGTCCATCAATGACGGGTAGCGGGGGCAGGTGAAGACTGGGTCACATAACTAAGCTCATCAAGCCTTGAGGCTATTAGAGCTGCCTCATTATGAGAAATGGATCTGGGTTTTTTGCAAATAAAGTATTTCTTTCTAGATCCTTTTTTTAATCCTCGTAAAGCTAGGTGGGTCCCAATAGAGTGTCATTTTAAAAAGTGGGTCCCGTTGCTAAAACGTTTGGGAACCACTGGTTTAATTATTTTTTTTAAAGGATGGGTACAAGTCTTTTGAAATCACTCACTTTTCCCTTAACATTGCTTTGATTGGACACCTCTTGGTTTACACTGGCACTTGTTCTGCTTTTACACGCAGTTTTGCTAGCGCAGAACCTGAACTCTGATGACCAGGACGTGGTTCTTAGGGCCCTGAAGCGTGTTCCTGAGAGCCGGCTCCACAGAGATGGACTGAAAGCCTTGAGCCTGCTCCTTGTGGAAGGAAACAACAAAGTAGTGGGGGCTGTGTCGGCGCAGCTACGCAACCTCTCGGAAAATCCCAGCTTCCGCGAGCGGGCAAGTATCCGCTGTGCTTTTCCTAAAAGGGGGGGGGGGCGGGAGATCTGCCAGTCTGCAGAAGTGCATGGCTGCCTTGAGGTAGCCTTACCAGCGTCCCAGAATCGAGGCTGGCTTCGGCCTAGAACGGACCCGAGCTGCTCCCAAGGGTGCACCGCGGCTGCCCAATGGGGTTCCCGCTTCTATCGCGTCGTTTACCGGAAGTTCCGGAAGCCCATTGGGCAGCTGCGGTACTCCCTTGGGAGCAGCTCAGGTCCGCTCTAGGCCGAAGCCAGCCTTCTGAAACGCTGGTAAGGCTACCTTGAGGAGAGTCTAGGCTTTAAACGTCAAAGCCCTGTAACGTTCTTGGCTTCTCCCAGAGAACTGTGAGAACTGCAGCGATGTAGTGATGGCTCTGAGGGGTCTTCCTTGCCTGGCCATTGCCAGCCACTTGGCAGAAGTACAAGTGCCCCTTGGTTGGGCGCCATGCCCACTAAACAGGTTTAAAACTGGCATAAAACACCTGTAATACAGAGAAGGGGTTGCCTTGCCTTGGGCACAAGCAGGCTGACTGGGTTGTCTTCCTCAGGCCCTGGTGTGCTACCTTGAGCAGCTGGAGGACGAAGAGGTTCAAACGCGGATTGCAGCCTGTGCTGCTCTGGGCTGTCTTAAGGTAAGGGCAGGGTTCGGCATGTAAAATAGCTGAATGCTATCTGCTAGCTGGAGGCCTCTGCAAATATCTTGCCCCTCTGTGCTTGAGTACTTAAAACAAGTGATCTTGCATGGGGGAAGTATTAGGAGAGGGACACTCCTTGCTGGGTGAGTGGGCGCTTGGACAAAAATCATTTCTGGCCCTCTCGCAGGCCTGCATGGGCCTTAGCACTCCATCCTTGAATTTGGTCCTCTACCACCTTTGTAGCATTGAGGTTTTGTGCTCCGTGGAGAGGAGGTGGAGTCAGAACCCGATGACATCAGCTTCTTTTTATTCTTCCCTCCTCCTCCCTGTGCCCCAATCACAGGCCAAGGAGAGTATCGAGCAGCTGGTGTACCTGTGCCAAACCGACAAGGAGGCCGTGCGGGAGGCTGCCAAACAGAGCCTGATGCTATGTGGTAAGCGTTCATTTTTCCCCCAGACAAAGTTTTCCTGCCACCCCGTGTCAAATGGCTCCCCTTACAGTTGGGGGGGGGGATACTGGGTGCATGAGGTGCTATAATAAAGTTTACTCTATAGGGATGGCCAGACAAGGCCTTTGCTATTATTCTTAATGTTATGTTCCACCCTTCCTCCAGGGAGCTTGGTTCTCCCCCCCCCCCAATCCCATTTTGTCCTCACAACAAACCTGTGAGGTGGGTTCAACTGAGTGATGATGACTGGCCCATGGCTGCCCAGTGAGTTTCATTGGACCCAGGTCTCCCCAGTCCTAGGCCAGCACAACACCATACTTCCGCTCTTCTAGCCTGACTGGGCTTGGGGCATAAAAAGTTTAGGGTGGGCTCTGAGTTGTATTCTCTCGCTGTCCCTTGGCCTCTGCTGGTTGCCCAGCTAAGGATAGAAAAACCCCTCCCGTGCTCTGCCTTACAGCTCACTGAGCAAGTTGACGCGGTCCGCGGAATGCTGAGAGCAGAAAGCACTAAGCCAGTGGTTCCCAATCTGGGAGGCGTGGCTCCCCTGAAACCAGCCAGGGGAGCCGCGGAGTGCCACGGAATCCTCTCGGAAAACAGCGCAATGCCAATTGGCAGGCATCAACATCATGTCATGGGGAGCTGCGGCCAATGGCTGCCAATGGTCAAGGGAGCCGCAGGTTGAAAACGTTTGGGGACATGCACTAAGCCGTTGTTTATCGTTTGTTAGATGGCACTGACAGAACCATCTGATTGGCTAACTAGACTTCCGGGTCATGACAGCAGCTGCACAGGTCTGGATGCACTATAGCCGGTCCACCCTTCCCCTCTTCACCCTGCTGCATGTCTTACCAGTGTCGTTTTGTCCCAGACCCTGTCAGCCTGATCTCATTTGGTCTTTGTCTGAACTGTGGCACTTCCAAGTTCGTAGGCATCTCACCTTTCTGCTACTGCACCTGTGGTTCTGGCTTTGTGTGTCCTGTGTCGCTGTTGCTGAGGGAATGGCACACATGTGGTGGAGCTGGTGATGTGATGCAGAACTTTCACTCTCGTGTCCAGCCAAGTCCTTTCAGCCCTGAGGGTTGGCATTGACCATCTCTCCGATATTCCTCGTTCCTTATCATGTGGCTGATATTTCTCCTGCCAGTTCAAAGTGTGTTGCATTTTTTGGAAGCGTAAAACATTCGGTGGATGTTGTGTTCTTCACAGGCACCTTTTCTCTGGCAACCCCATCATGACTTTGTTGAGACCCACTGGACGATTAGGATGCTGTCCAGTTGACCACTTGTTAGACGATGGCCAAATGTTGTCGTCAGCGCTTCGTATTGCATCATGGAGTCGTTTGATAGCAAAGCTCCTTGCTGGAGCTGGGAACACGTGCGCATACATCTGTCATTGAGGAGCTGGGCCAATGAAATCACGTGGGCGGGCTGCCTTACTGGCCCTGTGCAGGCAGGTCTGAGCAGGAAGACAAGATTC
This sequence comes from Plestiodon gilberti rubricaudatus, assembly GCA_026170595.1. Classification (NCBI taxonomy): domain Eukaryota; kingdom Metazoa; phylum Chordata; class Lepidosauria; order Squamata; family Scincidae; genus Plestiodon; species Plestiodon gilberti. Next base: position 12,056,572 of record JANXHW010000010.1, read on the forward strand.
AGGAGGAAGCAAATGTAGACAAGCAGTCATCACGAGTTGGAACTTCCAGCCTTCTGCTGAGTCACCCCACTGGTTCATCTTAGTGCAGCATTGACTTGCACAGACTGGCTCTTCAGCGTTTCAGATGCAAGTCTTGCCCAGCCTTACTTGGAGGTGCCAGGGATTGAACCTGGGACCCTATGCAGCTAAAGTTATGGATGCTACCCGCTAACTCAGCAGTTCTCAAACTTACCTGAGCCGCGACCCACCTCATCCTCCGGCAGTGAGTCACAACTCACCTCTGGAAGCCACTCCTGCATTGCGTTGGGCCCGGGACGGCCTCCGCAGGCCTCAGCACGGCTCCCAGATGCAGCCGGAAGTTGTGTCAGCAAAAACGGAAGTGACCCGGAAGTCATTTCCGGAGCTGTTCTGAGGCCCACGGAAGCCTGCGAAGGCCGTCCAGGCCCAGTGCAATGCGGAAGCAGCTTCCAGAGGTGAGTTGAGTGAGTGGCTTCCAGTTGCATCTTGGCTCCAATTTGGAACCAAATGGAGGCAAGGGTAGGCAGATGGGGCCCAACTAGTGACCCACCTCAGCATCAGGCTGCAACCCACCAAGTGGGTCGCGACCCACAGCTTGTGAAGCGCTAATTGACTGGGTTAGGCCGGGATCTGGCATCTTGCTCTATAAAGCTTTTAAAAGAGACTGCCGTCATGTGGAAGACCGTAACATTTTTGTAACTCACGTAGTTCTTTCTGTTCTGTGTCACTGTTCTAATAAATTACTGCTTTAAATACTTGACTGTGATTGGACCAATATTTGACTGTTCAGTGGCCCAAGGGGTTTTTGTTTTCATGTAGTCGGATGCCAATCCTAAATGTGTTGTGATTGCCATTTGGGCTGGATCATGCTAGGTTTGCCCACGGTTACTAAGCCGACACATTTTTTTTTTCACCTTCCCTTGCAGCTTAGGACTTGTCACCTCTAAGGTCAACTGGTCCTCAAGCCCCACCCATGAGAGCACATTTCAAGGATCAGGAGCTTCCATTGGTACCTCTCCCTGTCTTGTTGCTGCTTAGGCCACTTTGAGGCGCAGGAGTTTTTGGAGTGCTGGACTTATTGGCATCTACAAACCACACAGACTCCAATGGTCCTTTATTGCCCCATTGCACAGTCTGTTGCAGTGTGCACGTCCGGCAATAGCAAGTGTCTAGGAGTGGTTGTGCGAGACCCCAAATCCTACTTTCTGCATCCAGTTTCTGCATCCAGTTATTAAGTTTTGAATTGCACAGCTGGCAGGTTGAGAAGGTGCTGCCAGGATATAAGAAAACAGACTGACAGCGCAATCCTATCCAACTTACACCACCAGTGTAACCAGCGGTGCAGCGAGAACGGGAGGCCCCAGAATGGAAAGGGGATTCAAATCCCAATCACCTTTCCATTCTGGGGCCTCCCATTCTCGCTGCACCGCTGGTTACACTGGTGGTGTAAGTTGGATAGGATTACGCTGTGAGAGCTGTCCAGAGAGTGGCCAATAAGGCAGCCAAAAGAGCTCATCGAGCTTGACCCCCGTGATCATGGAGGACCAGAAGCAGAATGCAGGCATCTGGATGGCAGCAAAAACCCGTGGAGCTAATTTGCTATACACCAAGCATTATTTACTGTACTCCAAAGTGTCCAGTGGTCACGCTCAAGCAGAGCCTAGGGGAGTGGAGCTGGTGCTCAGGGGATGATGAACAGGCCAGGTGTAGATATATTTGCACCAGTCCGCGATAGGTTTGACCTTTAAAATGCTTCATGCACTCGGCACTTCATCCTAGGTGGGGGCCCTGATTTTAGGGTTCCACTGAAATTATACACCAATTTTAAAACGCGGTAACAGTTGCCTTACAGTGGTGGTGAACTTCTCAGTCCTCACTGTTTCCTAAGGTTACTTGTATTCCAAATTCAGAGTAGACCATGGTCAGCTAGCATTCTTGAACACAGCAAAGTTTGAGAGAGGGGTAAACTAGTCCTGTCTGCACCATTTACCTGGTTGCCTGTGGCAATTGAGCATCACCTCCATCGATAACCAGGCAATGGAGCTTTATAAAAGTTGTGTGTATTGTGTTGGATTTTTTCCCCTTCTTCCAAGTCATGTGTTTTGGCAGCAAGGCTAGTATAACTTTTTCTTACCCAGTAACTCTTTGGACTTGCATGCAAAGACTGGGATAAACAAGTCTCCTAATTGGTAGCTGACTGCTGTCTGTCTGTCTGTCCACAGGGGAAGATGGAAAATCTGCTCACCGACGGCTGGAAGAGTCGCTGGACAGTTTGCCACGCATTTTTGCCCCGGGGAGTATGGCCAGCACTGCGTTCTGAGGAGGCATCGCACTGACCTCCTCCCTGCGGATCTTTTTTGTGGGCACAGACCTTGCATGCCACAGAACTTCAGCCGAGTTGCGTGGACTGGAATCAAGCCAGCATGCCACAGGCTGGGGAACTCCCCGCCCCTTTGCGCATGCATGCGCCCACACAGTCTCTCTCTCTCTCTCTCTCTCTCTCACACACACACACACACACACACACACACACACACACACACACACACACACACACACACACACAGAGCAGTATTAGCACCGCCTGCACATTGCCTTATGCAGAGGGTGCCTTTCCCTAGGCCCACTGGCTGCTATACGGGGCAGTTGAGAGGCCCCATTTTCTGTCTGTCTTCTGTAAAAGCGTACTGGTTTGAGGGGACTGAGAATTTGGGCCCCTTGTCGTTAGCTGGGATAAACATGCACCTTCCTGAAACAAACACATGGGCTTTGAGGGCTATGGCAGTGTACCCTCAGCAAGGCCATTGACCACTTGAGATAATACACTTGGAAAAACTGCGTGTGTTGAAGGCCCACTTTAAGTGTTCCTCTTGCCTGGGTCTTCCACCCTCTGGGACTGTGAATACTGCAGGGAACTGGAGCTAGCTTTCTTCCTGCAAGGGATGGCGAGTCTCCTGACCTGCAGACTCCTCTCACTATTGGACAGGGGGAGAGAGCGCACAAAGATTACAGCAGGGGGGGGGCTCTCTGCCTCTTTGTAGGGGGAGAGGTTTGTTTTTAATGAAGCTGTGGAAGACGAAAGAGACATGGCTAGACAAATGCTGCCACCTTTTGGGGGGCTATTTTATTATTTTTATTTACACATTTGGGGGGATGTTTTGCAGACAAATGAAAGCAAAAATCCCTTTTCTATATAAAAGTCTCTATAAATTTATCTGTATATCTACATATATATATAAAAATATATATATAATGTAATTATTGAGAGGTTTGGCTAATTTTGACTTTAAGCCTGAAATAAAAAGAAACTTGAGCAAAATGAAGGAGTGGGTGTTTGTTTGTTTGCTGAATGCTGCCGTGAGACTTCCCTGTCAGCTCTGAATCTTGGTTGTTACAAAGCCTTTTATGGTTAAAACCACCTTGGGATGACTCATGTCAGCAGAACCGCACCATCAAAAGCGTTGGGATTGGGATTTTTCGTTTCATCACCTGGAAAACAGGAAGGTAGGCTGAGCTTTTTCCAGAAACAAGAGGGAACTCCCAAGAACCATGCATGCAATAAGCTGCCTTGTTCTTCGTCCAGAAGCAGGAAAGAGATATGAAAAATGTGCATTTCTTTATGAACATATGAAGAGCCCTGGTGGATCAGCCAAAGGCCCAGCTAGTCCAGCTTCCTGTATCTTAGTGGCCCACCAGATGCCTCTGAGCAGGATAGGATTGGGCTGAAAATGTATTTACTTAACCTATTTATAGTCTGTCACTGCTGGCCAAAGTCCCCCTGAGGCAATTTTTATCCATGTAAAGATGAGTTTTTAACATCAAGTTCCATCACACCCACCTAAACATTGGATATAGCAGAAGTGGATATGAAGAAGGGGGTTGCTTTTAGAAACAAATGAACAAAAAAAGACCATGCAGGACATTTTGCATTTATAGTTATCCTTAATTTTAAAAAGTAGGCTGGGGCAGGGTTTTTGATGAACTGCAAGAAGAATACGAAGGCAAAAGCAAAATGAATACTGTAATTCTTTTTGTTCAATGTTTTGACCTTTCTAAATAAAGGATCCTGTTTCAGTTGTGTTGGGGCATGGCCAGCCCATGAGGCCAACTGAGCCTGTTGCCTCAGGAGGAGGATTGACAGGGAGGGTAACTACTGCTTGCCTTCGTCCACCCACCGCCACCCGCTTCTCTTCCTGCTGCTTAGGTTCAACTTAGGTTCAAAAAGCAACAGAAATGTGGAGATGGGCTAAGACAGTGGTTCCCAAACTGTGTGCCGTGGTGTCCTGGGGCGCTGCAGCGAACTCACAGGGACGATGCATGTGCCGCGGGATAGTTTTGGGCAGCTGCGTGTCCCTAAGACAGCAACGGAACTGTAGGGATGCCGTGAAGGAATTACTCCGACACAAAGGCAATAGATTCAGGCAGGGGAACGGCCTCCATCTGCAAACGTGACATCACTGTTGCTCTTTCTACTCCCTGGACTGGAAAAGGAAAAGGGAGATGGAATGGAAAAGAATGGGAGCTGACCACTCAGGGCCTCAGAGGGGGGGTTAAGGGGGTACAATCATACCCAGGGTCAAAAGGGGGCCCTGCATAAGCAAAAAGGGGGGTCCAAGAGCCAAATTCACATGAAGGGAAGGGGCCAAAAGAAACTCTGTACCACCTGGTAAAATTCCTCTGAGTGGCCCTGCGACCACTCTCTTCCACCCTTCCTTTTCCAATCCCCAGGGAATGGGAGGAGCAGAAGTTGGAACATCCCCAGGAAAGGGTGGGGCAGCATTTGGTCCCCACTGCCTTAGGCCCCAGGAGGTCTTGGGTTGGCCCTGGAGGGAGTGGCTCGTCTAGGGCCACTTGGTGACTTCACTGCAGAGGAGAAATCTGAACTCAAGTACCACGCTAGATTATTATTTATTTTTATTATTTTTTCACATTTTTATACCACCCTTCCTCCAAGGAGCTCAGAGTGGTGTACATATTTCCTCCCCTCCTTTTTGTCCTCACAACAACCCTGTGAGGTAGGTGGGGCTGAGAGATAGTGACTGGCCCAAGGTCACCCAGGAAGCTTCGTGGCTGAGCAAGGATTTGAACCTGGATCTTCCAGGTATAAGTCCGACTCCCAAACCACTACACCATCCTGGCTCCAGGTTAATGACTGTAATAATACATCTGGAATACAGAGGTGGAGTAGTGCTTTATTGCTGCCATTGAAATGGAAGAAAGCTCTTAAAAAAAAAAATTACAGTTAAGTATTCACTCCAGCCACTTTAGGTTTTACACCCACATGTTGTTGTTCAGTCGTTAAGTCGTGTCCAACCCTTCGTGATCCCATGAACCATATCCCGCCAGGCCTTCCTGTCCTCCACTATCTTCCTGAGTTCGCTCATTTTCATGTTTACACCCACATTTACACCCACATAACAAATTATTATTATAAATATAAATACCGTATATTGCTTTTCAATTAAAAAGGTTCATATACAGTGCAATCCTATACATGTCTATGAGGAAGTAAGCCCCACTGAGTTCAACGGGACTTCCTCCCAGGTAAGTGTGAATAGGGTTTTACCTAAGAATGTACCTGTGTATAGGTTTGTCACAATAGCAAGATGCAGCAACATGCTATCAGAGCCATAAGCACATTTATGCAAAAGCAAGTTCCATTGTGGCTAATGGACTTAGTCCCATGTAAGTGTACATAGGCCAGCGGGTGGCGCAGTGGGTTAAACCGCTGAACCATGAGCTGTCGATCGAAAGGTCTACAGTTCGAATCCGCGAGCTTTGCCAGCTCTTGCCAACCTAGCAGTTCCAAAGCATGTCAATGCGAGTAGATAAATAGGTACCGCTTGCGGGAAGGTAAAACAGCGCTCCGTGTTCCAGCTGCATGCTAGGAGAGTCACGTTATGCGCTGCGGCAAGGAGAGTCACGCCGGCCACATGACCATGGAGGCATCATCGGCCAGCGCTGGCTCTTCAGCTTTGAAATGGGGATGAGCACCACACCCTAGAGTCGGACACGACTGGACTTCATTGTCAGGGGATACCTTTACCTGGATACCAGCTACACACTTATCTGGGAGTAAGTGAAATCAAATGGGACTTATTTCAGTTTTTAAACTCAAATGTGACTGTCCTGTATGTATAAGCCTTGATCGTAGGAAAAACAACCCAATCTTACAATCTTGTTCCCCTGATGCACTGGAAGGCACAAAACCGACAATACGGTGTGCGGTGGCACCAGAATGACTGACAGATTTACGGTGGCATAAGAGTCCACGAATGCCTCAAATCAGATGCACCTCTCACCTCTGCCCACCTCAGGGGCTCGAGGAGGGTGAGTGGGTTACATTTAATTTTTGTATTACATGTTCTACACTACACATCCATACAAACGAGGACACCAAGGCACCTGCTGTGATGCTTCCCACTATGGGCCTCTGTCCATCTGCCTTTCCATTGTGTCTGGCAGATGGAAAACATTTCAGTGGCATTTGAAAAACAATAGCGGCACTCTGCATCCTACTGATGGATGTGAAGGGCAAATCTAGGTGTGACTTTTAAAGGTTGCGGATTAGGCCGCCCAATACACACAGTGTGATGACTACCTACTGCTCTTACTTTCTGGGCTTTCTATGTCTGTTGAAAGCCTAGGCTTTCAACAGATATAGAAAGCCACCTTACACTGAATCAGATTTTCTGCCTCATTAACAACAGGGGGTTGTTAAAAGTATATGGCTGCAATCTCACCTGAGAGTAAACCCCATTGAAGACAGTGGGACTTACTTCTGAGTAAATGTGTATAGAATTGCAGTGCCAGAACCAGGCCAGGCCAGGAAAAGGGGTGGCGTTGTTTGTGGCCAAGACTGACAAGCTCCCTCTACCCAGGGTAACGTGATGCGCGCTGCCATCAAGCTATGCTAATTTAATTTTGAATGGGTCAAATTTGCATAGATTTGCATCCCTTGCTAACACCAGGATACAGCCCAAAAGATGTGTGACGTCAGGAATAGGCTCCTAGTCTAGGGACATCATCAGCCTGGAGAAAATTTCCCTTCCTGTTGACAGGTGGCTGCCACGCCAGCGCCACCTGCAGGGGGCGCCAAATCGGGGCGCCGCCCACCTCGCTGGCGCTGGAAGCGCGAAGGCTCTGGCGCCCTGCGGATCTGGCCCGCGCGTGACGTCACAGCCCCGCCCGCCCGCCCCCCTTTCAAAGTCTTTCCATTTGAAGTTGGCGCCCAGCGGCTCCTCCCATGATGCCCCGCGCGGCCGCTTCTCCCCTCTCCCTCCTCCCTCCGCTCGACTCCGGCGGCCGCGGCTGCCGGGCTCGCGCGTGCGCGCTGTGTTCCGTGGCCGCCATTTTGTGTCCGAGGCGACTGTGGAGCGATTAAACCGCGAGCTGGTGCTGGGCGCTGGCGGCGGCCGCTAGCGGCGGGGCAGCGGCAGCAGGAGCTCCGCAGGGCCCGAGCGGGGCGGGGCCCGGGGCAGCCAGGGCGGCCCGGAGGCGCCTCCGGGGCAGGTAAGCGGCGCGGGGGGTTTGCAGTCGCTTTCTCCGGCCTCTAGGTGTCACGATGGGGCTCGGGCTGGGACCCGCCGCCGCCGCCGCCGCCGCCGATGGGGAGCAGCGGGGCTTTGTCTCCCTCTACCGTCCCCACCGCCCTGATGCCGGCCTGGTACTGCCGCCCATCGGCCTCCCGGCGCAGCGCCGCTGACGGAACCTGGGCCTGGGCGGCGCGCAGAGGCGGATCTGAGGCTCGGCCTGGCCTGAGGCGCGGCGGCGGCGCCACCAGCGGGCCCGAGCCGCTGCTTTGGAGGCGGCCGCCATTGTGGAAGCAGCCGCCAAACGCCGCTCCCGCCCCCGCCAAAAACCTCCTCCGCCGGCCGCGGTCCCCGGGCTGGCGACCGACCTCCCTCCGGCCCCGCCAGCCGCCGCCGCTCCCTCCCCGCCCGCCCGCGTCCCTTCCCTTCTCTCCTGCCTGGGCTCCTAGTCTCGTTCCTCTCTCCTCCTCCTCGCCCCGATCTCCGCCTTCTCTGCCGCCGCCGCCTTCTCCTCCTCGACCCGCCGCCGGCCTTCAGCCCGCCGCCCTTCCTGCCTGGCCGCCCGTCCGTCCGTCCCTGCCCGCCTGCTCCCGCCGCCTGGCTGTGCGCGCTGCGGAGTGAGAGGCGCGGCGAGCGCCAGATCGGGACTCGAGCTCCCTCTTGCAAGGCAGGCTGAGCTGCAGCAGCGCCATGCAGCGCGGACGAGCGCCAGGCGGGGACGCCCGAGCTCCTCCGCCCGCCCTGGAGCGGGAGAAGCCGAGCTCCGCTCTGGGTTCCCCTTTTCCTCTCGCAACCCTGGAGAGTTAAAATCTTCGAGGGGCTTAACACTCTCCAAAGATCCCTTGTCCCCTAAGCAACTAAGTCTTCAGCCCTAGTCGTCCTCGCTCTGATATCATCCCTACCACCCCCATTTCCCCCAATTATCCTTAGAGAGTCCACTACTATCCTTTTCTCCCCCCCCCCCCCAATTTGTCTGACCGAATATGGGACCAGCCAGTTGGGAGGAAGTAGGTTTGCATTGGGCTGGGGCGGGAACTCCCAGCCCTGACATTGCGACCCGTTGCTCTCTTTCCCTCTAGATCTTTCTATAGGATCTCCTTCTGCTTTAATAGGGAGAGTTCAGTTCAGTTTCAACAGGGAGGATGCAGAAATTGACATATCTGTCCAGCCTGGTGGGTGTTTTTGCACCCTGCTTTTGAAGGCTTTTAGTAGGTTGCTTTATCTAAAAAAATGGTGTGGTGGCAGTTTGAATCTGAGTAGTTTGGCATATGTCAAACCTTCCTTGCAGCTGCTGGCATAAAGTTAGTAGGCCTGTTGGCTGTATTTCTGTGGATAGTGTGTTCCCCTAGGCCTAGGCTGTCCTTAGCTGATAAGTTAGGATTGAGGCCCCCCCCCCCACTACACCACACCAGTGGACTGCCTTTTCTGAGGAAGGTGGGAGTGTTGGAGGGGCCAATAAACTGTCTTTCTCTTTTCAGTTTTAATATGGCACACAGTGTTCCAAGGATTCTGCCATGATAGCTTGCCAGAGTGCATAGGTGCTGGTATCGTGACCCTTTATGCTCTGTGCATTACGGAATAAAGTGGTTCATGGGTGTGTGTGTAAATAATATTATAGAATCATGTTACCCTGAGTATATTATGCTAGCCTGTAGTTTGTGCGGCACCTTGATGAAGCTGATGATTTCTGACACCTGTCACTGGTCTCCATCTCTCTTTTACAACAATGGCCAAGATTCTACCATGTAGAAACCATACATATTATGAAAGTGATTCCTGTAGTGATTCCTATACTCAAGTAGCCCTTTAATTCTTAGAACTTGCCCCAATCTAGAATCCCTTATTCCTTCTGTATAATTACAGTTCTGCAGTGCTGCCTACATTTGTGGTCAGTTGGTGCGCTTTGTTGCACTTCACATATGAATCACTTATAAATAACCACGTTGTAGTGCTGACTTCTGGGTTAAGCTATGTTGCCTCTTTTGAACTTTTCTTCCTACCATTAAAACAGGTGGGCATCCTGTGCTGCTTAAATTATTCTTCTGCAGCCTGTGGGCAAATAAGAGAACTACAGTATACAAAACAGTGCGGGGGAGCAGATGAATTTGGAACAGGGAGTAGCTTGACCCAGGCTGCTTTTATTGGTGTTGTCCATATGTGATCATTTTAGATTGAGTTAATGATAGAGATGGTGGACTCAAGCTAGCAAAAGTTAAAACTCCTGTAGTGAAATCAGTAGGATTTAACTCTGTGCTCTATCCAGTTCCCTTGATGTTGGTGGGGCTTAATTGCATGAGATAGTCGTCGTCATCTTCTTCTTCTGGCATGATCTTAAGCATGTTTACTTGGATGAAGTTCTGCTGAGTTAGTGGGACGTACTTCCAGTGAAGTGTGCCTAGAATGGCAGCTGAAAGCTTATTGTGAGATGGAGTTCAGACTTGTCTGCAATTGTGTCCCACCCCCACCCAAACTGTGCCAGCAAACTGTTGCTACTTGTCTTTTTGAACTCCACCTCTGTTGGGCTTAAAGTGTCCTGAACTTTCATGTTAGCTTGGATGCATTCACCTTCAGTCATTACCATCTTAACCAATCAGAAAGTGTCTTGCGTGAGTTTGTCATTCTGCCATCATTGTGTTGGGTTCTCAGTTGGCAACACTGCGAAGGACTCAGTGTACCCTCTGATGGAACTGTGTGTTTTATGAAACAGTCAGAATGGCAGAGCCGAAAGCAATAACTTGAGAATCTGGTTCATAAATCTAGTACCTTCCTTCATTTCAAGTTTAACTTGTACATTTCTGAGGAAATGAACCCTTTTTTGGTACCAATCTAATCTTCCCTACAGTACCTGCCTTGATCACCTCCTGAGAGGGGGGAGTGCTGGATCTAAATCTTGTAATTAATAAATAGTGCTTCATTTTTTAGATTGTGAGCCCTTTTGGGACAGAGAGCCATTTAATCATTTAATTTTGTCTGTAAACCGCTTTGTGAACATTTTGTTGAAAAGCGGTATATAAATACTGTTAATAATAATAAAGTAAGTAATCACCAGCCATCCTGCACAATCTAAAGCAATACTGAGCTCTGTTTAACCTGTATTGATGAATATTTAACATAGCTTATTTACTTAACTGTAACAGGAAAGAAATGTACTGTGTAGAATTTTTGAGAGTCGGTTTCTCTATTTTAAAATGAGCTTCTAGCCGTCCTGGTTGGAGCATTTTGACCCGCATTTGTGTGCATGTTCAAGGGGTAGGCTGCTATGCCCTTCCTTCCTCAGTTTCCTTGCTGATAAACCTCCAGGGATGTACCCACTGTGCAAACACACTCCCCTGTTGAGAGATCCAGTTTAATGTACAGGGTCAGAGTGCTGAATTTGGATGTCCTCATTTAAGTCTTGAAGTTCTTTGAGGTGCCTTTGGGCAATTTGCTCTCGACCTAATTGTCCTTACAGGGTTTTGTTGCAGAGCTAAATTGCTACTCTGAGCATCTTGAGGTACAGAGTAGGTCCTGTTGGCTTGAGTAGGTTCATGTTGGCTTGAATGCATTCACCTTCAGTCATCACCATCTTAACCAATCAGAAAGTGTCTTGCGTGAATTTGTCATTCTGCCATAATTGTGTTGGGATTGTGTTTAACTCTGTGCTCCATCCAGTTCCCTTGATGTTGGTGGCGCTTAATTGCAACTACACTTTGCATGAGATAGTCTTCTTCTTCTGGCTTGATCTTAAGCATGTTTATTTGGATGAAGTTCTGCTGAGTTAGTGGGACCTAATGTAACAGATCTTGTCTCTTCTTAATAAGCCATATCCTGTTGCTGTGCTGCTCTTGCTAGAAACGTTCAACACAGCACCAACTCATACTAGCCTTTAGGGTGAATCTTGTGGCTTTAGTACGTTTATGCACATCATAACACAAGTTATGTCTAGTGTGGCACTTGGGGTTCCTTTATGCATGCCCTTATCTTACACTTTGGGAACTTCTGGACTTGAGCGTTGAAAGAGTGCTCTGAGTCTGGAGGGTTTAGCTGCAGGTGGCAGATCAGACTCCTTTAGTGTAAATAACTTGTGTGTTTTTTGTTTTTTTGTTAGAACACTTTTTCCTCGTCCTGGCTGTAGACCAGTACAGTCACTTGAATGCCTCACAATAGTGGTGTTGGATGTGAACTGGTAACAGCTAATGTAGTCTCAACAAAACTGAGAGCAGAGAATGGCAGTACCTAAAGGTGTTTAGGATAATGTGAGAAGGGTTCTAGAGATTTACTTGCCTGTCTTTCTGGCAGTTGTGTGAATTGTACTGTCGGTCATCCCTGCATCCAGGAAACACTGGAATACGCTGATGCTGTTGAGAGTGGCTTGGTTCTATTTCACAAGGGAACCTGTTGAATCTCATTAGAATGGAAGACATGCTGCAGAGCTTGTTTCCTGTCCCTGATCAAGAGAGAAGTTGCACAGCCTGTTAACCCTCCTGAAATTTTATTTTCTGAAGTTTAGGTGTTGCTGGTTTGGAGTTAGAAGCATAGAAGAATGACGACTTCTTTGAATTGTTATAATGCTGGCTTGACATATGGTTTTTGTACTGGCATCTTGTGTGTCGTTGCTTTTGCACAGGTTCTTTTCCTGTTGAGGCTGCTGCTGGAGGAAAGTTAGTGAATGAAAGCTCTGTAGTTGGAAGATGTCTGGGGATAGGTAAAGTTAGAACCTAGGACAGCTCCCCCCATTCCTGTTCCTAAAAGGGCTGCACAAGTGGCTTTAAGGATATGAAGCTTATACTGAATCACAGCATTGGCCCATCTAACCCAGCATTGTTCTAGTGTCATTGGCAGCAGCTTCCCAAGGTCTTGAGCAGATACTAGGGACCCATTCCTGAGACCTTGTGTGCAAATAATGTACCCTACCATTGAGCTGTGGCAGCTCCCAATTGCTTTCAAGCTTAGATTTCTGAGCATGGCTTTTTTTAAAACAAAAAAAAATCTTGATATGCTGAGACTAAAATAATTATTTCTTTTCATAGGAATGGAATTGAAGCCTACATTGTAGGAGGAAAATTTAGGAAAGGGAAAAGTTCAAATATTGAGATCTTGTCTCATTATTATTATTATTTTATTTTATTTTCTGTATTTATATCCCACCTTTCTCATCATCAGATTTCTCATCAGATTTTATTCAAGGCGGCTTACACAGGCAGGCTATCTTTAGACCTGATAAGGGTCTTTACAATATTGTTCTGTTCCTATATAGAACCTTCCATGCTCGAGATGTTTTCCCTTCCGAGTGCAGCCCTCCTTCCGGCTTGTGCTTTGCACTTCCAAGCTTCACAGTTCACCGCAGTTCACCCTCGGACGGTTGTCTTAGATGTTCTCTCTCTAGCTGACTCCTCCGCATTTCACCCTCTCACGATGCCTTCTCAGTGTCTTTGCGAGGTTCGTCAGCAGCTTCTATCTCCCATCCAAGCGGGAACCGAGGTCGACCCTGCTTAGCTTCTTCATGCAGGGCACTGGCTCAAACCTCTCTACCCTCCCCCTACTTCCTCTGTAACCCAGAAAATGAATTCTTGTACTACAGGTGCCACTGTCCTGGAAAACAGCATATTCCTTACTCAGAAGTCAATCTCCTGATTTTGGGCTGCAGTGTCATTAACCTCAAAAGGGCTGCTCATAATGGCACCTGATGACTCGTACAGCTCTTTACAGTCTGTGAATGAGAGACAAAATGGTTTGGGAGTCGGACTTAGACCTGGAAGATCCAGGTTCAAATCCCCGCTCAGCCACAAAGCTTCCTGGGTGACCTTGGGCCAGTCACTATCTCTCAGCCCCACCTACCTCACAGGGTTGTTGTGAGGACAAAAACAAAGGAGGGGAGGAAATATGTACACCACTCTGAGCTCCTTGGAGGAAGAGTGGTATAAAAATTTTTTGCCTTTGGCTATTGACTCCACTAATACAAGATTATTTTATTTAAAACTCTTTAAAAATGGAAGGAGGGAGCACACCCGGAAAGGGCTGCTGCTTGAAAGAACTTCTGTGCTCTCGGCTTCATTGGAAGCAACATGTTGCATTAGGGAAATACATTTATGAGAGGAACTCTGACACTCTAGACCAGGGGTGGCCAAACTTGCTTCACGTAAGAGCCACATACGATAAACTTCAGATGTTTGAGAGCTGCAAGAGAGACGGTTGAGAGGTGCAATATTTAAGAAGCAGTTAAATTCTTATATGTTTACTCACCATGAACATTAAACGTACGTTTTAATCCAGTGGACTCTCAGTTTATATAAATATTTATAGAGCTTGACATTTTTTAATTTACCTTTTATATTAATTGTGATGCAAAAAGGAGCTCAGCCAACATATTTCTGCGAACCACACATTATTTGTCAAAGATCCGCATGTGGCTCGCAAGCTGTGGTTTGGCAATTTGCTTTCTCCAAAACGTGCTTTTAAGTTGGCACTGGTCTTAACCAGGACTAGGAAAATGCTACAAATGTTAGGTGCTTAGAGTTTGTCCAGTTGTGATCATTCTAAACTACTGTGAGCGTCACTTTTTTTCATTAAACATTTATATCCTGAGACCCAGGGCACCTTACAGTGTACAAAGTTGGAAGCAATGCAACCAAACACAATGCTGTCTAATTACAGCATCCAGTGGTGCCTTGCACGTGTACAACAGCAATGTTGCAGAGCTTTCATCTAAGCTTGGGATGCTGGTTAATTGATGGCCTGTTACTATTATTAGAATGTTTCATTAAGGCACATGCTCCCTTGCGTAAGTGACGTATCTCTTTTTTTATTGCATCATGGGGTGGTCTGACAGCAGGAGCAAGAGCTCCTTTCCCCCAAGCTGCACATGAGTCATGGTCACATGAATGCAGGCAAACTCCTCCTTGGAGAGCAGAGGCCTCCTGCCCTAACAATCTCTCCAGAGAGTTTCTATAAGCCACGTGGCCTAACTTCTTCTCGCCGTGTGCAGTAGCCATACAGTAATGTCCGTTGGATGCTGTTCATGTACACAGCTGTGAGGTTGTGCCATAAATGCACCTGTGAATCGGCCCTAAATTGTCAGAAACCTCAAAGGTTACAAGCCATAAGCAACCTCCTGGCTTTAGAAGTAGGTTTGCTCTGTGCCAGGTGCAAGGGAGTGGCAACAAGAAACAAGAAACAGGTTATCTTGTTGGCTGTGTACTCCTTGAGGCATCTGGTGGGGCCACTGTGAGATACAGGAAGCTAGACTAGAGGGGCCTTTGGCCTGATCCAGCAGGGCTCTTCTGATGTTCTTATGTAAATATGTTTACAGCATGTGACTTGGAAGAAACAATTCCCCCCCCCTAAGGTACAGCTTGGTGGTGGACGAGGCCACTGTCCTTAACGGTGTCTCATTCATTAAAAACTGGATGCATCTTTTGAAAAGTGAAGCACATGGAAGGTCTTGTTTACTCCTTGGGTTTGGAGGACTGACCCCTGGGTTTTTCTGAAGCTGTCACTGGAATGAGATTATTTCCTTGCAACTGTTTCTAAAGTGGCGCTAGCAGAGATCTTAAGAGATCTCTTTTAAACAAAAGAAAACTTGTTGACCAAAATGAATGCCTTCCCAGGCATATTTGTTTATCGTGTGAATTCCAGTATAAAATAGGTGTCCCATTTCTCTACAGAGTTCAGAGATCTGCCAGATCCAATTCTCTGGTGCACTTAATCGATTAGTTTGTCCAACTCCACAATGTCTGAGGATTTCAGTAACCGTTACCTTACCAAAGGCGAAGTAGAATTTTTCCATTGATGTGCCCAAACAATTTTAGCGGCTAACAAATAGGTTTTGTTATGATAAACAAATAGGTTTATTAAAAGTGTTGACAGAATAATCTTCAATTGAGTGGAATGTCACCACTATAGGAGTCGGATTTACAATACATGGCTAATTACTGTAAAAATAGTTCTTGCTGTCTGAGCCTAATAACTTTGTATTACCAGTATTTGACAGTGCCATCATGTGTGATTAAATATCTGTGTGAGAACACACTTGCAATCCAGAAAATTGGTTTGTTCAGTCTTGCCGGAGTGAAGTACCAGCAAAATAGCAGCTTGCGTAGCTGTTCTCTTGACTCTAAACTCAAGGAGGAATCTTGATAAACAAATTTGAGTCTTAAAATCTATCCTGTTAAAAAGTCAAAAGGACCCTTAAGTGTGTGCCTGTGCGCACACACACAGGTACACACCGATGCTTCAGGATGTCACAGGAGCCCTGTCAGTCCAGCATCCTGTTTCTAGGAATGGACACAGCCAGTTGCCTCCGGCAAACTGTCGGATTGGGCTGTAAATGTGTTTGGAGTGTTGTGTGGCGTCTCGGCCAAGAAGACCCTCATGGCTTGAGGAATTACATGGCTGGGATCTGCAATTCCTCAAGGACCCCCTTCTGCCATTTGAATCCATCTTCAGGGGGAGGCTCCGCTCTGGGTGCCGGCACTCAGTGGGGCACAGCTGGCATCCATGTGGGAGAGAGCCGTCTCTGCGATGCCCACTTGGTGGAATGTCCTGCCTTGGAGTGCAAGGGGCCCCCCCCCTTTGCTTTTAAAGAGGTGCTGAAGATGCACCTGTTCTACCAGGATTTGGGGTTGCAGAGCTGAGCTGTCCTGTGTCTGCTGCCAGAGTATTGTCTTTTGGTCTGTGTCTTTATTATTTTAAGTTGTGGAATCTGTTTTTTTTTATTGTAAATCATTTTTATATTGGCTGCCTTGGGACTCTTTAGTAAAAGATGGGGTAGGAATGAAATAAATTTATATTGGGAAAATTTGGATTGAGAGCCTGGCTTGAAGTGGCTTTTTAAACGAGCATACTAAAAGTTGGTATTTATTGTGGTGGTTGCCTGATGTAAAGGAATTTTAGTTTATTTAACTATGAGTTCTAGTCAATAAAAGGCAGTGTTCTGATGGGAAAAGGCATACTCTTCAGATTATGCATTTGTGTGTCATTTTAGCCTGCTTCTTGAAAGAGGTATTCCCTCCTGTGTGAGCGAGTGGGGAATGCCTTTTCTAAGATGGCGCTTCTCACCTACAACTTGATTTATTTTTAAGCAAATTGTTGTTTTAAAAACTACTTATACAATCTGCTGCCTGATTAATTAGGGGAACCTGTTACTCATTCAAAAGGGCTTTAATCAATTTGACTTAATCGGTTAATTTGACTAAAAAAATTCTTGCGTTTGTGGCAAGACAGATGTTCACAGGCTGTTGTTGGTAAGGCACCTGATGAAGTAGCGATTAAGCTTGTAGTAACTCCATAAACAGCCAGAAATAACTAATTGCAGACTCACAACAAGATTGGAGTACCGGGTAGTATGTTTGCAATGCAAGTCTAACTCATGGGATTGTTGGTAAACTTTGTCTTGCATATAAATATTTTTTGTAACAAGTTGTTTATATAGCAAAAGAAATGAGAGACGGTTTCCTGTCCCCAGAGGGCTCACAATCTTAAGAAAACATCAGCAAACAGTCTCTGGAAAGAGATGTTACGCTGGGGTAAACAGGAATGGTTGCTGCCCCCCTGCTGAATACAAGAAGCACCCCTTAAAAGTGCATCTTCGTACCAAGCCAGAGGAAGGCATTAAAAACTGACAAGATGCACTGCAGACCTTGATGTTTTTCTTCTCTTCTGTGGTTTTAAAAATAGGAAGAGGTTTCTGAATGATACCAAGGCAGTTGACGGCAGACTCTTTCTGATAAAGTTGTAAAATTGTGCTATACAAAAATTGAAACTGGGGACAAGCCCCAGTCTAAAGGGACATGATAAAAACACGGAGCGGAAGGAAGAGTGTAGAAAAAGATGCACAAAAATTCTGGCACACTTACCTCTGGCCAAGAAACAGTGGAGGTGACAAGCTGTTTGGGAGTGTTAATGTAAAATGGAAGTCCCACATTCTTATGTGGCCCCCATCTGGCCCTCACCCCTTCCAGTCACAATATGCTCAGGAGCAGGGGCGTTCCAGCTAAGTATGGGTATTCAGATACTGGGGAGACTTGGCTTCCACCAGGGGATCTCAAAGTAGAGGCCAGGTCTGCTCATGGCTTCCAGCAGCCAAGGGTGAGGGGATGGGAGGCACACCACTGAGCATGCCATTTCCGGACCAGAGGTTTGTCCAGAGGTCGGAACATACATAAATCGAAGCAGCTCTCTCTTGCCAACCCAGCACTTCCATACCTGTGCAAATACACCAAAATGGGTTAACTTTGATGTCCGTAACTTTCGCACCCAGTGCGTTGTGTGTATGTGAGAGAGAGAGAGACATGAGGGTGTCCTTGGGCTGTTTCAGAACTCTGCATCCTGTGAAGGTGTTGTAAACTGTCAAGCAAGCTAGATATTTTGTGTTCTTCCCTCTGTTTTTGGAGCTTCTGAGCTTCCAGTCACTTTTTTTTTTTCGAGTTGCACCTCCCCCTTCAGCTGTGCAGTGATAAATCAGGCTGTGAAAACCTCATCTTTCCCCCCAGATGCAGGCACATGAGCTGACCTGGCAGGATATGGAATGATTTATTGTGCAGGAAGTGTAGGCAAGAAAGAGAGAGAATTCCTGGCTTCCTTCAGTAGGTGAATTGCTGTCACTGTTGACAAGCAAGAGCCACCCTCCCACACTGCTGCCCACGTGATCAGCTTCAGGGCAGGGCGACTTAAGAAATCTGGGGGGAGGTTCTCTCACTCTGAGCATTTGTGCTTAATGTCAGTGCTGTCTATAGGGAAGTGCCTTTCTGTGGTACAGTATTGGGACTCGGAATGCTGCTGGCAGGGCAAGGCTGAATTGAAAGCAGCTTTTTAAAAAAGAAACAGGCTAGGACTGCTTATGGACTGACCTCCCACATTACCGCTGCAGCTTTACTCTTGGAGGACACATGGAGCTATTCTGTCCTGGTCCCAAATAAAACATGTGTTGTTTTTCCCTTTCCCCATCTCTTTTTTGCAAATCATACCCATTGATATTCCAGCAGGCAGATGTTGGAGACCACTAGGAGACATACTACTGTACTTATACCAGCCCAAGTCTTTTAAAACCGTTTGACAAAGTGAGGTTAACCTGCAAGTTGGTTGGGGTTTAATTAGTGGTTTTACATGCAATCCAGCTAACACTAAGCATGTTTAGTCTGAGCTTTAATAGTCTGAGCTTTAATAAACAATTCTTTAAGACAAGCCAATCAACTGAACAACAACAACTACTATCATATTGAAGTCAGTGGGACTTAAAAATGCTCAACTTTGACTGTTTCTAAACCATAGTTAACCTATTAGCGTGTCTTTTCTTTCCTTATGCAGTTTCCCAAAATTCATTATCAGCCAGTGAGACTCTGCTTTAAATGCCTGCTCATTTGGAAGCAAAGTTAGCTTCCACAAAATGCAGGATGTTCAGTTGAAGCCCCCAAACTTTGTAATGCTGCTTAATTATCTCACTTTTCAATGTCGTATCATAAACCAGTTATGGCCATTTTATTTTGACTTTTGGGAAATAAGTTCTTTTGTCAGTTGCTATTTTCTGTTCTTGCTTGCTAATATTTTTATATTGATCTTGGTGGTTTTTGTTTTCCATGGCTATAATGCTTATCTTTTACATAAGCCTTAATGCAACTCTTTACGTGTCTGCTGCTTTTGAGACCATAATGCTGAAAAGCAGTATATACTCTTCATAAATAAAATAAACCTGCAGCAAGCCTTATACATGATCTTTTTATCCTTCTCTGTTTCTGATACTTTGGGCAGATGTCATAGAAAGCTACCAGACAGTTGGTCCATCCAGCTTGGTATTGTCTACTCTGAGTGGCAGTGGCTCTCCAGGGGTTTCAGACAAGGGTCTTTTCCAGCCGTACTTAGAGATGCCAGGGATTGAACCCGGGACCTTCTCTGTGAGAAGCTGGTGCTCTACCTCTGAGCCACGGTGACCACTTTTGAACTGCAGTGAAAATGTCAATATGTTCCAAAACTTGGAAATAAGCTCTTTTGAAATCGGTGAGACTCCTTATGTGAACATCTGTTTTGGATTTAGATGTACACTTTTTTTCCAGTTCTTAGTCACAATGTTAGTAAAATGAGTTTTTTAAAGGATTTGTGCAAGATGTTTATCATAAAGCTGAATCATGTTGACACTAAAAGTACAGACAACACTAGAAGAAATGCAGAATTTGGTTTCCCAGGAGAGAAGTGCTTTCCAAGTGCAAAGGACAAGGCAGGTCAGTTGAGCCATAAAAGCAGCAAGGGAAAAAAAGCAAGCAGTGTGTTCCTTTATACCTTGTTGACTAAATGTCTGTCCATGCGACAGACACTCTTCCAGTCTGCCTCAAGAACAGAGAGACAAGAGACACCTTGACAATTTCAAAGAGACAAGGTGGATCCCTAGCGTGTAAGCTTCCATCAGCCTCCTGTGACTGATTTACAGTACTTGTGTCATGACCTATCCCGAGGGCTTGGGGTGTGTTAACATGTTCTCAAAGCAAAATGGTAGCAGACAAGAGTCGTCTTAAACAACCCCCCTTCTTTATGCCAGCCACTGAATGTGGATCTGAAATAACAAGTTCTTGCAATCGTATCCTTCATGCCACAATTAAGTTTAAGTCCTTAAGGTTCCACAAGATTTGTCCATGTTTTAACACAAATCTCAAAATGTTAAGAGGTACTTGACTGTAATGCTGCCATAAAGTGACCTGGTGTACATACCCGCGCGCATGCACTCCCTTTAATGCGATTTGATTCGCCCCTTTTCCAGAATGCTGTCAGTGTGTCACAAATGATCTAACTTGGGTAGGTGGGTGAATAACTCCTTTGGATTTGTTTGCATGACTGCCATAGAAAATTAAAGTAACTCCCACCTGACGCAAGGCCCTGACTTCCAAATGTCTGTTCAAATAAAGGCTTGTTAGCAATTCTTTAAAAACTGTTTGAATTCTCTTACCTCCCCTGAGTCTCTCAAGGATAAGATTTTTTTTAAAAAATGCTAACTTGCTTTTGTTCTTATGTTTTTCTTCCTTTCCTTAGTCTTCCTCTAGAGTTTTTGGCTTCCCTGCTTCCTGTTCTTGCAGACAGCATATTGAGCAGTTGTAGAACATACATGTCGCCTACTCGCATGCCTTTTTATCATCCCCGTCAACATGTCTGAGCGACTGGCGTTTGGGTAGTCAAGTTGGCTTTTGTGCAGCTTTTAAGAATTAGCATTTCCACTGGAAAAGGGAGAAGGGAAAGGAAGAGGGTTGCTTTTGGGGGTTCCTGTAGGGAGGCGCTGCTCGGAAGCACATAATGTCACATCAGTGTCCCCTGCTGGCTGGAGCCTCTTCCTGCAAGAAATTCCCTGCACCCAGTAATTGCTTTGGTATGTTTTATTAGTGCTAAATGGAAGATTCACATTCAGGAATTTTTGGCTTTAAATTGGGGGGGGGGTGTCAGAAACCAGGGGAGATTTTGAAGGATCCTAGAGAAATTATGAGAGTTTTATACCATGGGTTAGTGGTATTCATTTTTCCCTTTCACTGGTATGGCGGTGGCCCGAGTGGTACAGAGTTCTTCTCTGTAGTCATGAATTTCTCCTCAGAATGCCCCGTGAATGATACTGCGTTGTGATGTAGTGTCACTCTGAGGAAGCTTCGTGGTGGTAGGGAATGGATCAAGACGCTTCTCAGAATTTCTCCACCCTTCTGAAAATCAGCAACATTTATTTCCCCTTCCACTCCCCTTTTCACCACGTGAGATGGAGGAAATTTGGGAGGGTATTTCAGATCAGCTTTAGTTTTACCTGGCTAAGGAGAGTTATAAAACAGCCTGGCCCTGCAACCCACCCCCATCAATTTTCGCTTACAATGTGCAGTTGCAGATGGGTGTCTGATGTGCTGAAAATGATAAACCAGTCAGTGGGGAACAGTAAGTCTGCCCCATGTCCAGTAGAAACGGAGTGAGCACTACAACTTGCCCCTGCAAATTCTCTGCACGTCAGGGGTTCAGTCTCGGATATTCAGAAATGCAGATTGTTTCCTGAAGGCACAGCTTTTGAAACCTCCTAGTCTTTTGGTGCGCACCTTGCCCCTTAGGTCCATACAGGGCAATCCTGGCTGGCCATAATGTGAGAATAACCCCAAATCAGTAGGCTCCCCTGCTAGAATTCACCCTCCCTGTAGGACTTGTGCATTTAGAAATAGGAATGGAATGCATGCCAGTTGTTCCACACCACCAGGCTACCGCCTGTTCCCAAGATCCTGCTTCTGAACAAAGCACAATTCATTCTGTTTCACATTATGGATGCACATCAAAAGTGTGTAAGGAACAGTATCGGTAGTTTTGCCTGGGCCAGTCTCTCCACAAGTGCATTGATTGCCTAAGTGTAAGAATTTTGTAAATTGTCAAAAAGCACGGCCTAAGCGGAGGTTTTGTTTCTCTCATTCCCCACCAGGAAGGTGACATGGAAGGAGAAGCAGTGGAGGCTATTGGCGAGGAGTCTGAAACTTTCATTAAAGGCAAAGAAAGGAAGACGTATCAAAGGCGTCGGGAAGGCGGGCAGGAGGAGGATGCTTGCTCGATGCCGCCCAACCAGGCAGACGGGACTGAAGTGGTGCAGGATGTCGGCGGTGGCGTCCAGATGGTGATGATGGAGCAACTAGATACGACACTGCTTCAGATGAAGACGGAAGTCATGGAGGGGGCTGTGCAGCAGGAAGCCGAGGCCACCGTTGACGACACCCAGATAATAACCCTACAGGTTGTGAACATGGAAGAGCAGCCTATCAACCTGGGGGAACTCCAGCTTGTCCAGGTGCCCGTCCCAGTGTCTGTACCTGTCGCTACCACTTCTGTGGAAGAACTGCAGGGGGCCTATGAGAATGAGGTCTCCAAAGGAGGCCTCCAGGAGGGGGAGCCTATGATCTGCCACACCCTCCCTTTGCCGGAAGGCTTCCAAGTGGTAAAAGTCGGCGCAAATGGTGAGGTGGAAACGCTGGAGCAAGGCGAACTTCAGCCGCAGGAAGATCCTAATTGGCAGAAGGACCCAGACTATCAGCCGCCAGCCAAAAAGACAAAGAAAACCAAAAAGAGCAAACTTCGTTACACTGAGGAGGGGAAAGATGTGGACGTGTCTGTGTATGATTTTGAAGAGGAGCAGCAGGAAGGCTTGCTGTCTGAGGTCAATGCGGAAAAAGTGGTGGGCAACATGAAGCCCCCCAAGCCAACAAAAATTAAAAAGAAAGGTATGTGGGGCCAGTGATTTGAGGGTGTGGTGTGGGAGGCACCTTTTTGAAGCTTGTTCAGGGCCCAAACGTTGCCTGTCGTTGGAACACCTCGTCTCCCTAAAGCAAAGAGCCTTGCTGGTCTGCCAGTCTTTTAAAACGTAGCTGGTGTGATGAGTTTCTGTGTTTCCCTGTTTCTTTCTGTGTCTTTTTTTCTGTCTGTCTTCCTATGTTTTGGGCTCCCCGGCAGCTTCTGTGGATTCAGGCTGGGAGCAGCCCTTGTCCCTTTGCAGTGGCGTCGCTCCGGTAGGGGCGGGGCCGTATCAGAGAAAGCAGCAGGCAGGGTCTCTTGCCTGCTGCTTTCTCCGCACGGGAATGGCTCCGAGAGTGAGGGGGCGGGGCCGCCTCCTGCTCGCTCGGTAAAGGGTCTACGACGGAGCGATACAGCCCCGCCCCTACCGGAGCGATGCCACTGTCCCTTTGCTTTGCAAAACGCCATAAGCCTAAGGGGGAGAAGCAAGGTTGAGTCAGGAATGCGCTTGCCGATTGGCTCATGTTCCCACCAGTTCTCCTCCTGTGAGGTGGGAGGCAGATACCCAGCTGAACTCCCTCTTCCTGGCAGATAGACGGATGTTGTCATTGCAGCCAAGTGATAAAACTTTAAGCCAGAAGGAAGGAGTGGTTCTTCATTCCAGCTGTCCAAAAGCTGGATCGCAGAGACCCACTCACGGGGGAAGTGAGTGAAAAGGGCTGGAGATCCCATCTTTAAGGTAAATTAAGACAGGGGATAAGTTTGGTTAGCAGTCATAAGGGCTTATGTTAATTTTGCCTGTTTGCAGTCCTTCCAGCACACATACAAAGGCTCCAGTTCGCAACTGTTCTGGTTTGGTGCAAGAGATTCAGCTCCCTCAGCTGGCGTCAATTATTGCATCTTTTGGGAACCTTCTTTATGTTCTGCCAAACTTACCTCTGTGTTGTTCTTTTCTTGGCCATTTTGTTTATACCCTTTTTGGTTAGACTTTTAATAGACTGTTTATTTTAACCCTTGGTCGGCCTGGTCACTGGTACGGGAAGTACAGTGAGTGGATTGTCACGTCTCCTTGCTCTGCAGCCGCTACTGTAAGAGTGATTTTGATAGGAACTCCTGAGTTTCTGTATTTTCATGGGAGGGAGGGTTGTACAGGCAGCCCCCCCCCTCTGCTTTGCCTGATTGCCTGGGATGGTGGCAGTGGATACATTCTACCAAGGCTTTTCCCCATTCAGCTGCTTGTCCATACAGGGGGGAGTACGAAGGGAGTGAGCATGCTAACCACTAGGCTCTACTGCCCTGGATCAGCATGCAGGGACTGAGAGCCCCCTCTCTCTACCGTGACAGCTGGGTTCTCTGGCTGGTTTTGATCCATTAGAGATAAGAAAGAGGCTCTGCCCTCTACCTCTACTTCTTTGAAGGATCAAGTGCTGCCATGCATAGAGTTCTGGTTACAGGAGCAGCTTGGTGGATTCTTGAGGTGTAAATTCTGAGAGTCAAACAATGTCATATTTAAAAGCAGCATTGTTCCTTTTTCTTCATGGCACCTGTGGGGTTACAATCAGAACTATGGGGTTATACCCATTATGTTATTACCCATAATGAAGATTATTGGGGGAGGGGTGGGAAATAATTCGGTCCTGTCTCCAGAGTAGAGGTTTTGAATTAGACTGTGTCTAGGGGCCCCTGGCCATACATACCAGCCTGTACAGAGGGGCTGCCATTTACGACTGCTAAAGAGAATTGCTTTTCTGAACAGGGGTGAAGAAGACATTCCAGTGTGAACTGTGCAGTTATACTTGCCCACGCCGTTCTAACCTGGACCGTCACATGAAAAGCCACACTGATGAGAGGCCGCACAAGTGCCACCTCTGTGGCAGAGCCTTCCGGACAGTCACACTGCTGAGAAACCATCTCAATACTCACACAGGTACTGCTTAGAAAGAGGATGTGGTCGATACAGTCCTCTGATCCACCGACCACTTGGACATATCAGCCAGTCCTTGTGGTCATCCTGTTGTCTCCATATTATGAAGTCTCCTTGTGTCTGACTGGAAACTTGGTCTTCAAACCCGCACTGAGAATTCATTGTTGGGCTCTTTGTAACTGCTGCTAATTGGTCATCTAAAAGGCTACGATCCTGTTGCAAGTTGCAGAATATAGCTTCTAATGGAGTGGAAGCAGAATTAAAATAGCCCTCCCAAAATGATGTTTTCTTGTGAGACACAGATCTGTTACCAAGTAATGGAATATATTTTACGGTCAAGGGGCTATAAAAAGCAGTTTTGCTTAACTGCATGTACGCCTATTTAGCCTTTTTAAGCATTAGTGCCATTAGCAGACTGGCATCTTCAGGATTGTTTTTTTTAACAATTGGTGGTATTTTTTTTCTATTTGCGGATGATTGTGTTATGCATTGCTTGTCGCTCTTTCGAGGTCCAGGGGGAAAATGTCGTACAAATGAAGCTGCTGCCTGTTTTTGTGCTCCTTTTTCTAATGCCAGTTTCTGGGCCCCCTCAGGTACTCGTCCTCACAAGTGCCCCGACTGTGACATGGCCTTTGTGACAAGTGGCGAGTTGGTCCGGCATCGCCGCTACAAACACACCCACGAGAAGCCATTCAAGTGTTCCATGTGTGACTATGCCAGCGTGGAGGTGTGTCTCAAAACGGGTTTTTCTCAAGCGCGGAGGTTTATTTCTTTTCCTAGGTGGGGGCTGGACGCGCCCTTTGGTGTAAGCAGGCTGCTCGGCTGACTTCAGAAGCTAAGTTTCCCTTGCATAAGGCCCTTTCTCGGAGGTGTCGTCCCTCATCCCGCTCACTCCTTCGGGAAAAAAAGTCAATTTGAGGCATCTGGGCGCTGCCATCTTCTCCCGTCTCTGTTGCAGAAGCATTTCCAAAACGTGAACTTTTCACCATGGAATTGCTTGATGAGGGGTGGCAGTGGATGTGGCATTGGATCGTTCTCCGTGGGCTTCTAAAGGCTGGCTGTGCGCACGAGTTACCAGGTGGCAGGAGAAATGGTTCTGTAACTGTTCTCAGTTGCCATGTTTGGGATCCAGCAAGTTCTCTGTGGTTAATGAGACCTTGGGCTTCTGTTTCTCATAAAGCTGTCCCTCCGTACCACAAAGCGAACCTGGGAGGAATTCTTAAAGCAGAGTTTGTAAATCATTTTGTAGCTGTTTGAACTCGTAACACATTGCAGCTAAGACTTGGCTTTGAAGATTTCCCAAGGAACCTACTTATCCCTTAGAGTTGGCACTGTTAGCCTGAGTAAACATACCTTTCTAACAGCGCAATCCGACTTAACTTTTGTGCCCGTGTAACCAGCGGCGCAGCGAGAACGGGAGGCCCCAGAACGGAAAAGGGATTCAAATCCCCTTTGAATTCCTCTTTTGGAGGGGATTTGAATCCCTTTTCCCTTCTGGGGCCTCCTCGCTGCGCCGCTGGTTAAACCAGCACAAAAGTTAAGTCGGATTGCGCTGTCAGTCTTGCTAAGTCAGACTAAGGTCTTGTTCAGTGAGGCTTTCTTCCAGGTAAGTGTGTGTGTGTGGGATTGCAGCCTAAATCATGTTCTAAGAAGCACCTCTTCTAAAGATAATCTGCTCCTAATTAAACAGTAGCTACAATGGATTGTATGTGGTGGATGACCACTTGGTTTCCAAGAGCATGGTAGACTCGCTGTCTTCAGGAAAAAAAAAAAAGTTCAGCTTTCCACTGAGCAGACGTGGAAACCCGTTTCAGACCACCTTCTCCATGTGTAGAGTGAATGCGTGGAATGAGGGAGTGGGATCATGCTGCTGGCCCCATCCCCGAGTCCAGCATGTTTACTAGCCCCCTGCCTGCACCTGTTCAGTCCAAGGTCTGAAAAGAGGTGCCTTCTGGTGTAGCTGCTCGGTATCCTAAGGGGCTTTGATCCTGTGGGTAGCCTGGCCGTGTGGAGCTCACTTACTTGTAGATGCGTAAGAGCCCCCTTCCCAGATCTGCAGCTGAATAAGCCGTGTGTGTGTGTGTGTGTGTGTGTGTGGGTGTGGGTGTGTGTGTGGGTGTGTGTGTGGGTGTGGGTGTGGGTGTGGGTGTGGGTGTGGGTGTGGGTGTGGGTGTGGGTGTGGGTGTGGACAGTGATCTGATCCTGCGCTCTTCTTTCTGCACCCCACCTCTAAACAGTTCACTCTGTGGAGGAGAAGGGCTGAAAATGGTTATAACCTACTGCAAACAGCTCTCTGTGTCCCCACAGGTATTGTAGCGCTTTGGCTGTTCTCGCCTTCTGTCTGTCCCCTCTTGCAACTGAAGAAGCTCCAGAATGTTAAAGCCACTCCGTTCTTTGGGGGGAGGGCAGTTGCCCTGAACTCTCTTACCTTCATATCGCTAATCTCGTCTTTGTGGTTTTTGGGGTGTGGTTTCAGGTCAGCAAGTTGAAGCGCCACATTCGCTCTCACACCGGAGAGCGTCCATTCCAGTGCAGCTTGTGCAGCTACGCCAGCAGGGACACTTACAAACTGAAGCGGCACATGAGGACCCATTCTGGTACAGACGACGCTCGCGCAGTGGTAGTGGGAAAGGACTCGCATGTGCTGGGACGTGTCTATGCACACCACTCCTTTGCTCTGTAAACCCCCTGTGAAAAGCAGAGAGTTGGTGGCATCTCTGGATTGCCTCTGGAGAAAGGGAGGGGGGCATTTAACGTTTTAGTGGCGTTGCTTAAAGGCTGTCTCTGTAGTCAGCATTGCTTGTATCTACACTAACACACCTGGGGTGGCTTGCAGAAGCTTTGTCAGCCCTTTTACTGTCACACTTGTCCCTGCTTTTGTGCAAACTGTTTTGATGTACTTAGCAACTAGTCTCACCTAGTAGTCTTCAGCCGTTCATCCCAACTTGCAACGTGGGACCCAGTTTTTTTTAAAAAAATTAACAGATGTTTCCATCTAGCTAGCAGCATCTTGTCTCCTCTCTCTTTCTTAGGGCATGTCTGCATTTGAAGGCCTTCTGGTTAAACAGGCATTCCTTCTCCTTAGGGAACCCTGAGAATTGTAATAGTAGCAGTGTATATAAAAACTACAATTCCCATGAACATGAATTGGGGGGGGTTGGAGACCCATGACATTCACTTAACATAAAGCTAGTATACTGTACTTCAGTATAAATATACCGGTACTTCCTTTCTCTCCTCAGATCTTTCTACTTTAAAAAAAACAAACAGATGTGTCACTGTCAAGGCTTTTTAACATTTCTGTCCATTCGTAGTGATTCTAATGTTTGGGATAGACACGAGTGGTTTTGGACTTTGTTTTTATCTCTGCTGGGTTTTCTTTTACATGGCTATTTTACCTGTATATCCTACCTCGCTAAATATAACTGCTGGCCATGACAGCTTTCGATCAAAAAGATGTGTCACTAGTGCAACCCACCCTAGACCAGACTATGACCTGTTTGTGGGTCCCGGTGACCCATAAGGTGAAGAGCAGTGCTCTAGCTGGAAATCGTTTCCTGATGTCAAATTCCAGTTGTGTGGCGGGAATGGAAATTTGTGCTGTGGGAATGGTTGTGAGGCAGGAATAGGAATTTGGATGAAGAGAGAAGAATGCTTATTGCTGGTGTCTCTGACGTGTTTCTCTGGAGGATCTGGTTCTTCTCTTTCAAGTGTTTGCCCAGTCAAGGCTTTGATAAGAAGTCTCTCTCCAAGCGCTCCCTTTTTTCTCCCCGCCCCAGTGACTTTTCTGCCAACATATTCGCAATTTGGGCTCACCCTGTCTCTCTCCCTGCTCCTTTCTGAAAGGTGAGAAGCCCTACGAGTGTTACATTTGCCACGCTCGCTTCACCCAGAGTGGGACGATGAAGATGCACATCCTTCAAAAGCACACGGAGAATGTGGCCAAGTTTCACTGCCCCCACTGTGACACTGTCATTGCGCGGAAGAGTGACCTGGGTGAGTGGCTTGAGGCGGAGGATCCCCCCCTCTCACCCAAGAGCTGTGGCGATTGCAGTCACTGGGACTCTGCCTCCGAGAAATGCAAAGTGCATTTCAGTAGCCCCAGGAATGTGTGGAATGCCAGGGACTTGGTCCTGCTGCGCAAGGTATGCTGGTCTGGCCCAGGTGGGGCACCGTCTCAGAACTGTATGGAGGCTGCTTTGTGCTCCTTGCAGGAGAGCAGAGTGCGGCCTGCTCTGTGTATTTGCTGCATTGCCTTTTCGGGTCTACTCCTTTTTCTCCATGAGGACTAGACAACTGTGGGCTAAATTTTTCCCATAGGGGCTAGGTAACGGCTTCTTAAAGTGGGTGCTTATAATACAAGGAAGTGTGTTAAATGCTGCACTAGCTCTCAGACTGTACTGATCCATGTATGCAGTCAGGACTTGGGTGTGTTAATCCCAGTCTGTCCCAAGGCTCTAAGCCAAGTAACAAATACAGAATATTCGAAAGCCTGAAATACTGTTGGCTAAAGCACTTAGCATTGCTCAACAGTGCAGGGATTTGCTGGCTCAGCTGAATGTTTAATATAGTCTCGGTGGACTCGGAGTGAGCACCTCTATGAGCAGCAGAAGCTGAGCATTAGACGTGGCTTGTTTTCTTTTACTAGGTGTCCATTTGCGGAAGCAGCATTCCTACATTGAGCAGGGCAAGAAGTGTCGTTACTGTGATGCTGTGTTCCATGAGCGATATGCACTCATTCAGCACCAGAAGTCTCACAAGAACGAGAAGCGTTTCAAGTGTGACCAGTGTGACTATGCATGTCGACAGGTGAGGCTGTGTGATCCTTGTAAGGGTTCTTAATCTGACAGAGTAAGATGTGGGAAATTTTGTTTCCCCACTCAGAACTCTTTTAATGGTGCGCTATAGGCTGACGATGCTTTCCTCGCTCCTGCACTGACTTTGTTTCTGGGTTCCTTTAGGAACGGCACATGATCATGCATAAAAGAACTCACACTGGAGAAAAGCCTTACGCCTGTAGCCATTGCGATAAAACCTTCCGCCAGAAGCAGCTGCTCGATATGCACTTCAAGCGCTACCATGATCCGAACTTCGTCCCAGCTGCCTTTGTCTGCTCCAAGTGTGGCAAAACCTTCACGCGCCGCGTAAGTGCTCTGGTTGCGTGGGGGGGGGCTGTTGCTATGGAGCGGTTCTTAAACTGGTGCCAGGCCGAGTGTTGGACACTGCTCTGCCCGAGAGAGAGAGAGAACTTGTTTCCTTTTAAAAAAAAGTGTGTTATCTCAGCTTTCTAGCTTTAAACTAGACTCGAGTCGTCAAAACTCAAGGTGCAAATAAAAAAAAACCCATTTCAATCACAATAGCAAAATAAAAAGAAATATCCAGGTGATAGATGAAAATTGCAACAAAAAGAAGCAGTAAGACGAGAAGAAAGCCAGCAAAATAACATGCAAAGTCCTGCTTGCACAAAAGATTTCAGGATTTTTAGAAAAAAAAAGTGCAGCCAGAAGGTGGGAGACTCTTGAAGCAGGGAGTTCCAAAAAGTGAAAATTTCCCCATCCCTGTGTATACTTTTTCCAGGGTAGCCAGCAGACAGACATGAAAACAAAATAATAAATCCACTAATTAGAACAGTGTATTGGATAAAGCAGCCAGGCAATAAAAATCACAGCAGTAGCTCACTACCTGAAAGAATCAAAAGACCTGGGGGAATTTTTTAAAAAAAACAAAACTTTGCCTTGCTCCAGAAAGATGTCAGAGGGTGCTGGCAATAGCAACTGCCAGATTTCCCAGAGCATCTCAAAGAAGCTATGAAAGAAGCTCTGTGATAAAGTTCAGTCCTCTCTCACTTATTTTCCGAGCAGGTGAAATCGTTCCATAGCTTTGCCATTTTTTTTTTTAAAAGACAGCATTTCTATCGAGATTTGCAGAGTATAAAGAAACTGCTTTCCAGTCTTGATCCCCAGAAAATGTTAGGGAGTCTGAATCTTCCCAGTCATACAGTTGCTGGGATGTATGTTCTCGTTGACTGTGGTGGGTTGCTCAGGAGAGCGTGTTGAAGGCTTTTCTCTGCGGCTATAGCCCCTGTGTTGGGGGTTGGCTTCCGGTTTGGCAATTCGTGCCATTGCTTTTGTGTTGAGGTAGAAATCTGTACTTCTAGATTCAGGAGGTGATGGGCCCGTGACAGACTTCAGGCGCCTCTCATTGGATGCTGCCGGCTTCTAACGCTTTCCTTCTCTCCCCTGCTTAGAACACCATGGCCAGACACGCGGATAACTGCACAGGCCCTGATGGGGTAGAAGGAGAGAATGGAGGCGAGCCCAAGAAGGGGAAACGTGGCCGAAAGAGAAAGATGCGCTCCAAGAAAGAGGACTCTTCTGACAGTGGTAAGCTATATGTACTGCCTCAAAACCTGGGCTAGCCTTGCCTGTGGGCTCATAAGTCACTGCTCACAGGCACAGTGGTATCGCTACCCATCCTTTTAGTTCAAAGCAGGTTACTTGACAGTGGCCGCGTCAGCTCTCTGCCAGCCTCTTAATTCTTCCTCCCTGCCGCCCAAGCTTCAGAGCTCTGTATCTATTTTATCTGATGGTGCAGTAGCCCAAAACCTTCAGTGTAGCTTAAAAAGGACACGCACAAAAAGAGGTGATCAGGTTTCTCCCCTACCCACTCAAGCATGTGTGTATATATATATATATATATGTAGGTGGGCAACTTGGGAGGGGGACGGTTTTCTAGTATTAGAAAACTAATAGTGGCAGCGGGTTATAAATTACTTGCTGACCAGGTGCTGGAATGTACGTATCTGGACACTTGCTTGTTGTGGGCGCTGGGCTCTGACCAGTCGGTGCGTGTTAGCGGCACAATTCATGGGCAGAATCTGCTGAAATTGGAGGATGTGCAGCCCTGGAGGATGTTGCAGGACATGTGTTGGCAAAAGTGAAGTTCATAGCTAAGTCATTAGCATTGGTGTTTGCAACTTGATAATCCCACCAGCCGTAGCTTAGTGTTGCTGAAGAAGCTTCTTAGGCCACTTTCACAACTGAAGTGATGCAGCGTCTCTCTCTTCCCCCTGCCCCAGCTGGGTGTGTGCACATAGCTTTCTCTTCCTGTTTTGCCACTGCCTTCTCACCATTCCATTGGGAGAAAGTCCTAGAAATGTGGAGCACTGCTTTGCCGTGGTGACAGTTCTGCCAGTTGCATTCTGGGTTCCGTCACTAATCGGAACTCTGCTCCTCTGCAGCCCTCAATCGCTTACTGAGTGCTGGTTTCATTCATTCAAGCTTAAACTTGGGGTGATGGTTCTGCCCGTGGGGTGGGGGCGGGGTTCTTAACTTCCTGTTGTCATGGAAGCTTGCCCTGATTGGTTTTTGTTGCGTGTGTGCGTCTTTTTATATTGAAGAGGAAAATGCAGAGCCAGAGTTGGATGATAATGAGGAGGAGGAGGAGACGGCGGTTGAAATAGAGGCCGAACCAGAAGTGGAACCCGTGGCTCCAGCGCCGCCACCAGCAAAGAAGCGACGAGGAAGGCCGCCAGGCAAAGCCAATCAACCAAAACAGCCCCAGCGTAAGTGCCGAGTGGGGGGAAGAGGCCAAAGTTGTGTATTCAGGGTTCAGCGTTTGGCAAGGTGGACTGGGGGAGCGAACCAGATAAAGGAGTGAGAGGTGGGAATTAGGTCAGGAAACAAAAATGACTGGTGGTCATGGGGAAGGGGAATCAGTAGCTCGTGCAAGGCACACTTCGTCCCTCCACTTTGGAGTTGCGGGGATCTGCTGTCTGAATATTTTCACTATCCCAAAAAGACTAGAGGCTAGAGGGTTGGGGCTGCTGCCACTGAAATTCTTAAGAATGTCCAACCCTCTGCTAGACTCTACGGAACTTGGCACACATGCAGGCAGCTGGATGACTCTTAACTATAGTTATCGCTCATCTTGCCAAATGTTTCCATATCCCATAACTAAAGTTGAACTTGCATGACCAAATCTGGTCAGCTAGTCTCTCTGATGACCCTGGGATGGATATTATGGAGCATTTGGGTCTTGTGAAATGGTTCGACATTTGTTCAAATGGCAGGCTAGTTCATGTTTGGAGGGGTTGGAAGATCTGACCTTCCAAAAGGAGGGTAAACACCTCTCTCAAATGCAAGCTAAACAAGTGTGAGTAATATACCTCAGGGTACATTTAATCTGATGGGCATTTCATGGGCAGGGCTCAGCTGTAGGTGCATGCTCAGCTTGAGACACACCCACACACACACCAGTACATACCGACATGTTACTTTGAATTATCATGGGCAGAAATCGGTTCTGCCAGCTCCTCTGCCAGGTTCTGCTGCACAGTTGTCAGTCAGTCCAATCCTCACCCACTCAGACCAGAGTTAAATGGAGCCTGTCCAGCGGCAGCTTCTGTTAATGGATTTGCTCCCTCAGCCTAAACCTGGATCTGGTAACACTGGTGCTCCGTTACGCTTTGGGCTGTGTGCACAGAGTGAGTGCTCAAAATTAAGATTCCTCTGCACTTGGGTAGTCCACGTTCTGTGTCAAGAAAGCTTAGTCTGCAATCTGTAGCAATGATACAAATCCATACAATTTATTTCCTTTTGAATTCTGATTTTTCTAATCATGGGGACTGAACCTCCTCCGGACACACACACACACACCACTTGTAGTAATTCAGCCACCCCTCTGGCTTTTTGCAGCAGGCATTGCCCACACGCTTCCACACACATGTATCTTGGCAGCGACACTAAGTCATAAACTTGCTTCTGTCCTCACCCCAAAAAGTGAGATTCTTAGGAAGCTGGTGTTTGCACCTAGCATCAATTTTGACCTCGCAGGATCGCCATACACATGCAGTCCAGCTGTGGGTTTTGTGGACAGCAACCTAAGATGTCTCTCCAGAGAGAGCCTGACCTTTTTCTCTCTCTCCTCTCTCTCTCCCCCCCCCCCCCAATCTTGGTGCACTAGCAACAGCAATCATTCAGGTGGAAGACCAGAACACTGGTGCAATTGAAAACATTATAGTGGAAGTCAAGAAGGAGCCAGAAGCAGAGACTGTAGGAGCCACAGTGGGAGCTCAGCCAGCTGTGGTGGAAGCGCCCAATGGAGACCTCACCCCGGAGATGATACTCAGCATGATGGACCGGTGATGGAGGACGGGTGGCGCTCTGACTGGACTGGCCTGGGCTCTTTGGAAGTGGCTCGATCCATTTGTTGGTTTTTGTTTTTCCTTTTTACCTTATTTTTGGCTTTGGGAAATGCATCATTTTTTTAGACCATTTTACCAAACAACCCGGGAAACAAAACTTCAAATGATGTTAGAAAGTGATTTGCCTAGAACTCTCTCTCTCTTTCTCTCTCTTTCTGTTTAATGTTGGCCTAACAGGATCATGAACGTGGTGGGGCGGTTTTGGAGTCCCTGAGGGTCTCCTGCAGGCCGCTTGATCCAGTGAGTGCTGAACTGCATTGTAGTGACAGGCCACGGACAGCCTTCCCACGGAACCGCGGACGCCCCGCCGGCTGGAGTGCACACAGCTGCTCTGGATCTGCTTGTGCGTCCCTTGAAGCCTTCTGGCCTTGGTTTTTGCTCTCTAGAG